>CM077150.1:252918435-254263658 GCA_039583875.1 Platanthera guangdongensis
ATAATTTTTCATGTTTGTTGTAAATGCTTTCTTTTAATTGCTTTGTTCAATTATGTAGAGTGTGTGAGTGTAGGTGTATACTTTTATTGCTTTCTTGAATTTCATATGGAGTGAGTGTTTCGTGCGCAATAATTTCCGCAACTCGTTAAGAGTTAAATGGCGCTCGTTTTCATTTCAGTCCTACTCGTTAGAGTAGGACTTGTAATTTTTCTTTCTTTATTTTTCCGCCTACTCACTTGAGTTTAAATGGCCGGACTTTATTTCAGTCCTACTCGTTTGAGTAGGACTTGCAATTTTTACTTTCTTTATTTTTTTCCGCCTACTCACTTGAGTTAAATGGCCGGACTTTTTAGCCCTGTAATCGCATTTATTTTCTCCTACTCATTTGAGTAGGACTCGCTTTCATTTCAGTCCTACTCGTTTGAGTAGGACTTGCAATTTTCAGCCTTTATTTACCGCCCCCACTCGTTTGAGTGGGACTCGCAAATTTGAATTATGCAAATTTCATTCATGTGTAACTTAGTTTCTGTTTAATTTATAATTTGGAGTGTGCGTGAGTTCTCGTTAGTTAACTTTTTAGCTCTCTAAAAAATTGTTATTTTCTTTTGTCCCTTTCTTATAATCGTGTAGCATTTAATTTCGAACTCGCGCCTCACTAAATTATAAGCCGTCCCCATACCGATGTGTGGCTAATCGCTATTAGCCTCGGCATCGAAGAGCATTGGACATTTAAAATGATTTATAATAATTAAAGCTCTTCATTTTCATTTTAATTTAAGCACTTAGGGTTTACCCCGGGTTTACGACGCGTAGGACCACATAATCGATGTGTGGGCCCTATTTCCGTAGTCCATATGCTAGCTAGCCGAGAGGCCGTGCATATGGACCGATCACCCCTGGGTAAATAGAGTTGCGTGCATTCCCTCGAGAGAGGACTAGCGTAATTCTACCGGATTGGGTCCCCCACCCAATAGCGGGGTTCTTAGCGTAAAGCGGGCGTTAAGAGGAATCCTTCGTCGGACTAACGTTCGGTCGAATAGTCTTAACGTTTAGGTGAGCGATATCCCTATAGCTAGGTGAGCTCACATTTGTGGAACCTCCACGGCCAAGTTGCCTTATTATTAATTTGAAAACTAAGTCTTTTTATTATTAAAAATTGTTTTAGTCTTAATCCGATTCGATGCCGAGCGTTAACCCTTCATCGAATATTTTCTAAATCGTTTTTTTTTCGCTCCTTGCTTTTCCGTTTTTATTAAGTAAAAAATCCACCTTATTTTCAGTAAAATAATAGTCCTCCCGGAGGAGTAAGAATAGTCAACGCGACCCCGAGAACAATACGACCTCGGTATTCCCCCGAATATCGAGTACTACTTGCGATAGGTGCACTTGCCTACCCGAGCAAGCCCGCGGCGATCGACTCACCGAACCAACCACAGTAAGAGTCTGTTCGCGGGCACATCAAGTTTTTGGCGCCGTTGCCGGGGAATCTCTTTTCGAGTTGCTATTTCGAATTCCGGAGTCTATTAATTTTACTTATTTTCTATAAAAAAAAAACTAAAACTTTATTTTAAAAACACAAAAAAAGAAGAAGAGTTTATTTTTGTTTTATTTTTGTTTGGGTGTATGACCCGAGGACAACCCTCAGAGTCTGAAGATTTAGACTTCGACCCTGAGATCGAACGCTCTCTTGCGCGTATCCGATCTCATCGCCGAAATCCTTCTTTAGATCCCGAGGAATCTATCGGAGAACCCACTGTTTTAGTTATGGCCGCCCCTAACCTTCCCCCGGCGGCCGAGCGTACTATGTCTTATTACGCCCGGCCTAACCTGGATGATTCAGGGTCGAGTATTGTTCGCCCTGCGGTGGCCAATAATAATTTTGAAATAAAGTCAAGTGTCATTCAAATGGTCCAAAACGCCGTGCAGTTCGATGGACTGCCGGATGAGGACCCGAATGTCCACTTGTCCAATTTCTTGGAGATATGCGACACCTTCAAGATCAATGGCGTCACTGATGACGCCATTCGTTTGCGCTTATTTCCTTTTTCCCTTAAGTCCAAAGCCAAGGCGTGGTTGAATGCCCTCCCGCGAGGATGTATCACCACGTGGGCTGAGTTGACGGAACGGTTCCTAACGAAGTACTTTCCGCCCGCCAAAACTGCAAAGTTGCGGGCGGACATTTCTTCGTTTGTGCAGAACGATCCTGAGTCTCTATACGAGACTTGGGAACGATTTAAGGAATTCCTCCGCCGTTGCCCGCACCACGCGCTGCCAACGTGGTTGCAAGTTCAAATTTTTTATAATGGGCTGAATTTTCAGACGCGTCAAATGATTGACGCGGCTGCCGGGGGAACGCTTAACAACAAAACCCCCGAGGCCGCCCAGGCTTTATTCGAAGAGATGGCTATGAACGCCTATCAATGGAACGTCCCGCGGGGACGGCCAAAGCCGCGGCTGGTCTTTTTGAAGTGGATGCCACTGCTCTCTTGACCCTTCAAGTTGAAAGGTTAACAAAGCAGGTGGCGGAGATGTCTGCTGCCTCCTCCACTCCGCCTTGTTTTATTCCCCCTAACGTCTGCGTAGCTGAAGAGTTCGTGGACTTCATGGGAAATTCGGGTCGTCCTCCCTTCAACCCAACAACAACCCTTATAGTAATAACTATAATCCGGGTTGAGGAATCACCCCAACTTCTCGTGGAGCAACCCGAATAATGCTCAGCGTCCCCCTATTTCTTATGCGCCCGGATTTCTTCCTCCCCCTCCTCTTCCGAAACCCTCCCCGATGGAGGAAAATTTTCGAAGTATATTGCGTCCAACGAGTCAAATATCCGGAACATCACCGGATCGCTAAAAACACTCGAACAACAGGTTGGACAGCTGGCGAGGATGATGTCCGAGCGGCGCGCTCGGGCACTGCCAGGAAACACGGAGCCCAATCCGCGGGAAACCGCCAACGCTATAACCCTCCGTAGCGGAAAGGAGGTGGTCGATCCAAAACGGACCGACCCTCAGGTACATATTTCACCTCCGACCCTCTTCCCCTTTCTTCGCTCACGCCACCTTTACCTATTATAAAAGAAAAAATTATTTAAAAAGGCTCTCCCGTATCCGCATAAGTTAGAAAACGAGCGTAAGGACGCGCAATATGAAAAATTTATTTTATTATTAAAACAAATTCACATTAATGTTCCTTTTGCGAGGCTATCTCGCAAATGCCCAAATATGCGAAATTTTTAAAAGAACTACTTTCTAATAAACGCAAATTAGAGGATATTTCGCATGTATCTCTCAACGCTGTCTGCTCGGCGGCCCTTACTAATAAATTGCCCGCAAAACAAAACGACCCGGGACGGTTTTCCATCCCGTGCCTTTTTGGCGATATATTAGTAAAGTACGCCTTAGCTGATTTAGGGGCTAGCATTAATCTGATGCCGTTCTCGCTCTTTTCGCGTTTAGGTTTGGGTACTCCTATCCTACGAATATGCGCATCCAATTAGCGGATCGCTCGGTTAAGTTCCCTATCGGGGTAGTGGAGGACGTCCTTGTCCGAGTCGACAAGTTTTACCTTCCCGGTAGACTTCGTCATCTAGATATCGAGGAGGACGCCGAGGTACCAATAATACTCGGTCGCCCTTTTCTCGCCACCTCCCGCGCACTAATAGATGTTAGTAATGGTAGCCTTCTCCTCCGAGTAGGCGATGACCAAGTTACTTTCTCTATTAATCCCTCGATGGACAATTTGTCATCGAGCGACGATTTCTGCTATTCTTTAATACCTTTTTCGGAGATCGTTCTTCTCCCATTTTCGAGTCCGTATTTTTAAACGACGATATTTATGCGCTCGAAATTTTAACTGCGATGAGGATACGTCTATAGACTTGCCTTTCGAACCAATTGGTAAGAAAGACATAGGAATTAAAACCTCCCTAGAAGAACCGCCCATCCTAGACCTCAAACCCTTACCCGCCTCGCTCAAGTACGCTTTTTTGGGAAAAGGTGATACGCTCCCCGTTATCATTTCTTCGGACTTGAGTGATTCGGAGACTTCCGATTTATTGGAAGTTTTATTTAAACATCGCCACGCAATTGCGTGGCAAATCTCTGACCTAAAGGGGATTAGCCCCTCCTTTTGCACCCATAAGATTTTCCTAAACGATAATTGCCGCAAAACGATTCAGCCGCAGCGTCGTCTTAACCCAAACATGAAAGACGTCGTTAAAGCCGAAATCATTAAGTTATTAGATGCGGGATTATCTACCCTATTTCGGACAGTGCATGGGTTAGTCCCGTGCATGTCGTGCCCAAGAAGGGCGGTCTTACCGTAGTGGCGAATGAGCATAACGAGCTTGTCCCAACTCGTACTGTTACGGGTTGGCGAGTGTGCATCGACTATAGGAAACTTAACGACGCCACCCGCAAGGACCATTTCCCTCTGCCATTTCTAGACCAGATTTTAGAGCGTTTATTCCGGTCATCCGTATTATTGTTTTCTTGATGGTTTATCGGGGTTTTTCCAAATCCCCATTTCCCCCGATGATCAAGAGAAAACAACTTTTACTTGCCCGTTTGGCACCTTCGCCTATCGAAGAATGCCATTTGGACTCTGCAACGCGCCAGCTACATTCCAAAGATGTAGCTAGCGATCTTTGGCGAGCTAGTAGAAGACATTATGGAAGTCTTTATGGATGACTTTTCTGTTTTCGGACGCTCTTTTCCCGATTGCCTTAACAATTTAGATCGTGTCCTTCAACGGTGCGAGGACACAAGCCTTGTTTTAAATTGGAAAAATGCAACTTTATGGTTCGAGGAGGTTTGGTCCTCGGCCATATATTTCGTCTAAGGGGATAGAGGTGGATAAGCCAAGATAGAAATTATAGAAAAACTTCCGCATCCAACAAACGTAAAATCTATTAGGAGTTTCTTAGGCCATGCGGGCTTTTATCGACGCTTTATTCAAGATTTTTCAAAAATAACAAAGCCGCTAACTCACCTCTTGGAAAAGAATCACGCTTCATCTTTAGTAGCGAATGCGAGTCCGCCTTTAATTTGATAAAACAAAAACTTATCTCTTCACCAATATTAGTGGCCCCTAATTGTCCCTTCCGTTCGAAATAATGTGCGACGCTAGTGATATTGCCTTAGGTGCCGTTCTTGGCCAACGCGTAGAAAAACATTTTCATCCTATTTATTACGCTAGCAAGACGCTCACTTCCGCACAAGTAAATTACACGACAACGGAAAAGGAACTCTTAGCCGTCGTTTTTCGCTTTCGATAAGTTTCGCTCGTATATAACGCTATCTAAAGTTATCGTTTTTTACCGATCACTCCGCGCTTAAATATTTATTAGCTAAAAATGATGCGAAGCCCCGCCTTCTTCGATGGATTCTCCTCCTACAAGAGTTTGACTTGGAGATCCGAGATAAGCGGGGAGCGGAAAATCTAGCGGCGGACCACCTCTCCCGTTTAGAAAATCCGGGTGCGGAAGCGCTCGTCGAATCTGAAATAAATGACAGATTCCCCGAGGAACGCCTTCTTGCCATTAATAAATCTTCGTCATCTTCGCCTTGGTTCGCAGATTTTGCAAATTTCTTAGTTGCGCGGGTCCTTCCAAAAGAGTTTTCCAGTCATCAAAAGAAGAAATTCTTTTCTGACTTGAAAAATTTCTTTTGGGAGGACCCATTTCTTTTTCGTATCTGCGCGGACCAAGCGGTCCGAAGATGCGTTGCGGGTGTGGAGTGCTTGCAAATTCTTAAGCACTGCCACGAGGGTCCAGCCGGTGGGCATTATCAAGCCAACCGGACCGCTCGGAAGGCGCTAGAGGCGGGCTACTTTGGCCCACTCTCTTCAAAGACGCGCATAATTTTGTGCGCGCATGCGATAGCTGTCAGCGGTCGGGTAACATCTCTCGTCGCGACGAGATGCCCCAAAACATGTTTTTAGAATGCGAAGTCTTCGATTTGTGGGGCATAGATTTTGTTGGCCCCCTACCTCCGTCTTTCAAAAATATGTATATTTTAGTGGCGGTCGACTACGTATCGAGGTGGGCGGAAGCGCAAGCTCTCCCCACCAACGATGCGCGAGTCGTCGTTACATTTCTTAAAAAATTATTTTCTCGCTTCGGCACGCCTCGCGCAATTGTTAGTGATAGGGGAACGCATTTCTGTAACGCTCTTATGGCTAAGACGTTAGCTAAATACGGAGTCACGCACAAGCTTGCCACCCCCTACCACCCGCAAACAAGTGGCCAAGTCGAGGTAGTAAATCGAGAGATTAAGCGAATTTTAGAAAAAACCGTTTCGCTAAATAGGAAAGATTGGTCCGTTAAACTCGACGATGCGTTATGGGCGTATCGGACGGCATACAAAACCGCTATTGGATGTACGCCGTTCCGTTTAGTCTACGGCAAAGCGTGCCATTTACCCGTAGAATTAGAACATCGCGCACTTTGGGCTTTAAAACTCTTAAACCTCGACTCCAACTTAGCCGCTCAGATAGAAAACTGCAACTAAACGAGCTCGATGAATGGCGTGCGAACGCTTACGAGAGCAATAAATTCTATAAGGAGCGCTCTAAGTTATATCACGATCGAAAAATCAAGTCCCAAAAATTATTTTCTCCGGGCGATCTTGTCCTTCTTTACAATTCACGTCTTAGGCTTTTTCCAGGTAAATTAAAATCTAGATGGTCCGGTCCCTTCTTAGTTGAAGAAGTTTTTCCTTATGGAACCGTACTCGTCTCCCACCCGACAAAGGCTCTTTTAAAGTAAACGGTCATCGGTTAAAGTCTTACATCGCGGGCGACCCAGTGATCGGTTTTAGCGAAACCATAACTTTCCTCCACATTATAAACCCGCCAAAATAGTCAAGCTACACGACTATAAACAAAGCGCTCCTGGGAGGCACCCCTCGCTTATCTTTTTCGCTCTTTCCTTATTATCTTTGTTATTTTTTTCTAATAAACGCAGGGTTTCTGATCGGCCTTCCCCACCGCGTTTCAGGGAAGCTTCTACCCCCTTCCTTTCCTTTCTTTGTACATATTGTCTTTCTTTTCTGTTCCGCATACTTACGATACAAAAATGGGGACAATGTTGGACTTAAGTATGGGGGGATTTTTCGTTGCTTTACTTTCTGCACTTCAATTTTTTGCATCTCAAAAAAAAAAAAAAGAAAATACAAAAAATACATATAACACAAAACAAAAACAAAAAAAATTTAAAAAAAACATCTTAAAATGAAACAAAAATTTTTTTTTTAAAATGAAAAAACAAAAATTTTTAATGAAAAAACAAAAAAGTTTAAATGAAAAAAAAACAAAAATCCAAAAAAATTTCTCTTTGTAAATATTTTTTGTTTTTTTTTCTCTCTCCCCCTTCCTCATTCTTGTACAAACCTTTTTCTTTTCTCCCTTATTTTTGTACATATTGTGAAAATTCTCTTAAAAAATACAAAAAAAAAAGATAATAGTTCAAAAAATTTTCAAAAAAATTGAGAAAAACAAAAATACAAAAAAAGATAATAAATGAAAAAAACAAACAAAAAAATGATAACAAAAACTATAAAAATAAAAAAAAACAAAAAAAAAAAATGTTTTGAAATAAATAAATTAAATATTCCATACTTAACTTTTCTGCTATCCAAAAATTATGTTTTGAGTTTATTTATATGTGAATACTATTAATTCTTTGTTTGCTACCCGTTTGTTAATTATTGATTGAAACATTTAAATATCCGGGTTAAGTTTTAAAGAATTCTTTATGCTTTGCTAAAACTAGCGGACTCGTTTTTAGGCACTACTTCTAATTTTTCATTAATAGGAGCACGTATATTATGTTAGGAAATAACGACTATAGAATTCAATTATACTTACTTTTAGCTTTCTGAAAAATTGGAACGTACAAATTATTAAGGTTGCTCTCAAAAATTTTTAGGATTACAATCTAGTTTTCCTTTCTCCCCTCACTTTTCATGACCTACTTGGCATGAAAAATTTTTATCCTTAAAAGATCTTATGTCAATGGGAACAAGATTTCGTTCCGTAAACATAGGCACCCAATAAGTTTAAAAGATTATATAGGGAGTAAGAGGATAAAATTCATTACTCCTACAAATATACATTGGGTTAATTTTTTTATTATGAAGTTGAAAAACAAAAATCATATTAGGAAAATAAGTTTTCGTTTTCCTAATAATCCAAAAGAAAAAAAAAATGGAGGTTCGAGAAAAAATTACCTCACCTCAAATATCAAAACCTATTCATAAACCACACTACCCCTTAGCCAATTACTCGATTCTAGAATTAATTCAAAAATCTTTTTGAGAGCATAAATTAGTAAATTTGTATTATTTTCGGTAGCACTCGTATAAGCTAGAATTCTTATAATTCCAAACTATTTTCGTTAACCTAACCATTACAAATGTTGCCTTCTATTTTGATTGCATCAAGAAGTCTTTTGGCAAAACTTTTGCGCTATTTAAATCATCTACATAATTTTTGGACTTAACTCTTACACCCCGTATATTTATTTCGATCTCTCTTATAATTGATTAAGCGATAGCCAAAACTTAGAGTTTTTTTTTATTCCTTATAGATTCACCTCAAACTTTTGCTCTGGAATAGCAAAAGCCTAAGTATGGGGGTATTTGATGAACTGTAAATATGCGTTTTTTTTGCACATTAATTTAGTCATTTTCATTTATTTTCGTCGTTTTTACTTATTTTTGTTCATAAAATGTTCCTATTCTTGTAATTTTCTCCTAACTTGTTTTATTTTGATTTTCAGAAAAAATTCCAAAATCTGCCAAAATTTGGGAAGTACACGCCCGTGACACATTGATCACGCCCGTGACCGAGCCATGACTGTGCATTTCCCGTGAAATCGGAAAATTTCTGAAGAAAAGGCTTGACAACGCCTGGCAACACGCCCGTGTCACCCGACACGGGGCGTGACCAAGCCCGTGTCCTCTCCTCTCGACGAATTCCGCTCGACGATCGTCGAGTGTCGACACCAACTGTCACGCCTAGTGTCACGCCGTGACCTGGGGCGTGACCCAATTTCAGCTCAACGATTTCGACTCGACACTTTCCGCTCGACATTCGTCGAGTGTCGACCCAAACTGTCACGCCCATAGTCACGCCCATGACATGGGGCGTGACCTTTCCAGCTGGCCCGACAAGATGCTGCCGAGGACATTTGACGCAACCCGCGCCCGGTTCTACCTCCCCGACACGCCCATAGTCACGCCCGTGACCTAGGGCGTGACTGCTGCGAACTCAGCCCGAAGTCAACTTTGCTGTCCAATCGCCAGCCGCCTTCATGAATAGTACTGTCACGCCCCCCCTACACGCCCATGACCGAGGGCGTGTACTTTGAAATTTTTTTTCTATAAATAGCCCAGTTCTGTAAGGTCCAAGTGTTCAGATTTTTGGGCCAATTTAGTGTCTTTTTGTGGGCTGCATCCGTGATTTTCAAGGCTATGTAAGGAGATTTCTCCTTTTTTTTTTTCATTTCTTGTTTTGTCTTAGCTTTAACCCTTGTAATAGCTTGTAATAGTTCCTAAAATTCAATAAAATGTTAGATTTTCTCTTCATACTTAGCTTTGGAATGAACACTTGTGCCCACTTTCTTTCCTCTTTTTATTCTTAGTTTCATCTTTGTTCTTCACTTGTTCTTCATTTATGAAAAGTGTGTGTGTGTGTATGAGTGTAATTTGCTTACTTTACATTTTTTTACTTGTTTTCATGCTTAGGAATGTTAGGTTTCCCTCTTTTTAAAAAGTGATTTTGATTTTTCAAGTTAGGTTTTGTTTGAAATTCGTGAAATGGTGAATTAGGTTTTTCTTTTTTTCTCACCATGTCTTTTTCCTCTAAATAGTTTTCATGCTTAGATTTTGATTTCATCCTTATGATTTTATAAAAGAGATTTTAAAAAGTGATTTTGTTTTTTTACTTAGTTTTCTTTTAGGATTGTAAAAACTTTTTTGTTCTTTTCAACTTCTTTCTCACTTTTTTATCACTTTCATAACATCATAAGAATGAAAATTTTGGTATTTTGATTTTCCAAAAACTTTGGTTTTCAATTTATTTTGAAAAACTTTTATCTTCTAAAAATTGAAATTTCTTCTTTTTATTTGTTTTTGGCAAAACCTAAGCATGGAAAAAGTATAAGTTTTAATTTTTAGGTAACTTTGATTTTTCATGAAAAGCGTGTGTGAGTGTAGGTGTATTAAACTTTCATGCTTTGATTTAAATTGTGTAGAGTGTGTGAGTGTAGGTGTATAATTTTCATGTTTTGTTTAAATGCTTTCTTTAATGCTTTGTTCAATTATGTAGAGTGTGTGAGTGTAAGTGTATAATTTTATTGCTTTCTTGAATTTCATATGGAGTGTGTGTGTTCGTGCGCATTTATTTCCGCCTACTCGTTAAGAGTTAAATGGCGCATCGTTTTCATTTTCAGTCCTACTCGTTTGAGTAGGACTTGTAATTTTTCTTTCTTTATTTTTCCGCCTACTCACTTGAGTTTAAATGGCGGAATTTTTTTCAGTCCTACTCGTTTGAGTAGGACTTGCAATTTTACTTTCTTTATTTTTTTCCGCTACTCATTGAGTTAAAATGGCCGGACTTTTTAGCCCTGTAATCGCATTTATTTTCTCCTACTCATTTGAGTAGGACTCGCTTTCATTTCAGTCCTACTCGTTTGAGTAGGACTTGCATTTTTCAGCCTTTTTTTTACCGCCCCCACTCGTTTGAGTGGGACTCGCAAATTTAAATTATGCAAAATTTCATTCATGTGTAACTTAATTTCTGTTTAATTTATAATTTGGAGTGTGCGTGAGTTCTCGTTTAGTTAACTTTTTAGCTCTCTAAATATTGTTATTTTTCTTTTGTCCCTTTCTTATATATCGTGTAGCATTTAATTTCGAACTCAAATCGCACTCGCGCCTCACTAAATTATAAGCCGTCCCCATACCGATGTGTGGCTAATCGCTATTGGCCTCGGCATCGAAGAGCATTGGGACATTTAAAATGATTTATAATAATTAAAGCTCTTCATTTTCATTTTATTTTAAGCACTTAGGTTTACCCCGGGTTTTACGACGCGTAGGACCACATAATCGATGTGTGGGGCCCTATTTTCGTAGTCCATATGCTAGCTAGCCGAGAGGCCGTGCATATGGACCGATCACCCCTGGGTAAATAGAGTTGCGTGCATTCCCTCGAGAGAGGACTAGCGTAATTCTACCGGATTGGGTCCCCCACCCAATAGCGGGGGTTCTTAGCGTAAAGCGGGCGTTAAGAGGAATCCTTCGTCGGACTAACGTTCGGTCGAATAGTCTTAACGTTTAGGTGAGCGATATCCCTATAGCTAGGTGAGCTCACATTTGTGGAACCTCCACGGCCAAGTTGCCTTATTATTAATTTGAAAACTAAGTCTTTTTATTATTAAAAATTGTTTTAGTCTTAATCCGATTCGATGCCGAGCGTTAACCCTTCATCGAATATTTTCTAAATCGTTTTTTTTTTTTCGCTCATTTGCTTTTCCGTTTTTAGTTAAGTAAAAAATCCACCTTATTTTCAGTAAAATAATAGTCCTCCCGGAGGAGTAAGAATAGTCAACGCGACCCCGAGAACAATACGACTCGGTATTCCCCGAATATCGAGTACTACTTGCGATAGGTGCACTTGCCTACCCGAGCAAGCCGCGGCGATCGACTCACCGAACCAACCACAGTAAGAGTCTGTTCGCGGGCACATCACTCCTCTTCCAGGCCTTCAGCAGCCTCCACCGGTGCTTCCTCAACCTTGCTACTTCTGGTAAGCTCCACCGAGCCACCTCCATATGACGTCAGCTCGTCAAAGACAACGTCTCTTGACACCACGAACTTCTTCGTCACATGGTCCATGTACTTCCATCCCTTCTTCCGCTCATCATAGCCAACAAAGACAAGTTTCCTTGCCTTCGCATCCAGCTTTATCCGTGAAGCATCCGGGACATGCACGTAGCAAGTTGAACCGAACACCCTAAGGTGTTCAACACTTGGCTTCTCCTTCAGCAACAGCTCAATAGGAGTCTTCATGTTGATAGGGCTGAGTGGCATCTGGTTGATAACATAAGCAGCACAAGACATTCCCTCCGCCCAAAAGCACCTTGGGATATCTTTTGCATGCAGCCAGCATTTGCAGGTTTCCGTCAAATGACGGATCTTCCGCTCCGCTACCCCATTTTGTTGTGGAGTGTGAGCACAAGTAAGCTCCCGTTGGATCCCGTGCTTCCTGCAGAAGTTGGAAAACTCGGAAGAGACAAACTCCCCCCCCCCCCCCCCCCCCCGTTATCAGTTCTAAACTTCTTAACCCGCAAGCCAAGCCGGCCTTCTACCAACTCCTTGAACTCCACGAACAAACGGAAGGCTTCCGACTTCTCCTTTAAGAAGTACACCCAAGTATACCTTGAGTAGTCATCAACCAAGACAAGCATGTATTTGCTTCCACCAAGGCTGGCAGTAACAGTCGGTCCCATCAGGTCGCCATGAATACACTCCAATGGTTTCTTGCTCCTTGTTTGTGATTTATCAAACAGAAGGCGATGTGCCTTACCGTATTGACAGCCCGCACAAACATGCCCATCACCAAGGGAGGACAACTTCGGCAACCCCCTCACCAGACTTCTACTCGCCATTGCCTTTAGCTTGTCCATGCCAACATGCCCCAGCCTCTCATGCCAGATAGCCGCACTATCATTGGCCCTCATCCTATCAACATAGGCACTGGTGGAAAGAACAAACAAGTTCTTCACCCTCCTCCCAACATGAGCAACATCAGCCTTCACCGCTGATACGTTGCGAAGGAACCTCACGTCTGTTGGCCCAAACAGAACGTGATACCCAGCGTCCACCGCGTTGGTCACCGAGAAGAGGTTCTTTTTCATGCCCGGCACGTGATATACACTCCTTAACGTGAGTGGCCCCTGATCACTACCCAAAGACACGACCCCCTCCTTCTCTACTGCATAAACAGTATTATCAGCAGTGATAATAGCTTCATTACCTGAGTAAGCCTACATGGAGGTGAACTTTGATTTGTCTCCGGTGAGGTGATGACCACACCCGGAGTCGACGATCCACTCGCTGTTGAAGTCCTCAGCAGATAAGGCCCGGACACAAGTGCCCATCATGAAAGCTCCTCCCCATTCTGCTTCTTCACTTCGCGAGCAAGCTTCCTCCTTTCCTGCAGCATGCCTAGGATGCAGTTTGACCTTGCAGTCCCGCTTGAAGTGCCCTCGCTGATGACGCCGGTAGCACTTCAGATTCTTCTTCCAGTCCTTAGGAGCATTGCTCCTCTCCGGCGGATACAAAGTTGAAGTCTCCTTTTCACCAGCGGCCTGCACCTTCTTCTTCTTCTTCCCTTCCCATCCCTTCTTCTTGCCTGAGAAGAGAGCCTCGCTGCCTTCCTGATTCAGATTCACTCCAGCCATCTGCCTTGCTAAGCTCTCCTGCGAGGCAAGCAGATTCTCCAGCTCCAGCAGCGATGGCTGAGTAGCCCATCCTTGAACAGATGTAACAAAGGCCACATACTCCTTCCGCAAGCCGCGGATAATGTGCCTTTTCATCTTTGCCTCAGAGATAGGCTCATCAGGATCCAGTGCCGACATCTCAGCACACAAGCTCTTCATCTTTAAGAAGTACTTGGAGATGGAAAGGTCTCCCTGAGTTGCCCTGGCCAACTCATTCTCCAGGAACTGAAGCCGCGCCACATTCTTCCTATTGAACAGCTCATCAATGGTTGTCCAAATATCAGCAGCCGACTCACATCCAATGATGTGATCAAACAGTTCCGGAGAGACAGCTCTCTTCAGAACGAACTCTGCCTTAGCATTTGTTCTTCTCCAGAGCCTCACCTGCTCAGCAGTACCGAAAGCAGCAGTTACTTCCTGTCTGTCGTCTCCACCGACAACTTCCCACAGCTCCTCGCCTAGAAGATAACTCTTCATGCACGACTTCCACTTCTTGTAGTTAGTCGGCGTTAGGAGTTCAATGCCCAGACCTCTTGCTAAGCTTCCTTCCATTGCAATCACCTGTTGGTACCCTTCAGCAGCTCCGAGCAACAACACAGGTTGAACACCACTCAATCACTGAGTAACAACACTGGCTGACCTCCGCTCACGCAACTGAACCAGCAACCTCAGAAACCTGCCTCTGATACCATGTTAAATTTTCTCAACGTGGTCAGCAAGATAGCCCAAACACCAAATTAATATCTTCGGAACTACCCATTTCGCACGCTGAACCTGCGGAAAACCCAAGGACTAGAGGTTGCACCCAACAAAATAATGGAAGCACAAGAAGGTCTTATTATGCATTCACTTCTTTACAATCCGAGGCATACATAGCGAGACATGATTTCGCTAGTATTACAGCTGTAAACAGAAAGAACCAAAAAACAAGCCGGGCGGACAGCACTCCAGTCCGCCGAGACCGCGAGGTCGCCGAGACCGCCGAGACCGCTGAGCTCGCCCAAGCTATGCTGCAATCCGCCGAATACCACGGAGTCCGCCGAAGCCGCGAGGCCGCGCGGACAGACCGTTATTCGCCTCCTGCTGAACCCGAACTGAGGAACTCCCCTACCCGCCTGAAACCGGCGGACAGGTTATTGAAGCTGGCAAAGATGAAACAGAACTGACAAGCCGCAGAGCGACCTCCTGCTGAGTCCGCAGAGACCGCACACTTCCAAGCACTGACCGAAGTCACAGCCAAACTCCTGGCTCCTTGAAGTTATCCGCGCGACCTGCACACAGCAAACCGTCAGCCTGAAACAATCCGTGCGGACTGACAAACACAGACCGCAGCACTTCGCACACCCCAACTTACTGTTCACTCAAGTTACTTAGGTTACTGTAGATGTGCCAGGGGGTCCTATTTATAGGCAAGGTGAGGAGTGTGGTCACCGCCCAAGAGATAGCGACACCACCCTCAGTCCGCGCGAATACAACCACCGTCCGCTGAGTCCGCATGGACTTAGCCGGACACCAAGGGAAACCGCCAGGAGCTAGGCAACCAATGACGAACCCTCTCCAGTCCGCCTAAGCTAAGCGGACAAGGCACCAGCCTGCAAAGCTCCAACTGCTTCAGGACAGCAAACCCTCTTCAATGGCTATCCGCACCAACCCGAGGCAGTCCGCAAGACCCACACCTCAATCCGCCACAAGTCCACGACCAAAGGCAAACAGCAACAGTCCGCCCGGTCACAACGGACTTGGCAGATACGGCGGACATCATGAACTTGGCACAATGTGTGACCAAGTCCAAAACCATCAAGGGCCAGTGCGAGCATGGCGGACACAAAGTCCCGTCCGCCAAACACCCTAGCACAGACCGCAACCAGTCCGCGAGCTCCTCGCACTTGTCCAACGCAGCAGCTTCCTCCCGGACTCCAAACCCAGGCCGCCACAACGATCTCCACAGCAACTCCCTGCTGTGCCACCAGAGCTCGACAAGGCCTCAGCCAAGCTCAAGGCCCAGTCCGCAACAGCCCAAAACCGCGGACACATCAGTCCGCAAGCTTCCTGCGGACAAGAGCCAACCCGCCTTTCAGCACAAGCTTGCACCCGCGACCACTGAGCAAAGCGCAAGCCTCTCTATCCGCAGATACTAGGCCGCACCAAACCGCGGACTCCATGCAACAACCCGCTCAGAACACAGCCGGCTTCCACCAGACTTTTCATCAAGCCGCAAATCTCAGTCCGCCCAGTCCGCCCAGTCTGCCAAGGCTGTCCGCCACAGGCCGCGCGGCCTGTCCCGTCACCCACTTCCACTTCACAAATTTCAACAATGATGGCGTTTAAAAAGCGCCGTGAAAGGCTTAAAAAAACGCCACGATATTTATGCTTTCTTATTGTGTGTTGAGGAGTGCGTGGGGCTTAGAATTCATGTTTAATTTCTAAATTATTACAATAGTTAGTGAAATTCTCGTTCTCAAATTCTCCGCCATGATCTGACCTTATGCATTTTATATTTAGTTCCTTATCATTTTGAAGTCTAGTGCATAGATTGGTGAACTCAAGGAACGTGTCAGATTTTTTCGTAAGGAAGATTGTCCAATAATAACGGGAGTAGTCATCAATAAGAACAAACATATATAATTTTCCACATAGACTACATGTACTAAGAGGACCAAAAATATCAATGTGAATGAGTTCAAGTGGTCTAGTTGTGGAAATATCAATTTTGCTTTTGAATAAGGTTTTAACAAATTTCCTTTTTTGACATGGAGTGCATAAAGAGTTTAAACTACCACTTAATTTTGGAAGTCCACAAACAAGTTTGTTTTTCGATAGTTTGATAATAAGTTTACTTCCTGAGTGTCCTAGTCTCCTATGCCAAAGATCTAATTCCGCATTCTTGGTAACTAAGCATTTCAAATCAGAAGCTGATATATCCTCAAATCTAATAGTATAAACATTATGGGTTATATGAGCAGCAAGTAAAACACTTATTTTTATCATCTATAATATTGTAGGTGTTTGTAGAGGATTCAAATATGACATTTAGGCCTTTATCACATAGTTAGCTAAGAGAAATTAAATTATGCTTAAGTCTGTCTACAAACAGTACATTAGAAATTGAAAATGCTTTGTTACCTATGGTGTCGATTCCAAGTATACGTCATTCGCTATTGTCCATCACCATGTGAAAGAGATATCAGATATCCTCTGATACCAATTGAAGGATGGAAAAAGCTTTACCACCTGAGAGGATAAATCTATTTAACTCTAGAGGGGGGGGGGGTGAATAGAGTATTTGAAAAACTTTATCTGTTTTTATAGTAGAATTAAAAATAGTAATATATATCTTAAGAAAGTGCAGGAATGAAAAGCTAGCTAAACAGCACACAACAATAAGAAAGCAACAAGTAACCAGACGACACATGAAATTTATAGTGGTTCTCCTAAACTTGGGTACATCCACTCTTCTACCACCTGGTAGGAATCCACTATAGGTTTTTGATCAGGTGCCCTGCCACCAACAGGTTTTTGCTTAGGTGCCCTGTCACCACAAGATGTATTTGAAGGGAGATCTCACAACCCTTTAGGCTTTCAATCAGGTGCCCAAAAACCAAGCTAAGTCTTTTGTTAAGGAGACTTAAGAATCACGTGGTTAACTTTTGAAGGGAGTTAAAATCCTGTGTACAGTGGGAAAAATAAAATTGATGTTATCTTCTCTTTCTCAAAAACAACTTAGAAGACTAGTGGATTTGATCTTGTCAAATCTCCCCCTGAGAAGTCGAATGGTTCAGGAAGATGAGAGCTTTGCACAGGGTGTAGGACTTCAATCTTTAGAAGATCTTCAGAAGCTTTTTGGACTGATATTGAATAGTTTTCCCTTGAAAAGCTCTAAAGCTGATGATGAAGAGCTCTATGATATTCTCTGTAAGACTTGTATCAGCTGTTGTGTCTCAGTGAAATCTCTATGTCTATTCTCTTCCTTATTGTGTGTTCTTCTGAAAACAGTCCTTTTATATTCCTTCCAGAAAAATAACATTTGAATTTGAATTCTATCCTTGAATTAATGCTGGAATCCTGGGACTTGAACGACTGGAAATAGTCTTAAATGCATTTCCTCAACTGTCTCAGTACATAAGTCAAGCAACTACTCTATGAAATTCATAATTAATGCTACCAAGCAACGACTATATTCATGGGAATATGAGCATTAATTATTAGAGAATTATAGCCTTAGAATAATACAAACTGAAAACAAACTAAGAGAAAATGCCAAACTGATAGAAATCGTCGAGCACAGAACAGATTTCGTCAAACTGAACTCCAAGTTCGTAGAGCTGAGAAATTGTCTTCGTCGAGCCGAGATCAGAGAAAGTTGATCTGGAAAAATAAACTGTCAAAGCTGGGCTCCAAGTTCGTCGACCAGAGATAGAAGTTCGTCGAGCTGAGAACTTGAGAGAAGAGGGAAGATCGTCGGCCTGAGCTCTAAGTTCATTGAGCTCAACTCAGAGTAGGGACTCTGAGTTCGTCGATCTGCGATCGACGATCATCGAGCTGAGTTCGAAGAGCTTCGAACTGATTCTTTGAACTCTTAATGACTGCCATTCTTCTAAGTCTGGATCTCTGATTTCTTCTGAGGGGTCGATCAAAGATTGACTAACCTAGTCAGACTGACCTACACCTTATAACTAAGAAAATGACCCTAGGCTATACATAAAGGGCCAACAACCTAATAGTGAACCTAGCCCAAATCCAAACTAGGGATCCAACAATCTCCCCCTATTTGGGTGAGGTCACCATGAACAACAGAAAAGAGAAAAATCACACGGCATAAAAGATATCTGGCAGAATTTAAAATTGTTCAGCAGATATTAACACAGTGTCTTGTGAAGTAACAAATAATAAACAACAGTTCTAATCAAAATATATAAAGAGAATTATTCAGCCTTTCTTGGAGTTCTTCTTTTGCTCATCTGAGGCAGGTCTGGTGAAGATAATTTCCCTTTTGGGATCTGCAGCTTGCTGTTTGGTCATCTTTATATCAGTAGCTCCAAGGATTGTCACAGATGCTTCTCTTGGAACAATAGCTTCTGGATGTAAAGACATATAAGTATCAACATTAAAGAGATTATGTACATGGTACTTGTCTAGCTCCTCTTTTCTGTAGGAGGACATAGTGGTATACTTTGAGGTGTCCTGTCCTTCTTCCTTTACTTTCCTGATCTGGGAAAGAGCTATCAATTCTTGAAATATGGCCATTCTAAAGTTGGGGACCATTTCTGGATCGCAAACTGGAGAAATAGGCCTTTCAGGAGATGCTTTATCAGGTTGATCATCTTCAGATATTTTTTGTTGCCTGCTGTGCTTCTGTTATTGTTGTTTCCTGCTACTGCTTGAAGAATACTACTGCTATCTGCTGTTGGAAGATTTAGACTGATGAGAAGATGTAGTTTTTTGAACCTGAGAAACACTTCCAGAAGATCCTGCTGCAGGAGGAGGAGGACCTCTCCTGAATTTAGGAGGAGGAGAGTATCTCCTACTCTTCTTCCTAGCTTTTTGTTCATTCATCGAATATCTCATCCAGTTTGGGGTATCTGGAGTGAGTGTTATGTTATACAGGATATAGTATGGAACATCAGCAGATGGATTTGGTTTAGGAATAACCTTGGCAGGAGCAGCCTTCTTCTTTGCCTTTCTTTTCCTTGAACTGGTATTATCAGAGTCATCTAACTCATTATCATCATCTTGAGAAGAATGTTCTGGATTGTCATAAAGAGTATCCAATTGCTTTAGCAAATCAGCTGAGATTCCAGGAATCTGTTGCTGTGCTTGGCATGCTGGCTCTACAGAACTATCTGTAACAACATGAACATTTTCTTCTTCTTCCATATCAGCAAACAACATATCATCCAAATCTGGCATAGGAGATTAGAACCAGCCAAAAGTTGGTGGAGATAATGCCTTGTGCGCAGGAGCTGGTTCACTAACAGAAAAACTTTCTGAAATCTCAGAAACTATAAAACATGCCTTTTGTTAATTCACAACTTCAGGACTAATTGAAGCAGTATAAACTACAATAGCTTTAGAGTTCTGTACATCAAAACTTGGTAAAATATTTTTGTAAGCAAAATTAAAAGAATTTAGTAAAAAATCTAGATCAACTGTGGGATTTATAATAAAATCACCAACAGTGGTTATTTCTGCAACTGTATTAGCCATGTCAGTATCATAATCAATTATATCTATTATTTTAGTTGGAGGGGCTGGCTCTGCTGAATCATCAAACATTTCAGAATCTGCTACTACTGCTGCTACTGTAGGAGGAGGAACTGGAGCTTCATCATAGAACATCTCCCCCTGGTCGGGTGTTGTAGGATGGAGACTGGGCGGTCTGTTGCTGTTCGGAGACCGGGCGGTCTTGCGGTTTCTCCTAGCCGGTCTGTGTACCGGGCTATTGCTGTTTGGTATCCCAGCGGTCAGGCGGCTTGTCTCAGGCGACTTAGAGATCGGGCGGTCTAGCGGTCTCCTGTTGCGGATTGATCCCTCCTCCTGTTGGTGGTCGGGCGGTTTGCCGGTTTGGCTAACCGCATGGCTTGTCCGATTTGTCATTTTATAAAGCCGCATATACTTGTAATTTTTTAGTCATATATCTCTTATTTGTAATCTCTCTCATCTCCTCCATTCTATAAAAGAGAGGCTATACCATTGTAATTGATACCTTTTTTGGATAATAAAGTTTACATTACTCCATTTTTCGGCTTGTTATTTTCTGTTCACACATGGTATCAGAGGACTCGGTCCTTTCCTCCTGATTGTGTGCGCTCTCTCTACTTTCGCGGTTTGATTCCCCGTCTGTCCGCGCGACCTGTACGTACGGCTTGCTCATATTTTTTGCGACCTGGTTTCGCGAGTTGTCTCTTCCTCCTTTGCTCCTTGTCGTTGCCCTTTGTGTGTGCGACCTCTTCTCCTTCTTTTTCGCGACTTGTTTTCGCGATCTCCTCTATTCGCAGCGATCTATTCCTAAGTCACCGCGACTGTTGCCTTCTACCCGCTCCTGCTTCTAGTCGCCACGACCTCAACTTAGCCGTGCGACTTGTTATTCTACTATGTTCGCCCGACTTTTCTCAAGCCGTGCGACTTCTTTCCCTTTGCTTTGCTCTTGGTCATGGCCTTCCTTGCCGCTGGTGTGTTGTCACTGTGAACGCTGCCGAATCTTTCACTGTCCGCTGCGCCCTTCCTAGCCGCACGACCTGTTTTCTGTTCGCCCGGCTTGGTTCTCTCTTCTCTTCTTCGCTTAACCGCTCGACTTCTTTCTCTTACTCACGACTTGTTCTTATTGTCGCGACTTGCTCCTCTCCTGCTTCATGGTGTTCTCGCACAGTCTCTCTTCCATGGCTTCCACCTCCTCCTGACTGTCCTCCTCGGTGGTCACCTCTTCTGGTAGTGCTCACGTTGTTACTCGCAGAAGATGTCTAATCGACTTTGGTGCTATAAATCATATGACAGGTAATCCTCAATGTTTATCTCTTCTTGAAACACATGCTCGGTTTCCCCCGGTCATTGTTGCGGATGGATCTCCCTCACCGGTCAATGGGACGGGCATGGTTCAAGTCACTCCATCTCTCTGCCTGGCTGATACCCTCTATGTGCCCAAGTTTCCTTGCAATTTATTATCGGTTACTTCGTTATGCAAGCAACTATGGTGTTCTATCATATTAACCCCTACCTCTTGTTCTTTTCAGGATCCGGACTCCCAACGGACGATTGCTACCGGGACTGAGAGCGGTGGCCTCTACTTCCTCGACAATGTTTCTGCTCTATCGGCCTTCTCCTCCTCCTCTACAGATCTTCTTCAATGGCATCTTCACCTAGGACATGCTCCTCCCCGAATTCTATGCCAGCTTCTGCCCCACCTCCCTCCTCATCATCCTCCTCTAAACTGTGATGCATGTCAACTTGGCAAACATCACCGCTCGTCCTTCCCACCAACGCAAAGTCGGGGCTCTTCCGGTCCGTTCGACCTCGTTCACTCTAACATATGGGGTCCCGCTCCTACCCTCACCATCGGTCGGGGTAGTTCCTATTTTGTCACATTCATTGATGATTTCTCTCGGTGTACGTGGGTGTATCTTCTCAAGGATCGCTCCGAGCTGTTCTCTGTTTGGACATCATTTTATTCTATGATTAAGACTAAGTTTGATACGTCTATTAAAATCCTTCGTTCTAACAATGCTAAGGAGTATCTTAGCCATGACTTCTCTTCTTTTTGTATATACCATGGTGTTATTCATCAAACCAGCTATGTCTACACCTCACAACAAAATGGGGTGGCGGAAAACAAAAACCGTCACCTCCTTGATGTCGCTCTCACTCTGCTGACTCAGATGCATGTTCCTCGCTCCTATTGGGGCTATGCTGTCCTCCTCTCCTGCTATCTCATCAATCGCCTTCCCTCCACAGTGCTCCACAGTGCTACCCCCTTCTCCATTCTTTATCCGAACAAGGATCCCTTTCCTCTTACTCTGCGTATCTTTGGGTGCACCGCCTTTGTGCACTCTCCCGCTGCCACCCGTGACAAACTCTCACAACGTGCCACTAAATGTGTCTTTCTGGGGTACTCTTCCACTTAGAAAGGTTATTGTTGCTTTGACCCCGTTACCCGCAAGCAATTTATCTCTGTGGATGTGACCTTCTTTGAAAATGCATCTTACTTCTCTCCCGCTTCCTCCTCTCCTCCTCCTGATCCTACTTCTCATACCAACCCATCCATTCCCTCTGCTCCCACTGATGTTCCGCCATCTCCACCCTCTCCACCATCTTCACCATCTCCACCATCTCCACGCTCTACTCCGCTTTCTCCCTCCACTCTGCTGCCATCTCTCTACTCCCGGGCTAGCTCTCTCCACCACGGATGCTCCGGATACTGAGGAACCTGCTGACCTGGATCTACCGATTGTGCTTCGTAAAGGGGTTCGGGCATGTACCCAACACCTGCTTGCTGCAGGTGACCCATTTACGAAGCGCAATCGGGAGATCCAGGTCAGCAGGTTCCTTAGTATCCGGACCACGTTGTGAGAGCTCAGCAGATCACTCCTTGTTTGTTCGGAAAACCGCCTCTGGTCTCGTTGTTCTTGCGGTTTATGCTGATGACATTCTTTTTACTGGCGATGACCAGGATGGGGTATTGTTGACAAAGAAACACCTTCGTCAACACTTGGTCACAAAAGATATGGGCTCCCCGAAATACTTTCTGGGGATTGAAATATCTAGGAAGCCCAACTCCATGGTCCTTTCCCAACGGAAGTATGCTATTGATCTTTTAAAGGAGGCAGGATTGACTGGTGCTAAACCTGCACGTTGTCCTATGGCTGCTGGAGAAGACAAAACTTGGACAGGTGACTCGCCTCTTCTCTCCGATCTTACGAGATACCGGTGTCTGGTGGGCAAGCTCATATATCTCAGGGTAACCAGACCCGACATCTCTTTTGCTGTTGGCTAGGTGAGCCAGTTCATGCAAGTTCCGAGGGAGTGTCATCTACAATCTGCACTGAGGATATTAGAGTATATTAAAGCTGTACCAGGGAAAGGACTCCTCTTTCAGAAGAATGGTCACCTAAGGGCTGAAGCTTACTCTGATTCAAGTTATGCTGATGACAAAGGGGACCGCAAATCGACATCAGGTTTCTGCACGTTTGTTGGAGGCAATCTTGTGAGTTGGAAGAGTAAGAAACAGTTTGTGGTTTTCAGGTCTAGTGCAGAGGCGGAATATCGCAGCATGACATCGACTACATGTGAGTTGAAGTGGTTGCAGGCTCTCATGCTTGACTTAGGAGAGGTTTACAACTATCCTCTTCCTATGTTCTGTGACAACAAGGCCGCGATATACATTTCCAAAAATCCGTTCTTTCATGAGAGAACAAAACACATAGAAGTCGACTGTCATTTTATTCAGGAAGAAATTTTGAAGGAACAGATTTGCACTCCATTCGTCACTTCCGACAACGAGTTGGCAGATGTCTTCACCAAGCCGGTGTCCGCTTCTTTTTTCCACATCTGCGACAAGCTGGGCATGATTGATATCAATGCTCCAGCTTGAGGGGGAGTGTTGCAGGATGGAGACCGGGAGGTCTGTTGCTGTTCGGAGACCGGACGGTCTGGCGGTTTCTCCTAGCCGGCCTGTGTACCGAGCTATTATTGTTTGGTATCCCAACGGTCAGGTGGCTTGTCTTAGGCGACTTGGAGATCGGGAGGTCTAGCGGTCTCCTGTGGTGGATTGATCTCTCCTCCTGTTGGTGGTCGGGCGGTTTGCCGGTTTGGCTAACCGCACGGCTTGTCCGATTTGTCATTTTGTAAAGCTGCATATACTTGTAATTTTTTAGTCCCACATCTCTTATTTGTAATCTCTCTCATCTCCTCCATTCTATAAAAGGGAGTCTATACCATTGTAATTGATACCTTTTTTGGATAATAAAGTTTACATTACTCCAATTTTCGGCATGTTATTTTCTGTTTGCACACAGGGTTCAGAGGGTCCTGAAGACAGTCCTCTAGAAGAAGGAACAATAGAGAGAGATGCAATTCTGGTAGAGAGAGAAATGATGGAAGCAGAGAGAGGAGAAATATCATTTGCTATTAGTTGCTCAAGAGTGGGAGAGATGAAAGAAAGAAGATCATGGGCAATGTCAGAGAAATTGAGGTAGAGAGGTTCAAGAGCAGAGGTGGTGTAAGGGTTGTGATGTCCACAGTTTGAACACACAGAGAAGGCATGAGAGAAATCTGTGTGGGTGTATTCTGGAAATGTGGAAGGAGGGTTGTATGGAATTTCAGTGGTAGATGTATGAACTGTGGTAGTGGGTGTGGAGGTGGGTTCCTGAACTGGAGAGTGATGTGGAGATCGTTGAGGAGGAGACAGTAGATTGAAAGTAGGCTGTGAGGAGGTAGATAAAATGTCAGATACATGAGTTTGAGGTGGAGATTGAGGAGGTGGAGATGTAGTATCCTCATGAATGATGGTGGGAGAATGTGGAGGTGATGGTTGAGGAAGAGGTGAAAGTGGTTGTTGTTGGTGTTGTTGTTGAGGAGGTGAAGGAATGCTGGTGGATGGATGAATTTCTTCTGGAGGTGGTGGAGAGGCTATAACTGCCCTTGTGTTCTTAGAAGTCCTGGAGGAAGAGGAAGCCCTTGAGGGCATTGGAATGGTCCTCTCCCATCTGCAAAATAAGGCAGAGGTGGTCCTCTTTGAGGCATTTATGAATATTGGCTGGGAAAACAATAATTTTGGTGCCTTTTCCTGGAGGAAGATTCCTAGAATCCTTTCAAAGCACACCTCTTTCTTAGTATTTTTCTTCTTTATCAACTCAAAAAAAATCTTTCCCCAGTTTACTGATTTTTTATCTACCAGAGCACACATCACTAGAAACTGGTGCCTGGTTATATAATCATTTGATGTATGTTTGCCAAGCAAAACCTTGCTAACAATATCTGCCAGAAACTTATATCGAACAGATAAATTCTTTTTCAGAAGTTTATTGGGGTTTCCTTCAGAGTGTCCCATTATACTCAGCATATTCTCATATTCAACACTATTTAATTCAATTTATTCTTCTCCAGTAGCCAAATCAAAAATCTCAGTTAAAACTTTAGGAGTTAGAGTGACCTGATTGCCGCCGATGGTGCCAATCATAGTATTTGCGTCAGGAGCTGTTGAAGTAAAAACCCATTCTCTGATTTCATTTGCTGGTATCTTGATCCTTGTTGCCATGAATTTCTTTAGAAGCTGTTCTTCACACAGCTTGAGAATGTCTATGAAGATTTGATCAGTGTGGGTGAAGGAATCAAAATCGATGTCGAAACTAGTGTCGAACTTCATGCTGGAGAGGGAGAGCGTCGGAATCTCCATAGGTTTTCCTGCAAAAATAAAAGAGAGAGTAAGAGCAAGAGAATAGAAAGCGCGGGATATAACTAGGTTTTCAGAATATGAAACGTTGGGTTCTGTCCTGCGAAAGATAAACAATCTTCGTTCTCAGGTCGACGAAAAAAATTCATGAAGAAATAATATCGTCGATCTCAGTCATAAGAGGGGAAAACTTTTCATCGTTCTCAGGTTGACGAAAATTTTTCTGAAGCAAAATCGTCGATCTTCGCTCGACGAAAATTACTTCACCCAGAGAGTTCGTCGATCTCATGTCGACGAAAAATCTCAAGAACAGTTCTCAGATCGTCCATCTCTGTTAGACGAAATGTGATAAATTCTTCGACCTTGGACCAATATCAAATTAAAATTCTCCATTAATCATACCTAGCTGATTCAGAAATAACATATGTTTCTTCTCATCTAAAGGTTTAGTGAAGATATCTACTCTTTGCAAATCAGTAGAGATAAAGACAAGATTAATTTTCTTTTTGTCCACACAATCTATAAGGAAATGCTGTCTTATCTCTATATGCTTAGTTCTACTATGCAGTACTAGATTTTGTGCAATAGATATTGCATTTGTATTGTCACAAAATATAGTTGAATTATTTAAGTTGAGACCATAATCCAGAAATTGGTTTTGAATCCACAATATTTATGAACAACAGCTGCCAGCTGCAATGTATTCAGCTTCTGCAGTTGAAGTTGACACAAATGTTTGCTTTTTACAAAGCCAGGACACAAACCTATCTCCAAAGAACTGACATGTTCTTGAAGTGCTTTTTCTGTCCACTCTGCATCTAGCATAGTCAGAATCTGAAAATCTAGTTAAGTCAAATTCTGACTCCATCGGATACCAAAGTCCTAGATTTGGACAACCTATTATATATCTCAAAATTCTTTCAAGGAAAATAAGGTGAGATTCTTTAGGGTTCACCTGGAATCTAGCACAAAGGCATGTAACAAACATAATATCTGGCCTACTAGCTGTGAGATACAACAAGGACCCAATAATAGCCCTATATGTTTTCTGATCAACTGGCTTGCCCTGTTTATCAAAATCAATCACAACATTAACATCCATAGGTGTTTTCATTGCTGAGGCATCACACATCCCAAACCTTTTAATAAGCTTCTTAGCATACTTGGATTGGGAGATGAAGATACCATCAAGCGATTGCTTCACTTGGAGACCAAGGAAGTATGAAAGTTCACCCATGCTACTCATCTCAAACTTTGAATGCATTAAATCAGAAAATATTTTGCACAGTTTGAGATCAATAGAGCCAAAAATAATATCATTTACATATATTTGAACTAAAAAAATTTTATTTTTATGAAGCCTAATAAAAAGAGTACTATCTACTATGCCCCTAGAAAACTTATGCTCTAAAAGAAAGCTAGCTAAGGTCTCATACCAAGCTCTTGGAGCTTTATTTAAACCATAGAGAGCTCTATGCAATCTAAAGACATAAGAAGGATGAGTTGGAGAGATAAAACCTGGTGGTTGCTCCACATACACTTCATCTTTTAATTCTCCATTTAGGAAAGCACTCTTTATATCCATCTGGTAGACTTTGAATCTTTTATAGGCTATAAAGGCTAAGAAAATCCTTATAGCCTCAAGCCTTGCCATTGGAGCAAAGGTCTGATCATAGTCTATTCCTTCCTCCTGTGAATACCTTTGAGCTACTAGCCTTGCTTTGTTCCTTATAATATTTCCTTCAGCATCCAGTTTGTTTCTGAATACCCATTTGGTTCCAATGAATGGATAGTCTTTGGGTCTAGGTGTAACAACCCCATCCGTTCATATCGTATATACTAGAAGGTCCGGCCGGGGCCCCACAGTATATATCGCAAAATGAGCGATGATGTCACAGAATGATACCAGAGTAGCGCAGCGCACCATAACACATTGCGTTCTAGCGGAAGCCGAATACACTACTTGAACTCCACACCTGAATGTCCAACTTATAAAAACTCCATATTTTATATATCATAGGAATATCTTACACAATACAAAATATTTGGCCTTATGGCCTTACAGGGCTTTCATACAAGTGGCCTCAACATTGGCACGCAGGCCGGCCACGTATAAAGAAAATACAACTGTTTCATTTCATTTTATTTAGCCTTCGAGGGCTAGAAGCAGCAGCAGCAAATACAAATGCAGCAGGAACTTCAGTCCTTACGCGTCCCGCTTGGCTCTACCGCACCTACACAGGGACAGTCCACCCAATGGTGGCAAACAGTGGCAACGGTCAGCATTCAGCTGACCAAATTATAACGACCCTACCCCTTCTCTCGGGGCAGAGGTATTCTTCCCTGCAAGCATAACATTTCACAAACATATATATAGCTCAGTCAATGTGCACTCACGCACATACATTCCATCACAACCGTCAGCCACACGACCCGACGATCCGTGCACTCAGGGCATATTCTTGGTGTACCGGCGAAGCAGTTGCCCACCACCGTATTAGGGTTGCAACACAACGACAAATCCCTTGAGCATTTACTCCATGGCGTGCAGCCGAAGTTCTAGTCTTAGAGCACCGGGATTGGCTCGTAGCCCCCCATTGTGTCGTGGTACGTAGGCCTAAGAATCTTGCTATGCACTCCAATAGACCGCACTTTCAGGTCTCATGTCGGATGGACATAACGCAGGTCGGATCCTCCACCCCCCGTTGCTCAAATCGCCTTGCCATCACCGAGCACAGCGTAGTTGCAGCTATATGAAAGGCGTGGGTCGGTCTCTCCAATCCTGTTCTTAATCTGGGTGCTTTCTTCCACCAATTTCATTATCACATTATTAGCGGGTGTTTCCTGGGCACACCAGTACTTCCTGTTACTACCCTTCACAGGTACAACCCCGCCGATTATCACAAATGTCAAGGGATTTTTCCTAGGCACACCAGTAGTCCCTGCTACTCCCCTTCATAGGTACCACCCTTGCACATCAAGCATTTCAAAGGGTATTTCCTGGACTTCCAATCCAGTACTTCCTATTACTTCCCTTCACAGGCATAACCCCACAGTACAAGCATTACATGGGTGTTTTCCTGGACTACCACCCCAGTACTTCCTACTACTCCCCTTCACAAGTCCAACCCGTCGACTCCGAAACTACGCGTTTTCACGGAGTCTTCTCCGGTTCGTATGCAACATCACCAATCCAGACCAACCTATCCAGATGGGCTTCACACAACATGCCTATTCCGTACTTTTAATTCCGGATCTATATGCCAACCAACTGGGGATTCCATGAATCAACCCAAAGACTCCCATATTCGGCCACCCTCCAGTGGGGGAATCATATGCATATGCTAAAAGGAAGCCTTCATATGACTATGAAGAAAGGTCGTTACCCTTGAAGACCGCTTTGGTGTCATGAACTCCAAGCTAGCTGAAAAGAATCATAACGACATTTCCTTCACAAAGATAGCCTCCGATCACAGCTTGACACTCTCAAGCTCCACCAGCAATCAGCTCCACTTCCTCCTCCTTCTTCTTCCTTTCCCTTTCTCTCTCTAGACTTTAGAAAGATGAAGGCCAAGTATGAAATGACTTCTTTCAGCTCAATCCACGGCCTTAAGGAAGAAGGAAAGAAGCTCAGCCCTTGGATTCCAGCTGAAGGAAATGGACGGCCACGATTTCGCCAAAATTTCATTTTTTGGGTCCGACACGGCCTGTGACACGCCCGTGTCACAGGCCGTGTCGCCTAAGCGGTGCACCAGCCGCCTTATCTTGAAACAAGTCACGACCACGATACACACCCGTGTCGGCCCAGTCATGCCTGTGACGTAGGGCGTGTCTTTCGCTCGACGATCGTCGATCTCATTTCATCGCCCCATGGGAACACGCATACCAAACACGCCCGTGTCAAAGGGTACATGCTCGTGTAGCAGGGCGTGTTCCCGGTGTCGACGATTGTCGAGTTCATTTCGTCGACCAAAGAACTCAAGTGTCGATAGGGGAGGACACGCCCTAGGTCACGCCCGTGCTAGAGGGCGTGTACCTCCCGTACACTTCGTCAAACCTATTTTTCATCGAAATCGCGATGGCTCCGCACCCAAGCAGGACATGCCCTGGGAAACGCCCATGTCCCAGGCCGTGTCACCAAAAAATTTTGCCTGCTGAAAATTGGGCTGTTACAACCCGCCCCTCCTACAAGAAATTTCATCCTCGAAAATCGTACACAGGAAGGCAACCATCAACCAAAATGTTATAACATAAAAATTCCATGTTACAACAAATTTTTCACTATTCAATCGGTTTACAAAAATAGGTCGGGAAACTCAGCTCGCATGGTTTGCTCTCGCTCCCATGTAAGCCCTTCACGGCCGCAGTTGTCCCACCAGACTTTAACCATCCCGACCGTGTTGTTCCGCAACTGTTTCTCGGCACGATCTTCGATCTGAATGGGCCTCACTTTTGTCGTTAGCACATATTCCACCTGCACTTGATCATTGTTGATCACCTGAGCTGGATCTTTTACGGCCTTCAGAAGCACCAAGATTCGAAACACATCATGTAATCCACCCAAGTCCGCCGACAGAGCTAGCCGATACGCAGCTTCCCCAATTCGCTCAATCACTTCAAATGGACCCAAGTATCTTGGACTCAACTTTTTCAGTCGTTGAATCCTGGATACGCCTTTGAAGGGCTTGATCTTCAAGTATACCCAGTCGCCTACCGCGAACTCCACATTCTGGTGCTTGGCATTGTAGTATTTCACTTGTCGATCTTGCACTATCAATAGCCTCTCTCGAATAGTGCGAATTGTCGAATTTGCCTCTTCGACTTCATTGTGATTATATACTATGGCTTCACCTGTTTCTACCCAAGCCAATGGCGTACGACATTTCCGTCCATACAGAGCCTCATACGGAGCCATACCAATGCTAGCCTGGTAGCTATTATTGTAGGCAAACTCCACCATGAAGAGATGATTGTCCCATCTCTTTCCAAAATCGAGGGCGCACATCCTGAGCATGTCCTCCATTGTTCTGTTGGTTCTTTCAGTTTGGCCATCCGTTTGGGGATGAAAGGACGTACTGAATGTCAACTTCGTGCCCAACAGTCGGTGAAATAGCCTCCAGTCATTTGACATGAACCACCCATCTCGATCACTTATGATGCTTCGAGGAACACCGTGCAACCGCACAATCTGGTCAACATATAATTTTGCCAAACTTTCTACCGAATCATCCCGCCAGTTTGGAAGGAAATGTGCTACTTTCGTTAGCCGGTCGACGATCACCCAGATAGAATCATTTCCTTGCTGAGATCTCGGCAACCCATGCACGAAATCCATGGAAATGTCGTCGAACTTCCACTCTGAAATCGGAAATGACTTCAAGTAACCGCCCGGCTTCCGGTATTCCGCCTTCACCATAGCACATGTTTGACATTTGTCCACATAAAGAGCAACATCTTTCTTGAGCCATGGCCACCAGAATAGTTTTCTCATATCCTTGAACATCTTTGTGCTCCCAGGGTGGATTGAGTACTTCGTATAATGGGCTTCATACATCAGTTCTTCCCGCAAGTTACCCACATTTGGGACGCACAACCGGCCCTCTTTCCGCAGAAGACCGTCATCCCAGGAGAACTTGCCCTCTGGCCCATCTTTAGCATAACGTAAGAAATCTTCATCCAACTCCATTACTTGCTGAACCTGGTCTGCAAGGTCACACAACACCTCCGTCCAGTTCAAACATGCATCAGCGGTGGAATTCTTGTCAATACAAGAAATCTCTAATGCTTCTAGCTCCTGGATGAGACGTTCATCATGCCTCTGCAACCAACTCACTCTTGCCGGAGCTCTTCGACTCAAGGCATCCGCGACTACATTTCCCTTTCCGGTTGTATAGTGAATTTCAAAGGTGTAGTCCCCAAGGAACTCCAACCACCTTCGTTGTCACATGTTCAAGTCCTTCTGCTCCAACAGGTACTTCAGGCTCTTGTGATCTGTATAGATCTCCACCTTCACTCTATAAAGATAGTGTCGCCACAGCTTTAGTGCAAAAATCACCGCCGCCAACTCCAAGTCGTGGACGGGATAGTTTCGTTCGTGCACCTTCAGCTGGCATGAGCCATAAGCAATCACCTTTCCATTTTGCAGAAGAACGCAACCTAAGCCGCTCCCTGAGGCATCACTATAGATTACAAATCCATCGGTACAACATGGCGAAGACAACATAGGCGCCATGGTCAACCGAACTTTCAGCTCTTCAAAAGCTCGCGCGCACTCAGGCATCCAAACGAACTTCTGATCTTTTCTCATCAGTGTGGTTAGCGGCAAAGCGATCCGTGAGAAGTTTTCCACAAATCGTCAATAGTAGCCCGCTAGTCCAAGGAACCTCCTGACCTTGGCCACTGAAGACAACACTGGCCACTCCTCTATGGCTTTTATCTTTGCAGGATCCACTACAATGCCCGCTCCACTCACCACATAGCCTAGAAAAGCCACCGACGATAGCCAAAACTCGCACTTCAAGAACTTGGCATAGAGCTTATTTTGCCTCAATGTGTTTAACACTAACCGCAAGTGGTTTTCAAGCTCAGCTGTCGACTTCGAGTACACCGGGATATCATTGATGAACACGATCACGAACAAATCCAGGTACTCTCGGAACGTTTGGTGCATCAAGTCCATAAACACCGAGGGAGCATTACACAGTCCAAAAGGCATCACCGTGAATTCACAGTGCCCATAACGCGTTCCAAATGCGGTTTTGGGAATGTCACCTTCCCGGATTCTCAGCTGATAATAACCAGATTTCAAGTCCAACTTGGAATAGACGGTCGATCCCACTAGCTGATCGAACAGCTCATCAATCCGTGGAATCTGATATTTATTCTTCTCTGTCAGCTTATTCAGCTCGCGGTAATCAATACACAACCGCAAACTCCCGTCCTTCTTTTTCACAAAAAGCACAGGGGCGCTCCAAGGTGACATGCTTGGACGTATATATCCCTGCTCCAGTAACTCTTGCAGTTGGACTTTCAACTCCGCCATCTCCTTCGGCGCAACACGATATAGCGAGCGGGCCACAGGTTTCGCACCTGGCACCAACTCAATTGTGAAGTCAATCTCCCGCTGGGGTGGTAGCCCAGAGAGATCCTTGGGAAACACATCTATAAGCTCCAACACAATCAGAACATCACTCACACTGGCCTTAGGCTCAACAGACTGAATTAGCGTGAAGTATACCTCCGTGCCCTTCCGAACAGCTTTAAGAACTTGGAGTGCCGACATCAATGTCCCGCCAACTCCTCGCATACCCGCAAACTTAGTCTCCTGCTCGGTATTCTGGCCCAACATGATCTCTTTGGACTGGCAATCAATCAAGGCATGATGCTCCGCGAGCCAATCCATCCCAAATATCACGTCAAATTCCGATATCGGTAATACAGATGCCGTTAGAGAGAAATCCCGACTTCCTATATACACTGCCACATCGCAAGCTTGATCCGCAAGCATCATACAACCATTCGGCAACACCACTCTGACACTTTGTCTTCACACGACTAGGTATCCTATGTCGCGCTATGAATTCTTTAGACAGAAAAGAATGCGACGCACCCATATCAAACAGTGCTCGTGCCAGCGTGTTCTGAATCATCACAAAGCCTGTGGTAATCAGATCACACACACAAGCCACACACATATATGCAATAAGCAAAGCATATAAGCAATACAATACTCAAAACTAAACTTGTACCTGTGACGACGTCACTTTACTTAATGGCCTCCTGTAGTCCAAGATTATAGACCCGGGGCTACGCTTGAGATGCAGAGGATTCCACTACTGCTTTGCCCTTCTCAGCATATAACGCTCCCGCCTTCTTTTCATTCTTTGGCGGCACCCGACACTCTTGGGCTATATGCCCTACCCATCCACAATCGAAGCACGCATGAGTATCCGGCCTTGAGGTGGCCCCCGACATTGCTCCCGAGGCAACGGAAGAAGGAGCTTGTCCAGCCGTCTTGGACTTCTTGCCCCACCTCTTCTTATAAAATGACTTTGCCGATCGGGGCACCTTGAACTCTGGCTGTATCGCATCCAAAGCCCTCTTCCCCTACACCCTCTTCATATCTTTTTCTAGCGCGCACGCAGTGTCGACTAACACCTGGAATCCCTGGTTCACAAAACTAGAAAGCAGGAACCTCAGCTCATCCCGCAGTCCTTCATAGAACCTATTCGTCTTCCTCTGCTCATCCACAAATATAGAACCCGCATACCAACCCAAGCGAGTAAACTCATGCAGGTACATTTCAACACTGCCTTCTCCTTGCGTTAGCCTTTGGAATTCATTCTCCATGGAGATACGCTGTGCCGCCGGGAGGTGCTTCGCCAGGAAGAGTCTAGAGAATTCCTCCATGGATACTTGTGTCAACGGTCTACCTGCCAAGTGATGTAGCTCCATCTCGTCCCACCACAAATGAGCTTCGCGTTCCAACAAGAAAGTAGCTAAGGTGACCTTTTGATTCTCCTCCGACCCAATCGCCGTCATGATTCGCTTGACACACGATAGCGAATCCTCAGCCTGCGTAGGAGATCCTACTCCCGAGAATGTAGGCGGATGGAAACTCATGAACTGCGTCAACCATCATTCAGTCGCTCGAGGATCTACAGCCGCAACAGGTTCTGGCCCTGCCTCCACCTGTTCTGGTCTCACAACCGGCTGTGCCAGCCCAACTGGTTGGGCTTGGATCATGGCAAACAGAGCCTCAGCAACTAACCGAACAGTTTCCGCAGACGGTGGAGGTGTAGGCACCTCGGCTGGTGCCGTACTTTCTTCAGAACGCTGGGGCTCCGGCGGCCCAGCTCCACTTCGTGTCACCTAAAGGTGAACACGACACACATATTAGCGACCGTTCACAAGCAATCACAACAAAATAGGAACGCGCAGGTTGCTCAAACATATATATTTGCATTCCTACAAGGGACATTCAAGAGTTCATTTGTGTAAATGTGGTTTGCACAGACACGTGCTCGCCACCCCACAAAAGAAGTCGACCACGACTTCGAGAGGGAAAGACCGAGAGAGCTGATACCAAAAATGTAACAAACCCACCCGTTCATATCGTATATACTAGAAGCTCCAGCCGGGGCCCCACATCATATACCACAAAACGAGCGGTGACGTCACTGAATGATACCAGAGCAGCGCAGCGCACCCTAACACATTGCATTCTAGCGGAAGCCGAATACACTACTTGAACTCCACACCTGAATGTCCAATATATAAAAACTCCATATTTTATATATCATAGGAATGTCTTACACAATACAAAATATTTGGCCTTATGGCCTTATAGGGCTTTCATATAAGTGGCCTCAACATTGGCACGCAGGCCGGCCACGTATAAAGAAAATACAACAGTTTCATTTCATTTCATTTAGCCTTCGAGGGCTAGCAGCAGCAGCATCAAATACAAATGCAGCAGGAGCTTCAGTCCTTACGCATCCTGCTTGGCTCTCCCACACCTGCACAGGGGCAGTCCACCCAATGGTGGCAAACAGAGGCAACGGTCAGCATTCAACTGACCAAATTATAATGACCCTACCCCTTCTCTCGGGGCAGCAGTATTCTTCCCTGCAAGCATAGCATTTCACAAACATATATATAGCTCAGTCAATGTGCACTTACGCACATACATTCCATCACAACCGTCAGCCACATGGCCCGACGATCCGTGCACTCAGGGCACATTCTTGGTGTACCGACGAACCAGTTGCCCACCACGTTATTAGGGTTGCAACCCAACGGTAAATCACTTGAGCATTTACTCCATGGCGTGCAGACAGAGTTCTAGTCTTAGAATACCGGGATTGGCCCGTAGCCCCCCATTGTGTCATGGCACGTAGGCCTAAGACTCTCGCTATGCGCTCCAACAGACCGCACTTTCAGGTCTCACGTCGGACGGACATAATGCAGGTCGGATCCTCCACCCCCCGTTGCTCAAATTTCCTTGCCATCACCGAGCACAGCGTACTCGCGTCTATATAAAAGGCGCAGGTCGGTCTCACCAATCCTGTTCTCAATCTGGGTGCTTTCTTCCACCCATTTCATTATCACATTCTTAGCGGGTCTTTCCTGGGCACACAAGTACTTCCTGCTACTACCCTTCACAGGTACAACCCCGCCGATTATCACAAATGTCAAGGGATTTTTCCTGGGCACACCAGTACTCCCTGCTACTCCCCTTCACAGGTACCACCCTTGCACATCAAGCATTTCAAAGGGTATTTCCTGGACTTCCAATCCAGTACTTCATGTTACTTCCCTTCACAGGGATAACCCCATAGCACAAGCATTACACGGGTGTTTTCCTGGACTACCACCCCAGTACTTCCTGCTATTTCCCTTCACAAGTCCAATCCGTCGATTCCTAAACTATGCGTTTTCACGGAGTCTTCTCCGGTTCGTATGCAACATCACCAATCCAGACAAACCTGTCCATATGGGCTTCACACAGCATGCCTATTTCGTACTTTCAATTCCGAATCTATATGCCAACCAACTGGGGATTCCATGAATCAACCCAAAGACTCCCATAACCGGCCACCCTCTGGTGGGGGAATCATATGCATATGCTAAAAGGAAGCCTTCACATGGCTATGAAGAAAGGTCGTTACCCTTGAAGACCGCTTCGGTGCCATGACATCCAAGCTAGATGAAAAGAATCACAACATCGTTTCCTTCACAAAGATGGCCTCCGATCATAGCTTGACACTCTCAAACTCCACCAGCAATCAGCTCCACTTCCTCCTCCTTCTTCTTCCTTTCCCTTTCTCTCTCTAGACTTTAGAAAGATGAAGGCCAAGTATGAAATGAATTCTTTCAGCTCAATCCACGGCCTTAAGGAAGCAGGAAAGAAGCTCAGCCCTTGGATTCCAGCTGAAGGAAATGGACGACCATGATTTCCCCAAAATTTCATTTTTCGGGTCCGACACGCCCTGTGACACGCCCGTGTCACAGGCCGTGTCGCCTAAGCGGTGCACCAGCCGCCTTATCCCGAAACAAGTCACGACCATGGTACACGCCCGTGTCGGCCCAGTCACACCCGTGACACAGGGCGTGCCTTTCGCTCGACGATCGTCGAGCTTATTTTGTCGACCCCACAGGAACACGCCTACCCGACACGCCCGTGTCGAAGGGTACACGCCCGTATAGCAGGGCGTATTCCCGGTGTCAACGATTATTGAGTTCATTTCGTCGACCGAAGAACTCAAATGTCGATAGGGGAGGACACGCCCTAGGTCACGCCCGTGTTAGAGGGCGTGTACCTCCCGTACACTTCGTCGAACCTATTTTTCATCGAACTCGCGACGGCTCTGCACCCGAGCAGGACACGCCCTGGGACACGCCCGTATCCCAGGCCGTGTCACCCAAAAATTTTGCTTGCTGAAAATTGGGTTGTTACACTAGGAACAAAATCCCAAACTTTGCACCTCTCCAACTGATTGAGCTCATCTTGCATTGTAATGATCTAGTGGGGATCTTGCTCTGCATCTTTGATGGAGTGGGGCTCAAGTTGAGAAATGAAACAAGCATGCATCACATCATTATTGAGTTGATGCCTTGTTTGCACACCAACTGAAATGTCTCCAATCACTTGAGATATAGGGTGATCTCTAAGTGTGACAAGATCAGTGGGAGGAGTTGGTTGAGCAACAACTTGTGGAATTTATTCCTCTTGTGGAATTATATTAGCTGTTATAGGAAGTTCAGCCACTTCCAAACTTTCTTATTCACTTTCTTCTTCAACTTATGGAGAAGGATGCGATGAAACTTCTTGTGTGAGGTTTAGATCATCCAATCTCTCACACAAGTGAGGTACCTGCAAAATATTATTGGTAGAAACTTCTGTTTCCTTGTAAAACATGTTAGCCTCATCAAATGTAACATGAACAGATTTCTCGATTTTTAAAGTGGATTTATTAAACACACTATAAGCTTTGCTGACTTGGGAATATCCTATAAAAATTCCCTCTGCAGCTTTTGCTTCAAACTTTCTAGTGTATTTCTTGTCATTATTGTGAATATAACATAGGCATTCAAATGCTTTAAAATAGGTGATTTTAGGTTTTTCCCTTTAAGTAAGTCATAAGGAGTCTTATTCTTAAGCTTGTGTATCAGACTTCTGTTCAGTACATGGTTTACTGTGCTCACAGCCTCTGCCCAAAAAGATAGAGGCATGTAAACATCTGCAAGTACTGTGCCTGCAAATTCAATTAGGGTTCTATTTTTCCTTTCAGTAACCCCATTTTGTTGAGGAGTTCTAGGAGCTGAGAAGCAGTGCCTAAAACCTTCCTTTTCACAGAACTCTTGCATAAAAAGAGACTCAAACTCAATACCACGATCACTTCTGATAAATGCAACTATAGTAGAGTACTCAATCTGTATGTTCTTGAGAAAATCTGTAAGAACCTTGAAGTTATCTGACTGAGATCTCAGAAAGAACACTCAAGTGAATCTTAAGAAGTCATCTACAATCACCAAAGTATAAGATTTACCTCCTAGACTTTATACAACAATAAGGCCAAAAGGTCCATATGTAGCAAGTGCAATATCCTAGGCGAGTCACTTTTATTTACAGATTTAAAGATATTTTTAGTTTGCTTGCCTAACTGACAAGCGCTGCAGAGACCTTACTTCTTGTAGGGGCCAGAAGGCAATCCTCTAACAAGGTTGTCCCTAGAAAACTTAGCAATATTTTTAAGATTTACATGTCCTAATATCTTATGCCAAAGTTGTTGGGTATTGTATCCACAATAACCCAGATTTGGTGAAGTCACCCTTGAACTAAGATGAATTAAGTTGTATTTGATGTCTTGTTTGAGTTATGTGTTTGCGGGACTATATTGCCAATTGTAGACCAATGTCAGTCTACAATGGGTCACCAAAAACAGGACCATACAATGTAATCTCTCATTGTGTGATCCATGGTGTTGACTCATGTGTAGACTCTCTATTGGGATACACTTCATTTTCAAGCACTAGGACTGATTGGAGATAGAAATGTTGCTGAATTTATTGAAGAAGAGGAAATTCTGTTGAAGAAATTTTTGCTAAGTCTTTTACTCGAGTAGTAGCTTACATACTCGAGTAAAATACTTAGTCATTACTCGAGTAAGCATATCTGTACTCGAGTAAGGGAATTATCTCTCGAGTAGTCAAAATATAGATCTCGAGTAACCAAGTCAATTACTCGAGTAGATCATCTCTTATTCTCGAGTTAACAGAATTTCCTCTCTGAAAATTTTCTAAGTCATTTACTCGAGTAGTCATATTAGTACTCAAGTAGATTAGTCTTTTGTCTCGAGTTATAGAAGAAAGGATTTCATGTTGTTTTACTTCACTCGAGTAGTCAGATCATGTACTCGAGTAGTCTATCTACAACTCGAGTAGCCCAGGTTTAATACTCGAGTGATAAGTTTTTCATCACTCAGAATTTTCTAAGTCCTTTAATCGAGTAATAATATTCATGTACTCGAGTAGTTTATCTCCGCACGAGTAGTCCAGTTCCACTACTCGAGTAACCCAGATTCTTCTCCCAGAAATTTTTCTAAGTCTTTGACTTGAGTAGTTCTTCTACCTCTTGAGTAGTATATCTAGTACTCGAGTAGTCTATTTCTACCACTCGTGTAGTTCAACGCCACGTCTCGAGTAACTATATTAGCACTCGAGTAAGTATTTGTGTACTCGAGTAGTTACTCATTCTTTCTGGATTTTCTCCAAGTCTTCTACTCGAGTAGTCTCATTCTACTCTCTCGAGTAACCTTATTAAGTACTCAAGTAGGTAATTGTTTACTCGAGTAAAACAGTCAGCCTTTTCAGAAAATTTGCTAAGTCCAGATTTGACGGGAATTTCAAAAGTCGTGACTTGATTGGTCCACATGCACGTCATTAAGGCTAATTATGATCGTTAGGGAGATCTTATATAAGGTCTTGTCAAAACCGACTAACCCTAAGAAGTGTTGTCAAGTATTATTCGAAGAATTTCTGAATCCTATTCTCTCTGTCCAAAAACGAAAGCCGCCACCGCCGATCTTCTTCGTGTAAATCGCTAGGACTTTCGATTTTAGAGATTCAGATCAAGAAGATTCACAGATCGAGATTTCTTTTCAATTTTTCATCATCTCTCAGATCGTTTGTGTCCAAGAAATTTCAGATCTAGTTCTTGCCGAGATTCTTCTTCAACTTTTCTGATAGAGCCGCAAAGATCAAAGAAGAAGATACAGGCCGAGATTTTTAGATCTGAGTTTTACTGTTTGTATTTTCATATACTCAATTTAATTCTTGTAGGAGATTTCTCTCCGAGTGTAGGAGCTTTTGCCTCCGAGTTGTAGGAAGTGTTTATCTTCCGAGTTTAGATCCGTGTTGTGGATCGAGATTGTAGGAACTTTGTGCCGAGGCATAGGATTGGTTTTCAATCCGAGATAGTGGAATAGCCGAGTCTAGTTCTTTGCTAGATCGGTGAGGGAAAGAGGATGTACCCAAGGTTGGGGAACCATTATAAATCTTTTGTCGTCTGTGAATGCTTGGTAGATAATTGTTTGCATAGATCTCTAAATTTTTATTCAGCAAAAAGACGCACAACTCACCTATTCACCCCCTATAGGTGATTTAGGTAGACAACTGAACACTTTCAATTGGTATCAGAGGGAGGTTGATCATTAAAAGGTTAACACCCTGATCAGATCTTCCTAGTTGTCTTTTGAGAATTTTCCAATCATGGACAAGGCTAAAGATTTTGCCAAGCTTCCATTGTGTACCAAGAATAACTTTCCCATGTGGAAAGAAAGAATCAGATTTTTCATGGAAGCTCTGGATCCAAGGATCTTCATGATCGCTGAAGAAGGTCCTTACATTCCCATGACCGTCTCCACAATATATCCAATAAAGAAAGTTCCAAAGAAATTGATGGATCTAGAAAAAGACGAGATTGCACTTGTGTCTTTAGATAAGAAGGCCAAGAATATATTAGCAAGTGCAGTCGATGACTCCATGTTGCAAAACTTGATACACTACCAGTCTTCTAAGGATATGTGACAGTCCCTCATCACTTTGATGGAAGGTACAAAAGAAGTTTGGGATTATATAAGATACCTTCTGAATCACAAATATGAAGCCTTTCGACAAGGACACAAGGATACCATTGCTGACACTTTTGAGAACTTCTTCAAGATATTCAACGGCCTATGGGTATATGGCCGAGTCTTCACAAACAGAGAGGTAAATGATAAGTTCTTGAGATCCCTAACCAAAGAATGGGATAACAAGGTTTATGCCATCCGGGAATTTGGAAAGCTAGCTGAGCAGACCCACAGAATCTCTTCGGGAAGCTAATGTCATATGAGCTTCAACTCAACACAAGAAAAGCTGAAGTAGAGAAGTGCAGGTCTGCATCCAAGGAGAAGTCTGTTGCTCTAAAGGCAAATAACTCAAGGAAGTCAAAGGTTGTCTCTCCTGCCCCAGCACAAGAAGTTAGTGAAGAAGAAACCTCGGAGCCAAGTACCTTGGGGTCAGAGCTATCAGAAGGAGAGTTCTCTCTACTCTCATGACAGTTCAAGAAATTCTTGAACAAAAAGAAGCAATGGAAAGGCAAGGATGCCTCTTACAGAAGATCATGACATGATGGTGATCGACACAGAAAAGGCTCAAGCAGCCATGAAAAGTATACTTTCAAACCAAACAAACATATTTCTACTAACATCGTTTGTTACTGTTGTAATATGCCAGGTCATGTCATTGCTGATTGCCCCCACAAGAAGAAGGAGGGTGGAAAGAGAGAAGAAAAGAAGTCCTCATACAATAAGAAGAGGACAGAAAAGAGCCTGATAGCCATGAAGGGCAAAACTCTTAGCGACTCCGACTCATCTGAGTCGAGTGAAGAAGAAGAAGCCTACTTTGGGCTTATGGCTCAGAGTGATGATGAACAAGAGCCCCAGTTCACTGGGAAGGTAAACTCTCACACTCCTCTTTCAGAATCTGAAGCTTCTGAGCATGATAATGAGTACAGCTCTTCTGACGATGAGTCTGAACTCATGGCCCAGTACAAGGAGTTAATTAAGGCTTACGACAAATGTCGACGAGTCATGAAAACTGAAGCTAAAGAGATAAAGTCTCTAAAAGCTGAAGAGATCACCTTGAGAGAGGAAGTCACTAAGACCGACTCACTCAAAGAGAACTTCAATACTGCTATTGGAGAATATAACAAAGCTCCTGAGCACCTTGACTTAAAAGAAAAATCATCAAAGAGTTGGAAAAATAACTCGCTGCTGAAAAGAAACTTGTCGAAAGTTTCTCGAAGCCTAAGACTGTTCTTCCATTCGTTGCTGAATTCTCAACTAAGGCCAAGGTTGCTAGACTAGGCCATGTAGAAGCTCCTATTAAATCTTCTAGGAGGAATAAGGCTCAAAGAAAGAATAAGGCCGCCAAGAAGGCTTTGGTAAAAGAGAAGGGGAAAGCCCCTCAAGATCAGACTTCTTTCAAGGTCATCTTTCCTAGAAACGAGTTTGATCTTGACTCGTCCTATGGTCACTTGAATAGGACTACCTATGTAGAGGCAAAGTCCCGTTACCAAGGATGGACTCGCCCCAGAAACTTTGGTGAGAGTGTCTTTAAGGCACCTTATGAAGAAGTCATTCTTCGAAGCTATGGTCCTTACAATCATGGTCATAACTTCAAGAAAGCACCAAAGGTAAAGCCCATTATGGAAAAGCCACTGAAGGAGAAGAAATCATGTGATTGCCATCACCATGAAGCTTCTTCCTCCAAGAATGCTTCCCCTGCTAGACCACCATCTCAAAAGGTCAAGCAGTAGAACATAAGGCAAAGATACAACAGGTTTGACTGTTGGTGATGTGGCAGAATTGGTCACTTTGCCATCGACTGTTGGTTTAATTCCAGAAACTTTGCAACTCCTCAAGTTGGCAATATGAGAAAGACAACTCATAATGCTAATACTCGTAGGGAGAGTGTTCTAACATGAGACCAAGGACCCAAATGTGTTTGGGTTCCTAAGGCAAACTGATTTATGATTGTAGGTATATCCAAAGGCCACCAAAACACTTATCTGGTATTTGGACAGAGGATGCTCTCGGCACATGACCGGAAAAGAAGCCTACTTCAGAACTATTCTCCAGTCGTGAACGGGCCAAAGGTCATCTTTGGAGGTTCAGACCGAGGAATCACTAAAGGCTATGGTATGATCACTAATGGTAGTATATCCTTCTCAGATGTAGCTTATGTTGAAGGATTGGAACACAATCATATAAGCATTAAGTCAACTCTACGATAAAGGATACATAGTTGAATTTCATGCTGATATGTGCTTGAAAAAATCCTTTGATAATATGGAAATGATTCTATCCAGCACTCGAAGCAGAAATATATTTTGTTTAAATTTCATTTGTATAGACTCTTCTACACCAGTGTGCTTTTTAGCAAAAGATATTGCATCTCTTGGTGACCAATGACACAAGAGACTAGCACATATTAATTTCAAAATCATTAATAAATTATTTTTACTGAATTTAGTACGTGATGCTCCAAATGTCAAGTACGTCAAAGATAGACATTGTCATGCAGGTGTAAAAGGCAAGCAAACAAGGGCTACCTTTAAAAGTGTTATTGGCAAAGATTATAATAGATGGTTACATCTACTTCATATGGACTTGTTCGGTCCACTGCAAATTAGATGTTTGAGAGGTAAGGGTTATACATTGGTAATTGTTGATGATTACTCGCACTTTGCGTGGATGTTATTTCTGAAACACAAGTCAGATACCTTCGACATATTTACTAATTATGTCAGGCAAGTACATAATGAATACAATTGTTCCGTAGTCAAAATCAGAAGTGATAATGGAACAGAGTTCAAGTCTGCGGCCATGACAGAATTCTGTGAAAGCTTGGGTATCTTTCATGAGTTTTCCTCTCCTCGTACTCCACAACAGAACGAAGTAGCTGAGAGAAGGAATAGAATAATCATAGAGGACTGTAGGACCATGTTGAGTGATGCCTCACTTCCGGAATACTTCTGGGCTGAAGCCGTCAACACTGCATGTCACGTGCAAAATCGAGCACTCATAAATAAAAACCACGATAATAAACCTTATGAACTTCTAAAGGGCAGGAAAACGACTGTATCATATTTTAGAATTTTTGGTTGTAAGTGCTTCATGCTTAACAATGACAAGTATCATACTACCAAGTTTAGAGAAAAGAGTTTTGAAGGTATTTTTGTAGGATATAGTAGCCATAGTAAGACATACATGATATTTAATATAAAAACTCAGGTTGTAGAAGAATCAATAGATGTTGTATTTGATGAGACAAGCTTGCTGCAAGGTAACTCTTATAGTGTATTCGTTTAAGATGCAGGTACAGAATTGAAAGAACTTAACTTGGAAGAATCAACTGAAGATAAAGGTGAAAAGTTCATCAAGATCACCACTCCAACCTGAAAGACTTGATTTCAAGAGCCTAGACACCTAGAGGGGGGGGGGGGTGAATAGGTTCTAATTTTTCCTTCAAAATTTTAGGCAAATAGCAAAATCTATCTTAGCACAGAAAAAAATGTAAACCACAGAACAATGAACACAACACAACATACACCAGATTTATAGTGGTTCCCCAAGGTCTGGGTACATCCACTTTCCCCGTTTGCCTATCCAGTAATGAACTGGATTCGGCTCAACTTCCTTCCACTTACTCAGATCCACAGATCTTACAACTCAGAACCAGATTGGTTCCTACAGCTCAGACTTATACAAGTCCTACCTCAGATTCTTCCCCAAGAACCCTACCTCAGGCCTCATCCCTACCTCAGCCTATGTTACTAGTCTTACAACTCAGACTTTCACATGTCCTACACCTCAGGCACATAGCCTACCTCAGCCTTTATAATTACAGGCTTACAACTCAGATCTTACAACAGATCCTACCAGAAATTGTTTGATTAAGAGATACAAAAATTTCACCAGATAGATCACTTCATTGTTGTGAGCTTCTTGATCAGTTCTTGATTAGACCGATCTTCTGATCCAACCCAACTTAGCCGCTTCAAAGCTTCTTGATAGAACAAAATAAGGTTGATCTTCACTTAATGTAGAAGTTGATCTTCTGATGGTTTCCTCCTTAAATTCAGAATGAGATCTGAATCTTCTTTGCAGACAGTTTTGGATCTGCCTTCGTAAGGGTTTCCCATTTTCTTGTTGTAGAAAACTTTCTCTAAAGTATTCACTTCTTAGTGTTGTGTGTGTTATTACTGTTGTATCAAAACAGTCCTTTATATAGAGTTTCCTCCTGATTATCGGCTGATCCGGTTTGAAACAATCTTCTGACATTTCTGATAAAGGTGTCAGACCGGTTGGTTATGACAGTTGATTCTTCAAAAAAAAAACTTTCCAACACAGCATGAACCACTCAGCAAACTGCTTCACATGTGTCGACAGAAATGGACTAAGTGTCGACACAAGTCTTGATGATGTTGACACAACACTCCATGTGTCGACATAGTCATTCTTCTGGTACTCGACACAATATCTGTTAAATGTGTTGACACAAGTCCTGTGTAACACCCCCATCTGTCGCATGGCATATAACAGAAGGTCCAGCTGGAACCCGACGCCATATACCACAGACAGTCGGAAGGGATACTAAATGAATAATCAAACTAACCAATTAAGACTACTCGTCCTAATCACAGAGTATTCTAGCGGAAGATTTTAAAGTTGAAAGAACCCAAAATTAAATCCATCAATATGAATGTCCACAGTTACAACAACAGGAATGAAACCCCAAATACACAGAAACGGGTACATGGCCTTATGGCCTTACAAATGTTCACCAAATAAAGAGTGTTTTACATACATCGGCTCGCAGGCTGGCCACACATGAAATATGTAAATATAACTATTCTACGGCCTTCTAGGGCCAGCGCAGCAACATGGGCTCCAGCCCGCTATTTGGCGCTCGGCTCCGCAGCACCTGCAAGCACATACCACCGCACGGTGGCAAATAAAGCAACGGTCAGCTAAAAGCCGACCAAATTATAACGACCCCGCCCCTTACTCGGGACGGCGGTGCTCTTTCCCTGCAAAACATTAGCCCAACAATATATATATCGTAATTATAATTCGCCACAGGTGTAGGTTCGCACGGCCAAACACCCCGTGCACTCAGGGCACATTCATGGTGAACCATGACAAATCAGTACATTCACCACCATCCCCAGGATGGCAACAACATGTGAGCATTTAGCCTTTCTGACCACCGTCTAAGGCTCCGACTATGCCAACGACCAGTCCCCGTCTTCGGGTCTCTCGCACCGAACCACACAGCCTAGGTCCAATTCCACTTGCCCGTTGCTCATGCCGCATGTCCAATTTAAGTCCTTTGCGCGGGCCAAGCTTCTCTCAGATCCCAAATTTTCCAAAACAATCGCATAACCCAGTTATGATCAAGGCCGGTTCCCAGACCGCCAAGTTAGCAGAACACGTTTCCGCTCAGTTTTCCGGGTGCTCCTTGAAGCTAACCTCCAAGGATCCCTGCTGCAATCTACCGCGTAGAAACCCGAAAAACCCAAAGCACGGAGTCTTCTCTGGCAAAACATATCAAATGCAACATCACCGATCCAGACAAAACACGTCCGGGTAGGCTTCACACACAATGCCTATGCCCGTACTTGCGATTCCGGGCTCTATATGCAACACGTGGGGGACTATTCACATCAACCCCAAGGAACACCATGCACTCGCCGCACACTCGCGGGAGCGGGATTCCCTATGCAGAAAGAAAGAGCTTCAGACGCTCAAGTTGAGAATCGTTACCCTTGTAGTCCGTTTTGGCGCCATGGAAAAAACTACGCGGTTAGAACTCTTCGCAATGACCATACCTCCACGGATCCGCTCTCCGATTTCGAAACGGTGCTCCGATGCTCCGCCGGTGGCCGAAAACCTCCTTCTTCTTCCTCTCCTTTCTCACTTTGGAAGGGGAGAACTTTGGAGAGAAAATGAGGGAATAACTCCCTATTCCCGGCCTTAACAGAGTAGGATTTCTTCTGGGCCGTCGGATCCTAATTAAAGAAAATGAATGGCTCGGATTTGCACAAAATTCCCCAGACCTGGGCCGAACACGGCTTCGCACACGGCCGTGTCCCAGGCCGTGTGCCTCGATCCAGGCACGATCGTCGAACTGAGAAACGCACACGGGCCAAGACACGCGCGTGTCTGACTTGACACGCCCGTGTCGGGTTCCTCGAAACGCCCGTGTTCGGGGGCGTGTCACGCATAACCGCCACGACAACGGACACGACCCATCAGGACACGGGTAGGGACACGGGTTGGAACACGCCCGTGTCGGATGACACGCCCGTGTCATCTGGCCGTGTTCCTGGCCGTGTCCTTCTCGGGTTGAAAACGGCCAAAATTCACCAGCCAGACACGGCCTTGGACACGCCAGTGTCCTAGGCCGTGTACGCCTTCAGGCAACAAAAACTCTTTTTCTGCGACCGACTCGCACACAATATTCGGGGCGTTACAAATCTCCCCCACTTAAGGAATTTCGTCCCGAAATTAAACAAAGGTACACAAAAGCTAAATGATACCTGAGTGGAACAACTCTGGGTATTCCTCCAACATAGCTTGCTCTCGCTCCCAAGAAAGCTCCTCACGTCCGCAATTATCCAAACGGACTTTAACCATTCTGACCTCCTTGTTGCGGAGTCGTTTGACTGCAACATCTTCAATTCGTACTAGCTTGACCCTTGTTGTTAATTCATAATCAACCGGTACCTGATTGTCCGCAACGATCTACGAAGGCTCTTGCACTGCCTTACGCAAAACCGATACGTGGAATACGTCATGCAGCCCACTCAACTCCGTCGACAGCTTTAATCTATACGCCGCCTCGCCAACACGCTCCAGGATTTCAAATGGTCCAAGGTATCTCGGACTCAGCTTCTTCAAGCGTCGAACCCGCGATACACCCTTGAACGGCTTGATCTTTAAATATACCATGTCGCCAATGTTGAATTCCACATTTCTATGTTTGGCATTGTAATACTTTGATTGTCTATCCTGAGCAATCTTCAGCCTCTCCTGAATCGTCCGTATCATTGAGGTGGCGTCTTCCACCGCTTGACGTTTATACAACTTTGATTCGGCTGCCTCCAACCAAGCCAACGGCGTGCGACACTTCCTCCCGTACAAAGCTTCGAAAGGCGCCATTCCAATACTTGCCTGAAAGCTATTGTTGTACGCAAACTCCACCATGTACAAGTGATCCTCCCAATTCTTCCCGAAATCTAGGATGCACATGCGAAGCATGTCCTCCATAGTCCTGTTGACTCTCTCGGTTTGGCCATCTGTCTGCGGGTGAAAGGCTGTGCTGAACTTTAGCTTAGTACCCAACAGACCATTCACCAACCTCCAGTCATTTGACGTGAAGCGTTCATCATGATCACTAACAATACTGCGAGGCACATCATGCAATCGTACAATATTATCCACGTAGAGTTTGACTAACTTCTCCACTGGATCCTCCTTTCTCACTGGGATAAAGTGCGACACCTTTGTCAATGTATCTACGACCACCCAAATGACGTCGTTTCTCTTCTGCGACTTCGGCAAACCGTGCACAAAATCCATAGATATGTCGTCAAACTTCCATTCTGGGATAGGAAGTGATTTCAAGAAACCTCCGGGCTTCTGGCATTCCGCCTTCACCAATGCACAAGTACGGCACTTGGCCACATAAAGTGCCACATCCCTCTTAAAACCCGGCCACCAGAATAATTTCTTCATGTCTCTATACATCTTCGTGCTTCCCGGGTGGATTGAGTACTTGGTATGATGAGCCTCATACATCAACTCCTCCCGAATATTATCCGCACTAGGAACGCATAGACGACTGTCCTTCCTTAGCAACCCATCTTCAACCACAAACTGGGAATTTGACCCATCCAAAGCTCCATCTAAGATTTGCTTCATGTTGCTATCCTGAACCAAAGCCCGCCGAACTATATCCGCTAGGTCACACTGCACCTCTGTCCAAAACAGTTTCGCCTCGGCACTAGACTGCTTGTCAACGCAAGATATCTCCAATGCCTCCAACTCTTGGACCAATCTCTTATCATGCACTGATAACCAATTGGATTGTGCGGGAATCTTACGACTCAACGCATCCGCCACTGCATTTCCCTTCCCAGGAACATAGTGTATCTTGAAGGTGTAGTCCCCTAAGAACTCCATCCACCTCCTCTGCCTCATGTTCAAATCCTTTTGGTCTAATAGGTACTTCAAACTTTTATGATCGGTGTAAATGTCCACCTTCACATCGTATAGATAGTGCCTCCAAAGCTTTAGAGCAAAAAACATGGCCGCTAACTCTAAGTCGTGGACCGAATAATTCCTCTCATGAACCTTCAGTTGTCGCGAACCATAAGCTATCACTCTCCCATGCTGTAGCAGAACACAGCCCAAACCACTGCCCGAAGCATCACTATAGATCTCGAACCCTTCGGTTCCACTCGGCGAACATAAAATAGGCGCCGTGGTCAATCGCCTCTTCAACTCTTCAAACGTCTGTTCGCACTCCGAAGACCACACAAACTTCTGATCCTTTCTTGTCAACGTCGTGAGTGGTAGTGCTATCCGCGAGAAGTTCTCTACGAAGCACCTATAGTAGCCAGCAAGCCCCAGAAAACTCCGGACCTCTGCCACCGTAGTCAAAGAAGGCCACTCTCGTATCGCTACTATCTTCGCCGGATCTACAGCTATTCCTTCTCCACTGACAACATGACCAAGGAACGCTATCGAGGATAACCAGAATTCACACTTGGAGAACTTTGCATACAACTGACTTTTCCTCAATGTCTCTAACACCATGTGTAAATGCTTGTAGTGATCCTCCTCGCACCGCGAATACACCAGGATATCATCGATAAATACTATCACAAACTGATCCAAGTATTCTCTGAACGTTCTATTCATCAGATCCATAAACACGGATGGCGCATTCGTCAACCCAAATGGCATAACTGTGAACTCGTAATGCCCAAACCGCGTACTGAATGCTGTCTTTGGAATGTCGCTCTCCCTTATCCTCAACTGATAGTAACCGGACTTCAAATCTAACTTCGAATATACAGTTGACCCAACCAACTGATCAAATAGATCGTCAATCCTTGGGATTGGATATTTGTTCTTCTCCGTAAGTTTGTTCAATTCCCGATAATCGATACAAAGCCGCAAACTCCCATCTTTCTTCTTGACAAAGAGAACTGGTGCGCTCCAAGGCGACGAACTTGGACGCACATAACCTTGCTCTAGCAACTCCTGCAGTTGCACCTTCAACTCCGCCATTTCTCTTGGGGCTATCTGATAAGGGGAGCGTGACACCGGTTTGGCACCCGGTACCAGCTCTATAGTAAAGTCTATCTCCCGCTGAGGAGGGGCTCTTGGGAGATTATCTGGAAACACATCAGGATACTCGGACACAACTGGGATGTTGCCCAACCTAGGTTTAGGCGTCGAAGTCTGCACTAGAGTGACATATAGTTCTGCCCCAGACCGAACTGCCTTGAACATCTGAAGGGCTGACACCAGAACTTTCCCTGACCCCTTCATGCCCGCAAAAGTAGTCTCTCCACCAGTGTCCAGACCCAACTTGACTTCCTTACGGTTGCAATCAATGCATGCACTCTGCTCCGAGAGCCAATCCATACCGAAAATTACATCGAACTCCACCAACGGTAGAACCAACGCCCGCACATCGAACTCCCGGTCTCCAATCTGAATCTTCACAACACAAACCTTATCTGCACGCATTGAGCACCCATTAGGCAACAACACATCCAACTTGTTTTCTGCCATCGAGAACGGAACTCCGATGCGCGATATAAACCTTTTAGACAAGAAGGAATGTGATGCTCCCGTATCAAAAAGGGCTCTCGCCGGAAACCCAAAGATTAACACAAAGCCTAGCACTGACAAACGTAAGCTAACCAATACAAAGGTAACAACTATAAAAGTTAAACCACTGTAATTTAACTCATACCTGTCACCACGTCTGCTTGCTTAATGACCTCCTGCAGACCAAGGTTGTAGACTCTAGGCTAGGCTGGAGCATGATGGGATGCGGTTGACTCCACCGCCTTCCCTTTCTCCTCATAAGTCGCTCCAGGTCTCCTCTCGGACTTTGAACGTCCGCTCCAACATTCCCGAGCAAAATGCCCCGTCTTCCCGCAGTTGTAGCAAGCTCCGGGGACTCGACTTGTAGTTGCCCCTGATGCATCAGCCGAAGGGGCTGAGTTCGAAGTCCTCCGCTTCTTGTTCCATCTGCAGAAACCTGTCTTGTTACTTGGCACCTTGAACTCAGTCTTCCTTTCTCCTGGGTCCTTCTTCTCCTGAACTTTCTTCGCAACCTTTTCCAATGATCGGGCCGAATTGACCAAGGCTAGGAAGCCCTGCGCCTTAGGCCCAGCAAGGAGTAACTGTAAATCGCAGCGAAGACCCTCATAGAATCGGTTGGTCTTCCTCTCTTCTTCTGAAAACATAGCAGCAGCATAACGACCCAACCGTGTGAACTCATGCAGATATTCGTCCACGCTTCTGGATCCCTGAGTCAACCCAAGAAATTGGTTCTCCATCTCCAACTTCTGAGCAGAAGGTACAAATCTGGCTAGGAACAATCTTGAAAATTCCTCCATCGGCACATCCGCAAGTTGCCTTCCCACTAGAAGATGAAACTCCAACTCGTCCCACCACAGCCTCGCTTCACCTTCCAAAAGAAAAGTCGCTATGGTGGTCTTCTGCCACTCCTCAGTTATTGTGGCCGTCAAGACCCTCTTTATGGAAGAGAGCCAGTCCTCAGCTTGAGTTGGCGTTCCAACCCCATTAAACCTCAGAGGATTAAAGCCCTTCACATGCTGTAGCTGCCTCTCCGTGATTCTTCTCGGCTCTACTAACTCCACTGTTGCACGTTCCACCACTCTCGGCTCTGCCGCCCTAACCGGTTCTTGCTCATTCGCAGGAGGTGCGCGATGCATTTGCCCTGCAGGTTGGGCATTTATCATTGCGAACACGGCTTCAGCCACCATCCTGATGGTTTCCGCTGAAGGAGGTGTAGCAGGCACGTCCCTTGGTGCACTACTTTCTGCTGATTGCGGACGCTCTGACGGACCAGCACCGCTCCTAGCTGCCTATAATAGCAAAGACACATGATTAGACGACAAACAAATTGCTAAAAGCAATCATTGGAACACTCAGGTTCCACAAAACAAGTGTATTTTCATTCCTAAGTGGACATTCACGTGTTCTTTTTAATGTTATAACGATGACGCACACATGCGCTCACCACCCCTTAAAATAATTCGCCCACGAATTCATTTAAGTTTGACCGTAACCAGAAGTCTGATACCAAATTGTAACACCCCCATCTGTCGCATGGCATATAACAGAAGGTCCAGCTGAAACCCGACGCCATATACCACAGACAGTCGGAAGGGATACTAAATGAATAATCAAACTAACCAATTAAGACTACTCGTCCTAATCACAGAGTATTCTAGCGGAAGATTTTAAAGTTGAAAGAACCCAAAATTAAATCCATCAATATGAATGTCCACAGTTACAACAACAGGAATGAAACCCCAAATACACAGAAACGGGTACATGGCCTTATGGCCTTACAAATGTTCACCAAATAAAGAGTGTTTTACATACATCGTCTCGCAGGCCGGCCACACATGAAATATGTAAATATAACTATTCTACGGCCTTCTAGGGCCAGCGCAGCAACATGGGCTCCAGCCCGCTATTTGGCGCTCGGCTCCGCAGCACCTGCAAGCACATACCACCGCACGGTGGCAAATAAAGCAACGGTCAGCTAAAAGCCGACAAAATTATAACAACCCCGCCCCTTACTCGGGACGGCGGTGCTCTTTCCCTGCAAAACATTAGCCCAACAATATATATATCGCAATTATAATTCGCCACAGGTGTAGGCTCGCACGGCCAAACACCCCGTGCACTCAGGGCACATTCATGGTGAACCCTAACAAATCAGTGCATTCACCACCATCCCCAGGATGGCAACAACATGTGAGCATTTAGCCTTTCTGACCACCGTCTAAGGCTCCGACTATGCCAACGGCCAGTCCCCGTCTTCGGGTCTCTCGCACCGAACCACATAGCCTAGGTCCAATTCCACTTGCCCGTTGCTCACGCCGCATGTCCAATTTAAGTCCTTTGCGCGGGCCAAGCTTCTCTCAGATCCCAAATTTTCCAAAACAATCTCATAAACCAGTTATGATCAAGGCCGGTTCCCAGACCGCCAAGTTAGCAGAACACGTTTCCGCTCAGTTTTCCGGGTGCGCCTTGAAGCTAACCTCCAAGGATCCCTGCTGCAATCTACCGCGTAGAAACCCAAAAAACCCAAAGCACGGCGTCTTCTCCGGCAAAATATATCAAATGCAACATCACCGATCCAGACAAAACACGTCCGGGTAGGCTTCACACAACATGCCTATGCCCGTACTTGCGATTCCGGGCTCTATATGCAACACGTGGGGGACTATTCACATCAACCCCAAGGAACACCATGCACTCGCCGCACACTCACGGGAGCGGGATTCCCTATGCAGAAAGAAAGAGCTTCAGACGCTCAAGCTGAGAATCGTTACTCTTGTAGTCCGTTTTGGCGCCATGGAAAAAACTACACGGTTAGAACTCTTCGCAATGACCTTCCCTCCACAGATCCGCTCTCCGATTTCGAAACGGTGCTCCGATGCTCCGCCGGCGGCCGGAAACCTCCTTCTTCTTCCTCTCCTTTTTCACTTTGGAAGGGGAGAACTTTGGAGAGAAAATGAGGGAATAACTCCCTATTCCCGGCCTTAACAGAGCAGGATTTCTTCTGGGCCGTCGGATCCTAATTAAAGAAAATGAATGGCTCGGATCTGCACAAAATTCCCCAGACCTGGGCCGAACACGGCTTCGCACACGGCCGTGTCCCAGGCCGTGTGCCTCGATCCAGGCACGATCGTCGAACTGAGAAACGCACACGGGCCAAGACACGCCCGTGTCTGACCTGACACGCCCATGTCGGGTTCCTCGACATGCCCGTGTTCGGGGGCGTGTCACGCATAACCGCCACGGCAACAGACACGACCCATCAGGACACGGGTAGGGACACGGGCTGGAACACGCCCGTTTCGGATGACACGCCCGTGTAGGATGACACGCCCGTGTAATCTGGCCGTGTTCCTGGCCGTGTCCTTCTCGGGTTGAAAACGGCCAAAAATCACCAGCCAGACACGGCCTTGGACACGCCCATGTCCTAGGCCGTGTACCCCTTCAGACAACAAAAACTCTTTTTCTGCGACCGACTCGCACATAATATTCGGGGCATTACATCCTGTGTGTCGACACAATTCTACCTCCAGTGTCGACATAACTCCCAGGTGTCGACAAAGCTTCTGCTTTCAGTGTCGACATAACTCCTGTGTGTCGACACAGCTTCTGCTTTCAGTGTCGACATAACTCCTGGGTGTCGACACAGCTTCTGCTTTCAGTGTCGACATAACTCCTGGGTGTCGACACAGCTTCTGCTTTTAGTGTCGACATAACTCTTCACGAGTGTCGACATAATAATTCACAAGTGTCGACATAATTTTTCACAAGTGTCAACATAATTCTTCACAAGTGTCGACACTTGTACTTAGAAATTTTCTTCCAATTCTTAAACCTGCACAATGAAACTCAAACATACATCAAATACAAATTGATGTATATCATTGATTAAGATGAGGATTCTCCAAATCTGGTACATATTAACAGTGTACCCAACAATCTCCCCCTATTTGGAGAAGTCATAACCTTTAGTCAAAGATATACATCACTCATAATAAAACACATAAAAAAATAGATATACATACATTTCACTGCAGGGTAACATATAAACATTGCCAACAACTGAAATGAATACTGAAACAGATTTCATTTAATTAGAGAGAAATTTTAAGTTGACACAGTTTTCTTTAGAATAAAAGCCAAAAGATTATATTGTTCTATACATAAGTCTAACTATCCTATAACTGACCAGGCTCCTTAATCACAATGCCTTTTCCTGATCTGATCTGAGCCTGCATACTAGGTTCAACATCATCAGCAGGTTTCTTTCCTTTCAGATCCTTCTTTTTCTATTCTTCAGCCCTTATACTTTGCCTTTCAAAATAATGAAAAAGCTTTGGGAAGTACTTGCTAGGCTCCAGAGCATTAACAGGTAACTTCCCAGCTTTTGCTTTCCTTCTGTATTGAAGAATGGCTTCCTGTCTGGCTTGATACTTGTTCCACTCTTGCTCAGTATACCATTTACCCCTTTCATGGGTCTTGTCCTTCACAGCTTTCCAGGCAGTCAATATAGTGTTCCTGGAAGTAGGGCTCCATTGCTAAAAATCAGGCTTCAACTCAGCCTGTTCTCTAAACCTTTTCTTGGATAGTTGTGCTTCCTTCTGAGCTTCCTTGACAGCCACTGACATTTCCACTTTTGCAAGAATAATATTTTTAACCTCCTATGGAGGACTGTACATTGACTGAACTTCTTGGTGAACCATGTCAAAATCAGCTGGAGGGTAAATGACCTGAGCAACTTCAGGTTTATCTCCTTCAATATAGGCAGGTTGCACACCAGACTCAACAACATTGTCATCATCACACAAGGGTGGATATCCAAGAGTGGCTTTGATGATATTTGATATCCATTTAGCATGATCTGAGCTGGCTTTGACTAACACCCTCTCCCCCTTTATGACTTCTCTTGCTACATGATCCCTGAGATCATCTTTTTGAAATCTAACTTGATCAGCCAAGTAGTTTGTGCCCTCTTTATAGTAAGCCCTAAACTTTTGCAACTGATCAGAGAGTAATTTTTGAGATGTATTCATAGCAGTCTGGAATGTGACTAAGTCTTCCCGAAGTTTCTTATCAAATTCCAATTTCTCTTTAGCCATGGCCTCATGTAATGCTGTGGCAGTATTCTTCAACTCAGTGACTATCACATTATGTGATTCAGTCAGATTATCATTCATTCTGATCTGATTTTCTAGAACATAGCCTTGCTTGACCACAATATCATCAATTTGTGTTCTTTCTTCTTGTTGCTGCTTTGCCAGAAAAAACTACAGCATTGCCTCCCTTATGGAAACAATCTGTCATCTCATTTTTATGCTAATTGACTTCAAATCTTATGGATTTAATGTCTAGAGCCAGAGTGAATTGGAGATCTTTGTGGCTTTCATCCATATATTTCTCCATAGCAGTCCTTTGTTCATCCAGTTTAACATGCAGATCCACCAGCAGTGAGTTGTAATCAAATGATGGGGCTTGTTGTGGAGTAGCAGTTTGCAAGGCTCTCTTGTAGCTTGAGCTTCTCTTTCTGTAGACCATCAATTTCCTTTTCTTAGCAGTGTATGCTGCTACATCATCAGATGTTGAGGAGCTTTGTATATTCACTGGTTCCTTATCAGTTGGGGCATGCTGAGACACCTCCCCCTCAGTTCCTGATGTTGGTTGTTCAGGGAATATCTCGTCCATAGTTACCTCTTGCTGCATCTGAACAGGAGGAACAAAATTAGCTTGGAAAACAGAAGGTTCTCCCTGGACATCCAGATCTTTGTCCAGGTCATTCTCTATAAAGGAGATACTTACTTGATTATTTTGAGCAGTATCTTTTATCTGCTCATCTTGTGCTGCTTTCTCAACATGTAGTAGTGCTTCATTGTTGATTTCTGACACTATTTCCATAATAGTATCAGCAGCATGCTCACTTTCTAGAGCATCTTCAGTAATACCTCCGCCTTGGGCAGGCAGCTCAACTTGTACAGTGTCTTGTACTGTTGGTTCAGGATTTTCTCCCCCTGGAGTGAAGACTACCTGTTGCTCTAAGAGCATACCGCTCTCCACTTGATCCTGTGCTTATTTTTGTTGCATGTCTTCATCTGAACTGAAGACCACTTCTTCTTCAGAATAACTAGAGGATTCTGCTTGTTGAATAACATTTTTCTGCCGTTTATCTTTCTTAACTTGTTTCTGTGGAGTAGATACTTCCTTCGTCAATACTCTATCCCATCTAAATAGAATTCTCACATCCATCCTCCTCATGTGGTTGATTTTGGTTCCTGGTAGTTGGTTCAAAACATTTGGTATTATAACAGATAAACATAAACTCAAAATCCTTCCCAGATTTGGTTTCTTTATTCCTTCTTGAAGTTTGTCAAAAACTATTGATGCCCAGTCTGTTTTCATAGTGAAAATAATCCTTGTCATCATATTGAACATGTGGACTGAAATTCTGTCATGTACACCAGTCTTACACAGAATTACCTTGCCAACTACCTCAGACAGAAACTTTCCTTGGGAATTCATCCATTTCCGGGCAATAGATGATCCAAACTTGATATTAGGGTTCATCCCGCACCAACTTAGTGCTTCTTTAGTCCTGGATGAAACAATTTCTTCATCATCCTTAACCATAGGGAAGTTGGAGTGATTTCCTGATAGTTTTTAGTGTTAGTCTAACTCAGGAATCCCGAACTATGGCTTTGATTTTCTTCCCTTCTGTGACCACAGTAACAGATGAATAAAATTCCAGTACTTCCTTATGCCAAATTTTTGTTGGTTCTAAGACCAAGAATTCTAAACCATTATCCGAAATTAGGGTAATGACACCCTGGATTTCTTGTGAAGCTGTCGTGAATCCTCCACGAACCAGCTCATATCCTTCATTCACCTTATCATCCTGCTGAGGCTCCATTATCGAGAGAGATGGAAGAGAAAAGAAGAGAAGATCTTTGTCGACTCAAGGTGCAGATCCTAGATTTTTGAAAGCATAGTCGACCAGATTTTGGCTTTACCTATTTATAGTGTTAGCGTAAAGGGTAGGTCAAAAGACGAGCCTTAGTCTACAAAATTTTTACATGTGTCAACAGATATGACCTAGGTCTCCACAAAACTTAGGTTTAGTTGACATGTCTAGGTGTCGACATACTTGTGTCAGAGTCGACACGGGCTGGTCATGTCTTGATATAGTTGTGTCAACACCAACTTTTGTGTGTCGACACGAAAAATCTTCTAGATATAAGTTCTCGACAAGGTTGTGTCGACACCTATTCTTCTGTCGACACAAACTTTGTACTTAAACAAATTTCCTGAGAAAATTTGTACTTACATATTCTTCTTAGGGAAGCTTGTGCTAACCTATTCTAGGTTCAATATACCTAATTCAATTTTAAAATAATTGAATTTAATTTCATCTAGAGGTTATGTAAATATATCAGCTATTTGATTATTTGTATTCACAAAATCCAAACTAATATCTTCCTTCTTAACTTGTTCTCTGATGAAATGAAACTTAATTTCTATATGCTTGGTTCTACTGCGTGATACATGATTCTTAGCAATAGAAATAACACTGGTAGAATCACAAAACAGTGGAATTCTACTTACCTTGATGCATAATCTTCTAGTTGGTGCTTTATCCACAATAACTGTGCACAGCAACTGCCTACAACTACATACTCAGATTTAGTTGTTGATATAGCTACACGTGTTTGCTTCTTGCTGCACCATGACACAAGCCTTCCTCCTAGGAATTGACAAGTTCCTGTTGTACTCATCCTGTCTTCTTTGCATCCTGCAAAGTCTGCATCTGAGAAACCTGTTAGTAAGAAATCTTTATTCTTAGGGTACCAAAGGTCTAGATTAGGTGTGCCCTTAAGATATCTCAAAATTCTTTTAACTGCAGTATAATGAGATTCCATTGGGCAAGCTTGATACCTAGCACAGACACATGTTGCATACATGATGTCAGGTCTACTAGCATTCAAATAGAGTAGGGAGCCAATTATCCCTCTATACAAAGACTCATCAATAGATTTCCCTGCTTCATCTTTGCCTATAGGCATACTTGTTCCCATTGGAGTTTTTATGGTGGAGGCTGAGTCCATACCATATTTCTTAATCAAATCCTTGGTGAACTTAGAATGAGATATGGACAATCCATCATCAGTCTGTCTAACTTGAAGTCCCAAGAAGAACTTCAGCTCACCCATACTGCTCATCTCAAACTTCCCTTGCATAAGTTTGGCAAACTTTCTACAAAGGTTGTTTTCAGTTGAACCAAAGATAATGTCATCAACATATATCTGGACTAGGATTATCTTGCCTTTAGATTCGCTAAAGAATAGAGTTTTGTCTATCTTTTCTCTAGAGAACTTATTCTCAATAAGAAAAGCACACAAGGTTTCATACCAAGCCCTTGGGGCTTGTTTCAAACCATATAGAGCTTTCCTAAGCCTATATACATAATCAGGATAATGAGAATCTACAAAACCTGAGGGTTGTTCAACATAGATTTCCTCTTTTAAGTCACCATTCAGAAATGATGACTTTATATCCATCTGATATACCTTAAACCCTTGATAGGCAGCATAGGCCAAGAACAATCTTATAGCCTCCAACCTTGCCACTGGGGCAAAGGTTTGATCAAAGTAAATCCCTTCCTCTTGCATGTAGCCTTTTGCTACCAATCTGGCCTTGTTATTGATTATAGTGCCATTCTCATCAAGTTTGTTTCTATAGATCCACTTGGTTCCTATGATGTTTTGATCCTTTGGTTTAGGAACCAGTTCCCATACATTACATCTTTTGAATTGAGTTAGCTCTTCTTGCATAACATCAATCCAGTTTGTGTCTAGCATGGCTTCTTCAAACTTTGTGGGTTCTATTTGTGACAAGAAGCTAGAACATAGAACTGAGTTCATACTTTTGCTTCTTGTTAGAACACCTTGACTTGCATCACCAATAATTTGGTGTGCTGGATGATCCTTCAAATGTCTTCTTGCTGGAGAAAATATGTCAATCTTATGGCCTTCTTCATTTTCCTCAACCTGATGCTCCTCATTGTCTTCTTCATCCAGTGAGTCTTGTTCTCCCCCTAGACAACAAGTATCTTTTTATTCATCCAACCTAGCAGGTACCTCTTCATTGAGGATCAGCTTGTCCAGCATGTCTGTTAGACCTGTAGAACTAACTGAAGAACTAGACAATTCACTATTAATCAACATAGACTCATCAAATACAACATGGACAGATTCCTCTACAACTTGGGTAGTTAAGTTGTAGATTCTATATGCCCTACTATTATTGTTGTACCCAACAAATATCCCTTCTAGGAATTTGGCAGCAAACTTTGTTTGATAGTGCTTACCATTAACTAGTACATAACACTTGCTACCAAAGATTCTAAAGTTGGAAATGTTTGGTTTTCTACCTTTCAGAATCTGATAGGGAGTCATCTTATGTTTCTTATTGATGGAGGCTCTATTGAGAACATGACATGCAGTATTTACTGCCTCAGCCCAAAAGTACTCAGGGAGAGTAGTGTCACTAAGTAGTGTTCTAGTAGCCTCAATTAGAGTCCTATTCTTTCTTTCAGCAACTCCATTTTACTAAGGAGTTCTAGGTGAGGAGAATTCCTGATGAATCCCAAGTACATCACAGAACTTTGTCATACATTCAGACTGAAATTCAGTTCCATGGTCACTTCTGATTTTGACCACTGAACTGTTATATTCATTCTGAATTTGTCTAACAAAAGTCTAGAAAATAGTTGGGGTTTCAAATTTCTGTCTCAAGAAGAAAACCCATGTGTATCTAGAATAGTCATCCACAATAACTAATGTGTATACTTTCCTACCAAGACTATGAACTAGCATAGGACCAAACAAATCCATATGCAAGAGATATAAACATCCCATTGAATCTTTGTTATCAAGTGCATGGAAAGAGGACTTAGTCTGTTTGCCCTTTTGGCAAGCTGAGCACACACTCTATTTAATGCACTTGATATGAGGACCATTCCTTACTAACTCCATGCTGAACAGCTGTCCTATTAACTTATAGTTCAGATGGGCTAGCCTCTTGTGCCATTTGACACACAGTGAAGCTTTTTCTCCTACAACTAGACAAATGGGTGAGTTGTCAAACTCACAATCTAGGTTAAGGCAGTATACATTCCCTTTCCTAGTGCCAGTCAAAATGATCTCTTGATCACTTGACCTTCTTATTTGGCACTCCCCTTTGAGGAAGGAGATGTCAAAGTTGACTTATGCTGATCAGGTTATGTTTTAGACCCTTCACATAAGCCACATTAGTGATAGTAATTGAATCACTAAAAATGTTACAAAATCTTTTGATGATTTCTTTTTCTGATCCACCAAAGATTACTTTGTGTCCATTCTATTTGGGTATATAGTCCCTCAACATTCTTCTTATTCCAGTCATGTGTCTGTAACATCCACTATCCAAGTACCATATAGGGGTATGGTCACTTGGATTCACCTACATCAAATACAGAATCACTTTCCCATAGAACCCAAATTGTTATTGGGTCCTAGGTCATTGTTAATCTGAAATCCTGCAGCTGTTCTGACAAGTAGACTACTCTTGGTTTTAACACTTGTGTTGAACCAACAATCCACGGCAAAATGGCCCACCTTGCCACAACACCAACACTCAAACCTATTATACCTTCTCTTAGGTACAGACTTTACTACTTTGCTGCCAGCAGTTCTGTTGAGTGTAGGTGCTGGAGCAGTAAACCCCAAGAATTCCTCTTGAAACCGATGGGCTTGCCTATAGAGTGACCTATTGGCATTTGCACCCTTGCCCATGAGATCTTTGTACTCACAGTGACAATGAGTACTATCATGATCATACCTGTTTGTAGGTTACATCACTTTCCTAAAGAAAATAGGGGGCTTTGTAGCTATAGGCTGTACAGGGGCCTTACCTTTTCTATGAGAATTGGTGGCCCTAGTTCTGCCCTTGAAACCTAGACCAGTATTTCCTTTATGAGAAATGAAATTATCTATTAAGGTCAAGACTGATTTTGGCTTAGAGAATTTAGCCACTAACTCTCTTTCTTGCTGAAGTTTTGCCTCAAGTTTCTTGATGTGATTTTCCATGAAAGAGATTGTGCCCATCTGAATAACAGTAATGTTTTTCAGTTTGACAGCCTGCTTCAGAGACTCAATCTCCTTGGCCTGCTCCTCGACAAGAAACTTGCTCCTCTTTAGAGCTTGCAACAACCCACCATACTCATTAATGAGTTGATGTACATCCCTTTCAGATTCAGAACCATCCGCATCTCTTGATGCAGAAGTTTTTGATTCTGATGCAGAGTAGTAATCTGAAGCTGAGGGAGAACTATATACCTTACTAGGACCAGGCTGATCCTAGCACTGATCATTTTCTGATAGAGCCATCAGCCCTCTACAGCAATAGTCTTCTGCTCCATTTATAGAGTCCAACATTTGTAGGAATTCTAGTTCCCTAGAATCCTCTTCTGTTGAGATCAGCCCAACATATGCTTCTGCATTATCTTCTTCTCCTGATCCTGAAGATGAAGAGTCTGTCCAACTCTTCTGCCTCTGAGCAACAAGGGATTTCTCCTTCTTGCCTTTCACTTGATGCTTCTTCTTATCTTTAAATTCAGTCCTCTTGTCTGGATAGTCAGCTATGACATGTCCAGGCCTATTACAACAATAACAAACAATCTTAGAATTAGTTTGTTTACTAGGTTTTGAGGCATACCTGTCCTCCTTGGGAGTCTTCTTTTTCTTGTAATACTCATCCTTGGAAAAGGATGGTGATGACCTGGTTCTCCATTTCTTGTTTTTAATAAACCTTTGAAATTACCTTGTAAAGGCAGCAAAGTCCTTATCAGAGGTGTGGCTATCTAATGTGCTGTTGTCAAGATTTTCTTCTTCAGCCTCAGGACTCCTTTTGGGTGGAGAAGGAGACTTTATCCAACCCTTTCTTGTGCCTTCAGCCTTGAAGGCGACTTACCTTTCTTTGTACTCATACCTACTGCTTTTCTCCTCCTCTTTTCTGTCAGTGAGCTGCATTTCATATAATAGCAGCTTTCCAAATAGTGTGGGTGGAGGTGTATCAGCAAGCTTGGCCACTTCTCTAATGACACATATCATTGTGTCCCAGTCCTTTGTTAGTGACCTGAGAAACTTGTCATTCAGTTCATATGTGCTGAAGACTCTTCCATAGGTCATCGGCTCATTGACAATCCTGAAGAATTTCTTGTAACATTCAGCTATGCTGTCAGTCTTTTCTTGTCTAAAGCTCTCATATTCTTGATTCAGCATAGATTTCCTATCCTCTCTGACTTCTTTTGTTCCCTCCATGTAGACAATCATGGTGTCCCACATTTCCTTAGAGGTTTTATAGTGCACCAGATTCTGAAATGTGGCATCATCTATAGCACTTACTATAATGTTTTGTGCTCTTTTGTCTAGTGTTTCCAGGATGATCTCATCCTTAGTCATTTCAGAATAGCTCTTAGGGGTTTTAACATTTGCATCTAGAGCTGATACCTTCATTGGAATGAAGGGACCCTCTTGTACTGTGATGTAGATTCTTGGATCAGATGCTTCCATAAACAACCTGACCCATTCCTTCCATATGCCAAAGCATTCTTTCCTGTAGATAGGCAGTTTCATAGATCCAAATTCCTTCTCATTCTCTATTGAACCTATTCTTGAAATATGTTATTTGCCTTGGATATTCACTCAGACTATTAGGTCAATCTTTGAGTAACCTTGCTTTGATACCACTTGAAAGACTTGATTTCAAGAGCCTAGACACCTAGAGGGGGGAGGGGGGGGGGGTGAATAGGTTCTAATTTTTCCTTCAAAATTTTAGGCAAATAGCAAAATCTATCTTAGCACAGAAAAAAATGTAAACCACAGAACAATGAACACAGCACAACATACACTAGATTTATAGTGGTTCCCCAACGTTTGGGTACATCCACTTTCCCCCTTCGCCTATCCAGTAACGAACTGGATTCGGCTCAACTTCCTTCCACTTACTCAGATCCATAGATCTTATAACTCAGAACCAGATTGGTTCCTACAGCTCAGACTTATACAAGTCCTACCTCAGATTCTTCCCCAAGAACCCTACCTCAGGCCTCAACCCTACCTCAGCCTATGTTACTAGGCTTACAACTCAGACTTTCACAAGTCCTACACCTTAGGTACACAGCCTTTATAATTACAGGCTTACAACTCAGATCTTACAACAGATCCTACCAGAAATTGTTTGATTAAGAGATACAGAAATTTCACCAGATAGATCTCTTCATTGTTGTGAGCTTCTTGATCAGTTCTTGAATAGACTGATCTTCTGATCCAACCCAACTTAGCCGTTTCAAAGCTTCTTGATAGAACAAAATAAGGTTGATCTTCACTTAATGTAGAAGTTGATCTTCCGATGGCTTCCTCCTTGAATTCAGAATGAGATCTGAATCTTCTTTGCAGACAGTTCTGGATCTGCCTTTGTAAGGGTTTCCCCTTTTCTTGTTGTAGAAAACTTTCTCTGAAGGATTCACTTCTTAGTGTTGTGTGTGTTATTACTGTTGTATCAAAACAGTCCTTTATATAGAGTTTCCTCCGGATTACCGGCTGATCCGGTTTGAAACAATCTTCTGACAGTTCTGACAAAGGTGTCATACCGGTTGGTTATGACTGCTGATTCTTCAAAAAAAAAACTTTCCAACACAGAATGAACCACTCAGCAAACTACTTCACATGTGTCAACACAAATGGACTAAGTGTCGACATAAGTCTTGATGATGTCGACACAATACTCCATGTGTCGACATAGTCATTCTTCTGGTACTCGACACAGCATCTGTTAAATGTGTCTACACAAGTCCTGTGTGTCGACACAATTCTGCTTCCAGTGTCGACATAACTCCTAGGTGTTGATAAAGCTTCTGCTTTCAGTGTCGACATAACTCCTGGGTGTCGACACAGCTTCTGCTTTCAGTGTCGACATAACTCATGGGTGTCGACACAGCTTCTGCGTTCAGTGTCGACATAACTCCTGGGTGTCGACACAGCTTCTGCTTTTAGTGTCGACATAACTCTTCACAAGTGTCAACATAATTCTTCACAAGTGTCGACATAATTCTTCACAAGTATCGACATAATTCTTCACAAATGTCGACACTTGTACTTAGAAAATTTTCTTCCAATTCTTAAACCTGCACAATGAAACTCAAACATACATCAAATACAAATTGATGTATATCATTGATTAAGATGAGGATTCTCCAAATCTGGTATATATTAACAGTGTACCCAACACAGCCCCTATTGGGGATTTTGATGATCAAGATGAAGAAACTGTATAAGTTGATGAAGTCACTCCGGTGAATGAAGATATTCTAGATGCAAGGACTCTAGAGCTCAGACATGAGAAGGAACACCCCATGGACCAAATCATAGGAGATCCCCGATATGGTGTCAGAACTCATCGAGGTACAACTAACGAGAATTTATATTTAAGTTTTCCACAGGTTGAACCAAAAAAGTTTGAGGAAGCAAACTCAGACGCATCTTGGATAATGGCGATGGAAGAAGAACTAAATCAGTTCAAGTGTTGCCAAGTATGGAAACTTGTTCCAAGACCCAAAGGTAAGAATGTCATTGGTACAAAATGGGTCTACAGGAACAAAATGGACGAGGATGGAGCGATCATAAAGAACAAAGCCAGACTCGTCGCCAAAGGATATCGTCAAGAAGAAGGAATCGACTTTGACCAGACGTACGCTCCAGCGGCAAGGCTGGAGGCAATCAGGTTATTCCTAGCATATGATGCTCTCAAGAGCTTCACTGTCTATCAGATGGACATGAAGTCTGCCTTCCTTAATGTTTATATAAAGGAAGAGGTATATGTGGAACAACCTGCAGATTTCGTTGATTTTAACTTTCCCGATTATGTTTTCCTATTGCATAAAGCTTTATATGGTCTTAAACAAGATCCTCGAGCTTGGTATGAGATGTTGTCTAACTTTCTTCTTAAGAACAAGTTCACAAGGGGAAAGATAGATAATACATTATTTCTTAGGGAAATAAAAGGCAAGATTTTGACAGTGCAAATCTATGTCGATGACATTTTTTTTGGCTCTACTGACGACAACCTCTGCAAGAAGTTTTCAAAACTTATGCAAGGGAAGTTTGAAATGAACAGTATGGGTGAGCTGAAATATTTCTTAGGGCTTCAGGTGAAACAATCTGAAGATAGAATTTTCATCTCGCAGACCAAGTTCACCAAAGAGCTAATTAAGAAATTCGGAATGGAGAACGGAACCTCTATGAGGACTCCAATGGGTTCAGCTATGTCTCTGGACAAGGATGAGAAATGGAAACCTTTTGATGAAACCAAGTACAAAAGCATAATTGGATCCTTGCACTACCTTACTGTCAGTAGACCCGACATAATGTTTTCAACATGCGTATGTGCTAGATTTTAGGTGAACTCTAAGGAATCTCACTACGCTGCTGTAAAGCGGATTTTGAGATACCTTAAAGGTACAACAAATCTTGGCTTATGGTACCCAAGAAGTAATGATAATGAGATAATTGGTTTTTCAGATGCAGATTTTACAGGTAGTAGAGATGATAGAAAAAGCCTTCCGGGACTTGCCAATTCCTTGGAAGAAGGCTCATTTCCTGGAGTAGTAAGAAGCAGAACTGTGTTGCAATCTCAACAGCTGAGTCAAAGTATATATCTGCAGGAAGTTGCTATGCACAGTTGCTATGGATAAAGAACCAATTTGAAGATTATAACATGAAGTTTCAGAACATTCCATTATTTTGCGACTCTTCTAGTGCAATTACAATAGCCAACAACCCAGTATCGCACAGCCGGACAAAGCACAAAGAGCTGTGGTACCACTTCATCCGGGAGCATGTGGACATAGATCTACAATATGTCTCTACAGAAAGGAAGATTGGAGACATTTTCACGAAGCCGCTGGACGAGACCAAGTTCTCGTTCTTCAAAACAGAACTTGGAATGCTCAACAAAGAAGATTAGAGAAGGTGGACTCACAAGAAGGCTAAAAAATCAAGAAATCAGTCAAAAGTTGGAATTTTTCAAATTTCTAACTTTTTGACTCGAGTAAGACAAAGACTACATGAGTAAGAAGTAACTTACTCAAGTACCTCCTTGACCTACTCGAGTACTTCTTCAGCCACTCGAGTACTTCTGTATCACTACTCGAGTACTTCCAAGACATCACTCGAGTACTTCCAGCTTTCTCACTCGAGTACTTCTATATCTTCACTTGAGTACTGTCGATTCTCTCGAGTATCAGGAAGTCATATTTCCAACTTTGATTCAAATTTCATTATTCGCAACCTGAGAATTATACCGCCAATTCCAAAGGTAAGTTTGCTTTATTTACTTTCTAATTATAGAAAAATTAGGGTTATATAAATAGAAAAGTCCGGATTTTCATTTTCTACACGAATCAAAATTCTCTCTCTCGAGTAAGCCGAAAATGCTTCGTCTTCCGCCTAAAGTTGCAGAGCCCGCGCCTTCTTCTTCCCCGCACCAGATTTTCTCAAATCTCTGGATCATGGCGCCCTCTTCTAAGATTAGAATAGGTTCAGAACTGGTTGCCGCAGGAATCGCAGACATATCCGATGATTTTTGCAACCTTCTGATTCTCCGCGACACCCCCGACCTCACGTTCGTTCTTCAGCAGCCATGTAAGATTCTGTTTCCTGAAGTTGAAGAGTTTTTCAAGAATATCAAAGTCAAGAGAAATGGGACAGTTCTCAAGTCCAAAGTTAAAGGAATCAAAATCAAGCTAAACAAAACCTCTGTTTCTACACTTCTTCGACTTCCTGTTGTTGATGACGAAGATCATATAGGTCCTGATGATTCTGATAGGACATGTATGTTTTGTGTAGTTTATCCAGATGTACTCACCATCAAAATATCTGAACTGAATCCAGAAGGAAAGCTTTTGGTGGATATCATTGGGAAGATACTTCTCTGCAAGACAAGTTCTATCAGGGATATCTCACTCAGCCTCTTTGTCATCATGACAACAATATTTTGCAGGAAAAGGTACCAGTTTGGGATATTAATTCTGGACAAGATCAAGGACAGCATAAAGGCTCCAAGTTTTGCTAGGATTATTTCTCTTCTCCTCCATGAGATCAATCCTCAAGTATTCAACTTCTCCAAAGGGGCTATTCTCCATCACATGAAGAAAGTCTCCATTTCATCCATTCAGAGATGGGAATTGAAGCTCTTGAATCCTGTTCAATCTGCCAAAGCTCAAGACCTTCCTATTATAGAGGACAGGACCCCATCTGCCTCTCCACTTCAGGTTGCCAGCACATCTGGTGCAACAATTGAGGGGGAGCCTGCTCCTTCTGTTTCAGACAGAATTTCTACCCCTCCAGTTGTTACCTCTCCTCCTCTATCCACTCCAGAAGAAGTTCCATCAGAAGCCCAACTCCAAGAAACCCTTCTCTCCACTAAAGCATCAATCAATGAAATGATTGAGGAATTGACTGTTGATGAACCTCTTCCCCCTCTTCAAAAAGAACAAACTGTTGAAGTTCCCAAGCAACCCACTCCAGTACCATCTCTCTCATATACTCCATCATCTCCCATCCAGTCTCCTACTGCTAACCTAGAGTAGGATGATACCATTTTGCTTTCTGATGAGCCAGACCAATCTCCTGAACCCGCTGAAGCTCCTTTGAAAAACCTAGACTTCACCATGCCCATAGTCACTGATGAAGGGGATGCCCTGATTCATACCTCTAGAGCTAAGAGCTCAGTCTCTATTGAAGAGATTGCTCCATGGTCTGCTAGTCCTCCTCAAGTTCCCTCTGCTACTCCTGCTACTGCAAGTGATTTGATGAGTAAGTTTATACTACTACTACTACTACTACTACAAGAACAGAGGAAATACTTTGATGATTCCTTCAAGACTGTAACGGAGAAAGTCACTACTCTAGAGAAAGAGATGAGTAGGGGATTTGTTGAGATTCAACACAACACAGATCAACTCAGACAATTATTTTAGATTGTTGGCAAAGCTCTAGATCACACTATCATTAGTGTTGGTCATGTCATGGTGCAAGGTGTGACTATTACCAACAACCAGATTGAATTAGATAAGAGAGCAGAAGCAACCAAAATGAAGATCTGTGAAGAGGTAGGCACATTTAAAGAAGATGCCATCAATAAACTGTCTGTAGAAGTCAGAAAGGGGGAGAGCTTAGTGAAAGAAGATCTAGAGAAATCAGATGCACTCAAGCAGACTCAATGGGAAGAGAAGATGAAAGAGATTCATGATGATGTGCTATGATAGATTCAGAGTGTAAAATTCCATACCTATGATACAACAGTTTGGATGCACAATCAGATACTTCCAGAGTTTCCAACAGATCAAAACATCATTCCTCACAATCTGAACCCCTTGGCTACTACTGCTCCTGCCTCTATCCCTCAGCCTTCCTTCTCTCCTAGGCCTGAAGGTTCTGATGCTCCTCCTCCAGATTCATATGCTCAGGTCTAGGAGGCTGACCCAACAGATATATTTCTCCATGCCCTTCCAGAAATTCATATCCCCAAGAAAAGAAAATATGGTGATGGTGCCTCTGCAAGCAGATCAGTTCCAATTCCAGAGACAGAAAAGAGGAAAGCTCCAGAGTTTGTAGAGATCTGGCCCCAACTTCAAAGTCTCTTATACAGGATACTCTCAAGCTTATCATCGACTACAATGAAAATAAGAATGATCATTACAGCTCCCAGGAATGAGAATTGTATGAAAAGTCAATGATAAAGAGAAGGCTTTATGATAGAGAATTTGGAAGGAACAACCCTGCTTCGCCTCCAAAGCCTCCAAAGTACTATCCCAAGCCCTACAACTACCAAAGAAGACAGCAAGAGAAGAAGGACAAGCAGCACCATTAAGTCTAAGCATGAAGCGAATTATAAGAGTGTGGATATGATTTATATAGAAATGATATTTTGGACAATCTTATTTATATAATTCTTAATTCTGATCATATGCTCTTTGATTTTAATCCTTATGCTTATTGCACTACTTTCTCTATTACATATCTAGTTCTTTTATGTCTATATAATTCACCTTAGTGTAAATGGTTCTTACTTCTATAAATACGGGGAGATTGTTGGGTATTGTATCTACAATAACCCAGATTTGGTGAAGTCACCCTTGAACTAAGATGAATTAAGTTGTATTTGATGTCTTGTTTGAGTTATGTGTTTGCAGGACTATATTGCCAAGTGTAGACTAATGTCAGTCTACAATGGGTCACCAAACACAGGAACATACAATGTAATCACTCATTGTGTGATCCAAAGTATTGACTCATGTCTAGCCTCTCTATTGGCATACACTTAATTTTCAAGAACTAGGACTGATTGGAGAAAGAAATGTTGCTGAATTTATTGAAGAAGAGAAAATTCTGCTGAAGAAATTTTTGCTAAGACTTTTACTCGAGTAGTAGCTTATATACTCGAGTGAAATACTTAGTCATTACTCGAGTAAGCATATCTGTACTCGAGTAAGGGAATTAGCTCTCGAGTAGTCAAAATATAGCTCTCGAGTAGCCAAGTCAATTACTCGAGTAGATCATCTCTTATTCTCGAGTTAACATAATTTCCTCTCTGAAAATTTTCTAAGTCATTTACTCGAGTAGTCATATTAGTACTCGAGTAGATTAGTCTTTTGTCTCGAGTTACAGAAGACAGGATTTCGTGTTGTTTTACTTCACTCGAGTAGTCAAGATCATGTACTCGAGTAGTCTATCTACTACTCAAGTAGCCCAGGTTTAATACTTGAGTGATAAGTTTTTCGTCCCTCAGAATTTTTTTAAGTCCTTTACTCAAGTAATAATATTCATATACTCGAGTAGTTTATCTCCTCTCGAGTAGTCCAGTTCAACTACTCGAGTAACCCAGATTCTTCTCCTTGAAATTTTTCTAAGTCTTTGACTCGAGTAGTTCTTCTACCTCTCGAGTAGTATATCTAGTACTCGAGTAGTCTATTTCTACCACTCAAGTAGTTCAACTCCACGTCTCGAGTAACTATATTAGCACTCGAGTAAGTCATTGTGTACTCGAGTAGTTACTCATTCTTTTTGGATTTTCTCCAAGACTTCTACTCGAGTAGTCTCATTCTACTCTCTTGAGTAACCTTATTAAGTACTCGAGTAGGTAATTATTTACTCGCATAAAACAGTCAGTCTTTTCAGAAAATTTACAAAGTCCATATTTGACGAGAATTTCAAATGCCTTGACGTGATTGGTCCACGTGTACATCATTAAGGCTAATTATGACCGTTAGGGAGATCTTATATAAGGTCTTGTCAATACTGACTAACCCTAAGAAGTGATGTCAAGTATTATTCTAAGAATTTCTGAATCCTATTCTCTCTGTCCAAAAATGGAAGCCTCCGCCGCCGATGTTCTTCGTGCAAATCACTAGGGCTTTTGATTCAAGAGATTCAGATCAAGAAGATTCACAGATGGAGATTGCTTTTCAATTCTTCATCATCTCTCAGATCGTGTGTGTCCAAGAAATTTCAGATCTAGTTCTTGCCGAGATTCTTCTTCAACTTTTCTGATAGAGCTGCAAAGATCAAAGAAGAAGATACAGGCCGAGATTTTCAGATCTGAGTTTTACTATTGGATTTTCATATACTCTCAATTTCATTCTTGTAGGAGATTTCTCTCTGAGTGTAGGAGCTTTTGCCTCCGAGTTGTAGGAAGTGTTTATCTTCCAAGTGTAGATCCGTGTTGTGTATCGAGATTGTAGGAACCTTGTTTCGAGGTGTAGGATTGGTTTTCAATCCGAGATAGTAGAGTAGCAGAGTCTAGTGCTTTGCTAGATAGGTAAGGGAAAGTGGATGTACCCAAGGTTGGGGAACCACTATAAATCTTTTGTCGTCTGTGAATACTTGGTAGATAATTGTGTGCATAGATCTCTAAATTTTTATTCTGCAAAAAGATGCACAACTCACCTATTCACCCCCCTCTAGGTGATTTAGGTAGACAAATGAACACTTTCAAAAGTTCATTTTGATTGCTAACCTAATTAAATAAACAAAGTTCTGAACTAGCTGATTGAAAATTTACTACACATATGTTGCCTTGTCTAAGTCCAGTTAAAACATGTTTATTTTCTTTACAAGAAATAATACAGGAAGATGAGTTAAATGATACATGATAACCTTCATCACATAATTGACTTATGGATATTAGGTCATGATTTAAGCCACTAACATAGACAACTTTCCTGAAAGTGACTGCTCCAACTTTAACATCTCCATAGCCTTTAGTTTGGCCACAGTTGGAGTCACCAAAGTTTACCTTTGGACCTAGCTTGGACTTGTAGTTTGTTAGATTGTCCTTACATCCAGTCATATGCTTTGAGCATCAACTGTCCAGATACCATTGTTGATTAAAGACTGGACATTCCTTCACCTGTATAGAAAGGAATTAGGTGTCTTGACCCAGGTTACCTTGGGTCCTTATTTATTTCGATAAGAGAAACTGGAAAAAACAGAAAATTCTGGTTGACTTTTATATCCTAAGGGATGATATCTTCTAGGTGGTATTTTCCATTGAGTAAAAGGATTAGTAGATTCTCTGAAATGATTGAAGTTTCTAATAGAGTAATAGTTTTTATTAAACCTGACTAGGTTTGATGAATTATTATAAGTTTGTCGATCTGCGTTCGACGAATAGGGATGAGTTCGTCGAACTCAGCTCAGAGAATGAACATAATCATTTTCTGTGCCCCAAGTTCATCGATCGCTGCTCGAAGAACCATATACAGTTCGTCGATCACAGTAAGATGAATTATTATAGTTATAATTGGCGTTTATAGATCGTCGATCTGTGTTCGACGAACTATACACATTTCGTCGATCTGAGTTCGACGAAATCTGTTGAACATAGTTTTTATACAGATTCTTATTCTTTTTTTTCTTATTTACAGATTTCTGAGAGACATTTGATTGATTAGTCTCTCCCATTTTCTCTTTGCCTTTTTCAGAGATAAATTAAATTGGTGTTGAAATAATATTTTTCTTTAATATGGGGGGTAAGCTTGATGAATCACCAAAGCCTAGCTTGCCATTTAATCTGACATTGACTGTGCGTGTGATGTCCATCAGCTTAAGACTTCTCCCATTGAGAGATTCCTCAAGTTGTTTTGCCTCTCATAATTCAGTTTTTAGTGAAATGATTTGTTCATTGGCTAAGTCTAAATCATTTTTCAGTTTGATATTTTCAGCAAATAGGTTATCAAATTCAACCTGTCTATCTCTAAGAATTTTTATTTCCTTCTCTGAATTGATTAAATCATTGCACAAGGATTTAAATTAAATTTTAAAATATTTTGAATTGAAATCAAATGAAGAGATTACCTGATCTTCTTCAGATTCAGATTCTTCTTCTGATTCTTCAGCTTGTTCCTCAGCATCAGATTTGGTACTGGAGGCATTAATAGCCATAAGGCAAACTTCCCTTACCTTTGCCTCCTCTTCATCTTCACTAGAGCTGGAAGATGAGGATTCTTCATCTGTGTCACTCCAGGTCTCAGCAATGAAGCCTTTCTCCTTTCTCTTGTGTTTGCTAGAGGAGTGCTTGCTATAGTGCTTGCTTGATTGCCTCTTATTCTCCTTTTCTTTTCTTCTGTCTTTCTTCTGTGCCTCTGGGCATTCAGGTAGAATGTGCCCAGGTTTTCTGCATCGAAAATAAACAATCTCCTTGGTAGGAGTCTGGTCATATCTTGGATTATCATCATTGTTGGATGACCTTCTTCTAAAGTCTTTCTTGGCCATTTTATAGAATCTTTTATCCAACATGCTCAGTAGTTCTTCATTAGCTAGAAGAACTTTTGATTCTTCTATTGCTTTGAAAGCAATGTTGTGCTCCTTCCTTGAAGATGTAGAAGCCTTCTGTTCAGCAGCCTCCCTTGTCATGATCAACTGCTCATAAGACTTGAGCTTGCTAAGGAAAGATTCTGTAGAAATCTCATTTAAACTCCTGGCCTCCTTGATTGGCCATATCCTGGAATCTCAAGTGCTGAGGAAGTATATTAGAATTTTGTCATTTATCTCAGTTAATGAGATGTCCTTATTCAGGGTTCTCAGTTCATTTATGATGACACTGAGTCTGTTATACATCTCAACAATAGTGTCTGATTCCTCCTTCTTGAAATTTTCATACTGTGATATGAGGAGGGATCTCCTGTCTTTTCTTTCATCTGATGAGCCAACAACTATTCGGTTTAGTGAGTCCCAAGTGGCCTTTATAGAGGTGCACTCAGCCACCTTATAAAAGATGTCATCTGACATTGTCTGTGCCAGAATATTCATTGCTTTAGCATCAGCCATCTTGGCTTTCTTTTGTGCATCAGTCCCTCAGGTAGTGGAACTTCCTGTGTATTGGTAGTTGTAGTAGCAGCTGTATGTTGAGGGGGACCTGCCAAAATAGAGTTGAAAATATCCTCATCAATAGAGTTCATGTTCATGTAGAGTTTGATTCTGGCCTTCCAGAGTGCAAATTTATTCAAGTTTCACACAGGAGGTCTGGTGCTAGAATATTCCTTATTCTATGCCATGTTGTAAACAAGAGGCTAGAGAGAAAAAGATCTATCAAAGCATCTTGGTTCAGATGTAACTCTTTGAAACCAAAGCAACCTGGCTTTGATACCAATTGAAAGAGATATCAGATATCCTCTGATACTAATTGAAGGATGGTAAAAGTTTTACAACCTGAGAGGATAGATCTATTTAACTCTAGAGGGGGGTGAATAGAGTATTTTAAAAACTTTATCGGATTTTATAGCGGAATTAAAAATAGTAATATATATTTCTTAAGAAAATGCAGGAATGATAAGCTAGCTAACACATCACACAACACACAACAACAACAACAAAACAACAAGCAACCAGACGACACAAGAAATTTATAGTGGTTTCCCTAAACTTGGGTACATCCATTCTTCTACCACCCTGGTAGGAATCCACTACAGGTTTTTGATCAGGTGCCCTGCCACCAACAGGTTTTTCCTCAGGTGCCCTGTCACCACAAGATCTATTTGAAGGGATATCTCACAACCCTTTAGGCTTTTGATCAGGTGCCCAAAAACCAAGCTAAGTCTTTTGTTACGGAGACTTAAGAACCAGGTGGTTAACTTTTGAAGGGAGTTAAAACCCTGTGTATAGGGGGAAAAATAAAATTGATGTTGTCTTCTCTTTCTCAAAAACAACTGAGAAGACTAGTGGATTTGATCTTGTCAAAGCTCCCCCTGAGAAGTCGAATGGTTCAGGAAGATGAGAGCTTTGCACATGGTGTAGGCCTTCAATATTTAGAAGATCTTTAGAAGCTTTTTGGACTGATATTGAATATTTGTCCCTTGAAAAGCTCTGAAGCTGATGATGAAGAGCTCTATGAGATTCTCTGTAAGACTTGAATCAGCTTTTGTGTCTCAGTGAAATCTCTTTGTCTATTCTCTTCCTTATTGTGTGTTCTTCTAAAAACAGTCATTTTATATTCCGTCCAAACAAATAGCATTTGAATTTGAATTCTATCCTTGAATTAATGCTGAAATCCTGGGACTTGAACGGCTGAAAATAGTCTTAAATGCATTTCCTCAACTGTCTCAGTAAATAAGTCAAGTAATTACTCTGTGAAATCCATAATTAATGCTGCCAAGCAACAACTATATTCATGAGAATATGAGCATTAATTATCAGAGAATTACTGCCTTAGAATAATCCAAACTGAAAACAAACTGAGAGAAAATGCCAAACTAATATAAATCGTCGAGCTCAGAACAGATTTCGTCGACCTGAACTCCAAGTTCGTGGAGCTGAGAAATTGTCTTCGTCGAGCTGAGATCAGAGAAAGTTGATCTGGAAAAATAAACTGTCAAAGCTGGGCTCCAAGTTCGTCGACCAGAGATAAAAGTTCGTCGAGCTGAGAACTTGAGAGAAGAGGGAAGATTGTTGACTTGAGCTCGAAGTTCGTCGAGCTCAACTCAGAGTAGGGACTCTGAGTTCATTGATCTGCGATAGACGATCGTCGAGCTGAGTTCGAAGAACTTCAAACTGATTCTTTGAACTCTTAATGACTGCTATTCTTTTAAGTCTGAATCTCTGATTTCATCTGACGGCTGGATCAAAGATTGACTAACCTAGTCAGACTGACCTACACCTTAGAACTAACAAAATGACCCTAGGCTATACATGAAGGGTCAACAACCTAATAGTGAACTTAGACCAAATCCAAACTAGGGATCCAACACCATGCCTCCCTTCTTCTTCTCCAGGCTAATGAACTTGTCTTTATCTCCAGTCATGTGCTTGGAACACCCAGAGTCCAAGTACCACATGTTCTCCATGTACTTAGCCTGCCAATACACCTAAAAATATGATGAGGGTAAAGATCTGGTTATCTAAGTTGTTCCATCTATACGTTAGGTAGAAGACTTTTGTAGCCAGACTTGCATAGCTTTCTTGTTACCTTTCCTTAGACACGATCCAGATGTGTGACCTAACCTCTGACTGTTTGCACACAAAGTATACACAGTGGATGCTGTCTTTATCGTGTTCTTAGAGCTCGTGCTTGAGGACGGGGATAACCTTCTAGAATTATTAAACTTATTGTATGAATCCTTGTAGTTCGTTATAGTCTTAGCTTGACTATGATTGCTGCTCGGTGGTAAATTTGGACTTACATATCCTAGTCCAAATTTTCCAGATCCATAACACTGTGCACCCAACAACATGTTCAGAGATTTTTGTCCTATTCCAAATTTCTGGATAACACAGTTAAGATCATGGATCCTTGCCTTTAAGGCGGTGTTTTCAGTGACTAGCATTACACACCGATTGGCGAACTATTTTTTGCCTTCTTCTATTTTAGCAAGAGACATTTAAAGTCTTTTATTCAAGACATTCTTTTCGTTTGCAAGATTATTCATTTTCAAGAATGCCTCGGACATGTTCAAGATCCTGGTGGCATTTGTCTGCCGAAAAAGCTTCAACTGGGGGGGGGGGGGCATTGCTGTTTGAGAAGATAAAGGACACCCTGAGATCTCCGAGCTTTGGCCGAATCATCAGTCTGTATCTCAATCAGCTGAATGGAGATAAGTATGACATGAGCAAAGGTCTTCCTCTACACTACTTGAAGAAAATGGACTCAAGTGTTTTTGACAGATGGGAGAGGCGCATTGGGCAGGCCGCCGTGGTCGGACAACAGGACGTATCTCCAGCAGTAATCCCCAGTGAAATTCCTGATGCTTTGACTGCAGGAATTGAGGGGGAGCCTCTACCCACTGATGCTCACATCGTATCTGACATCTCCCAGATAGCCAGAGATGCTGTGGCAGCTATACAAGAAGCAAGTGAAACTGTGCTGGAGAATGAGGAGGCTCTGAACCTGAACGATCAAGGAGCCGAAGCTAATGTAGAGGAGACTGCTGACGACGATGATGCTGATGCGCTTGATCTCATGGATGATGATGGTGAAGGAGAAGGCAATGAAGGACACGAACCATTGGAGACTCAGGATATCATTGAACCTCCATCTGACAAGCACTCACCTGAGATCGTTCCTGAGAACATTGGTGCACAAGTGGAGGGGGAGTCCGAGAAATCTACAGATGCTGCAAGTATTCCTCCCTTAGAGGCTGTGCTCGTGTCCAGCTCTACAGGTGCATCTGATGAAGTGCAAGGCCAAGAAGTGCCTCAGGATATTCCCCTACGAGATGATATAGCCACTCACACCGTGAATATCATTCAGGGCATAGTGGATGAGCTTAAGGCATCTTTTGAGAAAGCTCAAAATAAAATGTTGAAAAGGCTTAAGAAATCTGAAAATCTCATGCTCAAGAACATGGTGGAGATCAATCATAAACTTGACGTGATGGAAAAGAAATTTGAAGATAAGTATACAGCGGCCGGCCAAGCTGTCACTCTTCTTATGGCCGGATTGAAAAAGAACACCGATACTCTCGCCGTAGTAAATCAGAATGCTCATGTCGTAGCAAACAACATTCAAAAGTTTGATGGCAATATGGTAACTCTCAACACCAATCAGCAGGCCTTGGTTACTGAATTCTCCAGGACTACAAAGCATATTGATGACTCACTACATTCCTATGCAAACTCCATCGCAGTCGAAGCCAAAAAGGGGGAGAAGGAATACATAGCTAAGATGGCTGAGCTTCGGGAAGTTATGATCAACAACTTTGAATAGTCAAACAAATATGTCTATGACAGTTGCTGGTGGATGCTCCAACAGGCGTTAGGCGTCGATTTTCCTGAAAATCCTGCGGGTATTCATGCTCCTGAGACTAGTACGGCTGCTGAGGGAGTAAGTGCTGCAGAAGTTCCCTTAAGTGATGTTGATGCTAGGGCTATTTCCAAAGCAAAACGTATGGCCATGTTTGACCAAGAGTCCCTAGCAAAAGCCAGGGACAAGAGAAAGTCTCAAGAAGGGACATCAAAGGAAACACAAGCTGAAAAGAGAATCAGACTGAAGGAGGAGGAAGTAAGAAATGAAAAGTGGAGCCCAGTATCCAAGAGTATCATTTTGGACACATTCTGGCTACAGGAAAAAGGGGAAATCAATTGAAATGATGTATACAGCCAGTATGAGTGGGAGATGCACAAGACATATGAAGCGAAATGAAACATCTTCTTCAGGACCAATACTGCGGCAGATAAAGCTGCTCCTCCCAGATATTATCTGAAGCCCAAAGAGTATATGGAGAGGCAACGAAAGAAGTATTTGGCTCAAAAACTCAAGGATGACTTAGCCAAAGAAAAATAGTCAAAAATTTATAGCATGTCATTCTCTCTTAAGAACAATTAACGTTTATTGTTATTATATGAACAATCTTGAGATTATGTATATATACATATATATATATATATGTGCATTTGAATTTATGAATGAATCAAGTCTTGATTTGTCGGCCTATATTCTCTTGTGCTGCATATTTAAATTCTGAATGTTGTTTATATTATCTGGTTGGAGTTATTCATCTTAGCTAGTAGGGTTTTGGCTTCGTCAAATAGGGGGAGATTGTTGGGTATTGTATCCACAATTACCTAGATTTGAGGAAGCCACCTGTCAAGCTAAGATGAATTCACAATGTATTTGATGAAACCTCTTAAGTTGTGCTTGCAGTTTTTCCACGCTAAGTGCACACCAATGTCAGGGTGCAGTAGGTCAATATACACGGGTCTGCACGACGTAATCCCTCGTTGAGCAGATCAGTGTGTTGGCCTACGTGTACTCTCTCTATTGGAGTGCACTTACTTCAAGTACAGGGCCGTGTTTATGCAAGAGCAGACAAGGAGCAAGGATGGGTCAAGGAGCAGCTCTTGGGTGGAAAGACGAAAATTCGTCTAAGTATAATTCGGCGAGAATCACCAAGTAATTCTCGCCGATTCGGCGAGAATCACTAGTGATTCTCGCCGAATCGTCGAGAATCATTAGTGATTCTCGCCGACTCTATCCGGCTACCTAAAAATGGTGCCAAGTAAGATTCGGCGAGAATCATTAGTGATTCTCGCCGAACCCATCGTTGAGCAGATCATGGCCAAGTAATATTCGTCGAGAATCAACAAGTGATTCGGCGAGAATCATCAAGTGATTCGGCGAGAATCACTAGTGATTCTCGACGAATCGTCGAGAATCACTAACTGATTCTCGCCGATTCGTCGAGAATCACCTTCGATTCTCGCCGATTTTGACTTGGCAATTTTTCTGGAAGCTGCTGGACCGGATTCTACCGCCGGGACTGTGTTGAACTGGAACTAGGGTTTCCTACAGGTGGGACCCACAACGATCTTTTAGGAGTATACTTGTGTATAAATACACGCGTATTCTTGAACAGGAAGGCAGCGAAGAAGTTTTGAAAAAGACGAGCCGCGACGTGACCTAGTTCGCTGTTTTCCGCTCCGCCGCCGCCGCCGTCGCCGCTCGCGCTGAGTTGTTCGCCGTTTGATCGTGGTTTCGCCCAGATCCTCCTGCGACAGAAGCCTAGCTAAGCTTAGCGTCTCACGTGTCTAACCGGAGAACTTTTGTCTCTTGATTTGTAGATCGGGAAAAATCTTCCCCATCCGAATCGATCGAGACGATTGATCCTAGTGTGACCGTTGGTAGACCTAGCTAGCTTCGCTACGAAGTTTGGATCTCCAAAGAACAGCAGCCGCACATCGTTGTCGCCGCCGATCCCGTGAACCTAGCCGTCACCCATCTTGCCGCCGCCGGTTACGGGGAGATTCTCTCCAAGAGAGATCTAGGGTTGTGGACTCTTCGTGGACTTCAAGAACACGTCGTCAACGAAGAGGGACACCGTAGTCTCCAAACGTAGTTTGTATTTCTTGTACATTCTATTTTATTTTTGTTGTAAAGGAACGTTGGTTCCTAGTTGTAAGGGTTGGGTGCAACCCGGTTTGTGGGAGTGTTGACTCCTACGTGTTGGAAGGGTTCCTTCCGATAGTGCAAGGATTGGATTTCAATCCTATTGGTGAAGAGACCGAGTCGTCCCTTGTTGGGAGATAGGTCGAAGGGGGAAAGTGGATGTACCCAAATCGGGGAACCACTATAAATAGCTTGTGTATTCTGTGTGCTGTGCTGTTTATTTTTATTATGCAGGTATAATCTTAAATTCCGCAAAAACGCTGCACGTCACCTATTCCCCCCCCCCCCCATAGGTGAAGATTGTTGACACTAGGTGGACTTTCAGAAGGTAAGAGATAGAAGTCACTTTCCCCACCATCTTTTTTGAGTTGGACTAGAAAAGAAAAAGAGTTCCCCCTTGGTCTAGGCGGATGAGGGGCCCAGCTAACAAACCTCATCACAATATATCATATATAAAGACTGGATTTCCTCCGCATAAACATTATGAATATAAGCAATTACCAGCGCCAACCCTATATATAGCCTCCAAGATTATGCATCAACTTGGTTCTTCATTATAATACGCAATTACTGGGCTAAGCTTCCTCGTCCTGATACTGTGGCAGACCCAAGGGCATGAGTCGCACATCCATCTCGCCTATCCTCACTGGCCTGGAAGGATTCTAGTTCTAGTTTTTCCCAGTCTCATCTAACATTCTGAACCAGTACACTGTATCCCTACGGTTGGGCTATAATTCTTTGTGGGAACAAATCTTTACTACTCTATATGGCTCTATGAGGCTATATGAAAATATCTCTTCAATTACCAAGAAGTACCAGAACCAAGACATTTATTTCGGAATGCCCTTGTAGGGCTTAGAATGTGCGGGATGGCATATAACATATAACACCAACAAGCATTCTATGAGCTTCGTTCCCATAGGTTAGAGAAAACGTTTGATAGACTCAAACCCCCGCCTTCTAATGCAGGAACAGCAAAAATTGTCAAGCTGACAAGCTGCAGAGAGCGGAAAATTCCTCTAAACAGGAAGCACTTCCCTACTTCCTTACCAGGGTGGAGCTTATTTACACTTCCTGGCTACCTGGCTATAAGGATATCGGGACGCGCATCCCATGCTCTTAGAGTTTATACTCCCTGGGAAAACATCAGCCTTTGAAGCATAAACATCACCCGTGGCTCCTTTGACTGGCTTTATCCCTTGCCTTGCTTTTAAGGGGCCCTAACAAACTGGAAAGAAAGAAGCCGCTTCTGGCCCACTCGCACTACTTGCTATTGGACCCGGACTAAGGAAGAAAGAGACAAGGAAGCATTCCCCGAGCGCCTAGCTAGCAAACCATGAAACTGGTGGTCCCCTCAGGTCTTCAGAGATCTCCTTTTTCGACCTCGCCGCGCACACCAAGCTACTCTCGATTGAAAATGATGCTACCCAGTGCTACTCTCGAAAACAAACTTGTCAATTTGATCTCTATTTACCTGACTCCGATGCCATTGCAACGGGGTCCTATAAGTGCTACTCTGGATTATTTTCTTCATGTGCTTTCAGTTCTTCGTACGCTGAGAAATGAGAATGCCTTCTTTTAGAGACACTTTTGCTTCCAAAAAAACATAGATAGTTCTTCTTCCTAAGCTACAAGCGTGAGACCGCCAGGGAACTCATATAGAAAAAACTACTTGCATAGAAGAAGAAAGAAGTCTGGTGTCTTTTGCGATCGGATGGAATCTAGCCTGACAAGCAGGCAATGGGAGTTCGAACCCCCTCGATCTATTCTATATTCTATGGTGAGTCAAGCGCGTCTTGCGAGTAAAGAGTAGCGGTGAGGCTCGAGAGGTGATCCGTAGGGATCACTCGACTCACTAATATTCAAAACACCCCCTCGGACGGAATCGGAAAGCTAGTTCAGGCCTAGCCATTGAGCTACAAGCTCTGATCTCGATATCGAACTTCCGGACCTCGAAAGAGAAAGTCTCTATCTACTCACGTCTTGTTCTAAAAGCATGAAGATTCTCTTGGACTGCCAATCTCACTCATCACATGACTACCTATTCTTTCATTTAAGCTTACACAGCGTCAGAGGCGAGCTTTAGCGAAGAAGCACGAGCGTCACGATATTCATTTGAGATTTGAGAGAGAATACGCAAATTCAACCGGAGGGCCTGTATTACCCTTCCCCTGACCCCTCCGGGGGTAGGGTAGGATGGGATGGGTCCTCTGCTTTTCTTGACAAATTGGAAAGTAGTCTTGCATTTCTCTTCTTTTTCCTGGACATACTAAAGGTAGAATGCGCCTCTGTGCTTACTGCTCCTGCCGGGCTTGGTACTGTTGACGAGTCTGGACTTGCCCCCCTCCCTCCAGTCGGGAGCTCAACCCTGGGAGTGAGAGAGATTGAATGACCCGATACGAGAGTAGATTCAACCTTGATCTGTCTAAAAACTCTGCCGGGATTCCCTATTTCCGGATAGAGAGGGACCTATGGTTCTATCCCCAACATGGATTTCTGTTCCGCCGACTTCACGGCTCATTTACTCATTTCATCTAGATTGAGATTGAAATTCCCGGCTTTAAGACAAGACGATGAGTTATGAGTTAGGGAAGGCTGGACGGGTTCTGATCGGTGAGCCGATGCGCTGCCCCTCATGAACTACTATTCTTTCCTTTTACCGCTCCTCTCGCTATCGCTCGAGCAGCTCCTTTTCAGTCACTCCTTTCTTTTCTTCTCAAATAAAGCTCACGTCTTCGCTCATAGTTGCTAAGTAAGTAAGCTCAGCTCAATCGCCTCTTTCTAGTTTCTCATCCCCTTTGGAGGATACCTCCGTATCCCCTTCGCTCTCACTAGCTCGAGCTCAGCTCTTTGCCCCTATCCTTGGCTTCTGCTTATGGCTTCATTCCTCTTTCCTATCCAGCGGTGGAATTAGAAGCTATAGTTTGCTCACTATTGCCAATGGCGGCTGTCCACTTCTATTATCTTTACGAAAGGTCTTCTTCCTTGTCCCCGAGTGTGACCTTTTCAAAATCTTTCTATTCATCGGCCTGCATCTTTCCTCGGTTCAATCCAAGAGTCATTGTTGAATGGGTCTGGTCCTTCTTCTTCATTTCTATTCTATCCTTTTAGGAAAAACCCCGGGGAAGTTACAAAAGCATACGAAATCGCTAGGGAACTGGACCTCCTTGCTAGGAGGAAGATTCTTTTTGATTCATGGCCGGAGATCAAGGCACAGCACAGATCGATCCGAAGCGAGCAGAAAGCTACGACTGAAAAGCCAAGCTCCGAAAACTACAGTAAAGAAATGGCTTTCAACACGGAAACATGGCACTTTTAGGCTGATTTTCATCAAGCTAGTGCCTTTCCTTATTTATCGATGGCATAACCAGGTCAGCTTCGACAACTGTTGTCTTGGAGCTCGGTTCTGGCATCTCAGTGCAGTCCTACAACTCATAGCCTATGAACAAAAAAAGATTGTAAGAAGTTCCTTGCCACATCAAAACAGGGCGCTACTGTCTTTCTTTCTGTTACCCATGTTCACATTGGTGCTTCTTCCAACTCAGCCTCTGTCCCGACCTCCGGGTCTCGAGTCTCGGATCAATTGATTAAGGATCTTGACCTGGAACAGAGCGAGGGTAAGTTAGGGACTCCACTATTCGCTTTTTTAGATTGGTATCCATTTTTTTTGATATGAAACTGGAAATGAAACGATTGGCTCTCGAAGGGACTTTGAAATTCTTACTTTTATTATTCTAAAAAAGGGCAAAAAGTTGGGTAGTGCTTCCTTACCGAAGAAATTGGTTCGGAGATGCTTATGCACCTTCATTTTGAATTTGCTCGATTCTGAACTGAAACCCCCTAGCACCCGCCCCTGCACGTCTTTTTTGCCGCGGCCGTAAGTTAATGACACCTGAATTGTTTTCTTTCTGCTCCGCCCCCGGGGAGTCACTTGAGGATGTGTCCCATAGGAAAGATAGTAAAACATTGTATTGCGCTTACTATCTTACTCTTACTCAGTGCTTTTCCTTCCCGGAGATAAGCAGTTACATCCGTTCCATTCCCTAAATAGCGAGCTCACCAATCGGTAAGTTCCCACATTTCCTTACTTACTTACATAAGTAGATTCAGCCTTCCTCACATAAAGAAGGAGACAGATCAAGAAGAATGTGAGAAGTACGATGACATCCACCCCAACTTCACCATAAGGTTCGACCGGCCCCCTACGAGCTAGAGTTGACCGGAAGTTCCCCCTATGACGAGTAGGCCAGAAGTACGACCCTACATAGAAGGTTTAATAAAATCAGAATGAACAGGTGCCCTTTAGAACTACCTTGGAAAGCGCAGTCGTGAACCAATGCCCAAAGTGAAACTGCCGAAACCGAGAACTCAGTCACGTGTCTGCAGGGCTCGCTACGCGCCTCTTTTAGAATCTCTATTTTCCTTAAAAAAAGGCAATTTTTGCTATGGCTCACCTTTTCTTTTCAGTGAAAGGGGTTTGGCGGAACTCCTCCAGCGTTGTTCCTCTACCGGGAAAGAAGCTATTGAATGTTTTGAGTTAGGGCCTTACTTACACTAGAAAAACAAGTTGCTCCACGCTAGAACTCTCTTTAATCGGCTTCTTTATACTTTATTTTTGAACACCGATTTTCTCGTCAACTTCATCCTCAACTTCTGGACGGGTTCGAGAGTTTGGTTCGACTGAGACTTCTTTCTCATCGGGGATGGGAATGCGGATTTAGATGCCTCATATGATAAGGAAGAGAGTTTTTCCAAAGATGAAGACCTAGAGCTTGTTGAGAAAGTTGCTTGAAAGATGGGCACCCTTTCCCTACGGGAAGTTTCAAGCGATAGCAAAGTTCTTCCTCAAACAAATAGCTACGGGAAGAGGATCTCTTTATACGTCTATACTGATTAGGATGCTTTTGAAACAACAGCCTTTGGTTTGGCGTCTGCTGCTCGTTTGATTGATTCGTAAACCGGGTGCTTCGTGGGATTTGGAGAAGCCCTCTAAGACCTGGAAAGCATTTAAATAAACAACACAGGGGTGGAGTGTGCCTAGAGTAGAGGCTCTGAGACTCTCAACTCATACTTAGTAGAAGGGAAAGAAAGTAGGACATCAACCGAAAGAGCGAGCACAGGGAGCTGCTCCGCCAGTTGGTGTAGAGAGATGGCTCACTCTTTCACATCTCGCGCTGTGGTAGAGGAGCCGAGCGTACGCTAGAATTGAGTTCATAAGGGCTTCCACTAGGCAATCAGACCACTACATCGAATGACAGAAAATGACCGCTACGCTTTGTTAGTTAGAGTTCGGAAATCAAACAGAGCTGCTTCTCCTGTCCGTCCACTATGGCTGACTTGGTCTTTTCAAGCAAGGAACGCAGCCAACCCCCAAGCTATACCCGATGATCCTTTCTACTAGCTAACGAACAAGGGATACGGCTTTCTTACAAGTGTTGCAAAGAGAAATCGAACCACTCAAACTGTGCTACCAACAGCTACACCAAAACGTTGTTCTTTTGACTTCTCCGAGTCATGGACTGCCTTCATTCTCAACCATGAGGAAGCGCTGCTAACGGTCTATGTTGACAAGTCAAGCCCTATTTGGATCTTCTTTCTCCTACTACTCTTCCGCATAGATCACACGGCATTCCGAGCCCATGCTTTTCAGAGCAACAAGCCCAGCTAGCTAACGAAGAAGGTAAGGTGAGACTACTAATAGATATAGTAAATGACACAAGAACCGTGTGATAGCCTTCGAAGGGATGGACTAAATTTTGTTTTTTTTCTTAAGGGTACGCAGCAAGTTTGGATCAACCATGGAAGAAAGTCCACTAGGAGCGTAGCAGCTCGACCAGCATATCCGCTATCGGCATGGGTAATTCATCCTTTTGAGTAGCTGAATTGAAATCCCTAAAATCTACCTTCCCCCTTTTCTTCATAACCGGGACGATGTTGGAGAGACATTCCACATACTGAGCTGGTTTAAGAAACCATGCCTTTAGAAACAGAAACCTTTTCATCTTCTTTCACCCACTTCCTTTGACATTCTCCTGGAAGGCTGCTTATATGGTCTCCTAACCTATATTTCTTAGATTGGGCTACCCCACTTGAATTGGGAGTCTATACTTTTCGATCCAAGGCCGACATTTCACTGTAATTCCAAGCAAAGCAATCTCTATACTCCCTGAGCAATTGGACCAGCTTATCTTCGAAATAAATAGGCCGATAACAACCATATCCAATCCAAGACCATACGTGGGTCGATGGGACAGCTTTCAAGGGCTACAGCCTTATGGAGGGAGTTCCACGATCCGACCAACCACTCGCGCTGAAGAGTAGGGGTCTAGCTCAGATCCCTATTAGAACACTAGTATAGGACCTTGTCCAGGAACCAACTTCTTTCTATTTTAGTCTAATTAGAACAGAGTCTCAGTAAACCGCGCTAAAGCCCACCCTCTAGCTCTAAAGGCTTTTCCCAGACCCAGCGAAATTCTATTCTCCTCCTATGAGACATAAGCAGACCAAGCTTCCTTAGCGTACTGAGCCTACCTATTCAAGAGAACAGAAACTCGCTAGAATGGAGCCCAGTTTCTGTTGGAAACGTGAATGGGTTCCCGCTCAATCCCAACTCCGCTTCAGCCTCTCCTCCACCCTCTTCTTCATCGTCCTCGAAAAACATCCCCTTGATGTTCTTCACCGCCTCATTCCAGCTCCAGCAGCTTCCTTCTTCAAACACCACATCTCGTGAGATGATGACCTTCTCCGTCTCCGGGTTGTACAACTTGTAAGCCTTGCTCGCAGGAGCGTAGCGTACAAAAACGCACTTCTCACTTCTATCGTCCAGCTTCCTCCTCCTCTGGTCCGGGATGTGAGCATAAGCTACACACCCGAAGACCCTCAGGTGCTTCACACTGGGCTTCCTCCCACACCAAGCTTCAAACGGTGTCTTGAACTTCACACTCTTGGTTGGGCAACAGTTTAGCAAGTACGCCGCTACCTGTACTGCTTCCGCCCAGTACTTCTTTGGCAACCCCTTGCCCTTCACCATGCTTCTCGCCATGTTCATAATGGTTAGGTTCTTCCTTTCCGCCACTCCGTTTTGTTGAGGCGAGTACGCCGCCGTCAGCTGGTGTGAGATCCCCCATTCTCTGCAGTAGTCATCAAACAGCCTAGAGGTGTACTCCCCTCCTCTATCTGTCCGGAGCACCTTCAGTGGTTGCCCAACTTCCTTCTCAGCCATCGCCTTGAACTCTCGGAACTTGTCAAGAGCCTCTGTCTTCTCCTTCAGAAAGTATACCCAACACTTCCTACTGAAGTCGTCGGTGAACGTGATGTAGTATCTGCTTCCACCTATTGAAGTAGTCTCAAACGGACCAGCAATGTCCGAATGGACTAGCTCCAGTTGCCTTGTAGCTCTCCGAGACTTACCACCTTCAAATGTCTCCCTTCTTTGCTTCCCCTTCGCGCATGCCTCACAGACCCTTTGAGGAGGTGTGATCATAGGCAGCCCTTCCACCATCTTGGATCCAGACAACAGCTTCAGGCCTGTGAACCCCAGATGCCCCATCCGGTGGTGCCACAGCCAAGCTTCCTCCTCTTCTCCTGTCTTCGCAAGACATGCCGTCTCCTTGGCATCCAAACTTAGAGGGAAGAGGCGGTTCGTCGCCATCTTCACTCTTACCACCTCTCTTCCTTGGCTATCCTTCATCGCTAAGGTGCTATCCCTCAACAGGACGCGATAGCCCTTCTCCACCAGTTGTCCAAGACTTAGGATGTTACTCCTCAAGCCCGGTACATAGAAGACGTCGTTGATGAGCACCTCCTTCCCATTCATCGTCACCGCGATCACTCCTCTTCCTTCCACAGAGATCTTCGAGGCGTCGCCAAAACTGACATCTCCTCCATTCGGCTCAAGGCTGGTGAATAGCTCCTTATCACCACACATGTGGTTACTTGCTCCAGTATCTAGGTACCACACTCCATTCCTCCCTCCTGCAGCGCCTTGGATAGTAAGGAACATCATCGGGTCTCCACCCGTGTTGCTAGCCTCCGTATAGTGGTTAGCTTCACCACCTTTCCTGGGAGCCCAGCAGTCGTAACTCATATGTCCAAACTTGTTACAGTTGTAACATTGAGTTTGGGACATATCTCTTCCTCCTCTTTGACCTCTTCCCTGGTCTCTTCCCTGTCCTCTGCCTTGACCTCTACCTTGGCCTCTTCCTCTACCTCCTGCATCTTGCCTCCAACCATGATGTTGCTCTACCGCTCCCTGGTTGAACGGATTTCTTCCAAAATCTCTTCCACCTCTTCCTCCTCTACCTCTGCCTTGGTAGCCTCGACCACGCTGGCCTCCTCCTCTTCCTGAACTTTCTCCAAAATTGAGTTGAGTCTGAAGTGCTTTCCCCAAGCCACTCGACTCCTCCTCATCTTGCACCATCCAATACTCATGTGCTTGTAGCGAGCCTATCAGTTCATCCGCCGTCATCACTGTGAGGTCCTTCGATTCTTCGATGGCCACCACCACGTGTCGGAACTTCTTAGACATAGAACGCAGGAGCTTCTCCATGAAGCTGACCTCGTCTATCGTCTCCCCGTTTCTCTTCATCTCATTTGTGAGCGTCCGCAGACGGGTCACATAGTCCCCAACCTTCTCCGAGCTCTGCATCCTTATCATCTCATACTGGCCTCGGAGGGATTGCAACTTAACCTTCTTGGCCTTGCCTACTCCCTGCATGGAGCGCTGCAAGATCTCCCATGCTTCCTTCGAAGTCTCGGCGTCCGAGATCTTTTCAAATGTAGCTTCATCTACACCTTGGTACAAAATGAACAATGCCTTCTTGTCCTTCTTCTTAGCTTGTCTCAGTGCTGTCCTCTGTGCGTTCGTCAACGCGGCTTCTGCTTCGGCAGTCAGCACCTCCACACCATCCTCTACTACCTCCCACAACTCCTTTGAGGCTAGTAGTACCTTCATCTGGATGCTCCAGTTCCCATAGTTGGTCTTCGTCAACTTGGGGACTTGCCCCGACACGGCACCTCCAAACTCCATCTCTCCCCTACTTCAAACCTTCCGAGGGTCCGAACCTGCTCTGATACCACTTGTTGGAAACGTGAATGGGTTCCCGCTCAATCCCAACTACGCTTCAGCCTCTCCTCCACCCTCTTCTTCATCGTCCTCGAAAAACATCCCCTTGATGTTCTTCACCGCCTCATTCCAGCTCCAGCAGCTTCCTTCTTCAAACACCACATCTCGTGAGATGATGGCCTTCTCCGTCTCTGGGTTGTACAACTTGTAAGCCTTGCTCGCAGGAGCGTAGCCTACAAAAATGCACTTCTCACTTCTATCGTCCAGCTTCCTCCTCCTCTGGTCCGGGATGTGAGCATAAGCTACACACCCGAAGACCCTCAGGTGCTTCACACTGGGCTTCCTCCCACACCAAGCTTCAAACGGTGTCTTGAACTTCACACTCTTGGTGGGCAACGGTTTAGCAAGTACGCCGCTACCTGTACTGCTTCCGCCCAGTACTTCTTTGGCAACCCCTTGCCCTTCACCATGCTTCTCGCCATGTTCATAATGGTTAGGTTCTTCCTTTCCGCCACTCCATTTTGTTGAGGCGAGTACGCCGCCGTCAGCTGGTGTGAGATCCCCCATTCTCTGCAGTAGTCATCAAACAGCCTAGAGGTGTACTCCCCTCCTCTATCTGTCCGGAGCCACCATCACCACCAAGCGGAGGTCCAGGGGGAGCTCTCACCCCTTACTCAAGTGGAGCAAGTTCGAGCAGAGGAGGATCCGGTGGAGCAAGTACCAATGGAACTAAGGATGATCGTCCTCACCCTCGGACTAGGAGGTTGGAGGAGATCTATGAAGAGACGGCTGCAACCCATAACAATTTTTCTTTATACTGTTTGCTTGCAGATGTTGAGCCGTGCTCCTATGACGAAGCTGCGAAGGAGAAAAGTTGGAGGAAGGCGATGGATGCGGAGATCGCCTTCATCAAGAAGAACGATACCTGGAAGCTGGTAGATGCACCTGCAGGCCACAAACCCCTCGGGGTGAAGTGGGTGTATAAGGTGAAGAAAAATAAAGATGGGGGCGTGGAGAAGCACAAGGCGAGGCTAGTCGTGAAGGGCTACCGCCAAGTTCAGGGAGTGAACTATGATGAAGTCTTCGCACCGGTAGCGAGGATAGATACCATCCGGCTGATCATCGCGCTAGCCGCACATCACGGGTGGAAGATAATGCAGATGGACGTGGTCTCTGCTTATTTGAACGGCTACCTGGAGGAGGACGTGTACATCGAGCAGCCCCCAGGGTACGTGGCGAAAGGACATGAGAGGAAGGTCTGCAAGCTAGAAAAGGCTTTGTACGGGCTGAAGCAAGGAGCTCGAGCCTGGAATGGGAGAATAGATGCTTACCTGCAGAAGCATGGTTACAAGAAGAACCCTCATGAATATGCCCTCTACACGAAGGTTGAGAAGAACGGCGACATGATGATCATATGTCTATATGTGGATGATATGATCTTCACCGGCAACAACCCTTCGATGTACGAGGAGTTCAAGAGAATGATGAAGAAGGAGTTCGAGATGACGGACCTGGGAGAGCTCAACTACTTCCTGGGTGTGGAAGTGAAGCAGGGAGAAGACGGGATCTTCATATCCCAGAAGAAGTATGCAGAGGAGATTTTAAAGAAGTTCAGGATGGAGAACAGCAAACCAATCTCCACTCCTGCCGACCCTGGACTGAAGTTGAGCAAGGAGTCGAAGGAAGGAGCGGTAGACTCCACTTTATTCAAAAGCTTGGTAGGGAGCCTACGCTACCTTACCTTCACCCGACCGGACATCATGTATGCGGTCGGAGTGGTGAGCAGGCATATGGAGGAGCCAAAGGAAGACCACTTCACGGCAGCGAAGAGGATCCTGAGGTACATCAACGGGACAAGAGGTCACGGGCTGAAGTACTCCACTGGAGAGGAGCTGAAGTTAGTTGGATACTCCGATAGTGACTATGGAGGCGACGTGAACGATCGGAAGAGCACTTCCGGATATGCTTTCAATATGGGGACGGGGGTGTTCTCTTGGAGCTCAAAGAAGCAGGCAACGATAGCTCTATCGTCCTGCGAGGCTGAGTACATTGCAGCAGCAGCTGGCACCTGCCAAGCCATTTGGCTAAGGAATCTGTTGGAGAGCTTACAGCATGAAGTGGATGGGCCAACGACTATATTGGTGGACAACATGTCGGCCATCCAGCTCGCGAAGAACCCGGTACTACATGGAAGGAGCAAGCACATCGGGACGAGGTATCATTTCCTAAGGGAGCAGGTAGAGTTGAAGATAGTGGAAGTAAAGTATTGCCCGACCGGAGAGCAAGTCGCGGACATCTTCACCAAGGCGTTGAAGGTGGACACGTTTCTGAGACTCAAAGGCAAACTCGGCATGTGCTGCCAAGTTTGAGGGGGAGTTTGTTGGTGATTGACTTGTTGACCGGGTCAACAAGTCAAAAGGTTGTTTTTAGTATTATTTTATGTTTTGCATTTATTATGAGAGATGGTATGCATTTATGAGGAGAGAGAGATGTCTAGTTTTCTTTTGCCTATATAAAGGCTCCCTTGTACATGTTTAAAGATTGATGAAAGTTGAAAGAAAAACTCCCCAACATTTGTTCCTGTTTAGAGAGAGAGAGAGAGTGGGAAGCGCCGCAGCGCTGGTGTGTTTTGGTTTTGTCCGGGCGGTTAGGAGTTGAAGCCGGGCGGCTTAGTGAGCTCGCAGCGAGAGAGATCACGCGGATTGCGCGTCCCGCCTTTGGTGATCTCGGCAGAGGGGGGGGGGGCTCGCGCTGGTGTAGCTCTCGCAGGTGGAGCTCGAGCAGGAGCAGGTCGCGAGTAGACGGACCTCGCCACGCGAGTTGGGAGGTCAAGCCGCGAGTGGAGTGCGAGTTGGCCTGGTGGTCTAGGCGCGAGGTGTTGTAGGCGATCTCGCTGGGTTGTGTTCGCGAGTGGTGGCGGGAGCTCGCTTGCGAGAGGCGGTACTTGCCTAACGTGGGAAGGAGACCGCGCGGTTTGTAGCGGTCTCGCCGAGTTGGTACTCGATTGATAGGGGAGGTCGCGCGGTTTGGGCAGCGGTCTCGTTTTGGTGTTGAGCTGTGGTGCCAAGTGAAGTCGTTTGTGGAGTTGGGATTGAGCGGGAACCCATTCACGTTTCCAACAGTTTCCCGTCTCCGTACTTTCGGAGGAAGAGCATGAAGCTTCCCGCGTAACGACGGCCGAGGTGCCTACAGACCAAAGCATAGTTCCTATCCGATCGGCAATCCGAAAGGGGTCAGAGCTATCAGTGGCTTCCTCCCTAGCTCTACTAGTCAGGAAAAGTAGGAGGCTAGCTGTAATCGCTTGCATGTGGGTCTCTCTTACGTGGCAAGGTTGCAGAACTCTCATGCCAGACTAAAGGTGTCAATCAATGCAAATAATTGAGAGCATGCCCATTACAGTAGCGTGAAAGCGATACAGTAAGCGTTACTATTCTTTTTTTTCATATGCGGTCAAGTGAACACTTTCCGAACAGGATGGGAAAGTGAGCATTCACAATAAAGACTCATAACAATGAGTGAAGCAAACTTCTGACCAGGAAAGAAGAACCATTTGAGGGATCATCGCCTACTTCTCATGGACTAGCCCACTTAGCTATTTAGCGATCTCAAACCTTGGAGAGGAGACCAGTCCAGTCTCCACCCGAAACTCGGGAATTCAGATTCAAGGGTTCACTCTAAAGCTCAATCATCATTTAGGGTTTTCTTCAAGGGGATTTATGTAAGAAATAAGAAAATAAAGGACCTGGATATACGTGTTGGCTCAGAAATAATCTGGCGTTAGAGATAAGTCAAATCCTATGTATATAGATAAGTATATAGCTTATCTTGGTGACTGTAGTCAACAAAAGAAAAAAAACGTAATACCAGCAGGAGCTGGCAGCTGTCCTTCCTCTTGTAAAAAGCCTATAAAAAGGCTCTGTGTAATAAGAAAATTAAGAGAACTTTTATCTCCAGCTGCTTTGTACTCTTAACAACATCAGCATACTTACTAACAGTGGTATCAGAGCCTTTTGTTTTTGCAAGGAGTGATTCCTCTAAACGCACGATCAAATGGCTTCATCATCTACCTCTCAAGCTTACTCCCAAACCCATACATCAGTTCCCATATTTACTGGTGACAAATATCAACATTGGTGGGTTCAAATGCGCACGGTATTCCGTTCTCAAGGCCTCTAGGACTTAGTTCAGCACGGGCCTGTGATGATATTCCCTGGAACTGCAGAACCAGGGTATGCTCAAAAGAAAGAAGACTTATTAATGAAAGATGCAAAAGCACTTATGTTAATACAACAAGGTGTTACTAACACTATCTTTCCCCGGATTATTAGCGCAGAAACTGCAAAAGAAGCTTGGGATATTCTGAATGACGAGTACAAAGGATCTCCAAAGGTAATAGCTATAAAATTACAAACTCTGTGGACTGAATTAGATTCAGTTGCTATGAAATCTGGTGAGTCTGTTCAAGACTTTCTAGCAAAAGTGATTAATCTTATTAATCAAATTCGAGCTCTAGGAGATACAGTTGAAGATAAACATATAGTACCCAAACTATTACGAAGTTTACCAAGCTCCTTTAATCCAGCAGTGACTGCTATAGAAGAGTCAAAAGATATCTATAAGCTTCCACTAACGGAACTGACAGCCTCTTTAAAATCTCATGAAGATAGATTGAGTAGAGATACTCAACAGCTAAGTCAAGCTTTGCAAACTAAAGTCAAGATAATCAAGTCAGGAATAGAAAATAAAAAAGGAGAGACCTACCAACAACCGTGGAAAAAAGGAGAAAGAAAACAACCACAACCATGGACGAAACCTGGCAAGGGAATAGGCAGAGGAAAAGGACTAAGTACAGGTCAATCTTCCCCCTATTGCATTATATGTAATAAAACGACACATAATTCAAGAGATTGTTTTTCAAGATGTAAAAAGTGCAAAATACCAAATCATGCTGAAAAGGATTGCTGGCATAAGGAGGCTTCCCACTTTGTTGAAAAAGAGAAAGGAGGCGAAACCCCAGAAAATCTCTTTTATTCCTGCTTAAAAACAGAAACTGAACAATCCAATCTATGGTATATAGATAGTGGATGTTCAGCACATATGACATATCAAAGTCATCATTTTATGCACTTAGATACCACGCAGACAGCAAAAGTATATCTTGGAGATGAGACAACAGCAAAGATAGAAGGAAAAGGCGACATTAACATTCAAACACCAACTGGACACATCAAAACAATAACTGATGTGCAGTATGTGCCACAGTTAGCACAAAATCTGCTTAGTGTTGGGTTGTTGCTTCAAAAAGGGTATGTTGTCTCATTTAAGAACAATATTTGCCTCATTTCTGAGGGAAATACAGGGGCCCCAATTGTCTCAGTTTTTATGGGAAGAAATAGAGTGTTTGCCTTGGATTTATCTCTTTCCACTCAGCAAGCCGCACTAAATTGTTCTCAAGAACTGAGCTCAAATCTGTTATGGCATCATCGACTGGGCCACCTACATAATGAAGCTATCTACCAAATGAAACAAAAGGATTTAGTCTTTGGACTACCATCAATATCAAAGGAACAAGTGTTCTGTTCAAGTTGCGCTCAAGGCAAAGCTCACAAATTACCATTTCCTCTATCAACCACAAGCAACTGTCAACAGCCCTTGGAATTAATTCATGGAGATTTATGGGGACCGATAACAACAAAGTCCATTGGAGGTAAATCCTATTACCTCTTATTAGTCGATGACTATAGTAAATATATGTGGATATATTTTCTATCTACCAAATCAGAGGCTTTGCACTACTTCAAAGCTTTCAAAAATGAAGTGGAAAAACAATTGAGCCAAGTTATCAAAACATTCAGAACAGACAGAGGAGGGGAGTTCACCTCCAACCAATTTAATTCGTACTGCACAGAGCATGGCATAAGGAGACAATTAACAGCACCATACTCACCACAACAAAATTGTGTTGTAGAAAGAAGAAATCGAACTATAGGTGAGATGGCTCGAACAATGCTGATAAATAAAGCATTACCAAATGAATTCTGGGCAGAAGCAGTGAATACAGCTATTCACATTTTGAATAGAGCTCCAACAAAGGCTCTATACAATGCAACGCCATATGAACAACTGTTCAAAAGAAAGCCTACAATTCAACATTTAAAAATATTTGGATGTCCAGCTCATATGCTACTACAAAGAGGAAAAGAAGAAAAGTTGGACAGTAAAAGCAAAGAGTGTATCTTTATTGGTTATAGTGATCAATCAAAAGCATATCGATTATTTGATCCAATAGAAAGAAAGTTACACATATCCCGAGATGTTATCTTCAATGAATTAGGGAAGTGGCAATGGAACTCAGATAAGCAAGATACAATACCTCAAAGACGAGTGGTTGAATCATTAAATAATGACACCATCCAACCTCATCTTCAGGATTGGCCATATCAAGGTGATTCCTCAGGCTCAAGCTCTTCATCATCGCCCCAAAAAACTAGAAGTTTGGAAGAAATCTATCAGCAAAGTGATGTAGCCTTAACATGCACTACTCCTCAGTCATTTGCTGAAGCCATCTCTCTTCCTGAATGGCAACAAGCGATGAAAGAAGAACTGACAATGATAAACAAACATCACACCTGGGACTTAGTAACCAAACCACCAGCAAGATCCATTATTGGATTAAAATGGATCTATAGAATTAAATACAATGAAGATGGATCTATCTCAAAATACAAAGCTCGGCTAGTAGCCAAAGGGTATGCACAACAATATGGTAGAGATTATGAAGAAACATATGCCCCTGTGGTGCGTATGAATACCATACGACTTCTTTTAGCTTATGCAGCCCAACTACAACTTCCAGTGTATCATTATGATGTAAAATCAGCCTTTCTCAATGGACATATTGAGGAGGAAATATATGTCGAGCAACCACAAGGCTTCATTCAGCATGCGCAAGAAAATCATATCTACAAACTCAACAAAGCTTTATACGGCCTCAAACAGGCACCAAGAGCTTGGAATGCAAATATAGATGCATATTTGCAAGAAAATAAGTTTAAAAAAAGTGAAAGTGAACCTACTTTTTACTCCAGAAGAGAAGAAGGTAAATTTCTACTCTTAGGTCTATATGTTGATGACCTTTTAATTACAGGAAACTCCAAAAGCATGCTACAGCAGTTTCAAGTTGAAATGGAAACTAAATATGAAATGACAAGCTTAGGAAAAATGAAATTCTTTCTCGGAATCCAAGTGTTGCAGCAGCCTACTGGTATATTTCTCTCCCAAAGTAACTATGCAAAGGATATCTTAAAGAAATTCAACATGAGTGAGTGTAATCCTTCAATCACCCCCATGGGCAAAGGAGAAAAATTACAGAAAACAGCAGCTGACGAATGTATGGCAGAAGATCAATATAGATCTATAGTCGGATCTTTGATCTATTTGTCCAATACGCGCCCGGATATAGAGAATGCAGTCAATATTGTTTCACAGTTTGTTAGTTGTCCCTCGAAAGTACATTTTGCAGCTCTCAAACGCATTCTACGCTATATCCAGGGAACCCTCACATTTGGACTTCAATATACCAAAGATGATCATTTCCGACTACATGGCTATAGTGATGCAGATTGGGGAGGAGACATAGAAGACCGCAAGAGTACAAGTGGGTACTTATTCATGTTAAATAAAAATGCCATCACCTGGAGCTCACGAAAGCAAAAAACAGTGGCGTTATCTACCGCAGAAGCCGAATACATGGCGCTAAGTGCTGCAAGCTGTGAAGCAACGTGGTTACGAGAAATGATGCAGGAAATCACAGGGAAGAAAGAAGAAGAAGCCACCATTTTGGAATGTGATAACACTGCTGCGATCGCATTAGCCAAAAATCCGCTCACGCAACATAAAACAAAGCACATCGATCTACGCCTACACTTCATACGGGAGAAAATCGAAGAAGGAAAGATCAAAATAAACTACTGCAGCAGCGAAAATCAGATCGCCGACATCCTCACCAAACCGCTACCTAGGGCTCGTTTCCTCACCCTCCGACAAAAATTGGGAGTAATGGCAAATCCAGCTTAGGAGGGGTGTAAGAAATAAGAAAATAAAGGACCTGGATATACGTGTTGGCTCAGAAATAACCTGGCGTTAGAGATAAGTCAAATCCTATGTATATAGATAAGTATATAGCTTATCTTGGTGACTGTAGTCAACAAAAGAAAAAAAACGTAATACCAGCAGGAGCTGGCAGCTGTCCTTCCTCTTGTAAAAAGCCTATAAAAAGGCTATGTGTAATAAGAAAATTAAGAGAACTTTTATCTCCAGCTGCTTTGTACTCTTAACAACATCAGCATACTTACTAACAATTTACTCAGGAACTACTGCTAAAGCCGCAGCTGATGAAGAAAGGTAAACATATAACGGCCCGAAGTAAAAAGTGTTGATCGTAGACCAGGAATAAAGAGAAGCTGCAGAAGATTGATGAGGAAGAGCCCGAAAAAGCAATTCCTAACCTCCTGGAACCAAGGGCGCTGAAGTAAGACAGTCATATAGGTAGGCGGGCAATGACTCCTGATGGGAATCGAGCAAGAGGTCGTAGGTGGACGTATCAGAGGGCGAGAAGAAGTCAATCTACGTTTACCAAATTCCTTGCATGGAGGTAGCATCCGGATTCATCTTTCCTCTGACTTTTCCATGTGACACCGGCCCACATCTATATAGAAAGAGAAAGGGTAGTCATTCACACGAGAAAGACTGAATCTCGATTTGGGGGTAGAGTCGACAGACTAAGCACCAACTAGATCGCCTATGAACAAACTACACACAAAAACATTTGAACCTGATTCAAAAAATGCCCAGTCACATATTTTTTTCTAGAAAGAGTAACATGATCCTTTTCTTTGATGTGGCTGACTTGGGAGATTTTGCTTTTGGGTCGTCCTCTTACTTTACTATGGCATCGCCAACATGAGTCTGTGTTCGGTGGTTGATAAGCTGCGAGTTGGTATTTCATTTAGGGCTTCTTATTTCCTTTCACTTTTCCCAACGAGGTGGAGGGCCATCGCCGAAAGTCACCTATCTCCGTAGTTCCGGAGACATGAATTAGGTAGTAGGGGGTGCTTGGACCCGCTTTCTTTTAGGCACTTCCTCTAGTGAAAGAGTGAATTCAGGAGTTACAGTACTACTTATAGATATAGATATAGATAGATATATAGATATAGATATACTCTAAAAGGAAGGTAATCACCTTTATCAGGCTTTATTCCCTTCTTCCTCTAGAAAGAGATCCCCCTTCTCTGTAGTAGCATTCTTTTGTGAGTCAGTCACTCTCTGGAAAGCTCCTACCCTTGGACCAGAAGATGAAAGCTAGGTGTTTTTCTTCCGAAAACAGAAGTAGAAGTGGTGTAATGTCAGATTAGGATAGGAGGAAGAACATCATATTGTATAGACGCGAGTGCATTGTCTAATCTACCCTCAATTCAAAGTCAAAGATCACGCTCTCTCAACTCCCCCTCAAGCTTCCGATATCTCTATCATGCTTGGATGCAATGTGTCCCAATAGCTTGAGTCAAGATGTCAGCCAACTGGTCTTCAGACGGATCTTTCATGGCTATCAACAAAATACCCTTCTCTAAGAATCTAATAAGAAGGTAAGGCGACTTTGTTCGCTCATGGAAAACCGGATTAGAGGCAATGTGAGTTGCTGCTTGATTATTACAGAACATTCTCTTAGGATGAGGTAGCCAGATCTCAATCAGGTATTTCCCTATCTCTGAGAAAGTCTGTTCTTGACCTGCAACATGAGACAGGGATGTTGGGATCCAAGCCAGTCGATACACCTATGGATCTTCATACTAAACTGATAGCTGATCAGGATGAGTTGTTAGCAGATCCAGGGAGATACAGGAGGTTGGTTGGAAAGTTGAACTCTTGAACTCAGACTACCCTGACAGTTCAGAATCTCAGGGACATTAGTTCCCAATACAGACCCCAGATCATTTGTCTTCTGGAAACTCGAATGAAAGCTTCTGGCGTGGATAGAAGAAGATGGAGAGGAGACTCCGGTATGAAATCTTGTTATTGAACCAATTGGGTTGTCGGGTGCAACACAGCAGCGTATTCACAAAATGTTTTAGGGTTTTATTTTGAGAGGTTAAGTAAGAACTTGAGAATGATAAAAAGAGGGGAGGGGGATTCGGTGCACTTGCTTGAATGCGAACGAAAGGCGTAATAAATTGGTCTGCTTTCAAAGGCTATCCCTTCCCTTTTGTGATTTCTTGATTGCACAGGTGAGAACATTAGTCAGAACACAAAGTTTGTCAAAGTCAAAGAATTGTGTTGAGACACCAGAGTGTGTGTCGACACTATTAGTACAGGTGTGTCAAGATACCACAGCGTGTGTCGACACTAGTAGAAAAGGTGTGTCGAGACACGTGACTGTGTGTCGACACTGATTAGCGGATGTGTGTCGACACTGATAAGCGGATGTGTGTCGAGACATTAAAATTTAGTGTTGAGACCTTAAGGTTTGTGTCGAGAAACATAAACCTTGTGTCGACACATATCGACAGCTTAGGTTTTTTGTCGACTCCAGAAATTTCCAAATAATGAAAAACTTACTAAATGCAGCGCGCCTTTTCACCTTCAAAAGACTAATATTATAAATAGGAGGTATTAGGTTTTGGCGACTTCAATTGCCAGAAATCTTGAGTGACTGATCACTGTGTGTCAAGACCTAGAAATCCATAGTCGACACCTCACACTCTCAAAATTCTCTCAACAAGAATGGCACCAAAGATGGATGACAACATCAACGAGGGATATGAGCTGGTGCACAACACATTCGACACCGCTTTTGAAGATATACAGAAAGTGATTGACCTTGTGAATGAGGCAGGGCTGGAGTTGTACCGCCCCTAGCCGATACAACGTGACAATGTCACGGCTCCGCTCTAGGCGACGCTGCCGGGTTGCAGCCCAAGCACCCCAACCCCTCTCCAGCCCACTGGCGGGTTGTTTTTGGCCATAGCCTCCCTTTAATGAAGACTATATAAAGACATGTTCTATCAACAATTAAAAACAACAAGAAGGAGAGAAGTCATCATCCAGAAATCTCTAAGTCATCCAGTGAGGGCAGATCCTGAACAGTCTGCGAGAAGAAATCAGAACCACATCTGATTAGAAGAAGTTGGATTGATTATCATCTCCAACTTGACAAGAAAATCAACCTTACTTTGTTCAGATTCAAGAAGCTTTGAAGAAGCTACGATAGGTTGAATCTAAAGCTATCAGATCTTTCAAGAACTGATCAAGAAACCTTCAATCCTTTCTCTCTCTACCTGGGTGAAGGATTTACTCTTTGTATAATCAATTTTCTCTGTAGGATCTTATATAGACCTGAGTGTAAGAGAGTTATCTCTCTGAGTTGTAAGCCTAAATTATAAAGGCTGAGGTAGGGCTGAGTGCCTGAGGTAGGGGATTCATTTCTCTGAGTTGTAGGCCTATGGAAGAGGCTGAGGTAGGGCTTGTTGCCTGAGTTGTAGGAGTGTGGACTCACTCTGATTTGTAGGACTTGCTGAAGTCTGAGTTGTGGGAACCATCTTTGGGTTCTGAGCTGTAAGATCTGAGGATCTGAGAAGGAAGAAGGGAGTTAGGCCGAATCTAGCACACTGCTAGATAGGCGAAGGGGGAAAGTGGATGTACCCATCACTTGGGGAACCACTATAAAACTGTGTGTATTCTGTGTTGGCTGTGATTTCATTTTTTTTGTACTGTTTTAATAGCTGAATAAGTTGTCTAAATAGTCAATATATTATATGCCTTAAGAAAAAGGAATTGAACCTATTCACCCCCCTCTAGGTGTTTAGGATATCTTGAAACCAATTCTTTCATTTATGGCGTGAAGGTGGAGATTTATACAGATCACAAGAGCCTAAAGTATTTATTGGAGCAGAAGGACCTGAATACGTGACAAAGAAGGTGGTTGGAGTTCCTTGGGGACTACACCTTTGAGATTCACTATACTCCCGGAAAGGGAAACGTAGTCGCGGATGCCTTGAGTCAGAGAGCTTCGACAAGAGCAAGTTGGTTGCAAAGGCATAATGAACGTCTTATCCAGGAGCTGGAAGCATTACAGATTTCTTGTGTTGATAAGAATTCCACCGCCGATGCATGTTTGAACTGAACGAAAGTACAATGTGACCTTGCAGACAAGATTCGATGGGCAATAGAGCTGGATGAAAGTCTCCAATGCTATGCTAAGGATGGGCCAGAGGGCATGTTCTCCTAGGATGACGGTCTTTTAAGGAAAGAGGGCCGTTTGTGCGTCCCAAGTTTGGGTAAGCTGCGAGAAGAATTGATGTACAAAGCTCACTATACTAAGTACTCAATTCACCCTGGGAGCACAAAGATGTTCAGAGATATGAAAAAGCTGTTCTGGTGGCCAGTGCTAAAGAAAGATGTTGCTCATTATGTGGCCAAATGCCAAATGTATGCTTTGGTGAAGGCGGAATGCCAGAAGCCGGGCAGTTACTTGAAGTCGTTGCCGATTCCAGTATGGAAGTTCGACGATATTTCCATGGATTTCGTGAACGTGTTGCGGAGATATCAGCACGGAAATGATTCGATTTGGGTGATTGTTGATCGGCTAACGATAGTGGCACACTTCCTCCCGAACAGTCAGGATGATTTGGTGGAAAGTTTGGCAAAATTATATGTTGAGTAGATTGTGCGGCTACACGGTGTTCCTCAGAGCATCGTAAGTGATCGAGATGGGCGATTCACACAGAACGACTGGAGGTGAGTTCATCAGCTGTTGGGCATGAAGTTGACATTCAGTACGGCCTTTCATCCCCAAACTGATGGCCAAACTGAATGGACCAACAGAACGATGGAGGATATGCTCCGGATGGGCGCCCTACACTTTGGGAAGAGATGGGAAGATCATCTCTACATGGTGGAGTTTGCCTATAATAACAACTACCAAGCGAGCATCAGTATGGCACCGTATGAAGCTCTGTATGGACAAAACTGTCGTACTCCATTGGCTTGGGTAGAAGCGGGCGAAGCTAAAGTTTATAATTGTAATGAAGTCGATGAAGCAAATTCGACCATACGTACTATTCGAGAGAGGCTACTCATAGTCCAGGTCGACAAGCGAAATACTACAATGCCAAGCACCAGAACGTGGAGTTCGCGGTAGGCGACTGAGCATACTTGAAGATCAAGCCCTTCAAAGGCATATCCAGGATTCGACATCTGAAAAAGTTGAGTCCAAGATACCTTGGTACATTTGAAGTGGTCGAGCGAGTAGGGGAAGCTGCATATCGGCTAGCTCTGTATGCAGACTTGGGTGGATTACATAATGTATTTCACATCTCAGTACTTCGGAAGGCCATGAACGATCCATCCCAGGTGATCAAGGATGATTGTGTGCCGGTGGAGTATGGGCTAACGATGAAGGTTAGGCCCATTCAGATCGAGGATCGTGCCGAGAAACAGTTGCGGAACAAAACGGTCGAGATGATCAAAGTCCGGTGGGATAATTGCGGTCGTGAAGAGCTAATATGGGAGTGAGAGCAGACCATGCAGGCTGAGTTTCCCGAGCTCTTTGTGTAACTATTTTGCAGTGTGTATCACGTTGTATTGAAACGATCATGGAATAAAATCCTTCTGTTTGAGCTCCTTCCTGTGTGCAAATTTCGAGGACGAAATTCTTGTAAGGATGGGCAGGTTGTAACACCATAAATTCCAGAGTTTGGAAAATTTGGCTGACATGGCCTGGGACATGGGCGTGTCCCAGGGCGTGTCATACTTGGGTGAGCAGCCGGCAAAAGTTCGATGAAAATGTGTTCGACGAAAAATTGAGGGCACACACCCTCTGACACGGGCGTGTGATGAAGATTTTATAAGTTTTAAAAATATCCAAACTAAAATCTCAAACTAGGCAAGTGCACCTATCGAAATTTAGTATAGGAGATGTCGTATTTGAACTCGGGGACCGTTGAGTACTTGTACTCACAAGGAAGATCTATTATTTTATCAATCGAAAATTATTTTTGCGAACAAGAAAACGTTAGACTAAGAGGAGAAATATGATGATAAAAAGGCTAGCACTTGATCTAGAATCCCTTTGGGCTAGAATAAATTCCAGGAAATTAAAAAACACAAGCATCTAAATTATTAACTTCGACCGCGGAGGTTCCAAAACTACAAGGCGCCTCTCTCGAGAATACGCACTCGACTAACCTTAGGTTGATCGATTAAGACCTCTCGGCCAGTCGAAAAACCTAAGTTTGCTTTAGGCGGTGAACCTCACTAATGGAATTGACTCCAACGCGGAAGAATTTTGCCTTCCTCTCTCGAGGGGTGCAAGAAACTCTCTTTATCCTTGAGTGATGTACTCGTATCCACAACCTCTCGGTAAATCTAGGATACAGATCTAAGCTTGAATAAACATAATTTGCAACTTATGAATTCGAAGAAATTTAAATCAAAGATAAATCAAAGTACATAAAATAGAATGCTTGCTAATTTGAGACAAAAATAAGAAATTTATTCCATTCTAAAGTTCATCATGATCAAGTGCTAATTGAAAATTAGCTACTCATCATGATGGGAGAATTACAAGAAAGATTGAGGAGAGACATGATTATAAAAAGTACTTGAAAATAAAGGCTACACTATGACTTGAAAATACAGGAAAAACAGTAAATAAAACAGAACTAAGCTCCCAAAAAACTCTTTCTTAGCTTCTGGAATTGCCTGGATTTTATAGGCAAAGTTGCAGGATGGTCACGCCCCTAGGTCACGCCCGTGACCTAGGGCGTGTCGGGCTCGGAACCGTCGTCTTCAATTCTTTGGAACGTTGGCGCAAAACTGCCAAAAATCGTTAATTGGCGAGTCACGCCCCTATGTCACGCCCGTGACCTAGGGCGTGTCTTGACGGTTGCTGAAAACGGCGGGAAGCAGAAATGGCGGGAGTAACTCCGGCCGTTGTTGGAAGAGTCACGCCCATGGTCACGCCCGTGACCATGGCGTGTAAGACGAAAACCGCCAAGTCTTGAAACTACAGCATTTAGTTGACACGCCGGGATGTCACGGGTCGGTCTCACGCCGGTGACCAATATGTCACGCCTGTGTCAGGGCGTGTAACTTTAATCCGACATGGATTTGGAGTTCTGGATCATCAGCCTGTCACGCCTAGAGATCACTCCCGTGTCAGCATGGTCACGCCCGTGACCTATGGGTGTGTAATTTTAACTGACATGGCAGTGGACAGTAGAGCACGCGCCGGGGTCACGCCCGTGACTTGGTGGTCACGCCAGTGACAGGGGCGTGTACTTTGCAATTTTTCGGCTTTTTTCCAGCTTTGTCTCCTAATCGATCCTGTAAACTCCATATTAATATTTGTAGCCCGATTTGGTCCTAAAATAAGAAAATAAGGGAATTAGATAATAGAAACATAAAATATATTTAAAAATTAATTAATTATTGAATAAAAAATATATAAATATATGGATAAAATTAGAGTTATCAAAAACCCCCATACTTACTCGCTTGCTCGTCCCGAGCAAACAACTTTTCATAGAGAGTAGAAAAATTTTAACGCTAGAAACGAAAATTGAACCTAAGGAGTAGAATGCGAAGTCTTATGCCTATGCGCGTAGTTATTTTTGTAGAAAAACCTACTCAGCATACAAATTATTTTTTAATTTTCTAAAATGTGTTTTCACTTATTATTTTTACTTCGAAGATGAAAACCCGGAAAATCTTAAAATCACGTTTAGGGAGAAAGTAGCGTGTTTCCTGAGATAACATTGCACTAATCGAAGATCGGGAAACCCTCCAAAGAAATCCATCAATGTCGATGGCCATAGGCTTGTTAAAATTCAACAAACCGCAGACGCCCCCTTGGATACCCTGTTGAAACTCAACAAACCGAAGGAGGATACGCCCACTTATAATGTTGAAAATTTTCCCGGATCGTGGAGTTAGCAAGGGTTATCTCAACAAAGCAGTAACAACCAGCAACACATGCAGCACAATCTTCTTTATTGATCAAGAGCAAACTTCTTTACAAGGCGAGACATACATGGCGAGACATGCTTCACCAACACCCAACACCGGGAGAGCAGAGACAGTTACAAAGACAAGAACAAAAAACAAGCCGCGCGGACTCAATCAACAAGCCTCCGACCTACTGCTGTGGAGTCCGCTCAGTCCGCCAGGTCGCCAGACCGCAACCCAAGCCGCGCGGACTCACCCCTTATTCCAATGCTTAGCTCTTCACCGCCGATCTGCAGCCGCCTGACCGCAAGGTCACCGCCCTTCCCGATAGGATAACCGCCACAACCCGTAGCAAGAACTAGTGTGTCCGCCAGTCCGCGGACACACATTCCAGTTCGCCGCTCCTGTGCAGATAGCCAGTCCGCCCCAGCTTCTCCAAGGCCGGACTCCAATATCCAGCCCGCCTTGCCGCCAGAGACTAAGCCAGGACTTCCACAGCCGGACTTCACAACAGCCGTGTCCGCCATTCTGTGGACAAGACATCAGCCCGCAAAACCCTATCCCGCAGCCTCGCCATCAAGGCACCTGCCGGACTCAGCGGACACCCGGCTTCTGTCCGTATATCCCAAGTCCATTGCCTCATTGCCAAGGCATCTCCGGACTTAGCGGACACGTCGATCCAGTCCGCTAACAGCAGACTCCAGTCCGCATCCCTGAGTCCATAACCTCATCACAAGGCTCAACCGGACTCAGCGGACTCTGGCTCCAGTCCGCACGGTCCTGCACAAGTAATTCTCCAGTCCGCATTTCCCCAAGCTAGCAAACAAGGCAACAACACTTCTACTACGCTTGGCGGACTGAGAAACCAGCCCGCACTACACTGCGCGATCTCCCCGGACTGAGCCATCTGGACTTGGTTCAATTCCCACCAAGTCCAGCCCACTGGCCGCAAGGGCCAGTCCGCACTTACTGGCGGACACTGGATCTAGCCCGCCATACCGGGCGACCTCCAGTTTCTGTCCGCGCTGACCGGCGGTCTCCGCGGCTTCCTCTTGCCGCTTCACTAGAGCAAGACCAAGGCAGCTGCCAAACCGGTCTGCCGAGCTCCAGTTCTTCAGTCCGCTTTATGCCGGACTCTGCGGATAGCATTCCTATCCGCCCGGTTACTTCCTGGGAGTCAACCGCCTGCTGAGCATATACTGGCCTGTTAGACCGCTGCTGCTATCCGCGTAGTCCGCGCAAACAGACCGCCCAGGCCGCCACAGAGCAAACCGCCTGCAACATCCCTGCCGACTTAGCAGTCCGCCAACCCTGTCCGCATAGTCCGCGCGGATAGGTTTCCCAAGCCTTCCATTCACCCACTTTCACTTCACAGAATTCAACACTCCCCCTTGAAGTGAGAAGTGGTGAATAACTCCAGCAGCTCCCGTAACCTTGCACCTGGTCCTTCCGATAGCATCTACGAAGAGATGTCAAAGACATAGTCCTCGCCCCGCATATCTTGGACCATGAGGGAGCCCTCCAGCATCTCCAAAAAGGAGTCATGCTTCCCTCTGCCTTCTTCAGCTTCAACCTCCACTCTTGCATCACAGGAGTATCACCAACTTCCTTGGACACTGAAGTCCAAGCCTCGTTGCCTCTGAGAGAAGTCACCTCTTCAGCCTTGGTGTCAATCACCTCCTTGATTCGAGTGAGGTCATCACAGCCAGAAGTACTTTGCTCGACCTGAGGGCTAACAAGGAAACACGAGACCAAGTCTGCCGTATTCCCTTCGCTATATCGAGCTGGTGGCTTACTGATCCTCTTCGATCTCCGAAGAACCGGATCATGGCTAACCACCTCCGCTGCTTCTAAACCAGCTCCGTTTCCGGGCAAACCCGGAACAATGCTCCCCTTGCTTCCTGAACAAGACGCCTCCTTACTGGAACCAGAAGCACCTGGAGCAACACTCCCCTTGCTACCTGAACCAGAAGAGTCCCCTCCTGAACAAGAACTATCTGGAACATCGCTCCCCCTGCTTCCTGAACCGGAAGCCTCCGCCTTCGAGTCTGAAGTTCCTGGAGCTTTGCTCCCCCTTCTTACCGACTCTGACGCCTTTGCCCCGGAGCTAGAACAACCTGGAGCACCTGGTGACTCAGGAAACTCCACTTCCTTAGCAGCAGCCTCCTTCAGCCCACCATCTGACCTGCTTATCTCTAGCTCTACACAAGAGCTATCACAATACGGCGTCAACTCATCGAAAACAATGTCTCTCGACACTATGAGTTTCTTCGTCACAGGATCCATACACCTCCATCTTCTTCTCTGCTCATCATACCCAACAAAGACTAGCTTTGTCTTGAGAGCACCCGGAGAGTGTATATAGCAGGTAGATCCAAACACCCGAAGGTGCTTCACTGTGGGCTTCACTCCGAACATCAGCTCATAAGGAGTCTACACCATGATCGGACTGAGAGGCATCCGGTTGATGACATGAGCAGCACAGGCCATTCCTTCCGCCCAAAGAGCCTTCGGAACGCCTTTACTCTGAAGCCAACACTTGCAGGTCTCCGTTAACCAACGGATCATCCGAGCTGCAATACTACCTTGTTGTGAAGTATGTCCACAAGAAAGCTCCATCCGGATCCCTTGCTTCCTGCAAAAGCGTGAGAACTCGGTTGAGCTAAACTCACCACCGATACTTGTCCTCAACACCTTGATCCTCCGGCCAAGCTGGCCTTCCACAAGCTTCTTGAACTCCACAAACAAGCGTACCATGTTGGACTTCTTCTTCATGAAGTATACCCAAGTATACCTAGAATAGTCATCAACCAATATCAGCATGAACCTGCTGCCTCCAAGACTGGCCGTGATGGTCGGTCCCACCAGAGCACAATAGACAACCGCCAATGGTGCTTTACATCTTGATTGTGCTTTGTCAACCATGAAGCGATAAGCTCCACTTTCCTAACATCCCGCACACCCCCGACCATCGCCATAGGATGACAATCTAGGCAAGCCTCTTACGAGTCTTCTTTCCGCCATTGCTTTCAGCTTGTCCATCCCTACATGCCCCAGTCTTTCATGCCAGATAGCAGCACTATCACTGGCAATCCTCCGATCAGATCCAGAACTAGTTGAGGTCCCAACTACGTTCTTCTCCTTCCTCCCTACCTGAGCAATGTTCGCCAAGAGCAAGACAACCTTGCACTCCTTACGAAGATGACCTTGCTGCTTGCATTTATAGCACCTTGGTCCTTCCTTCCTCTTCCTATCACGCCTAGGAGAAACACTCCTTTCTTCCTGATACGAAGTAGAGGGACCACCTTCAGCAGCAACCTTCACCTTCTTCCTGAACAACCCCTCAAGGGAAGTCCAGACCTCCGCAGCTGACCGACATCCACTGATGTGGTCCAAGAGCTCCGATGAGATCACCTGCTTGAGAATAGACTCCGCTTTCGCATTTGTCTCCTTCCAAGCTCTCATCGCCTCAGCATTGCCAGCAGTATCCTCTTGTCTTCCTGCTCTGCATACCACCTCCCAAAGGTCCTCGCCAAGAAGAAAGCTCTTCATACAGGACTTCCACCGTTCACAGTTCGTCTCTGTAAGAAGATCAATTCCAAGACAACTTGCATCCTCCACTGCCATGGTTCTACCACTGGTTTCCTCTTTAGAAGAGCAACTACTTCCATTGAGCACTGCTTGACCACTCCAACAACCTGGCTCTGATACCATGTTAAAATTCAACAAACCGCAGACGCCCCCTTGGATACCCTGTTGAAACTCAACAAACCGAAGGAGGATACACCCACTTATAATGTTGAAAGTTTTCCCGGATCGTGGAGTTAGCAGGGGTTATCTCAACAAAGCAGTAACAACAAGCAACACATGCATCACAAGCTTCTTTATTGATCAAGAGCAAACTTCTTTACAAGACGAGACATACATGGCGAGACATGCTTCACCAACACCCAACACCGGGAGAGCAGAGACAGTTACAAAGACAAGAACAAAAAACAAGCCGCGCGGACTCAATCAACAAGCCGCCGACCTACTGCTGTGGAGTACGCTCAGTCCGCCAGGTCGCCAGACCGCAACCCAAGCCGCGTGGACTCACCCCTTATTCCAATGCTTAGCTCTTCACCGCCGATCTGCAGCCGCCTGACCGCAAGGTCACCTAGCCGCCAGACCGCACAAGCTGCGTCACCGAATGGAACAGTCCGCCTGAAGCAGGCGACTTCCTGAACTCCGAACCAAGTTGCCAAAGAGAAGACCGCCTGGTCGCTGTCCGCGACCTGCTGTTTACCGCCTGTTGCTTAATCGCAGAGTCCGCACTGTCCCTGACCGCAATCAGAGCCAAGTCCTGGCTTTCCAGTGCTATCCGCACAACCTGCACAGCACAACCGGGTCAACTCTCTATCCGCGCGGACACCAAAGTCCAGACCGCAGCAACTTACGCGAGCTCAATTGCTGTTCACTTACTTCGGTTCAGGTTCCTTATTTTCTGATGTGACATAGGTCCTATTTATAGGCACGACGATGAGTATGGTCACCGCCCTTCCCGATAGGATAACCGCCACAACCCGCAGCAAGAACTAGTGTGTCCGCCAGTCCGCGGACACACATTCCAGTTCGCCGCTCCTGTGCAGATAGCCAGTCCGCCCCAGCTTCTCCAAGGCCGGACTCTAATATCCAGCCCGCCTTGCCGCCAGAGACCAAGCCAGGACTTCCACAGCCGGACTTCACAACAGCCGTGTCCGTCATTCTGTGGACAAGGCATCATCCCGCAAAACCCGATCCCGCAGCCTCGCCATCAAGGCACCTGCCGGACTCAGCGGACACCCGGCTTCTGTCCGTATATCCCAAGTCCATTGCCTCATCGCCAAGGCATCTCCGGACTTAGCGGACACGTCGATCCAGTCCGCTAACAGCAGACTCTAGTCCTCATCCCTGAGTCCATAACCTCATCACAAGGCTCAACCGGACTCAGCGGACTCTGGCTCCAGTCCGCACGCTCCTGCACGAGCAATTCTCCAGTCCGCATTTCCCCAAGCTAGCAAACAAGGCAACAACACTTCTACTATGCTTGGCGGACTGAGAAACCAGCCCGCGCTACACTGCGCGATCTCCCCGTACTGAGCCATCTGGACTTGGTTCAATTCCCACCAAGTCCAGCCCACTGGCCGCAAGGGCCAGTCCGCACTTACTGGCGGACACTGGATCTAGCCCGCCATACCGGGCGACCTCCAGTTTCTGTCTGCGCTAACCGGCGGTCTCCGCGGCTTCCTCTTGGCGCTTCACTAGAGCAAGACCAAGGCAGCTGCCAAACCGGTCTGCCGAGCTCCAGTTCTTCAGTCCGCTTTATGCCGGACTCTGCGGATAGCATTCCTATCCGCCCGGTTACTTCCTGGGAGTCAACCGCCTGCTGAGCATACACTGGCCTGTCAGACCGCTGCTGCTGTCCGCGTAGTCCGCGCGAACAGACCGCCCAGGCCGCCACAGAGCAAACCGCCTGCAACATCCCTGCCGACTTAGCAGTCCGCCAACCCTGTCCGCGTAGTCCGCGCGGATAGGTTTCCCAAGCCTTCCATTCACCCACTTTCACTTCACAGAATTCAACAAGGCTTGCCCTTTCACACTCTCGCCACGGCACTAGTTTAACTTATAAGCACAAATCAGTAGGGCTTAACTATGTTGAAATGTTGGCTTAGGTTTTTGGTTTGGAAAATCAAGGATAGAAACGATGGGTAGACAGACCAAAACCTAATAAGAGCTTGCACAAAAGAAATAAGTTATAGAACTCCGTCAATTCCTAAATTCCTTCGTTTCTTTTTCTTAACATGTTGGAATTTTTTTTTCAACTTCCTCTATTTATTTTCATCATTTTAATATATATATATATTTTTTTCTTTTTTTTTTGTTTTTAGAGGCTGAATGAAAAAATAAAAACAACTCTTTTTTTCAATTAACCACCAAAATAAATGGCTCCTAATCACTCATAAATCGGTTTTTATATAATGTCAAGCTCGGTCTTAGGTGTGTAATTAAGATGCTTTTTAGGCTTTGGTAAAGTGTTGGTGGAGCTAAAGCAAAAGGAAGGGTATAGGCTCAAATTGGCTTAACAAAGATAAACGTTAGGTAAGGGTGCAAAGGTTCAAACTTGCCAAAAGAATTGCCTAAATCATTTTTATGCTAATGAGTTTAACCTATGCAAAGTCTTGAGAATAGCTAGAGGACAAGTTCTAGACATCGAGAAAGAATACCTCTTTCTTGATCCGCGAAATATCTCTCTAGTAAACTTCTACACACTCTCCTAAACTATTCTTAGATTTTACCGGTTTCAAAGTAGAAGTAAAATAAACTATTTCTATGCATTTAGAACAATAAAAATCTAATTGTATGCTGAATATTTAATTCTACTTATATTCTACTAACATGTGCACTTGACTAGAAACACAGCATGACCAACAGTTCTACTACAAAATTCAAAATTCAATTTAAGCATCAAAATCTTCTAAACACTATGTAAAAGTTGAATAATATGGATTTCATGTGTGAATAAATATAGCAATAAAGATTTCTCTAATTTTAAAACTAACAAAATTTTTTTTGGAATTTTTTGATATTTTTGTGAAAAATAAGTAAACATAAAATAAAATTTGAACATGTTGATTTTTTTTTTGATTTTTAGAAAATTTATATGATTTTTTTGTATGTTTTGTTTGAGAAATATCCCCCCATACTTGAACAACACATTGTCCCCAATGGAAAAATAAATAAAGAAAAAGATAGGAGACTTCCCTGAAGAGGTTCAATCAGCACCAAAATGTACCTAGAAGAGAAGACTGAAGCAAAACATATTTTTTTTAATATAAAAAAGATACAGGATAACTGAAAGAAAAGATACAAAAAAGAAAGAAACAGTACAGCCGACTACACCCAAAAACAAGAACTAATCCCCATCTCTATCACCCCCCCCCCCCCCCCCCCCCCCCGTGGCGGATAATGAGTGCGCAGATCTGCAAACTCTCATGTAATATGCGCCACGGAAGAAGCGTGGCTCTGCTCCCGTGCGGCAAAACGTGCATCAAAAGTAGTAAAACGGGCATCAAAATTGGTCTCCATCTAATTTAGGCGAGTGTTAATCAACCCAAATTGACGATCCCAATAGTTTTGAGGACTGGACTCTGAAGAAGGCTCCTGCGGTGGTGGTGGAATGGGGGCAGAGTGAATAGTGCTACTGGGACCGACACCGAAATCGAGATCAAGATCCCCGCCACCGACCGCTGGGGGGATAGCCTCAAATTCACCATCTCGTCGCCGCGCAAGGCCGTGGGCCTGAAGGGTCTGGAACTGGATGACTTGCGGCGTCTGGACGCAGCTCAGTCGTGGAAGAGTATCCCAAAGGCCGATCTGCTTAGCGAGAAAAGTGATGAAGTTCCCGCCGTGTACCGCTCCCAACCTCGCATTTTCGGTCAGGTGCCGAAAGAAAATTGCGAGCAAATAACCAAGATTGAGGGGGACCCGATAAAACATATTATATAAATATAGTAAGTATGCCCGAGTCACCACCTTGTGGCTATCGCCGCGACTAGAAATAGTGAAGGTGAGGAGGTTGTGGAGAATACGTATGGCGAGAGAAATGAGGTGGATGCCCTTGGATTTCTTTGGGGTGTAGGGGGGGGGGTGTCATTACTGATTTCCGCCCAAAAGGTGGGAAGGTTGACGTTGGGAGGGAAATTAGTAATTAAACCGAGATATGCGGGAGATTGGGAGAAGGCCTCCAAGCAAAAACCCATGGAAACATTGAGCCGGCGGATGGTGAGCTGATGCATCACCCCTCCCATGCGAGAGACGATGAAATCGTCATTCGCCGCCCAACGGAACTCGGATGAAGTCAAGAACTCGACGGTGAGCTCAAGGAAGGCGTGCTCAGAAATGGAGAAGAGGGAACTCCATCCAGGGGTGGATATGAATTCCTGCACCAAATCCGCCGCTCCAAAGGTGGCGAGGATCGCCCAATCTAGGATACGGAACACGCCAAGGGGTTTGGCGCGGAGGCGTTCGCTGCGCTCTTGCTTCGTTTGGTTTTCAAAGAACAACATGCCTTCCGCTGCGGCGGGATCCGCGGGGTGCTCGGAGGAGGAAGTGGTGGAGCGAGGGTGGTCGCGAGGCATTGTTGAAAAAGGGAGGGAAAAGAGGTTTTTGGGTTGGCAAAGGGAAGAGAAGAAGGTTGGATGGTGTGGAGGAATGAGAGGGGGAGAAATCCTATTTATAGGATTTTTTTTTGCATTTTTCGGGTAGGTCACGCCCCCTGTCGCGCCCGTGACAGGCGGGCGTGACAAGCACGGGTCAAAGCAGGGCGAAATCCGAGGCTTCCGGCCTCGGATTCCTGTGTCACGCCCCAGAGTCACGCCCGTGACTCTGGGCGTGTAAGAGGAATCCTATGCGGGCACGTGGGAATCCAATGCTCTGCCCTTGGATTCCACGACCACGCCCCAGGTCACGCTCGTGACCTGGGGCGTGACACATAAAATATGAAACTGAACGAATCTAAGGCATTGACCCGGGGTCACGCCTCGGATTTGCCGACACGGCCCAGGGTCACGGCCGTGACCCTGAGGCGTGTAACTAAAAATAAATGGTTTTATTATTTATTTATTTATTTTACTTGGTGATTCCCGAGACAAGTCACGGCCGTGACTTGCCTGTGTCACGGGCATGACACAAAGTGTCACCGGTGTGATTGGGTAGAAATGTTTGTTTTCCCGGATCCATTCGTCGAGCGGAGTTTCGGGCCTATCATGCCCTTGACAATTGATGGTCATGCCCGTGTCAGTAATGGAAGACGAACGAGAAACTTCGCTCGACGAAACTACTCATGGGTTGCGCTAGACGAACTAAACACGGCTCTGGCATGCTCGTGACCCATAGGTCACGGCCATGACAGAGGCGTTTACGGATAGAAATTTTTTTTTTTCAAACAATTTTTTCCAAAAAATTTTTGACAGAAAAAAAAGTAATACATAAAAAATACCGACATGAAGAACTTGCATAAAGATGACGTTCGAGCCCGTTCGATCGTAATGCCGCAAAGATACTTCAACCCTGCAAAATCTCAAATATACAAATAAAATAATAAAAATAAAAAAAATGATAACCATGGGGTGCCTCCCACAAGCACTTTCTTTATGGTCGTTCAGCTCGACCCAAGTGGAGCACTAATTTAGGGGTTCGGGAGGTTAATTTCCTCCCGGTGCTCATTAGTAGTATCACCGGTGAAAAATATTTTCAGCCGGTGTCCGTTCACCTTGAATTCGTCTTTTTCCGGGTGTGAAATAAGGACTGTCCCGTAGGGCCACTCCTCTTTTACGACAAAAGGGCCGGACCAACGGGACTTGAGTTTTCCCGGAAAAAGTCGTAGGCGCGAATTATATAGGAGCACTTGGTCTCCCGGTTTAAAATCTTTGTGGTGCTTAATTTTTTTATCATGATTAAATTTTGTGCGCTCCTTATAAAGCTTATTACTTTCGTAGGCGAAGGAGCGCCACTCATCGAGCTCGTTAATTTGGAATTTCCGAAGCTCAGATGTCAAGTCTTCATCTAGATTTAAAAATTTAAGCACCCAAAAGGCGCGGTGCTCAAGCTCCACCGGTAAGTGACATGCTTTCCCATAGACCAATCAGTACGACGTACAATCGATAACAGTGTTGTACGCGGTCCAATAAGCCCAAAGTGCATCGTCGAGCTTAACCGACCAATCCTTTCGATTTGTAGAAACCGTTTTTTCTAGTATTCGTTTAATTTCACGGTTTACTACTTCTACTTGGTCACTAATTTGAGGGTGATAGGGGGTGGCCAACCTATGTGTAACGCCATATTTAGATAAAACTTTGGCAAATTGGGCGTTACAAAAGTGAGTTTCCCTATCACTCACAATTGCCCGCGGCGCTACAAATCGTGCAAAGAGTTTTTTGAGAAATTGGGTCACGACTCGAGCATCATTGGTGGGAAGGGCTTGTGCTTCCGCCCACCGTGACACGTGGTCAACCGCTACCAAAATATAACGACTTTCAAAGGAAGTGGGTAGCGGGCTGACAAAGTCGATTCCCCATAAATCAAAAATCTCAATTTCTAAAAATGAATTTAATATCATTTCATTATGGCGAGAAATATTACCTTAGCGTTTGCATTGTTCACAACGACTTACGTGCGTGTGAGCGTCTTTGAAGATGCTCGACCAATAGAAGCCCGCCTCAAGTACTTTCTACGCCGTCCGATTTGCTTTATAGTGCCCGCGGGCGGGTCCCTCGTGGCAATGTTTCAATATTTGGGCGCCTTCCTCATGAGAAACACATCTCCGCACCACTTGCTCCGCGCAAACTCGAAAAAGAAACGGATCCTCCCAAAATAATTTTTCAAATCAGAAAAGAATTTCTTCTTTTCTTGATTTGAAAAACCTTTTGGGAGAAATCTTGCGGCAAGAAAGTTTGCGAAATCGGCGAACCAAGGGGTGGGGAGAGTCATTACCTTATATAACGCGAGGAGGCGCTCCTTGGGAAAAGTATCATTGATATCCCCTTCGATAAGATCCTCCAAGTTAGGATTCTCCATCCGGAAAGGTGATCCGCCGCCAAATTCTCCGCTCCTCTTTTGTCCCGGATCTCCAAGTCAAATTCTTGAAGAAGCAATATCCACCTAATCAATATAGGCTTTGCATCTGTTTTAGTTAGTAGATAACGCAAGGCCGAATGATCGGTAAAAACAATTACTTTGGACAAAGTGAGATAAGAACGAAATTTATCAAAAGCAAAAATAACGACAAGAAGTTCTTTCTCGGTGGTTGTGTAATTTTCTTGTGCGGTGGTTAGTGTTTTGCTCGCATAATAAATAGGATGAAAATTTTTATTCATGTGTTGTGCTAAGACTGCACCAACGGCAAAACTACTAACATCGCACATGATTTCAAATGGTAGATCCCAATTGGGAGCTATTACGATAGGTGCGTTTATTAATTTTTCTTTTATAATAGAAAAAGCACGCAAACAATTTTCATCAAAAATAAACGGCGCATCTTTTTCTAACAAGTGTGTAAGGGGCTTAGTTATTTTATAAAAATCTTTAATAAATCGGCGATAGAAACCGGCATGCCCAAGAAAACTACGAACGACCTTAATGTTTGAAGTGGGAGGTAGCTTTTCTATTGTTTCTATTTTGCCTTAATGCCCAAGAAAATTACCTCTATGCCCTTACTAGATATTTTGTGGCCTAAGACCAAACCTTCCCGTAACATAAAATGACGCTTCTTCCAGTTTAATACTAGGTTCATGTCCTCACATCTTTGGAGTACACGGGAAAGGTTTTCTAAACATAAATCGAACGAATCTCCAAAAACAGAGAAATCGTTCATGAAGACCTCCATGATATCCTCCACTAATTCGTCAAAGATCGCTAACATACACCTTTGGAAGGTTGTCGGCACATTGCATAAACCAAAAGGCATCCTTCGATAGGCGAAGGTGCCAAACGGACAAGTGAAGGTTGTTTTCTCTTGATCCTCAGGCGCAATTGGGATTTGGAAATATCCCGAGAGTCCATCAAGAAAATAATAAAAAGCATGACCGGATAGCCGTTCAAGGATTTGGTCAATGAACGGTAAAGGAAAATGATCCTTTCGGGTTGCATCATTTAATTTGCGGTTGTCGATGCAAACCCGCCATCCGGTAACAGTTCTAGTAGGGATTAATTCATTTTTATCATTAGGCACTACCGTTAAAACTCCTTTCTTGGGCACCACTTGGACCGGACTTAACCAAGAGCTATCCGAAATCATATAGATGATACCCGCATCTAATAATTTTATTACCTCGGCCTTGACTACTTCCTTCATGTTAGGATTTAGCTGGCGTTGAGGTTGAATAGTTTTATGAAAGTTGCCTTCTAGTAAAATTTTTTGCGTACAAAAGGAGGGATTACTCCCTTTCAAATCCGTAATTTTCCACGCAATTGCGCGGCGATCGCTAACATAATGTATTTCACATCTCGGTGCTTCGAAAGGCCGTGAACGATCCAGCCCAGGTGATAAAGGATGATCATGTGCCGGTGGAGTATGGCTAACGATGAAGGTTAGGCCCATTCAGATTGAGGATCATGCCGAGAAATAGTTGCGGAGCAAAACGGTCGAGATGGTCAAAGTCCGGTGGGACAATTGCGGCCGTGAAGAGCTAACATGGGAGCGAGAGCAAACCATGCAGACTGAGTTTCCCGAGCTCTTTGTGTAACTATTTTGCAGTGTGTATCGCGTTGTATTGAAACGATCATGGAATAAAATCCTTCTATTTGAGCTCCTTCCTGTGTGCAAATTTCGAGGACGAAATTCTTGTAAGGAGGGAAGGGTTGTAACACCCTAAATTCCAGAGTTTGGAAAATTTGGCTGACACTGCCTGGGACACGGGCGTGTCCCAGGGCGTGTCCTGCTTGGGTGAGCAGCCGGCAAAAGTTCGACGAAAATGTGTTCGACTAAAAATTGAGGGCACACACCCTCTGACACGGGCGTGTGATGAAGACTTTATAAGTTTTAAAAATGTCCAAACTAAAATCTCAAACTAGGCAAGTGCACCTATCGAAATTTTGTATAGGAGATGTCGTATTTGAACTCGGGGACCGTTGACTACCTATACTCACAAGGAAGAGCTATTATTTTATCGATCGGAAATTGGTTTTGCGAACAAGAAAACGTTAGACTAAGAGGAGAAATATGATGATAAAAAGGCTAGCACTTGATCTAGAATCCCTTTGGGCTAGAATAAATTCCAGGAAATTAAAAAGCACATACATCTAAATTATTAACTTTGACCGCGGAGGTTGCAAAACTACAAGGCGCCTCTCTCGAGAATACACACTCAACTAACCTTAGGTTGATCGATTAAGACCTCTCGGCCAGTCGAAAAACCTAAGCTTGCTTTAGGCGGTGAACCTCACTATTGGAATTGACTCCAATGCAGAAGAATTTTGCCTTCCTCTCTCGAGGGGTGCAAGAAACTCTCTTTATCCTTAAGTGATCTACTCGTATCCACAACCTCTCGGTAAATCTAGGATACGGATCTAAGCTCGAATAAACCTAATTTGTAACTTATGAATTCAAAGAAATTTAAATCAAAGATAAATCAAAGTACATAAAATAGAATGCTTGCTAATTTGAGACAAAAATAAGAAATTTATTCCATTCCAAAGTTCATCATGATCAAGTGCTAATTGAAAATTAGCTACTCATCATGATGGGAGAATTACAAGAAAGATTGAGGAGAGACATGATTATAAAAAGTACCTGGAAATAAAGGCTACACTATGACTTGAAAATGCAGGAAAAATAGTAAATAAAACAGAACTAAGCTCCCAAAAAACTCTTTCTTAGCTTCTGGAATTGCCTGGATTTTATAGGCAAAGTTGCTGGATGGTCACGCCCCTAGGTCACGCCCGTGACCTAGGGCGTGTCGGGCTCGGAACCATCGTCTTCAATTCTTTGGAACGTTGGCACGAAACTGCTAAAAATCATTAATTGGCGAGTCACGCCCCTAGGTCATGCCCGTGACCTAGGGCGTGTCTTGACGGTTGCTGAAAATGCCGGGAAGCAGAAATGGCGGGAGTAACTTCGGCCGTTGTTGGAAGAGTCACGCCCATGGTCACGCCCGTGACCATGGCGTGTAAGACGAAAACCGCCAAGTCTTGAAACTGCAGCATTTAGTCGACACGCTGGGATGTCACGGGTCGGTCTCACGCCCGTGACCAATATGTCACGCCCGTGTCAGGGCGTGTAACTTTAATCTGACGTGGATTTGGAGTTCTGGATCATCAGCCTGTCACGCCTGGAGATCACGCCCGTGTCAGCGTGGTCACGCCCGTGACCTATGGGCGTGTAATTTTAACTGACGTGGAAGTGGACTCTGGAGCACGCACCGGGGTCATGCTTGGATGTCACGCCTGTGACTTGGTGGTCACGCCCGTGACAGGAGCGTGTACTTTGCAATTTTTCGGCTTTTTTCCAGCTTTGTCTCCTGATCAATCCTGTAAACTCCATATTAATATTTGCAGGCTGATTTGGTCCTAAAATAAGAAAATAAGGGAATTAGATAATAGAAACATAAAATATATTTAAAAATTAATTAATTATTGAATAAAAATATATAAATATATGGATAAAATTAGAGTTATCAGCGTGTGAGAGGTCGTTTCCTCTGCGGGTCGACGAACGTCGAGCAATAGATTTTGAGCCGGGGCGTGTCAGCTGCCGTGTATGGGCACACGGCCTGGGACACGGGCGTGTCACATGTCGTGTCCTTTGCGGGTTGATTTTGAGTTTAAGCAGCCTGGAGTACACGGCCACATACACAGGCGTGTTTGAAGGCGTGTCGGGTGACACGGCCCGTGACCCCGGCGTGTCACATGGGCGTGTACTGGTCTGGATAAGTCGGTTGAGCACCGCTTGGGGTACACGACCCGTGACACGCACTGGTGTGTCACAGGCCTTGTCAGGCAAAAAAATGAGATTTGTGGCAAAATCGTGGCCGTTCGTTCCTTCAACTGGGATCCAAGGGCTGAGCCTCCTCCCTGTATCCTTAAGGCCGAAAAATGGGTTGGAAGAACTCATTTGATATTGGATTTCCTCTTTCTAAATCCTAGAGAGAGAAAGGGAGAGGAAGAAGGAGGAGGAGGAAGTGGAGCTGGTCACCGGTGGTACTGCGGAGTTCTGACGAGAGATCCGAGGCCAGCGTTGCGGAGAAAAAGCTGTTGCGGTTCTTTCCAGCCAGCTAGGAGCTCATGGAACCGAAGCAGTCTTCAAGGGTAACGATCTTTCTTCCTAGCCATGTAAAGGCTTCCTTTTGGCATGTGCATATGATTCCCCCACCAGAGGGTGGCTTGTTGTCAGAGCCTTTGGGTTGATTCATGAAATCCCCAATTATTTGGCATATAGATCCGGAAATGAAGTATGGAATAGACATGCTGTGTGAAGTCCATCTGGACAGGTTGGTCTGGATTGGTGATGTTGCATACGCACCGGAGAAGACTCCGTGATAAACGTGTAGTTTAGGAGTCGACGGGTTGGACCTGTGAAGGGAAGTAGCAGGAAGTACTGGAGTGGTAGTCCTGGAAAATACCCGTAAAATGCTTGTGTTATGGGGTTATGCCTGCGAACGGGAGTAGCAGGAAGTACTGGATTAGAAGTCCAGGAAATACCCTTTGGAATGCTTGATGTTCATGGGTGGTACCTGTGAAGGGGAGTAGCAGTAAGTACTGGCATGGTAAGCTAGGAAATACCCTTGACATTTGTGATATTTGTGAGGTCATACCTGCGAAGGGGAGTAGCAGGAAGTACTGGTGTGCCCAGGAAAGACCCGCTGATGTTGTGATATGAAATGGGTGTACGAGAAGTACTGGTGTGCCCAGGAAAACACCCATGCTTGAATGCCAGAACGGGATCGGTAAAACCGACCCGCGCCTTTTATATAGCCGAGAGTACGCTGTGCCAGGTGATGGCAAGGCGATTTGAGAAACGGGGGTGGATGATCCGACCTGCGCTATGTCCGTCCGACGTGAGACCTAAAAGTGCGCTCTGTTGGAGCGCATAGTAAGAGTCTTAGGCCTGCTTGCCATGATACAATGGGGGGCTACGGGACAATCCCGGTTCATTAAGACTAGAACTCCGGCTGCACGCCATGGAGTAAATTCTCAATGTTTTACCGTTGGGTTGCAACCCTGATACGATGGTGGGACCCTGGTTTGCCGGTACACTTTGAATGTGCCCTAAGTGCACGGATTGTCGGGTCGCGTGGCTGACGGTTGTGATGGAATGTATGTGCGTGAGTGCACATTAGTTGAGATATATACATGCTTGTGAAATACTATGCCTGCAGGAAAGAGTACCACTGCCCCGGGAAAGGGGTAGGGTCGTTATAATTTAGTCAACTAAATGCTGACTGTTGCCTCTGTTTGCCACCATTGGGTGGGCTGTCCCTGTGCGGGTGATGGAGAGCCAAGCGGGACGCGTAAGGGCTGAAGTCCCTGCTGCATTTGCTGCTACTGCTACTAGCCCTCGAAGGATAAACTTAAAAATGTTGTGTTCTATTTATACGTGGCCGGCTTGCGCGCCAATGTTGAGGCCACTGTTTTGAAAGCCCTGTAAGGCCATAAGGCTAACTGTTTGTATTTGTAAAACATTCCTATGTTATATATAAATGTGGAGCTTTTATATGTTGGACATTCAGGTGTGGAGTTCAAGTTTAGTGTTTAGGCTTCCGCTAGAATGCAATGTGTTAGGGTGCGCTGCACTACTCCGGTATCACACCGTAACTTCATCGCCTATTTTGTGGTATATGTTGTGGGGCCCCGGCCGGACCTTCTAGTATATACTATGTGAACGGATGGGGTTATTACATTTGCAGCTCAATTGGTGATGAGAGTTGAAATAACTCCATAGTTAAGCATGCTCGGGCTGGAGAAGTCCTGGGATGGGTGACCTCCTGGGAAGTCCCCGTGCTGTCCGCTTAACGGGAGAATTTCACTCATCAAAGGGAGGCTGCGGCCACCAACAACCCGCCCGTGGAGGGAGAGGGGTTGGAGTGTTTGGACTGCAGCCCGGTAGCGGTGTCGTGCTGGCCCAGTGGGCTGCGGCCCACGAACGGTTGAGGTGGGCCGTTACAGGAGTATCTTCTTTCAGAACCAACCAAGATCTGGAAGAAAGAAGTATCAGAATTTTACTCTAATGCCCCAATAAACCCAATGTCAGACAAAATCAAATCCTGTGTTAATGGAGCAAGGATAAAGGTATCAAACAAAAGACTAGTTAAAGTCTTTCAGATTCCAAGAATACCACAGGATGATAAATTAGATTCAACGAAAACAGCTGAGGCATTAGTTTGGTGTGGACTAGCTCCAACCACTAATTTTGGAAAATCTTTAAATAGGAAGGGAATGAATTCCCAAGGAAAATTCCTATCTGAAGTAAAAGGAAAGGTGCTCCTCTGCAAGACTGGAGTACATGACAGGATTTTTAAAGTCATGTTCAACCTAATGACAAGAATTATTTTCAAGATCACCACTGACTCGAATAGGCTGGTGTTTGATAGGATTGTGGAAGGAATTCAGAAGCTCAATATGGGCAGAATTATTAGTTTATATCTGGTAAAAGTCATCCTAGATAATATCAATCAGAAAACTGGAACTAAGATAAATCATATGAGGAGAATGGACCTAAGAATCCTGTCTAGGCGGTACATAGTCTTGACTAAGGAAACTCCAGCACCTAAGATGATAAAGGAGATAAAAGGTAAGAAATCGGTGGTAGAGGAAGTAGCATCCACTAGTGATTCTGAAGAAGAGGTAAACTTCAGTTCAGATGAAAATCCAGTGGAAGTACAAGGTAGATCTCCTAGGCAATCCCTTGAGACCAGTGCACATGTGTAGGGGGAGATCATCACAGAAAGAGAATTAGCTAAGGTGGAGAATGTCACTGAATTGCCAATGGATACAACAACAACAATCATAATGGATGTGGTTCAAGACCTAAAAAGTCAAAAGATCCTGAACAACAACTTTCTGAACAAGAAAATGAAGAAGAGAATCTTATGTCCAAAGAATTAATCAACCAAGAGGTGAGAATTGAAGATTATTAGATTGAGATACCTGATATTACAATGGATAACATCAATTTAGATAAGGATGGTACATGAATTGAGGGGGAGTTGGCCCCTGATACTGAAAAAACAAAAGAGACACCTCAAGTTGAAGAGGTAATTTCATCTGCATCTGAGGATGCTGAAGCTTCTCACATGAAGAAAAGGAAACTTTCTAAAATGAAGAAGAAGAGCAAGAGCTACAAGCAATATCTTCTGTCTGGACCACCATCAGCTCCTACAATTGATCATAGCTCTTTGCTAGCGCAACTACAGATTATGCTTGATAAGAAAGGCAAGATTTAGAGAAATATATAGATGAAAGCAACAAGGAGTTGCAATTTCAGCTGGCCCAAGAGATCAAGTCCATAAGATTTGAAGTCAATCTCTTGAAGACTGAAATGACTTCATTCTTTGAGAAAGGAGCTCATGCAGTAGTTTATCTGGCAAAGCAATAACTGGAAGCCAAACAACTACACGATGATTTGGCAATCAAGCAAGGTTGTGTCCTTGAAAATCAGAAAAGACTGAATGAGAATCTGATAGTAATGCATGAAATAACCTTGAGAGAAATTAATACCCAAATCACTGCTTTGGAAACCAAAATTGATTCTACTAACATATACTTCAATAACAAACTGCAAAGCCATTCAGAATCTATTATGAAGGAAATTAAAGATTCTTACAAAACCTTGGACAATAATTTACTGAGAGTGAAGAATACGGTGACTTCAGGTGTACAACACCTTGATGGACAGGTCAGATTTCAAAAGAATGATCTTAGATATCATATTGAACAAGAAGTCATAAAGGGGGGAGAGTCATGCTTAAGGCTCGTACTGAACAAGCTACCTGGATAGCAAACAATATCAGAGACACCTTAGTCTTTCCTCCTCTATTGTATGAGGGTGATCAAACAGCTAAATCTGGTTGTCAACAACCACCATAACTTGAAGCACCTCCTACTGAATTCTTTCATCCTGAAGCACCAACAAATTTTGAATCTATTCAAACAACTGTCCAACACATGTATAGTCCTCATCATGGCTTAGATAAGAATGTAACATATGAGAAAGTGGACAAGTCATCTCCTGCTCCAGAGACAGAAACTAAGTTATCAAGGAAAAGGTTTAGAGAACTTGCTGAGACGAAACCTGATTTTGAGCAATGGAGTCCAACCTCCAGATCAATCATTCTTACTGCATGGAAAGCTATGAATGCTAATATTACTGATAGAGGGAAATGGTATTCTGAATAGGAATGAGCTAAACACATGAAGCAGCAAGATGTGATTCAAAAATTCAGCCAAGATATAAAGATAAGAAAGCTTCCTGCTAAGTACATAGAGCCCAGCAAGTATTTCCCAAAGCCATATCATTATTTTGAGAAGCAAACGGTGAAGGAAGAAGCAACAGCAAAAGGTAAAGCTAAGGAAGCCAAAGGAAAGACAGTTATAGAGGACAAGGAGACTGAGATGAAATCCAAGATATAATCAGGCAAATGCATAGTTATTAAGGAACCTAAGCTGCCTTGGGAATTTCTTAGTTTTATATTTCTTATGAACATTTTGATCTGTAACTATTCTATAAAAAACTTATATCATTAAATTCTATGATAAACAATTAATGGAAATGATGGCTTATTCTACATTTTATGTGTTGATTAATTAGGACTGAAATTGTTTGCCTTATTTTTTGCTCAACATTATTATTAAGTTTGTGTGTTTATCTATGATAATTCATCGACTGAACTGCACTGTATGTTTAAATGTCTTTATCTTTATTTTTGTGGTATCTTGTTGAATATCATTGAATTGGGGTCATGACTTCTCCAAATAGGGGGAGATTGTTGAGTATATTGGTATCAATATACTTGATTTGAAGAAGTCTTCTCAGCTCAATGATATACACATTGTTGTATTTGATGTATGTTTAGTTCATGTGTGCAGGTAAATAAAGCTAAGTACAATGTGTCGAGACACTCACAAATGTGTCAACAAACACTAAACACACTGTGTCGAGACTGAAGACAACTATGTCGACACTCAGGACTAGTGTCGACACACTCTATACACATTGTATAAGACTGAAGACAACTGTGTCAACACTCAGGACTAGTGTCGATACACTCTATTCATGCTGTGTCGAGACTAAAGACAACTGCGTCGACACTCAGGACTAGTGTCGACACACTCTATACACATTGTATCAAGATTGAAGACAACTGTATCGACACTAGGGACTTGTGTCGACACACTCTATTCAAGCTGTATCGGGACAAGATGAAGAGCTATGTCGACACATTCAGAAGTATGTCGACACCACTACAAGAGCTGTGTCGATACCCAGGACTTGTGTCAACACATTTAACAACCAAGTCTCAACACTTCAGTAGACTTATTTCCTAAGTACAGATATCAAGACGGAGGTATTGACAATTGTCAGAACTGTCAGTTATTAACTGGATCAACCGGTTACTCCTGTTAGAGCCTACTTAAAGGAACTCAGTATTCAGAAGAAATAGAGAGAAAAAAATAGAGAAGAAGCAGGACAATTTTGAAAAGACAGAAGTTTGAAGCTTTAGCTACACTTTTGAAGGTGGAGAGAGGTCTGATTAAGAATCATCTTCAACATCTATCCAACCTAGATCAACCCTAATTTCTACTTCAAGAAGCTTTGAAAAGCTAGGAAGGGTTTGATCAGATCTATTTTGTCAGAATCAAAGGAAGCACAATCATCAAGATCGGACCAAGAAGCTGTTACTCAAATCTCATACTGGGTGACATTTTCTGATTCTATTTTATGATATATTCAATTTGTAAGATCTATCTGTTGATCTGAGTGGAGGATATTTATTCTCTTATTGTTGTAAGCTTGTGTTACAAAGGCTGAGGTAGGGCTGGATTGCCTGAGGTAGGAGAAGTTGAAAATTCTCTGAGGTGTAGGGCATTTGTTGCCTGAGAAGTAGGAGTGAGGATTCATTCTGAGGTAGAGTTCTTGGGAAGAACTTGAGGTGTAGGATCTTGGTTATCTGAGTGATAGGACTTGTGTAGTCTGAGTTATAGGAGTCGGGTGGGCTCTGAGTTGTAAGATCTAAGTATCTGAGTAAAGGAAAGAGGAGGAGTTTGGAAGAATATAGTTCATCGCTAGATAGGCGAAGGGGGAAAGTGGATGTACCCATAAATTGAGGAACCACTATAAATCTGTGTGCATTGTGCTGTGTGTGCTGATTTGTTGTGTTGTGTTGATTTTGTTAATTTCTATTTTGGTTTATGTTGATTATCTGACTGAGTTAATCATTTCAATTAAAGTAGTACTCTGATTAAAGAAAAGGGAGGAATAATTAAATTGGACCTATTCACCCCCTCTAGGTCATTTTCAATCCTAAAGTAAACATTTACACCTGCACTCAAGAACTCAAAGGCACATCAAATACATTTGATGTGTGTGACATTGACTTGACTTCTCACAAATCTGGGACATTGGGAACAATGGACCCAACAAACATACTCCTTGAGGGTTGTTGTCTGAGCATCTAGGAGTGCTTTGATAAGATTTAGGAGTGGCTCATCAGAGATTTGGGTAGTGGGTGGTTGGCTTTCTGAAGGAGGGACTTCTGTCAGAGTAGGGACCTGTGAAGACTCCCCCTCAGCTACAACACCTACAGTGGGCGCAGACTCAACTAATCTGTTGACAACTTTATCCAAGGTTGTCAAATCCATCTCATTATGCTCCCCTCAGACTAAGCATCCTTCTTTGGGCTGGACTTATCAAGATAAGTATCTAATGTCTCAAGTGGATCATGGTTATCTTCTATAGCAGGGATATCTCCAATTGCTGCAACACCATCAGTATCAGCCATGTCTGCCTCATCTTCTGCAACAACCTCTCCTTCAGTAGCATTCTTGGAAACTTGTCCTGACCTTGGAGGGGCAGGGATTTTATCAACATCCACAACAGTATCCTGGGGTTGATTGCTTGTTGAGGAGAGACTCGGGGTTATGTCTGTCTGCATCCTAATATCAACAGGGGGTAATTCCATGCTCAGGTTCAGAGCAGGAGGAACTGTCAACTTCAGCAACTTGCTGTCTCTTAACACTTGAGGAGTCCTTTGTTGTTGAGGGATGGCTCTTGGGTAAGATCCTAGTGAATCTATCTAATGTCTTTATATCCATTCTTTTTTATGTAGTGGATCTTCACTCCATGTTCCTATTTGAATATATCGGGGTAGGTGTTAACTAGGTATAATGACAGAATTCTGCCCATGTTTGGAGTGGGTAGACAATCTACTAATCTCTGGTATATGAGAGTAGACCAAGAGGTCTTTCTATTCAATATTATCCTAGTCATAACATCAAACATTGATATGGAGATTGTGTCATGTGATCCAGGTTTGCAGATAAGGCTTTTCCCTACAATATCTGCTAGCAGTTTGCCTCTCTGGTTGAAGAATTTTCTCTTAAGAGATCCATGTTTGACATCACTGTATCCACACCACCTGAGAGCATTGTCTCTGTCCGTGACGGTGGGTTCTTCTTCCTCGCTAGGGTTGACGGAGGGTATGTGAAGGGCTTTGCCTAGTCTCTTAGGGTTTATCTTTATCTTGATATCCTCAATCTTAGATTTAAGAGAGTCTTAATAGGAGGATACTTTAATGTTGGAGAAGAATTCTACTACCACCTTTCTAAGAATGGTGGAGGGTTCGGAAAGGGTGTATTCCAGGCCTGTGATTTCAATCATCCTGATCACTGCTTTTAAGAGTGGTGTGGCTGTTCGTTTCTTGTCGCCTATATATTTATACTGAAAAAGTTTAATTACTTTATTATTAGAATGATCAATTAAGCATTTTAGCTTAATTTTGTACATTTAGTTTTTAATGGGTTGCATTATGCTTCCTGTTATGAAATAGGACATTTGGCGCTTCTATTTTACCTCTCAGCTTTTCTTCCTTTGACTCAATGCTTGTTCAATTTGTAGTTTCCCTCAATGTTTGGATGTACATTCAATTTGACAAATCATTATTCAAAGTATTTCATTGATTTTAAATGTAAAGGGGACCTAACAAGCTACTAAGCCAGTTCTATTGGCAACCAAATTATGCACTGATTTACTTTGAAGCTTGTTAATAAGTTATTTAAATTTGAGAGTAAAGACTGCATAAATTAACAGTATAGGTAATTATAAAGAATAAATGAATCACTATTTTCTATTTGGTGTGCTTGATTCGGTTCATCTGGAGCACATCTAACTTAATTTATCAATTAGCAAACTTAGTCTCTATATAAGAGAGAGAGAGAGACTTACCTTGAGGCTTGCTGCCACTAGCTTCTTAGAATTACATACTTGACAGCCTCAACCTTGGTTTGTTTCTTTATATGGAGCAAATTCCTTGAGCAATTATCCTGTCCCAGACATTTGCATAGAACTACCATTGTCCAAATACCAAGTCTTATCTAGACAGATATTTGAACTATCCTACAAAGAAAAATTATTTACCCTTAGGCACCCAATGATAATTGGGTCCTAGGTTCTTGTTAGCCGTGTTGAGATTGATTTGCCAGCAGGACACGTGTATATGGGACCGTGTTATGGCTTCCCCACCGCGTTCCAGGTCTGGGTGTTGACCCCGGTGGGCCCCTGTGGCGGAATATCCCTGCGGTCTTGTGGTTGGGATTAATCACACATCGCATGTAGCTTTCTCCCCGCCGTATTCATGTACCCCGCCACCCTTCATCTCAATACCTGGGTTTTGAGATGAACTGTTGGGTTGGCGGGTTCTTTCATGGTATCAGAGGACTCAGTCATTTCCTCCTGATTGTGTGTGCGCTCTCTTTCTGCATGGCTTGTTCCTTCCCGCGACCTGTTTTCGCGGCTTGTTTCTTCTTTTCTCGACCTGTCTTCGCGGCATGATTCCTCTTCTGACCGTTTCCCTGTTCGCGCGCCTTGATTCTCCCTGTTACTGACCTTTGTTTTTACGGCCCATTACTTCCTCTTTCTTGCCGCTCACTTTGCTTAGTCTCCAGCTCCCCTTTCCTAGCCACTCCTCTTCTTTGTCGTCGCGACCTGTCCTTAAGTCGTCGCGCCATGTTCTATCCCCTCTCCTCTTCTTTGTTGCCACGACCTGTCCTTAAGTCGACGTGACCTTGTTAGCCGCTCTCCTTCTAGCGACTTCTCCTTCTAGCCGCGGCATGCTTCTCCCGCTGCTTTATTCTATGGCCAACTCCGATATCTCCACCGCCACTACTCCCATTACAGCTCATCCTCCTACAGCTCCCACTCCTTCTGGTAATCTTGGCACCGCTTCCAAGTTTATTGGTCCCAACTATCCGGATTGGAGTGTCTCCTTCAACTTCCTCCTCTGCTCTCAATGCAAACGTCATCATCTCACAGATGACCCTCCTCCGCATGATTCCCCTCTCTTTGATGACTGGGATGACAACGATGCTCTTGTCCGCACATGGCTGGCTAACAGCCTCTCTGATGAATGTCTCCCTATCATCCGTCATGATGAAACCGTCAAGGCCGCTTGGCTACATCTTGCCGCTCTCTACTAAAAGGGGGCTCAGACGTCTCGAATCTATACTTTATATGCGGACCTATTTGCCCGTCCCTCCATGTCTCCAGCGGCAGCTTACCAACAAGTTCATGCTCTCGGAGCTGAAATTCTACAAAATCGCCCCTTCTATGCTGATCTCGCTGAACAACACATACACTTCCAGGAGCTTCTGGTTGTGTGTTATTTTCTACGCCTTCCACAGTCATATGACATGATCCGTCAACAGATCCTTGGTGAGGCGGAGTCTCCCACCCTGGATGCCACCGCTGCCCGTATCGCCGCTGTTACTTCTTTGCTCCAATGTCTGCTGTTATCCTCCCCTCCTCAATCAGACAAATCCGCTCACCATACTCAGTGAAGTGGATCTGGTGGACGCCATCTTCCCTCCAGCGAACGTGGTGCTGCTCGCTTTCTTTGCTCTCATTGTGGCCGCACCGGCCATACAGTTGATCATTGTTGGAAGAAGCATCCTCATCTTCGACCATCTGGCGACGCTTCCACTTCCTCTTTGAAGCCGTCCGCCTCTGTGGTCACGTCTTCAGGTAGTGCCCACGTCGCTACTCAAGGTAAATGGCTGATCGACTCTAGTGCTACAAATCATATGACCGACAATCCACACTATTTTTATCTCCTACAACAGCATGACCGGTTACCCCCGGTCCTGGTTGCGGACGGCTCTCCCTCACCAGTCAATGGAACAAGGGTGGTTCAAGTAACTCCGTCTCTTCGCTTGGCGGGCACCCTCTACATGCCCAAGTTCCCTTGCAACTTGTTATCTGTTACTTCCCTTTGCAAACAACTATAATGCTCTGTCACATTCACGTCTACTACTTGTTCTTTTTAGGATCCGGGCACCAAGCGGACGATTGATACTGGGACTGAGAGTGGCGGCCTCTACTTCCTCGATAATATTTCGGCACTCTCCGCCTTCTCCGCATCTTCTACTGATCTCCTCCAGTGGCACTTTCATCTTGGTCATGCTCCTCCCCGTCTCCTTCGTCAGCTTCTACCACATCTTCCTCTACAAAGTCCACCCCTCAATTATGAAGCATGTCAACTTGTTAAGCATCACCGCTCCTCCTTCCCACCAAAGCAAGGTCGTGGATCTTCCCGGCCATTTGAACTTGTTCACTCCGACGTCTGGGGTCCTGCTCCTACCCTCACCGTTGGTCGGGGTAGTTCATATTTTATAACATTTATTGATGATTTCTCTAGATGTACATGGGTGTATCTTTTAAAGGATCGCTCAGAAATTTTTTTTATATGGACATCTTTTTATCATATGGTTAAAAATCAATTTGATATGTACATTAAGGTTTTTCGTTCTGACAACGCTAAGGAATATCTTAGCAGTGCTTTCACTTCTTTTTGTGTACAAAATGGTATTCTTCATCAAATTACATGTGTCTATACCTCGCAACAAAATGGGGTGGCGGAACGCAAGAACCGTCACCTTCTTGATATCACCCGCTGTTGGGTATTGTATCCACAACGTACCTGATTTGAAGAAGCCCCTGATCAAGCTAAGGTAAATAGGAAATGTTTTTGACAAATTATTTCAAGTTGTGCTTGCAGTTATTCCACGCTAAGTGCACACCAATGTCAGGGTGCAGTAGGTCAATATACACGGGTCTGCACGACGTAATCCCTCGTTGAGCAGATCAGTGTGTTGGCCTACGTGTACTCTCTCTATTGGAGTGCACTTACTTTCAAGCACAGGGCTGTAACTATGCAGGAGCAGACAAGGAGCAAGGATGGGTCAATGAGCACTTCATGGGTGGAAAGACGAAAATTCGTCTAAGTGTAAATCGACGAGAATCACCAAGTGATTCTCGCCGATTCGGCGAGAATCACAAGTGATTCTCGCCGATTCGTCGAGAATCAGTGGTTGATTCTCGCCGAATTCGATCCAGCCTCTTCTAAGCAAGCACCTCTGCTTCTAAGTAAGAATCGACGAGAATCACTAGTGATTCTCGTCGAATCGTCGAGAATCACTGGTTGATTCTCGCCGTCTCGACCTGGCCTAAAGCAGTGCGTGCAACCAAGGCAAATTCGACGAGAATCATCTTTGATTCTCGCCGAATCGTCGAGAATCACCTTTGATTCTCGACGACTCGGCGAGATTCACTTTCGATTCTCACCGATTTTGACTTAGGCAATTTTCTGGAACTTCCTGAACCGGATTCTGCCGGTGTCAATATTCTGGACCGGGATTTAGGGATTCTTCTTGTGGGTCCCACAACGGTCTTATTCAAGTTGTCTACAGTATATATATACGGGTATTTTGAACGGAATCGACACACAGAAAAGAAGCCGAGCGCGATCTAACCCTAAAATCGCGAAACTGCTCCGCCACCTCCGTCGCCGCTCGCGCTAGTGGTCGCCGCTGTTGATCGCGTTTCTTCCCGATCTCCGGCGACAGAAGCTTAGCCAAGCTTAGTGTCTCACGCGTCTATCCAGAGATCCCTTGTCTCTCGATTTGTTGATCGGGAAAAACTTCCCCGTCCGAATCGATCGAGACGACCGATCCTCGTGTGACCGTTGGTAGACCTAGCTAGCTTCGCTACGAAGTTGGGATCTCTAAAGAACAACTGCCGCATATAGTCGTCGCCGCCGATCCCGTGAAACTAGCCGCCGCCCTTCTTGCCGCCGCCGGTTCCGGGGAGATCCTCTCCAAGAGAGATCTAAGGTTGTGAACTCCTTGTGGACGTCAAGAACACGTCGTCAACAAAGAGGGACATCTTAGTCTCCAAACGAAGTTTGTATCTCGTGTACATTCTACTTTATTTTTGTTGTAAAGGAACGGTGGTTCCGTGTTGTAAGGGTTGGGTGCAACCCGTTTTGTGGGAGTGTTGACTCCTACGTGTGGAAGGTTTCCTTTCGATAGTGCAGAGATTGGATTTCAATCCTGTTGGTGAAGAGACCGAGTCGTCCCTTGTCGGGAGATAGGTCGAAGGGGGAAAGTGGATGTACCCAAGTCGGGGAACCACTATAAATTGCATGTGTATTCTGTGTGCTGTGCTGTTTATTTTTATTGTGCAGGTACAATCTTAAATTCCGCAAAAAACGCTGCACGTCACCTATTCCCCCCCCCCCCCCCATAGGTGAAGCTAGTTGACACTAGGTGGACTTTCAAGTGGTATCAGAGGGAGGTTACTCATCAAAAAGGTTAACACCTTGAGTTGAATCCTGTCACTAGTGTCAAGAAGAAGACAAACATCTACTATGGACGGGCTCAAGTACACAGGCAAGATTCCAGTGTGCACCAGGCTCAACTTTCCTATCTGGAAGGAAAGGATCAGGTTCTACATGGAAGCAGTCGATCCTCGACTCTTCATGATCGTGGAGGAGGGACCTTATGTCCCCACTAAGGCATCCACCATTGATCCTACTCAGAAAGTGCCAAAGAAACTTTCTGAAATGGACAAGGACGAGATGGTGCTAGTAGGACTTGACAAGAAGGCGCGAAACATTCTGGTCAGCGCGGTTGATGACTCAATGATGCAAAACTTCAGCAACTGCAGGACAGCACAGGAGATCTGGCAGTGCCTGATCATCCTAATGGAGGGCACGGATGAAGTGAGGGATGATCAGAGATCCCTCCTGAACCAGAAATATGAGGCCTTCAGACAAGGGCCTAAGGAAGAGATCAGAGTCACCTACGAGAACTTCCTCAAGATTGTCAACGCCCTCAGAGGATATGGAAGAGTGTTCACCAATGGTGAACTCAATGATAAATTCCTTAGGTCCCTTACTAAGGAATGGGACACAAAGATCTGCGCCATCCGAGAGTTTGGCAGACTAGCAGAAACAGACCCGCAAATCCTGTTTGGGAAGCTGATGTCCTATGAGCTTCAGCTGAACACCAGGAAAGCAGAAGAAGAAGCAGATAAGGCTGCAGCCAAAGAAAAGATTGTGGCTCTAAAAGCCAGTCACTCCAGAAAAGGCAAGGGTGCGGTCTCATACCGTGCCAGGAAAAAGGATGAGGAGGAGGACTCGGAGCCATGCTCCTCCAGCTCAGAGCTGTCGGAGGAGGATTTCTCCCTCATCACTCGTGAGTTCAAGAAGTTCCTCAAGATGAGGAATCAAAGAAAGAGAGACGGCTCCTCCTCCAGGAATCAGAAGAAAAATTATTCTTCTGACAGGTATGCATCTAGACCGAACAAACATCGCTCCTCTGACATTATTTGCTTTGGATGCAATAAGCCAGGACACGTCGTGGCCGACTGCTATCAAGGCAAGAGAGAAAGAGGGAAAGAAGAGGAGCACAAATCCTCTAGAGATAAGAAGAAGGAGCGGAGCTACATCGCCAAAAGGCCAAAGACACTGAGTGAGTCTGATTCCTCAGACTCTAGTGATGATGAGGAAGCCTACTTCGGGCTGGTGGGTCGCTCTGACTCAGAAGGAGAATGCCCCCCATTTACTGGGAAGGTAAAAGCTCACACCTCTCTCTCCGACTCTGACTCTGATCCTGAGTCTCAGGATGATGAACCTGAGGATAGACTTTCGGCCCGTGAAGCTGAGCTCCTCGAGAAGTATGAGCTCCTGCTCAATACATTCGAGGAGTGCCGAAAGAGATTGAAGGCTGAGAAAAAGGAAGTAAAATTCCTTAAGGGTGAGTGTGTCTCCCTAAGGGGAGAGGTCAACAGTTTGATCTTTCTCCGACAGGAGCACCTTGACCTGACCTCAAAGCATTCAGAGTCTCTGAAGCTCCTTGATCTTAAGTAGGAGGAAGTCGACAAGTTGGAAGAACAACTTGCGGCAGAAAGGAAGATCGTTAAGAGCTTCTCTATGCCAAAAACAGTTCTTCCAGTTGTTGATACCTTCTCTGCTCAGGCCAAAGGAGCCGGCTTGGGGCATGTAGGGGTATCTGGTTCCTCATCCAGGAGAAACATGAACCAGAGGAAGAATAAGGCCGCCAAGAAGGCCTCTGCTGATGAAAAGGGAAAGGCTCCGCTTAGTCCTGTTGCGTTCAGAAAGCCTGGCTTTCCTTGCAACCAACATGACTTTGAGTCAACATTTGGCCATCATTTCCGGCCCTCGGTTGCAAAGCCAAAGAGCCGATATGACGGTTGGACCTTTCCCCGGAACTTCGGTGAGAGTGCCTTCAAGGCACCTTATGAGGAAATCCACATAGGAAATTATGGTCCATTCTCTAGCGGCCATAATGGAAAGCAGGCACCAAAAGCCAAGCCTGTTATACAGAAGGTTACGAAGTCATGTGACTGCTGTCACCATGAGGCCTCCACCTCCAGATCCAAGGCCCCAGCTGTACCCACCATTCCCAGGGTAAGGCAGGAGCCTAGGAAGAGGTACAACAGATTCGACTGTTGGTGCTGTGGCAAAGTCGGTCACTTTGCCGTGGATTGTTGGTTTAATCCAAGGTATTACGAGACTCCCTATGTTAGCACTGCGAGGCCGACCACTCGTAGGGTTAACCAACCGAGGGGGAGTGTGCTAACCAGGAATCTAGGACCCAAGTTCGATTGGGTTCCTAAGGCAAATTAATTTTGTTTTGCAGGAATGTCCAAAGGCCACCAAAACGCCGATCTGGTATTTGGACAGTGGATGCTCCCGGCATATGACCGGGACAAGAAGCCTGCTACGTGATTACACTCCAGTCGAGAATGGACCCAAAGTCATCTTTGGAGGGTCAGATCGAGGAGTCACTAGAGGTTACGGTATGATTTCCAACGGTATAATCTCTATCACCGACGTGGCTTATGTTGAAGGGTTAAACCATAACCTGATCAGTGTAAGTCAGTTATGTGACAAGGGTTATGACGTTAAGTTCTGCAAGGATAAATGTCTGATAATTTCACGTACCTCTTCTGAGACGGTATTGTCAGGCATTAGGAGCAGAAATATCTTCTGCTTAGATTTTCTCAGTTTAGATTCATCTACCCCCATATGCCTTGTGGCAACAGGCAGTGCATCTCTTTGTGATCAATGGCACAAGAGATTGGCACATATTAATTTCAAGACAATTAGTATGCTGTTTTCTAAGAACCTAGTAAGGGATGCTCCCAGTATCAAGTGCATCAAAGATAGCCCCTGTCCTGCATGCCAGATGGGCAAACAGACTCGGGCTACCTTTAAGAGCATCGCAGACAAAGACCCTTCCCGATGTCTTTACCTCTTACATATGGACTTGTTTGGTCCAATGCAAGTTCATAGCTTGGGAGGCAAGTCTTATACGCTAGTGATAGTTGATGATCATTCTCGGTGAAAGATATGGTACCTAAACACTTAGAGGGGGGGTGAATAGGTGACCTAATCCGTTTTAAACTTTAATGGAAGCAAATAGTTAATATCACAGATTTCTAACTATTCTATCACAGCAAACACACAGCATACACAACAACAATCACAGCACAGCACAGTAGACACAGTGGTTTATAGTGGTTCCCAAAGATATGGGTACATCCACTTTCCCCCTTCGCCTATCTAGCAGTATACTAGATTCGGCCAAACTCCTCCACTGTCTTAGAACCCAAATTGGTTCTTACACCTCAGGCCCAAGGCCCTACAACTCAGCTTTATCCCAAAGCCTACACTCAGCCAACCAAGGCCTACACTCAGCCAACCAAGGCCTACACTCAGCCCGAAAGGCCTACACTCAGCCAACAAGGCCTACACTCAGAGATCTCAATCTCCTACACTCAGGCTCTCAAGCCCTACCCTCAGCCTTTATAATTATAGGCTTACAATTCACTCTGATCCAAAGGATCCTACAAGATAAAAATGTATTACAAATATTAACTCAACAACTTAGAAATAAAAGAGGGGAGTTGAGAGTTTCTTGATGAGTTCTTGGAAGAACTCAGCTGGATTCAATCTGACTTAGCTTTCTTCAAAGCTTCTTGAGTAGAACTGAATAAGACTGAATCATCCTGCAGTTGTTCCTTGACCTCTGCCACTTAAGATCCAGAATGAATCTGAATCCTTCTTCTCAGCCTAGTTCCAGAGGCTGATTTCTTGGATGGAGCCCTCTCTCTCCAACTTCTTAGATCTGCACTTGGACTGCAAGATCTTCTTGTGTTGATACTCTATGTACCACTTTTATAACTTGTTTTTCAACAATCTGAACTCTAGTTTCTGTAAACTGTAGGTGCCTATTTATAGGTATTCTTCATGGTAACCGGCTGGTCCGGTCCATAACTGACTTCTGATATCTCTGACAGGTGCTGTAGACCGGCTGGAACGGCAGCTGTCAAGTCATCCAGTCATTTCTTGAAAATCTCTAACTGTCTGAAAGTGTCGAGACTTTCTGTCTTTAAGTGTCGACACTTATAGACCAAGTGTCGACACATGCTGTGTAAGTGTCGACACAAGTCTACAAGGTGTCGACACAACTACTTGTATGTCTCGACACAGTTTCTTCTTCATGTGTCGACATTGAAATTGAGTGTCGACACAAGTACTTGTTCTTCTAGCTTTTGCTGAATTCTTCTAAGTGTCGACACATCACCTTTGTGTCGACACAACTTCTTGTGTTGAATCTGCCAAGTGTCGACACTACTTCTTGGTGTCGACACATAGTCTTCTATGTTGATACTTGCTGAGTGTCGACACAGCTCCTTGTGTCGACACTTGATTCTTCTGTTGAGACTTCAGCTGAGTGTCGACACATTCCCTTAGTGTCGACACTCGTACTTAGAATATTTTGTTGATAATTCTGTTCTTTGCTAAGTGTCGACACAGCTCCATGTGTCGACACTTTCTTCAAGTGTAGAGTCTTCAGCTGAGTGTCGACACATTGTGCTGGGTGTCGACACTTACTTCTTGTGTTGACTCTTCTGGTTGTGTGTCGACACATTGTGCTGGGTGTCGACACATACTTCAAGTGCTGACTCATCTGTTGAGTGTCGACACATTGTGCTGAGTGTCGACACTTGTACTTAGTCTCTGCAGACTTTTGCTGAGTGTCGACACAGCTCCAAGTGTCGACACTTTCTGGTGTAGACACAGCTTCACTGGGTGTCGACACAGCTCCTTGTGTCGACACTTTCTGTCTGCACTTTTCTTCATTGAGTGTCGACACAGCTCCAAGTGTCGACACTTTCTGTCTGGTGTCGACTCTGCATCCCAAGTGTCGACACAATAACTCCAAGTGTCGACACTGCTTGTCTGGGTGTCGACACAAGTCTTCTTAAGTGTCGACACTTTCCCTCTGGGTGTCGACACATGGACTTAGAAACTTTTTGCTTCAGTCCAGTGATTACTTAACCTGCACAAGTAAACTCAACATACATCAAATACATTATGATGTATATCATTGAGTTGGGTGAGGCTTCTTCAAATCAGGTACATTTGACCAATGTACCCAACAATCTCCCCCTATTTGGAGAAGTCATAACCCTTAGTCAATGATATACACCATTCATAATTAAAAATTACAAAATGATGTAAAGCATGTTATATTCAGCAGGGTAAACATAGACATGTATTAATTCACACATGTATACACATACATCAACACAGAACAAATAAGAAATAGACACATTCACAGAACAACCATGAAACATATTGATCATATATTGTTCTAACATTTGTCTTATACATTTTCAGTGGTTTACAAAAATGTTTTACATTTAAAAGATTACAAAATAATCTTCAAGTAAATTCTTAATCTATTTCTGGTCAGGTTCCTTGATAACTATTCCCTTGCCAGCTTGAACTTGAGCTTTGACAGGGGCATCAGCAGTTTCAGCAACAGCAGGCTTCTTGCCTTTTAGATCTTTCTTTTTAAGTTCTTCTGCCTTGATCTTCTGCCTCTCAAAATAGTGATATGGCTTTGGAAAGTACTTGCTAGGCTCCTGAGCTGTAGGAGGTAGCTTTCCCATCTTTGCCTTCCTTCTGAATTGAACAATGGCTTCTTGTCTTATTTCATGTTTTCTCCATTCAGCTTCAGAGAACCATTTGTTCCTGTCATGAGTATTATCCTTGGCAGCTTTCCAGGCAGTTAAAATTATGTTTCTAGAGGTAGGGCTCCATTGTTCAAAGTCTGGCCTTTGTTCTGCTTGTTCCCTAAACCTCTTTTTGGACAACCTTGTCTCTTCCTCCTTCTGTAATGCCTCTTGCATGGCTTCAGATATAGGTTGAACAACCTTTTCAATATGGACATTGTCCTTGCCCTCAGGTGGGCTATACATTGTGCTCACATCTGCTTGAATCATTTCAAAGTCTGGAGGTGGATAAATGACCTGAGCTACTTCTGGTTGCTCACCTCCAAAATGAGCAGGATTTAGTCCAGATTCAGCAACCTCATTGTCATCACACGGAGGAGGATATCCAAGTGTAGCTCTGATGGAATTTGATATCCACTTAGCATGTTCAGAGCTTGCCTTGACTAGTACTCTCTCCCCCTTTATGACTTCTCTAGCCATGTGATCTCTGACATCATCCTTCTGAAATCTGATTTGACTATCCAAGTATCTGATGCCATCTTTAAAGAAAGGTTTAAGCTTCTGAAGTTGTTCAGATATGACCTTTTGGGAGGCTTGGATTGCAGTCTTTACAGCAGAAATTTCCTCTTGAAAGGCTTTGTCAAATTCAGCTTTGATAGTAGCAGAAGAGGTAGAAGGTGCAGCAGCCTTGTTCTTCAATTCAGTGACTATAGCATTATGAGAAGCAGTCAAGTTGTCATTCATCCTTAGTTGATTTTCAAGAACATATCCTTGCTTCAATGCTACATCATCTACCTGTGCTTTGATCTTCTCTTGGTGTGTTGCCAAATACACCACTGCATTTCCACCTTTGTGGAAGCATTCAGTCATTTCCTTTTTGTTAAGGTTCATTTCAAACCTTATAGACTTTATATCTTGGGCCAGATCAAACTGCAAAGCTTTGTGCCCTTCATCTACATAAGCCTCTATAGCTTTTCTCTGTTCATCTAGTTTTATCTGCATTGCAATCATTAATGCACTATAATCAATAGTTGGAGCTTGTTGAACTATAGGCTGTGGGGCTATAGATTGCAGAGCTTTCTTATAACTCTGACTTCTCCTTTTAAATACATACAGTTTCTTCTTCTTTGTCCTAGCACTCTCCTCATCTTCAGAGGCAGAAGTGCTGTCTATGCCAACCCTATCCTTAGGGCTTGGAGGTCTGTCAGCTTGCACATCAGGTGCCTTCTCAATTTCTGGCCTTAAAGGCTCTTCCAGAACTTGCACTTGCTCCCCCTCAGCAGCAGCATGATCTTTTTCAGCAGCATCCTTGTCCATGTCAAAATCTTCTTGATCTAGATTTAGAAATAAATCTTCCATGGTGTATTCAGGGGGTGAAGAAGCTGGAGACATTCTTTGCTCTTCAACTACTGGATCAGGAATCTCTTCTTGTACAGCAGATGTGTCTTTTATAACAACATCTGGAGCTTGACTAGACAGCTGAGTTTGCTGAGGAACATCAGACAAATCAGCATCTTCTTTAAGATATGCTAAAGTATTTAGGTCAGTGAGTACCTCTTGTATAATGGTGGTGGCTTGCTCACTGTCCAGAGTAGAGGGTTCTTCTACTACTGGAGGCTCCCCCTGGCTTTGATCCCTGTGGATGGAGCTAACTTGTGGTAGCTCCCCCTGGATCTCTGCATTAGCTGGAGGAGCAGGAGTCTTCACTACAGGCTCTTCCTCTTGATCATCGGGAGTGAAAACAACATGTTCTTCACTCCCAGAACTACTGGAGGACTCTTGTGCCACTGGAGCTGTTTTTCTCTTTTTCTTTGGAGGAATCTCCTTCTCAGTAACTGTCTTCTCAGGGGTTGGCATGTCCTTTGACAACACCCTGTCCCATCTTGAAAAGATCCTTTGATCCATCTTCCTCATGTGGTTTATCTTGCTTCCTGCAGCAGTACTCATTACCTCTGGTATCACACCAGCTAGGTATAGACTAATGATTCTGCCCAGATTGGGCTTCTTCAGACTTTCTTTAATTTTCTCAAAGAATATCACTGACCAATCAGTTCTTAGAGTAAAGATAATTCTTGTCATTATATTGAACATGGAGGCAGACACTCTGTCATGCCCTCCTGGCTTACTGAGTAAGACCTTTCCAACAATCTCAGATATGAACTTTCCTTGATTATTCATGCCTTTCCTGTTAAATACAGATCCTATCTTCATCTTTTGATCAAGTCCACACCAGGTTAGAGATTCCTTGGTCTTGGATGCAGTAATTTCTTCTTCATCTTGAGTTTTTGGTAGCTGGAGCACCTTCCTCAGATTTTTAGGTGAAACCTTGACCTTAGTTCCATGAACTCTGGATTTGATTCTGTATCCAGATTCATCTACTGCAGCTCCATTAAGGAATTCAAGCACCTCCTTCTTCCATATCTTAGTTGGTGCAGACACTAGATATTCTAGTCCAGAATCGGCGACTAGGGTTACTACCGACTTGATTTCTTGATCTGCATCGTCGAACGCGCTGCGCACAAGCTCATATCCTTCGTTAACGTTCTCCTCAAGCTTAGGAGCCATTAGAGTTTGTAGAATTTGTCTTTAGAAAAGAGAGGTGTCGACACAGTAGTTTTGGTCTCGAAACTTTGAAAGCGTGTCGACAAACAAAGACAGAACCCTATTTATACCTTTCTGATTTTGAAGATGAACAGGCGGGACAGCTAACTTAAAATGTGTCGACACCGGCAATAAGTGTCGACACTGACTTATAATGTCTCGACACACATGTGTCGACACAAGTTTAGTCATCAGATTGTATATGTCGACACTTGGTTATGTGTCGACACAACATAACTTGACACATAGTCGAGACTTTACTTAGAAAATACTGAGTAAAACATAAGTGTCGACACCACATTGGATGTGTCGACACCTACTTGACATGTGTCGACACTAACATTCTGAAGTGTCGACACCAACATCCTAGATGTGTCGACACCTTTTTCCTGAAGTGTCGACACCACTATTCTGTGTCGACATAGACTTGTCTATGTGTCGACACTTTTTTACATAGCCAATTTTAATTTTGTAAACTTATTCTAAGTTTATCATTCCTAGTTCAATTTTGAATCTATTGAACTTAGCTTCTTCTAGGGGCTTAGTAAACATATCAGCTATTTGATTATCAGTTTTAACATATTCTAATAAAATATCTTCTCTTTCTACATGCTCCCTAAGAAAATGATATTTAATTTCAATATGTTTTGTTCTACTATGTGATACAGGGTTATTAGATATTGAAATAACACTTGTAGAATCACAGAAAAGTGGAGTTCTACTTACCTGAAATCCATAGTCCTCTAGCTGATGTTGTATCCACAGAAGTTGAGCACAGCAACTTCCTACAGCCACATACTCTGACTCTGCAGTGGAGATAGCCACACTGGTTTGCTTCTTGCTACTCTATGAAATTAGTCTCCCACCTAGGAATTGACAGGTTCCAGTAGTGCTCTTTCTATCCTCTTTGCATCCTGCAAAGTCTGCATCTGAATAACCTGTTAGATCAAAATCTCCATTCCTAGGGTACCAGAGGCCTAGATAGGGAGTGCCCTTTAGATATCTCAATATTCTTTTGACTGCTGTCAAATGAGACTCTTTAGGGCAGGCTTGATACCTGGCACAAACACATGTAGCATATATGATGTCAGGTCTACTAGCAGTCAAGTATAATAGGGAGCTAACTATCCCTCTATACAAGGTTTCATCTACAGGTTTCCCTGCATCATCCTTGCTAAGAGACATACTTGACCCCATAGGAGTCTTCATGGTACTGGATGAATCCATACCATACTTCCTTATGAGTTCTAGGGTGAACTTGGACTGACATATGGATAAACCACTTTCAGTCTGTTTAACTTGGAGACCCAAGACAAACTTCAGCTCTCCCATACTACTCATCTCAAACTGACCTTGCATAAGTTTTGCAAACTTTTTGCAAAGGCTGCTTTCAGTAGACCCAAATATAATGTCATCTACATATATTTGGACTAGTATAACTTTGCCTCTAGATTCCCTAAGGAATAGAGTCTTATCTATTTTCCCCCTTGAGAACTTGTTCTCAATGAGGAAACTAGATAGGGTTTCATACCAAGCCCTAGGGGCTTGCTTTAACCCATATAAAGCTTTCCTAAGTCTATAGACATGATGAGGTAGAGTTGGATCAACAAAACCTGAAGGCTGCTCCACATAGACTTCTTCTTTAAGATTACCATTTAGGAATGCTGACTTGACATCCATTTGGTAAACCTTAAATCCTTGATAGGTTGCATAGGCCAAGAACATCCTTATGGCTTCCAGTCTGGCTACTGGAGCAAAGGTTTGATCAAAATCAATACCTTCTTCTTGCCTATATCCTTTAGCAACCAGTCTAGCCTTATTCTTAATGATGATCCCTTGTTCATCCATCTTATTCCTGTGATCCACTTAGTTCCTATTACATTGTGGTCTTTAGGTTTAGGAACTAATTCCCAGACCTTGCACCTCTTGAACTGATTAAGCTCTTCTTGCATTGCTTCAGTCCATTGTGGATCTTGTATTGCTTCTTCAAACTTCTTAGGTTCAACTTGTGACAGAAAGCTGGTGTAGATTGCTGCATTCATGTTTCTACTCCTGGTTTGTACTTCTTGTCTTGGATCTCCAATAATCTGCTCTATTGGATGATCTCTTAGATGCCTGTTGGCTGGAGGCAACCTTACTTCTGGTTGAACCACTTCAGCATCTGCATCATGCTGTACTCCTTGAATTTCTTCAGCAATTGGCACATGTAGTTCTCCCCCTAGACAACAGCTACTGTCTTCTACTTGCTGTCTTGCAGCAGGCACTTCTTCTATAGTAAGCTTGTCCATTTTCTTTGTCAAACCTGTGTGGCTGCATACACTACTAGACAACTCATTATTAATAAGTGTAGTCTCATCAAAAACTACATGCACTGATTCTTCTACAACTTGTATAGTCAAGTTGTAGACTCTATAAGCCTTACTATTATTGCTGTACCCAACAAAAATTCCCTCTTGGGACTTGGCAGCAAACTTAGTTAAGTAAGACTTCCCATTGTTAAGTATGAAGCATTTACAACCAAAGATCCTAAAATAGGATAGTTTTGGTTTTCTGCCTTTCACAACTTCATAGGGGGTCTTGTTAAGCCTTTTAGTGATGGTAGCCCTATTTATAACATGGCATGCAGTATTAACTGCTTCAGCCCAGAAATATTCTGGCAGTGATGTATCACTTAGTAGGGTCCTACCAGCCTCTATCAAGGTTCTATTCTTCCTCTCAGCAATGCCATTTTGCTGAGGTGTTCTAGGTGAAGAGAATTCTTGAAATATCCCAAAGTCTTCACACAGTTTTGTCATGCTATCAGACTGAAATTCAGTACCATGGTCACTTCTAATTCTGACCACTGTATTATTTAGTTCATTCTGAATTTGCTTGACAAAGCTATAGAAGACACTAGGTGTTTCAGATTTCTGTCTTAAGAAGAACACCCAGGAAAACCTTGAGTAGTAATCTACAACTACAAAGGTATAGACCTTCCAACCTAAGCTGTGAACTGGCATTGGACCAAAGAGATCCATATGCAAGAGGTATAAACACCTCACAGCATCTTTGTTTTCAATGCTTCTAAAGGTGGATTTAGTCTGCTTGCCCTTTTGACAAGCTCAACAAATACCATCTTTAACACACTTAACTTGAGGACCATTCCTCACCAACTCTTTGCTAAAGAGTTTGCTAATAGTCTTGTAGTTAAGATGAGCAAGCCTCTTGTGCCATTTGACACAATGAGAGACTGTCTCATCAGCTACAAAACAAACTGGAGAACCATTGTTCTCAATCATAATGTCTAGGCAGTAGACATTCCTCTTCCTATAACCTGTCAAAATGATCTCTTGATCACTTGACCTCTTGATATGACAACCATTTTTAACAAATGAGATGTCATACCCTACATCACTTAATTGACTTATACTTATTAGGTTGTGTTTCAACCCTTTAACATAAGCCACTTGAGTAATGGTAACTAAGTTTGTAGAAATGTTACCAAATCCTTTGATGATTCCTTTTTCAGAACCACCAAAGGTTACTTTTGGACCATCTTTTACTGGAATGTAGTCCTTTTGTAATCTTCTAGTTCCAGTCATATGTCTCGAACATCCACTGTCCAAGTACCATGTTGGGGTATGACCACTTGGACTCACCTGCAAAACAGATTAATGAACCTTAGAACCCAAAGAATTCATGGGTCCTTGGTACTTGTTAGTCTGCAATCTGACAAAGCTACCCACTTTCTTTCCAACAGGTAGTTTGGTACTCACTTTGGCACTAGCATTGTGCCAATAGTCCACTGCAAAATGGCCAACTTTGCCACAGCACCAACATTCAAACTTATTGTACCTTTGCTTAGGTACAGCCTTGGATGTCTTGTCTACAACAGGCTTGTTGAATGTTGGGGCTTTGCCCTTGGACATAGACTTGGACTGCTCAGTCCCTGCAGGTCTAATAAAGCCCAGTCCAGCCTTGCCTTTATGATGAACAAAATCATCAATTAAAGGTAACACTGACTTAGGTTTAGAAAACCTAGCAACTAAGTCCTTCTCCTTCTGAAGATTGATCTCCAGACTCTTAATTTGATCATTCTTAAATGATATAGTACCCATCTGAATCACTGTTATGTGTTTCAGCCTGGCTATTTCATTAAGCTTTTGATCAAATTGCTTCTCAGAATCTGTTGCAGCAGCTTTAAGATCAGCAATTTCCTTTGCCTGACTTTTGGCAAGGGACTTGCTTTTCTTGTAAGCTTGCAACAGCACTTTATATTCATCTATAAGCTGATGAATATCATCCTCAGACTCAGATACATTCTCATCACTTGATGAAGAAGAATCTGAATCTGAACTAGAACAAGAAACTGAACTTGAACTAGAACCTTGTACCTGACTGGGTCCTGGCTGCTCCAGGATTTTGGCACTCTCTGTCAAAGCCATTAGCCCTTGGCAATGACTATCTTCTTGTTCATAAATAGACTCCATTAACGGCATGAATTCTTCCTCTTCTTCTTCAGCAAACAGCCTTATGTAGGCTTCAGCCTCAGACTCAGTTTCTGAAGAAGAGATATCTGATAGAGTCTTCTCCTTCTTGGCAACAAAAGACTTCTCTTTCTTGCCTTTGAAGTGAGCCTTTTTCCTGTCACCAGATTCCTTTCTCTTCTCAGGACAATCTGCAATAACATGGCCATGTCTATTGCAGCAATAGCACACTATCTTTGAACCAGTTGCCTTGCTTGACTTTGTCCTCTTCCTGTCTTTCTTTGAAGGCTTTTTCTCCTGATAAAAGACTTCCTTTCCCTTTGAAGAAGAAGGTCTTGACCTCCACTGTTTCTTCTTCAAGAATTTCTGAAAGTGTCTAGTGAAGGCAGCAAAGTCTTCATCACTTTCACTGCTCTCAGTCTTTGTGCTGACTGACTCATCTGATTCTGATTCAACTACCTCTGGAGGTGGAGTTGATGACTTATTCCTGCACTTTCTGGGAACTTCTGTCTTGAAAGCAACAGTTCTTTCTTTGTACTCAGTCCTTGTAGATTTCTCCTCCTCTTTCCTCACTGTCAATTGCATCTCATATGATAATAACTTGCCAAACAGTGTAGGAGGAGGAATTTCCCCCAATTTAGCCATTTCTCTTATGGCACAGATCTTGGTGTCCCAATCTTTGGTTAGGGACCTTTAGAACTTGTCATTTAATTCATAGTTACTGAACTCTCTTCCATAAGACATGAGTTCATTAACTATTCTGTAGAAATTCTTATAGCACTCAGTTATGCTATCACCCTTACCTTGTCTAAAACTCTCATACTCCTGATTTAGCAAGGATTTTCTATCTTGTCTAACTTCTTCAGATCCTTCTATATACACTATAAGAGTGTCCCACATCTCCTTGGCTATCTTACAATGTATAAGATTCTGAAAAGTTGCATCATCAATGGCACTCACTATTATGTTCTGTGCCCTCTTGTCCATTGTGGCTAGGACAATCTCATCCTTAGTCATTTCAGAGAAATCCTTTGGAGTTCTCTGATTTGCATCTAGAACTGATATCTTCATGGGCACATAAGGCCCTTCCTTGACTGTGATGTAGATCCTAGGGTCTGAGGCCTCCATAAACAGCCTTACCCTTTCCTTCCAGATCCCAAAGATTTCCTTCCTGCATATGGGCAATTTCATGGAACCCAATTCCTTGTGATTTTCAGAGGAACCCATGTTTCTTGATTTTCTTGAAGTTCTTGAATCTGTATTTTGCCTTACACTGAATCTGCCAAACAGGATCTCCTCAGACTGTTAGTCCTTTTTGAGGAACCTGGCTCTGATACCACTTGAAAGATATGGTACCTAAACACCTAGAGGGGGGTGAATAGGTGACCTAATCCATTTTAAACTTTAATGGCAGCAAATAGTTAATATCGCAGATTTCTAACTATTCTATCACAGCAAACACACAGCATACACAACAACAATCACAGCACAGCACAGTAGACACAGTGGTTTATAGTGGTTCCCCAAGATATGGGTACATCCACTTTCCCCATTCGCCTATCTAGCAGTGTACTAGATTCGGCCAAACTCCTCCACTGTCTCAGAACCCAAATTGGTTCTTACACCTCAGGCCCAAGGCCCTACAACTCAGCTTTATCCCAAAGCCTACACTCAGCCAACCAAGGCCTACACTCAGCCAACCAAGGCCTACACTCAGCCCCAAAGGCCTACACTCAGCCAACAAGGCCTACACTCAGAGATCTCAATCTCCTACACTCAGGCTCTCAAGCCCTACCCTCAGTCTTTATAATTATAGGCTTACAATTCACTCAGATCCAAAGGATCCTACAAGATAAAAATGTATTACAAATATTAACTCAACAACTCAGAAATAAAAGAGGGGAGTTGAGAGTTTCTTGATGAGTTCTTGGAAGAACTCAGCTGGATTCAATCCGACTTAGCTTTCTTCAAAGCTTCTTGAGTAGAACTGAATAAGACTGAATCCTCCTGCAGTTGTTCCTTGACCTCTGCCACTTAAGATCCAGAATGAATCTGAATCCTTCTTCTCAGCCTAGTTCCAGAGGCTGATTTCTTGGATGGAGCCCTCTCTCTCCAACTTCTTAGATCTGCACTTGGACTGCAAGATCTTCTTGTGTTGATACTCTATGTACCACTTTTATAACTTGTTTTTCAACAATCTGAACTCTAGTTTCTGTAAACTGTAGGTGCCTATTTATAGGTATTCTTCATGGTAACCGGCTGGTCCGGTCCATAACTGACTTCTGATATCTCTGACAGGTGCTGTAGACCGTCTGGAACGGCAGCTGTCAAGTCATCCAGTCATTTCTTGAAAATCTCTAACTGTCTGAAAGTGTCGAGACTTTCTGTCTTTAAGTGTCGACACTTATAGACCAAGTGTCGACACATGCTGTGTAAGTGTCGACACAAGTCTACAAGGTGTCGACACAACTCCTTGTATGTCTCGACACAGTTTCTTCTTCATGTGTCGACACTGAAATTGAGTGTCGACACAAGTACTTGTTCTTCTAGCTTTTGTTGAATTCTTCTAAGTGTCGACACATCACCTTTGTGTCGACACAACTTCTTGTGTTGAATCTGCCAAGTGTCGACACTACTTCTTGGTGTCGACACATAGTCTTCTATGTTGATACTTGCTGAGTGTCGACACAGCTCCTTGTGTCGACACTTGATTCTTCTGTTGAGACTTCAGCTGAGTGTCGACACATTCCCTTAGTGTCGACACTTGTACTTAGAATATTTTGTTGATAATTCTGTTCTTTGCTAAGTGTCGACACAGCTCCATGTGTCGACACTTTCTTCAAGTGTAGAGTCTTCAGCTGAGTGTCGACACATTGTGCTGGGTGTCGACACTTACTTCTTGTGTTGACTCTTCTGGTTGTGTGTCGACACATTGTGCTGGGTGTCGACACATACTTCAAGTGCTGACTCATCTGTTGAGTGTCGACACATTGTGCTGAGTGTCGACACTTGTACTTAGTCTCTGCAGACTTTTGCTGAGTGTCGACACAGCTCCAAGTGGCGACACTTTCTGGTGTAGACACAGCTTCACTGGATGTCGACACAGCTCCTTGTGTCGACACTTTCTGTCTGCACTTTTCTTCACTGAGTGTCGACACAGCTCCAAGTGTCGACACTTTCTGTCTGGTGTCGACTCTGCATCCCAGGTGTCGACACAATGACTCCAAGTGTCGACACTGCTTGTCTGGGTGTCGACACAAGTCTTCTTAAGTGTCGACACTTTCCCTCTGGGTGTCGACACATGGACTTAGAAACTTTTTGCTTCAGTCCAGTGATTACTTAACCTGCACAAGTAAACTCAACATACAGAAGCTCCAGGCTCGTGCAAGAACTGAGGGGGAGCAAGGAACTCAAGTGTGAGCACAAATGCAAGAACTGAGGGGGAGCAAGGGATCAAATGCTACAGACCCCGATTTGCAGAAGCCGAAAAGGGGGAGATTACCCTCTCGGCTAAGGTGGATCCAAGCTTGCTCCCAAGAAATTGGTATTGGTAATGAATAACTCACTGAACTCAATTTCAGGTTTATGATTTTCATTCCTATACGCTTTATTCACCTTAGCTTGTAGGGTTTAGGCTTCTTCAAATAGGGGGAGATTGTTGGGTATTGTATCCACAACGTACCTGATTTGAAGAAGCCCCTGATCAAGCTAAGGTAAATAGGCAATGTTTTTGACAAATTATTTCAAGTTGTGCTTGCAGTTATTCCACGCTAAGTGCACACCAATGTCAGGGTGCAGTAGGTCAATATACACGGGTCTGCACGACGTAATCCCTCGTTGAGCAGATTAGTGTGTTGGCCTTCGTGTACTCTCTCTATTGGAGTGCACTTACTTTCAAGCACAGGGCTGTAACTATGCAGGAGCAGACAAGGAGCAAGGATGGGTCAAGGAGCACTTCATGGGTGGAAAGACGAAAATTCGTCTAAGTGTAAATCGACGAGAATCACCAAGTGATTCTCGCCGATTCGTCGAGAATCAGTGGTTGATTCTCGCCGAATTCGATCCAGCCTCTTCTAAGCAAGCACCTCTACTTCTAAGTAAGAATCGACGAGAATCACCAAGTGATTCTCGCCGATTCGGCGAGAATCACTAGTGATTCTCGTCGAATCGTCGAGAATCACTGGTTGATTCTCGCCGTCTCGACCTGGCCTAAAGCAGTGCGTGCAACCAAGGAAAATTCGACGAGAATCATCTTTGATTCTCGCCGAATCGTCGAGAATCACCTTTGATTCTCGACGACTCGGCGAGATTCACTTTCGATTCTCACCGATTTTGACTTAGGCAATTTTCTGGAACTTCCTGAACCGGATTCTGCTGGTGTCAATATTCTGGACCGGGATTTAGGGATTCTTCTTGTGGGTCCCACAACGGTCTTATTCAAGTTGTCTACAGTATATATATACAGGTATTTTGAACGGAATCGACACACAGAAAAGAAGCCGAGCGCGATCTAACCCTAAAATCGCGAAACTGCTCCGCCGCCCCCGTCGCCGCTCGCGCTAGTGGTCGCCGCTGTTGATCACATTTCTTCCCGATCTCCGGCGACAGAAGCTTAGCCAAGCTTAGTGTCTCACGCGTCTATCCAGAGATCCCTTGTCTCTCGATTTGTTGATCGGGAAAAACTTCCCCGTCCGAATCGATCGAGACGACTGATCCTCGTGTGACCGTTGGTAGACCTAGCTAGCTTCGCTACGAAGTTGGGATCTCTAAAGAACAGCTGCCGCATATAGTCGTCGCCGCCGATCCCGTGAACCTAGCCGCCGCCCTTCTTGCCGCCGCCAGTTCCGGGGAGATCCTCTCCAAGAGAGATCTAAGGTTGTGAACTCCTTGTGGACGTCAAGAACACGTCGTCAACAAAGAGGGACATCTTAGTCTCCAAACGAAGTTTGTATCTCGTGTACATTCTACTTTATTTTTGTTGTAAAGGAACGGTGGTTCCGTGTTGTAAGGGTTGGGTGCAACCCGTTTTGTGGGAGTGTTGACTCCTACGTGTGGAAGGTTTCCTTCCGATAGTGAAGGGATTGGATTTCAATCCTGTTGGTGAAGAGACCGAGTCGTCCCTTGTCGGGAGATAGGTCGAAGGGGGAAAGTGGATGTACCCAAGTCGGGGAACCACTATAAATTGCCTGTGTATTCTGTGTGCTGTGCTGTTTATTTTTATTGTGCAGGTACAATCTTAAATTCCGCAAAAACGCTGCACGTCACCTATTCCCCCCCCCCCCATAGGTGAAGCTAGTTGACACTAGGTGGACTTTCACCCGCACTCTGATGACATAAATGCATGTTCCTCTATCCTATTGGGGCTATGCTATCCTCCTCTCTTGTTACCTCATTAATCGCATTTCGTACACGGTTCTCCACAGACAAACTCCCTTCTCTCCTCTATCCTGACAAGGATGCGTTTCCTCTTCCTCTGCGTATCTTTGGGTGCACGACCTTTGTGCACAATCCTTCCGCAACCCATGACAAACATGACTCACATGCCACGAAGTGTATCTTTTTGGGTTACTCAACTACCCAAAAAGGCTACTGTTGTTTTGATCTTGTTCTTCGGTAACAATATTTCTCTGCAGATGTGACATTCTTTGAGAATGTGTCCTATTTCTCCTCCGACCCACCTCCACCTCCTTCTACCACCGTCCCATCCACCCCGTCTACTCTCGTCGAGATTTTCCCACCATCACCTCCACCGTCTCTTCCTTCCCTCTCTTCCTCATCACCACTGCCATCTCCCTCTTCTCCGCGGCCGTCTCTCCTCTCTCTCGGGCTAGCTCTCTCCGCAATGGATGCTCCGGTTACTGAGGAACATACAGACCCGGATCTTCCCATTGCTCTTCGCAAAGGGGTGCGGACGTGTACCCAGCACCATCTGGCTGCTGTTGTTTCCGAAGATCGTCTCACTACTTCTCACGGGGCGTTTGCATTGGCTATCGCAGCGACAGCCACTCCCCGCACCTTCCAGGAAGCTCTCACTATTCCTCATTGGAAGGCTGTCATGGATGAGCAAATTGCTACCCTTACTGAACGGGGAACCTGGATCCTTGTTCCCCCACCTTTGAGCACGGATGTTGTTGGCTGCAGCTGGGTATTTGTTGTCAAATTCCATCCCGATGGTAGCATGGATCGCTACAAAGCCTGCCTGGTGCTAAAGGATTCACTCAGACCTATGGTGTTGATTACTTTGACACCTTCTCTATCGTTGCTCGCCTCAGCACCATTTGGGTCCTTATCTCTGTCGCTGTCAATAGGGATTGACCCATTTCGCTGCTGGATTTTAAGAATGCTTTCCTCTACGATGATCTGCAGGAAGATGTTTACATGGAGCAACCTCCTGGGTATGTTGCTCAGGGGGAGACACGAGTATGCCGGCTAAAGAAGGCTATCTATGGCCTCAAGCAGAGTCCTCATGCCTGGTTTGACAAATTTAGCGGCATTGTTGCGGCCATTGGTTTTACAAGAAGCTCAGCCAATCACTCTTTGTTCGTTCGGAAAACCACCTCTGGTCTGGAAGTTCTTGCGGTTTATCTTGATGATATTCTTCTTACTGGCGATGACCAGGATGGGATAACGTCGACAAAGAAACACCTCCGTCAACACGTGATCATAAAGGATATGGGCTCCCTGAAATACTTTATGGGGATTGAAATCTCTAGGAAGCCCAACTCCATGGTCCTTTCCCAACGAAAGTATGCTTTTGATCTTCTAAAGGAGGCAGGATTGACTGGTGCTAAACCTGCCCGTTGTCCCATGGCTGCTGGAGAAGACAAAACTTGGACAGATGACTCGCCTCTTCTATCCGATCTTACAAGGTATCGCCGTCTAGTGGGCAAACTCATTTATCTCACGATAACCAGACCCGATGATGGCCCGCGAGCAGACTCTTATTATGGTTGGTTCGATGAGTCGATCGACGCGGGCTTGCTAAGGTAGGCAAGTGCATCTATCGCAAGTAGTACTTGATATTCGGGGAATACCGAGGTCGTATTGTTCTCGGGGTCGGGTTGACTATTCTTACTCCTCCAGGAGGACTATTATTTTACTAAAAGTAAGGTGAAGATTTTAATTAAGTAAAGACAAAAAAAGTAAAAGAGCGAAAAAATGATTTAGAAAATTCGATGAAGGGTTAACGCTCGGCACCGAATCGGATTAATACAAAACTAACTTTTAATAATTATAAGACTTAGTATTCAAATTAATAAAAGACAACTTGGCCGTGGTGGTTCCACAAATGTGAGCTCACCTAGCTATAGGGATATCGCTCACCTAAACGCTAAGACTATTTGACCGAACGTTAGTCCGACGAAGGATTCCTCTTAATGCCCACTTTACGCTGAGAACCCCGCTATTTGGTGGGGAACCCAATCCGGAAGAATTACGCTTGTCCTCTCTCGAGAGTATGCACGCAACTCTCTTTACCCAGGGGTGATCTGTCCATACGCACGGCTTCTCGGCTAACTTGTCATTTAATTTCACTTTGCTCTCAAAAATGTGAACCCTTGGTCATTACAGAAGTGGGGTATTTATAGGAAAAAAATCTAAGCACACGCCCTCCGACACGGGCGTGTTGGGGGGGGGGGGGGGGGGGGTGGCGTGTCACTACTGTTTGCGATGTGATCCGGTGATTTGAATGGAAAGTTGACTTGCGACTGCATACGCGGATGTCATGCCCTTGGTCACGGGCGTGACATGCGGCGTGTCGGGGAGGTAGAACCGGGCACGGGTTGCTTCGAAAGTCGTCGGCGGGGTCTTGTCGGCCAGGTGGAGGATTCACGCCCAAGGTCACGGGCATGACTGGGGGTGTGTCGAGGAGGTCGACGATCATCGAGCTGAAAACGTCGAGTGGGATGGACAGGGGCTTGGGTCACGCCTCGAGTCGAGCGACACGGGCGTGTAGCCGGGCGTGTCAAACATTTCTCTTCAAAATCTTCTGATTCCACGGGAAATGCAATGTCACGGCTTGGTCACGGGCGTGACCCAAGGTACACGGGCGTGACATCTCATTTTTTTGACTTTTTCCTAGAAAATTTCAGAAATCAAAATTCAGTTAAGTTGGGTAAATATTTACAAAAAGAGACATATTTATAAATAAAAATAACTAAAAATTATGACTAAAAACTAAAATGATAAAAATAAAGTACTAAAATATGCGTATATTTACAACTTATCAAATACCCCCATACTTAGGCTTTTGCTATTCCAGAGCAAAAGTTTGAGGTTAACTTATAAAGAATAAAAAACTCTAAGTTTAGCTACAGCTTAATCAATTATAAGGGAGATCTAAATAAATATACGGGGTGTAAGAGTCAAGTCTTTAAATTATGTAGATGATTTAAATAGTGCAAAAGTTTTGGCCAAAAGACTTCTTGATGTAATCAAATAAAATGCAATATTTGTAATGGTTAGATTAACGAAAATAGCTTGGAATTATACGAACTCTAGCTTATAGGAGTGTTACTGGAAATAATACAATTTATAAATTATGCTCTCAAATAGATTTTTGAATTAATTCTAGAATTGTGTAATTGGCTAAGGGGGTTTATGTTTGTTTATGAAGTGGGTTTTGATTTTGAGGTGAGGTAATTTTTTCTCAAACCTCCATTTTTTTTCTTTTGGATTATTAGGAAAATGGAATCTTATTTTTCTAATATGATTTTTGTTTTTCAACTTCATAAGAATAAAATTAACCCAATGTATATGTGTAGGAGTAATGAATTTTATCCTCTTACTCCACAACATATAATCTTTTTTTATTGGGTGTCTATGTTTACGGAACGAAATCTTATTCCCATTGACATAGGATCTTTTAAGGATAAAAAAAAATTTATCATGCCAAGTAGGTCATGATAAGTAAGGGGAGAAAAGAAAACTAGATTTTTAATCCTAAAAATGTTTGAGAGCAACCTTAATAAATTGTACGTTCCAATTTTTCAGAAAGCTAAAAGTAAGTATAATTGAATTCTATAGTCGTTATTTCCTAACATAATACACGTGCTCCTATCAATGAAAAATTAGAAGTAGTTCCTAAAACGAGTTTCCTATCTTTAACAATGCATAATGAATTCTTTAAAACTTAACCCCGGTTATTTAAATTTTTCAATCAATAATTAACAAACGAATAACAAACAGAGAATTAATAAAATTCACATATAAATAAACTCAAAACAAAATTTTTGGATAGCAGGAAAGTTAAGAATGGAATATTTGATTTATTTGTTTCAAAATAATTTTGGATTTTTATAGTTTTTATCATCATTTTTTTTATATTTTTGATTTATCATCTTTTTTTTTGAATTTTTGTTTTGTTTTACTCAATTGTTTTTTGAATTTTTGACTTATTATCTTTTTTTTTTGTATTTTTGTGTTTATGTCTTTAATATATACAAATGCATACTAAAAATGCAAAAAAAATGCAAATTTTTTTTTTTTAGATTTTTAAGTTTTCAGAAATTTTTTTTGTATTTTTTTAGAAAATGTTCATTTTATTTACAAAGATTTTGGAGCAAAAGAGAAGTTATTTACAAGAATGAGAGAGAAAAGGAAGGGGGAGAGAGAGAAGATTACTTACAAAAAATATTTACAAAATGAAACTAAATATGTTTTGGAATTTTTTTTGTTTTATAATTTTTTTTGAAATTTGTGTCTTATAATTTTTTTGAAATTTTTGTGATAAAAAGAAAGAAAAAGAAAAAAAAATTTTGGATTTTTCATTTTAAATTTTTGTTTTGTTTTGTTTTGCTGTTATATTTTTTTTTTTTGGATTTTTGAAATGCAGAAAGTAGAAGTACAGAAAATAAAGCACGAAAATACCCTCATACTTAAGTCCAACATTGTCCCCAATGTTGCAACGTAAGTATGCGAAACAAAAACTAAGAGGCAATATGTATAAAGAAAATAAAGAGAAGGGGGGGGTAGAAGCTTCCCTGGAACGCGATCGGGGAGGCCCATTAGAAACCCTGCATTTATTAGAAAAAGCAGCAAAGATAATAAGGAAAGAGCGAAAAAGATAAGCGAGGGGTGCCTCCCATGAGTGCTTTGTTTATAGTCGTGTAGCTTGACTATTTTAGCGGGTTTATAGGGTGGAGGAAGGTTGTGGTTTCGTTATGCTCGATCACTGGGTCGCCCGCTATATAAGACTTTAATCGATGACCGTTTACTTTAAACCAACCTTTTTTCGGGTGGGAGACGAGTACGGTCCCATATGGAAAAACTTCTTCAACTAGGAAGGGGCTGGACCAACGTGATTTTAGTTTACCCGGAAAAAGCCTAAGACGTGAATTGTAAAGAAGGACAAGATCGCCCGAAGAAAAAATTTTTTGGGGACTTTATTTTTCGATCGTGATATAACTTAGAACGCTCCTTATAGAACTTATTGCTCTCGTAAGCGTTTGCACGCCATTCATCGAGCTCGTTTAGTTGCAGTTTTCTATTCTGAGCAGCTAAGTTGGCGTCGAGGTTTACGAGTTTTAAAGCCCAAAGAGCGTGATGCACTAGTTCTACGGGTAAATGACACGATTTGCCATAGACTAATCGAAATGGCGTACAATCAATTGCGGTTTTGTATGCCGTCTGATACACCCACAATGCATCGTTGTGTTTTACGGACCAATCTTTCCTATTTAGTGAAACAGTTTTGTCTAAAATTCGCTTAATCTCTCGATTGACTACCTCAACTTGGCCACTTGTTTGCGGGTGGTAGGGGGTGGCAAGTTTGTGCGTGACTCCATATTTAGCTAATGTCTTAGCCATAAGAGCGTTACAGAAATGCGTTCCCCTATCACTAACAATTGCGCGAGGCATGCGGAATCGAGAAAATAATTTTTTAATAAATATAACGACAACTCGCGCATCGTTGGTGGGGAGAGCTTGCGCTTCCGCCCACCTCGATACGTAGTCGACCACCACTAAAATATACATATTTTTGAAAGATGGAGGTCGGGGCCAACAAAATCTATGCCTCATAAATCGAAGACTTCGCACTCTAAAAACATGTTGTGGGGCATCTCATCACGACGAGAGATGTTACCCGACCGCTGACAGCTATCGCATGCGCGCACAAAATTATGCGCGTCTTTGAAGAGAGTGGGCCAAAAGTAGCCCGCCTTGAGCGCCTTCCGAGCTGTCCGGTTGGCTTGATAATGCTCATCGGCTGGACGCTCGTGGCAGTGCTTAAGAATTTGCAAGCACTTCACACCCGCAACGTATCTTCAGACCGCTTGGTCCGCGCAGATACGAAAAAGAAATGGGTCCTATTAAATGAAAATTTTCAAGTCAAAAAAGAATTTCTTCTTTTGATGACTTGAAAACTCTTTTGGAAGCACCCGCGCTGCTAAGTAATTTGCAAAATCTGCGTACCAAGGCGAAGATGATGAAGAATTATGAAAGGCAAGGAGGCGTTCCTCGGGTAATCTGTCATTTATTTCAGATTCGACGAGCGCTTCTACAACCGGATTTTCTAAATGGGAGAGGTGGTCTGCCGCTAGATTTTCCGCTCACCGCTTATCTCGGATCTCCAAATCAAACTCTTGTAGGAGGAGAATCCATCAAAGAAGGCGGGGCTTCGCATCATTTTTAGCTAATAAATATTTAAGGGCGGAGTGATCAGTAAATACGATTACTTTAGAAAGCGTTATATACGAGTGAAACTTATCAAAAGCGAAAACGACGGCTAAGAGTTCCTTTTCTGTCATCGTGTAATATATTTGTGCGGAAGTGAGCGTCTTGCTAACGTAATAAATTGGATGAAAATGTTTTTCTATGCGTTTGCCAAGAACGGCACCTAAGGCACTATCACTAGCGTCGCACATTATTTCGAACGGAAGGGACCAATTAGGGGCCACTAAAATTGGTGAAGTGATAAGTTTTTGTTTTATTAAATTAAAGGCAGACTCGCATTCACTACTAAAGATGAAACGTGATTCCTTTTCAAAGAGGTGAGTAAGCGGCTTTGTTATTTTTGAAAAGTCTTGAATAAATCATCGGTAAAAGCCCGCATGGCCTAAGAAACTCCTAATAGATTTTACGTTTGTTGGTTGTGGAAGTTTTTTGATGATTTCTATCTTGGCCTTATCCACCTCCATCCCCTTAGCCGAAATCATATGGCCGAGGACCAAACCTCCTCGAACCATAAAGTTGCATTTTTCCCAATTTAAAACAAGGCTTGTGTCCTCGCACCGTTGAAGGACACGATCTAAATTGTGAAGGCAATCGGGAAAAGAGCATCCGAAAATAGAAAAGTCATCCATGAAGACTTCCATAATGTCTTCTACTAGCTCGCCAAAGATCGCTAGCATACATCTTTACAATGTAGTCGGCGTATTGCAGAGTCCAAATGGCATAGTTCGATATGCGAAGGTGCCAAACGGGCAAGTAAAAGTTGTTTTCTCTTGATCATCGGGGGAAATGGGGATTTGGAAAAACCCCGATAAACCATCAAGAAAACAATAATATGGATGACCAGATAAGCGCTCTAAAATCTGATCTAGAAACGGTAGTGGGAAATGGTCCTTGCGGGTGGCATCATTAAGTTTTCTATAATCGATGCACACTCGCCAAACCGTAACAGTACGAGTTGGGACGAGCTCGTTATGCTCATTCGCCACTACGGTTAGACCGCCCTTCTTGGGCACGACATGCACGGGACTAACCCATGCACCGTACGAAATAGGGTATATAATTCCCGCATCTAATAATGTAATAATCTCGGCTTTAACGACTTCTTTCATGTTTGGGTTAAGACGTCGCTGCGACTGAATCGTTTTGCGGCAATTATCGTTAAGAAAAATCTTATGGGTGCAAAAGGAGGGGTTAATCCCCTTTAAGTCAGCGATTCGCCACGCGATTGCATGACAATGTTTAAGTAAAACTTCCAATAAATCGGAAGTCTCTGAATCACTCAAGTCCGAAGAAATAATAACGGAAAGCATATCGCCTTTTCCCAAAAATGCGTATTTGAGTGATGCGGGTAAGGGTTTGAGGTCTAGGATGGGCGGTTCTTCTAGAGAGGTTTTAATTCCTATGTCTTTCTTACCAATTGGTTCGAAAGTCAAGTCTAAAGAGGTATCCTCATCGCATTTAAAATTTTCGAGCGCATAAATATCGTCGTTTAAAAATACGGACTCGAAAACGGGAGAAGAACGATCTCCAAAAAAGGTATCTAAAGAATAGCAGAAATCGTCGCTCGATGACAAATTGTCCATCGAGGGATTAATAGAGAAAGTAACTTAGTCATCTCCTACCCGGAGTAGAAGACGACCATTACTAACATCTATTAGTGCATGGGAGGTGGCGAGAAAAGGACGACCGAGTATTGTTGGTACCTCGACGTCCTCCTCGATGTCTAAGATGACGAAGTCTACCGGGAAGGTAAACTTGTCTACTCGGACAAGGACATCCTCCACGACCCCGATAGGGAACTTAACTGAGCGATCCGCTAATTGGATGCGCATATTCGTAGGACTAGGAGTACCCAAACCTAAACGCGAAAAGAGCGAGAACGACATCTGATTAATGCTAGCCCCTAAATCAGCTAAGGCGTACTATACTAATATATTGCAAAAAGGCACGAGATGGAAAACCGACCCGGGTCGTTTTTTTTTGTGGGCAATTTATTAGTAAGAGCCGCCGAGCAGACAGCGTTGAGAGATACATGCGAAATATCCTCTAATTTACGTTTATTAGAAAGTAATTCTTTTAAAAATTTCACATATTTGGGCTTTTGCGAGATAGCATAGCAAAAAGGAACATTAATATGTATTTGTTTTAATAATAATAAAAAATTTTCATATTGAGCGTCCTTACGCTCGTTATCTAATCTATGCGGATAAGGTAAGGCCTTGTTTAAAATAATTTTTTCATTTAAAATCGGTAAAGGCGGCGTAATCAAAGAAGGGGGAAGGTGGGTCGGAGGCGAAATATGTACCTGAGGGTCGGTCCGTTTTGGATCGACCACTTCCTTTCCGCTACGAAGGGTTATAGCATTGGCGTTCTCCCGCGGATTGGGCTCCGTGTTTCCCGGCAGTGCCCCGAGCGCGCGCTCGGACATCATCCTCGCCAGCTATCCAACCTGCTGTTCAAGTGTTTTTAGCGATCTCGTGATGTTGCGTATATTTGACTCATTGGACGCGATATATTTAGAAAACTTTTCCTCCATCGGGGAGGGTTTTGGAAGAGGAGGAGGCGGCAGAAATCCGAGCGCATAAGAAATAGGGGGATGCTGCGCATTGTTCGGGTTGCTCCAAGAAAAATTGGGGTGATTCCTCCAGCCCGGATTATAGTTATTACTATATGGGTTGTTGGGGTTGAAGGAAGGACGACCCAAATTTCCCATGAAATCCACGAACTCTTCGGCCACGCAGACGTTAGGGGGAATAAAACAAGGAGGAGTGGAGGAGGCAGCAGACATCTCCGCCACCTGCTTTGTTAACCTTTCAACTTGAAGGGTTAAGAGAGCAGTGGCATCCACTTCAAAAAGGCCGGCCGCCGATTTTGGGTATTCCCGCGGGACATTCCATTGATAGGCGTTCATAGCCATCTCTTCGAATAAATCCTGGGCAGCCTCGGGGGTTTTGTTGTTTAAGGTGCCCCCGGCAGCCGCATCAATCATTTGACGCGTCTGAAAATTCAGCCCATTATAAAAAATTTGTACCTGTAACCATGTTGGCAGCGCGTGGTGCGTGCACCGACGGAGGAACTCCTTAAACCGTTCCCAAGTCTCATATAGAGACTCGGGATCGTTTTGCACAAATGAAGAAATGTCCGCCCTCAACTTTGCAGTTTTTGCGGGCGGAAAGTACTTCATTAGGAATCGCTCCGTCAACTCAGCCCACGTGGTGATACATCCTCGCGGGAGGGCATTCAACCACGCCTTGGCTTTGGACTTAAGGGAAAAAGGAAATAGGCGCAAGCGAATTGCGTCATCAGTGATGCCATTAATCTTGAAAGTGTCACATATCTCCAAAAAATTGGACAAGTGGACATTCGGGTCCTCATCCGGCAGTCCATCGAACTGCACAGCATTTTGTACCATTTGAATGACACTTGACTTTATTTCAAAATTATTATCTGCCACCGCAGGGCAAACAATACTAGACCCAGTATCATCCATGTTAGGCCGGGCGTAATAAGACATAGTACGCTCGGCCGCCGGGGTAGGGTTAGGCGCAGCCATAACTACAACAGAGGGTTCTCCGATAGATTCCTCGATATCTAAAGAAGGAGTTCGGCGTTGAGATCAAATACGCGCAAGAGGCCGTTCGATATCAGGGTCGAAGTCAAAATCTTCAGACTCGGAGGGTTGTCCACGGGTCATACACCCTAAAAAAAATTAAAACAAAATAAACACTTTTTTGGAATTTTATTTTAAAATAGATTTTTTAGGTTTTAAAATTGTTTTAGTTGTTTATTTTTTTATATAGAAAATAAGTAAAAGTAATAGACTCTGGAATTCGAAATAGCAACTCGAATGTTCCCCGGCAACGGCATCAAAAACTTGATGGCCCGCGAGTAGACTCTTATTGTGGTTGGTTCGATGAGTCGATCGCCACGGGCTTGTTAAGGTAGGCAAGTGCACCTATCGCAAGTAGTACTCAATATTCGGGGGAATACTGAGGTCGTATTGTTCTCGAGGTCGGGTTGACTATTCTTACTCCTCTAGGAGTACTATTATTTTAATAAAAGTTAGGTGGATATTTTAATTAAGTAAAGACGGAAAAAGTAAAAGAGCGAAAAAATATTTTAGAAAATTCGATGAGGGTTAACGCTCGGCACCGAATCAGATTAAGACAAAAATAACTTTTAATAATTATAGGACTTATTTTTCAAATTAATAAAAGGAAACTTGGCCGTGGAGGTTCCACAAATGTGATCTCACCTAGCTATAGGGACATCGCTCACTTGAACGCTAAGACTATTCGACCGAACATTAGTCCGAAGAAGGATTCCTCTTAACGCCCACTTTACGCTGAGAACCCCGCTATTAGGTGGGGAACCCAATCCGGAAGAATTACGCTTGTCCTCTCTCGAGGGTATGCACACAACTCTCTTTACCCAGGGGTGATCTGTCCATACGCACGGCCTCTCGGCTAGCTAGCGTATGGATAACGGAAATAGGGCCCACACATCGATTATGTGATCCTACGCGTTGTTAACCCGGGGCAACCCTTAAGTCCTAAAATTAAAGTTAAAATAAAAAAACTTTAATTATTACTAATCATTTTAAATGTCCCAATGCTATTCGATGCCGAGGCTAATAGCGATTAGCCCCACATCGGTATGAGGAGGGCTTTATAATTTGATGAGGCTCGAGTTCGAGACTAAATGCTAAAGGATTATAAGAAGAGGACATAAAAAAATAACAAACATTTAGAAAGCTGAAAAGTTAGCAAAAAAAAGAGAACTCACGCACACTTCAAATTATAAATAAAAAAAGAAACTAAGTTACAAAAAAGAAAAATTACAGGTCCTACTCAAACGAGTAGGCGGGAAATAAAGTGAGTCCTACTCAAACGAGTAGGCGGGAAATAAATGCAAGTACAAGTTCTACTCGAATGAGAAGACGGTAAATGACAAGTCCTACTCAAACAAGAAGGCGGGAAATGAAAACAATGCGTCATTTAACTCTTAACGAGTAGGTGAAAATAAATACGCACATGCACACACTCTACACGAATTGAAAGAAAGCAATAAAACAAAGCTTGAAAATTTATCTCCTACACACACACACTCTACATAATTGAAGAAAGCGATAAAGAGAAGCATGAAAAATAACACCTACACTCACACACTCTACATAATTAAAGAAAGCATAAAGATTATTCTCATACACTCACACACACAATATGAAATCCTAAAGAGCAAAATGAAATCCTAACTCCTACACTCACACACACAAATTAAAAACAAAAAATGAAAGTTACCTAAAAATTAAAACAACTACTTTTTATACTTAGATTTTATCAAAAACACATAAAAAGAACAAATTAAAAAAAAAAGAACAAAAGTTTTTCAAAACAAATCAAAAACCAAAGTTCTTTAAAAATTAAAATAACAAGTTTTTCATTGTTATGATTTCATAAAAGCTATTAAAAAGTGAAAAGAAAATGAAAATAACAAAAAAGTTTTACAATCCTACAAAAAAGGCTAAGTAAAAAAATTCAAAATCACTTTCAAAACTCTTTTATAAATTCATTAGAATGAAATTTAAAAACTCTAAAATAACAAGTTTTGGTGAGGAAGAGAAAAGATAAACATACTACATTTCATTTGGAGATAAAATCTATGATAAAACCTAACATGGAGACTAATTAAAAACATATGAAACAAACATATTACACTCATACACACACGCACACTTTTCATAAAAAGAAGAACAAAGAAGAAACTAAGGATAAAATGAGAAGGAAAGTGGGCACACACATCGATTCCAAAGCCATTTAAGAAGAGAAAATCTAGCATATTTTACTGATTAAAGTGAGCTATTACAAGGCTATTACAAAACTAACACAAAGTTAATACAAACATAAAAAGGAAGAGGGAGAAAGTTCTCCTTACATAGCACTAGAATCCACAGATGCAGGCCACAAAACACACTAAAGTGGCTCAAAAATGTGAACCCTTGGTCATTACAGAAGTGGGGTATTTATAGGAAAAAAAATCTAAGTACACGCCCTCCGACACGGGCGTGTCGGGGGGGGGCGTGTCACTACTGTTTGCGATGTGATCCGGCGATTTGACTGGAAAGTTGACTTGCGGCTGCAAACACTGATGTCACGCACTTGGTCACGGTCGTGACATGGGGCGTGTCGGGTAGGTAAAACCGGGCGCGGCTCGCATCAAAAGTCGTCGGCGGGGTCTTGTCGGCCGGCTGGAGGAATCACCCCCAAGGTGTCACAACCCGCATTTTCTCAATGGTAGAAATCGTATCAGAGTAGGAGAAAACACGCGCCGTGATGCCACGTCGTGCAGGGGATAACTGCACACGCTCAGGCAAAACTCCAGACATTAGATTTTGAGGAAAAACGTTGATTAAATATGAAAGAAAATCAGTTAAGTTGGTTGGTCGTATCCCTCGGCACAGTGGATCAGCTAGTCCACGAGTAAAATTATATCTATACGCAGCAGAAAATACTCTGGTTCAATTAACTTGACACCCTAAATGAGCATAAATATCCCCGGGGGACGACTTATACGTGCATGACTCTAAGGTGAATATAATAGGTATGAAAAATAGTATTTTACGTTGAGGAAAAGTAGTGTCTTTGATTTAGAAACATGTTATGCATGGGGGTACATATAATGATACTTTTAGGTTTTAAAATATCTAAAATGCAACCTAGCATAAATCCTTCCCAGAAGCAAGTAACCAACCTCAAATAGGCAACCACAACAGTTTAAATTCATATTCAGCATCACAAAAAGCCACCAGTGGGCGCCAACAACCTGACACGAACCCACTGGCGAGTATGTGTGTCTATACAGAAGAGTAAAGAACTACCTCACAACAAACGGGGATCTGCAATCTCGGCTACCCTAGAGGCAACCAACAAGCCCCTCCAAAGAACTAGCCGCTGAACTGGCTACAACCTGGACCTGAGGCATTCAAGAAAAGAACACCTCAGCAAGGAAACAATCAAAAGTAAATAGAGCAATAGGTTAGTCATCAAATAAGACGAAGGGTTACCAACCCGACAACAAACTGCTATAAGCAAAAGAAAAAGAGAATGATAGTAAGAAAAGAGTACTGTCTAAAACACGGCAGAGCACACCAAGAGCGAGCAATAAACCAACATGCCCTACCAAAAGAGCCTGCAATAGCATCAGGACATATACATGTGCCAAAGAAAAGGGTAAACATAAACAGGAAAGGGACTAACAGTCCTAACACGTGGGTAAGCGGCAGTGGTCAAAACATGGGTCTGAATGCATAACCAGAATCAGACCCAAAAAGGGCTAAGGGGTCAAACAGTGGTAGATTTAGGGTCCCACACACACCAACCCAAATCGGGGCAAAAGGCGGTGGCTACAACTCTCCACATAAAACCACCCCTCCAGAGGCCACCAAAACTCCACCACCTGCCATATCCCAAGAGTCGGCATGCAGAAAAAAATTTAGCCGAACACCCAATGCCCCCCCTCCTAGGGAAAAGTCCCACTAACAGTCCTAAGAAACACACGAACCCAAGGCAAAAAAAGAAAAAAATGTCGGGTCCAACCGACGTGGCCTTGCACGCCTAACTAAAACCAACCCCGAGTCTCCCTGACCCCAAAATAAGGGCAGCACCCAGTGTCGACATGATGTGTCGACACCACGACAAGCCGGTGTCGACACAAGGTGTCGACACTGCCGCTGCGGGTGTCGACACCAAGTGTCGACACCACTGCGGCCGGTGTCGACACAAGGTGTCGACACTGCCACTGCGAGTGTCGACACCACTGCGGCCGGTGTCGACACAAGGTGTCGACACTGCCGCTGCGGGTGTCGACACCAAGTGTCGACACCACTGCGGCCGGTGTCGACACAAGGTGTCGACACTGCCGCTGCGGGTGTCGACACCAAGTGTCGACACCCTGACAGGCTGGTGTCGACACCACGTGTCGACACCCTGCCAGGCTGGTGTCGACACCACGTGTCGACACCCTGACAGGCTCCAGGCGCCAGAACCAGCACCCAACCAGAAGCGAGGACGAGAATACTCTCTCTAGAGTACAACATCCACCGGCAATGGCAGCTACTCGTCTCAAACCGAACCAAAACTGCTCCTAATAGACGCAATCCCTCGGAAAACTGAGATTTAACTGGAACTTTCTACACTAACCACAGTATGATCGGGCACAAACCCTAGCTTACACCTAAGATCTAAACAAGACAAAGATAAAAATTAGCTCAAAAGAAAGACAAAGATCAGCTTTGGCAAGGATGAGGGGACATCACTTGCCTCAATACCAGAAAAGCTTGGCCGGCGGCAACCCCCACTCTCGGATCTAGCCGCAGAGCACCAGCCGAGGAGCAGAAAGAGTGCAGATCCATGCGAGGGCAGTCCAGATCCACTCTCGAAACCAAAATCCGACCGCAAAAACTCCAGGAACACGGCGTCCGAAGGCTAGGGTAGGCCGGCGATGCTCTTCCTCTCGTACAGGCGACGGGCGACGGCTTCAATCAAGAAGAGAAACAGGAAAAGAACAAGAGGGGCCCTAAAAACTGACCCAAGACTATATATACATCAGTTTTAATAATAAACAAACCACATATCAATAATTATTTACACTTAATAGCAAAACAACCCGAAACCCGAAACTTCTCGGAAAAAGATGAAATTCACGCCGCAGCTAAAAACCCACGCTACGAACGCAACTACGAAGTCAAAATTAGCATCCGATGAACAAAACCCGGGATAACATCTCCCGAAGCCAAAAACACAAGCATTCCCTAAGAGGCCCAGCCGAGTCATCAAACGGACTCCGGCTAGCTGGGGAATCTTGCTAACAGGCTACAAACAGGCTACACAGGGAACCCTAAGAGCTAAGACCACGCTCTACAACGGCAAAAAGCCGGAAATACGCCATCGTAACGCCAGCCAAAGATCAAACAAAGCACAGAAAAACCGGGGCGTTACAGCCACCCCCCCTAAAAGAAAGTTTCGCCTCGAAACTTTACTCACAACACTCCTATAACGTAGGAGAGAGAAGGAGCCAGGAAAGAGCCACAAATAAATAAGAACAAAACAGAGTATACCAGGCACAAGATCAATGAAACAGACGAGGGTGAGCCTCCCTCATAGCCGACTCCAACTCCCAAGTCGCGCTCTCCACATCCTGATTCCTCCATAAAACTTTAACCATAGGAATAGTCTTCTTCCGCAACGCCCGAACTTGAGAATCCAAAATTCGAACACGCACCTCCACATAAGAAAGATTCGGCTCCAACTGAGGCACAGAATCCAATACCTGCCTGCCATTTATCACACATTTTCGTAGCTGACTGACGTGAAAGACATCATGTACGCCAGGGAAATTTGCGGGCAAAGACAGCCTGTAGGCTGATACCCCAATCCGCTCAATAATCGGAAATGACCCCACGTACCTCGGGTCCAACTTCCTATTCTTGCCAAACCGCTTGACTCCAATCAACGGGGAGACCTTCAAGAACACCGAGTCCCCCACAACAAATTCCAAGTCCGATCTACGCCGATTGGCGTTCTTCTCATATCTTTCCTGGGCTATCCGAAGCTTTTCCCGAATAAGCTTCACAGCGGTCTCCATCTCCTCAAGCGCTTCTGGACCCAACAAAGGTCCCTCGCCAAGCTCATCCCAAAACAAGGGAGTCCTGCAGCGCCTCCCATACAAAGCTTCAAAAGGAGCCATTTGCAAGCTTTCTTGATAACTGTTGTTATATGCGAATTCCATAAGCCGCAAGCGCTCGTCCCACGCTCCTCCGTGGTCCAGAATATAGCATCGGACCATATCTTCCACAATCTGATTTACTCGCTCCGTCTGACCATTGGTCTGCGGATGATAAGTCGTGGAGTATCTCAAATCTGTACCCAACCCTTCTTGAAGGCTCTTCCAAAAACGAGACGTGAACCTGGAGTCTCTATCTGATATGATACTTACGGGTACACCATGCAATCTGACGACCTCTTCCAGATACAGCTCGGCTATCTTCCTCATCGAATAATCTATCTTAAATGGTACAGAATGAGCGCTCTTCGTCAATCTGTCTACAATTACCCAAACTGAATCATGCCCCTTGGGCGATTTCGGTAAGCCGGTAATGAAATCCATCGAGATACTCTCCCACTTCCACATCGGAATCTCCAAGGGAGTCAGCTTGCCACCAGGCCTCCCATGGTCGGCTTTCACACGCCTGTAAGTGAAACACTCTGAAACAAATCTGGCTATGTCCTACTTCATCCCGTACCACCAGGCAATTTGTTTTAAATCATGATACATCTTGGTAGACCCTGGATGGTAGGCAACACTAGATCCGTGGGCGTCTTTGCACACCATGCCCCGGATATCTCCAACTGTGGGGATGCAAAACCTGCCACGGTACTTCAAGGTACCTGCATCATCTAGAGAGAAATCTGGTAATTCACCCCTCTCAGCTCGAAGATACAAATGCAGAAGATCGGGATCGTCCTTCTGATGCAGTCTCGTAAGTGTAATCCACGAAGGTTCTGCTACTGCTATGCTACTCTGCGAATCACAGCTTCCCACAGAAATGTCCATCAACAGAAACTCTTCCACTAGACGCTCGGCGGAAAGATTAAAAATCTTACCTGACTTCCGACTCAGGGCATCAGCCACCACATTTGCCTTGCCTGGATGATACTGAATTTCAACATCATAGTCGGCCACATACTCCAACCACCGCCGCTGGCGCAGATTCAATTCTTTCTGAGTGAAGACATACTTCAGACTCTTATGATCCGTGAAAATCTTGCACTGCGTGCCATATAGCAAATTCCTCCACAATTTCAACGCGTAAATCACAGCTGCAAACTCCAGGTCATGCGTAGGGTAGTTCCTCTCGTGAGTCTTTAACTGCCTCGACCCATACGCAATCACCTTCCCGCCCTGCATCAAAACGCAGCCCAGACCGACATGCGACGCATCCACATATATATCATACTCACTGCCCTCCGTAGGCAAAGACAAAATTGGAGCCGAACATAGCCTTCTTTTTAGTTCCTCAAAAGCCTTCTCACACTTGTCATTCCATATAAAGGCTACATTCTTCTGCGTCAACTTGGTCAACGGCGCGGACAAGGTAGAGAAACCTTCTGCAAATCTTCTATAGTAACCAGCCAAACCCAAGAAGCTTCTGATCTCTTTGGGGGTAACGGGTCTCGCCCATTCCATAACAGCAGCGATCTTTTCCGGGTCCACAGATATTCCCTCCTTATTAATCACGTGGCCTAGAAAAGAAACTTGAGGCAACCAAAATTCACATTTGCTCAGCTTGGCGTAAAGCTTATGGTCTCTCAGAGTCGCCAAGACCAGCCGCAAATGTCGATCATGCTCCTCTGCATCCTTAGAATACACCAAAACATCGTCTATAAAGACAATCACAAACTTATCTAGAAAATCCTTGAAAACTCTGTTCATCAAATCCATAAAAGCTGAGGGCGCATTAGTCAAACCGAATGACATAACCAAAAACTCAAAATGCCCATGACGAGAGCGGAACGCCGTCCGCGGAACATCTGACTCCCGAATCCTCAACTGGTGATAGCCCGAACGAAGATCTATCTTGGAAAACACGGCACTACCACACAGTTGGTCAAACAAATCATCGATTCGCGGCAAAGGGTACCTGTTCTTAATAGTAACCTTGTTCAGCTCTCTATAGTCGATGCATAACCTCATCGACCCATCCTTCTTTTTAACGAACAGCACTGGCGCACCCCAAGGCGAAGAACTCGGCCGTATAAAGCCCTTTTCCAATAACTCGTCCAGCTGAACTCGCAACTCTTCCAGCTCTCGCGGGGCCATCCGGTACGGCGCCTTTACGATAGGACGCGTGCCTGGCTCCAAATCTATTGCAAACTCGACATCTCGATCGGGTGGAAGACCGGGAAGGTCGTCTAGAAACACATCAGAAAAGTCACACACCACAGGAATCTCCTCCAAACGGGGCTCACTAACAATCGACCCTACCAGGGAAACCACACAGGCAAAACAGCCAAAAGCAAGCAACTTCCGAGCACGCACCGCAGAAATGATTGGAGACTCCTGGAGAGAATATCCATAAACGCTCCCTGGCTGACCGTTGTCTTTGACGAAGTCCAAGCGCTTACCCTTGCACTGGATCACAGCATCGTACCTTGACAACCAGCCCATGCCCAAAATAACGTCGAAGTCCTCCAGGTCAATCACCTTCAAATCTGCCTTGGCTAGAAAATCTCCCAACAAAATTGGACAATCGAGGATACCCAGGTCTGTAACCACAGAGTCACCGGAGGGGAACTTAACGCAGAAGGCACCACCAACACGATCTAGGCCCAGACTGAACCGCTCCACAAAGGCTCTAGCCACAAACGAGTGGGTAGCGCCGGAATCGAAGAGAACGCGCGCCCAGCGGTTCTTTACCTTAAATCACCCTACGAATTGCATACGCATCTAAGGCAACAAGCGCTAAAACGAAAACTACACCCGAAAAGAGAACGTAACGAAACGACTGGGGAGGAGTCGAACCTGAGATAACCTAGGTCGAGGTCTGCGCTTCGTCTGCCGAGAGCACATTCAGCTTTCCTTTTCCTTTATCCACTTGCTGAGGCGGTGGCAGAGCCTGGAGGGGAACTGGCTGCAGAATAGACTGGGTCTGAGGGCACCTTGTCTTGAGATGACCCCTCTGGCCGCACTGAAAACAGACCTTATCTTTTAACTAACAACGGGCAGCCTCATGCCCCTTCCTTCCACACAAGGCACACACCAAGTCTCCCCTGGAAGTACCCTGAATCACGTGCACCTGTTCCTTCTTCTGCGCTCCCAACCTTTTGAAACACTTCTCAAAGGGGTGGCCTGGCCGGCCACAAAAGCTACAAATCTCTTTGACCTTCTTTCTTGCGACAACATCAGGTTCCTGAGGGCTCTTCCCTCCACCGGACTTCCGCTTATCTTTCCTTAACTGCTGGCCTCTATTCTTGGCATTCTTAATGGCCTCAACTCTCAAAGCAGCTTCAACCACACTGGCGTAACTGACTGCTCCATAGGCATTTGCTAACTGCTGTATGTCGTTTCTTAGTCCACCCAGAAATTGCTTAACTCGGTCTGCCTCAACACTCACCAGACCTGGAGCAAACTGACTCAACTTACTAAACTCAGTCTCATACTCACTAACCATGAGTTTCCTCTGCTTTAAGTGAAGAAAGTCGTTCATTAGCCGGTCCCGTTCGACTGAAGGCAGAAACTTACTTAACAACAGCACCTTAAATGACTCCCAAGTGCAACCTGCCACTAAGCTCTCTTTCTCCCTCAGCCACCAATTCTTTGCTAGGCCCTTGAGCTGGCAGGCAGCGAGCATCACTCTCTGATCGTCCGTAATCCCTGAGTATGAGAACATTTCCTCAATGGTAATCAGCCAGTCATCCAAAATCATAAAATCTGCCTGCCCATCATAGGTAGGGGGTCTCAGCCGCTGAAACTGGGATATGAACGCCATCTCCGGAGGCACTACAACCAAAGGCACGGGAGGAGCAGGAGGGGCAGGGACAGCTACCCCCTCTGCGGGGTTCTGAGCTCTCGGGGGCTGTCCCGCCACAACTGCTACAAGGGACTGAATCTGAGCCTGCATAGCCACTACCTGCCTCGATAACTCCTCATTACTCTGCCGCAAGCTTTCTACCAACGCATCGCTCTGCGCTCCTGACGTCTCACCCTCGGATTGTGGGGTGGATCTCGTCGCAGGACGTCTCGCCATCCTAGAATCGCACAAGCTTTAGACAAATCCTAGCCCATCAACTAGAACAAAACTACCCGGTAGGGACAAACACACTTAAATATGAACTTCACCTGCAAAACTTCCTCTGAGAGTTGTTTTGTTACCATGATGATGTTATGCTTAACCTAAGATGGTTCACCACCATCATACTAACTCAGGTGCCTAAACCATGAATGCATGTATTTATATTCTTTTTGACTCAAAACCGTGTGTGTACATATGTCATCTTGCAAATCTTTAGCTTGGCACATTGTGCTTATGAAATGATATGCTATGCATGATGTGCTATGCATTCTAAAAAGGCCTTAGTGCATGCCATGGGCGGCGTACACATGAAAATGTTATGCATCCCATACTACATAACATTCCCATGTAATGAGAAAAGAAAACGTGCTAGCCGCATTCATGTGGTGAGGTTATGCATCCCATACTACATAACCCTCACATGTTGCCTCCTATGGTGGATCCATATACAAACACATATTATGCATCCCATACTACATAATATGCCATGTATACTTCCTTATGCTCATGAGTGTAGTGTTCGTGCTTCGGCCAAGACGTGCGGGTCACATAGCGGTGTGTGAATGATATGATACCAAACACTAATGCAGACAAGGGAAAGGTTGCCCAATCATTTGTCAAGCAACCTCCCTCTGATACCAACTATCACAACCCGCATTTTCTCAACGGTAGAAATCGTATCAGAGTAGGAGAAAACACGCGCCGTGATGCCACGTCGTGCAGGGGATAACTACACACGCTCAGGCAAAACTCCGGACATTAGATTTTGAGGAAAAACGTTGATTAAATATGAAAGAAAATCAGTTAAGTTGGTTGGCCGTATCCCTCGGCACAGTGGATCAGCTAGTCCACGGGTAAAATTATATCTATACGCAGCAGAAAATACTCTGGTTCAATTAACTTGACACCCTAAATGAGCATAAGTATCCCCGGGGGACGACTTATACGTGCATGACTCTAAGGTGAATATAATAGGTATGAAAAATAGTATTTTACGTTGAGGAAAAGTAGTGTCTTTGATTTAGAAACATGTTATGCATGGGGGTACATATAATGATACTTTTTGGTTTTAAAATATCTAACATGCAACCTAGCATAAATCCTTCCCAGAAGCAAGTAACCAACCTCAAATAGGCAACCACAGCAGTTTAAATTCATATTCAGCATCACAAAAAGCCACCAGTGGGCGCCAACAACCTGACACGAACCCACTGGTGAGTATGTGTGTCTATACAGAAGAGTAAAGAACTACCTCACAACAAACGGGGATCTGTAATCTCGGCTACCCTAGAGGCCACCAACAAGCCCCTCCAAAGAACTAGCCGCTGAACTGGCTACAACCTGGACCTGAGGCATTCAAGAAAAGAACACCTCAGCAAGGAAACAATCAAAAGTAAATAGAGCAATAGGTTAGTGAGCAAATAAGACGAAGGGTTACCAACCCGGCAACAAACTGCTATAAGCAAAAGAAAGAGAGAATGATAGTAGGAAAAGAGTACTGTCTAAAACACTGCAGAGCACACCAAGAGCGATCAATAAACCAACATGCCCTACCAAAAGAGCCTGCAATAGCATCAGGACATATACATGTGCCAAAGAAAAGGGTAAACATAAACAGGAAAGGGACTAACAGTCCTAACACGTGGGTAAGCGGCAGTGGTCAAAACATGGGTCTGAATGCATAACCAGAATCAGACCCAAAAAGGGCTAAGGGGTCAAACAGTGGTAGCTTTAGGGTCCCACACACACCAACCCAAACCGGGGCAAAAGGCGGTGGCCACAGCTCTCCACATAAAACCACCCCTCCAGAGGCCACCAAAACTCCACCACCTGCCATATCCCAAGAGTCGGCATGCAGAAAAAAATTTAGCCGAACACCCAATGCCCCCCCTCCTAGGGAAAAGTCCCACTAACAGTCCTAAGAAACACACGAACCCAAGGCAAAAAAAAGAAAAAAATGTCGGGTCCAACCGACGCGGCCTTGCACGCCTAACTAAAACCAACCCCGAGTCTCCCTGACCCCAAAACAAGGGCAGCACCCAGTGTCGACATGATGTGTTCGACACCACGACAAGCCGGTGTCGACACAAGGTGTCGACACTGCCGCTGCGGGTGTCGACACCAAGTGTCGACACCACTGCGGTCGGTGTCGACACAAGGTGTCGACACTGCCGCTGCGGGTGTCGACACCAAGTGTCGACACCACTGCGGCCGGTGTCGACACAAGGTGTCGACACTGCCGCTGCGGGTGTCGACACCAAGTGTCGACACCACTACGGCCGGTGTCGACACAAGGTGTCGACACTGCCGATGCGGGTGTCGACACCAAGTGTCGACACCACTGCGGCCGGTGTCGACACAAGGTGTCGACACTGCCGCTGCGGGTGTCGACACCAAGTGTCGACACCCTGACAGGCTGGTGTCGACACCACATGTCGACACCCTGCCAGGCTGGTGTCGACACCACGTGTCGACACCCTGACAGGCTCCAGGCGCCAGAACCAGCACCCAACCAGAAGCGAGGACGAGAATACTCTCTCTAGAGTACAACATCCACCGGCAATGGCAGCTACTCGTCTCAAACCGAACCAAAACTGCTCCTAATAGACGCAAGCCCTCAGAAAACTGAAATTTAACTAGAACTTTCTACACTAACCACAGTATGATCGGGCACAAACCCTAGCTTACACCTAAGATCTAAACAAGACAGAGATAAAAATTAGCTCAAAAGAAAGACAAAGATCAGCTTTGGAAAGGATGAGGGGACATCACTTGCCTCAATACCAGAAAAGCTTGGCCGGCGGCAACCCCCACTCTCGGATCTAGCCGGAGAGCACCAGCTGAGGAGCAGAAAGAGTGCAGATCCAGGCGAGGGCAGTCCAGATCCACTCTCGAAACCAAAATCCGACCGCAAAAACTCCAGGAACACGGCGTCCGAAGGCTAGGGTAGGCCGGCGATGCTCTTGCTCTCGTACAGGCGACGGGCGACGGCTTCAATCAAGAAGAGAAACAGGAAAAGAACAAGAGGGGCCCTAAGAACTGACCCAAGACTATATATACATCAGTTTTAATAATAAACAAACCACATATCAATAATTATTTACACTTAATAGCAAAACAACCCGAAACCCGAAACTTCTCGGAAAAAGACGAAATTCACGCCGCAGCTAAAAACCCACGCTACGAACGCAACTACGAAGTCGAAATTAGCATCCGACGAAGGGAATCTTGCTAACAGGCTACAAACAGGCTACACAGGGAACCCTAAGAGCTAAGACCACGCTCTACAACGGCAAAAAGCCGGAAATACGCCATCGTAACGCCAGCCAAAGATCAAACAATGCACAGAAAAACCGGGGGCGTTACACAAGGTCACGGGCGTGACTGGGGGCGTATCGAGGAGGTCGACGATCGTCGAGCTGAAACGTCGAGCGTGATGGACACGGGCTTGGGTCACGCCCCGTATCGAGCGACACGGGCGTGTCAAACGTTTCTCTTCAAAATCTTCTGATTCCAAGGGAAATGCAATGTAACGGCTTGGTCACGGGTGTGACCCAAGGTACACGGGCGTGACATGTCATTTTTTTGACTTTTTCCTGGAAAATTTCAAAAATCAAAATTCAGTTAAGTTGCTTAAATATTTATAAAAAGAGACATATTTATAAATAAAAATAACTAAAAACTATGACTAAAACTAAAAGGATAAAAATAAAGTACTAAAATATCCGTATATTTACAACTTATCACCCGACATCTCTTATACGGTTGGCAAGGTAAGCTAGTTCATGCAAGATCCTAGGGAGTGTCATCTACAATCTGCCCTGAGGATATTGGAGTATATTAAAGCAGCTCCAGGGAAAGGACTCCTTTTTCAGAAGAATGGTCACCTAAGGGTTGAAGCATACTCTAATTCGAGCTATACTGATGACAAAGGGGACCGCAAGTCAACATCGGGTTTTTGCACGTTTGTTGGAGGCAATCTTGTGAGTTGGAAAGTGAGAACAGAAAAAGGAAGTCCGGAAAATGGACAAACTGAAATTTTTGTATTCCAAAAAAGGTATCGATTACATGGTATAGCCTCCCTTTTATATAATGGAGGAGATGAGAGAGATTACTAATAAATAATGTGGGACTAAAAAATTTCATGTTCAAGCTGTTTAATATAAACACAAGTCACCAAGCTGTGCGGTTTGATGAATGGGAAAACCGCCCGGCAACCACAAGAGAAAGACGCCAAGCCGCCATAGTAGACCGCCAGGCCGCCCAGTCTCCAAGTCGCCGGGGATAGAATGGCAAACCGCCAGAGCAGTAACAACAACAGGACAGCAACCAAACCGCAGGAGAGAAACCGCAAGACCGCCCGGGCTGCAACCCGCCAGAGTAAAACTTCCAGACCGCCCGGTCTCAATCTACAACACTCCTCCTCAAGCTGGAGCATATATATCGATCATGCCCAGCTTGTCGCAAATGTGATGAAATGAGGCGGATACTGGCTTGGTGAAAATATCAGCCAACTCTTTATCGGAGGTGACGAACGAAGTACAGATTTGTTCCTTCATAATCTCCTCTCGAATGAAATGGCAGTCAACTTTTACGTGCTTGGTTCTCTCATGGAAGACTGGATTTTTAGATATGTATATGGTGGCTTTGTTGTCACAAAACATAGGTAGAAGATGGTCGTGGAGCTCTCCTAAGTCAAGCATAAGAGCACGTAACCACTTCAGCTCACATGTGGTCGATGTCATACTTCGGTATTCTACTTCTACACTGGACCTGGAGACTACCGACTGCTTCTTGCTTTTCCAACTCACAAGGTTACCCCCCCCCCTACAAAGGTGCAAAAACCTGAAGTAGACTTGCGGTCTCCTTTGTCAATGGCATAGCTTGAATCGGAATACGCTTCAACCCTTAAATGTCCATACTTCTGAAAGAGAAGTTCTTTACCGGGAGCGGATTTAATATACTCTAATATCTTCAGGGCCGCCTGTAAATGACACTCCCTAGGAGCTTGCATGAATTGACTAACCTTGCTAACAACATAGGCAATGTCCGGTCTGGTCACTGTGAGATATATGAGTTTACCAACCAGACGTCTGTACCTCGTAACATTAGAAAGAAGAGGAGAGTCATTTGTCCATGTTTTATCTTCTCCCGTCGCCATGGGACATCAGACAGGTTTAGCCCCAGTCAACCCTGCCTCTTTTAACAAGTCAAGAGCATACTTCCATTAGGATAGGACAAGAGAAGCGGGCTTTCGAGAAATTTCTATCCCCAGAAAGTATTTTGGAGATCTCATATTCTTTGTAACCAGGTGTTGCCGAAGATGCTTCTTTGTCAAGATAATTCCAGCTTGGTCATCGCCAATGAGAAGAATATCATCCACATATACTGCAAGCACCACTAGGCCAAAAGATGTTTTATGAGTAAATAGGGAGTGATCAGTAGAACTCCTTGTAAAACCAACAGCCGCCACAATCCCGCTAAACTTGTCAAACCAAGCGCGAGGACTTTGTTTTAGGCCGTAGATAGCTTTCTTGAGCCGGCAAACCTGTGTCTCCCCTTGAGCAACATACCCTGGAGGTTGCTCCATGTAGAAATCCTCCTGAAGATCCCCATACAGAAAGGCATTCTTCACATCTAGTTGTGAAATGGCCCAATCTCTGTTGACAGCCACCGAGAGAAGGACCCGAATAGTGCTGAGACGCGCAACTAGAGAGAAGGTGTCAAAGTAATCAACATCATAAGTTTGGGTAAAACCCTTTGCAACAAGCCGAATCTTGTAACGATCCACACTACCATCGGGAAGGAATTTCACCACAAAAATCCAGCGAAAGCCAACAACATCTCTGCCAACAGGAGGAGGAACTAGGGTCCAGGTACCCCGTTTAGTGAGAGTAACGATCTCTTTATCCATGGCAGCCTTCCAATGCGGAATGGTAAGAGCTTCCTGATAGGAACGGGGGGGTGGAAGTGGAAGAGATGGCCAGTGCAAAGTCCCTGCGAGCAGGCATCAGACGATCATAGGAAACAACTGCAGCAAGCGGATGCTGGGTACAAGCCTGAACCCCTTTGCGAAGGGCAATGGGGAGGTCCAGGTCAGCAGGTGCCTCAGCATCCGGAGCATCCATGGTGGAGAGAGCTAGCCCGAGAGGAGAGAGCGACAGCGATGAAGAGGAGGGAGATGGTGGAGGTGGAGAGGGAGGAGGAGAAGGTTGAGATGGTGAAGAACAAAGACCTCAGTAGACGGGGATGGGCTGGAGGGAAGAGGAAGAGGAAGACTAGATTCCTTAGGAATAGGAGAGGAGTTGTTACAAAAATAGGGAGCATTCTCAAAAACGATAATGTCCGCAGAGACGAACTATTTGCGAAGGATGGGGTCAAAATAACAGTAGCCTTTCTGAGTGGTAGAGTACCCCAGAAAGACACATTTGGTGGAGCGAGTGGAGAGTTTGTCGCGGGTGGCGGAGGGAGCATGCACAAATGTCGTGCAGCTAATGATTCGTAGAGGAAGAGGAAAGGGATCCTTTCCTGGATATAGTATGGAGAAGGGCGTTTTACCGCGGAGAACAGAGGAGGGAATACGATTGTTGAGGTAGCAAGAAATGAGAACAACATAGCCCCAGTAGGAACGGGGAACATGCATTTGCGTAAGAAGGGTGCGAGCAACATCAAGGAGGTGACGGTTTTCGTTTCGCCACCCCATTTTGTTGAGAGGTGTAAATACAACTTGTTTGATGAAGAATTCCATGTTGCATACAAAATGAGAAAAAAGCGTGACTAATGTATTCTTTGGCATTATCAGATCGTAACACTTTAATAGAAACATCAAACTGATTTTTGATTAAATGATAAAAGGATTATCATACATCAAATAGTTCAGAGCATTCTCGTAAGAGATACACCCAAGTACAACGTGAGAAATCATCAATAAAAGTAACAAAATAAGAGCTACCACGACCAACGGTGAGGGTAGGAGCAGGGCCCTAGATGTCGGAGTGAACAAGATCAAACGGACGGGTAGAACCATGACCCTGCTTTGGCAGGAAGGAGGAACGGTGATGCTTGCCAAGCTGACAGGCATCGCAGTTGAGAGGAGAACTGTGCGGAGGGAGTTGAGGTAGCAGCTGATGAAGAAGCCGTGGAGGGGGATGCCCAATACGGAGATGCCATTGTAGAAGATCTGTAGAAGAGGAGGATAAGGCGGAGAGAGCGGAAACGTTGTCGAGGAAGTAAAGGCCGCCGCTCTCAATCCCAGTAGCAATCGTCCTTTGGGAGCTCGGATCCTGAAAAGAGCAAGAAGTGGGGGTGAATGTGACTGAGCATTGAAGCTGCTTGCATAAGGATGTAACTGATAACAAATTGCTTGGAAATTTGGGCACATAGAGAGTGTCGACCAAGTGAAGAGACGGAGTGACAAGAACCACTCCCGTGCCATGAACCGGGGAGGGAGAGACATCTGCAACAAGGACCGGAGGCAACCGATCATGCGTTTCAAGGAGATAAAAGCATTGTGGATTGCCCGTCATGTGATTAGTTGCACTAGAGTGGATGAGTCATTTACCTTGAGTAACTACGTGAGCACTACCTAAGGACATGACAACCAACGTGGATGGCTCGGAAGAGGAGGTGGAAGCATCACCAGAAGGGAGAAGGTGTGGATGTTTTAGCCAACATCGATCCACAAGATGCCCGGTGCGGCCACAGTGAGAGCAAAGAAAGCAGGAAGAACTCCGACCACCGGAATGATGGTTGCGACTACCAGAGCCGCTCCATTGAGTCTGGTGATCATATTGTTTTGGAGGAGGAGAAGACAGAAGCGGATGCTAAAGAAGAGATGTAACCACTGAAATACGTGCGGTCGTTGTATCCAAGTTGGGAGAGTCCGCTTCACCCAAGATTTGTTGGCGAATCGTGTCGTAGGAATCAGGAAGCCGGAGGAGGTAGCACACAACAAGCAGTTCTTGAATGTACTTGTGTTGTTCGGCAAGATCCGCAGAGAAGGGGAAATGTTAAAGAATCTCAGCCCCAAGAGCTTGAACTTGTTGATAAGCGACAGCAGGAGACATAGACGGGCGGGCAAAGAGGTCTGCATACAAGGTATAAATGCGGGATGTCTGGGCCCCCTTTGAGTACAGAGCAGCAGGATGAAGCCAGATTTCTTGACCGTCTCATCATGACGGATAACAGGAAGACACTCATCGGAAAGACTGTTAGCGAGCCAAGTGCGGACAAGCGCCACACTAGCATCCCAGTCATCAAATTCAGCAGAAGTGGTGGTAGGAGGATCATCGATAAGGTGGTGGCATTTACGTTGTGTGCGGAGGAGAAAGGTGAAGGAGACGCTCCAATATGGGTAGTTGGAGCCAACAAGCTTGGAGGCGGTGCCAAGATTTCTGGAAGGAACGGGAGGAGGAGGAGTTGTGACAGGAGTAGCGGTGGTGGTAGAAGAGCTGGAAAGGGCCATGGAAGAAGCCGCGCGGGTAGAGGGAAGAGAAAGGTCGCGCGGGAAGAAAAGAGGTCGGGGCAGATACAAGGCCACACAGAGAGAGAAGAGGGAAGAGAGAAGCCCACAACGGACAGAAGAATCCACAGTAGAGAGGAGGAAAAAGTCGCGCGGGAAGAGAACAGGCCACACGAACAGAAAACCGAGAGGATGCACAAACAAATAGCAGCGACAAAAGCCAGAGAGGCCGCGCGAACAAGAGGAAAGAAGAAGATCAGGTCGCGCGGGAAGAGAAAGACACTGAATCAGGCAGACAAAAACCTGGCTCTGATACCAAGTGCGAACAGAAAAAGGAAGTCCAAAAAATGGACAAACTGAAATTTTTGTATTTCAAAAAAGGTATCGATTACATGGTATAGCCTCCCTTTTATAGAATGGAGGAGATGAGAGAGATTACAAATAAAAAATGTGGGACTAAAAAATTTCATGTACAAGCGGTTTAATAAAAACACAAGTCGCCAAGCCATGCGGTTTGATGAATGGGCAAACCGCCCGGCAACCACAAGAGAAAGATGCCAAGCCGCCATACTAGACCGCCAGGCCGCCCGGTCTCCAAGTCGCCAGGGATAGAATTACAAACTACCAGAGCAGCAACAACAACAGGACAGCAACAAAACCGTAGGAGAGATACCACCAGACCGCTCAGGTTGCAACCCGCCAAAGTCAAACCGCTAGACCGCCCGGTCTCAATCTGTAACATGGAAGAGCAAGAAACAGTCTGTGGTCTCCAGGTCTAGTGTAGAGGCGGAATATCGCAGTATGGCGTCGACCACGTGTGAGTGGAAATGGTAACGGGCTCTCATGCTTGATTTAGGAGAGGTCTACAACTATCCTCTTCCTATGTTCTGTGACAATAAGGTCGCGATATACATCTCCAAAAATCCGTTCTTTCATGAGAGAACAAAACACATAGAAGTCGACTGTCATTTTATTCGGCAGGAGATCTTGAAGAAACAGATTTGTACTCCGTTCGTCACTTCAGACAACGAGTTGGCGGACATCTTCACCAAGCTTGTGTCTGCTTCCTTTTTCCACATTTGCTACAAGCTGGGCATGATTGATATTTATGCTCTAGCTAGAGGGGGAGTGTTGCAGTATGGAGGCTGAGCGGTCTATTACTGTTCGGAGATCGGGCGATCTGGCGGTTTATCCTTACCGGCCTTTCTGCCGGGCTTTTGCTGTTTGGTGTCCCAGTGTTCTGTCGGTTTGTCTCAGACAACTTGGAGACCGGGCAGTTTAGCGGTCTCCTGTGGCGGCTTACTCTCTGTGGTGCTTGTTTTCTCCTCTTGTTGGTTGTCGGGCGGTTAGCCGGCTTGTCTAACCGCACGACCTGTCCAGTTTGCCTTTATGTAAAGCCGCATATACTTGTAAATTTTTAGTTCCACATTGCTTAATTGTAATCTCTCTCATCTCCTCCATTCTATAAAAGGGAGGGTATACCATTGCAATTGATACCTTTTTTGGATAATAAAGTTTACATCACTCCAATTTTTCGGTCTGTCTTTTTTTTGTTCTCACATTGTATCAGAGGAGGTTGTCCTGCTGTGGGGGTGTGTTGAGATTGATTTGACAGCAGGACACGTGTATGTGGGACCGTGTTATGGAATCCCCACCGCGTTCCAGGTCTGGGTATTGACCCCGGTGGGCTCCTGTGGCAGAATATCCCTGCGGTCCTGTGGTTGGGATTAATCCCACATCGCCTGCAGCTTTCTCCCCTCCGTGTTCATGTACCCCACCACCCTTCATCTCAATACCTGGGTTTTGAGATGAACTGTTGAGTTGGCGGGTTATTTCAAGACGTATAAAACATTTGACCAACTCTCTGCCTGGGCTGAGCACCTTTCTGTCCACTAGTCACATTCAGGTTATGTCAACAATCCATGACAATGTGACCCACTTTCCCATAGCACCAACATTTATGAATAATGTACCTTCTCTTTAGGGTAGCACAAAATTGCTGTTCATGAGAGATGTGAGCAGCACCAGACTTTGTTGGATGAGAATTGCATGATGCTGCCCCTTCTTCCTGAGTGATGGTGCTGAAGAACTAAATACAGCTGGTCCAGGATGGTCCAGATTTATTTTTGGAGCCTGCCATCTAGTGGACTCTCTCATTTCCTTAGATAAAGGATATTTGGATGCAAATCTAAAGAACTTACCCTGAGCATTGTGGCTAGAGCGGACAGTATTACACTTTCTGAGATGATGTGTCTTCACCCCACTGGTGGAGCACACATTAGATTGATCCTTCTGGAGTGGTACAAACATGACAGTTTTAGAAGGTAAATTCACGTTTTGAAATACTGTCAACTTATTAGGGATTTTTGATTTGACTTGATAATTAGTGTGATCAATACCCGACTTCTTAGAGGTTTGGCAAGAGGCAGCTTTTGGCAACCTTCCAAGAGATTGAGAAGGGTTAATCACAATCCCTAATCTCTCAACAAATTTCTGTTCTAGATATTTAATATGTTTGGATTTTTCTTCTAGAACCATGGACTGACACTCAAGACTTTTCTTGAGTTCAGACACCTCATGACATTTTTTATCAAACTCAACAGATTTATTGTTATAAGGAGTTTAATATGGCTTGAGGACTTCAATCTCCCTTGCTTGCCTTTTGGCAAGAGTTTTGCTCTTCTTTAGAGCATCTAGGAGCATTCCATACTTGTCAATCTGTTGATTGACATCGGTCTCATATTCTAAGCCATCTTTATCACAGGATGAAGTTGAATCTGCACTGGTTTCATAATCAGTGGAAGATGAAGAAATGGAGATATGATATACCTTGGATGATTCTGCATGTACCTCTCTTCTTTCTACTTAAGTTGTTGTCATCAGTCCTTGGTATCCATGGTGTTCTTAATCCTCCTCATTATCACTGTCAGAGTGTGACAGAGGGTCCCTTATTCCTATCCTGGCTGCAGGATATTCCTCTTCTTCTTCTGGATCAGCACCAACAGAGATCAGCCCATTATATGCTTCTTCTTCATCATCTTTTGATTCTGAGGAGGAAAAATCTGTCCAGCTTTTCTCCTTCTTAGCCACAAAGGACTTCTCCTTCTTCCTGTACTTGTGGTGATGGTAATGCTTCTTCTTCTTCTTCTCATCCTCTTCCTCATTCCTAACTGGGCAGTCAACAATGACATGCCCAGGCTTGCTGCAAAAATAACAGATAACTTTAGATGAAATCTATTTACTAGATTTGAGGCCATACCTATCCTTCTTAGAGGACCTCCTATGATAAGATGATGATGAGGGCCTATTCTCCTAGTGCTTATTCTTCATGAACTTTTGAAGTTTCCGGGAGAAGGCTGCAAACTCTTCGTCAGACATGTGGTTGTCTGAGGGACAAGTATCAGACATTTTTGAGCTTGTCTCAGCTTCTCTCCTTGCTGGAGATGGAGTCATTCTTCTGCTTCTTCTTGGGGCTTCTGCCATGAGGGCCACTGTCTTATCCTTGGTCTTGGATTGACTTTCCTTCTCCTCTTGTTGTCTAGTCGCCCGCTGCATTTCATAGGACTGCAGCTTTCCAAAGAGTGTTGATGGAGGAGTGTCTGCCAGCTTAGCCATTTCCCTAATGGAACATATCTTGGTGTCCCAATCTCTAGTGAGGGATCTAAGAAACTTTTCATTCAGCTTATAGTTGTTGAAGACCCTACCATAGGTCCTTAGTTCATTAACTGTCTTAAAGAACATTTCAAAGCAGTCAGCTACTTTTTCAGATTGCTTTGCCTGAAAGTCTCATACTCTTGATTGAGCATAGACTTCCTATCATCTTTGACTTCCTCGGAGCCTTACATGAAGAACACAAGGGTGTCCTATATTTCCTTATAGGTCTTGTAGTGTATAAGATTTTGTAAGGTTGAGTCATCAATGACACTGGCTATAATATTTTGTTCCCTTTTGTCCATGGTGGACAGAATCACCTCATCTCTATCCATCTCTGTATATTCCTTAGGCACTCTCACAGTTGGATCTATGGTGGAAGCTTTTGTGGGGATAAAGGGACCTTCCACTACTGTTACATAGATCCTAAGGTTAGATGCTTCCATGAACAATCTGACCCTTTGCTTCTAGAGACCAAATCCTACCTTCCTGCAGATTTGTAGCTTCATGGCCCCTAGCTCCTTATAGTTTATTTCTGACCCCATAATTATGTCTTCTAACTAACCTTGGAGGTATATTCAAATTGTTAGATCCTTTTTGAGCAACCTCCCTCTGATACCACTTGAAAGTTATTTAACTTAAGGTTCGCTAGTCACCTAGAGGGGGGTGAATAGGTCTTTGAAATTGTTATGTCTTTTCACTAGTTTCTTACTAGGTGATCTAGAGCTTGTCCTTAGCACATGCAATATAAGAACAAAATAAACACCACAGCCAAGATCACTGTTGTTTATAGTGGTTCCCCAATTGGGTACATCCACTTTCCCTCCCACCTATCCAAATATTTTTTTTAGACTAGGCACAATATCCACCACTATACTCCTCAGAGCTTATACCTCAGGCCCTCAGCCTTGCACACAGGTTCTCTTCAGAACCCAATCTTAGATCCATAAGGGTTCCTACCTCAGAGCTCAATAGAGCTCCTACAGCTTAATGGTCCTCTGACCACATACCTCAGCCTTATCTTTAAGGCCTACAGCTCAGGCTCTTCAGCCCTACAACTTCAGGCACAAAGCCCTACTCTCAGAGTGCTGCAGCACTCCTACAACTCAATACCAATTCAGGTACATACCTCAGTGCCCTTCCAGGAACCTACAGTTGAACCTCCTCCAAGGCCTACAACTCAGCGACACACTTATCACCTACAGCTCAGTGACTCACCAGTCACCTATCTCAGCCTTATTTCTAAGGCCTACTACTCAGGCTAAGAGGACAACACTACTCTCAGATACATACTTGGATCCTACCTCAGTACCCCAACAGTGCACCTACCTCAGTGACTAATTAATCACCTACATCTCGGGACAAATGGCCATATAACTCAGATTCAGGTAAACTGAATCCTACAGTAGTTCATACAAATGAAATAAATTTAAAACAACTGACTCAGAGATAAATCTCTGAGTCTACCTTGTTGGATTGAATAGATATTAGTCCAGCCCACTTACTGTAGAAGGAATGAGTCTTCTTCTACAGCTAACTCCTTTGCTGCACTGGTGAACAGCTATCTACTATTGAAGGCTAACAACCATTCACACAGCTAACGTCTTGCTGAATAGATGAATCAGATGTCTTGTTCTGGAGAGAACAATCCTGCTGAACCTGAGAGAGATTCAGCTTTCTTTCTTTGCCATCTGGCTAACTCTGCTGGACTTTTTGCTTTCAAGCTTATCGGAGAATATGAATTCCAGCTGCCTCTATTTCCTGTATTTACTTCCTGTGTTTTGCATTTTTCTTTTTGTTCTGTTAACCCTAATGCTTTTCTTTTTCCTTTTCATATCTGTTGATTTTGAATCAATGACACAATTGAGGAGTGGGCCCAGCCAATGATTGGTGATCGCCACCTCCCTTAGAAAAGGACAAAGCAGCTTTCGGCGCTACCGCAGCTTTCTCGCAACGGCTTCATGTAATTTGATTTTGTTGACATCTTGGTGACGTCAGCAGTGGTCATCCTAGTGCTGTTGTAGCTTTACAGCAACGAATTGAACGACTTTAACTTGTTGACTTTTGATGTCTTCAGCAGCTGTCATCATATTATGGACTTAGAAAAATTCCAGATCTTCAATAAGCATTGAGTGATGTTAAATAACTCAATGTCATCTGTCTTGGCACTCAGCGCTTCTGGACTTGTGAATTTTACTGACTTTGTCTCAGCGGTTCTTTCTCAGCTGTCTCAGTAGTTTCTTCTTAACATCTGAGACAAGCTTCAGTCTCAATGCTTTCTTCTCAACAGTCTCAATGCTTTATTCTTCTCAACTGAGACTGACTCCTGTCTCAGCGGTTTTCTTCTCAACGGTGTATGCTTCACAGCTGAGACTATATTTTGTCTCAACGCTTCCTTCTTCTTTAAAAGCGATGAGTAAACCTGCTTCACTCAATGCTTCTGGACTTAGAGAAATTCCAGCTTGCTTTGTCTCAACAGTTATGCTGAGACATACTTCTCAGCTGTCTCAACTGTCTCAGCGCTTTTGCCTTTTTCAATTCGTCTTGCTTTAGTTCGACAAATATTGAACTGCGTTCGATGATCGATGGGTTCCGCTTGACGAATTCTGGATCCCAAGTTTCTGGATTTAGCTCAACGAATGGTGAGCTCAGCTCGAGGAATGTTGAACTGCATTCGACGATCGGTTGGCTGAGCTCGACGAGTTCTGAATCCCAAGCTTCCGAATTTATTTCGACGAATGGTGAGCTTAGCTCGATGAAAGGTGAGCTGAGCTCGACGATTTCTGAATCTCCAGTTCTGAACTCCGTTCGACTAATGGTGAGCTCAGCTCGACGAAAGCTAAGCTGAGATCAACAAAATTTGAGCTAAGCTCGACGATTTCTAAGTCTTACAGCATAATCTTTTATTTCACCTGTCCAATCATGGACAACCTGCATGTATGAACTCAAGCACACATCAAATACATTATGTCCCTGAGCATGATTGGTGATGTCTCTTCAAATTCTGAGGAACATTGTAGGGAACAATTCCCAACACAAACGACCTTCACCGGTCGATATTCCTCACCATAAGAATAAAAAGAATAGAAAAGTACTTAAGAATATAAAAGATTAAAGTTCAAATCTCCCTCAATACCACTCCTCCGTTGAGCGATTCGTGATCAGAGCTAGAAATCTTCGTGGGATTTCAACCGATCAACTCTTCGTAGGGTTTCTAGTTCAAGGCTCGTCGGAGTTCTTCGTGCGCGAACGGGAGGGAGGAGTCTTTTTTTCCTTCGACGGAGGCGGCGGAACGGACCACGGAGTGGGGCCGAACCCTAGGAGTCATAGATCTGAGTCTCTTTTCATCTAAGTTAGGAATACAAAAAATGAGGCACCTTTTTATACTTCTTTATGAAAATAAGCTACCGTCGGTGGTAAGGCTAGCACCCAGCGGTAGGTTCATGCGCTTGATGTTGGCAGCTGTGCTCAAAATTTGGAAAAATATTCAAAACGAATATTTTCATTTTTTCAATGCTAGCACGATGTGGTGGGTAGGTAGTGCCCGACGGTAGTCCAGTCATCTTGATGCTTTCGTCTTGACGACCGTTGTGTGCGTTACCCCGGTGTTGTACCAAGCTAGCACCCGACAGTAGTCCAGTTGTCTCGACCAATCTGTACGTCTCGATGAATCATTCAGTCTCGACGATCATTGAGTGGCTAATATGGCGTGGTATATGGCTATCGCCCAACGGTAGGAATGGTATTGCCTGGCGATAGGTCAGGTATCTCATGGGATAGCGCGGTGTGGTACAAAGTTAATGCCTGGCATGGTAAGTGCCCAAGCGCTTGGCAAAATAATTCATGCTACCACCCGGTGATAACTTCTACCACTCGACTGTAAGTCACATAGGAGAGCTTCCTGCTTCGCTTGAACCTGTAAACCTGCACACTCTGCCAAACATAAGATATAATCAAATACAATATGGGAATTGATATTATCAAACTGAGGATATATGAACCGTTGGCTACAACATATGGAAGCAAAGGATCAGACATTTTATGGAAGCCTCTGACCCTAGGATTTATATAATAGTCCAGGAGGGACCATTTATCCCCCAAAAGGCCCCCACCATTGATCCTAACCTAAGAGTGCCAATTTACTACATAGAAATGACTAGGGATGAAGTAGCACTTGCTACTATGGATAAAAGTGCAAAAACATCACAGTAAGTGTTATTGATGATTCCACTTTCCAAAACATGGTGCACTGTGAGACAACCAAAGAGATGCGGGATACCCTGATTGTGTACATGGAGGGAACTAAAGAAGTTAGGGATGATAGGAAATCCCTGCTTAATTAGGAATATGAGGCCTTCAAACAAAATAATGACAACATAGCTGAGTGCTATGAAAGATTTTTCAGAGTGGTTAATGAGCTGAGGACCTATATGACAGTCTTCAGTAATTATGAGCTGAATGATTAGTTCCTAAGATCTATAACTAGAGATTGGAATACAAAGATTTATGCTACCAAGAAAGTGGACAAGCTTGTTGAAACTCCTCACACTTTGTTTTGAAAGCTACTTTCCTATGAGATGCAGCTATTTGCCAGGAAGGAGGAGGAGACCACCATCAGGTCCCATGACAAGGAGAGGACAGTGGCTCTCAAGTCTGAGAGCTCTAAGAAGAGTAAAGAGAGAGTTTTCTCTCCTCCAAGAAGGCCAGCCAAATTAGAAAGCTCTGAGTCCAGCTCATCTGACAGCAATATGTCAGATGGGGAGTTTGATGCATTCTCAAGACAACTCTAGAAGATGATGAAAAGGAAACAGTGGAAGAACAAACCTTCCTCTTCCGCACATTATAAGAAGGATCACAACAAATCTGAGAAGAATTTCTCCAAAGGAGATAGGTATGATGTTAAACCCAGTAAACATATTTCTTCTAATATAATATGTTATTGTTGTAGCAAGCCTGAACATGTCATTGCTGACTAGCCACTAAAAAGAAAAGATATAGGTGAAAAGAAATGTGAGAAGAAGCACCACCACCATAAAGGCAAGAAGGAAAAGACCTTCTGATGCAGGCCCTCACGTTGACACCGTAAAATCTATGGACTAAACACGATTGCCTCTCCATGATCAAATTCTACACTCGCACAAAATCTCAACGCAGTGCACACGCTATGCAATTATATCAATTAGATGCTAACGTACGGGTAGCCAAACCGTTTAGGATCGAATAAAGGCTATATGCCAATATTTTTTCTGGCTAAAAGGACCCACCTGCTCCGATCGAGTGAAGGTTGTACCCAAAGAGATCTATCAAAAATTACGATTCAGAAACGGTAGATCTCTCCCAACAAAAAGTAAACGAGGTTCGCCAATCCTCTCAAAAATTAAATCTATCAAGATAGACGCAAAATCGATCGAAGAAAACCACGATTATTTTAAGGCTATCAAGATTCAACGTTATAATTTACCACCACAAGAATAATCTAGGAAAAAAGAAAAACACACGAAGGTAGAAGTTCTCATTACCCAATCGGAATGGATGATTCTGATTTCACTATCTTAGATTGCTCTTCAACGGTTCCGCAGGAGTTACGCCAGATGGAGAGAAACTCGTCTTCCTACGTCGCTTCACGCCGGTGTTAGATTCTGAAGGAGGAATCCCTTTGCCTTGGCCAAATTTCACCAAAAGGGTATGGGGTGGTCGGGTTTAGAAGGAAGGAGAGTGGTCGGTTTTCTTGTGATGGTGATGGTGGTCGGCTTTTGTGAGGGTGATGGTGGTTGGCGGCTAGGGATTGGCCAAACTTGATGATGCAAGGAGGGGGTCGGTTTTTACTTAGAGATGAAAGGAGAGGGAGGAGGTGGTAGAGAGGAGGCCGAATAGAGGGAGGGGAAGAGAGGTGGCCGGCATCCAGAGAGATGGGAGGAGGAGGAGCCGAATTTTCAAAGAGGGGAAAGGGATCAAGAGGAGGGAAACTCATTTAGGGTTTTTCTTTTCATTCATTCTCTACAAAATCCTTCATGACATGACCTATATATAGGCTACATCACTCAATCTCCACCCTTGAAAATTAAACCACTCTTGATGGATATATGCACATATCTTACATATGAAATGAAATAATCAAAAACAATACATGATGGTTATAAGCAGCCATCATAATACACGAAATAAAAATACATGAAATAAACTCTTAAATTAAAATTGCTTTTAAAAAATTGCTAAAATATAAATGATAATATATATAATTATAATTGTGTAATTTATAATTATATATTTTATTTATTTACGGCGACATAGATCGAGTAAAACATGTAGCGTCTGCGGCGTTGGCGAAGAAACGTTGTGGTAGACATCATCGAGCTTGCGGCAATGACCGTCCCAATCCACAAACTCTCTATGACGGGGATCCACGGTCGCATCAGCATCGTCTCTATCAATCCTCCCCCGCTCAAAAGTACTCATCTCCGATGAGTTGATCTGAATGTACCAGTGGGGGAGAGCATCATCAATAAGAGCCACCACCGAATCAAGAAACCAAGAGTATTCGGAGGCCAGAAAATCACGCCATCGAATCAAGTAGCGGCAAACATCACCACGTGGGGAGGAGATCACTTCATCTTGGAGTATCCTGTCATGCAAAAAGGTGGTCCTAGGGAGCCTTGAAAAAGCATTAGGTAATAAATGAGAAAGAGTTTCTACATCAACAACCAACGTAGCTCCAGTGAAGACCAATGAAGAGAGAGATCCAAAAACAATCTCACCCCCAACCCATTAGAAAATGCAGTAGAACTAAACAGACAGTCAGATAATTCAAGTGGTGGAGAAACATAAGGCGTTAAATCAGAAACATTAAAAATATGGGAAATACCCCAATCAGTCGGTAACTTCAAAAGATATGTGTTTTCTCCTAATTTATTTATTATCCGAAAAGTTCTAGCTCGCCGATTCGCCAACTTTTTTAAAGTGCCTGAAGGTATCCGTTCAGGGACTAGATGCACCAAAACTAAATCGTCAACCTTAAAGTGAGACACTCTTTTATGAAACTTAGCATGAAATTGATAAGATGTATATTATGTGGTTAGCGCTTCACTAATGTGCTTATATAAATTTTGAACATGAGAGGCAAACACTTGTGTGAATTGACATGACCTATAATATGGAGGTAACGAAATCAAGTCAAATGGCACTGGTGCTTTATATCCGTGCATGATCTCATTTGGAAAAAAACTAGCCTGTAAGTAATAAGACGCAACTTGATCGAGTAATTTTTTAAAAGTGCGCCTAAGTATCTTACTACCGTGAGGAGTGAACCCATGTGCTACATGACTCAACCCAAATACGGAGGATAAGGGGGCTAGTTCAGGGGGCACGAGACCCTTATAATCAAAGATTACTTTCATAGGCTCCAAATTCACAGTTCTAATTTTATATTTAATTTTTTCACGTTTGGCATGAAGATATGCAAAGGAGAACCGCTCATCATAAATAATAGAGTTGGACGCTCCTGAATGTGAAAGGATGTGCGAGCGATATAACTCTAGGGACCCAAATGTAGTCACTAATGTGTGGAAATGAGGGTCATCAAAAGGCGGTGGGTAAATGCGTGCAACCGGTTGTGGTATATAAGCATGTATAAGGGACACCACATACAGAGGCACAATTGTCAAAGAATCAGAATCAGACGTAGTTGAGGATAGAACCGTAGACGTACATGCATAAAAATAATCAGTCAAGTGCGAAACGTAGGCAAATCTACGGGGTGCGGTGTACAGTCCAAATACTAGTGAGCTCAACTTAGTAATATCGATACGCTGAGACAATGCCAATGTAGGGATTAATAAAGTGGGTGTCACACAAAAACTCATACTAGGACTACCGGTTCCATGTCCTAAAAGGTCAACTAATGTGGGCAAATATTCAGGATAAAGGGTCGGCAAAATCAAACTCGGGATAAAATCCAAATCAGTATAACTTTCATCCAACGGTGACAAAATTATGGAACTCTCATCCGGGTCTATATCAATAACGTCATCCAAAAGTATAACTTCCTCACTAGAAAATTTTTTCGCACTAGATATATTATCCTACTCAAAATCAGTAAAGGTCTCAGAAATAGGCAAAATTGAACCTGACAAAATTTCTACTCCACAAGTAGCTTCAGGCAATGGTGATAACATCAAAGAGAAATCCTTCGGGTTCTCAGCACTAAAATCATCCAAAATAACCTTTCTCGTAAGGTAAATCAACCATAATAATAATAAGAACATCCTCACTTTCAGACTCCTCATATAAGTCAGATTCAATCACAGTGGGTGCGATCGTAGGATCTATAACGATGAGGATCATATCCTGGAGAGGGCACTCAATACTAGGGTGAACAGACACAAAGCTAGTAGGACAAGTATTAGGCAATGAAATACTCTCATATATCAGAATATCATCATCTCAAACATCATCTTCCAAATCACTAGGTATTCTCTCAATTTCAGACTCATCAGAATCGTCGGGCACTAATGTACATGTTAGAATACTCTCACCTACGTGGTCATCCTCAGAATCAAGAGATACCACATCTACATCAGAATCCTCATTGGTTTCAATCACAATCTTAGGAGGCTCAGTCGTCGAGGCTAACAGAGGCAACACCCTAGTAGTAATATTTTTTGAGTCCAAGATATAAGACCTATTAGGAATGGTTTTCCTAAAAGTGGGTGGTGGTCCTAAGATGGACTCTCCCTTTTGAAACGAGCGAGTCTTATTCTATGAACATTATGCTTCTCAATATCCAATGCAACATTAAAAGTGGTGTTTAGGTCGGTGTGACCATAATACAGTAATTTACCCTGGATGTAGGGGTTTAAACCCTTATGAAACCTAGAGAGGGGGAGCTCTGGCAGCTCGTTCACACCACACCTAACCATCATATCCTTAAGAAGACTCATATACTCAGAGACCGACTTATTCCCTTGTTTAAGGGTAGCCAAATCATTTAACATCTGCGTTCGATGGTACGTAGGGACGTACTGTTCTGTCAGTATGGCCTTCATGTCTGCCGAACTAATAAGTAATTTACCATTCTCGGTTCTCAGACATCATTCCTCACTCAACCAGGATATCTTATCTCTACCTAACAACTTTATTCTCGTCACACGCACCTTATCTGCGTCAGTCGATTTGTACCACCCAAAGTAGCACTCTATTTCCTTTACCTAGTCTAGGAAAACTTGGGGACACCCTAAACCATCATAAGTAGGTGCCTGTCTTCTAGCATACAAGTCCTAGGTCATTTTCTAGCAGTGACGAGATAGAAAATTCTCCTCGAATCTGGTGCACATGCAATGAAATATGAATCTGGCCCACTAAACTCTAGGAATGACGTAATTGTTCCCGCTTAGAAACTAGGATAATAAATAAATGATTTTAATTTTCTTGCTGAAAATATTATGAAGATTATTAAATAAATTTTTTTTATTTTTTAGCAGAAAAAATAAAAATATAGGCTGTTATTTGCAGACCAAAATTAAAAATTTATAATGACTTAATAAAAATAATGACTTAATAAAAAATAAAATATTTTTTTGATTTCTTACTAATAAAATGATGGAGAATTTCAAGTATTTATGTTTTTTTGAATTTTGAGAAAAACTGTGAATTTTAAGTTGCTATTGGCAGACCAAAACAAAAAAAAATTGTTTTATTATTTTGACATAGAAACATGCAGGTGCGTGTCAGCGAAATAATAAAAGGGGGAGGATGCCAATTAGAAAATTAACGTAAACTTCCCTCTGATACCAAATTGATGAAGGCCCTCATGTTGACACCGTAAAAACTACGGACTAAACACGATTGCCTCTCCACGGTCAAATTCTACACTCGCACAAAATCTCAAAGCAGCGCACACGTTATGCAATTATATCAATTAGATGCTAACGTACGGGTAGCCAAACCGTTTAGGATCGAATAAAGGTTATTGGCCAATATTCTTTCCGGCTAAAAGGACCCACCTGATCCGATCGAGTGAAGGTTATACCCAAAGAGATCTATCAAAAATTACGCTTCCGAAATGGTAGATCTCTCTCAACAAAAAGTAAACGAGCTTCGCCAATCCTCTCAAAAATTAAATCTCTCAAGATAGACGCAAAATCGATCGAAGAAAACCACGATTATTTTAAGGCTATCAAGAATCAACGCTATAATTTACCACCACAAGAATAATCTAGGAAAAAAGAACACATGAAGGTAGAAGTTCTCGTTACCCAATCGGAATGGATAATTCCGATTTCACTATCTTGGATTGCTCTTCAGCGACTCTGTCGGAGTTACGTCGGATGGAGAGAAACTCGTCTGCCTTCGTCGCTTCACGTCGGTGTTAGATTCTCAAGGAGGAATCTCTTTGCCTTGGCCGAATTTCACCAAAATGGTATGGGGTGGTCGGGTTTAGAAGGAAGGAGAGTGGTCATTTTTCTTGTGATGGTTGAAAGAAAAGGGAGATTAATCTCTGGTTAACTCTAGGGGGTGAATAGAGATAATTAAAAATTCTTTTGAATCTTTTTACAATTATAAAGTTAAGTGAAAAAATAGGTTATATAATAATAGCTAATCAAAAGCAAAGAAAACTAAGCTACCACAGCATAAGACAAAAAGAAAACAGCAAACACACAGACAACATAAGAATTTTATAGTGGTTCCCCAACTAGGTACATCCACTCTTCTACCACCATGGTAGTAATCCACTACAGGTTTTGATCAGGTGACTGCCACCACAATATCTATTTGAAGGGAGATATTGCCACCCTTTGAGCTTTTGATCAGGTGCCCAAAAACCAAACTCAAGTCTTTTGGAAGGTGACTTGTGAACCATGTTAACTTTTAAAGGGAGTTAAAACCCTGTACAGTGGGATGGGAAAGAAGGTGATGTTAGTCTTCTCTTTTCTGAAAAGCACTTTGAGAAGACTTTGTGTGGATTCCAGATCTTGTGAAAGCTCCCCCTGTGATGTAGAGTGTTCAGTATTGAGAAGCTTTGTCCAGGAGTGTGTAGGTCTTTAGCTTGTGTATAGCAGATCCAGGAACTTTTAGACAGATGAGTCTATATTGTCTCAACAAAATCCTGGAGGGAGAAGATGAAGAAGACTCTTGATCAGTTTTTGTTGTTCTTCTTCTATCTTCTTGGGAGCAAAGTGAGAGATGAGAATTTTTTGGAGCTACTGTAAAGTTGCTGCTCTGCTAAGAGTATCTCTATGCAATTTTTGCTCTCAAAGAATTATATTACTGTTCTCTGTCTCTGTCTCCTTTTCAAAAAAAAACTTTCTCTCTATCTTCTCTTGACAACCAATCTTCCTTCGAAATTTGAATAACTGCAAATAATGCCTTGCTGGAAAACTGGGAAGGAAAACAGCTAGCATATCTATCATTATTCATTTCCCTAACTGTCCCCAGAAATATGTCAAATAAATCCTCTGATGAATACCATAATCAATGCTGCCAGGAACGGCTATATTCATAGGGAATATAAGCGTTGATTACTCAGGGAATTTATGACTTAGAATAATAATAGATAAGGAACAGATAAGGAAAGAACAAAGAACAGACAGCTTACAGGATTCGTCAACCAGATAACAGATTTCGTCGACCTACACTCAGAGAACGTCAAATTATACCTTCACCGTGAGTGCAGGTCGACGATCTTTGATTGTAGAACAGATTCTCAGGTCGACGTTCTTGGGGCACAGAATCAGTTGTTTATATTCAGTGTTTGCTTCGCTGAGCTAAAAAGGCAGAGTATGTATGGTCATTCCAGCCTGCTAACTCTTTTGAGAAAGTCTTGTTGCCATCCAACAAGTATGACCAAGAGAGTATGTATGGTCATTGGTTGGATGGAAGATCCAATAATATGAACAAAAATATTCACAGTTATGGTGAAAGGAAGGGCATGGGCTTGAGTGCCTTTATGGCCCCATATGAGGAAATACAGATGGCCGATCCTGGACTATATATATTTGGTACCTCAGCCCCCTCACTCAAGGATAAGGGAGTATCAACTTCCAAGTCCCTAGCAGCTAAATAGTTGGTTGCTGTCTAACTTAAAACTCAATCTCACAGGGCAATCTCCGAAGCCATCAAATTGTGCTTTGCCTCCAAGCTGAGTCATGCTGATTCCCATCAGATATTGCCTGCTAAGACTCTATAGGCAGGAAAAATGTCAAATTATTGCTGATAGGAACAGGAAGAATGATGCAGTATTCCTTTATGAATAGAAATCTGAAGCATCTACTTCAAGAGCTATTCAGAAAAGAAGATACAACATCCATGAGTGTTGGTGCTGTGGGAAAGTGGTGCACTTTACCATAGACTATCGGCACAATCCCAATGTGGCTAATACAAAGAAAGGCATTCAACCCATGCTAGATTTTGTTAGACATTCTTATGCTGCTGACATGCACCCAGGACCAAAAATTAATTGGTCTCCTAAGGTTAAGTAAATCATGTTTTGCAGGTTATTCCAATTGACTTTCTAGATCAGATTTGGTACTTGCACAGTGGGTGTTCCAAGCATATGACTGGGATAAGGAGCTTACTTAAAGACTATGTTCCTGTAAAGAATGGAGCCAACGTCATCTTTGGTGGCTCTGACAAGGGAATCACCAGAGGCTATGGTATGATTACCAATGACATTGTCTCAATAACAAGGGTAGCTTATGTGGAAGGGTTGAAACACAACTTTGTAAGCAAAAGTCATCAAGGTGACTTGGGCTATGTCATTGAATTACACAATGACAAGTGCTTGATTAAGAAGTCTGTTGACTTATAGGTCATCCTATCAGACACTAGGAGTGGAAATGTATATTGCTTAGATTTTATTTGCAATAATTCCTTATCTCCTGTGTGTCTTGTAGCAAATGAGAGAGAGTCTCTTTGTGTTCAATGGCACAAGAGACTTGCCCACATTAACTACAACACAATGAACGAATTGTTTTCAAAAAATCTGATTAGAAATAGCTCAAATTTAAAATGTGTTAAAAGTGGTCCATGTCATGCATGCTAAATGGGCAAGCAAACAAGGGTCACCTTTAAAAGTATTGGCTCCAAAGACACTGAAAGATGTCTCTATCTGTTGCATATGGTCTTATTTATTCCTTTACCCATTCAGAGCCTAGTTGGGAAGTTGTATACCGTGCCGTTGTGATTGTAGATGATGCTCTAGGTATATATGGGTATTCTTCCTTAAGAAAAAGTTAGATGCCTTAGGTGTCTTTATGAACCATATCAAGGTTGTACATAATGAATTACAAGGTATAATGGTCAAAACTAGAACTGACCATGGTATAAAGTTTCAATCTGGGGCCATCACAATGCTCTGACAAGACTATGGTATCACCCAAGAGTTTTCCTCTCCCAGAATCCCACAACAAAATGGAGTGGCTGAGAGAATAAATAAGACCTTAATAGAGGCTGGCAGAGCACTGCTTAGTGACTCCTCTCTACCAGAATACTTCTGGGCTGAGGCAATCAATACAACTTGTTATGTTCTGAATAGAGCCTCCATTAATATGGTCCATGAGAAAACCCCCTATGAAATTTTGAAAGACAAACAACTAGTTATTTCATGTTTTAGAACCAAAGGTTGCAAATGCTATAATTTAAATAATGGGAAATCTCAACTTACTAAGTTTGCTAAAAAAATGACATATGGGTATACTTATTGGATATAGCTCACATAGTAGAGCCTATAGAGTATTCAATAAGAAGACTCATGTAGTTGAAGAATCAATGCATGTAGTTTTTGATGAGACTAACCCACTTTATAAGGGCTGGTCTTGTTGAAACCGGAATCCGGCCTCTTGTGGAGTTCGACCCTTGGGGAAGGGGTGGTCTCGCGCCTACTTTGCTCCTGCAAGAAAAACAATGAAGAAGAAAAGAAGAAACAGACCCAAGGGCTCGGCAGGGAGGTCCCACCCCAAACCCGGAAGATCTCTGAGCGCTTCCCCTCCTTAGCCAGAAGCCGAGCTAAGGCACCCTCAGAGAACACTTGAAAACGAGAGTAAGGAGGCACTTAAAGCGTGTCATCTAAGGTACCTCTTGGGTCTCATTTATAGTTTTTTTGGAATCTGAACTGCGAATAACCAAAAGAACTGACCTGAAAATACCAAAAAGCACTTGGTTGGGTCTGCCAACAGCCAAACTCCGCTGTTCTAAGTAGCTATGCGCAGTCCAACCTAGTCTGCCAACAGCGTGGCTCCGCGGTTCTGAGGGGCTATTAGCACCCCTGGGGAGTCAGCTCGCCTCCAATCCTCCTCCGCGGGAGGCGGGCACGACCTGGCTCCAGCAGCCCGCCTATTCTCCCTGGGCGAGCGCGAGCCGGACCGTCGCGACCTGCCTGTCTTCTGCCGGGGCGGACCGGCGGACAGGTCACGTGTGGGGGCTGGCTGGCGGCCACCGCGACCCCACGATCGACTCGCTAGTCGCGGGTCGCCAAACCCATCCGCTTTGGTCAGTGATTCTCCGCGCGACCCGCTCGCTCGCCTCGCCCGGCTCGCTCACCTGAAATGGGCAGGAGTGGGCCAGCCCTCCTGCCGTATATCCGTTTTGCCGCTTGGGTGCGGGTCGCAGGGATAGGTCTGCTCGACCTCCCTGGCGGGACCCGCTCGCCGGACACGGGGTTGTACACAATCCCCGCTCTTTTTGAGCTTGATTCAAGCTCGGAAAGAATCATCCAACCAGCGTGTTCGGCGAGTACTGTGCTGAGCTGACAGGGAATCTTCTGGTGGGGCCCCACTGTCCGGCTATAAATATACCGCTGAGTCCAGGGGGGGCTCCCCAGATCCCCTCATTTTCCTTGAACAGACTTCAGTTTCTCGATGCCGGACAGCGAAGAGGTGCGAGCTCGCCTGGCGGCAGCGGGCCAGAAGACTCGGGAGGAGGCCCTCGAGGCCGCCCCTTGGCTAGCACGTGGGTCTCCCGGCCCTCTCTTTAGGCCGGCGAAGGGAAAGATTGTCAGGCGGTCTCCGGCGGGTGACTGTCCGGGCTCCAGCTCGGTGGCGGGTGTTGAGGTCGTCCCTGGGGTACGTGACCTTCTTCGGCTTATCACTGTACCTCTGATCATTTGTCTTGCAGGCAATTCCTTATGAAGAGGTGGGGAACGGGGGAAAGGATCGCCCCCCTCCCTTGTCGTCTGAGAGGGTTACTAGTCCCCCAGGTCTGGACCGCCCACCTCCGGAAACCCCCCGCTCGCCGGCTCCCCACGGACTGGGAAAATCTCTTGAGGCCCTCGAGGGAGAAGCCTTTCATGGTCGGCCAGGCTCCTCTCGCCCGTCCATCGGCGCAGATGACGTGCCAACCCCTGGTAAGCTAGTACTCACCGTTGGCTTTGTCCTCGCTCGCTCCTTCTGAATCGCCCTTTTGTAGGCTACAACATGGTCTCCTCCGAAACTGAGATGAGCGAAGGGTATTCGCCTCCGCCCGACGTGGACAGTGTTTCTGATTACCTGGGCGACCCGACCGATGCGGTGGGGATGAAGAGGCAGGTGACGCGGCTGTTCCAGAAACACACGCTGCTGCTTCAGGAGATCGTGAAGCGGGTCGATCAAGACAAAGCCGACACCGCGGCCCGGCTCGCGGCCTTGGAGGGACCCCCGTGCGCAGCAGAAGACGACGATGTCACTTCACCGGGCGTGCACATTACGCGATCCGAGGATCATCTTAGGAGCACCACAGAGCAAGTCGGCCTGGCTGAGCGAGAGCTGGTGGCGGTTCACGATTACCACTATCCTCGCGTGCCGCCGCGATCGGGAACGAAGCGGCGGGGCAGGTGGAAGTGGATCGAGTACTGATCCAGCCTTTTTCCCCCCGCTCGCGGGATATCGCGGAGTTGCTATTATTTCAAAGTTATCATGTACCTGTAGCGATTCGCAACTCTTTTTGCCCGCGTGTGGGCCTAATTTTTGCTGCTGATGTGTATTGAAATTACCATGTTATTGCTTTCGCTCTCTGTGGGGAGGGTCAGGGGAAGGATTCGCTCTACCCGTCCTGCCGATCGGGGCAAGGGCGAGCCGAGGGGCTCGCCAGCTGGGAGTTTCCCGACTCGCGCAGAATCCCGGGCGGGTGCGGGCCGAGACTCGCCCACTCAAGTCTTGCGCGGATGCGGCCGGGCGAGAACCGCGCCTGATCGGCCTTTGCGGTGCGGTTGCGCGCTGGGAAGTCGAACCGTCGGGCTGATTTTTGGTTACACGCACCCCTTCATTTGGCGGGAACTTTCCCGCCCTTTCTCTCTCCATATAAATAGGCCTTGCCGGTTCTTATTCTTTCACCGATTCAAAACACTCTCCCGCTTCCTGCTCTCCGCGAAGCTCGGCTCGTGCTCGCCTTATGGATCTGTCTCGCACGACTGGTGGCGATTCGGTGGAAATGGGCGGTGGCGGCGGCGATGCGGACGGTCGAAGCAAGTGCACCTGGACCTTCTCAGAGCACGATTTCACTCACGCCGTCATTTCGGAACGCGAGTACCTGGATGCTCTCGGCGACCACGTCCCGCCTGGTTTTTCGGCGAGACGGCCCGGGGAAACAGAGAAGATCAATGATTTATCCAGGGACGAGCTCGCCATACCCATGGCTCACTTTGAGGTGGGCCTGAGACTTCCCCTGTGGCCCGAGGTACGCCAAGTGCTGAAGTACTTCGGGGTCGTCCTAGGTCAGATGACCCCGAACTCCTTAGCCGTTATGGTGGGGTTCGCCTGCTTTCTGCGAGAGGAGCGAGTCGAGTTTAGTCTTGCTGTTTTCCGGAAGCTATTCTCCTTCCGGGCGAACCGGAATGGTACCACCTACTTCTCTAGCGCCCACCTCAAGGTGTGGGAGACAGTAAATAAGAGTCATAACTGGCTCAAAAAGTTCCTGTTCGTCAAAGGGGACTTCGGCAACGTCCCCTTCTCGCCGGTGCAGCTCAGCGAGGCGAGTTACCGTCCGCCCAGCCTAGGGGGCCACGAGGCTGACTTGTGCGGGTTCTTCGCCGGGAAGAACTTCGAGGTCGCTTATCTGCGCCGCCATCTTGATGACCTTGTCGCCGTTCCACCAGGGGGAGGTTTGCCACTTGTTACTGCTCCTCCTTACCCCCTTTCTTCCCTGTCTCATCCCCTCTTCTTGGCAGGCGAGCGGGACATCCCTCTTCATCCCCCTACGAGTGCGCTCGGATTGCCCCCGGGGTTCTCGCCCGAGCGCAGGCCGCGGACGCCGCTCAGCGCGACCCCCCGTCGGTCCCGGCCAAGAAGCGGCCGGGCGGCGGACAACCCACTCCCCCGCCGAAAGTGGCGAAGACTTCGGGTCGGCAACCCGCTGTGAGCCAAGGGAAAGGCAAGGCCCCGACAGATCTGCCGACCGAGGGCTCCCCTCCCGTGATCGCTTTGACCAGCGACATTCCCGCCGGAGCGGCGGGTACTTCGGGGCCGCAAGACGGGTCACAGACCGCCGCGAAGCCGGTGCCGAGAGGGCATCGCAACTTCGGCTACGGCGAGAAATACCTGGACGAGTTCGGCGTCCCGCTCCTGTCATGGGACAAGGAGTCTAACCGCGCGGTGGTCTCGACTCTGGTGCCGAGCTGGCTGGAGCAGGACACCATCGGCGGGGAGGCGTATAATTTCTCGTTCGGCCTGTACTCGCGAGAAGACGCCGCCATCTACGACAAAGAGGCGACGCGAGTATTGGTTTATGAGAGCGCGCGGGCCGAGCTGCGCGGCCTGGAGTTGGCTCACATGGTGGGGAGGCGTTGCACCCAGCTGGAGCGGAACGCCACCTCCCTGACGAAGCTGGCGGACGAGAGGGAGGAGGCCCAAAAGCTTGCTCAGGAAGACGCGAACCTTCAGAGGAGGCGGACCGACGCAGCAGAGGAGTCCCTCGCGCAGTACCTGGGCGGGGTGGTATGTGCTCACCCTCGACAACCGCCCTTTCTCGCGAATCCACCTTATAACTTTCTTTTCCTCTTTTCAGGATGCCGTGACGGCCAGTCGGATGGGTGCTGAGATCTCCACCCTTGCTCAGGACAAGTCAGTGCTGGAGGCACGGGTATGCGAGCTGGAGGTCGCCGCCGCTGTCCCTCCGCCTGATAACAGGGGCTGCCCGCTCGCGCACCACTCTGACCATGAGTTGGAGGTGCTGATGCAAAAGAACGCCACTAGAGCCGCGAAGTACACGATGCAGATGCTGCGACGTGCGGATCTTCTCAAGAGCGAGGCGGCGGAGCTCTCGGCGGGCGACGTGGTTCCGGCGTTATTCCTCCCCGTACCGGACCCTGGAGACCAATCCTTCCGGCGCATTTAGGACTTCTCGCCCCGAATCTCGCGTCACCCCCGCTCTTTTGACATTTGTTTATTAGACGTATATATCATGCACGTTTAGCTGTTTTGAGACGCACGCGCGAGCTGTGCCTAGACTTCGTGATTTTTATCTACTATTGCTTTTATAAATGCTTTCTCGTCTGCCTCTGTATATTTGTTATTACCGCGCAGGGTGGCCTGCCTCTGCGGCCCAGCCCTGATGATGCGGCTGCTTCGCCCATCAAGCGAGGCGAGCCGGCTCGTCCTTTGTCTGGGTTATCAAACTTCTTGCGGACCCTCGCCCAGGTTTTCTCCTCCATTCGGCTGCCTTCCCTGGAGCTGGGGGGCTATGTTAGACCCCCCCCCCCCCTTTTTGGTTAGCTTTTGTGATTCCGATCTGCTATTAACGCCATTCGATTAGTTCCCGGCCTGGCCGGCTAGGTGGGAGCCCGGCAGCGTGATTCGTTCTGAGTCGCAAATCATTGCCATCGAGTAACTTCCGGCCCTGCCAGCTAGGTGAGAGCCTGGAAACGGGATCTTCTCGAGGCTAGGGATGACACTGAGTGACTTCCGGCCCTGCCAGCTAGGTGGGAGCCTGGCAGTGGGAACTTCTCGGGGTCCAAACACATTCCATCGAGTGACTTCCGGCCCTGCCAGCTAGGTGAGAGCCTGGCAGCGGGATCTTCTCGAGGCTAGGGATGACACCGAGTGACTTCTAGCCCTGCCAGCTAGGTGGGAGCCTGGCAGCGGGATCTTCTCGGGGTCCAAACACATTCCATCGAGTGACTTTCGGCCCTGCCAGCTGGGTGAGAGCCTGGCAGCGGGATCTTCTCGAGGCTAGGGATGACACCGAGTGACTTCCGGCCCTGCCAGCTAGGTAGGAGCCTGGCAGCGGGATCTTCTCGGGGTCCAAACACATTCCATCGAGTGACTTCCGGCCCTGCCAGCTAGGTGAGAGCCTGGCAGCGGGATCTTCTCGAGGCTAGGGATGACACCGAGTGACTTCCGGCCCTTCCATCTAGGTGGGAGCCTGGCAGCGGGATCTTCTCGGGGTCCAAACACATTTCATCGAGTGACTTACGGCCCTGCAAGCTAGGTGAGAGCCTGGCAGCGGGATCTTCTCGATGCTAGGGATGACACCGAGTGACTTCCGGCGCTGCTGGTAGGTGGGAGCCTGGCAGCGGGATCTTCTCGGGGTCCAAACACATTCCATCGAGTGACTTCCGGCCCTGCCAGCTAGGTGAGAGCCTGGCAGCGGGATCTTCTCGAGGCTAGGGATGACAACGAGTGACTTCCGGCCCTGCCAGCTAGGTGGGTGCCTGGCAGCAGGATCTTCTCGGGGTCCAAACACATTCCATCGAGTGACTTCCGGCCCTGCCAGCTAGGTGAGAGCCTGGCAGCGGGATCTTCTCGAGGCTAGGGATGACACCGAGTGACTTCCGGCCCTGCCAGCTAGGTGGGAGCCTAGCAGCGGGATCTTCTCGGGGTCCAAACACATTCCATCGAGTGACTTCCGGCCCTGCCAGCTAGGTGAGAGCCTGGCAGCGGGATCTTCTCGAGGCGAGGGATGACACCGAGTGACTTCCGGCCCTGCCAGCTAGGTGGGAGCCTGGCAGCGGGATCTTCTCGGGGTCCAAACACATTCCAATTCTCTATGCTAGCTGGCTACGACAATACTGGGGGGGGAAGGAATTCATTATAACAAACGTGTTGCTTACAGGCGCTTAGGGAAAAAATCTTTTCAGGTCGTCTCCACTCCAGGTGAGACTCAGGGTCTCGCCCTCTACATTTTGGAGTCGATAGCCCCCTGACTTCAAAGCTTCCTTCACAATAAACGGCCCCTCCCAGCTAGGGTTGAGCTTCCCTACGGACGCTGACCTCCCTGCCGCGTCCACCTTCTTCAGCACCAGGTCTCCTTCCGCGAACTGCTTGACCCTGACATGCTTGTCAAAGTATTTGGCCATCCTTCTTTTTACCTCCTCCTGTCGGATGGCCGAAAGGTCCCTCAATTCTTCCACCATGTCAAGGGAGAGTCTCAGCTCCCCCTCGTTCTCGGCTCGCCATTCCTCTCGGCCCTCCCTGGCCGCCCCGACTCGTGGCGTTTGGACTTCAAATTCTATGGGGAGCACCGCCTCGCACCCATGGGAGAGCTTGAAGGGGGTCTCCCCCGTAGCCGTGTTAGGGGTGGTTCTTAGGGCCCAAAGAACTGCGGGGAGCTGCTCTACCCAGCTCCCCCTCAAATTCTCCACCGTTTTCTTGAGGAGATTGATGATGATCTTGTTCGCGGCCTCCACCTGCCCGTTGCTCCTGGGGTGGTGGACCGAGGCGAACCTGAGGTCGATTCCAAGCTGCTCGCAGAAGCTGGTGAACTCGGCACTAGCGAACTGGGGTCCGTTGTCGGTGACGATGGCCTGGGGCAGCCCATGGAGGTAGATGATCTCCCCCCAAACAAAGTTCCTGATCACTTGGGAGGTCACCTTGGCCAACGCCTTCACCTCCATCCACTTCGAGAAGTAGTCGATCATCACTAGGAGGAACCTTCTCTGACCGCTGGCCTGGGGAAACGGTCCAACCAAATCCATCCCGTAGATTGCAAAGGGCCAGGGGGCCGTGATACTCTTGAGTTGTTGGGCCGGCTGTAGCTGGAGGGGGGCAAACAGCTGGCACTTATAACATCTCCGTGCGAACTCTGCGGCGTCTCGGCCCAGGGTGGGCCAGAAATACCCTTGTCTGACTATCCTTCTCTCCAGGGTCCGACTCCCGGAATGACTCCCGCACTCCCCGGAGTGGACTTCCTCCAAGATCCTCTGCACCTCACCCTCGGCTACGCAGCGAGCCAGCATCCCGGAGAGGGTCTTCCTGTATAGCTGCCCATCCTTAAGGAGGTAGTAAGCTGACTTGTGCCTCAGCTTCTTCCTGTCTACCCCCTCCGGATATTCTCCCGTGGAGAGGAAAACTACTACTGGATCCATCCACGAAGCTTGCTGATCGATCTCCATGAGCTCCCCTTCTTCGATGGAGGGGCGGAACAGGTCGGTGATTGTGCCCCCTGCCCGGGGACCATGCTTTGCTAACTGGTCGGCTTGTTCGTTCTCTCCCCTTGGCACGTGTCGGATGGAGAAGGTCTGGAAGGTCCCTATGACCCCCTTCACTTTGGCCAAGTACAACTTCAGAGTGGGTTCCCTTGCTTCGAACTCCCTGTTGATCTGGGAAGTCACCACCATGGAGTCGGTTAGGACCTCCACATCCCGCATCCCCAGCTCCCTGGCCAGGCGCAGCCCCACTATCACTGCCTCGTACTCGACCTGGTTGTTGGTAATGGGAAAGTGCACCACCACCCTCTGCTCAATCTGAGTTCCTTGGGGGCTTTCTAGGACCACCCCCACTCCAAGGGAATGCCTCCCTGAGGCTCCATCCACCCTCACCTTCCAAGGAGTCGGGCGGGTGAGCTCCTCCTCCGCTACTTCCATCACGTAGTCGGCCAGGAAGTCGGCCATCGCCTGAGCTTTGATCGAGAGCCGCGGAACAAAGGAGACATCGAACTCGCTCAGCTCCACCGACCACTTGGCCAGCCGGCCTGAATGCTCCACCCCCTCGAAGATGTTGCGGAGGGGATGGTCGGTCACCACTCGGATTGAGTGTGCCTGGAAGTAAGGTCGCAGCCGTCGGGCCGAGATGATTAGGGCGAATGCAAGCTTCTCCAAGATCGGATACCGGAGCTCGGCCTTCCTCAGGACCCGGCTGACGTAATAGATAGGGAGCTGTCGCTTTCCCTCTTCTCAAACCAAGACGGAGCTCAGAGCCTCTGCCCCGACTCCGAGATATAAGAACAAATCCTCCCCCTCCTTCGGTCCTTGGAGCAGCGGAGCCTGTGTCAACTGCGCCTTGAGGGCCTGGAATGCCTCCTCGCATTCCTTGGTCCATTCAAACCTCTGACCACCCCTCAGCGTTTTGAAGAAGGGGGAGCACTTCTCCCCTGCCCGAGAAAGGAAGCGACTCAGCCCTGCTAGCTTCCCCGTCAACCGTTGGACCTCCTTTGCGTTCCGCGGGGAGACCAGCTCCAAGATAGCCTTGACCTTGTCCGGATTCGGCTCGACCCCCGCGGGGGTGAGGAGATGCCCCAAGAACTTTCCTCGGCTGGCCCCAAAGACACTTAAGGGGATTCAACCGCATCTTATATCTGCGCAGGGTGGCGAAGGTCTCCTCCAGGTCCCGGAGGTGGGAGTCCACATCCCGGCTTTTGATCATGAGGTCGTCCACGTATACCTCCAAATTCCTCCCCCTCTGCTCCTTAAAGACCCTATCCATCATTTTCTGGTAGGTTGCCCCAGCGTTCTTCAGCCCGAATGGCATCATCTTGTAGCAGTAGCACCCGTCCCCTGTGATGAACGAGACATCCTTGATGTCCGGGGGGTGCATCCTGATCTGATGGTAACCTGAAAAGGCATCTAAAAACCTCATTACAGAAAAGCCGACGGCTGAGTCAACCAGCGCGTCGATCCGAGGCAAAGGATAACAGTCCTTAGGACAAGCTTTATTAAGTAAGGAAAAATCGATACACAATCGCCAACGGTCGTGTCCTTTTTTGAGCATCACAACGTTGGAGACCCAGCCGAGGTACTGAATCTCGGACACGAAGCCGGCCTTGAGAAGCTTCGCCACCTCCTCCCTGATGGGTTCCGCCAGTTTGTCTGTTGTGGATCTCTTTTTCTGCTGAACGGGGCGTGTTCCCGGGTACAGGTTGAGGCGGTGGCAAGCCACATCCGCGTCAACCCCCGGCATCTCCGCGGCGTTCCAGGCGAAGATGTCCACGTTCTTCTGGATGCACTCCAGCATCCTGCCTTGGTCCTCCGGGGTCAGCCCTCCGCTGACACGAACCTTCTCCATCCTGCCCCCTCGGGTGAGCACCTCCAGCTCCACCACTTCCTCTGCTACCTCCAGCCTGGATTGCTCCGCCCATCCCTCAGCATCCCCTTCCTCCGGAACAGGGATCTCTACCTCCATCTCTTCCCCCACAGCCACCACTCTGGCTACCCCCAGATCTTCTCCTGCTGCTTCCTCAGCGCGACTCTCTATCCCCAGCTCCTTGCTGACAACCTCCTGCTCGGCCTCCTCCATCCTCCGACCCATCTCCTCGGATCCCTCCTGCCAAGAGATGGTGTTCACCGCGGTGACATAACACTCCCGCGCCACCTTCGGGTCCCCCCTGACCCTAACCTGGACCCCCTCAGCGTTGAACTTCAAACACTGATGGAAAGGCGAGGGGACACAGCGGAAGGTGCTGATGAGAGGCCTCCCGAAGATGGCGCTGTAGCTGCTGGGGGCATCCATAATGGCGAACTTGCAGTTTCGGGACTGCCCCCCCAGGGTGACATGGAGGCCAACTCCTCCCTCTACTTCCTTCCTTTCTCCCGAGAACCCGAACAAGGGCCCGTCCGAGGCCAACACCCTCTTAGCCTCCACCTTCATCGTGTCAAATGCCTTTTTGAAGATGACGTTGACGGAGCTCCCATTGTCCACGAGGATCCGAGAGACAGTGAAATTCTCGATGGCGGCCTTGATGACCAGCGCATCACAGAACGGATCCTCGTAGTCTGGCATATCACTTCTAGAGAAGGTGATCCTCTCCTCCGGCGGCGGGGTTTGGGATGTAGAGGCGACGCTCCGCCGGTACATGGTGTGGAGGCTTGCCTTACGGGAAGCCTCGATCCCCACTCCCCCGTGGATCACTCCGATCAGTCCTCGGGTCCCGACATCAACCCGGTACTCGCAACGATCCTGCTCCGCCCGAGGCAGGACCTCCTCGATTCTCACTTCTTGCCGCGCCTCCTGATGCTGCTGCCGCTCCCTATTCCCTCTCATCTCCAAGAATTCCGGGTACATCGCTGTTGCGTGCCCCTCTTCCTGATGGAAGTCGCAATAGGGCAGCTCCACCCTGACCTCCCTTCTCCTCCTCCTCATGATCCCCCTCCTTGCTCCCAAAGCTATGGCCATGGCCTCCTCCTGATCGGGGAGACGGGGCCTCTGGCCCTGCCTCCAGCCCGGAGGGTGGAACTGATCTTGCCTCCCCTGATGGTGACCCCTTCCGTAGTATCCTCTTGGTGGCCCTTGCCCCTGCCACTCAGGTCTCCAGCCCAGCTGGCGGTCGGGCTCCTGGTGCCCCCACCTCGGATGTTGTTGCCACTGGAGCTGCATTTGCTCCCTCTGCCTAGGTTCCCCCCTTCTCTCCTCCTGTGCCTTTTCCCTTCTCGACTCTTTCTCTTCCTCGGTGGCCCACCTGGCTAGCTTTCTTGTGAACTCCGGATTCGACGCCTCCCCGTCGACCTCTCTCGCCGCCCTCTCCATCAACTCCTCGTAGGAGAGAGGGGGAACTCTCTTCAGCTCCATTCGGAAGAACCCCTGCTGCAGGCCCAGGGTAAAGGCCATCATTAGACTATGGCCCGGCATCTCTTGGACCTGGGTGACTTCCTCCTGAAATCGATCCACATAGCTCCCCAACGTCTCGTTCACTCCTTGCTTAATGTGGAACAAGGACTCAGACTCCTTCTTCCTCTTCTTCTAAGTAGTGAACCTCAGCATGAACCCTCGGTGCAAGTCCTCGAAGCAGTAGATGGAACTAGCCGGCAGCTGGTGGAACCACTCACTTGCCTTCTCCCGGAGAGTGATGGCGAAAAGTCGGCATTTGAATCCGTCCGAAATCTGTCGGATGGAGACCACATCCTCGAACCATTGGATATGCTGGACCGTGTCTCCCTTCCCATTGTAGTAGGACATCTCGGGTTCCCTGAACCCATCTGGGACTGGAGCTGAGGAGACCAGCTCGCTGAAAGGACTGCCCCCCCCCCCCCACTGGGCGAGCCGGCGAATCTCGCGAGCCCAACTCGCCGAACCTGCCTCGACTTGCCGAGCCGGGGAAAAGCTCTCTCCCCGAGAGCTCGCACCCTCGGCCTTCCTCGGCCACTTCCTTTCCAGCTCGCCGGCCAGGGGCGTCCTCGCCCAAAGAGGGGGCGGCCACGATCTGGGCTGCCGGAGTCGAGTACTCGGCCCGCGCGCCGAGTGCGATCTTGACGAGGCCCAGTGCCTCGTTCCTGAAGTCCTCCAACATCCCTACTGTTGCGAGAGGCGGGGGGGGGGGGGGGGCGAGTCCTGCCTGTCAGATCCTTGTCCTCCCGTCATTGAGCTCGCCGAAGCTTTTCTGCACTGACCACTCTCCACGCTCACCGCACCAAAATGTTGAAACCGGAATCCAGCCTCTTGTGGAGTTCGACCCTTGGGGAAGGGGTGGTCTCACGCCTACTTTGCTCCTGCAAGAAAAACAACGAAGAAGACAAGAAGAAACAGACCCAAGGGCTCGGCAGGGAGGTCCCACCACAAACCCGGAAGATCTCTGAGCGCTTCCCCTCCTTAGCCAGAATCCGAGCTAAGGCACCCTCATAGAACACTTGAAAACGAGAGTAAGGAGGCACTTAAAGCGTGTCCTCTGAGGTACCCCTTGGGTCTCATTTATAGTTTTTTGGAATCTGAACTGCCAATAACCATAAGAACTCACCTGAAAATACCAAAAAGCCCTTGGTTGGGTCTGCCAACAGCCAAACTCCACTCTTCTAAGTAGCTATGCGCAGTCCAACCTGGTCTACCAACAGCGTGGCTCCGCCGTTCTGAGGGGCTATTCGCACCCCTGGGGAGTCAGCTCGCCTCCAATCCTCCTCCGCGGGAGGCGGGCACGACCTGGCTCCAGCGGCCCGCCTATTCTCCCTGGGCGAGCGCGAGCCGGACCGTCGCGACCTGCCTGTCTTCTACCGGGGCGGAGCGGCGGCCAGGTCGCGTGCGGGGGCTGGCCGGCGGCCACCGCGACCCCCCGATCGGCTCGCTAGTCGCGGGTCGCCAAACCCATCCGCTTTGGTCCGTGATTCTCCGCGCGACCCGCTCGCTCGCCTCGCCCGGCTCGCTCGCGTGAAATGGGCGGGAGCGGGCCAGCCCTCCTGCCGTATATCCATTTTGCCGCTTGGGTGTGGGTCGCAGGGCTAGGTCTGCTCGACCTCCCTGGAGGGACCCGCTCGCCAGACATGGGGTTGTACAGGTCTAGCACTCATAATATTGGAAGTATAGACCAACAGTTGCAAAAGCTAACTGTTGATGACACACCCAGCCCCAACACATTCACTGCAGGAGTTGAGCCACTCACAGATGAGGTTGTAAGTGTTTATATGGAAGGAGAAGTAGATGTTGTAAATGATGTTCAGCAGGATGAAGACAGGTTGCCTTCTTCAACCAGGCTTCTGAGAGATCACCCAAGAAATCTCATCATTGGGGATTAACATCAAGGTGTAATCACAAGGAGCATGACTCACAATGATTCATTATTCCTAAGTTTCTTATCTCAGCATGAGCCCAAGAATTTTGAAAATGCAAACAAGGACAACTTCTGGATTAATGTAATGTAAGAAGAACTACAACAATTCAAAAGATGCAGGGTGTAGAAGTTGGTGCCAAAGCCACCAAAACATAACATTACTGGCACTAAGTGGATTAAAGGAACAAGCTTGATGAGAATGAGACAATTATCATAAACAAAGCAAGGCTGGTAGCCAAAGGCTATAAGAAATAAGAGGGAATAGACTTTGACCAAACATTTGCCCCAGTTACAAGGTTACAGGCCATAGCGATATTCCTTGTCTATGCTGCACATAAGGGATTCAAAGTTTACCAGATGGATGTCAAGTCAACATTCTTGAATTACAATCTCAAGGAAGAGGTATATGTGGAGTAGCCCCCAGGTTTTTTACATCCTGCTCTTGTAGATCATGCTTACAAATTAAAGAAAACTTTATATGGGTTAAAGCAAGTTCCTAGATCTTGGTACGAAACCTTGTCTACCTTTCTCATCAAAAACACATCCTTGAGGGGAAAGAAAGATAGCACATTATATCTTAGGGAAACAAAGGGCAAGTGTCTCATAGTCCAAATTTATGTGGATGCGATAATATTTGGGTCTACTTATGACAACCTTTGCAAAAGGTTTGCTAACCTTATGTAGGTGGAGTTTGAGAAGAGCAACATGGGAAAGCTCATGTACTTCTTAGGCCTCCAAGTGAAACAACATGATGAAGGGATTTTTATCTCTTAGACCAAGTACACTAGGAAGCTTATTAAGAAATTTGGGATGTAATCATCTTCCACCATGACAACTCCCATGGGGTCAAATATTTCCCTAGATAAGGATGAGAAGGGTAAGCCCTTTGATGAATCCATGTACAGATGTATCATTGGATCCTTACTATATTTAACTGCTAGTAGGCCAGATATTATGTAAACAATATGTGTTTGTGCTAGGTACTAATCATGCCCTAAGGGATCTCACTACTCAGCTACAAAGAAGACTTTGAGATATCTTAAGGGCAGCTAACACCTTGGCCTTTGGAATCCTAGAAATAATTATTTTGAACTAATTGGATATTTAGATGTAGACTTTGCAGGATACAAGGAAGATAGGAAAAACATAAGTGGAACTTGTCAATTCTTAGGTAGAAGGCTGATTTCATGGAGTAGCAAGAAGCATGAAAGTTTCTGTTTTTAAAAGTAGCTAAACACCTAGAGGGGGGGGGGGGGGTGAATAAGTTTTTAAGTCTATTGTGAATTTCTTTTAGTTTGTTGAGTTGATTTATTTAATTTATGTTAGCTTTCAAGAATTGACACCAGCACACCAATATTTATAGTGATTCCCCAAGGTATGGGTACATCCACTTTTCCTCCCACCTTCATAACAGTGTGTTAGACAAGGCAATCTCAATCAAGACTTGGCTCAATGAGCTTACAACATAGATCCCTTAGGATCTCTCAGACTCCTATAAGTCCTACCTCGGGCCCAAGGCCCTACACTTAGAGAGATATAATCTTCTACAGCTTAGTGATCCTTCTGATCACCTACCTCAGACTTACCAAAGTCCTACAATCAGGCTAGGAGGATAGCCCTACACTCAGATCTACCACTGGAACCTACCTCAGAGAATAAATCTCTTACCTCAGGCACATAGAACCTACCTCAGATCCACATAAGGATTCTACAACTCAGCCTTTATATTTCAGGCTTACAACTCAGATCGTGAATGATCTACAGAAAGAGTGAGTTTGTTGTTGATGACTTGCTTCAGAGAAAGTGTTGTCTGAACCTTCTCTCTGTACCGAGTGAGCTCAGCCCAACTTCTTCACAGCACTAAGGAAGTAGATCTTCAGGTTGGTTTAGCTTGTGCTGAGAAGAATCTTAGAAACTAGAGCTTTTGAACTAGCTAATGATGACAAGATGATATTTTTGCTTCTTTTGTTCTTCAATCAGCTAACCTTGTCTGAAGTATTCAGACTTGCTGTTGAACACTAGTGGCAGCGCTCTTCTTCTTCATTATTAGGAAAAAGATGACCAAAAAACTTCTTCTCCGAAAAGGCAAAAAGTTTTTTTTTTTATTTCTCGAAACTCGCTTTTTATCTCCCGTAAATCCAACTGCTCTTTGCGTAGTATGGACCCACGGAATGGGCAACTACAACAAAAGTTTTCATTAACTGCAGTACTAAAGTCATGCAGCGCCTTTTGTCTTTTAGCATGCAAAACCCGTGATATTTGAATTTCTGCTGACGTCAGCATGACTTAGCTCCTGTGGACTTACTAAATTCTAGACAATCTACACAGGCGTTAAGTGAAGCCTTGTAACTCAATGCAAAAGTACTTAACTGAATTCTGCATCTTCAGGCGTTGAGTGCATTGAGTGAGCCTTCATCACTCAATGTATATAGACTTTTGTAGTCTAACAGCTTAGGCATCGAGTGATCGTTCATCACTTAACGCTTCTAGACTTGGTTGATTTTCTCTGTATGAAATTGTCGAGTGCAGCTTCTTCACTCAATGCTTCTGTCCTTTGACTGGCTTCTTGATGGAGTGTTGAGTGGCCTGTCTTCACTCACGCTTCTGTCCTTAGATAGATTTTCTGTTGAGTAGGCGTTGTTGAGTGAGCTGTCTTCACTCAACGCTTTCTGCCTTAGATAGAATCCTTATTAGGTAGGCATTGAGTGAACTGCCTTCTCTCAACGCTTTTGTCCTTGGACATATTTCTTATTGAGTAGGCATTGAGTGAACTGCCTTCACTCAACGCTTCTGTCCTTAGATTGATTTCTTGACAGCAACACTGATGCTTTGACTGCTTGAGCTTCTATCAAAACTTTTAGCCTATTGGCGTTGAGTGAACTACCTTCACTCAACGCTTTGGACTTAGCCAGATTTCTGTTTTGCCAGCATCCTGTCTTGAGTCCAACTGTCATTGTGACTCAAACTACCTATCCAATTAGTGCAAAAGAGAACAACCTGCATACATTGAACTTAGAGCATGCATCAAATACATTCATGTATATACCATTGATTTATGGGCCTTCTTCAAATCAAGTGCATTGTGATCAATGGACCCAACAATCTCCCCCTATTTGAAGAAGTCAGAACCTTAGTCAATGATGTACACAATCATATACAGCAGATAAATCATCACAGTAGATACGAGAATTAATTTATACACACATAAAAATATGATTTTTATTTCAAGGAAAAAGTCATAAAGAGACAGTGTGCATAAAATAAAATGATCACATTCCTACAGCCCTTAAGGAAAACACAAAAGACATGTCATGTTTCTGGTTCCTTGATCACTATCCCCTGCTAGGTTTTTTGGCAGCCTTTTCCTTATCTTCATCCTTCTTCTCCTTTTGTCTCTCAAAATAGTTGTAGGGCTTAGAAAAGTACTTGCTGGGCTCCACAAGATTTGGTGACAGTGCACCTGACTTTTTATCTCTTCTGAACTTTTACCTGTCCTCTTCATTCTTTTCTAGCTTGGCCCATTCTAAGGAGCTATAAAGCTTTCCCCTCTCAGTTTTCTTTTTTTTTTGACCTGATCGCAAGCAGACCAGATGATAGTCCTAGATTGAGGACTCCACTTCTTAAAATCTGGCCTGGTTTCCATCTCCTCTCTATACCTTTTCTTATTAAGCCTGATTTCTTCCTCTTCTTCAGCAGTTGACTTGCCTTTGGCTCTGGCTATTTAGTCAGCACTAGGACTAAATGTGGGAATTTCAGCAGTAGTAGAGGGTTCAATCCACTGAGCACCAACTTGATCATTATCTTGACCTCCCCTTTGATCACCATACTATTCACACAATGCTTCTTGAATGGTTCTAGGAACAACAAGAATGTTTTCATATGTATGTTGTTCAAGGCCAAATGAACCTCTGATTACATTGGTTACCCAAACAGCATTCTCAGTGTTAGCCTTGATCATTGCCTTCTCCCACTTTATGACTTCTTCAGATACAACTGCAGTCATGGAGTTCTTGGCTATAGAGTGTCTTTCACCCAGAAAATTTACACCCATAGTGACATGATTCTTGACCTATAACATGTGATCATCAAGAATGTGAGTGCATGCATCCATTCTCTTTTCTAGAGTTTTCTTGTGCTTCCATAATATTTTTCTGCACATTGTGAACCATTTCCATATTGCTGGAGGTTATGTCCTGATTCGACAGAATATCATGCTGAGTTTTGTTGATTTCTGCCAGCTTGCCATCAATAAATGTTACAGCAGGAGTAACCCTCATGAAGAATGCTACTATGTTAGCTTTCGGTAAGTTGACTTCAAACCTGATGGACTTGATTTCAGTGGAAAGATACCTTCTTACTTCCTTGTGGAATTATCAATGTAGTGATCCAACTACCATCTTTGATCATCCAGAAGACCCTTCAGTTAAGCTATCAATGTGGGTGACATCTGTTAAGCTTGATGAGATGTACCTTGTTCACAGATATCTTCATCTCTTTTCCTGGCAATATTTCTTCCATCTGAGTCAGCAATCATATACTCAGAGGAATGAGCATTAGCATCTACAGTAGCAGTACCCTTCTCAGACTCAGAGGAGTCTATGATATACACCATTTCTAGAGCAGGGATTTCATAGTGAATCTCACCCTCAACCTCATCATTATCCTTAGGGACAATCTATTCTTTTGCAGCTATGTTAAGCACATCTTCTTTCATTATTGCAAGATCTTGTTCATCCTCAATAGGAGTACTGGAAACTTGCCACACTGGATCATCAAGAATCTGATCTATTCTGTCATGCAGATTCTCTAGAAAAGAGTCAAGCATGTGGATTTATGTTGTAAGCTCTTTGAGCTAAATTTGGAGAAGTTTGCTTTGTCTAACACACTGTAAGAAAGATGAGAGGGAGAGTGGATGTACACACACCTTTGGGAACCACTATAAATAATTTTGTGCTTTCGGTGTTTGTTTGATTAAGCCTAAAATAATCTAATAAAAGTAAGAAAGTAACAAACAACCTATTCACCTCTCTCTAGGTGATTTAGACAACTACCCTGTTAATATTCAATCCTTCTTGAAATGCTTAAATACTAGCATGTAATGATTTGAAAGTGAATGTCATCAACTCTCGATCTCCAAAATTCGTTTACTGTAATTCCTCTAGTTATCTCTAACTTAGGTAGAAAAAGAATTACATAAAGTGTACAAATCAATATTGCTAACATAAGGTGAAATCTCTTTCTTTATTTATGCTATATTCAAATTTATGTTACACTTACGCTACTCCTCTCTCAAATCTTGTAGCACAGTATAAATGTAGAATTTTTCTAAATATTTTCGCGACTCCTCTCTTGAATCTTGTCGTGCAAAAGAAATGATTCAACCATAAAATAACATAATTCTTCTCTCGAATCTCGCCATGCAATTTATAATAAGAGTACTTAATCCAAAATTTCCATAAAATGAAAAAATAAATACAATAAAGATAGTTTTCAAATAATTATAAATTTTTTAAAAAAAATTACAATATCATAATAAGTCAAAGTACTCTCAACATTCAAGACCTAGAAATTTAGTCCATGATGGAAGGATGAAATCACATAACAAGAAAGATCTTTCTAAACATGATTATAAGAGTTTAAAAGCTGCAGGAATTTGTGTTTAAATCTCGCTTTAGAGCCTACTTCCTTCTTGGCAGTGCATCCAAACCCCAGCCTTCTTCTTCTATAAGATTATGGCTCTCTAGATCTCTCTCTCTCTAATGTATTTCCAATGATCACTTTTGGCAAGAGATCCCCTCTTAAAAACATGCATCCCTCTCCCAATAGATGTCTCTTTTCAATTTTAATTTTGGCGCAAAATTCAAATTTTAAAATTTAAATTTGTTCAGAACTTGTTGCAATAATTTTTACAGGTTATTGCAACAACCTGCGATGGTCAAAAATAAGTCCAGCTTTAATTCTCCATATCGATTTTTTCAGCATTTCTAGAAGAAAAACATAGGAAAATTAGCCATATTAACAACAAATAAAAATAAATATGAATTTGTTTATATTTTTACTAATTTAAATAAATTTTTCTCATTATAATGAATATTAAATCAAAATAAAGAACAACATAACTTTTTGGGAAGTTATCATCGACCATGGAAGCTATACATCTCTTGAGGAGACTCATTGACAACTACCGAAAAAGAAAAAAAGATTTGCATATGTTGTTTATAGATCCCGAGAAGGCTTATGAGAGTTCTAAGAGAGATCTTGTAGAGAGTCTTTGAAAAGAAAGGTGGAAATGTACCATATATTGACATAATCAAAGATATGTATACAAATTCAGTGACAAGGGAGAGGACATCTGAGGGATTAACACAGGAATTCCCTATCACGGTTGGCTTACATCAAGGTTCAGCTTTAAGCCCTTATCTCCTTACCCTTATCTTATATGAGCTTACCAGGCATATCCTGCAAGCTATACCTTGGTGTTTATTGTTTGTGGATGATATCATTGTGGTTGCTGAAACACGCGAGGGTGTAAACGCAAAACTTGAATATTGGCGAGACACTATAGAAAAGAAGGATTTTAGGTTGAGTTGTGCAACGATGGACTATATGGGGCGTTTATTTAGTAGTACAAGAAGGAAAGATGACTTCGTTATCAAGTTGGGTGATCAAGCTATTTTACTAAAGTGAGTGTTTTAAATATCTTGGATCGATAGTTCAAAAAGACAGAGGTATTGATAAAGATGTGACACATAGAATCCAAGCGGTTTGGTTGAAGTGGTGAGGCACGTCAGGGATCTTATGTGATTGTAAAGTACTATTAAAACTTAAGGGAAAGTTTTATTGTACTCCAATTAGACCAGGATGCTTTATGGTTCTGAGTGTTGGTTAGTGAAATGTGTACATGAGCAAAAAATGAGAATTGTGGAGATAATAATGCTTAGGTGGATGTGTGGACAACGAGACTGGATAAAATTAGGAATGAATGTATCAGGGAAAAGACAGAAGTAGCACCAATTGAAGAGAAGATGTGAGAAGCTCGACTAAGATGGTTTGGACACGTAAAAAGGAGACCATTAGAGGCACCTATTAGGCATTGTGAGAGTCTAGTTACTAGGTATATTAAATGAGGGAGGGATAAACCAATAAAGACTTGGAATGAAACTATAGTGAAAGACATGATGTACTTAGATATTAGTGAGATTATGAACAAAGATAGGGAACATTAATGGCGATAAAAGATCCATATAGCCTGTTGCTCTATGGTGACCAAGAGGTCTAGCGGTTTGAAGCAAGCGACTTGAAGACTGTTGTTGTATGGTGACCAGGCGGTCTGGCAGTTTGATGTGGGAGACTTAAAGATCATACAGTCTAGCGATCTCCCCTAGCGGCTTGTCTTCTTTTTATAGTTGTTGTCGGACGGTTAGCCTATTTGTCTAACCACGCGGCTTGTGCAGTCTGTTTTTGTATAGATGCTTGTACTCGTAATTATTTTTCCCACATTGCTTATTTGTAATATCTCCCCTCTCCTCCATTCTATAAAAGGGAGGCTATAACTTTGTAATGCTTACTGTTTTGGATAATAAAAATTCTGTTATTCCAAATTTTGGTCTATTCTTTCTTGTTCTCATATGGTATCAGAGGAAATCGATATTTTTCACCTGATTTTGTGAGCTTCTTTTGTCCACGCAGTTTGACCTTTCTTCTCGCGGCCTGTTCGCGTGGCTTCCATTTCTTCTTTATATCTGCCCTCTCTGTGTGCGGCCTCTCTGGTCGCTCTCCCTCTCTATTCGTGACCTGTCTTCGCGATCTCTCCACTCCCCGCTCTCTCTTGCTTTCGCGCAGACTCTTCTTTTTTAGTGTAGTTTTTTTGCTCGCAATCTATTTATTGGGACCTCCCTTTCTCCCCGCGAACCCCTCCAATTCGCACGGCTTCTTTTCTATTCGCGCGGCCTCTTAGCTATTTGTGTAGTCTCTCCTTTTTTCCTATTCGCGCGCCCTTGTTTTTGCTCACGCACCCTCTCTTTTGCCTCTCTATTCTCTTCTATGGCTCTATCTGATACCTCTACCACTACTGCTCCCGTGGCCCACCCTCCTCCTCCTACTTCATCAGGCAACCTTAGCACCGTTTCCAAACTCATCGGTTACAACTACCTGGATTGGAGTGTCTACTTCACGTTTCTTCTTCGCTAACAATGCAAACATCATCATCTCATTGATGACCATCCTCCTCCAGAGTCCGATCTCTTTGATGATTGGGATTCTAGCGACGCTCTTGTTCCCACTTAGCTGGCTAACAACATTTCTAATGAGTGCGTCCCCATCATCTGTCATGATGAAACGATCAAGGTTGTTTGTCTTCATCTTGCCGCTCTTTACTCAAAGGGGGCCCAGACGTCTCGCATCTATACTCTATATGCGGACCTCTTTGCCCATCCTTCCAAGTCTTATGTTGCTGCTTACCAACAGGTTCAGGCCCTCAAAGACAAGATTCTCCAGAATCTCTCCTTATCTGCTGATCTGGCTGAGCAACACAAGCATTTCCGGGAGCTTCTGGTTGTATGCTATCTTCTACGACTTCCTGAGTCTTATGACATGATCTGTCAACATATCCTAGGCAAATCAGACTCTCCCACCTTGGATGCCACTGATGTCCGTATCGTCGTGGTTACCTCTTTGCTTCAACATCTGTTATTATCATCCCCTCCTCAACCAGACAACTATGCTCACCAGACTCAGTGGAGTGGCTCTGGTGGCTGCCGCCACTAATCTGGCGGGTGTGGTCCTTCCCGCTTTCTTTGCTCTCACTGTGGCCACAACGACCATACGGTTGATCGTTGCTGGATGAAGCATCCACATCTTCGCCCATCTGGGGATGCTTCCACCTCCTCTTCTAAGCAGTCCGCCTCGATGGTTACGTCTTCAGGTAGTACCCACGTCGTTACTCATGGTAAATGGCTGATAGACTCTAGTGATACCAATCATATGATCGGTAATCCTCAGTGTTTTTCTCTCCTAGAAACACATGATAGGGTGCCCCCAGTCTTTATTACGGATGGCTCTCCCTCACTAGTCAATGGGATGGGAGTGGTTCAAGTCACTCTGTCTCTTCTCTTGGCGGATACTCTCTACGTGCCCAAGTTTCCTTGCAATTTATTATCTATTACTTATCTGTGAAAGTAACTATAGTGTTCCTTCACATTCACTCCTAATTCTTGTTCTTTTCAGGATCCGGGCTCCCAACGGACGATTGCTACTGAGACTGAGAGCGGCGGCCTCTACTTCCTTGATAATGTTTCCTCTCTGTCCGCCTTCTCCTCCTCTTCTACAGACCTTATGCAATGACATCTTCTCCTTGGTCATCCTCCTCCACGGCTTATTCGTCATCTTTTGGCCCACCTCCCTCCGCAAAATCCTCCTCTCAACGGTGACGCATGTCATCTTGGAAAGCATCACCGCTCCTCCTTCCCACCGAAACAAGGTCATGGATATTTCTATCTGTTTGATCTCGTTCACTCTGATGTCTGTGCTCCTGCTCCTACCCTTACCATAGGTCGGGGTAGTTCATATTTTGTAACTTTTATTGATGATTTCTCTCACTGTACGTGAGTGTATCTCTTAAAAGATCGCTCCGCATTATTCTCTATATGTGCATCTTTTTATTTTATGATTAAAACTCAGTTTGATGTCTCTATTAAAATCTTTCGCTCTGATAATTCCAAAGAATATCTTAGTAATGATTTTTCTTCTTTCTGTATGCAAAATGGGATTGTTTACAAATTAATTGTGTATAGCCCTCACAACAAAATGGCATGGCGGAACGCAAAAAAATCACCTCCTTGATGTCGCTTGCACTCTAATGACATAGATGCAGGTTCCTCGCTCTTATTGGGGCTATTTCATTCTCATCTCCTGCTACCTCATCAATCACATTCCCTCCATGGTTCTCCACGGTCAAACCCCATTCTTCATTATCTATCCGGGCAAGGATCCATTTCCTCTCCCTCTACGTATCTTTGGGTGCATGGCTTTTGTGCACGCTCTCTCCGCCACCCGCGACAAACTCTCCCCACATTCCACCAAATGTGTCTTTCTGGGTTACTCTACGACTCAGAAAGGTTATTGTTGTTTTGACCCTGTTCTTCGCAAGACGTTCGTCTCCGCGGACGTAACCTTCTTCAAAAATGCATCCTATTTCTCTCGCGGCTCCTCTATTCTTCTTGATGTTCCTACTTCTCCTACCGTCCCCTCCGTCTCGTCTACACCTATGGAGATTTCTCCTCCTCCGTCGTGTCAATCGTCTCCTCCTCATCTCTCTGTCGCCGTTGTCTTCCTCTTCTCTATGTCTGTCTCTCTCTATTCCCAGGCCATCTCTCTCTACCACGGATGCACCGAATACTGAGGAACACGCCGACCTGGATCTTCCCATTTCTCTTCGCAAAGGGGTGCAGACATGTACCTAGCACTCGCTTACTGCTGTTGTTTCCCATGCTCGTCTTACTCCTTCTCGCAGGACTTTTGCATTGGCTATCTCTACCACTGCCACTCCCTACACCTACCAGTAAGCCCTTATTGTCCCTCATTGGATGTCTACCATGGATAAGGAAATTGTCACCCTCTGTGAGTGGGGTACATGGACCCTTGTTCCTCCTCCATTGGGCACCGATGTTGTTGGATATCGTTGGGTATTTATTGTGAAGTTCAGTCTAGATGGCAGCGTGGATCGTTACAAAGCACGCCTTGTCACCAAAGGCTTCACTCAGACTTATGGTGTTGATTATTTTGACACCTTCTCTCTCATTGCTCGTATTAGCACTATTCGGGTACTACTCTTTGTGGTTGTCAATAGGGTTTGGCCCATTTTCCAACTGGATGTGAAGAATGCCTTTTTTTATGGTGATCTTCAGGAGGGTGTCTACATAGATCAACCTCCTGGGTATGTTTCTCAGGGGGAGACACGGGTATTCAGGCTGACAAAGGCTATCTATGGCCTAAAGCAAAGCCCTCGGGCTTGGTTTGATAAGTTTAGCGGCATTGTGGTGGCCGTGGGTTTTATAAGAAGTTCTGCCGATCACTCATTATTCATTTGCAAAACCTCCCTGGGTCTGGTGGTTCTTATTGTATATGTGGATGATATTCTTCTCATTGGAGATGACTAGGATGGAGTAGCCTTGACAAAGAAACATCTCTGTCATCACCTGGTCACGAAGGATATGGGCTCCCCAAAATACTTTTTGGGGATAAAAATCTCTCAAAAGCCCAACTCCTTGGTCCTCTCCCAACGTAAGTATACTCTTGATCTTCTAAAAGAGACTGGGTTGATTGGGGATAAATCTGCCCGATGCCCCATGGCTACTGGAGAAGATAAAACCAGGACAGATGACTCGCCTCCTACATCAGATGTTACGAGGTACATGTGTATGGTTGGCAAACTCATTTATCTCACGATAACCAGACCCGACATCTCCTACGATGTTGATAAGGTTAGCCAGTTCATGCAAGCTCCTAGGGAGTTCCCTCTACAGTCTGCCTTGAGGATATTGAAATATATTAAAGCGGAGCCAGGTAAAGGACTACTGTTTCAAAAGAATGGTCATTTAAAGGTTGAAGCGGACTCAGATTCTAGCTATGTTGATGACAAAGTAGACCACAAGTCCACATCAGGCTTTTGCACATTTGTGGGGGGGGGGAACCTTGTGAGCTGGAAGAGTAAGAAATAATGTGTCGTCTCCAAGTATAGTGCAGAAGCAGAATATCGAAGTATGGCATCGAACACGTGTGAATTAAAGTGGTTACTGGCTCTCATGCTTGACTTAAGAGAGGTCTACAATCATTCTCTACCTATGTTCTGCGATAATAAGGCCGCTATATATATCTCCAAAAAATTGGTCTTCCATGAGAGAACAAAACACATTAAAGTCGACTGTCTTTTTATTCGGGAAGAGATTTTGAAGAAATAGATTTGTACTTTAGTCGTTACCTCCGACAACAAGTTAGCAGATATCTTCACCATTCATGGGTCTGTTTCCCTTTTTCACATTTGCGACAAGTTGGGCATGATTGATATATATGCTCCAGCTTGAGGGGGAGTGTTGTTGTATGATGACCGGACGGTCTGGCGGTTTGACGTAGGCGACTTGAAGACTGTTGATGTATGGTGATCGGGCAGTCTGGCGGTTTGATGCAGTCAACTTGAAGACCAGGCGGTCTAGCGGTCTCCCCCAGCGGCTTGTCTTCTCTATATAGTTGCTGCCGGGAGGTTTGTCTTTTCGTCTAACCACGCGGCATGTGCGGTCTGTTTTTGTATAGCCGCTTGTACCTATAATTATTTGTCCCACATTGCTTATTTGTAATATCTCTCATATCCTTCATTTTATAAAAGAGAGGCTATACCTTTGTAATACTTACTTTTTTAGATAATAAAAATTCTGTTATTCTAAATTTTGGTCTATTCTTTCTTGTTCGCACATAGATGACCCCAATATAGTGGGATAAAGGCTAGCTTGATTGTTGTTGTTATTTATTGTTGATGTTGATGGTAATATGAGGGATGATGGGATGACTTGAGTAAGCCATAATAACAAGTGCCTTAATTCTCTATTTCATATGTACATAGTCTACTAAATTCACAATCACCACTTTCAGATTTGCTTTCAGATGAAAATATTAGATTAAGTTGTTCACATAATTCTCATTTTTTGGTTCTTTGTTATGCTTATATTTTCAAGGGAAGGAATCATAGGCTATTGTTTCAATCTATATAGAAATTGTATGCAATAAAAGTAATTTAAGTTAATGCATCTAATCCCTAGAATATATTCTCATTAAACATGCTACTAACAACATCATAGATTTCTAATATTGGTTTCATTAATGTTATATAAACAACCACATCTCTTCTCCATCACTTTCTAAAAAATCTTTATAAGAAAGAAGCCAGTTGTACAACCCCAATTTGGTGAGTCCGACACAACTCGCCCCAAAAGTGGTCGGACAAGCTCAAGCGTTGCAAGCAAGGGGCCATGGTTGGCACAGTTCCCCAGGGTGAGTATGACTTTGCGAGACCGACTATGGCTAGCCTAGGGTTGGGGAGCCATGAACATTAATGAGCCCAGTATAGTATCAAACCCAGTACAGCTACAAGATCTCCCAGGCAACTTCACGCCGGTCGAGTCTAGGGTTTGGGCGAGCTCTGACCTGACAAGTTCCCGACTACTATGACCAGGGTACTCTCCCAGATGCGAGAAATCTACAGTTATAGCCATTTTGCTATTCACAAATAGTTAGGGTCTACCCATAGGCTTCTCAAATTAAAGGATTCTACTGTCTGCAGCCCAATTAAGGTTGCTAATAACAAAGACCGAAAGATGGAGGCCGCTATTAGCTTGCCAAAAGACCATTTTACCCCTGCAGAAAAGTTTGCCTATAAATTGACCACCAAAGCACCTCAAAAAGGGGACCCTGCCTTCTAGAGCTCCTTCCTTTGGATACGTTTTGCTCTGTGCCATCCGAGGTGCCGAGCTTTGCGTTTGGATTTGGGAGGGGAAGTTGCAAGTACTGCTTTCGGGTGAGTGGTGAGACCTCCTTGCTTCAGCTCACCAGGTTTGTGTGTAGGCAACCAATTTTCACCCAGTGAGGGCTGGCTCCGAGCTCGGAATACCTCGGTCTTGTGCTCCCAACGACGAGTGTAAAAACTTGAACTTCCCCCTCTTAGTCTGAACTCCGCTGAATAGGTATCCGAGTTTCAACACCAACAAACCTAAAGAAATTGCTCTAGCTAGTTCATGATGTCAATGTTCATAGATTGTGTTGTTCTCTGCAGAACTAGGCAATTACAGATTTTTTCTCTTAATGAATATTGAAACATATAATTTGTCAAGCAGAGTGTTGAACTATTTTGATCTTTTGATGAACTTTTGGATTTTGTTATTAATTTGTTGGATTAGTATAGAAAATTAAGATAGTTTAATGAAGTAGAATTTTAAAGATCTGAGATAAGAAAGTCAAATTAGAATATCTGATATTCATTTACAACAATGTTCAACTATCTTCAAAAGGCAAATTAATACTTTGATCCACTATTACATTAATATGTAAAAAAATATACTTGCTTAAACAAGATTACAATAAGCATTACAATTAAAAAGAATTGATACACAAATCCTCCCTAGTTCCTTAATATAATATATATAGCTGCCTATCTAGGTACAGATAATTGAGGTGAAGCCGTACTCACTTCAAATCACATTCTTAATAAAGTTGCTCATGCAACGTTGAAACAACTTTGCATGAGCTTTGGTTTAAGAGACCCCCTAGATTTGACAATCATATGACTTGTGGTTATATCGCTTATATTAGGATACCTGACTATAAGAGAGCAATGATTGGACATAGGACAAACACCTATGTCTATTTAGGATATGCAGAGGATTGTCCTGCAGGCATATTTCTAGATCTCTTAACAAATATTGTAATAAAAACTAGAGATGTTATTTTCTTTGAGGATAAGTTTCTTAAAGATAAAAACCTGACCATTCCAGGTGTGCCAGCCACTAATATTGATACTACAATTGAGCAAAAATTAAGAATCTCTGACACTGAGCTTATAGAAACTAGTCGTTTAACATCTAAAAGGTTATCTAATAGATAATGAGAGCATAAAAGCTTTGGTACAGATCTATAATAGAGAATGAGAGCATAAAAGATTTGGTACAGAGCATAAAAGCTTTGTTACTTACCAAGTTGAAGCTGATCTATCTACCTATAAGGAAGCGATGTGATCTAGGGATTCTCCATTATGGAGAGAAGACATAGATGATGAGATGAATTCTCTCTTGTAAAAACACACTTTGACATTGGTTGACTTGCCCAAAGGGCCTAGAACCATTGGAAGTAAGTGGGTCCTGAAAAAGAAGCTCAATCCTGATGGAAGTATCGCTAAATACAAAGCACATCTACTTGTCAAAGGCTTCGCTCAAGTATAATTGCCTCCCCATCCCACAACTCGAAAGGACAACCCTCGACACCCCCAGCACCATGCTTGAAAGGGTTCAGCCTCAACCAGTCTGTAGATTATGCACCCCAGCCCGTCTCCGGTCCACCGACCGGTTATTGGAGGTCGTACCTCCCTTTGATGAGGGAAAATCAAGTTAAGCGGGTTGCATGGGGACTTCCCAGGAGGTCACTCATCCCAAGGCTACTCCAGCCTGAGCACGCTTAATTATGGAGTACTTTCAACTCTCATCACTAATCAATTTCGCTCATCAAATGGAGGCTACAACAGCTCAATTGGTGATGAGAAGTTGGAAAACTCCATAATTAAGCATGCTTGGGCTGGAGTAGTCCTGGGAAGTCCCTGTAGGGGCGCTTAACTGAATCATTTCTCATCAAAGGGAGGCTACGACCTCCAACAACCTATCGGTGGATGGAGAGGGGTTGGGGTGCATAGTCTGCAGACTATTTGAGGCTGAACACTTCCGAGCGTGGTTCTGGGTTTGCCGACGGTCGTCCTTTAAAGCCGTCGGCTGGGGAGATCATTACATCAAGTGAGTGGTATAACTACTTTGATATATACTCACCTATTTGTCACATTGCGACAATTATGATTCTTCTGGAATTAACATCTATTGAACATTTTACTGTTCATCTGATGGAAGTCATGACTATATTTCTGAATGGAGATCTGGCTGAAGAGATCTATATTGTGGTGAAGCTGTACTCACTTCAAAACACATTCTTAATAAAGTTGCTCTTGCAAAGTTGAAACAAACACCCTATGAGCTTTGGTTTAAGAGACCTCCTAGATTTGACAATCATAAGAGTTTGGGTTATATTGCTTATGTTAGGATACCTGACTACAGTATAACTAAGATTGGATCCAGTACAAACACCTATAGCTATCTAGGATGTGCAGAGGATAGTCCTGCAGATAAATATCTAGATATCTTAACAAATACAGCGATAAAATCTAGAGATGCTATTTTCTTTGAGGATAAGTTTCTTAAAGATAAAAACCCGACCCTTCCAGGTCTGTCAGCCACTAAAACTGAGACTACTGTTGAGCCAGAATTAAGAATCTCTGACACTGAGCTCATAGACACTAGTGGTTTAACATCTAAAAGGTTATCTAATTGAGAACGAGAACCTAAAATCTTCGGTACAGATTTTGTTACTTACCAAGTTGAAGCTGATCCATCTACCTATAAGGAAGCGATGCGGTCTAGGGATTCCTTTTTTATGAAAAGAAGTCATAGATGATGAGATGAATTCTCTCTTGTAAAACCACACTTGGACATTGGTTGACTAGCCCAAAGGGGCTACAACCATTGGAAGTAAGTGAGTCCTGAAAAAGAACCTCAATCCCGTGGGAGTATCGCTAAATACCAAGCACATCTAGTTGTCAAATACTTCACTCAGGTGAGTGGTATAAATTACTTTAATATATACTCACATGTTTGTCACATTGCGACAATTAGGATTCTTTTCGCATTAATATCTATTAAATATTTTACTGTTCATTAGATGGACTCCGCAATCTGTGATAACAAAGGCGGACTCAACACAAATGAACTCCGCAATCTAGGAGCTTAACATCAGCCAGACAACTTGTAACATCTCATTTTCTTCTAGACCCCTTAACTTAGATTAAGGTAGAACATGTGGTGAGAGAGAAATATTAGTCTAGGTATTGATCTTAGGGCCCATGGAGTAGGGTGGACTCACATGGGGCCCATTATAGGGTTCAAGTCCACTTAGGTCAAGCTAGCCCAAATTGAAACCATAAGTATAACTTGACCTCACCACTATTCCCCAAACCCTCAAAGAAATCTAAGTGATCCAAAAGCCAATCATAGGGTCACCCATTGACCCAAGTTGACCAAAATCAACCATAACCCTAATTTGGTCAAAACCCCAAATATAGGTCCAATTACCCCAAGTAGGGTATCATCTTGGCCAAACCTATGTTGGGTGGTGCCATAGGTCTCATGACCATCAAGTGGGGCCATCCCACTCATCAAATTGACCAAGTCGATCCAAAGTCAAACTTGGTCAACCTTAGGCCTAATTAGGGAATTTAAAAACCAAGCCCATTCCTAATGAGCTAAGGCCTTGAACCATGGACCAACCCATGTTGGGTGATGTCATAGGATTCATGATCATCAAGTGGGGCTAGCCCACTCATCAAATTGACCAAGTCAACCCCAAAGTCAAAATTGGTCAACATTAAGCCTAAAGGAGGAATTAAGAAGCCAAGCCCATTTCCAAGGGACTAAAGCTATGGAATATGGCCCATTAACAGACCAAGTGGCCAATTATAGCCCCTACACTCTGGTTTTGGAGGGTAGTAACATGCATGAAGGTATTTTGGGAATTTTCCTAAGTGGAGAGAGAAAATAAGGGAAATAAGGAATGAAGGCCATGTGGCCCTCCTCCTCTCTTACCAAGCCCACCTCTGAACCCACACAGTATTTCCCAACAAGATTCAAGCGGTGGTGGACACTTGGAACTCATGGTGAAGCATCCAAAGCTTGAACCGAAATTCTCATAGTGATATCTCCTTATACAGCCACATCCAGTCAAAATAAACCATCCCATTAACTTCAGAAGGTCCAAAGGAGTGAAATTTTATACTCGTATCAAAGCTTTTGGTGGAGTATTGAGCTCGGGAGAAAGCTCACCGAAGAGGAGAAAGTCCACGGCCAACCGCCGCCACCGCTGCTGGCGGGCCCCAATCAAGGTCTGTTTCTCCTCATCTCCCTCTGTGCTAGAAATCTAGATTAAATAGGAGAGATATCGGGCTCAATCGAGCCCGATGCCATAGGATATAAGTTAGATTTTCTGAGCATTTTCTTCTTGCTCGGTTTTGCCGGAGGAGCCTCCTTCGGCGACCATATCGCTGGGAAACGCTAGCCACCACCTCAACGGAGGTGGTGGTGATATTCTATGGTGGTGGCAGTGGCCCAAGTGGCTAGAATTATGAGATCAAGCTGCTACAGGCGGGTTGAATCTGATCTGTTGGCTCAATGGAAAAGATGACCCGATACCATTAATTAAAATCATATTAAACTATCAGATGATTAAATATTATTTTAAATTTCTGTCACATTTTATACTACAAAGTGCATGTTAAATCTAGGCCCCATAGGGCAAATTCAGAAATTATCACCAACATGAAAATTGTAGATCTATGTCTTAACTTTAATTTGACACCTTATACATGATATTTGGAGCAATCTTGCTCCATGTAGGGCCATTATCCAAGGACAGCTCCAAAGCTAAGGTAGAAATTAAAATGAGTGTCTACGTTAAAGTACAAATCCACATGTAGTGAAATTTAGGTCATGCATGTGTGTATACTAGACTTAGATTGTGCCCAAAAATGAGAAGTTTTGGAAGACTGTTTTCTATAGTTTTAGTAAAAAATTGATTTATCAAATAAGTGAAATTTAGGGAGACCTTCCACTCCAAATGCCCCCAAATTTTGGTGGCATTACTTTAATACCATTTTAATACCTTGGTAAAAATTTGGAGCCATTTGGACCTCTGCATGTCAGAGGATCCAACATGCATGGTGAAGGTATAAGTGAAAATGGTGTGCTAATAGTCAAAAAGAGCAAAATGGGAATTAAGCCCATTTGACCCTATGCATGTCCATGAAATTTTGGCCAGAGATTTAGGAATGTGGAATACTCCTTTCATGGAAAATTTTTGGGATTTTTGGAATAAAAAATCCCATAGTTTAGATTTATTTCAACATTAGCACACTTATGTGTCTTAAAAGAAAATTGGGGCAATTGAACTTGGAAAATTCTAGAGTATTGACACAAGCCCTAAAATATCATTCCATTTCTCTGTAAAAATTTGTGAGAATTTTTGAGAACTATATCTTGTGAAAATAGTATAATTCCAATTATACCCTTATGTGATTTTGATTAAAAGAATGATTATTACACTTGGAAAATTATGATATTTGTTTCGACCCTTATTTTAGTATTGTGAACCCTGAAAAATTTTATTAGAATTTTTGGATGATTGTTTATGATACTTGTAATAATAATGGCATTTTCATAGATATTTTGAATTGCGGAAATCCTAGGTCAAATCCCTACATATAACTATGAAAATTTGTCCTAAGCTCTATCTTAACAATATTAATGACTAGCAATTTTCCCTGAATTTTTAGTTGATTATTTTTAGTACTTCATTTGTACAAGGGTAATATTGTTATTTTAGTCATAAATAGAAAACAGGGGTCAAATCATTTTGGAAAATTAGGATGTTTGGTTTACTAGTCTTTTTAACAAAGATAAACTTCAGGTAAATTAATTGGACCATGAGGACCTATGATTATGGTAGTTCATGTTCAATGTGACATAGGTCACTTAATTAAATAATTTTAATTATGGTCCAAAATAATTAGAAAAATTATGGAATTCTGATCTATCACTAATAATCATATGATTATACTATGATAAACTTTTGGAGTCCTTTGGCCCAAGGAATCATAAATCACCTTATATGGGTTACGGTCAAGTGATGAGCTGCGTTTAGTAAAAGTGACATGTAGTATTAGGACATGCAGGGTAATGAGATATAGTTGAATTGAGAGATGTGTTGGGAAGTTGAAACCCTGGTCAGAATCTTGTCACTACCTAGTAACGAGTAGACACTAATAAAAGTAAGTATCTTGGAAGGGGATCTGAGCTTCAGCCCATCATAATCCCTAGTACCGTTGCAAGCCCTTCACTGGATAGATCTCGGGAAGTACAGGATTAACCCTAAAATATTATGCATAACAAAAATTAGACAAGAGTAGTCTAATAGGTTAAGGGAACAATGTTGAAAACTCACTCGTGTAGGGTTAGAGGAATATATGATAGGTTTAGTCCTGCGAACTGGAGGCTCTGTTGTTTGATACCTGGACAGGTTACTCCTGCGAGTTGGAGGCTCAGGAGTTGTATATCAGGACGAGTTAGTCATGCGAGCTGGAGGTTCGAGTGTTTGATACCAGGACAGGTTAGTCCTGTGAGTTGGAGGCCCGACAGTTAAATATCAGGAGAGGTTTAGTCCTGCGAGCTGGAAGCTCAGATGTTTGATATCAGGACAGGTTTAGTCCTGTGAGCTGGAGGATCGGGTATTTGATACCTAGACAGGTTAGTACTGTGAGCTGGAGGCTCGGGAGTTGTATATCAGGACGGATTTAGTCCTGCGAGCTGGAGGATCGGGTGTTTGATATCAGGACGAGTTTAGTCCCGCGAGCTGGAGGTTCGGGTATTTGATATCGGGACAAGTTAGTTTGCAAGCTGGAGGCTCGGGAGTTGTATATCAGGACGGATTTGTCCTGCGAGCTAGAGGCTCGGGTGTTTGATATCATTACGGGTTTAGTACTGGGAGCTGGAGGCTCCGGGGTTTGATATCAGGACTGGTTTAGTCCTACGAGCTGAAGGCTCGGGTCTTTTATATCAGTACGGGTTGGTCCAGCGAGCTGGAGGCTCTTGTTGAAATAATTTGCATATGCATAGAAACATATTAGTGGCGAGTCATGTGGTACGGGTCAGTCGTCACACCGATGACAGTACAGTGAATCTAGCGAGATGTGAGGGTTTAAGGTGCCAGTGGGTTGTTTTACACTGCGGTCTGGAGGACGATCCCCGAAAATGCACACTCAACCAAAACGATTGGTGGGGATAGCCAGCAAATTAGTACGCAGAGACTTTAGAGTGCACCTAGGATGTGTACATAGGCGATATGAAAGGCCTGAGTCTGGTAGTGTGTGTACCCGCCTAGGAAGTGGAGACACTCTCTCCACTGTTGCAATAGTCACAACGGTGGTATCAGAGAGTTCTGCTAACTCCAAAAAGTGGTAACTAAAGGTCTGTGATCACAGAGTCGTGTGTTTGAGTTGCACTTATTAGGACATTCATACTGCAGATCCTTGTCATATAAATTAGTATGAGCTCTTTAATTTGATAAATTATAATTCCTGAAACCCTAACTTATAAATTTGTATGGGCATTCATATAAGTTAAGGTACTTTTGTGATGGTAGCATAGCTGTAGATAGTTACATTTTCGTACAGTACTTACTTTTATTATTTTGCTCTTCTTTCTAGTACTACTTTTCTTTACTTACAGTCCTTTATACTATATAGAACAAGTAGAATAATGTTATATCTGCTAGATATTTTATTCATGAAAGAGTAGTTTCATTGTCACCTGCAATTTTGATAATGCTTTGTTGTCCTCGGCTTTCATCCTCCCGCTCGGTGCCTAGGAGTCGCGGGGGTGAGGCGAGGACAAAATGATTTAGTCTTTATGACTAACGGTCGGTTATGACCGTATCATTTTAGGAGCTTGTGAAGATGGAGCACCAGCATGACCAGCAGGTCAAGGTGGCAGGACTTGAGTAGCAGTTACCGCGCACTACTACTACAGCTCAACGTCAGATGATGATGAGTGCTTTGTTTCAGCTTCCGCTTAGAGTTGTGTGTGTGTGTGAGAGAGAGAGAGAGTTATTTCAATTTGGCATGTATTGGGCATAAGCCCTTACTCTCATTTGTACTCATTGTTGGACTAGATTTTTCATTATATATATGATTATCTGTGATGTGGACTTGCAATATATTTTCAGTTATACTTCAATACTCAATTTGTCCTACTGGTTAAAATGATCGTACTAGCCGGCAGTATTGACGTCGTGCGGTGGCGACTAACCTATGTGTTAGTGTCACTGTAAGGTGGCGGTTTTGGACATAAGACCTGGTAAACACCTTGGTAAGGGGGAGGGGTCTTACACAACCCGCCATAACAGCAGACATTGCAGACTCTAGAACCAGAACACACCGATCTACAAACCGAGCCACCAAAGAACAAGACCAAAGACACAGAACCATGCTGGTCACGACGAGCTCCAAATGAGTCCGCAAACACAGAAACATGCCGGACTCGGCGAACTCCAGATGAGTCCGCCACGCCCGCGGTTAGACTTTCTTAACCGCCCGGTTACAACTTGAGACCTGGGAGAGATAGATCGCAGAGCACTAGCTGAACTAGTTTGTTCGCCAACTTCTAACCGCGTCGTCTGCCCAATCAGGCCGCCACTTTCACTTCAACAAATTCAACAATTATTATCTACTGAACTAGGCAATTACAGATTTTTTCTCTAGAAGAATATTGAAACATATAATTTGTTAAGCAGATTGTTGCACGCTTTTGATCTCCTGATGAATGTTTGGATTTTGTTAATGATTTGTTGGATTAGTATAGAAAATCAAGATAGTTGAAAGTAGAATTTTAAAGATCCGAGACAAGAAAGTCAGATTAGAATATCTGATATTCATTTACAACAATGTTCAACTATCTTCAAAAGACAAATTAATACTTTGATCCCCTATTACTTTAATATGTAAAAAAATATACTTGCTTAAACATGATGACAATAAGCATTACAATTGAAAAGAATTGATACTCAAATCCTCTCTAGTTCCTTAATCCAATATATATATATATATATATATATATATATATATATATATATATATATATATATATATATATATATATATATATAGCCGCCTATATATCTACTCAGAGACGACTGAGAGAGGAAGCTGAACCTCCATTGCAATGGCGTTTTTTCTTCTCTTGTGATCATTATACTCACCATAGAAGTAGGAACCAGTGCCCCAGAGGGAGAGGGCCAGGGCGACACCCTTCTCGCCGCTGAATTTCTCATGAAAAAAGAAGACGGCAAGCACCTCAGTAACGGGGATACAAACAGCAACAATAACCCCACCAAGCAGCGCCGACGAGTACTTAATAGTTCCCACCAAGCCTAAGAAGAAGAATTGGGCGATGATGGTGGAGAAGAAAAGCACCAGATAGTACTCAGCCTGGCCGAGTCCGTAATGTTTGGTTTCTCTTCCAATCGCCTGCAAATTTCAGTAATTTTCTTCAAAAATTGAAACATTTGGGATGAAGCAAACTAATGTGTGTTAGGAAGTATAATACAGCTCTATAGCATTTTGTAACACATACATGAGAATCCTTATTTAAACAAATGATAATGAAAATGATTACCTCAAAATCCTTATTGATTGTCATTCCAACGACACAAAAAACTGTGGCCGAGAGCCCAATAATAAATTGCATCTCCATAACTAGCTGATAAGTCACCTCCTTCTTCGCATATTTATACATCAGCTCCACGAGCGGCAACACTAAAGCATATACCACCGCTGCACCAAGCGTCATCAGAAACCCAATGTTGTACTTTGCCTTTGACTCGCCATTCGGCCTGTCACCGCTAGCGTGCACGCCGAGCACCACCGCGCTGAAAGTCAATAGAACCACCGCATTTATCGACGAAGCAGTGAACTTCTGCTTAACGATGAAGAAGGCAAAGACGGCAGTGAAGCCAAGCTGCGTCGAGATGAGGAGCGAGGAGGTTGAGACGGGAAGGAACGACATGCCGTAGGAGAAGAGGTAATCACTAACGCCTGTGCGATTAATATATTACTGTGTTCAAAAATTTGATGGATGCTTCATAAATATATGTAAAGGCGCGCAATGGATTTTGCTCATTGAAATAAATCATGAGAACGCAGTAGCCGGTTCCAGTCTATGACTACGGACAGCCCAAATATATTAAAGAGGATAGAGATAGACGGGCTGTCATTATAAACACCAGTATAATTTCTCTTTTGTGGAATTGAAGCAGTCTATAGCTAGTGAAGTAAGTATGAAATAGCTACATGAAAATGGGGACCGCTAATTGTCTCATTAGCTCGCCTCATATTTCATTATTCTACGTACTATATATTTAAACACTTAATTAGTTACCTGTGATGAGGCCGAGGATAGTGCAATAGACCAGAAGAGGGGGTGTGAGGGAGATGAGAGAGGAGCGGTTGTCGCTTCTTCGTCGGAGGAAGGAGAAGATGAGCGGGATGAGGAGGAAGGGGAAGCCTGCGGTTTGGAGGAAGGCGGAGAACCACATTCTATTGCCACCGTGGATGAAGTATGTTCGGAGGATCAATGGGCTTCCAATTCCGCCAACTAGGAGGAGAAGGATGTTGAGGAGGAGGAGGGTGAGATTCTTCTTGCTTTTGCTTGATTTGCGGGCTTGTAAGGCCACCTGATTTTTGGGCACTTCTTCCTGAATCTGGGGATTTATTTCCATGACTTCTGTGGGAGTTTCTGATTACTAATTGAGCGCCCTTTCTTTTGTTGATTGCCGTCAATGCCTCTAAATGGTAGTTTATTGATTAATTAAAGTCATGTAGTAGTTCTATTTATAAGACATTTTTTAGTACATATTAATAATTTATTAGCTGTTTTTCTCATCAGTTCCTTAAAAATATACACTCCTCATTGTACGTTGATCCATGGTCAAAACTTTTCAATGAGTTTTGATTATTTTAAACGGCTTAGGCGTTAATATATATATATTTTGATATTTATCGTCATATATATTCTTTAAAAAAATAAAATGTATGAACATGAATGTTATATTTCTCTGACTCTGGCTTTCATCGTTAATTTAGGGTGCTGTTACTAGCAAACCCAATTTGGTTTCTAGCAAACCATTACTATTAGCAAACCGGCATTTTTAAAATGGCTATTTGAAAACCATTTTGTTACTAGCAAACCAATATAAAAATTTTCGCGTATTTTTGAACTGCGTTTTATACGTATATTTTCATGAGAAGTGTTTAACATGAAAGTTGTAGATCTCGATGAGATCTACAACTTTCATGTTGAACATTTTTTGATTTAAAGCAATTTAGACCCCCGATTTGACTCCTGAAAAAAAGTCATGAAAGTGTTCAACATGAAAGTTGCAGATCTCGACGAGATCTATAACTTTCATGTTGAACACGTTTTGATTTGAAACAGTTTAGACCTCCGATTTGGGCCACGAAAAAAATCACGCCGAAAATTTGTACCGACGACACGTTCCATGCGTGTCTTTTTTCGGGCCCAAATTGGAAGTCTAAACGGCTTCAAATCAAAAAATGGTCAACTTGAAAGTTGTAGATCTCGATGAGATCTACAACTTTCATGTTTATCACTTTTTCAAATGAGAAACATTTGAGACTTAAAATTCAAAAATACAAAAATAAAAAAAAAACAAGATTGGTTTGCTAGTAGTAAATTTTGGGAAGAGAAAGAAATGAAAAAAAATGGCTGAATCTGCTTTTTTGCTGGTTTGCTAGAAACGAAAGTGAGTTTGCTAATAACAGCACCCTTAATTTATTATATACGTTATTTGTGATGCCGGTTTGATCACCGGTCAAAACTTTTCATTGAATTTTGATTATTTTAAGTGGCCTTGGCATTAATATTTCTTGAATATTTGTCATCATATACTATTTTTATAATAATAAAATGTATGACCATAAAAGTTATATTTCTCTAATTCTGATTTTGATCAATAATTTATTGTATACATGATTTATCATACCTGTTTCGATATTTATGCGGCGAATAAATTCTTTTATTGAGCACATTCTTTTTGGTCCCATTTTATTCTTAAAAATGATTGATCAAAACCATTTTCCAAGACAGAGAAGCTAATAAGAGAGAACACACTGTTAAAAAAGAAACTCCAGAGTTTCTTCTCACTACCATCTCTTTTATGTATTGTTGTGACCCTCCTCAATTTGAAGTGAAGTCATGTAACGTCTCAGATTTTTCGATATTTGGTTTAATTCGTTATCTGGCGTGTTTATGACCTCAGGGCGTTACGTTGACGCGTTTTCGACATATGTCGTTGTTAGAGCTTGGTTTTAACTCTATGGTTTTTTTGTGTGACTGAGTTTAGCCTGTTTACAAGATTCCCTAGCGAGTCGGGTTTGTTTTGGTGACTCGGTGAAGCCTCTTTGGGAATGCCTATGTTTGGCTTCGGGAGGTGTTTGCACGAGTTTGGTTCGTCAAATCTTAATATTGACCGCGTCATTGGGTTCGTAGCGTCGGTATTTAGCTACAGTGATGTAGCGTATGTCGCTAACGGCGGTCTTCATGAGAGAAGGCTCTAGTTCGTCATTCAACACCCCCTTGATCCGCCGGCCGCACCTACACAAGCATCAATCACCCTCAATACGTAACCGTTTCGCGCACAATGCATAAACACAATCGGAGAGTGATCGACTCTAAAACATCGATGAAAAATGAGTCGATTTGTTCCCCAAGATAACGCAAAGGTTGTCAATCCTTTTTGAGGGCAAGATCAAGGCTATAGGTCAAGATCCGCTCAAGCAAAATGGACCTACCCGGTCCGAAAAATGGAAACACAGACAATAACAATTTTATTCAGATATTTGAGAGCGATTGAAATTTAAAATCACGGAGAACACGATGGTTCAACCTCCACAAATCTGAAGAGAAGAAGCATTAGAGGAGAGGGAGATTACCCAACCCATTGGTAGAAAGCACACTTGATAACTTGTGGGAGAATCACTCTCTCCATGATTTCCACCGGCGTCGCACCGAATGGATCCACTGGCGTCGCACCGAGTGAGGTTGTCGTCCTTATTCCTTGGAGTCGCAGCAAGAAACCACGCCGGAGGCTCCACGAGAGGGGAGGCCGAAATGAGGGAGAGGGTTACAAGGGGCGGCGGCTAGTCCCAAGCCAAGGCCGAACTCCTCATGACAGAAGGATGATTTTAGGGTTTTCCTTTTTCATTCCAATTCACTTAATAAGCCTCCTATATATAGGAGTTACAAAATAGATCCAACCATCCAAGATTGAGATGAAACCTCATTAATCCGGATGGTTAATAGCACAACAAACTGTTTATACGCACACCAAAATTAAAGTGCATGAAATTAAAATATTACAAGTTCTAAATTAAATAAAGCATTTAAAGTAATTGAAATGGTCTTCAAAAAGTCTTTTAGTAGGTTTCGCGCGCCGCGGACGGAGGTTGTAACGTTGTCTTTCGTTAGCTGCCAAGAAGTCGTCATGTCAACTGAAATCTTTACGTTGTAGCATTTCGGTGTCCGGATCTGTTGAAATTTGTGAAGTGGAAGTGGGTGATAGGCAGGCCGGGCAGTCTGAGCAGCCTGTGCAGTCTGATTCCGCGGCCTGGGCGGACTGCTGGTTGCGGCCTGGGTGACTTGGCTTGCTTGGTCTTGGTGGCTTGGCCGTTCTTGAGGAGCGGCTTGTGCGGCCTGTGGAGCGGCCTGTTGTGCGGCCTGGTAGCAGCCTGTTGTGCGGCTTGCATGTTGTCTGGCTAAGGTTGAGCTTTTTGCGGAGCAGCCTAAGCGAACTGAGGTTTGCGGGTTGTTGGCGGTGCTCAGCTTGATATGCGGCTTTGCTGCTGGCATGCTCTTGTGGATCCAGGCGGACTAGAAGTTGTATCCGCGGCGTGTTGGCGGACTTGTGCTTTTGGTATACGCGGTGTCCACATCTGTGGATGGAGATTTTGGTTCTTGCCGAGCTCTCCATGATGCGGTGGATGGTTCTCATCCTGTGGCGGACTGTCCCGCTGATTGGTGGTCTGGATCTTTTGTGTCCGCCGTGCTCGCGCCAGTTGCTTGGTGGGCTGCTGGACTTGGTCATATTTTGTGACAAGTTCATGGTGTCCACAGAGTCCGATGTTGACCGGGCGGGCTACCTGTTGGTCGTGGACTTGGCGGGGTGGCATTGTTGCCGAGCTCTGCGGACTGCCTCCTGTATGTCTGCGTGCTATATTGCGGACTGATGTAGCGTGTGTTGTGGGGCTGTCCGCTTGCTGTGTTGAGTGGCGGTTTGGCGCTGGGCTTGCGTTGGGCGGACTGACGTTGTGCCTGTGTTATGTAGGTCAGTTGTATGTGTCCACTGAATGGCGGACAGCCAATGGTATGGCTCTTGGAGAGTTGGTCTGGCCAAGTCCATGCAGACCTGGCGAACTGGGTGTGTTAGCGCGCGGGTTGGGGCGGTGACTCTATTCACTAGAGTGGTGACCAAACTCCTCACCTCGCCTATAAATAGACCCCCCCGACACATCTATAGTAACGAGTGAATAGTAAGTGAGGGCTTGGGTCCTTGCTGCGGTCTGGTTTTTCTTATCCGCGCGGGTTGATCAGAGTTAACTGTATGCTGTGTGCAGGTCGCACGACTAGCTTCAAGGAGCCAGGAGTTTGTCTTTGACTTCGGTCAGGATCAGTCAAGTGTGCGGTCTATGCGGTCTCAGTAGGTCGCTGGGCGGCTTGTCAGTTTTCTCTGCTTCAACGGTTCCAAGTTCAATATCTTGTCCGCACGACCTCGCGGTCTAGGCGGTCTGTTCCTTTGTTCAGCAGCGGCTTGTAGCCGTCAACGAATAACGGGTTGTCCGCTCGACCTCGCGGTCTCGACGGACTCCGTGTGCTATTCGTCTTCTAGCAGCAGCAGTTGTTCGGGCGGCTTCGGCGGCTTCGGCGGACTGGGCGGTCTCGGCGGTCTCCAGTTCTGTCCGCCCGACTTGTTGACTTGTGATTGTTTCCTGTTTTCCTGTGTACTGGCAAAATCATGTCTCGCCATGTATACCTCGCATTGTAAAGAAAAAATAAAAGAATATAGGATCTGCTTGCCCCTGTGATTGCATTCGGTTGATAAGCTTGCTTTCCTGTTTCCGCATGATCAAAGTGTGAATTGGGTAGTTCTGAGAATATTAATTTGGCTTTAGGCTACCTTGCTGACCACCTCGTGAAAATTCAACATGATATCAGAGCGAGGTTCAGTTTCTTGAGCGGTGATCAACCTTTGTTGTTGCTCTGTGCTTCTGATAGATTAACCAAAGTTTACTGCAATGGAAGGGAACTATGCAAGAGGTCTGGGCATTGAACTCTTGACCACGACTAACTTCAAGAAGTGGAAGTCGTGTATGAAGAGTTTTCTTCTTGGCGAGGAGCTGTGGGAGGTCGTCGGTGGTGATGACAGGCAGGAAGTGACTGCTGCTTTTGGTACTGCTGAGCATGTGAGGCTCTGGAGAAAAACAAATGCAAAGGTGGAGTTTGTTCTCAAGAGAGATGTTTCACCAGAATTGTTTGAACACATCATAGGGTGTGAGTCGGCTGCTGACATTTGGACAACCATTGATGGATTGTTCAACATGAGGAATGTGGCAAGGCTACAGTTCCTGGAGAATGAGTTGGCCAGGACAACTCAAGGAGACCTTAATATCTCAAAGTTCTTCTTGAAGATGAAAAGCTTGTGTGCAGAGATATCAGCTCTTGACCCTGATGAGTCTATCTCGGAGGCTAAGTTGAAAAGGCATATTATCCGCGGATTGCGGAAAGAGTATGTTGCCTTCGTTACTTTTGTTCAAGGGTGGGCGACTCAGCCATCCTTGCTGGAGCTTGAGAACCTGCTTGCTTCGCAGGAAAGTTTGGCAACGCAGATGACAGGTGTGACTATCTCTGAAGGAGGTAGTGAAGAGCTGTTCACAGGCAAGAAGTGTCGAATTTTCTCAAAGTGGTCAGCAAGATATCCTAAAGCCAAATTAATATTCTCAGCACTATCCAGTTAACACCTTGATCATGCTGAAAACCCAAGGAACAAGCTTATCAACCAATGCAAATGGAAGAACAAGCAGATCTTAATTTCATTAACACTTCTTTACATGGTGAGACATGATTTTGCCATTACACAAACAGAAAGCACAAAACAAGCCGGACGGACAGAATCTGGAGACTGCCGAGACCGCCCAGTCCGCCAAGTCGCCGAAGCCGTCCGAACTTTGCTCCAACAAGCCGAATAGAAACACGAAGTCCGCTGAGACCACGGAAAACCCGTTATTCTCCAACTACTGAAGAACAGAGGAACAGACCGTCACAGACCGCGAGGTCGTGCGGACAAGTTATTAAACTTGGAAAACGTTAAAGTAGAGAAAACTGACAAGCCGCCCAGCGTCCTGCTGAAACCGCTTATTAAAACCGCAAAGTTCACTGATGCTGACCGCAGTCAAAGCCAAATTACTGGCTCCTCAGTGTTAGCCGCGCAACCTGCACACAGCAAACAATTAACTCTGCTCAACCCGTGCGGACAAGAAAAAGCAGACCGCAACAAGCACCCAAGCCCTCACTTACTATTTACCAGTTACTGTAGCTGTGCAGGGGGGGGTCTATTTATAGGCGAGGTGAGGAGTGTGGTCACCACCCTAGTGAATAGAGTCACCGCCCCTAGCACTCGTGCTAACACACCAGTCCGCCAAGTCCGCATGGACTTGGCCAAACAAAACCTCCAGGAGCCAGACCACAGGTAGTCCGCAAATAAGCGGACACACTGCCGGCTTGTACACACAGGTAGAACGCCAGCCCGGCAAACCTAAGCCCAGCGCCAAACCGCCAATGCCACTCAACACATCAAGCAGACACAGAAGGCAATCCACAGAGAACGACAACATTATCAACACCCGCCACTGAGTCCACGACCCCGGGTAGTCCGCCCGGTCACCAGCGGACTCTGCGGACTCTGCGGACACCGAGAACTTGTCACAGAAAATGACCAACTCCAGCAGCCCACCTGGCAACAGGCGTGAGCATGGCGGACACAGAAGAATCAAACCGCCAGCCAACTGGACAGTCCGCCACAAAATGAGCAACATCCACCGTATCAAGGAGAGATCATCAAGAGCCAAGGCACACCATCCACATATGCGGATTCCGCGGACGCAGAAGACTAATTCTGTCAACAAACCGAGGATACAACTCCAAGTCCGCCAGGTTCCACAAGAGCTTGCAAGCAGCAAGGCTGCTGATCAAGCTGAGCACCACCAACAAACCGCAAACCGCAGTCCGCTCAGGCCGCTCCTCAAGAAGCCCAAATCACAGAACTCCTTTGGCCAAACACCAAACAGGCCGCAAACAGACCGCTCAACAGGCCGCACAAGCCGCTCCTCAAGAACAGCTAAGCAACCAAGTCCAAGCCAGCCAACCAACCAGGCCGTAACTAGCAGTCCGCCCAGGCCGCGGAGTCAGACCGCTCAGGCCGCTCAGATCGCCCGGCCTGCCCCCATCACCCACTTCCACTTCACAAATTTTAACACTCCCCCTTGAAGTGAGAAGTGGTGATCAAGCCCAACAAGCTTCGTAGCCGTTGAAATGGCCCCTTCGACAACGGCTTTGTGAAGATGTCAGCAAGGTTATCTTCACTCCGAACATGCCCGACCAGAAGAGATCCCTCCAACACCTTCTCCCTTATGAAATGGTGTTCGATCTCTATATGCTTGGTCATTGCGGGACATACTGGATTGTTCACTAGTTTGAGAGCACTCTCATTGTAACCCCGGAGTAAAGTTGGACCTTGCACTTCTTCATTAACATCCTCTACAAGCCTCCTCAACCAGATGGCTTCCCGAGCAGCCAAGGCCGAAGCCTTATACTCAGCTTCCGTAGTAGACACAGACACTGAGTCTTGCTTCTTGTTACACCACGATATGCTCCCTGATCCACAAGTGAACACATAACCTGAAGTTCATCTTCGGTCATCCGAATCACCACCGTAATCAGCATCCATGTATCCAAGCAAGTAAAACACCGTGTCCCTACTATAGAGGAGACCCATATCAGAAGTTGCTTTGACATACTTCATAATGTTCTTTGCCGTCATCAGATGAGACTTCCTTGGTTCAGCCATAAACCGACTTATTCGACCAACTGCATAAGCAATGTCTGGCCTTATAATCGCCAGGTAGATCAAGCTCCCTACAAAAGCTCTGAACACCAGGGGATCGGGAATAATACTTCCCTCATCTCGTCGAAGCTTCAGCCAATGTTCCATTGGAGTAGAGCAACTCTTCCCTTCGCCCATACCGAATCGACTTACAATGCGATCCTCATATCCCTTTTTGCAAACGAGTATTCCGCTCTCCTTCCTCTCCACTTCAAGACCGAGAAAGTGATGAAGCTCTCCCAAGTCCTTCATCTCGAAGCGTATAGCAAGCTCAGCCCTGAGCCTTGCTACTTCCACCTTCGAATTCCCTGTGATGATCATGTCATCAACATACAGCAGGACCAAGAGTATCAGCTCCCCCTTCTTCTTGACGAACAAGCTAGAATCCGAGCTGGAAGCAAGATAACCGCAAAATTGAAGATACTCTGCTATCTTTCCACACCAAGCTCTAGGAGCTTGCTTCAACCCATAGAGAGCTTTCCTGAGCTTGCAGACATAGTCTGGATGAACTTCAGAAACGAAACCAAGTGATTGATCCATGAAGATGTCCTTATCAATTTCTCCGTAAATAAAAGCATTCTTCACATCAAGCTGCCACATCCTCCATCCCTTGCAAGCAGCCAAGGCGATCACCACCCGAAACGAAGTCATATTCGCAATAGGACTAAATGTCTCCTCATATTATTCTCCATACTGCTGTGAGAATCCTCGAGCAACCAAGCGAGCTTTGTATCGATCAATGCTCCCATCAGCCTTCTTCTTCAACTTATACACCCACTTGCAAGTCACAGGAGTAATGCCATCAACCTTAGGCACTAGGTCCCAGGTTTCATTCTTCTTGAGAGCAGCAATCTATTCCTTCATGGCATCTTCCCACTCCTTGACTCCAGTGGCCTCATTGAAGTTTGCAGGCTCTCTCTAATCCAGAGGACCTGCAAAGAAGAAGGAGACAAAAATCACTGCATTCCCATCACAATGCTGAGCAGGTGGCTTCAAAACCCTCTTTGATCTTCGAAGGGTCTTCTCCTTGCTCACGTCCTCCGTTGCTTCTTCAGACTCAGCTCGAACTTCGGGCAAGCTTTGAGCAACGCTCCCTCTGCTTCCTGAGCCAGAAATCTCAGCACCAGATCTTGAAGCAACAGGAGTTGCTGGTGAAACATCAAGCTCCTCTTCTAGACCTTCAGCAGCCACCTTTTGCTCTTCATCAACCTTGCTCTCCGGTAGATCAGCCGACCCACCTCCATATGACGTCAGTTCATCAAAGACAACATCTCTTGATACAACAAACTTCTTCGTCGCTGGATCCATGCATTTCCATCCCTTCTTCCGCTCATCATAGCCAACAAAGACATGCTTCCTTGCCTTTACATCAAGCTTGGATCTTGAAGCATCCGGGACATGCACATAGCAAGTTGATCCAAACACCCGAAGGTGTTCCACACTTGGCTTCTCCTTCAGCAACATCTCAAAAGGAGACTTCATGTTGATCGGGCTAAGCGGCATCCGATTGATGACATAGGAAGCACAGGACATCCCCTCTGCCCAGAAGGACCTAGGAATGTGTTTCGCATGAAGCCAGCATTTTCAAGTCTCCGTCAGATGACGGATCTTCCGCTCTTCTACTCTGTTTTGTTGTGGAGTATGAGAACAAGTAAGCTCTCTTTGGATTACGCTCTTCCTGCAGAAGTTAGAAAACTCGGAGGAGACAAACTCACCCATATTATCAGTTCTAAGCTTCTTAATCTGCAAGCCAAGTCGGCCCTCCACAAGCTCCTTGAACTCCACAAACAATAAGAAGGCTTCAGACTTCTCCTTCAAGAAATACACCCAAGTGTATCTAGAGTAGTCATCAATCAACACTAACATGTATCTGCTTCCACCAAGGCTGGCAGTGACGGTCGGTCCCATCAAGTCTCCATGGATGCACTCCAATGGTCTCTTGCTCCATGTTTGTGATTTATCAAACGGAAGGCGATGGGCCTTGCCGTACTGACACCCCGCGAAAACATGACCGTCACCAAAAGAAGATAGCTTAGGCAAGCCTCTAACAAGGCTTATGTTTGCCATAGCCTTCAGCTTATCCATTCCTACATGCCCCAGCCTTTCATGCCAGATATTAGCGCTATCGTTTGCTCTCATCCGATCAACATAAGAGTTAGTAGCAAGAACAAAAAAGTTCTTCACTCTTCTCCCAACATGAGCAACATTAGCGTTAACCGCTGATACGTTGCGAAGGAACTTCACTTCTTTTAGCCCAAACAGAACGTGATAACCAGCATCCACCACATTGGTCATAGAGAAGAGGTTCTTCTTCAAGCCTGGTACGTGATACACACTCTTTAATGTGAGTGGCCCCTTATCACTACCTAAAGACACTACCCCCTCCTTCTCTACTGCATAAACAGTATTATCAGCAGTTATGATAGCTTCGTTACCTGAGTAGGCTTGCATGGAAGAGAACTTTGACTTGTCTCCGGTGAGGTGATGACCACACCCGGAGTCCACGATCCATTCATCGTTGAAGTCACCAGTGGACAAGGCATGGACACAAGTGCCCGTCTTGAAAGCTCCGCCCCATCCAGCTTCCTCACTCTAAGAGCAAGCTTCCTCCTTGCCAACAGCATGCCCATGCTGCAGTTTGACCTTGCAGTCATACTTGAAGTGTCCCCGCTGATGACACCTGTAGCACTTTAGGTTCTTCTTCCTATCCTTCTTAGGAGCAGCGCTCCTCTCTGATTGATAAGAAGTTGAAGGCTCATTTTTAGCAGCAGTCTTCTTCTTCTTCCCTTCTGATCCCTTCTTATTCTTTCCTGAGAAGAGAGCTTCACTTCCTTCCTCGGTGACAGTGACTCCAGCCATCTGGCTTGCCAAGCTTTCCTGCGAAGCAAGCAGGTTCTCCAGCTCCAGCAGAGATGGCTGAGTAGCCCAGCCTTGAACAGATGTTACAAAGGCAACATACTCCTTCCGCAAGCCGCAGATTATGCGCCTTTTCATCTTAGCCTCAGAGATAGGCTCCTCAGGATCAAGCGCTGAAAGCTCAACACATAAGCTCTTCATCTTCAGAAAGAACTTTGAGATGGTAAGGTCTCCTTGAGTTGTCGTTGCCAATTCATTCTCCAGAAACTGAAGTCTGGCCACATTCTTTCTATTGAACAACTCATCAATTGTTGCCCAAATATCAGCAGTAGACTCACATCCTATGATGTGATCAAACAGTTCCGGTGAGACAGCTCTCTTGAGAACAAACTCCGCCTTAGCATTTGTTTTTCTCCAGAGCCTCACTTGATCAGCAGTACCAAAAGCAGCTGTAACTTCCTGCCTGTCGTCACCATCAACGACCTCTCATAGCTCCTCGCCTAGAAGGTAACTCTTCATGCACGACTTCCACTTCTTGAAGTTAGTCGGCGTTAAGAGTTCAATACCAAGACCTCTTGCATAGCTCACTTCCATTGCAACAAACTTGGTTAAGCTTCCGGATGCACAGAGAAACAACACAAGGTTGATCACCACTCAAGCAACTGAACCTCCCTCTGATACCATGTTGAATTTTCAAAAAGTGGTCAGCAAGATAACCTAAAGCCAAATTAATATTCTCAGCACTATCCAGTTAACACATTGATCATGCGGAAAACCCAAGGAACAAGCTTAACAACCAATGTAAATGGAAGAACAAGCAGATCTTATTTTCATTAACACTTCTTTACATGGCGAGACATGATTTCTCCAGTACACAAGCTACAAACAGAAAACACAAAACAAGCGGGGCGGAAAGAATCTGGAGACCGCCGAGAACGCCCAGTCCGCCAAGCCGCCGAAGCCGCCCGAACTTTGTTACAACAAGCCGAATAGAAACACGGAGTCCGCTGAGACCGTGCACAACCCGTTATTCGCCAACTGCTGATGAACAGAAGAACAGACTATCACAGACCGCGAGGTCGTGCGGACAAGTTATTAAACTTGGAAAACGTTGAAGCAGAGAAAACTGACAAGCCTCCCAGCGACCTGCTGAAACCGCTGATTGAAACAGCAAATTTCACTGATGCTGACCGCAGTCAAAGCCAAACCGCTGGCTCCTCAGTGTTAGCCGCGCAACTTGCACACAACAAATAATTAACTCTGCTCAACCCGCGCGGACAAGAAAAACAAGACCGAAACAAGCACCCAAGCCCTCACTTATTGTTCACTCGTTACTGTAGTTGTGCAGGGGGGTCTATTTATAGGTGAATTGAGGAGTGTGGTCACCACCCTAGTGAATAGAGTCACCGCCCCCAGCCCACGTGCTAAAACACCAGTCCGGCAACTCCGTATGGACTTGGCCAAACCAAACCTCCAGGAGCCAGACCACAGGCAGTCCACAAATAAGCGGACGCATTGCCAGCTTGTACACACAGGTACAACGCCAACCCACCAAACCTAAGCCCAGCGCCAAACCGCCATCGCCACTCCACACATCAAGCGGAAACAGAAGGCAGTCCGCAGAGCACGACAACATTGTCATCACCCGCCACTGAGTCCACGACCCTAGGCAGTCCGCCCGGTCACCAGTGGACTCTGCGGACTCTGCAAACACCGAGAATTGACAAATAAAATGACCAAGTCCAGCAGCCCACCAGGGAATAGGCGCAAGCACGGTGGACACAGAAGAATCAAACTGCCAGCCAACCGGACAGTCTGCCACAAAATGAGCAACATCCACCGCATCAAGGAGAGCTCGGCAAGAGCCAAGGCACACCATCAACATATGCGGACTCCGCGGACACAGTCCGTCAACAAACCGCGTATACAACTCCAAGTCCGCCAGGTTCCACAAGAGCTTGCAAGCAGCAAGGCTGCTGATCAAGCTGAGCACCACCAACAGACCGCAAACCGCAGTCCACTCAGGCCTCTCCTCAAGAAGCCCAAATCACAGGACTCCTTTGGCCAAACACCAAACAGGCCGCAAACAGACCGCTCAACAGGACGCACAAGCCGCTCCTTAAGAACAGCTAAGCCACCAAGTCCAAGCCAGCCAACCAACAAGGCCGCAACTAGCAGTCCGCCCAACCCGCGGACTCAGACCGCTCAGACCGCCCGGCCTGCCCTCATCACCCACTTCCACTTCACAAATTTCAACAAGAAGAAGAAGAGATGGGAAGGGAAGAATAAGAACGTCACTGCTGAAAATGAGCCTTCAACTTCTTATCAGTCAGAGAGGAGCGCTGCTCCTAAGAAGGATTGGAAGAAGAACTTGAAGTGCTACAGGTGTCATCAGCGCGGACACTTCAAGCATGACTGCAAGGTCAAGCTGTAGCCTGGGCATGCTACAGGCAAGGAGGAAGCTTGCTTGAGCACTGAAGAAGCTGGATGGAGCAGAGCCTTCATGGCGGGCACTTGTGTCCGTGCTTTGTCCTCTGTCGACTTCAACGACGTGTGGATCATGGACTCCGGGTGTGGTCATCACCTCACCGGAGACAAGTCGAAGTTTTCTTCTCTGCAAGCTTACTCAGGGAATGAAGCTATTATCACTGCTGATAATACTGTTTATGCAGTAGAGAAGGAGGGGCTTTTGTCTTTGGGTAGTGATAAGGGGCCACTCACGTTAAGGAGTGTGTATCACGTACCGGGCATGAAGAAGAACCTCTTCTCTGTGACCAATGCGGTAGATGCTGGTTATCATGTTCGGTTTGGGCCAACAGAAGTGAAGTTCCTTCGCAACGTATCAGCGGTTAAGGCTGATGTAGCTCATGTTGGGAGGAGAGTGAAGAACTTGTTTGTTCTTGCAACTAACTCTTATGCTGATCGGATGAGAGCAAACGATAGCGCTGCTATCTGGCATGAGAGGCTGGGGCATGTAGGAATGGATAAGTTGAAAGCTATGGAAAACAGAATCCTTGTTAGAGGCTTGCCTAAGCTATCTTCCTTTGGTGATGGTCACGTTTGCGCGGGGTCTCAATACGGCAAGGCTCATCGCCTTCCGTTTGATAAATCACAAATGAGGAGCAAGAAACCATTGAAGTGCATCCATGGAGACTTGATGGGACCATCCGTCACTGCCAGCCTTGGTGGAAGCAGATACATGCTTGTGCTAATTGATGACTACTCAAGATACACTTGGGTTTATTTCTTGAAGGAGAAGTCAGAAGCTTTCCAGGTGTTTGTGGAGTTCAAGGAGCTAGTGGAGGGCCGGCTTGGCTTTCGGATCAAGAAGCTTAGAACTGACAACGATGGTGAGTTTGTCTCCTCTGAGTTTTCTAACTTCTTTAGGAAGCACGAAATCCAAAGAGAGCTTACATGTGCTCATACTCTACAACAAAATGGAGTAGCGGAGCGGAAGATCTGTCATCTGACGGAGACTTGTAAATGCTGGCTTCATGCGAAAGACATTCCTAGGTCCTTCTGGGCAGAGGGGATGTCTTGTTCTTGTTATGTCATCAATCGGATGTCGCTCGGCCCGATCAACATGAAGTCTCCCTTTGAGATGTTGCTGAAGGAGAAGCCAAGTGTGGAACACCTTCGGGTGTTTGGATCAACTTGTTATGTGCATGTACCAGATGCTTCAAGGACAAAGCTTGATGCAAAGGCAAGGAAGCTTGACTTTGTTGGTTATGATGAGCGGAAGAAGGGATGGAAATGCATGAACCCTGTGACGAAGAAATTTGTTGTATCAAGAGATGTGGTCTTTGATGAATTGACGTCGTATGGAAGCGGATCGGTTGATCTACCAGAGAGCAAGGTTGATGAAGAACAAAAAGTGGCTGCTGAAGTTCAGGAAGAGGAGCTTGCTGTTTCACCAGCAGCTCATGTTGCTTCAAGTTCTGGTGCTGAGGATTCTAGCTCAGGAAGCAGGGGGAGCATTGCTCAAAGGTTGCCCGAAGTTGGAGCTAAGTCTGAAGAAGCAACGGAGGTAGTGAGAAAGGAGCAGCCTCTTCAGAGATCAAAGAGGGTTGTAAAGCCACCGGCTCTGTACTGTGATGGGAATGCAGTGAGTTTTGTCTCCTGCTTCTTTGTAGGTCCTCTGGATGAGCGAGAGCCTACAAACTTCAATGAGGCCACTGGAGTGAAGGAGTGGGATGATGGGTGCATTGATCATTACAAAGCTTGCCTGGTTGCTCGCGCATTCTCGCAGCAGTATGGAGAAGACTATGAGGAGACATTTAGTCCAGTTGCAAAGATGACTTCAGTTCGGGTGGTGATTTCCTTGGCTGTGTGCATGGGATGGAAGATGTGGCAGCTTGATGTGAAGAATGCTTTTCTTTACGGAGAATTTGATAAGGACATCTTCATGGATCAGCCACTTGGTTTTGTTTCTGAAGTTCATACGGACTATGTCTGCAAACTTAGGAAGGCTCTCTATGGGTTGAAGCAAGCTCCTAGAGCTTGGTATGGAAAGATAGCAGAGTATCTTCAATTCTGCGGTTATCTTTCTTCCAACTCGGATTCTAGCTTGTTCGTCAATAAGAAGGGGGAGCTGCAAGTCTTGGTCCTGCTATATGTTGATGATATGATCATCTCAGGAAATTCGGAGGAGGAAGTAGCAAGGCTCAGGGATGAGCTTGGTATACGCTTCGAGATGAAGGACTTGGGAGAGCTTCATCACTTTCTCGGTCTGGAAGTGGAGAGGAAGAAGAGCGGGATACTCATTTGCCAAAAGGGATATGCGGATCGCATTGTAAGTCGATTCGGTATGGGTGAAGGGAAGACTTATTCTACTCTACTGGATCATGGGATGAAGCTTCAAAGAGATGTGGGAAGGATTCTTCCGGATCCCTTGATGTTCAGAGCTCTAGTTGGGAGCTTGATCTACCTGACGATTACAAGGCCAGACATTGCTTACGTTGTTGGCCGAGTAAGTTGGTTTATGGCTGAACCAAGGAAGTCTCATCTAGTGGTGGCGAAGGACATTTTGAAGTATGTCAAGGCGACTTCTGACATGGGACTCCTCTATAGTAGGGACACGGTGTTTTCTTTGCTTGGATACACAGATGTTGACTACGGTGGTGACTCAGATGATCAAAGATCTACTTTAGGTTATGTGTTCACTTACGGATCAGCTTGCATATCGTGGTGTAGCAAGAAGCAAGACTCGGTGTCTGTGTCTACTACAGAAGCTGAGTATAAGGCTTCGGCCTTGGCTGCTCAGGAAGCCATTTGGTTGAGGAGGCTTGTAGAGGATGTTCATGAAGAAGTGCAAGGTCCAACTTTACTCCGGGGTGACAATGAGAGTGCTCTGAAACTGGTGAACAATCCAGTATGTCACGCAAGGACCAAGCATATTGAGATCGATCACCACTTCATAAGGGAGAAGGTGTTGGAGGGATCTCTTCTGGTCGGGCATGTTCGGAGTGAAGATAACCTTGCTGACATCTTCACGAAGCCACTGTCGAAGGGGCCATTTCAACGACTAAGAAGCTTACTGTGCTGGATCACCACTTCTCACTTCAAGGGGGAGTGTTGAAATTTGTGAAGGGGAAGTGGGTGATGGGCAGGCCGGGCGGTCTGAGCGGCCTGTGCGGTCTAATTCCACATCCTGGGCGGACTTCTGGTTGCGGCCTGGGTTACTTGGATTGCTTGGTCTTGGTGGCTTGGCTGTTCTTGAGGAGCGACTTGTGCGGCTTGTGGAGTGGCCTATTGTGCGGCCTGTTGTGCGGCTTGCATGTTGTCTAGCTAAGGTTGAGCTTTTTGCAGAGCGGCCTGAGCGGCCTGAGGTTTGCGGGCTTTTGGCGGTGCTCAGCTTGATATGCGGCTTTGCTGCTGACATTCTCTTATGGATCCAGGCGGACTAGAAGTTGTATCCGCGGCGTGTTGGCGGACTTGTGCTTTTGGTATCCGCGGTGTCCGCATCTGTGGTTGGAGGTTTTGGTTCTTGCCGAGCTCTCCATGATGCGATGGATGGTTCTCATCCTGTGGCGGACTATCCCGCTGATTGGCGGTCTGGATCTTCTGTGTCCGCCGTGCTCGCGCCAGTTGCTTGCTGGGCTGCTGGACTTGGTCATTTTCTGTGACAAGTTCACGGTGTCTGCAGAGTCCGCAGAGTCCGCTGTTGATCGGGCGGGCTGCCTATTGGTCGTGGACTTGGTGGGGTGGCATTGTTGCCGAGCTCTGCAGACTGCCTCCTATGTGTCCGCGTGCTATATTGCGGACTGATGTAGCGTGTGTTGCGGGGGTGTCCGCTTGCTGTGTTCAGTGGCTGTTTAGCACTGGGATTGCGTTGGGCGGACTGGCGTTGTGCCTGTGTTATGCAGGTCGGCTGTATGTGTCCGCTTAATGGCGGACTGCTATTGGTATGGCTCCTGGAGAGTTGGTCTGGCCAAGTCCATGCGGATTTGGTGGACTGGGTATGTTAGCGCGCGGGTTGGGGCGGTGACTCTATTCACTAGGGTGGTGACCACACTCCTCACCTTGCCTATAAATAGACCCCCCCGACACATCTATAGTAACGAGTGAACAGTAAGTGAGGGCTTCGGTGCTTGCTGCAGTCTGGTTTTTCTTGTCCGCGTGGGTTGATCAGGGTTAACTGTTTGATGTGTGCAGGTCGCGAGACTAGCTTCAAGGAGCCAGGAGTTTGGCTTTGACTTCGGTAATGATCAGTGAAGTGTGCGGTCTGTGCGGTCTCATCAGGTCGTTGGGCGGCTTGTCAGTTTCTCTGCATCAACAGTTCCAAGTTCAATAACTTGTCCGCACGACCTCGCGATCTATGCTGTCTATTCTTTTGTTCAGTAGTGGCTTGTAGCAGTCAACGAATAACGGGTTGTCCGCTCGACCTCGTGGTCTCGGCGAATTCTGTGTGCTTTTCAATTTCTAGCAGTAGCAGTTGTTCAGGCAGCTTCGACGGCTTCGGCGGACTGGGCAGTCTCGGCGGTCTCCAGTTCTGTCCGGCCGGCTTATTGACTTGTGATTGTTTCCTATTTTCCTGTGTACTGGCGAAATCATGTCTCTCCATGTATACCTCACATTGTAAAGAAGAAATAAAAGAATTCATGAACTGCTTACCCCTGTTATTGTATTTGGTTGATAAGCTTGCTTTCCTTTTTTCCACATGATCAAAGTATGAACTGGGTAGTTCTGAGAAAATTAATTTGGCTTTAGGCTACCTTGCTGACCACCTTGATAAAATTCAACAAGATCATCTTCAAGTGGTGGTGGAGGGGTCGCGACATCAATCCTCCTCCGCTCAAAGTCATGTATCTCCGAGGCGTGGTCCAGGAGATAGCGGTGGAGAAGAGCGGTATCCAATCGTCGAAGCTCTGTCTCGAGTACCCATGAGTCGTTGGAAGGGGGGCGTTCACGCCAACGGATGAGAAAGCGGCGGGTAGCAACATCGGTAGTAGGGAGCAGCTCAACATCAAGTATCCTGTCTGGTATAAGTAAGGTTTTGGGAAACCTTAGAAAAATGTCAGTAGTGGGAATAAAAGAGGGCAACTTACCATCTGATGCTAAACCCGTGGAGACTAGAGGAGAGAGATCATCCGTACTACCACTCCCAAAACCGATATAATGTTGAGTGGAAGGAGAAGACGACAAAGAAGTCAAATCTTGTGGAGGCGAAACAAACATCGTCAAATCCGAGACATTACGAATGGGTGAAACACCCCAATCAACAAACAAATCTAAGACAAAAGCATTATCACCTAGTTTCTTTATAATTCGGAAGAGGCTGACGCACTTTGGAGCTAACTTTCTAACAGTGCCGGTTGGCAGCCGCTCGGGAACTAGGTGAACTAAGACTTGATCGCCGACTTTAAAGTGTGACACTCTCCTACGTTGATTACCATGTGTTTGATAGGATTCATATTGGGAGGCCAAGGTTGTTCGGATATGTGCGTGCAAATCATGAATGTGTTGGGCGAAGGATTGTGCAAATTGACTTGCCTTATATGTTGGTGTGGTAATGGAACCAAGTCAAGTGGCACAGGAGCCTTATACCCGTGAACAATCTCGTTAGGGGACATACTCGTGGACCTATTCTTAGAGTTATTGTAAGCCAATTGTGCATGGGGGAGAAGTATATACCATGTGCCCTTGTGATCACTCACAATACATCTTAGAAGACTCCCCAAACTCAGATTGACTACTTCCGTCTGACCATCGGTTTGCGGATGATAGGCAGCGAAAAATAATAACTTGGTCCTTATTAAAATCCATAAAGTTTTCCAAAAATAGCTAGTGAATTTCACGTCCCTATCCGAGACAATTGTCTTCGGCACTCCGCGATGACTAACGACCTCTTTAAAATATAACTTAGCTATGTGAGATGCGTCGTTAGTCCTGATACATGGGATAAAGTATGCCATTTTAGAAAACCTATCCACAACTACAAAAGTGGAGTCGTGTCGACGATGAGTGGTGGGATGGCCTAAATGAAATCCATGCTCACGTCTTCCCATGGTACGGAAGGAATCGATAGAGGGGTGTATAACCTAACATTGGTTTTAGTGCCCTTAGATACTTGACATGTACGGCAACTACTCACTATCCCTTAAACCATCGCCTTAAGTTTAGGCCAGTAAAATTTCTCCTCAACGAGTGTAATGGTCTTATCCCTTCCAAAGTGTCCACTCAGACCTCCACTATGTAATTCCCAAATAATGTGGTGTCGTAAGGAGGATCAAGGAATACGCAACTTCCCGTGCCTAAAAAGATAATCGTCCCTAAGTACAAATGCAGATATGGTCGTTGGTGAGCTATCCTAGGCGGAGAAATACAGCTCCTAGAAATCTGGGCAAGTGGTGTATTCATCCTTTACTCGTTCTAATCCTACGACATTGACTTGCATGGTAGACAGCAGAAGGGTAAGGCGGCCAAGTGTGTAACACCCAAGTTTTGCAAGAGAGTCAGTGTGCAGTTCTGGAAAAATTTTGGGTTTCTGACAGGAGGCACACGGCTTGCGATGTGGGCGTGTCGCAGGGCGTGTCGAGGCCGTGTCGACACTCGGCCCAAGTGTCGACACTTTCGCTCGACAAAGTGTCGAGAGTGGGGCACACGGCCTGCGACACGTGCGTGTCGCAGGGCGTGTCGAGGCCGTGTCGACACTCGGCCCAAGTGTCGACACTTTCGCTCGACAAAGTGTCGAGAGTGGGGCACACGGCCTGCGACACGGGCATGTCGAGGCCGTGTCGACACTCAGCCCAAGTGCCGACACTTTCGCTCGACAGCGTGTCGGGACTGGGGCACACGGCCTGTGACACGGGCGTGTCACAGGGCGTGTCCCGCTTGGTCGACGATCTTCGCTCGACGTTTTTCCGCGGTGTCGACACAAAGCCTGTCGAAGGGTGTCGAGACTTGGCACACGGCTTGGGACACGGGCGTGTCCCAGGCCGTGTCACCTCTCGGGTTGGTTTCGGGGCCGTGTCGTTGGAGGCACACGGCCGGCCACACGGCCGTGTCACTGGGGACACGGGCGTGTCGGATTGAACATGGGCGTGTCGGATGCCCGTGTGCGGTTCCAGGCGCGTCGATTTGAGACGGCGAATGAGGCACACGGCCCTGGACACGGGCGTGTGCCAGGCCGTGTTCGGCCCAGATTTTCTATTTTCCAGGCGAATCGTGGCCATTGTTTTCTGGTTTTGGGATCTAACGGTTCAGGCCATCTCTTGGGAAGTTAAGTCCGATTTTAGGGTTGGAAACCCTCATTGTTTTCCAAGTCTTCTCTTTCAAAGTTCTAAAGGGAAGCTAGAGCAAGGAGGAAGTAGAAGAAGGTCTTGGGCTGTAGGAAGGGTTTCGGTGCTCCAAATCGCGAACCGAGTCCAGATCCGTGGAGCTTAGATCGTTGCGAAGGTTTTCATCCGGCTATTTTACCATGGCAAGGAAGAGGAGTCGGAAGGTAACGACATCTCTCCTCTCGGTCTTTAGGATGCATGTTTTTAGCATCGTTTTCTTCTAGATTTTGGGCACCAACCACCCAAATGAGAGGGGTTTTGGTTGCCAAGGTTCAAGAGGAACCTCCGGGTTGATTGAGTTCGTCCCCGACATATTTATGAATTAGAGATCCGCTCCGCTAGTGGATTAGGCATGGTGGGTGAAGCCGTAGTCGCGACCGTTAGTCCGACCTGGTGATGTTGCATACGAGCTTAGGGATTTGTAGAAATTCCATTGCGGCAAGATGCCATTTGTGTTGTGGTGGTGAATTCCCTTTTGTTTGAAAAGGTACGTGTAGTCGGGACCGGGCAAGGTTAGCTCCTCGTGGCGGTAGATGGTTTCCTTGAGGGACAAGTGAAAGATATAGTACCTAAACACCTAGAGGGGGGGGGGGGGTGAATAGGTGACCAAATACTTTTTAACTTTTTATGGCAGCAATCAGTTTATATCACAGAATCTAGTCTACTTTTGCACAGCAATCACACAGCATTCACAGCAAATCACAGCACACAGAAGACTCACAGTTTTATAGTGGTTCCCCAAGATTTGGGTACATCCACTTTCCCCCTTCGCCTATCTAGCAGTGTACTAGATTCGGCCAAACTTCTCCACTATCTCAGAACCCAAACCGGTTCCTACACCTCAGGCCCAAGGCCCTACAACTCAGCTTTTCCACAAAGCCTACACTCAGCCACAAAGGCCTACACTCAGCCACCAAGGCCTACACTCAGAGATTTCAATCTCCTACACTCAGGCTCTCAAGCCCTACACTCAGCCTTTATAATTACAGGCTTACAAAAATTCAGATCCAAAGGATCCTACAAGATAAAAATGATTATACAATTGTTAACTCAGCAACCCAAAGATAAGAGAGGGGAGTTGTGAGTTTCTTGATGAGTTCTTGGAAGAACTCAGCTGAAATCAATCTGACTTAGCTTTCTTCAAAGCTTCTTGAAAATAGAACTCAATAAGATTGACTCGTTCTGCAGTTGATCTTTGACCTCTGCTTCTTAAGATCCAGAATAAATCTGAACCCTTCTTCTCAGCCTAGTTCCAACGGCTGGTTTCTTGGATGGAGCCCTCTCTCTCCAACTTCTTAGATCTGCACTTGGACAGCTAGATCTTCTTGTTTTGATACTTGAACAATAATTTGAACTTTATCAATCTTCAACTTCTTCTTACAACCACAGTTTCTATAGACTGTATGAGCCTATTTATAGGCGTTCTTCATGGTAACCGGCTGGTCCGGTCCATAACTGCTTTCTGACAACTCTGATAAGTGCTGTAGACCGGCTGGAACGGCAGCTGTCAAGTCATCCAGTCAGTTCTTGAAAGTTCTCTAACTGTCTGAAAGTGTCGAGACTTTCTGTCTTTAAGTGTCGACACTTATAGACCAAGTGTCGACACAAGTTGTGTAAGTGTCGACACAAGTCTACAAGGTGTCGACACAACTCCTTGTGTTGTAGATTCTTTATCTCGACACAGCTTCTTCTTTATGTGTCGACACTGAAATTGAGTGTCGACACAAGTACTTGATCTTCTGTATTTTGCTGAATTCTTCTAAGTGTCGACACATCTCCTTTGTGTCGACACATTTTTATGTGTTGAAACTGTTAAGTGTCGACACTGCTTCTTGGTGTCGACACATGTCTTCAGTGTTGATACTTGCTGAGTGTCGACATAGCTCCTTGTGTCGACACTTGATTCTTCTGTTGAGACTTCAGCTGAGTGTCGACACATTCCCTTAGTGTCGACACTTGTACTTAGAATATTTTGTTGATCTTGCTGTTCTTTGTTAAGTGTCGAGTCTTCAGCTGAGTGTGGACACATTCTTCCTTGTGTCGACACTTTCTTCAAGTGTTGACTCTTCTGTTGAGTGTCGACACATTGTTCTGGGTGTCGACACTTACTTCAAGTGCTGACTCTTCTGTTGAGTGTCAACACATTGTTCTGGGTGTCGACACTTATACTTAGTCTCTGCTAACTTTTGATGAGTGTCGACACAGCTCCAAGTGTCGACACTTTCTGGTGTAGACACAGTTCTTCTAGGTGTCGACACTGATGTTAAGTGTCGACACAGCTTTACTGCACTTTTCCTCACTGAGTGTCGACACAGCTACTTGTGTCGACACTTTCTGTCTGGTGTCGACTCAGCATCCCTGGTGTCGACACAATGACTCCAAGTGTCGACACTGCTTGTCTGGGTGTCGACACAAGTCTTCTTAAGTGTCGACACTTTCTCTCTGGGTGTCGACACATGGACTTAGAAATTTTTGCTTCAGTCCTGCAAATACTTAACCTGCACAAGTAACTCAAAATACATCAAATACATTTTGATGTATATCATTGAGTTGGGTGAGGCTTCTTCAAATCAGGTACATTTAAACCAATGTACCTAACAATCTCCCCCTATTTGGAGAAGTCATAACCCTTAGTCAATGATATACACCATTCATAATAAAATTACAAAATGATGTAAAGCAGGATTATATACAGTAGGGTAAACATAAACATGTATCAATTACACATGTATACAAATACATCATCACAGAACAAATATGAAATAGACATAGACATCATCACAGAACAAATATGAAATAGATTTATCATATAACACATTGTTCTAATATTTGTCATATTCATTTTCAGAAGTTCACAAAATGTTTTACATCAAAAAGATTACAAAGTAAACTTCAAGAAAATTCTAAATCTATTTCAGTTCTGGCTCCTTAATCACTATTCCTTTGCCAGCTTGAACTTTAGCATGGACAGGAGCATCAGCAACTTCAGCATCAGCAGGCTTCTTGCCTTTCAGATCATTCTTCTTAAGCTCTTCTGCTTTAATCTTCTGCCTTTCAAAATAATGGTATGGCTTTGGAAAGTACTTGCTAGGCTCCTGAGCAATAGGAGGTAGCTTTCCCATCTTGGCCTTCCTTTTGTATTGATCTATTGCCTCCTGTCTAGTTTCATGTTTTCTCCATTCAGCCTCAGAGAACCACTTGTTCCTGTCTTGAATGTTATCTTTGGCAGCTTTCCAGGCAGTCAATATAATGTTTCTTGAGGTAGGACTCCACTGCTCAAAGTCTGGTCTCTGTTCAGCCTGTTCCCTAAACCTCTTCTTGGACAATCTAGTCTCTTCTTCTTTCTGCAATGCCTCTTGCATGGCTTCAGATATAGGCTGATCAACCTTTTCAATATTAACATTGTCCTTGCCCCCAGGTGGGCTATACATAGACTGTACATCAGCATGTATCATGTCAAAATATGGAGGAGGGTAGATGACTTGAGCCACTTCAGCTTGCTCCCCTCCTAGATAGGAAGGATGAATTCCAGATTCTGCCACATTATCATCATCACAAAGAGGAGGATAACCCAGGGTAGCTCTGATAGAATTTGATATCCATTTGGCAAGATCAGAGCTGGCCTTGACTAAAACCCTCTCCCCCTTTATGACTTCTCGTTCTATATGGTCTCTCACATCATCCTTTTGAAATCTCACCTGATTATCCAAGTAATTAACTCCATCTTTGAAGAAAGGTTTTAACCTTTGGAGTTTGTCAGTGATATTCTTTTGAGATTCTTGAATAGCAGTTTTAAGAGCAGTGAGTTCTTCTAGGAATACTTTGTCAAAATCTGCCTTTGCTATAGCTAGAGTCTGCCCTGCAGCTATATTCTTCAGTTCTGTGACAATTGCATTATGGGAAGCAGTAAGATTGTCATTCATCCTTATCTGATTTTCAAGAACATACCCTTGCTTCAATGCTATGTCATCCACTTGTGCTTTTATCTTCTCCTGGTGTGTTGCCAAGTACACCACTGTATTTCCACCCTTGTGGAAACAATCTGTCATCTCTTTCTTGTTAAGATTCATCTCAAATCTTATGGACTTGATATCTTGGGCCAGATCAAACTGCAATGATTTCTGCCCTACATCCACATAAGATTCTAGAGCTTTTCTATGCTCATCCAATTTGAGCTGCATGGCAACCATCAGATCACTATAATCTATTGATGGTGCTGGCTGAACTATAGGTTGAGGAGCAACAGTTTGCAAAGCCTTCTTGTAACTTTGGCTTCTTCTCCTGAAGACCTGAAATTTCTTCTTCTTTGCCCTAGCAATCTCCTCATCTTCAGAGGCAGATGTGCTGGCTATATCCACCCTCTCCTTAGGGCTTGGAGGCTTCCCAGGCTCCACATCTGGTGCTGTCTCAAGTACTTTCCTGGTAGGGTCTTCATGAGTTTGCACTTGCTCCCCCTCAGCAGCAGCATTCTCTTCTTCAGTAGCAGCATTGTCTTTGTCAAAATCTTACTGATCCAGATTTAAAAATAAATCTTCCATAGTATACTCTTGTGGTGAAGGAGCTGGAGAAATTCTGGTCTCTTCAACCACTGGATCAGATACATCTTGGACTGTAATAGATGTGTCTTCTAAGACAACATCTGGGACTAGGTTATCCAGCTGAGTTTGCTGATGAACATCAGACAAATCAGTATCTTCCATAGGAAAATCTAAAGTATTGAGTTCAGTGATTACCTCTAGTATGATGGTGGTTGCTTGTTCACTTTCCAGTGTAGTGGGTTCATCTACAAGTGGAAGCTCCCCCTGGCTTTGATCCTCGTGTATGGGGCTAGCTTGAGGTAGCTCCCCCTGGATCTCAGCATCATCTTGAGGAGCAGGAGACTTTACAGCAGGTCCTTCCTCATTCTCATCTGGTGTGAAGACAACTTGTTCTTCACTGTTTGAGCTGCTAGTGGACACTTGAGCCACTGGAGCAGTCTTCCTTTTCTTCTTTGAAGGAATTTCTTTTTCAGAATCTATCTTCTCAGGGGTTGGCATCTCCTTTGTCAACACCCTGTCCCATATAGAGAACAACCTCATGTCCATTTTTCTCGTGTGATTTATTTTACTTCCAGCAGCTTGTTGCATAACCTCTGGTATGGTACCCGCTAGGTATAGACTTAAAATTCTGCCCAGGTTGGGCTTCTTCAAGCTTTCTTTAATCTTCTCATAAACTACCATAGACCAGTCAGTTTTTAGAGTGAAGATTATCCTTGTCATTATACTAAACATATGGGAAGACACTCTGTCATGCCCTCCTGGCTTGCTGAGTATGACTTTACCAACAATCTCTGAAAGGAATTTCCCTTGATTGTTCATTCCCTTCCTGTTAAACACAGATCATATCTTCATCTTAGAATCTAGTCCACACCAGGTTAGAGCTTCCCTAGTCTTTGAAGCAGTAACCTCATCATCCTCTTTAGTTCTTGGTAGCTGTAGTATCTTCCTCAGACTTTTAGGTGATACCTTCACCTTCTCACCATGAACCCTGGATTTGATTTTGAATCCAGTTTCATCTATCTTAGCTCCATTGAGGAATTCTAGTACCTCTTACTTCCAGATTTTAGTAGGTTCAGAAACTAGATATTCTAACCCTGAATCTGCTACTAGGGTTATCACGTGCTTGATTTCTTGATCAGCATCCTCAAAAGCGCCGCGCACCAGCTCGTATCCTTCGTTGACGTTCTCCTCTAGCTTAGGCGCCATTAGGGTTTGTAGATGTTGTCTTGAGAGAAGAGAGGTGTCGACACAGAAGTTTGGTCTCGAAACTTTGAAAGCGTGTCGACAAACTAAGACAAAACCCTATTTATACCTTTCTAATTTTGAAGATGAACAGGCGGGACAGCTAACTTAAATTGTGTCGACACTGGCAACAAGTGTCGACATTGACTTATAATGTCTCGACACATATGTGTCGACACAAGTTTAGTCAACAGATTTTATGTGTCGACACTTGTTTATGTGTCGACACCACACAACTCGACACATAGTCGAGACTTTACTTAGAAAATTCTGAGTAAAACTTAAGTGTCGACACCACTTTGGATGTGTCGACACCTACTTGACATGTGTCGACACTAATATTCTGAAGTGTCGACACCAACTTCCTAGATGTGTCGACACCTTTTTCCTGAAGTGTCGACACCACTATTCTGTGTCGACACAGAAATCTCTATGTGTCGACACCTTTTTACTTAGCCATTTTCAATTCTGTAAACTTATTCTAAGTTTATCATTCCTAGTTCAATTTTAAATCTATTGAACTTAGCTTCTTCTAGGGGCTTAGTATACATATCAGCTAATTGATTATCTGTTTTAACATATTCAAGTAAAATATCTTCTCTTTCTACATGCTCCCTAAGAAAATGATATTTAATTTCAATATGTTTTGTTCTACTATGAGATACAGGATTATTAGCTATTGAAATAGCACTAGTAGAATCACAAAAGAGTGGAGTTCTACTTACCTGAAATCCATAGTCCTCAAGCTGATGTTGTATCCACAGAAGTTGAGCACAGCAACTTCCTGCAGCCACATACTCTGACTCTGCAGTGGAGATAGCCACACTGGTTTGCTTCTTGCTACTCCATGAAATTAGTCTCCCACCTAGGAAATGACAGGTTCCAGTAGTGCTTTTTCTATCTTCTTTGCATCCTGCAAAGTCTGCATCTGAATAACCTGTTAGTTCAAAATCCCCATTCCTAGGGTACCAGAGGCCTAGATAGGGAGTGCCCTTTAGATATCTCAATATCATTTAGACTGCTGTCAAATGAGACTCTTTAGGGCAGGCTTGATACCTTGCACAGACACATGTATCATACATGATATCTGGTCTACTTGCAGTCAAGTATAATAGGGAGCCAACTATCCCTCTATACAAGGTTTCATCTACAGGTTTCCCTGCATCATCCTTGCTAAGAGACATACTTGACCCCATAGGAGTCTTCATGGTACTGGATGAATCCATACCATACTTCCTTATGAGTTCTAGGGTGAACTTGGACTGACATATGGATAAACCACTCTCAGTCTGTTTAACTTGGAGACCCAAGAAAAACTTCAGCTCTCCCATACTACTCATCTCAAATTGACCTTGCATAAGTTTTGCAAACTTTTTGCAAAGGCTGCTTTCAGTAGACCCAAATATAATGTCATCTACATATATTTGGACTAGTATAACTTTGCCTCTAGATTCCCTAAGGAATAGAGTCTTATCTATTTTCCCCCTTGAGAACTTGTTCTCAATGAGGAAACTAGATAGGTTTTTATACCAAGCCCTAGGGGCTTGCTTTAACCCATATAAAGCTTTCCTAAGTCTATAGACATGATGAGGTAGAGTTGAATCAACAAAACCTGAAGGCTGTTCCACATAGACTTCCTCTTTAGGATTACCATTCAGAAATGCTGACTTGACATCCATTTGGTAAACTTTGAATCCTTGATAGGTTGCATAGGCCAAGAACATCCTTATGGCTTCCAGTCTGGCTACTGGAGCAAATGTTTGATCAAAGTCAATACCTTCTTCTTGCATATATCCTTTAGCAACCAATCTTGCTTTATTCTTAATGATGACCCCTTGTTCATCCATCTTATTCCGTAGATCCACTTGGTTCCTATTATATTGTGGTCTTTAAGTTTAGGAACAAGTTCCCAGACCTTGCACCTCTTGAACTGATTAAGCTCTTCCTGCATTGCTTCAGTCCATTGTGGATCTAGAATGGCTTCTTCAAACTTCTTTGGTTCAACTTGAGATAGAAAACTGGAGTAGATTGCTGCATTCAGGTTTCTGCTCCTTGTTTGTACCCCTTATCTTGGATCTCCAATAATCTGTTCTACTGGATGATCTCTAAGATGCCTGTTGGCTGGAGGCATCCTAACTTCTGGTTGAACCTCTTCAACATCTCCATTATTCCGTATTCCTTGTACTTCTTCTGCAATTGGTACATGTAGATCTCCCCCTGGACAACAGCTACTGTCTTCTACTTGCTGTCTTGCAGCAGGTACTTCTTCTAGAGTAAGCTTGCCCATCTTCTTTGTTAAACCTGTGGGGCTGCATACACTACTAGACAACTCATTGTTAATAAGTTTAGTCTCATTAAAAACTACATGTACAGATTCTTCTACAACTTGTGTAGACAAGTTGTAGACTCTATAAGCCTTACTGTTGTTGCTGTACACAACAAAAATTCCCTCTTGGGACTTGACAGCAAACTTAGTCAAGTAAGACTTCCCATTGTTAAGTATGAAGCATTTGCAACCAAAGATCCTGAAGTAGGATAGGTTTGGTTTCCTGCCTTTCACAACCTCATAGGGGGTCTTGTTGAGGCCTTTAGTGATGGTAGCCCTATTTATAACATGGCATGCAGTATTAACTGCTTCAGCCCAGAAATACTCTGGCAGTGATGTATCACTTAATAGGGTCCTACCAGCCTCTATCAAGGTTCTATTCTTCCTCTCAGCAATGCCATTTTGCTGAGGTGTTCTAGGTGAAGAAAACTCTTGAAATATCCCAAATTCTTCACATAGTTTTGTCATGCTATCATACTGAAATTCCGTACCATGGTCACTTCTAATCTTGACCACTGTACTGTCTAGTTCATTCTGAATTTGCTTGACAAAGTTATGGAAGACACTAGGTGTTTCAGATTTCTGTCTTAAGAAAAACACCCAGGAAAACCTTGAGTAGTCATCTACAACTACAAAGGTATAGACCTTCCTCCCTAGGCTGTGAACTGGCATTGGACCAAAGAGATTCAAATGCAAGAGGTATAAACACCTCACAGCATCTTTGTTTTCTATGCTTCTAAAGGTGGATCTAGTCTGCTTGCCCTTTTGACAAGCTGAGCAAATACCATCTTTAACACACTTAACTTGAGGACCATTCCTCACTAACTCTTTGCTAAAGAGTTTGCTAATAGTCTTGTAGTTAAGATGGGCAAGCCTCTTGTGCCATTTGACATAATGAGAGACTGTCTCATCAGCTACAAGACACACTGGAGAACCATTGTTCTCAACCATAATGTCTAAGCAATAGACATTCCTTTTCCTATAACCAGTCAAAATGATCTCTTGATCAATTGACCTCTTGATATGACAACCATTTTTAACAAATGAGATGTCATACCCTACATCACTTAATTGACATATACTTATTAGGTTGTGTTTCAACCCTTTAACATAAGCCACTTGAGTAATGGTAACCAAGTTACTAGAAATGTTACCAAATCCTTTAAAGATTCCTTTTTCAGAACCACCAAAGGTGACTTTTGGACCATCTTTTATTAGAATGTAGTCCCTTAGTAATCCTCTAGTTCCAGTCATATGTCTGGAACATCCACTGTCCAAGTACCATGTTGGGGTATGGCCACTTTGACTCACCTGCAAAACAGATTAATAAACCTTAGAACCCAAAGAATTCTTGGGTCCTTGGTACTTGTTAGTTTGTAACCTGACAAAGCTACCTGCAGGCTTTCCAACAGGTAGTTTGCTACTCACTTTGGCACTAGCATTGTGCCAACAGTCCATTGCAAAGTGGTCAACCTTGCCACAACACCAACACTCAAACTTATTGTACCTTTGCTTAGGTACTGTCTTTGCTGTCTTATCTACAGCTGACTTGTTGAGTGTTGGGGCTTTGCCCTTGGACTTGGACTTGGACTGCTCAGTCCTTGCAGGTCTAGTAAATCCCAGTCCATCTTTACCCTTGTGATGAACAAATTCATCAATTATGGGTAACACTGACTTAGGTTTAGAAAACCTAGCAACAAGCTCTCTCTCTTTCTGAAGATTAATCTCCAGACTCTTGATTTGATCATTTTTAAATGATATAGTTCCCATCTGAATCACTGTTATGCGCTTCAGTCTGGCTATCTCATTAAGCTTTTAATCAAATAACTTCTCAGAATCTGTTGCAGCAGCTTTGAGATCAGCAATTTCCTTTGCCTGACTTTTGGCTAGGGACTTGCTCTTCTTATAAGCTTGCAACAGTACTTTATATTCATCTATCAGCTGATGAATATCTTCCTCAGGCTCAAATACACTCTCATCATTAGATGATGATGAATCTGATTCTGTACTGGCACAAGAAACTGAACTTAAAGTTGAACTTTGTACCTTACTGGGTCCTGGCTGCTCCAGGATTTTGTCATTTTCAGTCAATGCCATCAGTCCTTGGCACTGACAGTCTTCTTGCTCATATATAGAATCCATAATGTGCATGAACTCTTCTTCTTCTTCTTCAGCAAATAGCCCTATGTATGCCTCAGCATCAGACTCAGTTTCTGAAGAAGAGATATCTGACAGAGTCTTCTCCTTCTTGGCAACAAAAGACTTCTCTTTCTTGCCTTTGAAATGAGTCTTCTTCCTGTCACCAGACTCCTTTCTCTTTTCTGGACAATCTGCAACAACATGGCGTTGTCTATTGCAGCAATAGCACACTATTTTTGAAACAGTTGTCTTGCTAGACTTAGTCCTCTTTCTATCTTTCTTTGAAGACTTTTTGTTCTGATAAAAGTCTTCTTTTTCCTGTGAAGTATAAGGCCTTGACCTCCACTGTTTCTTCTTCAAGAACTTCTGAAAATGTCTAGTGAAGGCAGCAAAGTCTTCATCACTTTCACTGCTTTCAGACTTTGTGCTGACTGACTCATCTGATTCTGATTCAGCAACCTTTGGAGGTGGAGTTGGTGACTTACCTCTGTACTTTCTGGGGGCTTCTGTCTTGAAAGCTATTGTTCTTTTCTTATGTTCATTTCTTGTTAATTTCTCCTCCTCTTTCCTCACTGTCAACTGCATTTCATATGACAACAATTTGCCAAACAGTGTAGGTGGAGGAATTTCTCCCAACTTAGTCATTTCTCTAATGGCACAGATCTTGGTGTCCCAATCTTTAGTTAGGGACCTTAGGAACTTGTCATTTAGTTCATAATTACTGAACTCTCTTCCATAAGACATGAGTTCATTCACTATCCTATAGAACTTCTTATAGCACTCAGTTATGCTATCACCCTTTACTTGTCTAAAACTTTCATACTCTTGATTTAGCAAGGACTTTCTGTCTTGTCTTACTTCTTCAGAACCCTCCATATACACAATAAGAGTATCCCACATCTCTTTGGTTGTCTTACAGTGTATTAGATTCTGAAAAGTTGCATCATCTATGGCACTTACTATAATGTTTTGAGCCCTTTTGTCCATGGTGGCTAGGACAATCTCATCCTTAGTCATTTCAGAGAAATCCTTTGGATTTCTCTGATTTGCATCTATAACTAATATCTTTATGGGCACATATGGCCCCTCCTTTACTGTGATATAGATCCTAGGGTCTGAGGCTTCCATAAACAGCCTTACCCTTTCCTTGCAGATCCCAAATATCTCTTTCCTACATATAGGTAATTTCATGGATCCCAATTCTTTGTGATTCTCAGAGGAACCCATGGTTCTTGATTTTCTTGAATCTGTAATTGGACTTAGACTGAATCTGCCAATCAGGATCTCCTCAGACTGTTAGTCCTTTTTGAGGAACCTCCCTCTGATAGCACTTGAAAGATATAGTACCTAAACACCTAGAGGGGGGGGGGGGTGAATAGGTGACCAAATACTTTTTAACTTTTTATGGCAGCAATCAGTTTATATCACAGAATCTAGTCTACTTTTGCACAGCAATCACACAGCATTCACAGCAAATCACAGCACATAGAAGACTCACAGTTTTATAGTGGTTCCCTAAGATTTGGGTACATCCACTTTACCCCTTCGCCTATCTAGCAGTGTACTAGATTCGGCCAAACTTCTCCACTATCTCAGAACCCAAACTGGTTCCTACACCTCAGGCCCAAGGCCCTACAACTCAGCTTTTCCACAAAGCCTACACTCAGCCACAAAGGCCTACACTCAACCACCAAGGCCTACACTCATCCACCAAGGCCTACACTCAGAGATTTCAATCTCCTATACTCAGGCTCTCAAGCCCTACACTCAGCCTTTATAATTACAGGCTTACAAAAACTCAGATCCAAAGGATCCTACAAGATAAAAATGATTATACAATTGTTAACTCAGCAACCCAAATACAAGAGAGGGGAGTTGTGAGTTTCTTGATGAGTTCTTGGAAGAACTCAGCTGAAATCAATCTGACTTAGCTTTCTTCAAAGCTTCTTGAAAATAGAACTCAATAAGATTGACTCCTTCTGCAGTTGATCCTTGACCTCTGCTTCTTAAGATCCAGAATAAATCTGAACCCTTCTTCTCAGCCTAGTTCCAACGGCTGGTTTCTTGGATGGAGCCCTCTCTCTCCAACTTCTTAGATCTGCACTTGGACAGCTAGATCTTCTTGTTTTGATACTTGAACAATAATTTGAACTTTATCAATCTTCAACTTCTTCTTACAATCACAGTTTCTGTAGACTGTATGAGCCTATTTATAGGCGTTCTTCATGGTAACCGGCTGGTCCGGTCCATAACTGCTTTCTGACAACTCTGACAAGTGCTGTAGACCGGCTGGAACGGCAGCTGTCAAGTCATCTAGTCAGTTCTTGAAAGTTCTCTAATTGTCTTAAAGTGTCGAGACTTTCTGTCTTTAAGTGTCGACACTTATAGACCAAGTGTCGACACAAGTTGTGTAAGTGTCGACACAAGTCTACAAGGTGTCGACACAACTCCTTGTGTTGTAGATTCTTTATCTCGACACAGCTTCTTCTTCATGTGTCGACACTGAAATTGAGTGTCGACACAAGTACTTGATCTTCTGTATTTTGCTGAATTCTTCTAAGTGTCGACACATCTCCTTTGTGTCGACACATCTTTATGTGTTGAAACTGTTAAGTGTCGACACTGCTTCTTGGTGTCGACACATGTCTTCAGTGTTGATACTTGCTGAGTGTCGACAAAGCTCCTTGTGTCGACACTTGATTCTTCTGTTGAGACTTCAGCTGAGTGTCGACACATTCCCTTAGTGTCGACACTTGTACTTAGAATATTTTGTTGATCTTGCTGTTCTTTGTTAAGTGTCGAGTCTTCAGCTGAGTGTCGACACATTCTTCCTTGTGTCGACACTTTCTTCAAGTGTTGACTCTTCTGTTGAGTGTCGACACATTGTTCTGGGTGTCGACACTTACTTCAAGTGCTGACTCTTCTGTTGAGTGTCGACACATTGTTCTGGGTGTCGACACTTATACTTAGTCTCTGCTAACTTTTGCTGAGTGTCGACACAACACCAAGTGTCGACACTTTCTGGTGTAGACACAGTTCTTCTAGGTGTCGACACTGCTGTTAAGTGTCGACACAGTTTTACTGCACTTTTCCTCACTGAGTGTCGACACAGCTCCTTGTGCCGACACTTTCTGTCTGGTGTCGACTCAGCATCCCTGGTGTCGACACAATGACTCCAAGTGTCGACACTGCTTGTCTGGGTGTCGACACAAGTCTTCTTAAGTGTCGACACTTTCCCTCTGGGTGTCGACACATGGACTTAGAAATTTTTGCTTCAGTCCTGCAAATACTTAACCTGCACAAGTAACTCAAAATACATCAAATACATTTTGATGTATATCATTGAGTTGGGTGAGGCTTCTTCAAATCAGGTACATTTAAACCAATGTACCCAACAACAAGGTTAGCTCCATATGAGTTGGAGATGGTTTCCTTGGTGGACAAGGTTAGCTTCGCACGAGTTGGAGATGGTTTCCTTGGTGCGCGGGAATGCTGCAGTACAAATGAGGGATTATGGTGTTTTTAGTCTTGGATTGTGATGTGCCAAGGCGTGGCTATGTCTCCGTGGTCGGCTGGCTATCCCGTGAAAGGTGCGTCATGTGTGGAGAGTGTCCCAGTGAGACTAGTCCCCTTCTGTGAGACTGACGAGAATGCCAAGCTCGGGGCAAGCCCGGGCAATGAGGCCATGAACGGGTGGGGTCCAGCAAGGCTTCTTAGAATCGGTTAGTCTATATTTGTTGGAATCCTGACATGAGACGTCAGAGCTTGCAAGCAAGCCCGGGGCTAAGCCCACGAGCGGGTGGGGCCTTGGCAAGAATTCCATGTGGCGGCCTGTGCGCCATTTGAGGGAGTTGTGTCTCCCTCATTGTTTGCGGCTTTATGCCAATGGGGAAATGTGAGTACCCAAATGATGTGATGTTGTGCTAGATGCATACGCAGTAGGGTGCCTTGGGTGAAGCCCGGGTGTTGCATTCATGTTGCATAGTAGGCCCTCTTATTATATGCTCAACCAATAGAGAACATGTTTGATGATTGAGACATCCAAGCCTGTTTTAATGCTTTTCAGTTTATAGATATTTATATTGCATATGAAGTGCTGACTTGCAGGTTGGAGGGTTCCCCGGGGTCTGTTAGGGACGGCCGGGAGGAGATGTGTTGTTACGCAGTTTGAGGTCAGCCTTTGCTGACCCACGTTACTAATAACTTTTACAGGGTAAGGATCGCATGCAGGAGCTAGCACGCCGGCCAGAAAGGCCTAAGCCTCATGAAGTGTTTCCTCTTTTGTAGCGCTATATTTATGATGATGTATGTTTGAGACTCTTTTGTCCGGCTTGCATGCCGAGGTAGACTAGGAGTGCTATGCACATTCATGACTGTTATTTTCTTGAATTTGGACTTTTGTTGTATGCCTTAAGGCCATTGTTGTAACTCTTTTGGTTAGTGGATAACTTCTTGTCGTGCTTTGTTTCCGCTGTGTTGTGTTAGTGTTTTGAGTTTGGGTAGCTATATCATCTTATAATACTAAAGCTGTGGCGTTCGTATGTTGTGGGGCCCCGACCGGACCCATATTATACGGTCATTACAGGGGAGGTGTTACAATTTGGTATCAGAGGGAGGTTAGATTCAAGGTCAGTGCGTAGAGAAGTTATCCACATAAGAGTAACGCGGGACCGTGAGTGTCCTTATGTTTTAGTCTTGAGATTGGAGACTAATCCCTTATTTCTTGTTTTCCTGAAGAGTGCAAGCAACGAGGCAGGCACTTCAAGAGCAAGGGATGATCTCTCGGCGAGCAGTGCTACTGCTCCAGGCCTTTTGGGCACAGGTGTAAACCCGGCCGACTTCTGCCGTATGCTTGCAGAAGCGATGGTGGCAGCCCAAGTGGCGGCTGCAGCCTAGGTAGCAACCCCTGCTACACCGGACACGACGACGGCTGTGCCAGGCGGAGAAGCCAGGCGAGTGGAGCCGTTGGCGGAAAGGGTGGTGGTAGGACATGGAGACCGACACATGAAGTATTTCCTGAGTTTCCATCCCCCGTCTTTCAAGGGTGTTGGAACACCAACGGATGCGGAGGATTGGTGGGTTCGTATTCAAGAACTTTTGAGGGCGGCGGAGACGCCAGAGGAAAAGAAATCTGAGTATGCGACGTTCATGTTGGAAGGAGACGCCAAGTTGTGGTGGGTGAGCCTTAGTGGCCGTCAGTTCCCTGGACGCACCCCGTCGGTGGAGGAATTTGGGGACGCTTTTCTAAAGAGATATATTCCAGTTTCTACGCGGTTGGCCCTGCAGAGGCAGTTTCTGCATCTAATGCAGCGAGACAAGACGGTGGACGAATATGTGCAAGAGTTCACCCGTTTGGGTCGTTATGCGGGAACGACAATGGCGGATGATGTAGAGAGGGATAACCTCTTCTACCAAGGGTTGAGGGAGAATCTGAGACAACCCCTCATCTCCATGAAGAGGGCGGGATTTAATGAACTAGTTGAAGCCGCCAGGAGTTTGGAGAATGATCTGGAGCAAACCCAGCATCGAAAGGGTTTTACTCCCAAGCATGGGGAAGGGAAGCCTTCCCAATCTCATGTAAAGTCTGTTGGGAGTAGGTGGAGGAGGAAGCCTCACACTTCCAGATCAGGTGAGAGGAGCAATTGGACGCCTGGGGGTTCTCACTCTAGGTGACCGCCGACGTGTTACAACTGCGGGAAGGTTGGGCACATAGCCCGTGCTTGTCAGCAAGGGGGAGTGGGGCAAGATACAAAGCAGGAGCAGTCTGTGCGCTCGGGCCCCAGTGCTGTAGAGAAAGGAAAGATGGCGGAGTCGAGCGCTTCTCGGTTCCAACCGGTGCAACCAAGGGCTTACAACCTTGGACAGCAAGAAGCGATCCGTCAAACCGATGTGGTGACAGGTATGAAGAAAATTTAAGTTTGCATTTGTGCTCCATACTTTTTAGACCCCTTTTGTGAGATGTCTTGTTGTACGCTTCGTGTTAGTTTCTGGATGCCCCGCTAGGGTATTGTTCGATACGGGAGCTTCACACTCTTTTCTTGCGGAGAGTTTCATCCGAAGGGTAGGAGTTGAGTCTTTTTCGGCGGACGTAGAACTGAAAGTGCGCATGCCCAATGGGTCATCTATGACCACCGGGGCTAAAGGGCGCATCTGTTGGGAGATAGATGGAGTTGACTTCATTTTGGAAGCAGCAATGTTGCCGTTAGTAGAGTTCGATGTCATTTTGGGCATGGACTGGCTTGCAGTGCAGCGCGCCAGCATTGATTGTTTATCCAAGGTAGTGACCCTAAAGAGTAAGGGGCAAGCGGAAGTCAAATTTGTGGGCCTTTGTGGAGTAGCCCATTCCCTAATTACGGCCATGCAAATGATGCGGGCGGTTAACCAGGGAGGTGTGGCTCTGGTAGCGTTGTTGGAGATTCGTCTCTCCCAGCTATCTTTTGAGGAAGTGCCTGTGGTGGCAGAGTTCAAGGATGTGTTTCCGGATGAACTTCCTGGAGCGCCTCCTCGACGGGAGATCGACTTCTCGATCGAGTTAGTGCCGGAGGCTAGACCGGTGTCGCGTCCTCCATTTAGGATGGCACCAAAGGAGTTGGCGGAACTTAAGGTACAGTTACAGGAACTGTTGGAGCAAGGGTATATTAGACCCAGTTCTTCACCGTGGAGCGCACCGGTGTTGTTTGTAAAGAAGAAAGACGGTAGCATGCCCCTATGCATAAACTACCGAGAGCTGAATAAATTGACCGTCAAGGATAAGTATCCGATCCCTCGGATAGACGATTTGTTCGACCAATTGGTGGGGTCAGTGGTATATTCGAAACTGGACTTGAAGTCAGGCTACTATCAACTGCGAATTCGAGATGAGGACATACCCAAAACTGCCTTTGGTACAAGGTATAAACACTTTGAGTTTACGGTGATGCCGTTCGGGTTGACGAACGCACCATCGGTGTTCATGGATCTGATGAATCGAGTATTTCGGGATTACTTGGATTCGTTTGTGGTTGTCTTCATTGATGACATCTTGGTGTACCCCAAGTCTGTAGTGGAGCATGAGACCCACTTGAGAGTGGTCCTGCAAGTGTTGAGGGAGAACCAATTGTTTGCAAAGTTCTCAAAGTGCGAGTTCTGGTTAGCCAAGGTGGCGTTTTTGGGCCACGTGATTAGTGGTGATGTGGTGGCAGTGGATCCAGCGAAAGTGGAAGCCATCAGAGATTGGCCGGTGTTGAGGACCGTGGCGGAAGTCAGAAGTTTTCTTGGACTAGCCGGGTATTATAGGAGATTCGTGGAGAATTTCTCGAAGATAGCTCTACCCCTCACCTCTCTCACTCGTAAAGACTATAAGTTTGAATGGACCCAAGAGTGCAGTCAAGCATTTCAGGCACTGAAGGAGAGGCTTATGATGGCTCCAATCCTGAGTTTACCGCAAGGGACCGATGGATTTCAGATTTTCAGTGACACATCGGGATGCGGTTTGGGTTGCGTTTTGGTACAACATGGCAAGGTGATAGCTTTTGGGTCTAGATAGTTGAAACCTCATGAGAGGAATTACCCCGTCCATGACTTTGAGTTGGCGGCGGTAATCATCGCGTTGAAAATATGGTGACACTATGTGTATGGCGCAAGGGTGGAGATATTCACAGATCACAAAAGTCTGAAGTACCTTCTGGACCAAAAGGACTTGAACATGCGGAAACGCAGATGGGTTGAGTTTCTTGGAGACTACGAAGTGGCGATTCAGTATACGCCGGGTAAAGCCAATGTGGTGGCGGATGCCTTGAGTAGGAAGTACTCGGGGCAAGGAAATTGGATCGAAGCTCATGATGAGCGGTTTGTACGGGAATGGGAGTCCCTTGGATTGGAATGTGTTGCGAGAGGCGAGTCTAGCATGGCTCGGTTGAACTGGATTGAAGTGCAAAACGACTTGTCCGATCGTATTCAGGAAGCGACTCGATTGGATGTGGAGTTTCAACCTTTTGTGTTGGAGGCTCAAAAGGGCGAGAGCAGCGCCTGGGAGATGATTGGTGGAATCTTGAGAAAGGATGGAAGGGTTTGTGTACCGCAGGTTGGCAATCTCCATGAGGAGTTGATGTTTGAGGCTCACTTCTCAAAGTACTCCATTCACCCGGGCAGTACAAAGATGTACTTGGATATGAAGAAATCCTTTTGGTGGCCGGGGTTGAAGCGAGATGTAGCTTTGTATGTGAATCGTTGCCAAACATGTGCCTTGGTAAAGGCCGAATGTCAGAAACCGGGCGGGTTCCTGAAGCCCCTTCCAATTCCTGAATGGAAATTTGAGGACATCTTCATGGACTTTGTGCATGGTTTGCCTAGATCGCAGCATGGTAATGATGCTATTTGGGTGATCGTGGATCGCCTAACCAAGGTGGCTCACTTCATCCCAAATCGGAAAGAGGACATCATAGAGAAGCTGGTGGAGTTGTATGTTCGCAACATCGTGCGACTGCACGGAATTCCTAGAAGCATAGTCAGTGATCGCGATGGACGGTTTACGTCCAAGGACTGGAGATTGGTTCAGAAGAGCTTGGGCACGAAGCTAAAGTTCAGTACCGCGTTCCATCCTCAAACTGATGGGCAAACTGAAAGAACGAACCGTACTATGGAGGATATGTTGAGGATGTGCATTCTTGATTTTGGCAAGAGGTGGGAGGATCACCTCTTCATGGTAGAATTCACGTACAATAATAGTTTTCAAGCAAGCATAAAAATGGCGCCATACGAAGCTTTGTATGGGAGGCGGTGTCAAACGCCAATGTCTTGGGCAGAGGCGGGAGACACCAAACTTTTGGGAAAGGATGTGGTAGTTGACGCTTGTGAGTTGGTACGGACCATCCAAGAGCATATGAAGGTGGCGCAAGACAGGCAAGCAAAATATTTTAATGCTCGTCACCGTAAGTTGGAATTTGCAGTTGGTGATTGGGTTTATCTGAAGGTCAAGCCGTTCAAAGGCGTCTCACGGATTCGCCGACTCAAGAAGTTGAGTCCAAGGTTTTTGGGGCCTTTTGAAATTGTTGAGCGGGGAGGAGAAGCAGCCTATCGGTTGGCGTTGTCCGCAGATTTGAGTGGATTACATGACGTCTTCCACATCTCCGTTTTGAGGAAGGCCTTGGTGGAGGCTAGCGTAGTGATTGAGCCGGCATCGGTGCCGATTGAGGAAGACTTGAGAACGGGAGTCCTCCCAATTGCTATAGAGGATTCAGAGACTCGACAGTTGCGAAATAAAGAAGTTAGACTCGTGAAAGTTCGATGGGACAACTGCGGTCGTGAGGAGTTCTCTTGGGAGCGAGAACAGGCCATGCTAGAAGACTATCCAGAACTCTTTTTGTCAGGTACAATTTAAGTTTTGTACCTCTTTTGTTTTGAAATTTCGGGACGAAATTCAGTTAAGTGGGGGAGAGTTGTAACACCCCAGTTTTGCAAGAGAGTCAGTGTGCAGTTCTGGAAAAATTTTGGGTTTCTGACAGGAGGCACACGGCCTGTGACATGGGCGTGTCGCAGGGCGTGTCGAGGCTGTGTCGACACTCGGCCCAAGTGTCGACACTTTTGCTCGACAAAGTGTCGAGAGTGGGGCACACGGCCTGCGACATGGGCGTGTCGCAGGCCGTGTCGACACTCGGCCCAAGTGTCGACTCTTTCGCTCGAAAAAGTGTCGAGAGTGGGGCACACGGCCTGCGACACGGGCGTGTCGCAGGGCGTGTCGAGGCCGTGTCGACACTCGGCCCAAGTGCCGACACTTTCGCTCGACAGCGTGTCGAGACTGGGGCACACGGCCTGTGGTACGGGCGTGTCACAGGGCGTGTCCCGCTTGGTCGACGATCTTCGCTTGACGTTTTTCCGCGGTGTCGACACAAAGCCTGGCGAAGGGTGTCGAGACTTGGCACATGGCTTGGGACACGGGCGTGTCCCCGGCCGTGTCACCTCTCGGGTTGGTTTCGGGGCCGTGTCGTTGGAGGCACACGGCCGGCCACACGGCCGTGTCACTGGGGATACGGGTGTGTCGGATTGAACACGGGCGTGTCGGATGCCCGTGTGCGGTTCCAGGCGCGTCGATTTGAGACGGCGAATGAGGCACACGGCCCTGGACACGGGCGTGTGCCAGGCCGTGTTCGGCCCAGATTTTCTATTTTCCAGGCGAATCGTGGCCATTCTTCTCTGGTTTCGGGATCTAACAGTTCAGGCCATCTCTTGGGAAGTTAAGTCCGATTTTAGGGTTGGAAACCCTCATTGTTTTCCAAGTCTTCTCTTTCAAAGTTCTAAAGGGAAGCTAGATCAAGGAGGAAGGAGAAGAAGGTCTTGGGCTGTAGGAAGGGTTTCGGTGCTCCAAATCGCGAACCGAGTCCAGATCCGTGGAGCTTAGATCGTTGCGAAGGTTTTCATCCGGCTATTTTACCATGGAAAGGAAGAGGAGTCGGAAGGTAACGACATCTCTCCTCTCGGTCTTTAGGATGCATGTTTTTAGCATCGCTTTCTTCTAGATTTTGGGCACCAACCACCCAAATGAGAGGGGTTTTGGTTGCCAAGGTTCAAGAGGAACCTCTGGGTCGATTGAGTCCGTCCCCGCCATATTTATGCATTAGAGATCCGCTCCGCTAGTGGATTAGGCATGGTGGGTGAAGCCGTAGTCGCGACCGTTAGTCCGACCCGGTGATGTTGCATACGAGCTTAGGGATTTGTAGAGATTCCGTTGCGGCAAGATGTCGTTTGTGTTGTGGTGGTGAATTCCCTTTTGTTTGAAAAGGTACGTGTAGTCGGGACCGGGCAAGGTTAGCTCCTCGTGGCAGTAGATGGTTTCCTTGAGGGACAAGGTTAGCTCCGTATGAGTTGGAGATGGTTTCCTTGGTGGACAAGGTTAGCTCCGCACGAGTTGGAGATGGTTTCCTTGGTGCGCGGGAACGCTGCAGTTCAAATGAGGGATTATGGTGTTTTTAGTCTTGGATTGTGATGTGCCAAGGCATGGCTATGTCTCCGTGGTCGGCTGGCTATCCCGTGACATGTGCGTCATGTGTGGAGAGTGTCCCGGCGAGACTAGTCCCCTTCTGTGAGACTGACGAGAATGCCAAGCTCGGGGCAAGCCCGGGCAATGAGGCCATGAACGGGTGGGGTCCAGCAAGACTTTTTAGAATCGGTCAGTCTGTGTTTGTTGGAATCCTGACATGAGACGTCAGAGCTTGCAAGCAAGCCCGAGGCTAAGCCCACGAGCGGGTGGGGCCTTGGCAAGAATTCCATGTGGCGGCCTGTGCGCCGTTTGAGGGAGTTGTGTCTCCCTCATTGTTTGCGGCTTTATGCCAATGGGGAAATGTGAGTACCCAAATGATGTGATGTTGTGCTAGATGCATACGCAGTAGGATGACTTGGGTGAAGCCCGGGTGTTGCATTGATGTTGCATAGTAGGCCCTCTTATTATATGCTCAACCAATAGAGAACATGTTTGATGATTGAGACATCCAAGCCTGTTTTAATGCTTTTCAGTTTATAGATATTTATATTGCATATGAAGTGCTGACTTGCAGGTTGGAGGGTTCCCCGGGGTCCGTTAGGGACGGCCAGGAGGAGATGTGTTGTTATGCAGTTTGAGGTCAGCCTTTGCTGACCCACGTTACTAATAACTTTTACAGGGCAAGGATCGCATGCAGGAGCTAGCACGCCGGACAGAAAGGCCTAAGCCCCATGAAGTGTTTCCTCTTTTGTAGCGCTACATTTATGATGATGTAAGTTTGAGACTCTTTTGTCCGGCTTGCATGCCGAGGTAGACTAGGAGTGTTATGCACATTCATGACTGTTATTTTCTTGAATTTGGACTTTTGTTGTAGGCCTTAAGGCCATTGTTGTAACTATTTTGGTTAGTGGATAACTTCTAGTCGTGCTTTGTTTCCGCTGTGTTGTGCTAGTGTTTTGAGTTTGGGTAGCTATATCATCTTATAATACTAAAGCTGTGGCGTTCGTATGTTGTGGGGCCCCGGCCGGACCCATATTATACGGTCATTACAGGGGAGGTGTTACAAAGTGCACCGGCAACTCGATTGTCAGACCCCTTAAGGTGCTTAAGACTAAACGTGTACCCTTGTAAGAAAGCTACCCACTTAGCGTGACACGGGATAATTTTATGCTGACCGTTTATGAAACGTAAAGCATCATGATCGGAGAGGATCACAAACTCCTTGGAGAGGAGATAGTGCCTCCAATGATGCAAACACCTAATAACGACATAAAACTCTCTATCGTAGTTATAATAATTCAATTTAGCGCCCGCTAGCTTCTCAGTGAAATAACTAACTGGGTGACCTTCTTGACTTAAAACACCTCCTATTCCCACTCCTGACGCATCACAGGTAAGCTCAAAGACCTTGGTGAAGTCAGGTAAACGTAACACCGGTGCCTCGGTCATGAGCTTCTTAATATGTTGGAAGGCAAAGGTGGCGGACTTCGTCCAAGTGAACTTACCCTTCTTCATGCAGTCACTAATAGGTGTCATAATGCTACTAAAGTCTCGTATGAAGCGGCGATAGAAAGTAGCCAAACCATGGAAACGACGCACCTCTCGTAGGCTAGTCAGTTCAGGCCAGTCCTTAATTACCTGAACCTTTCCAGGATCAACTTGAATTCCCTCAGACCTGACTATATAACCTATAAACTCAACCTCTGGAACATAGAATATACACTTCTTAAGGTTAAGGAAAAAGGTTTCCTTCCTCAAGGTTTAAAGAGTCACTCTCAGGTGGGAGATGTGCTCGGCAGTGGAGATACTATAGACTAAGATGTCATCGAAATAGACTGCCACAAACTACCCAAGTACGGCCTAAAGACGTGTGTCATCATCTGGGAGAAGGTGCTGGGGGCATTGGATAACCCAAAGGGCATCACAAGCCACTCATATAACTCATCCTTAGATTTAAACGCAGTTTTCCATTCATCTCCCTCACGGATCATAATTTGGTGATAGCTGCTCCTAGGATATAACTTAGAAAATATAATGGCGTCCGCTAAAACATCTAAGAGGACATCTAAATGTGGGATAGGGAACCTATACTTGACGGTAATCTTATTGATAGCCCGACTATCAACACACATTCGCCGCGAACCATCCTTCTTGGGGACAAGTAGTGCTGGTACGACACATGGACTAATACTCATCCTAATAAACGCCTTCTTCAACAAGTCCTCTATCTGAACCTGCAACTCCTTATGGGCAGCGGGATGGAGTCGATAATGGGGCTGGTTGGGCAAGGAAGACTCGGGATGAGATTTATCGCATGCTGAATATCTCTAAGTGGATGTAACGTCGATGGAAACTCATCCGGGTACATATCCCTATACTCTTCCAACAATACCCGTAGCTCACTGGGCAGGTCATCCAATACTCCAGAATCTGTCTTCGCACTCAGAAGGACTAGTGCATACATCACTCCATCAAGAAACGGGTCCTTAATAAAATCATTTCTCCCGACTAGGTTCAAGGCCTTCCTCTCAACTGGGATCGTGGTGTCCTTAACAGATCCTACATGTTCCTTCGGGATAGTCATCTTCAACGTAATGGTTTTGTCATTGAACTTGAATTCATACGTGTTGGCTCTGCCAAAATGAGTCACATTACGGCCATAAAGCCATGGTCGGCCTAACAATACGTGACAAGCGTCCTTAGGAAGGACATCACACCACACCTCATCAGTATAGGATTTGAATGAGAGGGGGACTAGGCATCGCTTGGTGACCGGGACGGTAACCTTATTGATCCAAGATACCTGATATGGAGTCGGGTGGGGTTCCATGGTCAAGGTCATACTTGTAACGGCCTTCTCGGATATGACATTCACGCAACTACCACTATCAATGATCAACTTGCAGAACTTCTCACCACTCTTAAAAATCAGAGAAAATATACCCATTCTCTTCCAATCATCTAACAGACGAGGAGTGGTCAAGATACAACGCATCATCATAAGGGGGTGATCATCCTCCAAGTCACTCTGGACACCATCTGGGTCACTCTCTTCAGCAGCCTCATAAACTAAATCGGAGGGGTCGATAGTCGAATTTAATAGGGCTATGGCCTTAGTCTTTGTTGGGAATTCAAAGGCATAGTGGCCCTGAACACCTGAAACATAACACTTGGTATTGGACTTAATAACCTTCCCTATGGGGATACACTCACTGGTGGGATTCCTAGCGCTCCTGGCTGTGATAACTACCAATTTAGACTCGTTAGACCGAAATTTCCCTTTATACTGGTATGTGGCAGAGGACACTCACAGTGTGGGCTTACCCTTCGCGTGGGAGTAACGGGGGTGCGCCTTAGAGGCTAGATGTTTTTCAATGTCAAGGGCGGCATTGAAAGTCTTGTTCAAATCCATATGTCCATAGAGTAGGAGTTTCCTTTGGATATCGGAAGGTAGCCCCTTCCGAAACCTAGATAAAGTGACCTCAAGAGCCTCTCTAAGGTCACAACGCACTAAGAGGTCCTTTAACTCGCCCATGTATTCGACTACCGATTTTGAGCCTTGTTGTAGGGTGGCTAGCTCATCGAACATCTGTGTACGGTGGTACGCGGGGACCTACTGATCTGTCAACTTATTCTTCATTACGGGCCACCCAACCAGTGGGACTCCATTGCCGGTCCCTACCCTATGCTCCACATTTAGCCAATATGTCTTAGCACGCCCAGTTAACTTCATCCTGTTGACTTGGACCTTCTAAAGGTCTGTGAGGGTGTGCCATTCGAAGTAACATTCCATGTCTACTACCCAGGTGAGGAAGATATGGGGATCTCCCATGCCGTCGTAGGTGGGGGCATCGATCTTAATGGCCCTAGTAATATCGAAGTCACGCTCGGGGTGATGATCTTGATGAGGCATTCGGGGAGAGTTCCCATCAGATTCAGAATCGTTTACCGGTTGGTGCCGGTTAGGCTGTCTCACATTAACGGGTGGAGGCGGTCGTTCTTGGTTCAGTAGGATTTGGGATATCATGGTCCTAAGCTCCGTCATCTCAGTTCGTAGTCCCTCAATAGCCTCGGTATTCACATCCCTGTGCTCATTCGCAGCCATTCTAGATGAAGACGGTGTAGTATACTTCGTTCCTAGTCTAGTGCGCATACAAGGTTACAAAAAAATTTTGAAAGATGATTTTTCTAGGGCTGGACCTAAAGTTAAAACAAGATTTTTTAAATTTTCCTGAAGTGACAGGAACGAGGAACGTGAATTTTTTTTATCGCAGAGAAATAAAGATTTTAGCCAGCAATTTGCAGACCAGAAAAACTTTTTTTTTCTTTTTGATTCGTGCCAACGATGGAGAGCGAGTACGTTTGCAACATAGAAGTTGAAACAACCTCGCTTTGATACCAAATTGATGTAGCGTATGTCGCTAACGACGGTCTTCACGAGAGAAGGCTCTAGTTCATCATTCAACACACCCTTGATCTGCAGCACCTACCCAAGCATCTAACGCCCTCAATACGTAACCGTTTAGCACACAATGCATGAACACAATCGGAGAGTGATCAACTCTAAAATAGCGATGAAAAATGAGTCGACTTGTCACAAGCCAAGGCCAAACTCCCCAAGTTTTCCTTTTTCATTCCAATTCACTTAATAACATAAAGGTTTCCAATCCTTTTTGAGGGCAAGACCAAGGCTATAGGTTTCGCGGCCGTGGATGGAGGTTGTAAAGATCCGTTCAAGCAGAATGGACCTACTCCAAGCCGGTCCGAAAAATGGAATAAACTTATGCATATAAAACTTCGATTGGAAGAAATTAATTGAATAAGGAAAGAAGTCGACTGAATATCAATACGAACAACGCGACATGCCTGAATTCAAATTAAAGTGATGTTTTGGGATGAAGTCAATTAATGTAGCCTTAAAAAGGGTCAATCAGTTCCATCCTTAATGTTAAAAGATTTCTGACAAAAGATTGTCTGAAATTCAAACGTTAGGAATCTTATGCATATAAAACAAAGTGGACTTGAATAGGAATCCCTAATCAATTGATGCAAGTTCGAGCTTTTTCGCCGAAATCATTTTTAATCAGATTTTCTGCATCCGGAAGCTCATGTTTTTGAGAAGACAAAATCAAAACGCAAGTATCTTTCTTCTGAAGTATTGCAATTGACTCAAGTTGCTGAAGCGGATTCTAGTCTATCATATATCATGAAGAAGAGGGACTTCCAGATTCAAGTCTATCGTATTGAAAATAATAGGATCTCTCTAAGATCTAAGATGTAGGATCCCCTGTGGACCTGAGTTAGGAGGCTCTGTCTCTGAGCTATAGGGTCTTTGTGACCAAAGATAGGAGGCCAGCTTGTACCTCTAAGGTAGAAGACTGTCTTTGAGATAGGATTCTTTGTGGATCTGAGGTAGGGCCCTAGTGACCTAAAGTAGGAGGTCGGACCGTGCCTCTAAGGTAGGAGACATGATCTCCGAGTTTTATGTGTTGGAACATATGGTTCGCATCTCTTTAGTTTGACAATATCAAAATCTCGCGTTGTATTTGATCATACGTGTGTTGGTTATAGTGCGTAGGTTTTCAGGTACAAAAAGACAATTAAAATCAACTTTTACAACCTACCGCCGCGCGCTAGGTCTACCACCCGTGCTAGCATAGAATTATTTCTGGAAGAGCTCACGGGTACCTACCACGTGGCGCTAGGTCTACCGCTCCGCACTAGCTCGAAATCGCTGAGAAAACTCGACGAACCGCTGAGAAACATTTACCATCGGGCGATAGCTTCGTACCGTGCCGCGGAATCATAAAAGCAAAAAATATTTTATTTTGATTTTTTTAAATCTGCTGGACAGTTGTCACCATCGCACGAATTCACCTACCGTCGACGGTATCATATTTTCATGACGTATAAAATCACGCGTTTCTTTTCCTGGAGAGGACACGAAAGAGAATATTTCATTCTATGGTTCGGCCGCCATCTGGAGGAGGGTGAACTTTCATCTCCTTCAAAGTAAAAGCACTATTTCTTCTCCACCCGCTCGTGATCAAAGAACTCCGGCAAACGAAATCTTCAACGCTCATTCGCGGCTGATCGACTGCATTGAGAATGATTTTCAAGAGCATCGACCGCGCACCATTCCTCGGAGGAGTTCTATGTTTGAGGGAGAAAATAAATCTTGAACTCTAAATTTTTCTTTATTTTTATCAGATCTTGGTGTAAGGGAAATCGACCTGGAAGATCGTCGGATTTTTGGGAGGAGTCTGAAGTAAATCATCCTGGGAGGATGTAAAGATTTGGAAGTTCTAGTGGAGCTCTAAGACCCATCCTGGGAGGAAGGTGAAGAGTCAGCTCGTCAATCTTCTTGGGAAGAAGAGCGAGAGCCAACCGGTCCTGGGAGGGTCGGTATAAAAACCAAAACAAATTTGTATTCATCGCCTCTAATCTCCGGTGTCACGGAAATCCAGATTTGCTATTAAAAACAACTGTTTTTATTTTGAATAAAATTACATTTTGTTTATTTCATTTCAGAATTGTGGTTGTATGTTACTAGGGGTTTGAGTGTTGCGTGGGAAATCAAATAACGAAGTTTTACAAGAGAATCAATCTCTGTGACCTACCACCGCGTGGTAGTGGTCTACCACCCCGCGGTAGCTTCCAGAACTTATCTTCTTGTAAAACTTGAATTAATTTTGTACTATCTTTAAAAACCTTATTCACTCCCCCCCCCCCTCCTCTAAGATTGTCCACCAGATCCAACAAGTGGTATCAGAGCTAGGTTACTTCAAAAGGGATTAAAATCCTAAAGTACAATGACCATCATGAATCATGCTTTCTTTGAGGGTCAGGGTGTAAGTAGACCTCCACTGTTTATGGGGAGTGACTACAACCACTAGAGAACTCGTATGAGGATATTCCTAATGACACCGAGCATGTACATATGGGTCATGATCGAAACAAAATACATTGCACCCACCATGACCGTAGGTGGTCAAGTTTTGGAAAAACCACATGATAAGTGGGATGATACTGATAAACTGAGATGCAGTAATAATGCTAAGGCCATGAACTCTTTATTTTGTATGCTAGATAAAACTGAATTCAATAGAATCTGTAACTGTGAAATTGCTTATGATATTTGGCGTTTACTCGAACTAACTCATGAAGGTACTTCACAGGTGAAAGAATCAAAGATATTTCGATTGGAGTCTAAGTATGAGCAATTCTGGATGGTGATCAGTGAGAAGTTGGATAGCATGTACACTAGCTTCACTAAGATCGTCAACGCCTCCAGATCTCTCGGAAAGACCTTTTCAAATGGGGACTTGGTTAGGAAGATCCTGCAAACTTTGCCTCCATGATCAACCCTTGATGGCGATGATGTTGATGCGGCCGTGGATCCCCGTCATATAGAGTTCGTGGATTGGGACAGTCGTTGCCGCAAGCTCGAAGATGGGAGTCTACCACGACGTTTCTTTGTCCACGCCGCTGCCGCTACATGTTTTGCTCGACGTCCGCCGCCAATAAATAAAAAATATAATTATAATTTACATAATTATAATTATATATTTTATAATTTGTATTTTTTAGCAATTTTATTTTTAAGCAATTTTATTTTAAGAGTTTATTTCATGTATTTTTATTTCATGTATTATGATGAGTGCTTATAACCATCATGTGTTATTTTTTTAATTATTTCATTTCATATGTAGGATGGGTGCATATAACCATCATGAGTGGTTTAATTTTCAAGGGTGGAGATTGAGTGTTGTAGGCTATATATAGCCATGGTTATGAAGAGTAATGTGGAGAATGAATAAGAATTGAAAACCCTAATTTTTCTTGAGATTTCCCTCCTCCTCTCTTCTGTTCCCCATCTCAAAAATTTTGGCCTCCCCTTTTTCTCCCCTCTCTTGGCCGCCGGACACCACCCTCCTCCTCTCTATCTCGGCCTCCTCTTCCCCTCCTCCCTCTCTCCCCAAAAAAACAAATCCTTGCCAACCATCTCCTTCCCCAACCCGAGCCCTCCTTCTTTCCCTCTTGAAAAATTCGGCCAACCTAGGTTCTACCCTAGCCGCCACCCTCTTCCTTCCCCTACCACCACTCGGTCGCCATCCTCCACCACCCAACCCGAGCAAACACCCCCCCTTCCTCACCCAAAACCGACCCCTCCATCTATGCACAAAACAAAACCTTGCAGCCCCCACCCCCTTTGTGACAATATTTTGGCCACCACATTTTCTCTCTCTTATTTCGAAATATAATTTCCGTCAAGGTTTCCCTCTCCTAGGGTTATTGTAAAGGAAAACGGCTTGCGTCTTCATCGTCTGGTGTGGATCCGTGGTTCGCTTGGAAATAGAAATCAACCACCGTCGTGAGCACTTTCCTCCACTCAATATCGTGGACGAACTTCTTGGGATTTGGGTAACGATCTTCTATTCTTTCTCTTGTGTGTTTCTTCTAAAATATAGTGAGATTCGGTGGAATAGAAGGCTAGTTAATTGTCCTGATTTATATTGAAATCGTGCTAATTAGAAATCTAAATTTTAAGTGTGTTTTTCTTCCGAATATTCTCGTATAATTGGAACGGGTAAATCTCGTGAACACTAGAAGAAATCGGGTTCGTCACCTTTGATTTCCCCAGCGTTCAAGTGATTTGGTATACCCTCATATTAATTAATTCTAGGGATTGATTTAGACTTTATTTTAAATCGCTACTTTAGCAAAAGACCTCTCATATTGGTTTGTGATTTGTTAGCAAATAATTTTACTTGGAATTGCTAATTGTCCAGATCGGATAGGTCCTTTTCGCTTGAGCAAACATTGGCATATAGCCCTTGTTCAATCTATAAAAGGGGTAGCATCCCTTTGCATTGTTTAATGTTGACAATTGTGCTAATAATTGCTAGGGTAATCGATAGTGTTATTTAGAGAAATCGCTCGCTACGTATTTATTTAATTGTCGAACCAAAGAACACGTTTAATCTGTCGAACCAATGGTCCTGAATCAACCCTAAAGTGATGGTTATTGCTAAATCTCACAACATCAGCACCCTGGATATAGAGAGACTCATTAGAAATCTAAAGGCCCATGAGCTCGAACTGAAAATACAAGCCGAGGAATATCCTAGGGTGCAGAAGAAGAAGGCACTTGCATTGAGAGTGTCACAGGAGATAGCAGAAGAGTCTGATGATGAAGATGAAGAGTCTTTATGTACGAGAATTTAGAAGATTCATGAAGAATCCCAAAAGGAAAGGGAAGTTCAAGATATTTCTGAAGAAAGGCGCTTAAGATAAGAGGAGATGGACCAAACCATCAAAATGTTCTGAGAGTGATGAAGAAAAGCCTTCTCATGAGTGCTTTCACTGTCATAAGTTTGAGCACATAAAGAGAGACTGCCCAAATCTATAAAAGGAAGAAAAAGAGAGGCAAGACAGAGAAAAAGAAAAGAGAAAAGTGCTCAAAGCATCAACATAGGACAATGCTGGCAAGTCGAGCACTTCCGACTCAAGTAGTGAAGACGAGGAGAATCTGTACCTCATGGGGAAACATCGCAGTGACTCCGACAATGAATCTAGTGTTCATAGCGACACTGAGGTAATTTATCCCACTTACAAAGAACTCCTTGAATTATACAAAACATTATGCGATAAATTAGATGATGTGAGAAATAAAAATAGTGTTTTGAAATCTAAAAAATAAACAAATGAAATCCAAGTTGAAATGTTTGAATAATGAATTAATTAAATGCAAAAGGAGAAGGTTGAGTGCCAAGAGTGTTCTCCAAGAATTCCTCCAAAATTGAAACCCTTACCAAAGAGAGGAAGGACATGGAAAGGAAGCTTCAAACTTCTCTAGGCCATATTGAAAATGGAAAGAAACAATTCACAAACTGGTGTGTGATGATTGTCAAGGAAAACACCGTGTTAAAGGCTAAGATCCATGACCTGAACTTTGCAATCCAAAAATTTGGAATATGCCAAAAATCTCTTAATATGTTGTTGGGTTTTTCAGTGCCAGGGATATGAAAAATTCGGGCTGGGATATAAACATTGTGAGCTACAGCACAGTGGTATCTCTACTACCGGCGATAGCTCGTCTTCAGCGAACCCGGCTAAAAGGCCTATGAATCATAAAGCTAATCATAATAAAACTGGAAGCCTACATCCAATCTTCCAACAGGAGCCCTAGCACAACACAAAAGGCGTTATCCACTGCCTATGTGAAGTGTTCCAAATACAATAAGTTTGGTCACACTTTTGGCTCTTGCTTGAAGAGAGCAGTAAATAAAATTGCTCAAATCAGGATGCTGAAGTCGACTACGTATAAAATGGGTGAAATAATTAGGGTAACCAGATCTTTACCCTCATCCTCTTTCTAGGTATGTTTCCAAGCTAAGGACAGGGAGAACATGTGGTACTTGGACTCTAGTTGTTTCAAGCACATGACGGGTGATGAAGATAAGTTCCTTGGCCTGGAGAAGAAGAAATGAGGCATGGTGATATTTGGGGACAATAGTAAAAGATGCATTCTTGGCATTGGTACCATAGGTAATGATGTATTTTCTATTTCAAATGTATTGCTTGTTAAAGGCTTAAAACACAATCTTATTTCAATTAGTCAACTCTGTGATAAGTGCTTGAATGTGCTGTTTGAAACTTCCACTAATACATGCAATATCATAGATGCTAAATCAAACACTATATTGCTAACTGCGTATAGAAATCATAATGTTTATATTGCTAGGTTTGAGGATATATCTTCTTCTGATTTGAAATGCATAGTTACTAAAAATGAAGAATTAAAGCTTTGGCATAGGAGACTCGGTCATTCCGAGAGTAAACTAATAGTCAAACCATCGAAACAAAAACTAATCTGTGGACTTCCAAAGTTAAGCGGTAGTTTGACATCATTATGTGCTCCCTGCCAAAAGGAAACAATTATAAAAACTTCTTTTAAAAATAAAAATGATATCTCCAAGCCTAGTCCACTAGAACTGATTCACATGAATCTATTTGGTCCTCTTAGCACGTGTAGTTTAGGTGAAAAATGATATACTTTTATGATTATCGACGACTACTCGCGTTTTTGTTGGACCATTTTTATTGCAAATAAATCTGATGCATTCCTTGAATTTTCTAATTTATGTGCTAGATTGCAAAATGATATGGAACTAAAAATAAAATGCATTAGGTCCGGTCATGGTGGCGAATTTGAGAACGATAATTTACTAATTTATGTAACAACTTAGGGATTAAGCAGGAATTTTTCCACCCCACACACTCCATAACCAAACGACGTAGTAGAAAGAAAGAATCGAACACTTCAAGAATTAGCACACACGATGCTTGTCGAGTTTGACTTGCCTCCATATTTTTGGGCTGAAGTTGTCAACACAACATGTTATGTGATGAACCGGATTATGCTTTCGCCCTATTCTTAAGCCCACCCCTTATGAGCTCTTTTATGATAAAAAGTCATCTGCCTTACTTTAGAGTCATTGGGTGCCCTTGTTTCATTCTTAACACGATGGATAACTTAGGGAAATTCGATGAAAAATCTGACCTATGCATCTTCTTAGGATATTTCTGTAACACCTCCATCCATTAAATGACATATAATAGAAGGTCCGGCCGGAGCCCACACTATATACCACAAAACATACGGCGGGGCCACATGTTAATATCAAAGGTTATAACACGCATCCTAGCTCAGAGGATTCTAGTGGAAGTATTAGGGGATTAAGATTGAAGTCAGCAACCATGAATGTCCACCATATATATGAACCATCAATATATATATCCTCAAAGGAATGTCTACAAATACACAAAATATTTGGCCTTAAGGCCTTACAGGTTTTCTTCACTAGTATGGATTACATAGATCGACATGCAGACCGACCACACATGAAAATAACAAAACATCTCTTTAATTGGCCTTCGAGGTCGAGCATATCAGCAACAACAGTAGCAAGGGCTTCATCCCACTATTTTTCGCTTGGCTCTCTAGTACCTGCATGGGGACAATCCACCACAATGGTGGCAAACAAAGCAACGGTCAGCATTCAGCTGAACAATTTATAACTACCCTACCCCTTTCCCGGGGTAGCGGTATTCTTTCCCTGCAGGCATAATATTTCACAAGCAGATATATCACAAGATGTGCACTCACATACCATCAATATATCACAAACGTCGACCACAAGCCCGATGCTCTGTGCACTTAGGGCACATTATCGGTGTACCAGAAAACCAAGGTCCCACCACCGTTCTCAGGCCTCAACCCAACGGTAAAACTTGAGCATTCATGCTCCACGGCCCATGGCCAGAAACTTTAGTCTTGATGACAAACATCCCAATATTCTCATGATGTGATCCTAACGACGCCATTCACTTAGGCACTCAAGTTAGAAAACCATCACGCTGATACAGTTTAGCCCTTGCCAGTTGCTCAAATCGGTAGTTCAATGTCTAGACTGACGCGGGTCGGCATCCCCTTGTCCATTCGGCTCACTGGGCAGATGGCCCACCTTCTCAAAGAGGATTTGTCGTCAGTCTCGGGGGCTGCACCGCCAGCCTCGGGAGCTGCCCCTTTGACTACCCTGGCGAATCCCCCAAGCACTCCTGATATTTACCCCATTTACCGACTCGGTTTCTGCTTTAGATGATCTGTTTCTCCATTTTGCTGACCTGGCCTATCGCAGCACCTATTCTTGGGAGCCCGAACCTCGTTGGTCAGGGGCCCAGTACTTCCCCCAAAAATCACACCGATCTTGCGCCTGATCTCGCCCTCCCTCCCGGAGGGGTTGTCACCGAGCCATCATCACCTGCACTGGGACCTCAGCGCCCAGCGGGAGAGGGCGCCTTTATTCCCCCACTGGCCGAGACCAAGACCATGGAGCATAGGACGTTCCGCCAGGGTCGGGGCAAGCCGCTCCATCAACTCTTCGGAAAAGGTTCTGAGAGGCAGCCCAGCCCTTCTCGCCAGCCTTCAGGGGAGGGTTCCCATCGCTCTTCAGGTATGTGATAACCTTCTAGCCTTCCTTTTGCTTCCCTCCCAATCTGACTAAAAAATGCCCTACAAATCCGAAGGTGCACGGGGCGGAAGCTAAAGAAGATGAAGATGAAGAAGGAGAAGACGGGGAGGACTCGCTCGCCCCTCCCCTCCTCTGGAGAGATGGAGGACTTTCTTGAGGCCTCAGGGCGTGGCAAGACACGGAGACAGAGGATCGCGACTATCATATCAAAGCTCACACGGCGGAAATGAGCCAACTCTGCGGCGGTGAAGAGAATCCACGGGATGATGGTGCGAAGGCTGGCAATTGTCGAGCGGGACTGCGACTACGTTATTGGCGAGATGGAGCCCCAGGACATGCTTTCCTCCGAGACATCCCCAGGAAGATACATCACGCGGGTTCGATATCAGCTCCGCCTGGACAACCAGGGGCTGACATCCTTGATGTCCTTCTTCGATCCGTGAGTGCCTCCGAGGTCAGGTAGGTGAGGTCTGGGTAATTGGCAGTGGGAGCAGTACTGAGCCCTGTGGGGCTAGCTTCTTCTTTACCCATCCTCCCAGCCTACCCTTCTCGCTTTGTACCCCTTTCCCCTCATGGAGATGAACACTTATTTATATTTATTATCGTTGTTATTTCATGACTCTCGTTTAGTGAGAGCCCCTCTATGTTTGTGTTTCACTTTCTGTCTGTGTTTTATGTTTTCATATCTGATGTTCTATGAACGCTTGACTCTCGCATCCCCCTCATCACTTCTCGCCGACTGTCGATGTTTGCTTTTACCTTAGGCTCTTACCAGAGGTTCTCGCTTTTTGTAGATCCGAGGAGAGCCGGTGAGGAAGGATGGGAATTGAGGAGTCAGGACATCGGGTCTTATTGACTTGTTGACCGTACCCCCGCCGAATTTAGGAAAAACTCATAATTACCGAATTTTTTATAAATAGGCCGATCCACCTAACACATTTACTTCTCTGCATTCACTTCTCTGATTCCAAGCCTTCGTCCTTCTCCCGACTGCTCTCACCGATCTTTGCAGCGCCAAGGCTCTCACCTTCCTGATTTTTTTCTCTCCTCTCTCCTTCTCTTCAAGATGTCTGGCGAGGGTGAAGGCCGCTCCAAGTGTGCGCAATCATTCCTAGAACATAAATTCCCTTCCTGTCGCCTGACTCGGGATGAGTATGACACGATAGTCGCCAACTACATCCCTACCGGGTTGGCTGCGCAGAACCCCGAGAACGATGATAGGGTCAATCTCGCACCGGCTGGGGAGCTTGCCATCCCCCTAGAGCACTTCGAGGTGGGCTTCCGCCTCCCACTCTTACCGGAAGTGCGCCAGGCCCTTCGGTACTATGGGGTGGTACTAGCCTAGCTCAACCCAAATTCCGTCGCAATCCTGGTGGCATTGATCTGCTACATGCGGGCGGAAAATATCAAATTCAGCCTGCCCATCTTTCGGAAGCTATTCAACTTCCGCGCAAAAGGTGGGATGGTCTTATTCTCGGGGCAGTTGGTGAAGATGAGCGGTCTCGCCAACAAGAAACACAACTGGGGACAAAAATTCATTTTTGTCTCCGGTGACTTTGGAAACATCTGGCTTGCGCCAATTCAGTACGACAACGCTACCTACAAGCCTCCCGCTCTCGGGGGGCGCGAGGGCGCCCTCATCGAATTCTTCGGGACCAAGACTTTCGACGTCTCCTTCATTCGGCGAGACCTGGATTCCATCCTACCAGTTCCTCCCGGCGAAGGTATTATTTCAGTCTATCCTTGCAACCTTTTGTTTTGAGAAGTAGGGTTAATTAGCTATAGGTCTCGCAGGTGAATGAGAAATCCCCCTCCACCAATCTTTTGACGAGACCAGGGCGCTTGTCGACCCATTGGCTCTCGCCAAGTCTGCCGCCGCCGCATGCCGGGAGGAGCCTGGACCCTCTTCCGAATTGAGTGCCCAGAAGCGAAAACACAGCTCCCACCCTACCCCCCCCCCCCCCCTCAAAAGTGAAAACAGTCAGCAGCGGACAAGGGCAAATCCATTGTGCTGGACTCCGCCGAGACCCCCGCCGAGACCCCATCGGTCGCAGGCAAGACAGGTAACGCTGGGCCTGCCACAGATATACCTGCCGAGATCCCACCCAATTTGATGTCGAAAGGGCACTGTGATTTTGGCTTCGGTTAGAGGTTCCTGGATGCGGAGGGCAAGCCCTTGATCTAGTGGGACCCTACCTCCAAATGCATCGCGATCTCAACACTCCTCCCCTCCTGGAGGGAGCATGACACGATCACCGACGATGTCTTTGCGCTGGGCTATGGGCTCTATGGCTGGGGGGACGCTGACACGTTCGATCGTACGACCACCCTGGAACTCGTCTACGATGCCGCCCCAGCCCAACTTCGTGCGGTCCAGCTTTCACATATGGCTGGGCGTCGCACCCTCACCATCAAGCGCAACCTCGCCGATATGCTCAAGGCAAGGGATGCCGCTGCGGCTAAAGTGGCCACTCTGAAGGCCGACTTAGCGACTTCGCAACAACTTCTCTCCTTTCGCCCGACCGCCGAGGTAAGCCGGACCCTTCAATATCTCTCGCCCTCTTAGTATATATATATTTTGCTTAACAAGACCATCTTCCAGGACTCCGTGCAAGCCCAACTGTCTCGTGCCAGGGTGGCCGACGTCGAGTGTGAGAACCATCTACTGCAAGCTGAGGTGAAGCGCCTAGAGGAGGCCTTGGACCTGGCCTTGGCTCGACCGTCGCTAGAGGAGAGAATCGAGCACTATCATTACTCAACGTACGAGATCGATGTCATAGTTTAGGAGAATGTGCAGGCCACCTCCAATATGGTCATCGAGGTGCTTCGGGAATCGGTGCTTTTGAACGAAGGTGACGAGACTCTCATGGCGCGAGGGAGCTTGCCGTGGTTGTTCGAGCCCATCCCCAAGCCCACGGGATAGGGTGACTCTCCGATCAAAGATGCGGTGGGGATTGACCTAAATGAGGAATCTGGCGGCAGCCTCTAGCGCGACCTCAAGCGGCCCTGCCGGATAGCCTCTCGCCACTTTTTTCTTTGCACTGTAATTCTCCTTTTTGAATTTTCAGAGATGCATGGGGTGAGAACCCTTGAGACTTATGTAATTTTTTGGAGGTACATTTTAGCAGAAAGTTTATTTTATTTAGCTTTTGCCATGATGCTTTATAGTTGTGCCCTTTCTTCCACTCTTCTCGTTCTTGCCAGTTGGTCATGAAATGCTTCCGCACCTCGTTAGGACCTTAGGTTTTTGGACGATGAATGCGATCCCGTACATGCCGAGCAACAATTCATCGAATAGAATCTGCCAAAAAGACTTTTGCCGAAAGACCCTTGCCGAGATGTTGTGTCGAGAGCCCTGCCGAGAGGGTATGCCGAGAACCCTGATGAGACCCCTGCCGGGAAGGTTATGCCGAGAGCCCTGCCAAGACCCCTGCTAGGAGGGTTATGCTGAGAGCCCTGCCAAGAGGGGTCTGGGTTATCCCATCCTTACTTAGGACTGGTGTTAGCGGTTTGGAAACTTGTTATCAAGAGCTTCGTAACACCATCATGATTTCAACAGCCTTATCTGCTTGATGTGAGCCTGGTCATTGGGTCCACCTGGGGCCACTTAAACAAAAAATCCCTTTTCCCTTCTCCCCAGAGTGAGCCTACGGCCTTTTCAACTTATGAGAGCCTGACAGCGGGTCTACTTGGGGTCTTGTAAGATACCACAATCCTATCTCCCTCCCCCCAAGCATGCCTACGACACTGCCAGCTAGCGAGTGCCTGGAAGCATGTCTACTCAGGGCCGAGTGCGCCTTCCAGCCCTGCCAGCTAATGAGAGCCTGAGCAGCGGGATCCTCTCGGGGTCTTGCAAACTACCACAATCCTTTCTCCCTTTCCTCCAAAGCGATCATACGGCCCTGCTAGCTAGAGGGAGCCTTGCAGCGGGTCAACTCGGGGCCGAGTGCGCCTTCCAGCCCTACCACCTAATCAGAGCATGCGCAGCGGGATCCTCTCAAGGTATTGTAAAATACCATAATCCTTTCTCCCTTTCCCCCCAAGCGAGCCTACGGCCCTGCCAGCTAGTGGGAGCCTAGCAGCGGGTCTACTCGGGGCCGAGTGCGCCTTCCAGCCCTGAAAGCTAATGAGAGCCTGAGCAGCAGAATTCTCTCGGGGTATTCCCTTACACCCCAGGTGACCCTACAGACCTGTCAGCTAGTAAGAGCCTGGACAGCGGGTCTACCCGGGGCCTTCCAAAACCACAAATACTTCATAAGTTGTGAAGAAATAATCTTTAGAATAATTATCATAGCAAAACATACAATCTTACCCATGCTAAGGGTAGAAATGCTTCAGGTCGTCGCACTCTATGTGTGACTCATGGATACCCCTTCCACATTCTGGAGGTGGTATCCCCCTGACCCTAGGGCCGTTTTTACAATGTAGGGTCCTTCCTAATTTGGGTTGGGCTTACCAACGACTGCCGACCTTCCGGCGGCGTCGACCTTCTTCAAGACCAGGTCCCCCTCCTTGAACTGCTTTATCTTGACATGCTTGTCGAAGTACTTGGCAATCCTTCGTTTGATCTCCTCCTGTCCGACGACGGCCACGTCGTAGAGTTCCTCAATCATATTCAGCGAGATCCGTAGCTCCCCTTTATTTTCTTCCCTTCATGCCTCGCCTCCTTTGCTTGTGGTCACAACCCGTGGGGATAGAACCTCGAACTCCACGGGTAGGTCCGCCTCACATCCATGCGAGAGTTTGAAAGGGGTCTCTCCAGTGGCCATGTTTGGGGTTGTTCATAGAGACCACAACAACGAGGGGAGTTGCTCCACCCAACTCTCCCTCAAGTTCTCCGCCTTCTTCTTGGGTAGGTTCACTATGATTTTGTTTGCCGCTCCACCTGGCCGTTGCTCCTAGGGTGGTGGACGGAGGCAAACCTGAGGTCAATTCCTAACTGAGTGCAGAACCAAATGAACTCCTCGCTTGCAAACTGGGTCCCATTGTCCGTAACGATGTCCTGGGGCAATCCATGCCTACAGATGATTTCTCCCTAAATGAAGTTCCTGATGACTTGGGAGATTACCTTGGCCAACACCTTGACCTCAAGCCACTTTGAAAAGTCGTTGATCATGACCAAGAGGAACCTTCTCTGCCCACTCATCGGAGAAAACGACCCAACTAAGTCCATTTACCAGATGGATAAAGACCACGACGTTGTGATGCTTTGGATCCTTTGAGCGGGTAAGAGTTGGATGGGGGCGTATAGTTGACAATTTTGACACCTCTTTGCAAACTCTGTTGCATCCTTCCTCAGGCAGGGCCAAAAGTATCTCTGCCTAACCACCCTTGCTTCCAACATTCTACCCTACGAATGGCTACCACATTCTCCGGAGAGCACTTCTTCCAAAATTCTTGGGATCTCTTCCTCCGCCACACATCACGCCAAAAGGCCCGACAGTATCTTCGGATATAACCCCCCTTCATGTATAAGATAATGAGCCGCTTTGTGTCGAAGGCCTTTTGCTTCCTTGACCCCTTCGGGAAGGCTACCTGTAGTGAAGAAGGTCACGAAGGGATCCACCCACGAGGGTCATCGATCGACTTCCATCAACTCCCCCTCCTCGATCGTTGGATGAAATAGCTCTGTCGAGGTGCCCCCCAGGTCAAAACTTGGCCAATCGGTCAGCCACTTCATTCTCCTCCCTAGGGACGTGCTGAATTGAGAACGCTCAGAACCCGCCAATAATCACCCTTACCTTGGACAAGTACTTCTGGAGGGTGGGTTTCCGGGCTTAATATTCTCTCCTGATCTGTGACGCCACTACTAGTGAATATGTGAGTACTTCTACATCGTGATCCCCGAGCTCCTTAGCCAACCGCAACCCAGCTATGACAGCCTCATACTATGCTTGATTGTTTGTGACCGGGAAGTGCAGCACTACTGCTTGCTCTATGGTGACCCCTTGAGGGCTTACTAACACTACCCCTCCCCCTAAGGAGTGCTTCCCCGAGGCTCCATCAACAAACATCTTCCATGCTTTCCTTGGTAGTGCTTCCTCCCCCTCCAGTTTTATGACATAGTCAGCCAAGAAGTCAGCCACCGCCTGCGCCTTGATGGAGAGCCTTGGTACAAAAGATACATTGAACTCGCTGAGCTCAATAAACCACTTGGCCAACCGCCCTGAGTGTTCCACCCCCTCAAAAATCTTACGCAGTGGGTGGTCAGTCACCACCTTGATTGAGTGGGCTTGAAAGTTTGGCCAGAGCTTCCTGGCCGAGACAATCAGAGAGAAAACCAACTTATCAAGGATGGGGTAGCATAGCTCAGCCTTCATCAAGATACTACTGATGTAGTAAATGGGTAGCTGCTTCTTCCCATCTTCCCTCACTAGTACAGAACTTACATCCTCCACCCCTACCCCCAGATACAGGGTTAGGTACTCCCCCTCCTTCGGGATCTGTAGGAACGGCGCTTGGGATAGTTGAGCCTTAGAGTCCCGGAAAGACTCCTCACATTCCTCCGTCCACTCAAACTTTTTGTTCCCCCGAAGAGTTTTGAAGGAGGGCGAGCACTTCTCCCCAGCACAGGAGAGGAACTGACTCAACCCATCCAGCTTGCCTGTCAAATGCTGAACTTCTTTGGTGCTATGAGGTGACCCCAATTCCACGATGTCCTTCAACTTATCTGGGTTAGGCTCTACCCCTGCTGGGGTCAGAGGGTGCCCGAGTAAATCGCCTCGTTGTGCCCCGAAGACACACTTATGGGGATTGAGCCTCATCTTGAATTTCCTTAGGTGGCGAATGTCTCTTCCAAGTCAAGTATGTGTGAACCCACATCCCCACTATTCACCATGAGATCTGAAAGAGCAGCTAGATCTGATATACTCTAGAGGGGGGTGAATAGAGTATATGGTGCTTGAAAACTTTTAACAACAATGGTTGTAATTTGAGTGAGCAGGGAAGCAGTTATAAATCTAATTACAGAACTAAACTAAACATAAGCTAATCACAGAACAATCACAGCCAGAAACAAAAATAAAGACAAGAAAAACCAGATGACACAAGGAATTATAGTGGTTCCCCTAAACTTGTGTACATCCACTCTTCTACCACCCTATGTAGGAATCCACTGCAGGATGAGTTGATCAGGTGTCCTGGGCACCAATGAGCTTTTGAAAAGGTTCTCAAAAACCAAATCAGATTTTTTGATCAGGTGTCTTGCCACCAATGAGCTTTTGATAAGGTGCTCAAAAACCAAATTCAAACTTTTGAAGGGAGTTTGAGAAACCCTTAACAGAGATGAGGGTGAGAGAGTGATGGAAGTCTTCTCTTTCTCAAATAGCTGAGAAGACTATGTGGATTGATGGTGTCAAAGCTCCCCCTGAGTCCTTGAGATCTTCAGGAAAAGAAGCTTTGTTGTAGGGTGATAGGCCTTCAGAAGTTGAGCTCCAGCAAAAGATGATTTCAGCAACAGCTGAAATGTTAGGTGTCTGGAGTCTTGAAATATGTTGGCCTTGAACACTTGAGACAAGAGAGATCTGAGGATTTCAGAATATTTGATCTCCTTGGATGTGTGTTCCTGAGAATTCTTTGAGACAGAGAATATTTTGTTCTTGTTCTGAAGATTACTGATGTCTGTCTTGTATCTGTGTGTCTGTATCAGATTCAAAAATTCTTCTCTTTTATTCTCTGGTACTGAATGGAAAAACATCCTCTGTCAAGAATAGCCGTTGGTCTACATTAATTGTATCCTTAATTACAAAAGGTCTTCTGGAGGAAAGTCCATAGAAATATTCCTTGAAAATCCCTTGAAACTTAGTCCAGAAATAAATGAAAACGGCTAAAAAATCTTCTGAATTAATTGCAGAATAACTCCTTAACTGATTTGAATTTGAATCTTGAAACATCCTTGAAGTTATCTGAAAATGTCGAACTGAGCTCTGCTATCGTCGAACTGAGCTCAGCAATATGGATTTATACTGCAATAAAATATCGTCGATCTGAGCTCAAAGATCGTCGAACTGAGCTCAGAGATAGAGAACCAAAGCTGAGTCAAAGATCGTCGCACTGAGCTCACCGATCGTCGAATGGAGTTCGACGATATGAAGAAGTTGAGCTCAGTGATCGTCGAAAGGAGTTCGACGATCTGTCGAAGTTGAGCTAGACGATCGTCGATCGGAGTTCGACGAATCGTCGTGCTGAGCTCGACGATATGACTTAGTCTCAAACTGAAAAGTCTTGGTCTTGAGGGCAGCTTCCAAACTTAGACATCTAACCCTTAGACTCAATTCTAATTGACCTTTAAGCTATACAGGAGGTCAAACATTGGTTCCCTAGAGACATAGTGATCCTGACCCAAATTAGTAATAGGGTGTTCCAACAATCTCCCCCTATTTGGGTTAGGATTACTATTTACAGAGTTTGGAAAAAAAAATTAAATAACATACAAGCAGCAAAACAGAAAAGCAACAAGCTAGACATTGCAGAATCACAGTTATATATATATCATCCCAGATAATAATTAGAGAGATTGTCACCTTACATTGACATTTCCTTTCCTTGCCCTTAACAAGTTTAATTTCTCTGTTGGGATTGAGGGCTTCCTTCTTTGATCTAGTATCATCTGCTGCACCTAAAGTGGTTTGCTGTTTGGTCCTGGGAACTACAGTTTCAGGATGCAGTTCCATGTACCTGTCAGAATCAAAAAATTTGCTTGACCCATACTTTTCCAACTCTTTCTTTCTTTGTTCAGACATTGTAGAGATATTAGAGGAATCTCTTCCTTGCTCTTTAGCCTTTTTGATCTGATCCAGTGCAGCAAGTTCCTTCATCCTTGCAGTCCAAGTAGCTGGATTGTTCTCAGGGTCTTCAAAAGGTACTGGTGGCTCATATCTGTTAGAAGGATTGTCCTGAGTAGGCCTGGATGAAACAGTTTCCTTCAGCTTATAGGGAAAAGGACCAGAGGTGGTATCAGATGAAATATGTCCTTCCCTGGAGTATGGGTGTTGCCTTGAGTAACCTTTAGAATAGACCTGGACTTCTCTTTGATTGCCTCTGTATCCTCCTATCCTAGATTGAGAACCCCTGGATTGGCTTCCCCTATTGTAGGATCTAGCATGAGGCTGATAGGGAGTTTGACTTCTAGCAGGGGGTTGAGAAGCAGAACTTCCACCTGCACCTGCATCAGGAGGAGGTGGTGGAGGAGGATGAGAGTGTTGGAATTGTGAAGAGCCCTTTTCATATTTCCTTTTCTTTTTCATTGCTTTGAGTTGATTCTTAGAGTACTGCATCCAGTGCTCAGTGATAGGGCAATCATGAAGAATGTAGTATGGTATATCATTGTTATCCTTGACCTTGGCAGGAGGTACTCTCTTCATGGCTTTGCTGCTTGCCTTTCTTTTCCTGGCAATGGTAGCAGAAGAATCATCAGAGCCTGTTCTGTACTCATCACTTTCAGAACTCTGGTCATCATACATGGCATCAATTTTATTCATCAAATCTTTCTTGAGCTGTATAGAAGCAGATGAGGTTGTAGCAGCAAAAGTTGAAGTAGTAACAGTAGTGACAACAACAATTACAGAAGTTGTTGCAACAGATAGTGAAGGTGTGGAAGTTGAAATAGAAACAGTAACAACAGCAGCAGATACTACAGGTTCTGGAGAGGTAACAGCAGTAGCAGCAACAGTTTCACTAACAGCAACATCAACAGTAGAAATATCATCAGAAAATGCAGAAGGCTCAAACTCAGGTGCCTCTGTCATAAGGATCTCTTTAGGGATTGGCTCATCAGCAGTAACAGAAGTATCAGCAGCAGTATCAAAACTTTCAGCAGCAGGAGGTACAGCAACATCAGAAGCAACAACAATGCTTTCATCAGAAGTAGTAGCAGCATATACTGAGTGGACAAAAGAGGTGATGATGCTGGGGTCACAGCAGGAGAATGGTACAAGGGCCTTGGACAGATCCTCTGGGGGCTGGATAGACACTGTCTCTGGAAGACAAGCTGTCTCTAGCAGACATCTGAAATATATAGAGTCAAATGCTGAGAGAAAAGACCTGAGGTCTATTACAAAGACTGCAGCAGGAGGAATTTGATCTTGAGACACAGTAGTAGTAGTAGTAGCAGTAGCAAGAACAGGAGCTGAAGAAGCAGCAGCAGGCAGGCTCACTTTATAGCGCATCTCCCCTGCCTGGATTCAGACAAGGATGGATCAAGGCACACTGCTGAAGGGGCTGCCTGAGGGAAGAGAGAGGAGAGCCTGGAAAAAAGGGCTGCCACTGACAGAAGTAAAGGAGCCAAGGAGGTCTCCAAAAGAAGAGATAGCCTGGGGGCTAGCAATTCATACAACCTGTCAGCATGGGCTGGAATGTCTACTTTCTCAGTAGTAACTGGAGCAGAGGTAGAGGATGGAGGAGCAGCTGTTGGTGAGGGTAGTGGAGAGCTGGTGAATGGGGGAAGAGATGGCTGAGGTGTGGGTAAGGTGGATATGGAGGACAGTGGGATGGAGATAGATGGGGTGAAGGTAGGTTGGTCAATGATCTCTTGTAGAAGATCTTGATAGGATGTTGAGGAAGAGGGTAGCTCAGGAAGAGAGGATGGTGAGTCATCCATGAAGGAATCTTCAATGAGGGTGAAGGAGGGAATGGAGGGTGATGAAGTGGCATCTGGTTGAGGGTAGGAGAATAATGGATGGAAATGGTCTTCTGTGGTTGGAAGAGTAGTGACTAGAGATGGTGTGGATGTTGGAGAGGGGCTGGAGATAATGATGGTGGATGTAGTTTGAATTATAGATGGTATGGGAAGAGATGGAATTGGAGGAGGAGGAGAAACATCAGCAGGCAGGTCATCTGCAGGGGCAGAGACCTGTGGGGAAGTGACTCTGAGAGTCCTGGTGCCTGAAGGAGTGCTGGAGGAGGGCCTGCTGGGCTTGATGATTTGTCTGTCCCATTTACCAAACATGGCACAAGACTGTTGAATTTTGTGAAGTGGAAGTGGGTGACAGGACAGGTCGGGCGGCCTGTGGCGGACAGTGTAGGCGGACTAGGCGGACTGGGCGGACTGAGATGTGCGGCCTGGTGGTAGGTCTAGTGGGAAGCCGGCTGTCTTCTGAGCGGGTTGTTGCATGGAGTCCGCGGACTATGCGGCCTGGTGTCTGCGGATAGGGTGTTGCTGATTGGCTTTGCCAAGGAGCGGCCTGAGCGGATGGAGGCTTGTGGACTATTGCATTGCTCAGTGGCCGCGGGTGCAAGCTTGTGCTGATAGGCGGGTTGGCTTTTGTCCGCGGAGAGCTTGCGGACTGATGTGTCCGCGGTATTGGCTGTTGCGGACTGGGCTTAGAGCTTGGCTGAGGCCTTGTCAAGTTCTGGTGACACAGCAGGTGCCTTGCTGTGGAGACCGGTTGGCGGACTGGTGTTTGGAGTCCGGGAGGAAGCTGCTGTGTTGGACAAGTGCGAGGAGCTCGCGGACTGGTGGCGGTCTGTGCTAGGGTGTTTGGCGGACGGGAGTTTGTGTCCGCCATGCTCGCACTGACCCTTGATGGTTTTGGACTTGGTCACACTTTGTGTCAAGTTTATGATGTCCGTCGTATCCGCGAAGTCCGCTGTGACCGGGCGGTCTGTTGCTAGCTGCCTTTGGTCGTGGACTTGTGGCGGATTGAGGTGTGAGTCTTGCGGACTGCCTCGGGTTGGTGCGGACTGCCATTGAAGGGGGTGCTGTCCTGCAGTGGTTGAAGCTTTGCGGGCTGATGCCTTGTCCACATAGCTTGGGCAGACTGGAGGGAGTTCGTCAAATGGTTGCCTGCTCCTGGCGGTTTTCCTTGGTGACCGGCTAAGTCCTCGCGGACTCAGCGGACGGTGGTTTGTATTCGCACGGGCTGGGGCGGTGTCGCTATCTCTTGGGCGGTGACCACACTCCTCACCCGGCCTATAAATAGGACCCCCCTGGCACTTCTACAGTAACCTAAGTAACTTGAGTGAACAGTAAGTTGGGGTGTGCAAGGAGCTGCGGTCTGTGTTTTCCAGTCCGCGCGGATTGTTTCAGGCTGACGGTTTGCTGTGTGCAGGTCGCGCGGATAGCTTCAAGGAGCCAGGAGTTTGGCTGTGACTTCGGTCAAGTGCTTGGAAGTGTGCGGTCTCTACGGACTCAGCAGGAGGTCGCTCTGCGGCTTGTCAGTTCTGTTTCAACTTTGCCAGCTTCAATAACCTGTCCGCCGGCTTAAGGCGGGTAGGGGTGTTCCTCAGTTCGGGTTCAGCAGGAGGCGAATAACGGTGTGTCCGCGCGGCCTCGCGGCTTCGGCGGACTCCGTGGTATTCGGCGGATTGCAGCGTAGCTTGGGCGATCTCAGCGGACTTGGCGACCTCGGCGACCTCGCGGTCTCGGCGGACTCCCGTGCTGTCCGCCCGGCTTGTTTTTGGTGCTTTCTGTTTACAGCTGTTATACTAGCGAAATCATGTCTCGCTATGTATGCCTCGGATTGTAAAGAAGTGAATGTATAAAAGACTTTCTTGTGTGCTTCCATTGTTTGTTGGGTGTAACCTTTGATCCTTGGGTTCCGCTGGTTCAGCGTGAGAACTGGGTAGTTCCGAAGATATTAATTTGGCGTTTGGGCTATCTTGCTGACCACGTTGAGAAAATTTAACATGGTATCAGAGGGAGGTTTCTGAGGTTCAGTTGCGTAAGCGGAAGTCAGCCAGTGTTGTTACTCAGTGATTGAGTGGTGATCAACCTGTGTTGTTGCTCGGAGCTGCTGAAAGGTTGCCAACAGGTGTTGCAATGGAAGGGAGATTTGCAAGGGGTCTTGGAATTGAACTCTTAACACCGACTAACTTCAAGAAGTGGAAGTCGTGCATGAAGAGTTATCTTCTTGGCGAGGAGCTGTGGGAAGTCGTCGGTGGTGACGACAGACAGGAAGTGATTGCTGCTTTCGGTACTGCTGAGCAAGGTTAGGCTCTGGAGAAGAACAAATGCTAAGGCGGAGTTCATTCTGAAGAGAGCTGTGTCTCCGGAACTGTTTGATCACATCGTTGGATGTGAGTCGGCTGCTGATATTTGGGCAACCATAGATGAGTTGTTCAATAGGAAGAATGTGGCGCGGCTTCAGTTCCTCGAGAATGAGTTGGCCAGGGCAACTCAGGGAGACCTTTCCATCTCCAAATACTTCTTAAAGATGAAGAGTTTGTGTGCTGAGCTGTCGGCACTGGATCCTGATGAGCCTATCTCTGAGGCAAAGATGAAAAGGCACATTATCCGCGGCTTGCGGAAGGAGTATGTGGCCTTTGTTACATCTGTTCAAGGGTGGGCCACTCAACCATCGTTGCTGGAGCTGGAGAATCTGCTTGCCTCGCAGGAGAGCTTAGCAAGGCAGATGGCTGGAGTGAACCTGAATCAGGAAGGCAGCGAGGCTCTCTTCTCAGGCAAGAAGAAGGGGTGGGAAGGGAAGAAGAAGAAGAAGGTGCAGGCCGCTGGTGAGAAGGAGACTTCAACTTCATATCCGCCGGAGAGGAGCAATGCTCCTAAGGACTGGAAGAAGAATCTGAAGTGCTACCAGTGTCATCAGTGAGGGCACTTCAAGCGGGATTGCAAGTTCAAACTGCAGCCTGGGCATGCTGCGGGAAAGGAGGAAGCTTGCTCAAGAAGTGAAGAAGCAGGATGGGGCGGAGCTTTCATGACGGGCACTTGTGTCCGGGCCTTGTCTGCTGAGGACTTCAACAGCGAGTGGATCGTGGACTCCGGGTGTGGTCATCACCTCACCGGAGACAAATCAAAGTTCACCTCCATGTAGGCTTACTCAGGTAATTAAGCTATTATCACTGTTGATAATACTGTTTATGCAGTAGAGAAAGAGGGGGTCGTGTCTTTGGGTAGTGATCAGGGGCCACTCACGTTAAGGAGTGTGTATCACGTGCCGGGCATGAAGAAGAACCTCTTCTTGGTGACCAATGCGGTGGACGCTGGGTATCACGTTCTGTTTGGGCCAACAGACGTGATGTTCCTTCGCAACGTATCAGCGGTGAAGGCTGATGTTGCTCATGTTGGGAGGAGGGTGAAGAACTTATTTTTTCTTTCCACCAATGCTTATGTTGATAAGATGAGGGCCAATGATAGTGCGGCTATCTGGCATGAGAGGCTGGGGCATGTTGGCATGGACAAGCTGAAGGCGATGGCTAGTAGAAGTCTGGTGAGGGGGTTGCCGAAGTTGTCCTCCTTTGGTGATGGGCATGTTTGTGCGGGCTGTCAATACGTTAAGGCACATCGCCTTCCGTTTGATAAATCACAAACAAGGAGCAAGAAACCATTGGAGTGTATTCATGGCGACCTGATGGGACCGACGGATACTACCAGCCTTGGTGGAAGCAGATACATGCTTGTCTTGGTTGATGACTACTCAAGGTATACTTAGGTGTACTTCATAAAGGGGAAGTCGGAAGCCTTCCATTTGTTCGTGGAGTTCAAGGAGTTGGTAGAAGGCCGGCTTGGCTTGCGGGTTAAGAAGCTTAGAACTGATAACGGAGGAGAATTTGTTTCCTCCGAGTTTTTTAACTTCTGCAGGAAGCACGTGATCCAACGAGAGCTTACTTGTGCTCACACTCCACAACAAAATGGGGTAGCGAAGCGGAAGATCCGTCATCTGACGGAGACCTGCAAATGCTGGCTTCATGCGAAAGATATCCCAAGGTCCTTTTGGGCGGAGGGAATATCTTGTGCTTCCTATGTTATCAACCGGATGCCACTCAGCCCTATCAACATGAAGACTCCTGTTGAGCTGTTGCTGAAGGAGAAGCCGAGTGTTGGACACCTTTGGGTGTTCGGTTCAAATTGCTACGTGCATGTCCCGGATGCTTCACGGACAAAGCTGGATGCGAAGGCAAGGAAACTTGTCTTTGTTGGCTATGATGAGCGGAAGAAGGGATGGAAATGCATGGACCCTGTGACGAAGAAGTTCATGGTGTCAAGAGACGTTGTCTTTGACGAGCTGACGTTATATGGAGGTGGCTCGGTGGAGCTTACCGGAAGTAGCAAGTTTGATGAAGCACCGGTGGTGGCTGCTGAAGGCTTGGAAGAGGAGCTTGCTGTTTCACCAGCAGCTCCTGTTGCTTCGAACTCCGAGGCTGAACCTTCTGGCTCAGGAAGCAGGTGGAGCACTGCTCAATGCTTGCCCCAGGTAGGAGTGGAGCCCGAAGAAGCAACGGAAGCCGTGAGCAAGGAGCCGTGTCTTCGGAGATCGAAGAGGGTGGTTAAGCCACCGGCTCGGTACTGTGATGGGAATACAGTGAGCTTTGTCTCCTTCTTCTTTGCAGGTCCTCTGGATGAGCGAGAGCCTGCAAGCTTCAACGAGGCCACTGGAGTAAAGGAGTGGGAAGGTGCCATGAAGGAAGATATTGATGCTCTGAAGAAGAATGAAACCTGGGACCTCGTGCCCAAGGTTGATGGCATTACTCCGATTACTTGCAAGTGGGTGTATAAGTTGAAGAAGAAGGCTGATGGGAGCATTGATCGGTTCAAGGCTCGCCTGGTCGCTAGAGGATTCTCACAGCAGTATGGAGAAGACTATGAGGAGACGTTCAGTCCGGTTGCGAAGATGACTTCTGTAAGAGTGGTGATCGCCTTGGCTGCTAGCAAGGGATGGAGGTTGTGGCAACTAAATGTGAAGAATGCCTTTCTTTACGGAGAGATTGACAAGGACATCTTCATGGATCAGCCGCTTGGTTTTGTCTCTGAGAAGCATCCAGACTATGTCTGCAAGCTCAGGAAGGCTCTCTATGGGTTTAAGCAAGCTCCTAGACCGTGGTATGGGAAGATTGCAGAATACTTGCAATTCTGTGGATACCTTGCTTCTAACTCGGATTCAAGCTTGTTCGTCAAGAAGAAGGGAGAGCTACGAGTCTTGGTCCTGCTGTATGTGGATGACATGATCATCACAGGGAATTCGGAGGAGGAAGTAGCAAGGCTCAGGGCAGAGCTTGCTATACGCTTCGAGATGAAAGACCTGGGAGAGTTGCATCACTTTTTGGTCTTGAAGTGGAGAGGAAGGAGTGCGGGGTTCTCATTAGCCAGAAAGGGTATGCTGATCGTATTGTGAAGCGATTCGGCATGGGCGAAGGGAAGAAGTGCTCTACTCCACTGGAATCTGGGCTGAAGCTTCGACGAGATGAGGGAAGGGTTCTTCATGATCCCTTGGTGTTCAGGGCTCTTGTTGGGAGCTTGATTTATCTGACGATTACAAGGCCGGATATAGCTTATGATGTTGGCCGAGTAAGTCGGTATATGGCTGAACCAAGGCAATCTCATCTAGTGGCGGCAAAAGGAATTCTGAAGTATGTCAAGGCTTCTTCTGACATGGGACTCCTCTATAGAAGGGATGCGGAGTTTGCGTTGCTCAGGTACACGGATGCTGACTATGGCGGTGATTCGGATGATCGAAGGTCTACTTCAGGTTATGTGTTCACTTGCGGTTCAGCTAGCATCTCGTGGTGTAGCAAGAAGCAGGACTCGGTGTCGGTTTCAACCACGGAGGCGGAGTACAAGGCTTCGGCCTTGGCTGCTCGGGAAGCCGTTTGGTTGAGGAGGCTTATAGAGGATGTTCATGAAGAAGTGCAAGGGCCTACTTTACTCCGGGGTGACAATGAGAGTGCTCTCAAACTGGTACACAATCCAGTGTGTCACGCCAGGACCAAGCATATAAAGATTGATCACCACTTCATCAGGGAGAAGGTGTTGGAGGGGTCTCTGCTGGTCGGGCATGTTCGGAGTGAAGATAATCTTGCTGACATATTCACGAAGCCACTGTCGAAGGGGCCCTTTGAACGCTTGCGCAGCTTGCTGGGCTTGGTCACCACTTCCCACTTCAAGGGGGAGTGTTGAATTTTGTGAAGTGGAAGTGGGTGACAGGACAGGCCGGGCGGGCTGTGGCGGACAGTGTAGGAGGACTAGGCGGACTGGGCGGACTGAGATGTGCGGCCTGGTGGTAGGTCTAGTGGGAAGCCGGCTGTCTTCTGAGCGGGTTGTTGCATGGAGTCCGCGAACTATGCGGCCTGGTGTCTGCGGATAGGGTGTTGCTGATTGGCTTTGCCAAGGAGCGGCCTGAGCGGATGGAGGCTTACGGACTGTTGCATTGCTCAGTGGCCGCGGGTGCAAGCTTGTGCTGATAGGCGGGTTGGCTTTTGTCCGCGGAGAGCTTGCGGACTGATGTGTCCGCGGTATTGGCTGTTGCGGACTGGGCTTAGAGCTTGGCTAAGGCCTTGTCAAGTTCTGGTGACACAGCAGGTGCCTTGCTGTGGAGACCGGTTGGCGGACTGATGTTTGGAGTCCGGGAGGAAGCTGCTGCGTTGGACAAGTGCGAGGAGCTCGCGGACTGGTGGCAGTCTGTTCTAGGGTGTTTGGCGGACGGGAGTTTGTGTCCGCCATGCTCGCACTGACCATTGATGGTTTTGGACTTGGTCACACTTTGTGTCAAGTTTATGGTGTCCGCCGTATCCGCGAAGTCCGCTGTGACCGGGCGGTCTGTTGCTAGCTGCCTTTGGTCGTGGACTTGTGGCGGATTGAGGTGTGAGTCTTGCGGACTGCCTCGGGTTGGTGCGGACTGCCATTGAAGGGGGTGCTGTCCTGCAGTGGTTGAAGCTTTGTGGGCTGATGCCTTGTCCGCATAGCTTGGGCGGACTGGAGGGAGTTCGTCAAATGGTTGCCTGCTCCTAGCGGTTTTCCTTGGTGACCGGCTAAGTCCTCGTGGACTCAGCGGACGGTGGTTTGTATTCGCACGGGCTGGGGCGGTGTCGCTATCTCTTGGGCGGTGACCACACTCTTCACCCGGCCTATAAATAGGACCCCCTGGCACTTCTACAGTAACCTAAGTAACTTGAGTAAACAGTAACTTGGGGTGTGCAAGGAGCTGCGGTCTGTGTTTTCCAGTCCGCACGGATTGTTTCAGGCTGACGGTTTGCTGTGTGTAGGTCGTGCGGATAGCTTCAAGGAGCCAGGAGTTTGGCTGTGACTTCGGTCAAGTGCTTGGAAGTGTGCGGTCTCTGCAGACTCAGCAGGAGGTCGCTCTGCGGCTTGTCAGTTCTGTTTCAACTTTGCCAGCTTCAATAACCTGTCCGCCGGCTTAAGGCGGGTAGGGGTGTTCCTCAGTTCGGGTTCAGCAGGAGGCGAATAACGGTGTGTCCGCGCGGCCTCGCGGCTTCGGCGGACTCCGTGGTATTCGGCGGATTGCAGCGTAGCTTGGGCGATCTCAGCGGACTCGGCGACCTCGGCGACCTCGCGGTCTCGACGGACTCCCGTGCTGTCCGCCCGGCTTGTTTTTGGTGCTTTCTGTTTACAGCTGTTATACTAGCGAAATCATGTCTCGCTATGTATGCCTCGGATTTTAAAGAAGTGAATGTATAAAAGACTTGCTTGTGTGCTTCCATTGTTTGTTGGGTGTAACCTTTAATCCTTGGGTTCCGCTGGTTCAGTGTGAGAACTGGGTAGTTCCGAAGATATTAATTTGGCGTTTGGGCTATCTTGCTGACCACGTTGAGAAAATTTAACAAAGACAGTCTCTTGGATGCATTTATATGGATTCCAAAGGAGACCAGCAATGCAGGGCACCTATTCTGCAGAAACACCCCTAGAATTCTTCCAAAGTTTACAAAACTTTTGTTGATTTTCTTCTTAATGAGGTCAAAGAATACCTCTCCCCAATTCAGATTCTTCATGTCTACTAGGGCTCCCATTAGGCAGAGCTGATGCCTGAAAATTGTATCATGAGCAGAGTGCTTAGCCAATAGCACTTTCCCAACTACATCAGCCAGGAATCTGTATTCCACAGAAAGGTTCTTTTCAAGAGTTTGCTAGGGTTAGCCTCTGAGTGACCCATTCTAGCAAGTAAGTCAGCAAAGTCTTCTCCAGACAAATCAGCACTATCTCCACCAGTTCTCAACTCAAAAACCTTTGACAGAATTGCAGGGGTTAAGGGTACCTGAGTGCCAGATATTGATCCAACAATGGTGTTGTTGTCTTGATTGTGGGCAGTGTAGACCCATTCCTTAATCTCATCAGAAGAAAGCTTAATCCTTGTGGTCATGATTCCTGTAAGGTTCTGCTCCTTGAATAACCCCAAGATATCCTGAAAAACCTGGTCGGTTGTGCCGAAGGATTCCATGTCGATGTCGAAGCCAGCATCAAACTTTATGGCGGCGAGAACAGCAACAGACACAGCCATAGATACCTGCAAAAATTCAACAAACAAAATGACCAAGTGCAGAAATGTTTGGAGGGAAAGAAGGTTCTTGCAGAGAAATCGAAAGCGCAAAGGAGAACGACGGCGAAAAATGAATTTTATATTAGGGTTCGACGCAGAAATGGAAAGATTGTTGAACTCAGTTCGACGATCGAGGCTTCTAAAGGAATCTGAAGAGTCTTCAACATCGTTGATCTCCGTTTGACGATATTGGAGAGCGTCGAGCTCTGTTCCACGATCGTTCAGAGAACAAAATCATCGAGCGTCGTTCGACGATCGTTGACCGGAAGAGATAGCTCATACTATCTGAGAAACGTTGAACTCAGGTCGACGATTTCAGAAACCGTCGATCTCTGTTCGACGATCTTGGGGAAAATCGTCGAGCGCAGTTCAGAGTTCAGAAAAACTCTAGACACTAAGAAAAAATCAAGATGTTTGCCTAGTCTTGGTCAATTTTTAAGCTTTCAAAATCTTGGATATTATTTAAGACTTCCTCCATCTAACATTCCTAACTGATTTAGGAAGAAGGTGTGTTTCTTTTCATCCAAGGGCTTGGTGAAAATATCTCCCCTTTGTAAATCAGTTGGGATATATTGTAGTTCAATTTTATTTTTTTCAACATTATCCCTTAAGAAATGATGCCTAATCTCTATGTGTTTTGTCCTACTATGGAGGACTGGATTTTGAGCTATAGAAATAGCACTGGTGTTATCACAAAAGATTTTAGACTTCTCTAAGTTGTAGCCATAGTCTAGGAGTTGGTTTTGAATCCACAAGATTTGTGAACAACAACTGCATGCAGCCATATATTCAGCTTCAGCAGTTGAAGTTGACACAGAAGTTTGTTTCTTACAAAACCAGGAGACAAGTCTGTCACCAAGGAACTGACAAGTTCCACTGGTGCTTTTCCTGTCAATTCTGCATCCAGCATAATCAGCATCAGAAAATCTAGTTAAATCAAATGCTGAATCTTTTGGATACCATAGACCTAGATTTGGACAATTTTTAACATACCTGAGAATCCTCTTTACTAAGGTTAGGTGTGACTCTCTAGGGCTTACTTGGAACCTAGCACATATACATGTAGCAAACATTATATCTGGTCTACTAGCTGTAAGGTACAGTAAAGAGTCAATCATTGCTCTATATGTTGTCTGATCAACAGGTTTCCCATGTTCATCAACATCCAATACAGCATTAGTAGGCATAGGTGTTTTCATACAAGATGTTTCAGACATGCCAAATTTCTTAACCAATTCATGTGCATACTTGGTTTGAGAAATAAAGATGCCTTCAGCATGTTGCTTGACTTGCAATCCTAGGAAGAAGGATAGCTCACCCATGCTACTCATTTCAAATTTAGAATACATTAGGTTGGAGAACCTTCTGCACAATTTTGAGTCAGCAGAACCAAAAATAATATCATCTACATAAATCTGCACTAGTAGGGTATGGGACTTATGGGTTCTAATGAAAAGAGTTTGGTCAACTCTACCCCTTATAAATTCATTTTCCAAAAGAAAGCATGCTAGGGTCTCATACCATGCTCTAGGAGCTTGCTTGAGACCATATAATGCTTTATTCAATCTAAAAACATAATCAGGATAAGTTGGAGAGATAGAACCTGGAGGTTGTCTGACATATACTTCCTCTTTGATGTCTCCATTTAGGAATGCACTTTTGACATCCATCTGATATACCTTGAAGCCTTTATGTGCTGCATAATCCAAAAAGATTCTGATGGCTTCCAATCTTGCAACTGGTGCAAAAGTCTGGCCGTAGTCTATTCTTTCTTCTTGAGAGTATCCCTGAGCAACTAGCCTTGCCTTGTTCCTTACAATTACTCCTTGATCATCCAGTTTGTTTCTGAATACCCACTTTGTTCCAACAATAGAGTGATCCTTAGGCTTTGGCACTAGTTCCCACACTTTGTTTCTTTCAAATTGATGCAACTCCTCTTGCATTGCAATGATCCAGTGTGGATCTTGCTCTGCATCTTGAATGGACTGAGGTTCAATTTGAGATAGGAAGCAGGTGTGCAACAGGTTTTGGTTGACCTGATTTCTGATTTGCACACCAGCTGAGATGTCTCCAATTATTTGGGAAATTGGATGCTCTCTTGATGTTACTAAATCAACAGGGGGTGTTGATTGTTCACAAGCCTGTGTTGTTGTTTCCTCTTGTGGTACAACAACTGGCTCTTCAAGTTGTTCTGCAATATGTTGAACACTTTCTTCATCTTCACTGCTTTCATCCCTTTGAGTAACCTGTAACTTGTTCAAGTCTTCAACAAGAGAATGTTCCTGCAAAGGTTCTATGGTAGAAGGGATCTTCTCCTTGAAAGACATGTTAGATTCATCAAATGATATATGAACAGATTCCTCAATTTTTAGAGATGATTTATTATAAACCCTATAAGCCTTGCTGATCATAGAGTATCCCAGAAACACTCCTTCATCAGCTTTAGCTTGTAATTTTGCTAAGTACTTCTTGTCATTATTATGTATGTAGCAAATACAACCAAAAACTCTAAAATAATCAACTTTAGGTTTCTTCCCTTTGAGTAATTCATAGGGAGTCTTTCACTTTAGTTTATGTATCAAACTTCTATTCAGCATATAGTTGGAGGTGTTCACTGCCTCTGCCCAAAAGGATAGAGGAAGGTGAGCATTTGACAACAATGTAGTGGCAGATTCAATAAGGGTTTTATTTTTCCTTTTAGCTACCCCATTTTGTTGAGGAGTTCTAGGAGCTGAGAAAGTATGTCTGATCCCTTCACTCTGACAGAACTCTTGCATAAGAAGAGAATCAAACTCTATCCCATGATCACTTCTGATCAGGGCAATGTGAGTATTGAACTCAATCTGTATACATTTGAGAAACTCTGTCAGACACTTAAAGTTATCAGACTTCTTCCTTAGAAAGAACACCCAAGTGAATATAGAGAAGTCATCTACAACTACTAAAGTGTAAGATTTCCCTCCTAGGCTTTGTACTGTGATGGGTCCAAAATAGATCCATGTGTAACAGATATAATATCCTAGGTGAATCACTCTTATTAAGTGACTTAAAGCTGTTTTTAGTTTGCTTGCCTAATTGACAAGCCCTGCAGAGTCCTTCCTTCTTGTAGGGGCCAGAAGGTAGTCCTCTAACAAGGTTGTCCTTGGATAGCCTAGCAATAGTTCTAAGGTTTAGGTGTCCTAGTCTCTTATGCCATAAAATATTTGGTCTACAAACAGAATTGAACAGGCAAATATCTACATTAGTTGAAAGAAAATCTACTAGATAGATGTTACCTTTCCTTTTGCCTGTCAACACAGTTGTGTTGTCCTCTGACTTGATTTTGCATAAGGCTTTGCTGAAGGTCACCTGGTAGCCTTCATCACACAGCTGACTGATGCTTATTAAGTTGTGCTTCAGTCCTTCCACATAAGCCACCTTCTTGAAAGTTACTGATCCAATCTGGACTGCACCATATCCTTTAGTCTGTCCAAAGTTTGAATCACCAAAGATAACTTTGGGTCCAAGATTGGCTCTAAAGGAAGTGAGGTTGTCCTTGTTCCCTGTCATGTGCTTAGAGCACCCACTATCCAGATACCATTGCTGGTTAGATGTTGGATAGGTCTTTACCTGCACATAAAATAATTTATTTGTTTTTGACCCAGTTTACCTTAGGCCTAAGTTGATAACCTTTAAATTCTGAAATAAAAGACATCCCAAGTTGACTCTTATATCCTTCAGGATGATATCTCCTTGGAGGTATAATTCATTCAGTATAAGGGTTAAAGATTTGGGATGAAGGACCCTTAGGATTGGATTTTGACCTCTGTTCGACGATCTTGGAGCTGCGTTCGACGATCTTGGGTCAGATCGTCGAGCTCCGTTCGACGGTCGACTATAGCAGAGTTCAGGGACTTGAGATCGTCGACATGATTTTGACGATTTTGCCTGAGATCGTCGATCTGCGTTCAGCGGTCGTTGATCTGCATTCGGCGATCGTCAATCTCCGTTCGACGATTTCTGCTGGGACTTGGTTTTCTTGGGCAGATCAGAATTTTTCCTAGCTACCTCTAAACTCCCTTTCCTTTATCAGAAATGAATTTGATTGGAGTTGTTAGAACTATGGGTTGGCTGGATGAAGCACCCAAGCCCAGTGTACTATTAAATCTGGAGTTCACTGTGCTTGTGATGTCCATCAGCTTGATTCTTCTCCCATTAAGGGATTCTTCAAGCTTCTTGGCCTCAGATAGCTCACTTTTCAGTGAAGCTATCTGCTCCCTACAACACTCCAACTCCTGAGAGAGTTTGAGGTTTTCTGACTTTAAAGTATTATGTTCAGATAAATGATTTCTGAGAGAGATAATTTCTTTCTCAGATTTTAGCAGGTCTAAACACAATGCTTTAAATTCAGATTTAAAGTCCTTTGAATTAAAATCAAATGAACTAATTACCTGAACTTCTTCAAGCTGAGTCTCTGAGTCTGACTCTGACTCTTCTTCATCTGAGTTATGTTGTGAGACATTGATTGTCATCATGCAGAACTCTTTTTCTTCTGCATCGTCTTCATCATCACTGGAGCTGGATGAGGCTTCTGACTCCTCTTCAGTCTCACTCCAGGATTCAGCAACAAGCCCCTTTCTTGTGTTTTTGTTTTTGCTTGATGAGGGTTTGCCATTGCCATTCCTCTTGGAGTCTTTCTCCTTTCTTCTTTCTTTCTTGTCCCTTCTGTCCTTGTTTTTGTTTTCCGGACAGTCAGGAACTATGTGCCCTGGTTTCCTGCAACCAAAGCAAACAATTTTTTTATTATTAATTGACTTATCATACCTTGGCTTATCATGCTCCTTGTATGATTTCCTTCTGAAGTCCTTCCTGGCCATTTTGTAAAATCTTTTGGCCAAGAGACTGAGCAGTTCATCATTGCTTGTGACTTTATCTTCAGGCAGATCTTCAGTTGCCTTGAAGGCTATGGTCTTCTCTTTTCTTGTGGCTGGGGAGGCAGCCTTCTAGTCTTCTTCTCTATTCTTGATGAGTAGCTCATTAGATTTGAGCTTCCCCAATAGAGCTTCAGTGGTGATCTCATTCAAACTTCTGGCATCCTTGATTGGCCAGATTCTTAAATCCCAAGTGCTAGGGAAGCACATTAGAATTTTGTCATTTAGTTCAGTTAGTGAGATCTCTTTATCCAATGTTCTGAGTTCACTGACTATTAGACTGAGCCTGTTGTACATATCTCCCACTGACTCAGTTTCTCCCTTCTTGAAATTCTCATATTGAGATATGAGGTGGGATCTCCTATCCTTTCTCTCATCAGCTGAGCCTGAGACTATTTCAGAGAGTTTGTCCCAAATTTCCTTTGTTGAATTGCATTCAGCCACCTTTTGAAATATGTCATCAGACATTGTCTGGGCTAAGATGTTCATAGCCTTGGCATCAGCTACCTTCCATCTCTTGATGTCAGCATCTGTTCCTGATGGGGGTGGAACAGTATTTGTAGTTGAGTTCTCTGGAGGTCTTGGACACACTGTCAAAACAGAGTTAAAAATATCCTCGTCAATAGAATTCATGTATAGTCTGATCCTTGCTTTCCAAAGTGCAAACTTGGATAGATTGCACACTGGAGGTCTGGTGCTAGCATAATCTTTGTTTTGGGTCATGATTTGTGAAAACAAAATCTAATACTAATTACAAAGGAAAACAGATCTAACTAGGGATCTTTGGGTTCAGGTGTTAGCTTGTGCAACCACCAAGGTGTGGTATGTTTAACCAACCTCGCTCTGATACCAATTGAAAGAGCAGCTAGATCTGATATACTTTAGAGGGGGTGAATAGAGTATATGGTGCTTGAAAACTTTTAACAACAATGGTTGTAATGTGAGTGAGCAGGGAAGCAGTTATAAATCTAATTACAGAACTAAACTAAACATAAGCTAATCACAGAACAATCACAGCCAGAAACAAAAATAAAGACAAGCAAAACCAGATCACACAAGTAATTATAGTGGTTCCCCTAAACATCGGTACATCCACTCTTCTACCACCCTAGGTAGGAATCCACTGCAGGATGAGTTGATCAGGTGTCCTGGGCACCAATGAGCTTTTGATAAGGTGCTCAAAAACCAAATCAGATTTTTTGATCAGGTGTCTTGCCACCAATGAGCTTTTGACAAGGTGCTCAAAAACCAAATTCAAACTTTTGAAGGGAGTTTGAGAAACCCTTTACAGAGATGAGGGTGAGAGAGTGATGAAAGTCTTCTCTTTCTCAAACAGCTGAGAAGACTATGTGGATTGATGGTGTCAAAGCTCCCCCTGAGTCCTTGAGATCTTCAGGAAAAGAAGCTTTGCTGTAGGGTGATAGGCCTTCAGAAGTTGAGCTCCAGCAAAAGATGATTTCAGCAACAGCTGAAATGTTAGGTGTCTGGAGTCTTGAAATATGTTGGCCTTGAACACTTGAGAGAGGAGAGATCTGAGGATTTCAGAAAATTTGATCTCATTGGATATGTGTTCCTGAGAATTCTTTGAGACAAAGAATATTTTGTTCTTGTTCTGAAGATTACTGATGTCTGTCTTGTATCTGTGTGTCTGTATCAGATTCAAAATTTCTTCTCTTTTATTCTCTGGTACTGAATGGAAAAACATCCTCTATCAAGAATAGTCGTTGGTCTGCATTAATTGTATCCTTAATTGCAAAAGGTATTCTGGAGGAAAGTCCATAGAAATATTCCTTGAAAATCCCTTGAAACTTGATCCAGAAATAAATGAAAACGGCTAGAAAATCTTCTGAATTAATTGCAGAATAACTCCTTAACTGATTTGAATTTGAATCTTGAAACATCCTTGAAGTTATCTGAAAACGTCGAACTGAGCTCTGCTATCGTCGAACTGAGCTCAGCGATATGGATTTATACTGCAATAAAATATCATCGATCTGAGCTCAAAGATCGTCGAACTGAGCTCAGAGATAGAGAACCAAAGCTGAGTCAAAGATCGTCGAACTGAGCTCACCGATTGTCGAATGGAGTTCGACGATATGAAGAAGTTGAGCTCAGCGATCGTCGAAAGGAGTTCGACGATCTGTCGAAGTTGAGCTAGACGATCGTCGATCGGAGTTCGACGAATCGTCGTGCTGAGCTCGACGATATGACTTAGTCTCAAACTGAAAAGTCTTGGTCTTGAGGGCAGCTTCCAAACTTAGACATCAAACCCTTAGACTCAATTCTAATTGACCTTTAAGCTATACAGGAGGTCAAACATTGGTTCCCTAGAGATATAGTGATCTTGAACCAAATTAGTAATAGGGTGTTCCAACAAGATCATCAACGTAGACCTCCAGGTTCCTACCCCTCTAACTTTTAAACACCCGATCCATCATTCGGTGGTACGTAGCCCCTACATTCTTTCGCCCGAAGGGCATCATCTTATAGATGAAGCATCCCTCCCTTGTGATGAAAGAGACATCTTTGACGTCGAGGAGATGCAATCAGATCTGGTGATAACCTAAAAAAGCATCAAAAAACTCATAATAGAAAAACTGACTGCTGAATCAACCAGCGCGTCGATCCGAGGAAGGGGGTAGTAATCCTTAGGGCATGATTTATTTAGCAAATAAAAATCTACACACGTGCGCCACCTCTCATCCCCCTTTTTACCATTACCACATTGGAGACCCAGCCTGGATACTTGATCTCCGAGATGAAACCTGCGTCGAGAATCTTCTTGACCTCCTCGCGGATGGGCTTCTCCAGCTTGGTGGCGATGGTCCTCATCATCTGGCGAATGGGGCGTGTCTTGGGGTCCAGGTTCAGTCGGTGGCAAGCCACATCTTTGTAGATGCCCGACATGTCATCCGCGCTTCAGGCAAAGACTTCTACGTTCTTTTGGATGCACTCCGACATCCTTTCCTGGTATTCTGGGCGCAAGCCTCCGCTAACCCTTACCTTCATCGTCTTCCCTTCCTTGCTGATGACCTCCATCTCTATGACTTGCTCTGCCAGCTCCAGCCAGGGCTGCTCCCTGCCGGCCCTTTCTTCCTCTTCTCCCAACTCTTCCTCACCTTATGCCCTCTCAACCTCCATCGCCTCCAATAGTCCTTCCCTAAGAAACTCAAGTTCTTCACCCCTCTGGGTCTCACCCCCATTTTCTCCCTCTGCCCCTTGCTCCCCCACAGTATCCTCTCCAGCCTCACCTAGGCTCACCACTCCTTCACTCACTATCTTCCTGCCAGCCTCTCCTGGGCTCATCTTTCTCTCCTCCGCAGCTTCCTACTCCATTTTCATCTCCTTCTCTAGCTCCCCAGCCTCCTCCATCCAGGAAATGGTGTTGATGACAGTCACATAGCACTGCCTCGCCACCTTTGGATCCCCTCTTATTCTGACATGTGCTCCTCCACTACTGAACTTAAGGCACTGATGAAACGAGGTGGAGACGCAATGAAAGGCGCTATGAGTGGCCGCCCAAAGATTGTGTTATAGCTGCTCGGAGAATCAACAATGACGAACCGACAGTTCCTTGATACCCACCCAACGTCACATGCATCCCTACCCGTCCTTCAAATTCCTTCCGCTCCCCTAAGAATGCAAACAATGGTCCATCCGAGGCTAGAACCCTCCGAGCCTCCACCTTCATCTCGTCAAAGGCTTTATTGAAGATTACATTTACAAAGCTCCCGTTGTCTACCAGAATCCTGGAGACTGTGAAATTCTTTACCGCCGTGTGATTCACCAAGGCTTCACAGAACGAGTCTTCATAGTCGGGCATGTCCTTCGCTGAGAAAGTGATTTTTTCTTCCTGTGGGGGGGGGGGATCAGTGTGGTCGAGGCGACACTCCTTCGATGCATGGTTTGGAAGCTCCCCTTACGTGTTGCTTCAATCTCCACACCCTAGTGGATTACCCCGATCCCTCCTTGAGCTCCCACGTCTACATGATCCTCACATCTATCCTCTCCTCCTCCTGGAAGAACATCTTCGATCCTCACGGGCGGCTGCTGTTGGACTTGCCCCTAGCCGCTCTCACCTCCAAAAACTCCGGGCAAGTGGCCGTTGTGTGACCCACTTCCTGGTGGAAGTCATAGAAGGGCAACACCACCCTACCTTCTCTCCTCCTCGCTCTTCCTCGAGCTCCTCTCCTTCCTCCTCTTTCTCTTACTATCTCCATAGCTTCCTGCTGCGGCGGGAGGGGTATCCTCTGTCCCTGCCTCCAGGCCGGCTAGTTTAACTTCCTTTGCTCGCGGTTGTTGTCCCTTTCTTGGAAACCACCACCATGTCCCTGAGGGTAACCTTCCTGGGGCTTCCAGCCCAACCTGTTGTTCGGTTCACGCGGCCCCGAACCTTGATGTTGCCCCTATCCTCGGGGATCCTCCCTTCTTCTCTTCTCTCTCTGCTCCCTCTGCCTCCATGCTCCTGATTCTTTAACATCATCCTCTGCCAACTTGGCCAACTTCTTGGCAAATGCTGGATTAGCCACCTCGATATCGATTTCATTTGCCGCCCTCTCCATCAACTATTCGAAGGAGAGGGGGGGGGGAACTCACTTCACCTCCATGCTAAAGAAGTTGGGCCTCAACCCAAGGGTGAAGGCAAGCATCACCGTGTACCCCGGCATCTACCGAACTTGCAGAATCTCCTCCTGGAACCTATCAACATAGCTTCCCAGCGTCTCCTCCGGCCTCTGCTTGATGGCAAACAAGCACTCTACTCCCTTCTTCCTCTTCTTGGACGTTGAGAACCTAAGCAAGAACTCGCGTCGCAGATCCTCAAAACAGTAGATCGAACTCGCAGGCAACCGGTGGAACCAATCCATGGCCATCTCCTTCAGGGTGATGGCGAAGAGCCTACACTTGAAGGCATCCGACATTTGCCTTATGGAAACGACATCTTCAAACCACTACACATGCTGCATGGGGTTGTCCCTCCCCGTATAGTAGGGCATGTTTGGCTCCCGGAACCCCTACAGAATCGGAGCTGAAATGATGAGCTCACTGAAGGGGCTCCCGCCCCCTGCCTGTCGAGAGGGCTCGTCATGCGACCTCTGCTCGCTAGCCCTGCCCGCACTGGTCTGCCAGAGAAATAGTTCTCGCCTGGGGACATCCCTTTCCGCAGCCTCCGTCGGAACCTCTTTCCCCGGGCGATGCCCGGGAGCGTTCTCGCCCAATGACAGGGCGGGAACCACCGGGACCTGTGGCGTGCCCCACTCACTCCTTGTCGAGAAGGCCAAGTTGATGGTCTGGAGGAGTTCCCACCTGAAGCCTTCCAGCATCCCCATCGTCACCCCACTTCCCCGAGAGGGAGAACCCCCAGAGCATACTCCTTCTCCTTCATCCACAACCATGAGACTTAACTTGGGATTTTCCTGTGTCAGCTACGGTCCACGCTCACCGTACCATAAATGTTGAAGCCAAAAACTGGCCTCAACGAGAATTCGAACCTTGGGGTGTAGCCGACACCTATTTCTCCCAAACCTCAACTCCTGACTAGTGATAAAGGACTAAGAACTGACCCAAAGCCTCTGATGGGAGATCCCTCCTCTAACCCGAAAGTTCTCTGAGCGCCTCCCCTCTAAAGCCAATTGCTGGGCTAGGAGTTCCTTAGAAAGCACCAGAAGTAAGTTTATGAAAGTATTAGAAAGTCTGCCTTCTGAGTAACTCTATGGATCTATTTAAAGATTTTCAGTATCCAGACAGCAAAAAACATAATTCTGCTGCCCTAAAATTACTAAAATGCTCTTGGGCCGGTCTGCCAATGGTCAAACTTCGTTGTTCTGAGGAGCTAAATGCATACCCGGGGGTATTTATGTAATTTCAGGTCTAGGTTAAGCGGGAGCGTTGAGTAGATAAACATCCCTTAACGCCAAGGGCTGGCAGGATCGTTGAGTGGAGTAGCATCACTCAACGCCAAGGGCTTCCGGCAGCGTTGAGTGTAGAATCACCACTCAACGCCAAGGGCTGGGGGGAGCGTCGAGTGGAAAAGCATCACTCCATGCCAAGGGCTGCCGGGAGCGTCGAGTGGAGAAGCATCACTGAACGCCAAGGGCTGGCGGGAGCGTCGAGTGGAGAAACATCACTCCACGCCAAGGGCTGCCGAGAGCGTCGAGTGGAGAAACATCACTCAACACCAAGGGATTCCGCAGGCCCGAGGCGGGAGCCCTTTCGCCTGCCCAGGGCGGGATCCTTCCCGCCTGCCCTGGTTCAGCTATGGCATAAATCTAAACCTGCTCGACGAAGATAACTTAAGTCGAAGGCTCAGTTCGACGAATTTGCGTTCGACAAATCAAGTTCGACGAATGGCGTTCGACGAATTAACGTTCTCAGCTCGACAAATTGAACCTTCTCAGTCCGCCAAATTAAACCTTCACGATTCGACAAATTAGAGATCGAAGAATAGCATTCGACGAAATGACGTTACTCGACCCCTGGGCGAGAGCCTTCCCTCCCACTTACGGCGAGAGACCTCCCGCCCACTTTCTTATCTGATCCAATTTTAGCCCAAAACTAGCCCAATCCGGATCCTTGGGGCATCTTGGTCCCACCCAATGAATATGGGGTTGTACACCAAGGCCACTTAAAATAATCAAAACTCAATGAAGAGTTTTGACCGGTGATCAAACCGGCATCACAAATAACATATATAATAAATTAACGATGAAAGCCAGAATCAGAGAAATATAACATTCATGTTCATACATTTTATTATTTTAAAGAATATATATGACGATAAATATCAAAAAATATATATATTAACGCCTAAGACGCTTAAAATAATCAAAACTCATTGAAAAGTTTTGACCGTGGATCAACGTACAATGAGGAGTGTATACTTTGAAGAAACTGATCAGGAAAACAACTAATAAATTATTAATATGTACAAAAAAAAAGTCTCTTATAAATAGAACTACTACATGACTTTAATTAATCAATAAACTACCATTTAGAGGCATTGACGGCAATCAACAAAAGAAAGGGCGCTCAATTAGTAATCAGAAACTCCCACAGAAGTCATGGAAATAAATCCCCAGATTCAGGAAGAAGTGCCCAAAAATCAGGTCGCCTTACAAGCCCGCAAATCAGGCAAAAGCAAGAAGAATCTCACCCTCCTCCTCCTCAACATCCTTCTCCTCCTAGTTGGCGGAATTGGAAGCCCATTGATCCTCCGAACATACTTCATCCACGGTGGCAATAGAATGTGGTTCTCCGCCTTCCTCCAAACCGCAGGCTTCCCCTTCCTCCTCATCCCGCTCATCTTCTCCTTCCTCCGACGAAGAAGCGACAACCGCTCCTCTCTCATCTCCCTCACACCTCCTCTTCTGGTCTATTGCACTATCCTCGGCCTCATCACAGGTAACTAATTAAGTGCTTAAATATATAGTACGTAGAATAATGAAATATGAGGAGAGCTAATGAGACAATTAGCGGCCCTCATTTTGATCTAGCTATTTCATACTTCACTAGCTATAGAGTGCTTCAATTCCACGAAAGAGAAATTACAATGGTGTTTATATTGGTAGCCCGTCTATCACTATCCTCTTTAATATATTTGAGCTGCCAGTAGTGATAGACTGACTGCCAATATACATTCCCTTATTTTATAGTGCACCAGATGCTGCGTTCTCATGATTTATTTCAATGAGAAAACTCATTGCGCGCCTTTACATATATTTATGAAGCATCGGTCAAATATTTAAACACATATTAATATATTAATCGCACAGGCCTTAGTGACTACCTCTACTCCTACGGCATGTCATTCCTTCCCGTCTCAACCTCCGCGCTCCTCATCTCGACGCAGCTTGGCTTCACTGCCATCTTCGCCTTCTTCATCGTTAAGCAGAAGTTCACTGCTTCGTCCATAAATGCGGTGGTTCTATTGACTTTCGGCGCGGTGGTGCTCGGCGTGCACGCTAGCGGTGACAGGCCGAATGGCGAGTCAAAGGCAAAGTACAACATTGGGTTTCTGATGACGCTTGGTGCAGCGGTGGTGTATGCTTTAGTGTTGCCGCTCGTGGAGCATATGTATAAATATGCGAAGAAGGAGGTGACTTATCAGCTAGTTATGGAGATGCAATTTATTATTGGGCTTTCGGCCACAGTTTTTTGTGCCATTGGAATGGCAATCAATAAGGATTTTGAGGTAATCACTTTCGTTATCATTTGTTTAAATAAGGATTCTCATGTATGTGTTACAAAATGCTATAGAGCCGTATTATACATCCTAACACACACTAGTCTGCTTCATCCCAAATGTTTCAATTTTTGAAGAAAGTTACTGAAATTTGCAGGCGATTGGAAGAGAAACCAAGCATTACGGACTCGGCCGGGCTGAGTACTATCTGGTGGTTTTCTTCTCCACCATCATCGCACAATTCTTCTTCTTAGGCTTGGTGGGAACTATTAAGTACTCGTCGGCGCTGCTTAGTGGGGTTATTGTTGCTGTTTGTATCCCCGTTACTGAGGTGCTTGCCGTCTTCTTTTTTCATGAGAAATTCAGCGGCGAGAAGGGTGTCGCCCTGGCCCTCTCCCTCTGGGGCACTGGTTCCTACTTCTATGGTGAGTATAATGATCACAAGAGAAGAAAAAACGCCATTGCAATGGAGGTTCAGCTTCCTCTCTCAATTGTCTCTGAGTAGATATATAGGCGGCTATATATATATATATATTGGATTAAAGAACTGGGGAGGATTTGAGTATCAATTCATTTCAATTGTAATGCTTATTGTAATCATGTTTACGCAAGTATATTTTTTTACATATTAATGTAATAGTGGATCAAAGTATTAATTTGTCTTTTGAAGATAGTTGAACATTGTTGTAAATGAATATCAGTTATTCTAATTTGACTTTCTTGTCACGTATCTTTAAAATTCTACTTTTAACTATTTTGATTTTCTATACTAATCCAACAAATCATTAACAAAATCCAAACATTCATCAGGAGATCAAAAGAGTTTAACACTTGGCTTGACAAATTATATGTTTCAATATTCTTCAAGAGAAAAAAAATCTGTAATTGCCTAGTTCAGCAGAGAACAACTGTTGAATTTGTTGAAGTGAAAGTGGCGGCCTGATCGGGCAGACGATGAGGTTAGTAGTTGGCGAACTAACCAGTTCGGCTAGTGCTCTGCGTTCTGGCTCTCCCAGTTCTCAAGTTGTAACCGGGCGGTTAAGAAAGTCTAACCGCGGGTGTGGCGGACTCATCTGGAGTTTGCCGTGTCCGACATGTTTCTGTGTTTGCGGACTCATCTGGAGCTCGCCGAGACCAGCATGGTTTTGTGCCTTTGGTCTTGTACTTTGGTGGCTCGGTTCGTAGACCGGCGTGTTCTGGTTTTGGAGTCTACGGTGTCTGCTGTTATGGCGGGTTGTGTAAGACACCTCCCCCTTACCAAGAAGTTTACCCGGTCTTATGCCAAGAACCGCAGCCTTACGGTGACACTAACACATGGGTTAGTCACCACCGCACGACGCCAATACTGCCGGCTAGTACGATCATTTTAACCATGTTGATGCGCGAAAACGTCGCGGGGCACCAGCCAGCTAACACGGAGGGGGTGTTCGATCTCACAAGCTAGGAGAGGAGGAGAGGAGGGACGGAAGGAAGACTCTGAGTGCTCGAGAGTGGAGCAAACGGCTTGTCAAAGAGGGTTGCGAGGATAGAGGAGAGAAGCTTGATCAACAGAGCATGTTGATCCAGAGAAGAGAAGGAGGTTGAACAGGAGCTGTCGAGCAGACGGCTAAAGGGACGGTTGTGCTTGCAGGTTGGAAGCCGAGGAGAGCTGAGCTGAGAAGAAGTCTGCTGAGCAGAGGAGCAAGGCTTGCTGAGCAGAGGAGCAAGGCTTGCTAAGCAGAGGAGCAAGAAGAGGGGGCCGCTAGCAGCGGCAACAACACACTTCGCCCGCCGCGGCCTAAATGCCACTCCTGCGACGGGCTTTCCTTTTATTAATAGCTAGAGATTACAAGCTTACAAGTACACCTTTACAACAAAATCACTTAAAGGGTACAAGGAGAAGCTGGCGGCTAAGAGAGAAGAAAGTGCCAGAAAGCAGAGGAGAAGCTGCCAGAGACTAAGTAAAAGAGTCTGCTGGCAAGCTGGAGGACTGAGAAACTGAGTCTGCAGAGTCTGCTGGCAAGCTGCTGAAGAGCTGCTGGAGAGCTGCGCGGACGGGAAACTGAGTCCGCAGAGCTTGCTGGAGGAGGTGACGACGGACTGCGCGGACTGGAAAACGGAGTCCGCAGGGTCTACTGGCAAGACTTGCAGGATCCTCCCACCGTGTCGAATGAGAGACACCATGGGCTATTTATAGGCCCAGGGAAGTTCTTCTAGAAGCGGGGCCCAGTGACATCGGCATGACGACCTGCGCAGACTCCGCGGACAGAGATTTTGCATCCGCCACTGTCGAGCAATGAAGCGAGCAGAAGGACCCACCTGCAGAGAACTGGAGGTCGCCCCCTAGCGGGCGACCTGGGCGGACTCCGGGAGGAGTCCGCCCGCAGGCCGGAGGCCGCCCCCTAGCGGGCGGCCTGGGCGGACTCCAGGGTGGAGTCCGCCCGGCAGGGCGCCGGGGCCGCCCCCTAGAGGGGGGCCTGGGCGGACTCCAGGGGAGTCCGCCCGGCAGGGCTCGGCCGCCCCCTAGCGGGCGGCCTGGGCGGACTCCAGGGGGAGTCCGCCCGGCAGGGTGCCGGGGCCGCCCCCTAGCGGGCGGCCTGGGCGGACTCCAGGGGGAGTCCGCCCGGCAGGGCGCCGGGGCCGCCCCCTAGCGGGCGGCCTGGGCGGACTCCAGGGGGAGTCCGCCCGGCAGGGCGCCGGGGCCGCCCCCTAGCGGGCGGCCTGGGCGGACTCCAGGGGGAGTCCGCCCGGCAGTCGGGCAGAGGCCGCCCCCTAGCGGGCGGCCTGGGCGGACTCCAGGGGGAGTCCGCCCGGCTGGCCTGGCCGCCCCCTTGCGGGCGGCCTCGGCGGACTCCAGGGGGAGTCCGCCCGGCAGTCGGGCAGATGCCGCCCCCTAGCGGGCGGCCTGGGCGGACTCCAGGGGGAGTCCGCCCGGCTGGCCTGGCCGCCCCCTTGCGGGCGGCCTGGGCGGACTCCAGGGGGAGTCCGCCCGGCAGGCGGGCAGAGGCCGCCCCGGGTGGGCGGCCTCGGCGGACGGCGGCAGGAGGTCGCCGCCCCTCGGGCAGCAGGGAGGTCGCCCCTGGTGGGCGGCCTCGGCGGACGGTGGCTGGAGTCCACCGCCCCTTGGGCGAAATGGGAGGCCGCTCCTGGCAATGCTGTTGGCGGACTCCTGCAAGGAAAAGTACTGCATGATTAGCGGACCCAACCGCATGTCCCGCGAGGGTGAGCCATGGGAATAGCATGCCGTCCCGTAGGGCATGCGATTGCTAGGAGACCTAGGCGGATAGGGAAAACTGTCCGCCTACGCTGGGGCTCATCGCGATCATAGAGAGAATCTAAGGGTCGCGATTAGCCAGCTGTCCACCTTGGGAAGGATCGCCGATTTCTGGGTTAACATAATCCCCGCACTTTTTCAAGTTCTGCAAAAGAACTTCGAAAAAGTTGGAGACCCACGAAAATCGTGATCCACCCCAACGGAAGAAGAGGAGCAAGGAGAGACAGAACCTGAAGACTCTCCTTACAAGCTTGGTGCTTCCTGTCTGTTTTCCTGCAAAAGGAAAGTTAGGGCAAATATGTATGGGTGGCACATCGAGTGTGTACCTGAATTTGCTTTTGCAAAACGAAGAAGGCATGTCTTCTGTAAACGTTCTGCAAAACAAAAGTGAGGAAAGCAGAAGGACATAACAACCCGCAAGTACCTGTGAAGAAACTTGCAAGGGCTTGCTGATCTCTGCAAAAAGAGAGTTAGGAGCAGGTATCATATAAAAATAAGCTGCAAGTACCTGGATGAGGCTTGCAGGTGTTTGCTATCTCTGCGAGAAGAGGAGTTAGAAGCAAATAAGATATGAAGATAACTTGCAAGTACCTGTGAATAGAAGGCTTGCAAGTGTTGACTGTTGATTGTTAACTGTCGACAAGATAGGACCGATACGACCAATTAGCAAGAAGAATGCCTGATGGATACTATCATGAAGCCCAGATCCATAAACTGTGTTAACTGCTGACAGATATGACTGGATTGCGATAGCATGGCTGATAGCGATTGAGCAAACAATATATAGAAGATGAGAGCAATAGAGCTTATATAGGTAGAGTGCGAGTCATCATCCGATAGAGCTTTGAATAAGCAATTCATATAGGATGAGCACGAGCAAAGTGATTGCTGGAAATCCTTTTGAGATAACCCATGAAGGTTGATGAGATGTGGTCGATATGACCAAGTAGCAAGAGAAATGCCCGATGATCATTATCACGAAGTCCAGATTAATGAATCGAGCGCTAGCTGCTGACATGACTGGATGGACATGATCAAAGTGAATGCCAGAATCCTTTTGATAGGTGGGATTAACCTGCTCACCTGTGAAAGGAGGGAAGAGAGGAAAGGAGGGCTGCACCCGGAATGATTAAAGTGGGTTGAATGCTGCCACAGGTGTTCCCCGTGGGCCTTATGCATCACTTGCCCGAAAAATCATCCCGAGTATAGTCCTACTCAAAGCGGGGTGGCCGCGCATCCTCAAGGAGGGGGGAAAAGGAAAAAGAGGTCCATGTTCGGAATGACTACAGAGGGTTGAATGCTGCCACAGGTGTTCCCCGTGGGCCTTATGCATCACTTGCCCAAAAAAATCATTCCGAGTATGGTCCTGCTCAAAGCGGGAAAGGAAAAAGAGGTCCATGTTCGGAATGACTAAAGAAGGTTGAATGCTGCCACAGGTGTTCCCCGTGGGCCTTATGCATCACTGGCCTGAGAAAGTCATTCCGAGTATGGTCCTGCTCAAAGCGGGCTGGCCGCGCATCCTTAAGGAGGGCACAAAGCAAGGGAAGGTCCTGAGAAGGACCGCTGGAAGCAAGGAAGATCCTGAGAAGGATCGCTAGAAACTCTGCTCTCTTGCCCTGGGCACAAGCATCACTGATCAAGGAGACAGGTTGCGCCAAGAGGCCTATATTGTCTGTGTATTGATCAGTGGAGTTGTGAGAACCCGAGAGGCATGGATCGAGGATACCGGAGAGTTATTCGGCCACCACAGTTGAAGGCTGATCTAAGAGACAAGGCTACGCTTGATTGTCATTGCTTGTCCAACGAAGATCATCCTAACCGTAGTGTTTCCTATAAGACGCACAACAGAGCTAACACATGGGGCTCCCCTAGCACACACTCTGTGTCAGATGCTGGCTAGGATCCTAAGCCTGAAGCCCATAATCGTAGATGAACTGCTCCCACTACACATATGGGTAAACTCCCACCATATGTGGTCGAAGCGGTAGTGCGAGAACAAACTACGGAGGGAACGTTTCAGACTCGGCGAAATCTCATTGGCGTATTGATCCAGAGAGAGAGAGAGAGAGAGAGAGAGAGAGAGAGAGAGAGAGAGAGAGAGGCAACAAAAAGGGAACTGTGTCAGTACAGGATCTCTGAATAAAAGCTTTGCAGAAAAGCAAGAATAAAACACTGAGAAGTGTTGTAAAGAATGTATGAAAAGGAGAGAGAGTAAGGGTTGAGATAACCCCCGAAAGTTGCAAGGAGCTCTGGAGGACTGTGAAGTCCATGGCTTTGGAGGACTGTGAAGTCCTTGCTAGTTCAGAATAGCCTTCCCAGCACGCCCTCATCGTCGGCGTCGAAGCATTCGACTTCTTGGTTGACAATGAGGAGAGAAGGCTCTTCGACGTGATTCACTCCCCTTGAGGAGCAAGGAACATCTGAAATCTCTTTGCCCTTTGACGTTGATGGGTCAGGGCGATCTTCTTTAGGAAGCAAGTCATGCATCTTGCCCTGCCGGAGCATCCTTTGCACAAGCTGACGGAATGCTCGGCAGTTTTCTGTTCGATGGCCTGGCTCTTTGTGGAATTCACAATAAGGCTCTGAGTCTCTAGACCTCTGATCTGCTGGCCGGTAGGGCTTCTTGTAGCTTGCCCTGTCTTTCATGATCTGGATCACTTCTTGCACGACGTCGTCGAGATCAGACTCGTGCAAGTCATCGTCTTGCTGCTGTTGGACAGCTGCTGTTTGAGAAGGAGCTAGCGGTAGCAATGGATCTTGAGCATCACGGCTCGGGAAGGAGTATCGCTGGCGATGAAGCCTTCTCTCCTTCCTTGAGTGAGCTGGGAAACGATTGTAAGGAGACCTTGGAGGTTGCTTGCGAAACGGATCTTTCTCTGATACAAGCTTGGAGACGAAGCCTGGATTGCTCTTCTCGCCTCGGATGTATGAGTTGGCTAGAGCGATCAGCTCTTGGTATGTCCTCGGAGCACGGACATTAGCTTCAAATTTGAGAGGCCCTTCGCGAAGACCGTGGATAAGAGCCACTCGGTACATTTCTTGATCAACGATTTCGATGTCCAGAATCTCTCTCTGGAATCGATCAACAAATTGAGACCAAGTTTCATCACTGCGTTGTCTGATCTCAAAGAGGGCTTCAGGACCGCCCTTTCTCTTGGAGGAGGTAGAGAATCTGAGAAGGAACTCTCTACGAAGATCAGGGAAGGAAGAGATGGAGTGAGGACGGAGGCCATAGAACCAATCCCTCACTTGCCCATCAAAGGTTGTCACAAGGAGCTTGCACTTGGATGCATCTGACAGAGTCTTGAGAGCAACGGCTGATTCGAAGGCTTGAAGATGCTTGACCGGATCAGTCTCTCCTGTATAGATTGGCAGTCGAGGCTCTCTGAAGTTTGCTGGAGTAGGTTCAAGGCGAACACTCTCGATAAAGGGCGACGGCTCTTCCTGCTCTCCCACAACATAGGGATTATAGGGAGCATAGGCTGCAGCTGCAAAAGAAGCAGGGGGGTAGAAAGGAAAGGTTGCTGCAGGAGGAGCAGAGGCAGGAGTTGGGGGGCAAGGATGACTTCCTTGAAAGTTGAGAAATCTAGCAGGACTTCCCCGGGCTGCTTGCCGGAAGAAGTTTTGGCGAGCGGCAAACTCTTCATCTTGAGTTCGCAAAGGAGCAGCAGGACCTTGCGGGAAGGTTGGGGTGTAAGGCGGATAGAACGGCGGACAAGCTTGAGAATAAGCTTGCTTATGCTCCGATGTTGGTGTTAGATTGATTGGAGCAGCTGGAGCAGCTGGAGCAGTTGCTGGATGAGAGTCTAACCGCTGCGTGATCGCAGCAAGGACTTGGTTGATGGCCTGGAACTGTTGAGCATTCTCACGGCGCGACTGCTCAAAAGCTTCCCAGAGAGGATCTTCACTGGGACTTGGGGCAAAGTTCTCGGCTGATTGATCTGACATGGCTAACTGTCGCTGTTCACCGTCTGACCGGATCTGAATGTCGCGTGTTAACTGTTGATGCGCGAAAACATCGCGGGGCACCAGCCAGCTAACACGGAGGGGGTGTTCGATCTCACAAGCTAGGAGAGGAGGAGAGGAGGGACGGAAGGAAGCCTCTGAGTGCTCGAGAGTGGAGCAAACGGCTTGTCAAAGAGGGTTGCGGGGATAGAGGAGAGAAGCTTGATCAACAGAGCAGGTTGATCCAGAGAAGAGAAGGAGGTTGACCAGGAGCTGTCGAGCAGACGGCTAAAGGGACGGTTGTGCTTGCAGGTTGGAAGCCGAGGAGAGCTGAGCTGAGAAGAAGTCTGCTGAGCAGAGGAGCAAGGCTTGCTGAGCAGAGGAGCAAGGCTTGCTAAGCAGAGGAGCAAGAAGAGGGGGCCGCTAGCAGCGGCAACAACACACTTCGCCCGCCGCGGCATAAATGCCACTCCTGCGATGGGCTTTCCTTTTATTAATAGCTAGAGATTACAAGCTTACAAGTACACCTTTACAACAAAATCACTTAAAGGGTACAAGGAGAAGCTGGCGGCTAAGAGAGAAGAAAGTGCCAGAAAGCAGAGGAGAAGCTGCCAGAGACTAAGTAAAAGAGTCTGCTTGCAAGCTGGAGGACTGAGAAACTGAGTCTACAGAGTCTGCTGGCAAGTTGCTGAAGAGCTGCCGGAGAGCTGCGCGGACGGGAAACTGAGTCCGCAGAGCTTGCTAGAGGAGGTGACGACGGACTGCGCGGACTGGAAAACGGAGTCCGCAGGGTCTACTGGCAAGACTTGCAGGATCCTCCCACCGTGTCGAATGAGAGGCACCATGGGCTATTTATAGGCCCAGGGAAGTTCTTCTAGAAGCGGGGCCCAGTGACATCGGCATGACGACCTGCGCGGACTCCGCGGACAGAGATTTTGCGTCCGCCACTGTCGAGCAATGAAGCGAGCGGAAGGACCCACCTGCAGAGAACTGGAGGTCGCCCCCTAGCGGGCGACCTGGGCGGACTCCGGGAGGAGTCCGCCCGCAGGCCGGAGGCCGCCCCCTAGCGGGCGGCCTGGGCGGACTCCAGGGTGGAGTCCGCCCGGCAGGGCGCCGGGGCCGCCCCCTAGAGGGGGGCCTGGGCGGACTCCAGGGGAGTCCGCCCGGCAGGGCTCGGCCGCCCCCTAGCGGGCGGCCTGGGCGGACTCCAGGGGGAGTCCGCCCGGCAGGGTGCCGGGGCCGCCGCCTAGCGGGCGGCCTGGGCGGACTCCAGGGGAGTCCGCCCGGCAGGGCTCGGCCGCCCCCTAGCGGGCGGCCTGGGAGGACTCCAGGGGGAGTCAGCCCGGCAGGGCGCCGGGGCCGCCCCCTAGCGGGCGGCCTGGGCGGACTCCAGGGGGAGTCCGCCCGGCAGGGCGCCGGGGCCGCCCCCTAGCGGGCGGCCGAGGCGGACTCCAGGGGGAGTCCGCCCGGCAGTCGGGCAGAGGCCGCCCCCTAGCGGGCGGCCTGGGCGGACTCCAGGGGGAGTCCGCCCGGCTGGCCTGGCCGCCCCCTTGCGGGCGGCCTGGGCGGACTCCAGGGGGAGTCCGCCCGGCAGTCGGGCAGAGGCCGCCCCCTAGCGGGCGGCCTGGGCGGACTCCAGGGGGAGTCCGCCCGGCTGGCCTGGCCGCCCCCTTGCGGGCGGCCTGGGCGGACTCCAGGGGGAGTCCGCCCGGCAGGCGGGCAGAGGCCGCCCCGGGTGGGCGGCCTCGGCGGACGGCGGCAGGAGGCCGCCGCCCCTCGGGCAGCAGGGAGGTCGCCCCTGGTGGGCGGCCTCGGCGGACGGTGGCTGGAGTCCACCGCCCCTTGGGCGAAATGGGAGGCCGCTCCTGGCAATGCTGTTGGCGGACTCCTGCAAGGAAAAGTACTGCATGATTAGCGGACCCAACCGCATGTCCCGCGAGGGTGAGCCATGGGAATAGCCTGCCGTCCCGTAGGGCATGCGATTGCTAGGAGACCTAGGCGGATAGGGAAAACTGTCCGCCTACGCTGGGGCTCATCGCGATCAGAGAGAGAATCTAAGGGTCGCGATTAGCCAGCTGTCCACCTTGGGAAGGATCGCCGATTTCTGGGTTAACAAACCAGTAGGCCAAATTGAGTATTGAAGTATAACTGAAAATGTATAGCAAGTCCACATCACAGATAATCATATATATAATGAAAAATATAGTCCAACAATGAGTACAAATGAGAGTAAGGGCTTATGCCCAGTACATGCCAAATTGAAATAACTCTCTCTCTCTCACACACACAACTCTAAGCGGAAGCTGAAACAAAGCACTCATCATCACCTGACGCTGAGCTGTAGTAGTAGTGCGTGGTAACTGCTCCTCAAGTCCTGCCACCTTGACCTACTGGTCGTTTTGGTGCTCCTTCTACTCGAGCTCCTAAAATGATACAGTCACAAGAGACCGTTAGTCATAAAGACTAAACCATTTTGTCCTCATCTCACCCCCGCAACTCCTAGGTAGCGAGAGGGAGGACGAAAGCGGAGGACAACAAAGCATTATCAGAATAGCAGGTGACAATGAAACTACTCTATCATGAATAAAATATCTAGCAGATATAACATTATTCTAGCAGTTCTATATAGTACAAATGTGCGAACAGAAAAAAGAAGTCCGGAAAATGGACAAACAGAAATTTTTGTATTCCAAAAAAAGGTATAAATTGTTAAATTTTCTCAACGTGGTCAGCAAGATAGCCCAAACGCCAAATTAATATCTTCGGAACTACCCAGTTCGCACGCTGAACCTGCGGAAAGCCCAAGGACTAGAGGTTGCACCCAACAAAACAATGGAAGCACAAGAAGGTCTTTTTATGCATTCACTTCTTTACAATCCGAGGCATACATAGCGAGACATGATTTCGCTTGTAGTACAGCTGAAAACAGAAAGAACACAAAAAACAAGCCGGGCGGACAGCACCGGAGTCCGCCGAGACCGCGAGGTCGCCGAGACCGCCGAGACCGCTGAGCTCGCCCAAGCTATGCTGCAATCCGCCGAATACCACGGAGTCCGCCGAAGCCGCGAGGCCGCGCGGACAGACCGTTATTCGCCTCCTGCTGAACTCGAACTGAGGAACACCCCTACCCGCCTGAAACTGGCGGACAGGTTATTGAAGCTGGCAAAGTTGAAACAGAACTGACAAGCCGCAGAGCGACCTCCTGCTGAGTCCGCAGAGACCGCACACTTCCAGGCACTTGACCGAAGTCACATCCAAACTCCTGGCTCCTTGAAGTTATCCGCGCGACCTGCACACAGCAAACCGTCAGCCTGAAACAATCCGCGCGGACTGGCAAACACAGACCGCAGCACTTCGCACCCCCCAACTTACTGTTCACTCTAGTTGCTGTAGATGTGCCAGGGGGGTCCTATTTATAGGCCGGGTGAGGAGTGTGGTCACCGCACAAGAGATAGCGACACCGCCCCAGCCCGCGCGAATACAAACCACCGTCCACTGAGTCCGCGAGGACTTAGCCGGTCACCAAGGAAAACCGCCAGGAGCAAGGCAACCAATGACGAACCCTCTCCAGTCCGCGTAAGCTAAGCGGACAAGGCATCAGCCCGCAAAGCTCCAAGCACTTCAGGACAACAAACCCCCTTCAATGGCTGTCCGCACCAACCCGAGGCAGTCCGCAAGACACACACCTCAATCCGCCACAAGTCCACGTCCAAAGGCAGCTAAAGACAGACCGCCCGGTCACAGCGGACTCGGCGGATACGGCGGACACACTGAACTCGACACCAAGTGTGACCAAGCCCAAAACCATAAGGGGCTAATGCGAGCTTGGCGGACGCAAAACTCCAGTCCGCCAAAACACCACAGCGCAGACCGCCACAGTCCGCGAGCTCCTCGCACTCCTGCCCTATCACAACGATCTAATCTCGGACTCCAAAACCAGGCCGCCACAACGATCTCCACAGCAACTCGCCTGCTGTGCCACCAGAGCTCGACAAGGCCTCAGCCAAGCTCTAAGCTTAGTCCGCAATAGCCAATACCGTGGACACATCAGTCCGCAAGCTTCCCGCGGACAAGAGCCAACCCGCCTTTCAGCACAGGCTTGCACCCGCGACCACTGAGCAAAGCACCAGTCCGCAAGCCTCTCTATCCGCAGATACCAGGCCGCACCAAACCGCGGACTCCATGCCACAACCCACTCAGAACACAGCCGGCTTCCACCAGACTTTTCACCAGGCCGCAAACCTCAGTCCGTCCAGTCCGCCCAGTCCGCCAAGGCAGTCCGCCACAGGCCGCGCGGCCTGTCCCGTCACCCACTTCCACTTCACAAATTTCAACACTCCCCCTTGAAGTGAGAAGTGGTGACCAAGCCCAGCAAGCTGCGCAAGCGTTCAAAGGGCCCCTTCGACAGTGGCTTCGTGAAGATGTCAGCAAGATTATCTTCACTCCGAACATGCCCGACCAGCAGAGATCCTTCCAACACCTTCTCCCTGATGAAATGGTGATCAATCTCTATATGCTTGGTCTTGGCGTGACACACTGGATTGTTTACCAGTTTGAGAGCACTCTCATTGTCACCCCGGAGTAAAGTAGGCCCTTGCACTTCTTCATGGACATCCTCTATAAGTCTCCTCAACCAAACGGCTTCCCGAGCAGCCAAGGCCGAAGCCTTATACTCCGCCTCTGTGGTTGAAACTGACACCGAGTCCTGCTTCTTGCTACACCACGAGATGCTAGCTGAACCGCAAGTGAATACATAACCCGAAGTAGACCTTCGATCATCCGAATCACCGCCATAGTCAGCATCCGTGTACCCGAGCAACGCAAACTCCGCGTCCCTTCCATAGAGGAGTCCCATATCAGAAGTCACCTTGACATACTTCAGAATCCCCTTTGCCTCCACTAGATGAGATTGCCTTGGTTCAGCCATATACCGACTTACTCGGCCAACAGCATAAGCTATATCCGGCCTTGTAATCGTCAGGTAAATCAAGCTCCCAACAAGAGCCCTGAACACCAAGAGATTATTAAGGACCCTTCCCTCATCTCGTCGAAGCTTTAGCCCAGGTTCCAGTGGAGTAGAGCACTTCTTCCCTTCGCCCATGCCAAACCTCTTCACAATACGATCAGCATACCCTTTCTGGCTAATGAGAATCCCGCACTCCTTCCTCTCCACTTCCAGACCAAGAAAGTGATGCAACTCTCCTAGGTCTTTCATCTCGAAGCGTATAGCAAGCTCAGCCCTGAGCCTTGCTACTTCCTCCTCCGAATTCCCTGTGATGATCATGTCATCCACATACAGTAGGACCAAGACTCGAAGCTCTCCCTTTTTCTTGACGAACAAGCTTGAATCCGAGTTGGAAGCAAAGTATCCACAGAATTGCAGGTACTCTGCAATCTTCCCATACTACGCTCTAGGAGCTTGCTTCAACCCGTAGAGAGCCTTCCTGAGTTTGCAGACATAGTCCGGATGCTTCTCAAAGACGAAACCAAGCGGCTGATCCATGAAGATGTCCTTGTCAATCTCTCCGTAAAGAAAGGCATTCTTCACATCGAGTTGCCACAACCTCCATCCCTTGCTAGCAGCCAAGGCGATCACCACTCTTACAGACGTCATCTTCGCAACTGGACTAAATGTCTCCTCATAATCTTCTCCATACTGCTGTGAGAATCCTCTAGCGACCAGGCGAGCCTTGAACCGATCAATGCTCCCATCAGCCTTCTTCTTCAACTTATACACCCACTTGCAAGTAACCGGAGTAATGCCATCAACCTTGGGCACAAGATCCCAGGTTTCATTCTTCTTCAGAGCATCAATCTCTTCCTTCATGGCACCTTCCCACTCCTTCACTCCAGTGGCCTCGTTGAAGTTTGCAGGCTCTCGCTCATCCAGAGGACCTGCAAAGAAGCAGGAGACAAAGCTCACTGCATTCCCATCACAGTACCGAGCCGGTGGCTTAACCACCCTCTTCGATCTCCGAAGACATGGCTCCTTGCTCACGGCTTCCGTTGCTTCTTCAGGCTCCACTCCTACCTGGGGCAAGCATTGAGCAGTGCTCCCCCTGCTTCCTGAGCCAGAAGGCTCAGCCTCGGAGTTCGAAGCAACAGGAGCTGCTGGTGAAACAACAAGCTCCTCTTCCAAGCCTTCAGCAGCCTCCACCGGTGCTTCATCAACCTTGCTACTTCCGGTAAGCTCTACCGAGCCACCTCCATATGACGTCAGCTCGTCAAAGACAACGTCTCTTGACACCACGAACTTCTTCGTCACAGGGTCCATGCATTTCCATCCCTTCTTCCGTTCATCGTAGCCAACAAAGACAAGTTTCCTTGCCTTCGCATCCAGCTTTGTCCGTGAAGCATCCGGGACATGCACATAGCAAGTTGAACCGAACACCCTAAGGTGTCCCACACTCGGCTTCTCCTTCAGCAACAGCTCAACAGGAGTCTTCATGTTGATAGGGCTGAGTGGCATCCGGTTGATAACATAGGCAACACAAGACATTCCCTCCGCCCAAAAGGACCTTGGGATATCTTTCGCATGAAGCCAGCATTTGCAGGTCTCCGTCAGATGACGGATCTTCCGCTCCGCTACCCCATTTTGTTGTGGAGTGTGAGCACAAGTAAGCTCTCGTTGGATCCCGTGCTTCCTGCAGAAGTTAGAAAACTCGGAGGAAACAAATTCTCCTCCGTTATCAGTTCTAAACTTCTTAACCCGCAAGCCAAGCCGGCCTTCTACCAACTCCTTGAACTCCACGAACAAACGGAAGGCTTCCGACTTCTCCTTTAAGAAGTACACCCAAGTATACCTTGAGTAGTCATCAACCAAGACAAGCATGTATTTGCTTCCACCAAGGCTGACAGTAACAGTCGGTCCCATCAGGTCGTCATGAATGCACTCCAATGGTTTCTTGCTCCTTGTTTGAGATTTATCAAACGGAAGGCGATGTGCCTTTCCATATTGACAGCCCGCACAAACATGCCCATCACCAAAGGAAGACAACTTCGGCAACCCCCTCACCAAACTTCTACATGCCATTGCCTTTAGCTTGTCCATGCCAACATGCCCCAGCCTCTCATGCCAGATAGCCGCACTATCATTGGCTCTCATCCTATCAACATAAGCACTGGTGGAAAGAACAAACAAGTTCTTCACCCTCCTCCCAACATGAGCAACATCAGCCTTTACCGCTGATACGTTGCGAAGGAACCTCACGTCTGTTGGCCCAAACAGAACGTGATACCCAGCGTCCACCGCGTTGGTCACCGAGAAGAGGTTCTTCTTCATGCCCGGCACGTGATACACACTCCTTAACGTGAGTGGCCCCTGATCACTACCCAAAGACACGACCCCCTCCTTCTCTACTGCATAAACAGTATTATCAGCAGTGATAATAGCTTCATTACCTGAGTAAGCCTGCATGGAGGTGAATTTCGACTTGTCTACGGTGAGGTGATGACCACACCCGGAGTCGACGATCCATTCGCTGTTGAAGTCCTCAGCAGATAAGGCCCGGACACAAGTGCCCGTCATGAAAGCTCCTCCCCATTCTGCTTCTTCACTTCGCGAGCAAGCTTCCTCCTTTCCCGCAGCATGCCCAGGATGCAGTTTGACCTTGCAGTCCCGCTTGAAGTGCCCTCGCTGATGACACCGGTAGCACTTCAAGTTCTTCTTCCAGTCCTTAGGAGCATTGCTCCTCTCCGGCGGATATGAAGATGAAGTCTCCTTCTCAACAGCGGCCTGCACCTTCTTCTTCTTCTTCTTCTTCCCTTCCCATCCCTTCTTCTTGCCTGAGAAGAGAGCCTCGCTGCCTTCCTGATTCAGATTCACTCCAGCCATCTGCCTTGCTAAGCTCTCCTGCGAGGCAAGCAGATTCTCCAGCTCCAGCAGCGACGGCTGAGTATCCCACCCTTGAACAGATGTGACAAAGGCCACATACTCCTTCCGCAAGCTGCGGATAATGTGCCTTTTCATCTTTGCCTCAGAGATAGGCTCATCAGGATCCAGTGCCGACAGCTCAGCACACAAGCTCTTCATCTTTAAGAAGTACTTGGAGATGGAACGGTCTCCCTGAGTTGCCCTGGCCAACTCATTCTCCAGGAACTAAAGCCACGCCACATTCTTCCTATTGAACAACTCATCAATGGTTGTCCAAATATCAGCAGCCGACTCACATCCAATGATGTGATCAAATAGTTCCGGAGAGATAGCTCTCTTCAGAACGAACTCTGCCTTAGCATTTGTTCTTCTCCAGAGCCTCACCTGCTCAGCAGTACCGAAAGCAGCAGTTACTTCCTGTCTGTCGTCTCCACCGACAACTTCCCACAGCTCCTCGCCCAGAAGATAACTCTTCATGCACGACTTCCACTTCTTGTAGTTAGTCGGCGTTAAGAGTTCAATGCCCAGACCTCTTGCTAAGCTTCCTTCCATTGCAACCACCTGTTGGTACCCTTCAGCAGCTCCGAGCAACAACACAGGTTGATCACCACTCAATCACTGAGTAACAACGCTGGTTGACCTCCGCTCACGCAACTGAACCTCCGCAACCTCAGAAACCTGCCTCTGATACCATGTTAAATTTTCTCAACGTGGTCAGCAATATAGCCCAAACGCCAAATTAATATCTTCGGAACTACCCAGTTCGCACGCTGAACCTGCGGAAAGCCCAAGGACTAGAGGTTGCACCCAACAAAACAATGGAAGCACAAGAAGGTCTTTTTATGCATTCACTTCTTTACAATCCGAGGCATACATAGCGAGACATGATTTCGCTTATATTACAGCTGAAAACAGAAAGAACACAAAAAACAAGCCGGGCGGACAGCACCGGAGTCCGCCGAGACCGCGAGGTCGCCGAGACCGCCGAGACCGTTGAGCTCGCCCAAGCTATGCTGCAATCCGCCGAATACCACGGAGTCCGCCGAAGCCGCGAGGCCGCGCGGACAGACCGTTATTCGCCTCCTGCTGAACTCGAACTGAGGAACACCCCTACCCGCCTGAAACCGGCGGACAGGTTATTGAAGCTGGCAAAGTTGAAACAGAACTGACAAGCAGCAGAGCGACCTCCTGCTGAGTCCGCAGAGACCGCACACTTCCAAGCACTTGACCGAAGTCACAGCCAAACTCCTGGCTCCTTGAAGTTATCCGCGCGACCTGCACACAGCAAACCGTCAACCTGAAACAATCCGCGCGGACTGGCAAACACAGACCGCATCACTTCGCACCCCCCAACTTACTGTTCACTATAGTTGCTGTAGATGTGCCAGGGGGGTCCTATTTATTGGCCGGGTGAGGAGTGTGGTCACCGCCCAAGAGATAGCGACACCACCCCAGCCCGCGCGAATACAAACCACCGTCCGCTGAGTCCGCGAGGACTTAGCCGGTCACCAAGGAAAACCGCCAGGAGCAAGGCAACCAATGACGAACCCTCTCCAGTCCGCCTAAGCTAAGCGGACAAGGCATCAGCCCGCAAAGCTCCAACCGCTTCAGGACAGCAAACCCCCTTCAATGGCTGTCCACACCAACCCGAGGCAGTCCGCAAGACACACACCTCAATCTGCCACAAGTCCACGACCAAAGGCAGCTAAAGACAGACCGCCCGGTCACAGCGGACTCGGCGGATACGGCGGACACACTGAACTCGGCACCAAGTGTGACCAAGCCCAAAACCATAAGGGGCTAATGCGAGCTTGGCGGACGCAAAACTCCAGTCCGCCAAAACACCACAGCGCAGACCGCCACAGTTCGCGAGCTCCTCGCACTCCTGCCCTATCACAGCGATCTAATCCCGGACTCCAAAACCAGGCCGCCACAATGATCTCCACAGCAACTCGCCTGCTATGCCACCAGAGCTCGACAAGGCCTCAGCCAAGCTCTAAGCTTAGTCCGCAACAGCCAATACCGCGGACACATCAGTCCGCAAGCTTCCCGCGGACAAGAGCCAACCCGCCTTTCAGCACAGGCTTGCACCCGCGAGCACTGAGCAAAGCACCAGTCCGCAAGCCTCTCTATCCGCAGATACCAGGCCGCACCAAACCACGGACTCCATGCCACAACCCACTCAGAACACAGCCGGCTTCCACCAGACTTTTCACCAGGCCGCAAACCTCAGTCCGCCCAGTCCGCCCAGTCCGCCAAGGCAGTCCGCCACAGGCCGCGCGGCCTGTCCCGTCACCCACTTCCACTTCACAAATTTCAACATAAATTACATGGTATAGCCTCCCTTTTATAGAATGGAGGAGATGCGAGAGATTACAAATAAACAATGTGGGACTAAAAAATTTCAAGAACAAGCGATTTAACATAAATATAGGTCGCCAAACCGTGCGATTTGATGAATGGGAAAACCGCCCGGCAACCACAAGAGAAAGACACCCAACCGCCAAACTAGACCGCCAGGTCGCCCGGTCTCCAAGTCGTTAGGGACAGAATGACAAACCGCCAGAGCACCAACAACAACAGGACAGCAACCAAACCACAGGAGAGAAACCGACAGACCGCCCGTACTGCAACCCACCAGAATCAGACCGCCAGACCGCCGGGTCTCTAATCTGCAACACTCCCCCACAAGCTGGAGCATATATATCGATCATGCCTAGCTTGTCGCAAATGTGATGAAAAGAGACAGATATTGGCTTGGTGAAAATATCAGCCAACTCTTTATCGGAGGTGACGAATGGAGTACAGATTTGTTCCTTCAGAATCTCCTCTTGAATGAAATGGCAGTCAACTTCTATGTGCTTGGTTCTCTCATGGAACACCAGATTTTTAGAGATGTATATGGCGGCTTTGTTGTCACAAAACATAGGTAGAGGATGGTCGTAGACCTCTCCTAAGTCAAGCATAAGAGCCCGTAACCACTTCAGTTCACACGTGGTCGATGTCATACTTCGATATTCTGCTTCCGAACTGGACCCGGAGACTACCGACTGCTTTTTGCTTTTCTAGCTCACAAGGTCCCCCCCCCCACAAAGGTGAAAAATCCTGAAGTAGACTTGCAGTCTCCTTTTTCATCGGCATAGCTGGAATCGGAGTACGCTTCAACCCTTAAATGACCATTCTTTTGAAAGAGAAGTCCTTTCCCAGGAGCTGATTTAATATACTCCAATATTTTCAGGGCCGAATGTAAATGACACTCCCTAGGAGCTTGCATGAATTTTCTAACCTTGCCAACAACATAGGCAATGTCAGGTCTGGTCACTGTGAGATATATGAGTTTACCAACCAGACGTCTGTACCTCGTAACATCAGAAAGAAGAGGAGAGTCATCTGTCCATGTTTTATCTTCCCTAGTCATCATGGGACATCAGACAGGTTTAGCCCCAGTCCACACTGCCTCTTTTAACAAGTTAAGAGCATACTTCCGTTGGGATAGGACAAGAGAAGCGGGCTTCCGAGAAATTTCTATCCCCAAAAAGTATTTTGGAGATCCCATATCCTTTGTAACTAGGTGTTGCCGAAGATGCTTCTTTGTCAAGATTATCCCAGCTTGGTCATCTCTAGTGAGAAGAATATCATCCACATATACTGCAAGCACCACTAGGCCCATAGAAGTTCTACGAGTAAATAGAGAGTGATCAACAGAACCCCTCGTAAAACCAACACCCGCCACAATCCCGCTAAACTTGTCAAACCAAGCGCGAGGACTTTGTTTTAAGCCATAGATATCCTTCTTGAGCCAGCAAACATGTGTCTCCCCCTAAGTAATATACCCTGTAGGTTGCTCCATGTAGATCCTACTGAAGATCCCCATAAAGAAAGGCATTCTTCACATCCAGTTGTGAAATGGACCAATCTCTATTGACAGCCACAGAGAGAAGGACCCGAATAGTGCTGAGACGAGCAACTGGAGAGAAGGTGTCAAAGTAATCAACGCCATAAGTTTGGATAAAAGCCTTGGCAACAAGCCGAGCCTTGTAACGATTCACACTGCCATCGGGGAGGAATTTCACCACAAAAACCCAGCGACAGCCAACAATATATGTGCTAACAGGAGGAGGAACCAGGATCCAGGTACCCCGTTTAGTGAGAGTAGCAATCTCTTCATCCATGACAGCCTTCCAATGCGGAATGGCAAGTGCCTCCTGATAGGAATGGGGGGTGTAAGTGGAAGAGATAGCCAGTGCAAAGTCCCTATGAGCAGGCATTAGACGATTATAGGAAACAACTGCAGCAAGCAGATGCTGGGTACAAGCCCGAACCCCTTTATGAAGGGTAATGGGGAGGTCCAGGTCAGCAGTTGCCTCATTATCCGGAGCATCCGTAGTGGGGAGAGCTGGCCCGAGAGGACAGAGCGACGGCAGCAAAGAGGAGGGAGATGGCGGAGGTGGAGAGGGAGGAGGAGAGGATGGAGATGGTGGAAGAGGAAAGGCCTCAGTAGACAGGGATGGGATGGAGGGAAGAGGAGGAGGAAGACTAGATTCCACAGGAATAGGAGAGGAGTCGTTAGAGAAATAGGGAGCATTCTCAAAGAAAGTAACGTCCGCGGAGACGAATTGTTTGCGAAGGATGGGGTCAAAACAACAGTAGCCTTTCTGAGTGGTAGAGTAGCCCAGAAAGACAAATTTGGTGGAGTGAGGGGAGAGTTTGTCGCGGGTGGCAGCAGGAGCATGCACAAATGCCGTGCAACCAAGGATACGTAGAGGAAGACGGAAGGGATCCTTTCCGGGATAGAGAATAGAGAAGGGCGTTTTACCACGGAGAACAGTGGAGGGAATGCGATTGATGAGGTAGCAACAAATGAGAACAGCATAGCCCCAGTAGGAGCGGGAACATGCATTTGCGTAAGTATGGTGCGAGCAACATCAAGGAGGTGACGGTTTTTTGCATTCCGCCACCCCATTTTGTTGGGAGGTGTAAACATAACTTGTTTGATGAAGAATTCCATGTTGCATACAAAATGAGGAAAAAGCGTGACTAACGTATTCTTTGGCATTATCAGAGCGTAATACTTTAATAGAAACATCAAACAGATTTTTGATTAAATGATAAAAAGATTGCCATACATCAAATAGTCCAGAGCGTTCTCGTGAGAGATACAGCCAAGTACAACGTGAGAAATCATCAATGAAAGTAACAAAATAAGAGCTGCCCGACCAACGGTGAGGGTAGGAGCAGGGCCCCAGATGTCAGAGTGAACAAGATCAAATGGACGGGTAGAGCCATGGCCTTGCTTTGGGGTGAAGGAGGAACAGTGATGCTTGCCAAGCTGACAGGAATAACAGTTGAGAGGTGAACTGTGCGGAGGGAGGTGAGGTAGCAGCTGATGAAGATGCCGTGGAGGAGGATGCCCAAGATGGAGATACCATTGTAGGAGATCTGTAGAAGAGGAGGAGAAGGTGGATAGAGCAGAAACATTATCGAGGGAGTAGAGGCCGCCTCTCTCAGTCCTAGTAGCAATCGTCCGTTGGGAGCTCGGATCCTGAAAAGAGCAAGAAGTGGGAGTGAATGTGACGGAGCATTGAAGCTGCTTGCATAAAGATGTAACTGATAACAAATTGCAGGGAAACTTAGGCACATAGAGAGTGTCGGCCAAGTGAAGAGACGGAGTGACATGAACCACTCTCGTGTCCTGAACTAGGGAGGAAAAGCCATCTGCAATAAGGACCGGAGGCAGCCGATCATACGTTTCAAGGAGAGAAAAGCATTAAGGATTACCCGTCATGTGATTAGTTGCACCAGAGTCGATGGGCCATTTACCTTGAGTAACAATGTGAGCACTACCTGAGGAAGTGACCACCAACGCAGATTGCTTGGAAGAGGAGGTGGAAGCATCACTAGAAGGGCAAAGATGTGGATGTTTCATCCAGCATCGATCCACAAGATGCCCTATGTGGCCACAGTGAGAGCAGAGGAAGCGGGAAGAACTCCGACCACCAGAGTGATGGTTGCGACTACCAGAGCCGCTCCGTTCAGTCTGGTGAGCATATTGTTCTGGAGGAGGATGAGAAGACAGAAGCGGACACTGAAGAAGAGATGTAACCGCTGCAATATGTGCAGCCGTTGTTTCCAACTTGGGAGAGTCCGCTTCACCCAAGATTTGTTGGCGAATCATGCCGTGGGAATCAGGAAGCCGGAGGAGGCAGCACACAACAAACAATTCTTAAAAGTGATTGTGTTGTTCGGCAAGATCCACAGAGAAGGGGTGATATTGAAGAATTTCATCCCCAAGAGCTTGAATCTGTTGATAAGCGATAGCAGGAGACATAGACGGACGGGCAAAGAGGTCCGCATATAAGATATAAATGCGGGATGTCTGAGCCCCCTTTGAGTACAGAGCAGAAAGATGAAGTCATGCCTTCTTGATCGTCTCATCATGACGGATAACAGGAAGACATTCATCGGAAAGACTGTTAGAGAGCCAAGTGCGGACAAGCGCATCGCTAGCATCCCAGTCATCAAATTCAGCAAAAGTGGTGGTAGGAGGATCATTGGTAAGGTGGTGGCATTTGCATTGTGAGCGGAGGAGGAAGGTGAAGGAGACGCTCTAATCCGGATAGTTGGATCCAACAAGCTTGGAGACGGTACCAAGATTCCCGGAAGGAACGGGAGGAGGAGGAGTTATGACAGGAGTAGCGGTGGTGGTAGAAGAGCTGGAAAGGGCCATGGAAGAAGCCGCACGGGTAGAGGGAAGAGATAAAGGCTGCGCGGGAAGAAAAAGACCGGGGCAGATAAAATGCCATGCGGAGAGAGAAGCCCGCAGCGAACAGAAGAAGAATCCGCAACTAAAAAAAGGAAGAAGTCATGCGGGAAGAGAGCAGGCCGCGCGAACAGAAGACCGAGAAGCCGCGAAAAGAGTCTGCGGAGAAGAAGAAGGCCGCACAAACATAGAGCAGCGACAAAAGGAGGAGAGGTCGCGCAAATAAGAGGAAAGAAGGAGATCAGGTCGCGCGGGCAGAGAAAGGCACTGAATCAGGCGGACAAGATCGCAGGCTCTGATACCATGTGCGAACAGAAAAAGAAAGTCCAGAAAATGGACAAACAAAAATTTTTGTATTCCAAAAAAGGTTTCAATTACATGGTATAACCTCCTTTTTATAGAATGGAGGAGATGAGAGAGATTACAAATAAATAATATGGGACTAAAAAATTTCATGAACAAGCGATTTAACATAAATACAGGTCGCCAAGCCGTACGGTTTGATGAATGGGCAAACCGCCCGGCAACCACAAGAGAAAGACACCAAGCCGCCAAACTAGACCGCCAGGCCGCCCTGTCTCCAAGTCACCAGGGATAGAATGACAAACCGCCAGAGCACCAACAACAAAAGGACAACAACCAAACCGTAGGAGAGAAACCGAAAGACTGCCCGGACTGCAACCCGCCAGAATCAGACCGCCAGACCGCCCGGTTTCTAATCTGCAACAATAAAGGACTATAAGTAAAGAAACAATAGTATTGGAAAGAAGAGCAGTATACCAAAAGTAAGTATTGTGGGGAAATGTAAATATCTACAGCTATGCTACTATCACAGGAGTACCTTAACTTATATGAATGTCCATACAAACTTATAAGTTAAGATTTTAGAAATTATAACATATCATATAAAAGAGCTCATACTAATTTATATGATAAGGATCTGCAGTATGAATGTCCTAATAAGCATATGTATACTATGACATGTTATGCATGATATGTTTCATACAAGTGCAACTCAAACACATGACTCTATGATCACAGACCTTTATTTCTCACTTTTTGGAGTTATCAGAACTCTCTGGTACCACCGTTATGGCTATTGCAGTAGTGGATAGAGCGTCTCCACTTCCAAGGCGGGTATACACACTATCGGGCTCAAACCCTTCGTACGCCTCTGTATACATCCTAGGTGCACTCTAGAGTCTCTGCGTACTAATTTACTGGATATCTCCACCAATCGTTTTAGTCGAGTGTGTGTTTTCGGGGATCGTCCTTCAGACCGCAATGTAAAACAACCCACTGGCCTCTCAAACCCTCACATCTCGCTAGAGTCACTGTACTAAAACCAAGCCTCCAGATCGCTGGACCAACCCATCCTGATATAAAACATCCGTGCTTCCAACTCGTAGGACTAAAACTGTCCTAATATCAAACCCCCGAGCCTCCAGCTCGCTGGACTAAACATGTCCTGATATCAAACAACCAAGCCTCTATCTCGCACGACTAATCCGTCCTGATATACAACTCCCGAGCCTCCAGCTCGCAGGACTAACCTATCTCGGTATCAAACACCCGATCCTCCAGCTCGCGGGACTAAACTCGTCCTGATATTAAACACCTGAGCCTCCAGCTCGCAGGACTAAACCCGTCCTGATATATAACTCTCGAGCCTCCAACTCACAGAACTAACCTGTCCCAATATCAAATAACCGAGCCTACAGCTCGCAGGACTAAACCCATCCTGATATCAAACACCCGAGCCTCCAACTCGCAGGACTAAACCCGTCCTGATATTTAACTCCCGAGCCTCCAGCTTGCATGACTAACCTGTCCCGGTATCAAAAACCCGAGCCTCTAGCTCGCAGGACTAATCTGTCCTGATATACAACTCCCGAGCCTCCAGATCGCAGGACTAACCTGTCCCGGTATCAAACACCCGAGCCTCCAGCTTGAGGGACTAAACTCGTCCTGATATATAACTCCTGAGCCTCCAACTCGCAGGACTAACCTGTCCCAGTATCAAACACCCGAGCCTCCAGTTCGCAGGACTAAACTTGTCTTGTAACCTTCCAACCCTACACGGGTGAGTTTGTCACATTGTTCCCTTAACCTATTAGACTACACTTGTCTAATTTACGTTATGCATACTATTTTAGGGTTAATCCTAGACTTCCCGAGGTCATCCGTTGAAGGGCTCGCAGTGGTAATAGGCAATACGATGGTCTGAATCCCAAATCCCCTTTCCAGGACACTTACTTTTATTAGTGTCTACCCATTATTAATACCCCAATCTCGTAGTTGCTATTGAGTAAACTTAATGACTTAAGATAATTATTGGGAGAACGACGATCTTTCGCCGGACCCCGCCCTAGCCATTCTCTTTGGTGACTTGCACTCAAACACTCGATACTAGGTAGTGACAAGATTCTGACCAGAGTTTCAACTTCCCAACACATCTCTCAATTCAACTATATCTCATTACCGTGAATGCCCTAATACGACATGTCATTTTACTAAATGCAGCCCATGACTTGACCCTAACCCATATGAGGTGATTTCCGATTCCTTAGGTCAAAGGCCTCCAAATTTTTATCATAGGTTAATCATATGATTATTAGTGACAGATCAAAAGTCCAAAATTTTTCTAATTATTTTGGACCATAATTAAAATTATTTAATTAAGTGACCTAAGTCACATTGAACATGAACTACCATAACCATAGGTCCTCAAGGTCCAATTAATTTACCTGATGTTCATCTTGGCTAAAAAGACTAGTAAACCAAACATCCTAATTTTACAAAATGATTTGGCCCCTGTTTTCTATTTATGACTAAAATCACAATATTACCCTAGTACAAATGAAGTACTAAAAATAGTCAACTAAAAATTCAGGAAAAATTCCAAGTCATTAATATTGTTAAGATAGAGCTCAAGACAAATTTTCACAGTTATATCTAGGGATTTGACCTAGGATTTCCAAAATTCAAAATATTTACGAAAATGTCATTATCATTACAAGTATCATAAACAATCATCCAAAAATTCTAATAAAATTTTACAGTGTTCACAATACTAAAATAAGGGTCTAAACAAATTATCATAATTTTCCAAGTGTACTAATCATCCTTTTAATCAAAATCTCATAACGGTATAATTGGAATTATATTATTTTCACAAGATATAGTTCTCAAAAATTCTCACAAATTTTACAGAGAAATGATATGATATTTTAGTGCTTGTGTCAATACTCTAGAATTTTCCAAGTTCAATTGCCCCAGTTTTCTTTTAAGACACATTAGTGTGCTAATTTTGAAATAAATCTAAACTATGAGATTTTTTATTCTAAAATCCTATTTTTTCCATTAAAGGAGTATTCCACCTCCCTAAATCTCTGGCCAAAATTTAATGGACATGCATTGGGTCAAATGGGCTAAATTCCCATTTTGCCCCTTTAGACTATTAGCACACAATTTTCACTTATACCTTCACCATGCATGTTGGAACCTCTGACATGCAGAGTTCCAAATGGCTCCAGATTTTTATCAAGGTAATAAAATGTTATTAGAGTCATTCCACCTAAATTTGGGGGCATTTGGAGTGGAAGGTCTCCCTAAATTTTACTTATTTGATAAATCAAATATTTACTAAAACTATAGAAAAATGTCTTCCAAAACTTCTGATTTTTGTGAACAGTCTAAGTCTAGTATACATATATGCGTGATCTAAATTTCACTACATGTGGATTTGTAGTTTAACCAAGGCACTCATTTTAATTTCTGCCTTAGCTTAGGAGCAGTCCTAGGATAATAGCCCTACAAGGAGCTACATTACTCCAAATGAAATGTTTAAGGTGTCAAATTAAACTTGAGACCTAGATCTACAACTTTCGTGTTGGTGACAATTTCTAAATTTTCGTATAATGGGCCTAGATTTAACATGCACTTTGCAGTATAAAATGTGACAGAAATTTAAAATAATATTTAATCATATAATAGTTTAATATGATTTTAATCAACGATATCAGGTCATCTTTTCCAATGAGCCAACGGCACATATTCAACCCATCTATAGCAGCTTGATCTCATAATTCCATCCACCTGGGCCATAGCCACCGCCAGAGATTATCATCACCACCTTTGTTGGGGTGGTGGATAGCGTTTCCCAGCAATATGGCCCGGCAAATCCGAGCAAGAATAAAATGCTCAAAACATCTCAAATATCTCCCTTGGCATCGGGCTCGATTGAGCCCGATATCTCTCCTATTTGATCTAGATTTCTAGCACAAAGGGAGAGGAGGAGAAACATACCATGATTGGGGACCGACAGTAGCGGTGGCGGCAGTTGGCCGTGGACTTTCTCCTCTCCGGTGAGCTTGCTCCCGAGCTCAATTCTCCCCCAAAAGCTTGGATCAGGGTATAGAATTTCACTCCTTTGGACCTTTTGAAGCTAATGGGAAGGTTTATTTTGACTAGATGTGGCTGTATAAGGAGATATCACTATGGGAATTTCGGTTCAAGCTTTGGATACTTCACCGTGAGATCCTAGTGTCCACCACCCCTTGAATCTTGTTGGGAAATACTGCGTGGGTTCAGAGGTAGGCTTGGTAAGAGATGAGGGCCACATGGACTGCATTCCTTATTTCCCTTCTTTTCTCTCTTCCACTTAGGAAAATTCCCAAAATACCCTCATGCATGTTACTACCCTCCAAACCCCAAGGGTAGGGGCTGTAATTGAGCACTTGGGCTGCTAATGACCCATAGTCCATAGCCTTAGCCCATTGGAAATGAGCTTGGCTTCTTAATTCCTCCTTTAGGCTTAATGTTGACCAATTTTGACTTTGGGGTTGACTTGCTCAATTTGATGAGTGGGCTAGCCCCACTTGATGGTCATGAAACCTATGATATCACCCAACATGCGTTAGCCCATGGCTCAAGGCCTTAGCCCATTAGGAATGGGCTTGGTTCTTAAATTCCGTATTTAGGTCTAAGGTTGACCAAGTTTGACTTTGGATTGACTTGGTCAATTTGATGAGTGGGCTGGCCCCACTTGATGGTCATGAGACCTATGACACCACCCAACATGGGTTGGGCCATGGTGATGCCCTACTTGGGGTAATTGGACCTATGTTTGAGGTTTTGGCCAAATTAGGGTTAGGGTTGATTTTGGACAACTTGGGTCAATGTGTGACCCTATGATTGGGCTTTTGGGTCACTTAGATTTATTTTAGGGTTAGGGGCATAGTAGTGAGGTCAAGTTGTACTTATGGTTTCAATTTGGGCTAGTTTGACCTAAGTGGACTTGAACCCTATAATGGGCTCCATGTGAGTCCACCCAAATCCAAGGGCCCAAAGGTCAATACCTAGCCTAATTCTTCTCTCTCACTACATGTCCTACCTTAATATAAGTTAAGGGGTCTAAAAGAAAATGGGATGTTACAAGTTGTCTGGCTAGTGTTAGGCTCCCAGATTACGGAGTTTGTATGTGTTGAGTCCGCCTGTGTTATCACAGATTGTGGAGTCCATCTGATGAACAATAAAATATTTAATAGATGTTAATGCAAAAAAAATCCTAATTGTCGCAATGTGACAAATATGTGAGTATATATTAGAGTAGTTTATACCACTCACTTGACTGAAGTCTTTGCCAACTAGATGTGTTTGGTATTTAGCGATACTCCCATTAGTATTGAGTTTCTTTTTCAGGACTCACTTACTTCCAATGGTTGTAGCCCCTTTGGGCAAGTCAACCAATGTCCAGGTTTAGTTTTGCAAGAGAGAATTCATCTCATCATCTATGACTTATTTCCATAAAAAAGAATACCTAGATCGCATCGCTACCTTATAGGTAGGTGGATCAGCTTCTACTTGGTAAGTCAGAAAATCTATATCGAAGCTTTTAGGCACTCGTTCTTAATTAGATAACTTTTTAGATGTTAAAACACTAGTGTCTATGAGCTCAATGCCAGAAATTCTTAATTTGGCTCAACAGTAGTCTCAATATTAGTGGCTAACAGACTTGGAAGGGTCAGTTTTTTATCTTTAAGAAACTTATCCTCAAAGAAAATAGCATCTCTAGATTTTATTATAGTATTTGTTAATAGATCAAGAAAACTATCTACAGGACTATCCTCTGCACATCCTTGATAGATATAGGTGTTTGTACTAGATCCAATCTTAGCTCCCCTGCAGTCAGGTATCCTAACATAAGTAATATATCTCAATCTCTTATGATTGTCAAATCTTGGAGGTCTCTTAAACTAAAGCTCATAGGGTGTTTGTTTCAACTTTGCAAGAGCAGCTTTATTCAGAATGTGATTTGAAGTCAGTACAGCTTCACTCCAATATAGATCTCTTCAGCCAGATCTCCATTCAGAAATATAGTCTTGACTTCCATCTGATGAATAGTAAAATGTTCAATAGATGTTAACGTGAGAAGAATCCTAATTGCTGCAATGTGACAAATAGGTGAGTATATATCAATATAGTTTACACGACTCACTTAATATAATGGCCTCCCCAGCCACAACTTGAAAGCACGACCGTCGGCACCCCTAGAACCACGATCGAAAGTGTTCAGCCACAAATATTCTGCAGACTATGCACCCCAACCCCTCTCCTTCCACCGACGGGTTGTTGGAGGTTGGAGCCTCCCTTTGATGAGAAATGATTCAGTTAAGTGTGTTGAAATTTGTGAAGTGAAAGTGGGTGATGCAGCAGGCCGGGCGGTCTGACCGGTCTGACTCTGCAGTCTGGGCGGACTGATGGTTGCGGCCTGGGTGACTTGGCCTGGTTGGACTTAGTGGCTTGGCTGTTCTTATGGAGCGGCCTGTGCGGCCTGTCTTTGGAGGTTTGGTGGCGGTGCTCTACTCGACCTGTGGCTCTACAGTTAAGCCGGTTCTTGTGGTAACTGGGCAGATTGGTGGTTATCCACGGGAGTTATAGCAGACACGGTTGCGTCCGCGGTGTCTGCTTTAGCGTACTATTTCTGGAGATCGGCATTGGTCCTTGCCGAGCTCTCCAGTGTTGCAGTGAGTGGCCACATTTTTTGTGGCAGACTGTCCTGATGTTGGCGGTCTTGGTCTTTTATGTCCGCCATGCTCGGGCCAGTTGCTTGATGGACTGCGGGACTTGGTCATTTTCTGTGATAAGTCCATGGTGTTCGCAGCGTCCGTAGAGTCCACTATTGACCGGGCGGACTGCCTGTTGGTCGTGTTCTCGTGGTAGACTGTGGCGTTATTGTCGAGTTATGCGGACTGCCGCTTCATCCTCGTATAGTGTGCAGACTGATGCAGCATGGGTTGTGGCTGTGTCCGCGTGCTTTGTTGAGTGGCGGACTGGCGCTATGCTTGCATGTTGTGCGGACTGGCGTAGTTTCCGCATGGTGGCATTCTATTCTTTGACCTGGCGCTTGACGGGTTTTTTGAAGTTTTGCCAAGTTCTTGCAGAGTTGGCAGACGCGGATGTATTAGCTGCGAACTGGTGCAGTGACTCTATTCAGTAGGGCGGTGACCACACTCCTCACCCTGCCTATAAATAGACGCCCCCCCCACGGCACGTCTACAGTAACTGAGTGAACAGTAAGTTGAGTCTTGGTTGAGTAGAGAAAATCGATTGCTGTTTGCAGGTCCCGCAACTAGCACTGTGGAGCCAGGAGTTTGTCTTTAACTTCGGTCAGGATCAGTAAAGTTTGTGGTTACAATCGACGGTCTCAGCAGGTCGCTTCTGCAGCTTGTCAGTTTTCTCTGCTTCAGTTTTCCAAGTTCAATAACCTGTCCGCCAGACTCGGGAAGGTAGGCGGTATGTTATTCAGTTCGACAGCAATCAGCGAATAACGGTTTGTCCACGCGACCTCGCGGTCTCAGCGGTCTCCGTGTTCTATTAGTCTTCTAGTAGCAATAGCAGTTCGGGCTGGCTCAGCGACCTTGGCGGACTGGGCAGTCTCGGTGGTCTCCAGTTCTATCCGCTCGGATTGTTTTGACATTCTGTTTTTCCTTGTGTACTGGCGAAATCATGTCTCGCCACGTATACCTCACCTTGTAAAGAAGTGAATAAATATATGATTTGCTTGTTCCTTCTACTTGCATTTGGTGTTTGAGCTTGCTTTCCTGGTTTCCGCTTGATCAAGGTATGATCTTGATAGCTTTGATAATATTAATTTGGCGTCAGACTATCTCGTTGATCACTTTGAGAAAATTCAACATGGTATCAAAGCGATGTTTAGTTGCTTGAGCGTTGATCAACTTGTGTTGTGCTCTGTGCTTCTGAAAGCTTAACCAAGGTTGCTGTAAATGGAAGGGAACTATGCAAGAGGTCGGGGTATTGAACTCTTAACCACGACTAACTTTAAAAAGTGGAAGTCGTGTATGAAGAGTTTTCTTCTGGACGAGGAGCTATGGGGGGTCGTCATTGGTGACGATTGACAGGAAGTTACAGCTGCGTCTGGGACTGCTGAGCTGGTGAGAGTCTGGAGGAAAACTAACGCAAAGGCTAAGTTTACCATCAAGAGGGTTGTTTCACCGGAGTTGTTTGATCACATCTTTGGATGTGAGTCGGCTGCTGATATTTGGACAACTATTGATGGGTTGTTCAACAGGAAGAATGTGGCGAGGCTATAGTTCCTGGAGAATGAGTTGGCTAGGATGACTCAAGGAGACCTGACCATCTCTAAGTTATTTCTGAAGATGAAGAGTCTGCGTGCTGAGATATCAGCGCTTGATCCTGATGAGCCCATCTCTGATACCAAGTTGAAAAGGCACATTATCCGCGGCTTGCGGAAGGAGTATGTTGCCTTTATAACCTCTGTTCAAGGTTGTGCCACTAAGCCATCTTTGATGGAGCTTGAGAACCTGCTTGCTTCACAGGAAAGTTTGGCCAGACAGATGGCTGGAATCACTATCTCTAAAGAAGGTAGTGAAGTGCTATTCACAGGAAAAAGAAGAAGAAATGGAAGGGAAGAAGAAGAACACCGCTACTGAAAAATGAGCCTTCAACCTCTTATCAGCTAGAGAGGAGCATTGCTACTAAGAAGGATTGGAAAAAGAACTTGAAGTGCTACAGGTGTCATCAGCGTGGACACTTCAAGCGTGACTAAAAGGTCAAACTGCAACCTAGGCATGCTGCAGGCAAGGAGGAAGCTTGCTCTAATACTGAGAAAGCTGGATGGGGCGGAGCTTTCATGACAGGCACCTGTGTTCGTGCCTTGTCCATTGTCGACTTCAACGACAAGTGGATCGTGGACTCCGGCTGTGGTCATCACCTCATTGGAGACAAGTCAAAGTTCTCCTCACTGCAAACTTACTCAGACGCAGGTTATCACATTCTGTTTGGGCCAACAAAAGTGAAGTTCCTTCGCAAAGTATCAGCGGTAAAGGCTGATGTTGCTCATGTTGGGAGGAGAGTTACGAACTTGTTTGTTCTTGCAACAAATACTTACGTTGATCAGATGAGGTCTAATGATAGCACTGCTATATGAAATGAGAGGGTGGGGCATGTAGGAATAGATAAGTTGAAAGCTATGGAAAACAGGAGCCTTGTGAGAGGCTTGCCTAAGCTATCTTCCTTTGGTGATGATCACGTTTGCGCGGAGTGTCAGTACGTTAAAGCTCATCGCCTTTCGTTTGATAAGTCACAAATGAGGAGCAAGAGACCATTAGAGTGTAACCATGGTGACTTGATGGGACCAACCGTCACTGCTAGCCTTGGTGGGAGCAGATACATGCTCGTTCTGATTGATGACTACTCAAGATACACTTGAGTATATTTCTTGAAGGATAAGTCAGAAGCTTTCTGATTGTTTTTGGAGTTCAAGGAGCTAGTGGAGGGCCGGCTTGGCTTGTGAATCAAGAAGTTTAGATCATACAACGGTGGTGAGTTTGTCTCCTCCGAGTTTTCTAACTTCTGCAGGAAGCACGGGATCTAGAGAGAGCTTACTTGTGCTCATACTCCACAACAAAATGGAGTTGCAAAGCGGAAGATCCATCATCTGATAGAAACCTGCAAGTGTTGGCTTCATGCGAAAGACATTCATAGGTCCTTCAGGGCAGAGGGGATGTCTTGTGCTTCTTATATGATCAATCGGATGTTGCTCAGTCCGATTAACATGAAATATCCTTTTGAGATGTTGCTGAAGGAGAAGCCAAGTGTAGAACACCTTCGGGTGTTTGGATCAACTTGCTATGTGCATGTCCTAGTTGCTTCAAGGACAAAGCTTGATGCAAAGGCAAGGAAACGTGTCTTTGTAGGCTATGATGAGCGGAAGAAGGGATGGAAGTGCATGGATCCTACGAATAATAAGTTTGTTGTATCAAGAGACATGGTCTTTGATGAACTGACGTCGTATGTAGGAGGCTCCGTTGAGCTATCGGAGAGCAAGGTTCATGAAGAGCAGAAGGTGGCTGCAGAAGTTTTGGAAGTGGAGCTTGTTGTATCACCAGCAACTCCTGTTGCTTCAAGCTCTGGGGCAGAGGCTTCTGGTTCAGGAAGTAGGGGGAGCATTGCTCAAAGTGTGCCCGGGAATGGAGCTGAGCCTAAAGAAGCAACGGAGGTGGTGAGCAAGGAGCATACCCTTCGGAGATCAAAGAGGTTTGTCAAGCCACCAGCTCGATACTGTGATGGGAATGTAGTGAGCTTTGTCTCCTGCTTTTTTGTAGGTCCTCTGGATGAGCGAGAGCCTGCAAACTTCAATGAGGTCACTGGAGTCAAGGAGTGGGAAGATGCCATGAAAGAGGAGATTGCTGCTCTCAAAAAGAATGAAACCTGTGACCTTGTGCCAAAGGTTGATAACATTACTCTAGTGACTTGCAAGTGGGTGTACAAGTTGAAGAAGAAGGCTAATGGGAGCATTAATAGATATAATGCTTGCCTTGTTGCTCGTGTATTCTCACAACAGTATGGAGAGGACTATGAGGAGACATTTAGTCCAGTATCAAAGATGACTTCGGTTCGGGTGGTGATCGCCTTGGCTGCTTGCCAAGGATGGAAGATGTGGCAGCTTGATGTAAAGAACACTTTTCTTTATGGAGAGATTGATAAGGACATATTCATGGATCAGCCACTTGGATTTGTCTCTAAAGTTCATCCGAACTATGTTTGTAAGCTCAGGAAGGCTCTCTATGGGTTGAAGCAGGCTCCAAGAGCTTGGTATGGGAAGATAGCAGAATACCTCCAATTCTGCGGATATCTTTCTTCCAACTCGGATTCAAGCTTGTTCATCAAGAAGAACGGGGAGCTTCAAGTCTTGGTCCTGTTGTATGTTGATGATATGATCATCACAAGGAATTCAGAGGAGGAGGTAGCTTGGCTTAGGGTTGAGCTAGCTATTCGCTTCGATATGAAAGACTTGGGAGAGCTTCATCACTTTCTTGGTCTTGAAGTAGATAGGAAGGACAGCAGGATACTCATCTGCCAGAAGGGATATGCGGATCACATTGTGAATCGATTCAGTATGAAGGAAGGGAAGAGTTTCTCTACTCCTCTGGATTTTGGTCTGAAGCTTCGACGAGATGAAGGAAGTATTCTTCCTGGTCCCTTGGTGTTCAGAGCTCTAGTGGGGAGCTTGATCTACTTAACGATTACAAGGCCAGACATTGCTTATGCTGTTGGCCGAGTAAGTCGGTTTATGGCTGAGCCAAGGAAGTCTCATCTTGTAGCGGCAAAGAATATCTTGAAGTATGTCAAGGCGACCTCTGATATGGGACTCCTCTATAGAAGAGACTCGGGCTTTGCTTTGCATGGATATACGGATGTTGATTATGGTGATGACTCGGATGATCGAAGATCAACTTCGGGTTATGTTTTCACTTGTGGATTAGCTTGCATCTCATGGTGTAGCAAGAAGCAGTACTCAGTGTCTGTGTCTACCACGGAAGCAGAGTACAAGGCTTCGGCCTTGGCTGCTTGAGAGGCCATCTCATTGAGGAGGCTTATAGAGGATGTTCATGAGGAAGTGCAAGGTGCTACTTTGCTCCGAGGTGATAATGGGAGTTCTCTCAAATTGGTGAACAATCTAGTTTGTCACCCAAGGACGAAGCATATTGAGATCGAGCATCACTTCATAAGGGAGGAGGTGTTGGAAGGATCTCTTATGGTCGGGCATGTTTGGAGTGAAGACAATCTTGCTGACATCTTCACGAAGCCGCTGTCGAAGGGGCCATTTCAACGGTTACGGGGAATGCTGGGCTTGATCACCACTTCTCACTTTAAGGGAGAGTGTTGAAATTTGTGAAGTGAAAGTGGGTGATGGAGCAGGTCGGGCGGTCTGAGCGGTCTGAGTCCGCTGTCTGGGTGGACCGATGGTTGCGGCCTGGGTGACCTGGCCTGGTTGGACTTGGTGGCTTGGCTGTTCTTGTGGAGCGGCCTGTCTTTGGCAGTCTGGTGGCGGTGCTCTGCTCAACCTGTGGCTCTGTAGTTAAGTCGGTTCTTGTGGTAACAGGGCGGATTGGTGGTTATCCGTGGGAGTTATAGCAGACTTGGTTGCATCCGCGGTATCCGCTTCAGCGGACTGTTTCTGGAGATCGGCATTGGTCCTTGCTGAGCTCTTTAGTGTTGCAGTGAGTGGCCACATTCTTTGTGGCGGACTGTCCTGATGTTGGTTGTCTGGGTCTTATGTGTCTGCCATGCTCGCACTAGTTGCTTGATGGGCTGCTGTACTTGGTCATTTTCTGTGACAAGTACATGGTGTTCGCAGTGTCCGCAGAGTTCGATGTTAACCGGGAGAAAAGCCTATTGGTCGTGAACTCGTGTCGGACTGTGGTGTTGTTGTCGAGCTGTGCGGACTGCCGCTTCGTCCGCGTATAGTGTGCGGAATGATGCAGCATGGGTTGTGGCTGTGTCTGCGTGCTGTGTTGAGTGGCGGACTGGCGCTGTGCTTGCGTACTGTGCGGACTGGCAAAGTGTCTGCATGGTGGCGGTCTGTTCTTTGACCTTGCACCTGGAGGGGTTGTTTGAAGTCTGGCCAAGTTCTTGTGGACTTGGCGGACGGGCATGTGTTAGCCACAAACTAGGGAGGTGACTCTATTCAGTAGGGCGGTGAACACACTCCTCACCCTGCCAATAAATAGACCCCCCTCGGCACGTCTACAGTAATTGAGTGAATAGTATGTTGAGTCTTGGTTAATTGTTGCGGTCTGGGTTTTCCTGTCCATGCGGGTTGAGTAGAGATAACTGATTGCTGTTTGCAGGTCACGCGGCTAGCACTGTGGAGCCAGGAGTTTGGCTTTGACTTCGGTCAGGATCAGTAAAGTTTGCGGTTACATTCGGCGGTCTCAGCAGGTCGCTTCTGCGGCTTGTCAGTTTTCTCTGCTTCAGTTTTCCAAGTTAAATAACCTGTCCGCCAGACTCGGGCGGGTAGGCGGTCTGTTCTTCAGTTCGGCAGCAGTCAGCAAATAACGACGTGTCTACGTGACCTCGCGGTGTCGGCGGACTTCATGTTCTATTCGCCTTCTAGCAGCAGCAGCAGTTTGGGCGGGCTCGACGACCTTGGCGGACTGGGCGGTCTCGGCGGTCTCCTGTTCTGTCCGCTCGAATTGTTTTGACTTTCTGTTTTTCCTTTTGTACTGGCGAAATCATGTCTCGCCACGTATACCTTGCCTTGTAAAGAAGTGAATAAATATATGATCTACATGTTCCTTCGACTTGCATTTGGTGTCTGAGCTTGCTTTCCTGGTTTCCGCTTGATCAGGGTGTGATCTTGATAGCTCTGAGAATATTAATTTGGTGTCAGACTATCTCGTTGACCACTTTAAGAATATTCAACAAAGCGCCCCTATAGGAACTTCCCAGGACTAATCCAGCCCAAGCACGCTTAACTATGGAGTTTTCCAACTTCACATCACCAATTGAGCTATTACATCCTCCCTTTGATGAGCAAACTCGATTGGTGATGAGAGTTGATAGTACTCCATAATTAAGCGTGCTCGGGCTGGAGTAGCATTGGGATGGGTGACCTCTTAGGAAGTCCCTATGCAACCCACTTAACTTGACTTTCCCTTATCGAAGGGAGGTTACGACCTCCAATAACCCGTCAGTGGACTGGAGACGGGTTGGGGTGCATGGTCTACACACCGATTGAGACTGAACCCTTTCGAGCATTGTGCTGGGGGTGCCGACAGTTGTCCTTTCGAGTTGTTGACTGGGGAGGCCGTTATACTTGAGTGAAGCCATTGACAATTAGTTGTGCTTTGTATTTAGCGATACACCCAACAAGATTGAGCTTCTTTTTCTGGATCCACTTACTTCCATTAGTTATAGACCTTTTGGGCCAGTCAACCAATGTCCAAGTGTGGTTTTACAAGAGATAATTCATCTCATTATCTATGTCTTGTTTCCATAATGAAGAATCCCTAGTTTGCATCGCTTCCTTATAGGTAGATGGATCAGCTTCAACTTGGTAAGTCACAAAATCTGTACCAAAGCTTTTAGGCGCTCGTTCTCTATTAAAAAACCTTTTAGATGTAAAATAACTAGTTTCTATAAGCTTAGTGTCAGAGATTCTTAATTTTGGCTCAATAGTAGTATCAATATTAGTGGTTGGCATACCTGGAATGGTCAGGTTTCTATCTTTAAGAAACTTATCCTCAAAAAAATTAACATCTCTAGATTTTATTACAGTATTTGTTAAGAGATCTAGAAATATGCCTGCAGGACTATCTTCTGCACATCCTAAATAGACATAGGTGTTTGTCCTATGTCCAATCAAAGCTCTCTTATAGTCAGGTATCCTAATATTAGCGATATAACCCCAAGTCTTAAGATTGTTAAATCTAGGAGGTCTCTTAAATCAAAGCTCACAGGGTGTTTGTTTCAACTTTTCCTGAGCAACTTTATTAAGAATGCGATTTGAAGTGAGTACAGCTTCACCTCAATTATCTCTACCTAGATAGGCAGCTATATATATTGGATTAAGGAACTAGGGAGGATTTGTGTGTCAATTCTTTTTAATTGCAATGCTAATTGTAATCATGTTTAAGCAAGTATATTTTTTTTACATATTAATGTAATAGTGGATCAAAGTATTAATTTGCCTTTTGAAGATAGTTGAACATTATTGTAAATGAATATCAGATATTCTAATTTGACTTTCTTATCTCAGATCTTTAAAATTCTACTTTTTTAAACTATCTTAATTTTCTATATGAATCCAACAAATCAATAAGAAAAACCAAAAGTTCATCAAGAGATCAAAATAATTCAACACCCTGCTTGACAAATTATATGTTTCAATATTCATTAAGAGAAAAAATCTATAATTGCTTAGTTCAGCAGAGAACAACACAATCTATGGACATTGACATCATGAACTCGAGCCATTTCTTTAGGTTTGCCAGTGATGAAACTCGGATACATGTTCAACAGAGTTCAGACAAAGAGGGGGAAGTTCGAGTTTTTAGACTCGTCGTTGGGTGCACAAGACCGAGGAATTCCAAGCTCAGAGCCAACACTCACTGGGTGAAAATTGGTTGCCTACACACAAACTCGGTGAGCTGCAGCAAGGAGGTCTCACCACTCACCTGAAAGCACTACTCGCAACTTCCCCTCCTAGAGCCAAACACAAAGCTCGGCACCCCGGATGGTACGAAGCAAAAAGTCTCCAAAGGAAGGCGCTCTAGGAGGCTGGGTCACCTTTCCGAGGTGCTTTGGGGGTCAATTTATAGGCAAACTTTTCTCCAGGGGTAAAATGGTCTTTTGGCCTGCTAATAGCTGCCTCCATATTTCGGTTTTAGTTATTAGCAACCTCAATTGGCCCGGGGACAGTAGAATCCTTCTATTTGAGAAGCCTATGGGCAGACCCTAACGGTTTGTGACAGCAAAATGGCTATAACTGGAGATTTCTTGCATCTGGGCGAGTACCCTGGTCATATTAGTCTGGAACTCGTCATGTCAGAGCTCGCCCAAACCCTTGACTCGACCGGCGTGAAGTTATTTGGGAGATCTTGCAGCTGTACTGGGCTTGATACTGTAACATCCCCCAAACAACTAGACCCATAGGGTTTTGTTTTGTAATGACTAGGTCATGACAAAACAACCAAAAGCTCAAAGGACCAAGTGAACATGGGCCAAGGTAAAAAACACCTTGGTCTGCCTATAGCTCAGCCTCAATATTTAAACCTAAGGTCTGACCTTAGGGCTACACCTTGATCCCAGGACCCTACCACAACACCCCAAACACCTTGGGAAGTCCATAGGGTCACTAAGGACCCACTGTGAGCAGTCAAAGTGGTTAAGTTTACGTAAGTCAACCCTAACCCTAAATTTGTCAAACTAGCCTACTTAGGGTCAATTGACCTTCCTCTAGCCAAGTGGACCACACCCATGCCCTCCTAACCCTAAAGTGAGGCCAATGGGTCCCAAGAGTCTAGGTTGACCAAAGTCAACTTTAGCCCTAATTTGGTCAAAGTACCCTTCCTAAGGGTAGGTGACCTCCAAAGTGCCAAGACAACCCTACCCCACCCTTCCTAGTCCTTAAGGGAGTCCAATGAGTCACTAAGGACCCATTGTGATCAACCCAAATGGTCGTGTTGACCAAGGTCAAATCTATTCTAGTGTTAGGTCAAATTAGCCTAAATGGGCTAACCCAAGCTCAACCCATTTCCCCCACTTGGGCTAACCTCATTTTTATTATTATTATAAGTTATTGGGCTGCCAATAGGCTGGAGGAGACACCAAAAATTCGGCCTTGATGACCAGGAGAGAGAAAACTCCATCTTCCCTTTAATGGAGGAGAGAGAAAGGAGAAGGAGAAGGCCATTCATGCATGGGGAGGGCAAGGGCCACCTTTGGTGGCTGGATTCAACTCCTCTGGAGGAGAGGAGAAGTTTCTAGCCATTTCCTGGCCACCCCAAGGCAGATTCACCCCCCCCCCCCCCATCACCATGGCCGAGTGTTGGGTACATTGGAAAATGTGTACCAGATTTGAAAAAGCCTCACCTTACTCAATGATATGCATCAAGGTGTATTTGATGTTGTTTTGAGTTTATATGTGCAAGTTAAGTAAATGCAGGAATGCAGAAAAATTTCTAAGTCCATGTGTCGACACCAGGAGAAGCTGTGTCGACACTTATGAAGGCTTGTGTCGACACTGGAGAAAGGCTGTGTCGACACTTGGAGTTAATTGTGTCGACACTTGGAAAGGCTGTGTCGACACTAGAAGAAACTATGTCGACATACAGAGGTGTTGGGTACATTGGAAAATGTGTACCAGATTTGAAGAAGCCCCACCCTACTCAATGATATACATCAAGGTGTATTTGATGTGTTTTGAGTTTATATGTGCAGGTGAAGTAATTCCAGGAAATGCAGAAAAATTTCTAAATCCATGTGTCGACACATAGAAAGGCAGTGTCGACACTTATGAAGGCTAGTGTCGACACTTATGAAGGCTTGTGTCGACACTGGAGAAAAGCTGTGTCGACACTTGGAGTTAATTGTGTCGACATTTGGAAAGGCTGTGTCGACACCAGAATCAACTGTGTCGACACCAGAAGGAATGTGTCGACACACAGTGAAGCTCAGTCGACACACAGAGAAGCAAAGTCGACATCAACTGTGTCGACACCAAGAGGCAGTGTCGACACACAGGAATACTTAGTCAACATCAAATGTGTCGACACACAGAAGTATTTTTCAACATCAACTGTGTCGACACACAGGACTTGTGTCAACACACAACAAAGCTTAAACAAAGTTAAAGTAAAGAAGTACATGTGTCGACACAAAGGAGATGTGTCGACACTCAGCAAGTTTCAACAAAGTTAAAGTAAAGAAGTACATGTGTCGACACAAAGGAGATGTGTCGAGACTCAGCAAGTTTCAACAAAGTTAAAGAAAAGAAGGCTTGTGTCAACACATAGAATCAATGTCGACACATTCTGAAGAAGTAGTGTCGAGAAGCTGTTATAACAACAAAAGGAGTTGTGTCGACACCACCAAGGCTAGTGTCGACACTTAGTCCACTTGTGTCGACACTTAGTCTAATTGTGTCGACACATATTGAAGATCAGTCTCGACACTTTCAGACAGAGACAGTGATTTCAAGAAGTGACTGGATGACTTGACAGCTGCCATATCCAACCAGTCAACTACTACTGTCAGAGCTGTCAAAAGGTTGTTAGAAACTGGTTCAGCTGGTTACCATGGAGAAAGACTATATAAAGGCTTTCTCCTTCAACAAAAAGTGATGATTAATCATTGAAGAATACAGATTCTGAGCAATACATATAGAAGTAATTATACAGAAGATTTTCGACAGAAGATCTAGATGAAGTTGGAGAGAGAGAACTCCATCTAAGAAGTGCAATTGCTGAACCAGGCTGCCAAGAAAGATTCAGATTGAGATCTGAATCTCAAGTCAGAAGCTGATTGAAGATCATCTTCTCAGGACATTCAACCCTACTGAGTTCAGATTCAAGAAGCTTTGAAGAAAGCTAAGAGAGGTTGATCTCTGACATCAAGTTCTTCCAAGAATTGTTCAAGAAGCCATCCATCCATTCTCTCTTTTTCAGGGTGTTGGTAATAAACTTTGTTTAATCAAATTTCTGTAAGATCTATTATATATCTGAGCTGGAAGCCTATATTATAAAGGCTGTGTGTAAGAGATTTAGATATCTGAGTGTAGGTCTTGTTGAAGACTGAGGTAGGGCTTTGTGCCTGAGTTGTAGGAGACTGTGTTCTCTGAGTGTAGGCCTTGTTGAAGGCTGAGGTAGGGCTCTTTGCCTGAGTTGTAGGAGTGGGGACACTATGAGTTTTAGGAACCTGGTTTGGGTTCTGAGCTACTGTAAGATCTGAGGATCTGAGGAGAAGTGCAGAAGTTAAGTCGAATCTAGTACATTGCTAGATAGGCGAAGGGGGAAAGTGGATGCACCCAGACCTTGGGGAACCACTATAAAAATCTGTGTGCACTCTGTGTTGAATTATTTTTGTGATTGATGTGCTGTGTAGTAATAGAATTTGCAATTTCTGGTTAATTAACTGAACTGTGTTTCTGCCTTAAAATCAAAAGAAAAAGTACACCTATTCACCCCCCCCCCTCTAGGTAGTTAGGTATTAATTCTTTCAAGTAGTATCAGAGGGAGGTTACTCAAAGAAGGACTTAACAGTCAGAGTGAGATCCTTAAGGCAGATTTAAGAATCAAGAAAGAATCAAGAAAATAGGTTCATGTGAAAATCGCAAGGAACTTGGTTCAATAAAACTACCCATATGCAGAAAGGAAATATTTGGCATCTGGAAAGAAAGGGTCAGGCTGTTTATGGAGGTTTCTGATCCAAGGATCTATATCACAGTAAAAGAAGGTCCTTATATCCCAATGAAGATTTCAATTCTGGATGCTAATCAACGAATTCCCAAGGATTATTCAGAGATGACTAAGGATGAGATCATCTTGGCAACTATGCATAAGAGGGCCCATAACATTATAGTAAGTGTCATAGATGATTCTACCTTTCAAAATTTGATTCACTGCAAGACTTCAAAGGAAATGTGGGATACTTTGATAGTCTATATGGAAGGGTCTGAAGAAGTAAGACAAGACAGAAAATCTATGCTAAACCAGGAATATGAAAGTTTCAGACAAGGGATGTCTGACAGCATAACTGAGTGTTACAAAAAGTTCTATAAGATAGTGAATGAGTTGATGTCCTATGGAAGAATCTTCAGCACATATGAGCTGAATGATAAATTCCTGAGATCTCTGACCAAATATTGGGACACTAAGATTTGTGTCATTAGAGAAGTGGCCAAACTTGCAGAAATTTCTCCTCCAACCTTATTTGGAAATTTGCTATCTTATGAGATGCAACTAATGGCTAGGAAAGAGGAAGAGAAGAGTACAAAAGGTGAGCATAGAGAAAAATCTGTGGCCTTCAAGGTTGAATCCACTAAGAAAAATAGGAGGATGTCTCCATCACCTCCTAAGATTGTTGTTGAAACTGCTTCAGAAAATTCAGACAACCAGAATTCAGACAACAGTGACTCAGATGAAGATTTTGCTGCCTTCACAAGGCAGTTTCAGAGATTTCTGAAGAAGAAGCAGTGGAAGTCTAAGCCTTCCACATCTAAGCCTAAGGATGATTACTATCAAAAGAGGAAATCATCTAGGAAAGACAGGAGCAAGTCTAAGCCAAACAAGTCTACAACATCAAAGATTGTTTGCTACTGTTGTAATAGGCCTGGACATGTAGTGGCTGAATGTCCAGATAAAAGAAAAGAGTCTGGTGATAAAAAGAATACTCAACACCAGAGCAAGAAGGAGAAATCCTTTATTGCTAAGAAGGAGAAGACATTGTCAGATCAGTCATCTTTAGAGTCAGAATCTGAAGCTGAGGCTTACATTGGTCTGTTTGCTGAAGATGAAGAAGAAGAGTTTTTACAAGTGCAGAACTCAATATATGAACAAGAAGACCATCAGTGCAAGAGACTGATGGCTGTATCAGAAGAAGACAAGTGCTAGGATCAGCCTAGTCCCATTAAGGTACAATATCTTTCAGATTGCAGTACTGGGTCAGAGTCAGCAACATCTGCATCAAGTGATGTGGATAGGTCTGAGTCTGAAGGTGATATTCATCAACTGATAGATGAATATTGGGATTTATTGCAGACACTTAAGAAGAGCAAAAACCTGGCCAAATCTCAGGCTAAGGAAATTGCAGACCTTAAGATGGCTGCAATAGATTCAGAGAAGTTGCTAGATCAAAAACTGAATGAGATTGCCAGATTGAAAAACATAACTGTTATTCAAATGGGCACAATCACTTTCAAGAATGATCAGATTAGAAATCTGGAGGTTAGACTTCAGAAGGAGAAAGAGATTGTGGCTAGCTTTTCTAAACCAAAATCTGTTGTACCCTTGATTGATGAGTTTGTACCTCAAAAGGGTAAGGCTGGATTAGGGTTTAAGAAAACTGCCTGGACTGCTAGGTCCAAACCTAAGGGCAAATCCCCAGCACAAAACAATAAGCCTGTTGTAGATAATTCAGCTAAGGTTGTACCTAAACAAAGGTACAACAAGTTTGAGTGCTGGTGTTGTGGCAAGGTATGCCACTTTGCCATAGATTATTGGCACAATTCTAGTGTCAAGGAGAATAACAGTCTGCCTGTGAGAAGACCTACAGGCAGATTTGCTAGATTTCAGGCTAACATGAACCAAGGACCCAAAACTCATTTGGGTTCTAAGGTTAAGTAGTCTTTATTGCAGGTGAGTCCAAGTGGCCATACCCCAATGTGGTACTTGGACAGTGGATGTTCCAGGCACATGACTGGAACAAGGGGGTTGTTGAAGGACTACACACCTATCATGGATGGCCCTAAAGTTACCTTTGGTGGTTCAGAAAAAGGAATCATCAAAGGCTTTGGTAACATTTGTAGTAACCAGATTATTATCACTCAAGTGGCCTATGTGAAGGTTTTGAAACATAACCCTATTAACATAAGTCAGCTGAGTGATTTAGGATATGACATCTCATTTGTTAAGAATGGTTGTCATATCAAAAGGTTAAGTGATCAAAAGATCATTTTGACAGGATATAGGAAGAGAAATGTTTATTGTCTTAACTTTGAGTGTAAGAACAATGTTTCTCCGATTTGTCTTGTAGCTGATGAGAGAGTCTCACATTATGTTAAATGGCACAAGAGGCTGGCTCATCTTAACTATAAGACTATTGGCCAACTCTTTAACAAAGAGTTAGTGAGGAATGGTCCTCAAGTTAAGTGTATAAAGGATGAGATATGCTCAGCTTGTCAAAAAGGCAAGCAGACCAAATCCACCTTTCATAGCCTTGAAAACAAGGATTCAGTGAGGTGTCTATACCTCTTGCATATGGATCTTTTTGGTACTATGCCAGTTCATAGTCTACGTAGGAAGGTTTACACATTTGTGGTGGTAGATGACTATTCTAGATATTCCTGGGTGTTCTTTCTAAGACAAAAATCTGAAACTCCAAGTGTCTTATATAGTTTTGTTAAACAAATTGATGACTTGTAAATATACGTATTTTTGTGCACATTAATTTAGTCATTTTCATTTATTTTCGTCGTTTTTACTTATTTTTGTTCAATAAAATGCTACTATTCTTGTAAATTTTCTTCTAACTTGTTTTATTTTATTTTGCAGAAAAATTTCAAAATCTGCCAAAATTGGGCAGTACACGCCCGTGACAATTTGGTCACGCCCGTGACCGGGCCGTGACATTGCATTTCCCGTGAAATTGCAAAATTCTGAAGAGAAAAGCTCGACACGCCTGGCGACACGCCCGTGTCACCTGACACGGGGCGTGACCCAAGCCCGTGTTCACTCCACTCGACGAATTCATCTCGACGATCGTCGAGTGTCGACACCAACAGTCACGCCCAGCGTCACGCCCGTGACCTGGGGCGTGACTCAATTTTCGCTCGACGATTTCGACTCGACACTTTCCGCTCGATATTCGTCGAGTGTCGACACCAACTGTCACGCCCAGCGTCACGCCCGTGACCTGGGGCGTGACCTTTCCAGCTAGCCCGACAAGATGCTGCCGAAGACTTTCGGCGCAACCCGCGCCCGGTTCTACATCCCCGACACGCCCAGAGTCACGCCCGTGACCTGGGGCGTGACTGCCGCGAACTCAGCCCGAAGTCAACTTTCCTGTCCAATCGCCGGCCGCCTTTATGAATAGTACTGTCACGCCCCCCCTACAAGCCCGTGACCTAGGGCGTGTACTTAGAATTTTTTGCCTATAAATTGCCCAGTTCTGTAAGGTCCAAGGGTTCAGATTTTTGGGCCATTTTAGTGTCTTTTTGTGGGCTTAATCCGTGGATAATAGTGCTATGTAAGGAGATTTTTCCCTTCTTATTTCATGTTTTGTTTTGCTTTATCTTTTAGCTTTGTAATAGCTTGATAATTTTAATAAAAATGTTAGATTTTCTCTCTCTATATAACATGAAAATTCATTTGGATGGCTCACTTCTTCTCTTTTTTTATCCTTGGTTTCATCCTTGTTCTTCATTTATGAAATGTGTGTGTGTGTATGAGTGTAATTTATTTACTTTACGTGTCTTTAACTTGTCTTCATGCTTAGGCATGATAGTTTTCTCTTTTTTTTTCTCACCATGTCTTTTTCCTTTAACTTGTCTTCATGCTTAGAATTTTGATTTCATTCTCATGAATTTATAAAAGAGATTCAAAAGTGATATTGTTCCTTTTTTTACTTAGTTTTCTTTTAGGATTGTAAAACCTCTTTTTGTTCTTTTCATCTTCTTTTTCACTTTTTTTTTATCACTTTCATAAAATCATAAGAATGAAAATGTTGGCATTTTAATTTTCCAAAAACTTTGGTTTTTAATTTGTTTTGAAAAACTTTTGTCTTCTAAAAATTGTAATTTCATCTTTTTATTTGTTTTTGGCAAAACCTAAGTATGAAAAAGTAAAAGTTTTAATTTTTAGGTAACTTTCATTTTGCTTTCAATTAGTGTGTGTGAGTGTATGAGCATAAATTTTCTTTTGTTATTCTTAATTTTCATGTTGTGTGTGTGAGTGTATGAGTATAACTTTTAATGCTTTGTTCAAATTATGTAGAGTGTGTGAGTGTAGGTGTATAACTTTTATGTTTGGATTCAAATTTTGTAGAGTGTGTGAGTGTAGGTGTTAGCTTTATTGCTTACTTGAAATTCTTATGGAGTGTGTGTGTCTGCGTGTATTTATTTCCGCCTACTCGTTAAGAGTTAAATGGCGCATCATTTTCATTTTTCAGTCCTACTCGTTCGAGTAGGACTTGTAATTTTCTTTCTTTATTTTTCCGTCTACTCACTTGAGTCAAATGGCCGGACTTTATTTCCCGCCTACTCGTTTGAATAGGATTTGTAATTTTTCTTTCTTTATTTTTCCGCCTACTCACTTGAGTTAAATGGACGGACCTTTTAGCCCTGTAATCGCATTTATTTTCTCCTACTCATTTGAGTAGGACTCGCTTTCATTTCAGTCCTACTCGTTTGAGTAGGACTTGCAATTTTCAGCTTTTATTTACCGCCCCCACTCGTTTGAGTGGGACTCGCAAATTTGAAATATGCAAATTTCTTTCATGTGTAACTTAGTTCCTGTTTAATTTATAATTTGGAGTGTGCGTGAGTTCTTGTTTTAGCTAATTTTTTAGTTTTCTAAATGTTCTTTTATTTTTCTTATGTCCCTTTCTTATAATAATTTAGCGTTTAATTTCGAACTCGCGCCTCACTAAATTATAAGCCGTCCCCATACCAATGTGTGGCTAATCGCTATTAGCCTCGGCATCGAAGAGCATTGGGACATTTAAAATGATTTATAATAATTGAAGATCTTTATTTTCATTTTAATTTAAGCACTTAAGGTTTACCCCGGGTTTACGACGCGTAGGACCACATATCGATGTGTGGGCCCTATTTCCGTAGTACATATGCTAGCTAGCCGAGAGGCCGTGCATATGGACCGATCACCCCTGGGTAAATAGAGTTGCGTGCATACCCTCGAGAGAGGACAAGCGTAATTCTACTGGATTGGGTTCCCCACCCAATAGCGGGGTTCTTAGCGTAAAGCGGGCGTTAAGAGGAATCCTTCGTCGGACTAGCGTTCGGTCGAATAGTCTTAACGTTTAGGTGAGCGATATCCCTATAGCTAGGTGAGCTCACATTTGTGGAACCTCCACGGCCAAGTTGCCTTATTATTAATTTGAAAACTAAGTCTTTTTATTATTAAAAATTGTTTTAGTCTTAATCCGATTCGATGCCGAGCGTTAACCCTTCATCGAATATTTTCTAAATCATTTTTTCGCTCCTTTGCTTTTCCGTCTTTAGTTAAGTAAAAAAATCCACCTTACTTTCAGTAAAATTAATAGTCCTCCCGGAGGAGTAAGAATAGTCAACACGACCCCGAGAACAATACGACCTCGGTATTCCCCCGAATATCGAGTACTACTTGCGATAGGTGCACTTGCCTACCCGAGCAAGCCCGCGGAGATCGACTCACCGAACCAACCACAGTAAGAGTCTGTTCGCGGGCACATCACAAATTCAGAATGAGTTGGACAGTACAGTGGTCAAAATCAGAAGTGACCATGGCACTGAATTTCAGTCTGAAAGTATGACAAGACTATGTGAAGAATTTGGGATTTTTCAGGAATTTTCCTCACCTAGAACACCACAGCAAAATGGTATTGCTGAAAGGAAGAATAGAATATTGATAGAGGCTGGTAAAACTCTATTAAGTGACACTTCTCTCCCAGAATATTTCTGGGCTGAGGCAGTAAACACTGCATGTCATGTGATCAATAGGGCTACTATCACCAAGAGTCACAAAAAGACTCCCTATGAGATTATGAAGGGCAGAAAACCAAACTTATCCTATTTTAGGATCTTTGGTTGCAAGTGCTATATACTTAACATTGGCAAGTCTTATCTAACCAAGTTTGCTGCCAAATCCCAAGAGGCGATATTTGTTGTGTACAACAACAATAGTAAGGCTTATAGAGTCTACAACTTGATTACTCAAGTTGTAGAAGAGTCTGTACATATAGTCTTTGACGAAACAAGACTGATTAACTGTGAGTTGCCAAGTAGTGCTTGCAGTTCTACAGGTTTAATTGAGAGAATGGACAAGCTTACCATTACAGAGGATTCTACTGCAAATCAGGAAGTGGAAAATGGTGGCTGCTGTCCAGGGGGAGTACAAGACTCTCAAGATGCTGAAGAAAACCAAGAGGTGCAGCTTCATGAAGAGGCTGGAGGTGTACAACTTGAAGATATACCACCTCCAGCTAACGGGCACTTAAAGGATCATCCAGCAAATCAGATAATTGGTGATCCAAGATAAGGAGTGCAAACAAGAAGCAGGAATCTGAGCACAGTCCTTTACTCCAGTTTCCTATCCCAAGTGGAACTAAAGAAATTTGAAGAAGCAGTTCTAGACCCGCATTGGATTGATGCCATGCAAGAGGAGCTGAATCAGTTCAGAAGATGCAAGGTCTGGAAGCTAGTTCCTAAACCCAATGACCACAACATCATTGGAACAAAGTGGATCTTTAGGAACAAATTGGATGAGAATGGGATCATTGTGAAGAATAAAGCAAGACTTCTTGCAAAAGGATATAGGCAGGAAGAAGGTATTGACTTTGATCAAACCTTTCCCCAGTAGCAAGACTGGAAGCAATCAGGATGTTCCTTGCTTATGCAACATATCGAGGCTTTAAGATATTTCAAATGGATGTAAAGTCAGCTTTCCTAAATGGAAATCTAAAGGAAGAAGTCTATGTAGAGCAGCCCTCAGGCTTTGTTGATCCTCTCAAACCTGATTATGTTTATAGACTTAGGAAAGAATTGTATGGGTTGAAACAAGCCCCAAGGGCTTGGTATGAAACTCTGTCTAGTTTCCTCATTGAGAATAAATTCACAAGGGGGAAAATAGACAAGACTCTATTCCTTAGGGAATCTAAAGGAAAGATTATCCTAGTCCAAATATATTTAGATGACATAATATTTGGGTCTACTGAAAGTAATCTTTGCAGAAATTTTGCAAAACTTATGCAAGGAAAATTTGAAATGAGTAGTATGGGGGAACTTAAGTTCTTCTTGGGTCTCCAAGTAAGAAAGACTGAAGATGGCATGTCCATATGCCAGTCTAAGTTCACCTTAGAGTTAATAAAGAAGTATGGTATGGAAATCATCCACTACCATGAAAACTCCTAAGGGGTCAAGTATGTCTCTAAGCAAAGATGATGCAGGGAAACCTGTAGATGAAACTTTGTATAGAGGGATAGTTGGCTCCCTTCTGTATTTGACTGCTAGTAGACCAGATATCATGTATGCTACATGTGTCTGTTTTAGGTACCAAGCATGCCCTAAAGAATCTCATCTGACTACAGTGAAAAGGATTTTGAGATATCTTAAGGGCACACATTATCTAGGCCTTTGGTACCATAGGAATGGAGATTTTCTACTGACAGGTTATTCAGATGCAGATTTTGCAGGTTGCAAGAAAGATAGAAAAAGAACTATAGGCACTTGTCAATTTCTAGGTGGAAGACTAGTGTCTTGGAGCAGTAAGAAGCAGACCAGTGTGGCAATCTCCACAGCTGAGTCAGAATATGTTGCTGTAGGAAGTTGTTGTGCACAACGTTTGTGGATTCAGCACCAGATAGAAGACTATGATATTCAAGTAAGTAGAACACCTTTGTTTTGTGATTCTACAAGTGCAATTTCTATAGATAATAATCCTGTTTCACATAGTAGGACTAAGCATATAGAAATTAGATACCATTTTCTTAAAGAACATGTAGAGAAATAAGACATTTCACTAGTATATGTCAAAACAGATAATCAAATTGCTGATATGTTTACTAAGCCCCTGATGAAACTAAATTCAATAAGTTTAAAATTGAATTAGGAATGTTGAACTTACATTAGTTTCACAAAATTAGCTAAGTAAAATGGTGTCGACACAAGGAGTTGTCTGTGTCGACACATAGAAGTGGTGTCGACATTCCAGAGAAATGATGTCGATACATCTAGAAAGTTGGTGTCGACACTTCAGAAAAGTAGTGTCGACACATCCAGAGTAGGTGTCGACACATCCAGAAGTGGTGTCGACACTTAGGTTCAATACAGATTTCATCGAGTGAAGTATCGACTAATCGTCGAGCGCAGATGTATTTGTGTCGACACATCATAATTGGTGTCGACACATAGTAGTCAACACCGTTGTCGAGACTTAAGTAGTCAGTGTCGACACTTTTTAACAGTGTCAACACATTTAGAGGATTATGACGCGCCTTTTCACCTTCGTTTTTAGAAAAGTATAAATAGGTCTTCAACATTGTTTGTCAACACGCTTTCAATAGTTTCGAGACCAAAACTTTGTGTCGACATTTCTCTCTTCTAAATTCAAGATTTCTCAAAACCCTAATGGCGCCTAAGCTTGAGGAGAATGTCAATGAAGGATATGAGCTAGTACGCAATGCATTTGACCTTGCGGAACTAGAAATTTAGGAGGTTGTAACCCTAATTGCAGAGAATGGGTTGGAAGTTCTAGTTTCTGAGCCAACCAAGATTTGGAAGAAGGAAGCACTCGAATTCTATGGTGCAGCTACGTTGGATTCAACTGGACTCAAGATCAAGTCTGCAGTTCATGGAGTAAAAGTAAAACTCACCCAGAAGAGTTTGAGAAAAGTTCTACATCTACCAAGAACTCAAGAGGAAGAAGATGTACCTGCTTCTAAGCTTAGGGAAGCACTGCAATGGTGTGGACTAGATTCAACCATGAAGATTGGCTCAGTATTTAACAGAAGAGGAATGAATATGCAAGGAAAGGTTATGTCTGAAGTGGTAGGAAAGGTGATTCTGTGCAAGCCAGGTGGGCATGATAGGATATCAGCTCATATGTTCAGCTTAATGACAAGGATCATCTTTAAACTAAAAACTAATTGGTCAGCAGTGATGTTTGAAAAGATTAAGGAAAGTCTGAAGAAGCCCAATTTGGGTAGGATAATGAGTCTGTATTTGGCTGGAACTATTCTAGAAGTAATGGAACAAGCTGCTGGTTCTAAAATAAATCACATGAGGATGGATATCAGGATTATCTCAAGATGGGATAGGGTGTTAACTAAGGACATGCCTACTCCAGAGAAGGAAGTTCATCCATAGAAGAAGAAGAAGAAAGCCATAATGGCTCCTGAATCCTCCAGTAGTTCAGAGGAGCAAGTAGTTTTTAGTTCTAATGAGGAAGAAGCTGATAATACTGGAAGGTCACCAGCAAGAAATGAAGATGCACAGAGGCAGGGGGAACAACCATCTGCTAGCCCCATCCACCTGGATCCACTCCAGGGGGAGCCTCAACATGTGGAAGAGCCAACTCACTTGGACAGTGAAATGGCTACTCAAACAATACTTGAGGTAATACATGAAGTTAATCAATCAATTTTCCATATTAAGGATGAAGTATTAACTGAGTATTTGATTAATGTTGACCAGCCAACTCAGTTACACAGTCAACCACAAGATGTAATCTTGGAGGATACATCAGCAGTTGCTGATGCTCCAAAAATAAGAAACTCTCTTGTGCCTTCTCAACAAGAGTATACCATAGAAGAGTTGTTTCCTGATTTAGTGCAGGCTAATATTGAGTGGGAGCATGCTGGTTTTGAGAGGGAGAAACCTGCTTTTGAGGGGGAGCATGTAGAAACTCAGGAGGAGAATACAATGACTGAGGAGGAGCAAATTAGAACTGAAACAGAAGAGCAAAAGACTCAGGGGGAGCTACCAAGGACTGAGAAGGAGTTGCCTCCTAGTCCTAAGGACAGGGTTGATATAGCCAGTACCTCTGATTCTGAAGATGCAGCTGAAGCTCAAGCAAAGAAGAGGAAGTTTATGGTCTTCAAAAGAAGAAGCCAAAGCTACAAGAAAGCACTACAAACAGTTTCTCCACAGCCTGCCCCAACATTTGATTATAATTCTTTATTAGTATCTATGCAAGTCAAGTTGGATGAACAAAGAATTACCATGGAGAAGTACATTGATAAGACTCACAAAGATCTCCAACTCTCCTTGACAACAGATATAAATTCAATTAGATTTGAAGTGAATCAGAATAAGAGAGAAATGACTGATTGTTTCCACAAGGGTGGAAATGTTGTAGTTTATTTAGCTACACATCAGGAAAAGATAAAGACTCAAGTGGATGACATAGCTCTTAAGCAAGACTATGTACTAGAGAATCAAATCAGAATGAATGAAAATCTCACAGAATCACATAATTTGATTGTCACAGAGATGAAGAATATTGTTACTGCACAGGCTGCAGAAAGGGCTACTGACAAGGCAGAATTTGTCAAGCAATTACAAGAAGGAGTAGCTGCTATCCAAACTGCTATTACAGAATCTCAAAAGACCATTTCTGGCCTGCTGTTCAAGTTAAGTGGATTCTATAAAGATGGTGTCAATTTTACGGATAAATAGATCAGATTTTAGAAGGATGATCTCAGAGATCATGTGGCCAGAGTAGTCATAAAGGGGGAGAGGGATTTAGTCAAAGCTTGATCTGACCATGCTAAATAGATTTCCAATAGCATCAGAGCCACACTTTGATATCCCCCCTATGTGATGATGATAATGTGGCTGAATCTGGAGTGCATCCTGCAGATTTTAGAGGTGAACAAGTTGAAGTTGCTCAAGTAATCTATCCTCCAATACACTTTGAGATGATACATCAAGAAGTACAATCAATGTATAGCCCTCCAGAGGTTAATAAAAACATTATCATTTAGAAAGTAGATAAGCCTGTGTTAGAGGCATTTTTGAAAGAGCAAGAAGCTCTATTATCAAAGAAGAGATTCAAAGAACATGCAGAGTTAATGCTTGATTTTGAACAATGGAGCCCAACTTCTAGAAATATTATCCTAACTACTTGGAAAGCTGCAAAGGACAATACCCTAGAGAGGGGCAAATGGTATTCTGAACAAGAATGGAGAAAACATGAAGCCAGGCAAGAGGCCATAGTTCAGTATAGAAGAAAGACAAAACTTGGGAAGCTACCTCGTAATGCACAGGAGCCTAGCAAATATTTCTCAAAGCCTTATCATTATTTTGAATGACAAAAGATAAGGGCTGAAGAGATGAAAAAGAAAGATCTAAAGGGCAAGATGCCTGCTGATGACTCTGATGTTCCTGTGCAAGCCAAGATTCAATCAGGCAAGGGCATTGTCATCAAGGAGCCAGAGCAGCCTTAGATTAGATTTTCTTAAGTTTACATCTTTGTAATCTTTTGTGTTAAATGCCATGTAAACTTTTGATTAAAGAAACTTTTGGTAGTTGAAACAAAACTATAATGAATGCTCATTGTGTTAGCATACTTGTTCTGTGATGAAATATCTTTCATGTTTTGTTTTAAATATTTACCCTGTCATATAATATTGTTATACATCAAAATGTGTATTTGTTATGAATGGTGTATATCATTGACTAAGGGTTATGACTTCTCGCAATAGGGGGAGATTGTTGGGTACATTGGAAAATGTGTACCAGATTTAAAGAAGACTCAACCTAATCAATGATATACATCAAGGTGTATTTGATGTGTTTTGAGTTTATATGTGTAGGTTAAGTAATTGCAGGAAATGCAGAAAAATTTCTAAATCCATATGTCGACACCTAGAAAGGCAGTGTCGACACTTATGAAGGTTAGTGTCGACACTTATGAAGGCTTGTGTCGACACTGGAAAAAAGCTGTGTCGACACTTGGAGTTAATTGTGTCGACATTTGGAAAGGTTGTGTCGACACCAGAATCAACAGTGTCGACACCAAAAGGAATGTGTCGACACACAGTGAAGCTCAGTCGACACACAGAGAAGCAAAGTCGACATCAACTGTGTCGACACCAAGAGGCAGTGTCGACACACAGGAATACTTAGTCGACATCAAATGTGTCGACATATAGAGTCAGTGTCGACACACAGAAGTATTTGTCAACATCAACTGTGTCAACACACAGGAATTGTGTCGACACACAGCAAAGCTTAAACAAAGTTAAAGTAAAGAAGTACATGTGTCGACACAAAGGAGATGTGTCGACACTCAGCAAGTTTCAACAAAGTTAAAGTAAAGTACATGTGTCGACACAAAGGAGATGTGTCGACACTCAGCAAGTTTCAACAAAGTTAAAGAAAAGAAGGCTTGTGTCGACAAACAGAATCAGTGTCGACACATTCTGAAAAAGCAGTGTCGAGAAGCTGTTACCACAACAAAAGGAGTTGTGTCGACGCCACCAAGGCTAGTGTCGACACTTAGTCCACTTGTGTCAACACTTAGTCTAATTGTGTCGACACATATTGAAGATCAGTCTCGACACTTTCAGACAGAGACAGTGATTTCAAGAAGTGACTGGATGACTTGACAGCTGCCATTTCCAACTGGTCAACTACTACTGTCAGAGCTGTCAGAAGGTTGTTAGAAACCGGTTCAGCCGGTTACCATGGAGGAAGACTATATAAAGGCTTTCTCCTTCAACAGAAAGTGATTATTAATCATTGAAGAATACAGATTCTGAGCAATACAGATAGAAGTAATTATACAGAAGATTTTTGACAGAAGATCTAGAAGAAGTTGGAGAGAGAGAACTCCATCTAAGAAGTGCAGTTGCTGAACCAGGCTGCCAAGAAATATTCAGATTGAGATCTGAATCTCAAGTTAGAAGCTGATTGAAGATCATCTTATCAGGAGATTCAACCCTACTGAGTTCAGATTCAAGAAGCTTTGAAGAAAGTTAAGAGAGGTTGATCTCTGCCATCAAGATCTTCCAAGAACTGTTCAAGAAGCCATCCATCCATTCTCTCTCTTTCAGGGTGGTGGTAATAAACTTTGTTTAATCAAATTTTTGTAAGATATATTATAGATCTGAGCTGTAAGCCTATATTATAAAGACTGAGTGTAAGAGATTTAGATCTCTGAGTGTAGGTCTTGTTGAAGACTGAGGTAGGGCTTTGTGCCTGAGTTGTAGGAGACTGTGTTCTCTGAGTGTAGGCCTTGTTGAAGGCTGATGTAGGGCTGTTTGTCTGAGTTGTAGGAGTGGGGACACTCTAAGTTGTAGGAACCTGGTTTGGGTTCTGAGCTACTATAAGATCTGAGGATCTGAGGAGAAGTGTAGAAGTTAGGCCGAATCTAGTACACTGCTAGATATGCGAAAAGGGAAAGTGGATGTACCCAGACCTTGGGGAACCACTATAAAAATCTGTGTGTACTCTGTGTTGAATTATTTCTGTGATTGCTGTGCTGTGTAGTAGTAGAATTTGCAATTTCTAGTTAGTTAACTGAACTGTGTTTCTGCCTTAAAATCAAAAAAAAAAGTACACCTATTCACCCCCCCTCTAGGTGGTTAGGCACTAATTCTTTCAAGAGGCAGTGTCGACACACAGAGAAGCATAGTCGACATCAACTGTGTCGACACATAGAGGCAGTGTCGACACACATAGAAAGTTTTAGTCGACATCAACTGTGTCGACACACAGAGGCAGTGTCGACACACAGAAGCTTAGTCGACATCAATTGTGTCGACACACAGTTGTAGTGTCGACACACAGAAGACTTTGTCGACATCAACTGTGTCGACACACAGGACTTGTGTCGACACACTGCAGAGCTTCAACAAAGTTAAAGAGAAGAAGTGATTGTGTCGACACACAGAATCAGTGTCGACACATTCTACAGATGCTGTGTCGAGAAGCAGTGTCAACACCAAAGGAGCTGTGTCGACACCATCAAGTCTTGTGTCGACACTTAGTCTATTTGTGTCGACACATGATGAAGTTCAGTCTCGACACTTTGCTGACAGAGACAGAGGTTCAAGAAGTGAATGGATGACTTGACAGCTGCCATAACCAACCAGTCTACTGCAACTATCAGAGCTGTCAGAAGTTTATTAGAAACCGGATCAGCCAGTTACCATGGAGAAAGTCTATATAAAGACATTCTCCTTCAACAGATGATGATTTTGATAATAGATTGATGAGAGAAGAAAAACACTGATACTGAGATAGAATAAAAGGAAGAAGTTGGAGAGAGAGAGCTCCATCTATTGAAGTGCAGTTGCTGAACCAGGATGCTAAGAAGGATTCAGATTGTGGTCTGAATATCAAGAAAGAAGCTGATTGAAGATCAACTTCACAGGATATTCAACCCTACTGAGTTCAGATTCAAGAAGCTTTGAAGAAAGCTAAGAGTGGTTGTTCTCTACCATCAGATTCTTCCAAGAACTGATCAAGAAGCCATCCATCCATTCTCTCTCTACCAGGGTGGTGGTTAAATACATTGTTAAATCTATTTTCTGTAGGATCGTTATAAAATCTGAGTTGTAGGCCTGTGTTTATAAAGGCTGAGTGTAGGAGAGTATTTTCTCTGAGTGGTAGGCCTTGTTGAAGGCTGAGGTAGGGCTGTGAGCCTGAGTTGTAGGAGATTGTGGTCTCTGAGTGTAGGCCTTGTGTAGGCTGAGGTAGAGCAGTTTTCCTGAGCTGTAGGAGTGTGGACTCACTCTGAGTTGTAGGAGCCTTGTTGGATTCTAAGATGTAAGATCTAAGGATCTGAGGTGAAGAGAAGAAGTTAGGCCGAATCTAGCACACTGCTAGATAGGCGAAGGGGGGAAGGGGATGTAACAAGACCTCGGGGAACCACTATAAAAATTGTGTGCACTCTGTGATTGAATGATTCTGTGAATTCTGTAATGTGTTAGCTGTAGAACTAGCTGTTTCAGATTAATTAATTGAATAGATATTCTGCTTTAGAATAAAAAGGAATTACACCTATTCACCCCCCCTCTAGGTGGTTATGCACTAATTCTTTCAAGTGGTATCAAAGCGAGGTTCCTCAAAATTTATACTTAACAGTCTGAGTGAGATCTGTAAGGCAGAAATTTGATCAAGAAGATGGGTTCGGGAGAAAACCATAAAGAACTTGGTTCAATGAAATTGCCCATCTGCAGGAAGGAAATATTTGGAATCTGGAAGGAAAGGATCAGATTGTTTATGGAGGCATCTGATCCAAGAATCTATATAACAGTTAAGGAAGCGCCATATGTTCCAATGAAGATTTCTGTTCTTGATGCCAATCAGAGAATTCCAAAGGATTTTTCAGAGATGACTAAAGATGAAATCATCTTGGCAATAATGGATAAAAGAGCCCAGAATATTATAGTAAGTGCCATTGATGATTCAACATTCCAGAATCTAATACACTGCAAAATCTCCAAGGAAATGTGGGACACATTGATAGTCTACATGGAGGGTTCTGAAGAGGTTAGGCAAGATAGAAAATCTATGCTTAATTAAGAATATGAGAGTTTCAGACAAGCCAAGTCTGAAAGCATTACTGAATGTTATAAGAAGTTCTATAGGATAGTCAATGAACTAATGTCTTATGGAAGAGTTTTCAGTACTTATGAGTTAAATGATAAATTCCTTAGGTCATTGACTAAGGATTGGGATACAAAAATCTGTGCCATAAGGGAAGTGGCCAGACTGGCTGAGATTTCTCCTCCAACACTGTTTGGAAAATTGCTGTCATATGAGATGCAGTTGTTAGCTAGAAAGGAGGAAGAGAAAAACACAAAGGGTGACTATAAAGAAAAGTCAGTGGCTTTCAAGGTTGAAGCTACAAGGAAGAATAGGAAAATGTCTCCATCTTTGTAACGCCCCGAAACTCAAATGAGCAAAGGGGGATGTTTTGGGCCAGTTTGAGTTCTGGCTGCAGGCACACGGCCTGGGACACGGGCGTGTCCCAGGGCGTGTCAAGCCTGTGTCGACACTAAGGCGTGAAGTCGACACTTTGGTCTCGACATTGTGTCGAGACTGGGCACACGGCCTGCGAAACGGGCGTGTCGCAGTGCGTGTCGACCCGTGTCGACACTTAGCCGTGAAGTCGACACAGTGCTTCGACGTTGTGTCGAGACACGGCACACGGCCTGCGACACGGGCGTGTCGCAGGGCGTGTCAACCCGTGTCGACACTCGTCCCGCGAAGTCGACACTTTGGTGTCGACAATATGTCGAGACATGGCACACGGCCTGCGACACGGGCGTGTTGCAGGGCGTGTCGACCCGTGTCGACACTTAGCCGTGAAATCGTCGAGATTCACTCGACGATCGTCGAGACAAGGCACACGGTCTAGGACACGGGCGTGTCCAAGGCCGTGTCATCGAGTCGTCGAGCTCCACTCGACGAAATGTCCCGTGTACACGGCCTGGGGGCCCAGGCGTGTCAGGATGACACGGGCAAGGACACGGGCGTGTCCTAAAACCCGTGCAGTGCTCGGGTTGAAAACGGGGAAAAATCATGGGGTACACGGCCAGCTACACGGCCGTGTCAGGTGGAACACGGGCGTGTCAGCTCGAACACGGGCGTGTTCGAGACCCGTGTGAGGTTCCAGGTGATTCGATTTTGACGGCGAATGAGGCACACGGCCCTGGACACGGGCGTGTGCCAGGCCGTGTTCGGCCCAGATTGGGCATTTCAGTCCCGAATCGAAGCCGTTCATTTCTTTGACTGAAGAACCAACGGCTGGGGGTTGTTCCTGAAGGGATATACCCGGGTTTTGACTTAGAAAACCCTCACTTTTTCCACTTGTTCTCTCTCTAAACCCTTGGAGAAAGAAGAGCTAAGGCAAGAAGAAGAGGAGCTAGATCCGCCATTGGAGGAGCTTCGGAGCTCCGAATCGCAAGCCGACTCCAGATCCGCGGACGCAACGCTAGTGCGGTCATTTCCATCCGATTACTTTCCGATGGCGCCGAAGAGGAACGCAAGGGTAACGATCCTCATCTTGAGCATGAGTCGCTCTCTTTCTTTGCATAGGAAGCCCGCTCTCGCGAGTTTGCGGAGAGTTGGAGGCGTTCCTTCGGGTAGATATGTGAAGTCCCCGTTGTTTAGAGTCCGTATGCGAGAACGGACATAGGCATTTTGGTTGAAGCCTACCCGGACATGTTAGTCCGGATCGGTGATGTTGCATTGCATAAGGCCGGAGAAGACTCCGTGCTATTGGGTGTTTTTCGGGTTTTCTACGCGGTAGATTGCAGCAGGGAGCCTTGGGGACTAACCCAAAGGTGCACCCGGAAAACTGGGCGGACACGAGGTCTTGCCAACTTGGTGGCCTGAGAGCCAACTTGAACATAACGGGGTTATGTGACTTGTGTTAGAATGGGACTCGGTGAAAGTTTGACCCGCGCAAATGGCTTAAATTGCCGTTGCGATGTGAGCACGGGTTAGATGGAGCCGTACCCGCTCTATGTCGTTCGGGTTAGAGAGACCTAAAGTTACATGGCACTCGCCGTTGGCATAGATGTGAGTCTTCGGCGGTCTATGGCTTAAATTGACGTGACCAATGCCAGGAAGACGAATTGCTCATAGGAATGGCCGTCTAAGTGGTGGTGGTGAGTCCGGGATGTTGGTGGCTTAAGTTGACGCGACATGGACCGGTTCACCGAGAATGTGCCCTGAGTGCACGGGGCGTGTGGCCGTGCGAGCCAACGCCTGTGATGAAATGGCTATGGTTTTTATATTGCTCGCTCATGCTAATGAAATGCAGGGAAGGAGCATCGCCGCCCCGAGTTGGGGGCGGGATCGTTATAATTTGGTCAGCATTGCTGACCGTTGCCTTGTTTTGCCACCGTGCGGTGGATTGTTGCTTGCAGGTGCAGCTGGACCAAGCGGTCAATAGCGGGCTAAAGCCCTTTTTGCGAAGCTGGCCCTCGAAGGCCCAAGTTGAAGTGTTTTCTGCTTTATTCATGTATGACCGGCCTGCGTGCCGTGGTTTGTAAAACATGTAACTTTCAAGTGAAACACTTTGTAAGGCCTTAAGGCCGTTTTGGGTATTTTTGTATAACATTCCTTTTGGTATTAGTGGACATTCATGCTCGTATGTGGGGTTCTTGTTTGCTACTCTTATAAACTGCTTCCGTTAGAATGCTCTGTGTAGGACGTTGAGAATGGTTGGATGGTTTCCATACGTAACCACCCGGTCTGTCTGTGGTATATGGCGTCGGGCCCCGGCCGGACCTACTGCTATATACTATGCGACGGATAGGGGGTGTTACAATTTGGTATCAGACTTCTGGTTTTGGTTGGGCTTAAACTGAATTCGTGGGCGAATTCTTTTTAAGGGGTGGTGAGCACATTGTGTGCGTCATCGTATTAACAGTAAAAAGAACCCATGAATGTCCACTTAGGAATGAAAATACTCGTGTTTGAGGAACCTGCGTGTTCCTATAATTGCTGTTTGCAATTTATTTGGTCGCTTAACGGTGTTTTGTACCACTATAGGTGACCAGAAGTGGTGTTGGGCCGTCAGAACGCCGAGTGTCTGAGGCTAGTAGTGCACCGGATGTTGCTCCTGCAACACCTCTGTCGGCTGAGAATATAAGATTGGTGGCTGAAGCGGTGTTGGCCGTGATCAATGCGCAGCCAGGAAGGCAAGCGCAGCAGCCCGCCCCTGTGTTGGAGCAAGTACCTCTTCAAGAGGCTGAGCCGAGGAGGGTGGAGCAAGTGGTTGTGGAACCAATAGTGCCAAGGAGGGCAACTGAGAGGCAGTTGAAGCATGTAATGAGCTTTAACCCTCCGTTATTCTCGGGGTTGGGAACCCCATCTCAGGCTGAAGACTGGCTCTCCAGGGTGAAGAGAGTCATGACAGCGACAGAGACGGAGGAGTGGCAAATGACCACCATCGCTACGTTCCTGCTGGACGGTGAAGCGAGGATGTGGTGGGAAGGTTTGGAGCTGCATCATCTGCGAGGTAGACAACTGATAGACGTTCCGATGGAGGAGTTCTCGGAATTGTTCTTGGCACGATACCTCCCTTCTACTCAGAGGATTTCAATGGAGAATGAGTTCCTGAGGTTGGTACAGGGTGAGAGGAGCGTGGATGAATATCTCCACGAGTTTACGCGGTTGAGTCGTTATGCTAGCTCCACCATCATGGATGAGGAGCGCAAGACTAATCGTTTTTATGAAGGCCTGAGGGATGAGCTGAGATTATTACTGTCGGGGCCGATGACGCAGGGTTTCTTAACCTTGGTCAATACTGCCCGGTCCTTGGAGAAGGACATGAAGAGTGTGCAAGCGAAGAAAGGCTTGGTTGATAGAAAATCTGAGTTTAAAGTGCCGACTACTTCCAAGTCTGGCTATCGGAAGTCTTTCAAGAAGCATAGGACTTCGGGTCCAGCTCCTTCTGGCGCTTCTGGGGCGACTACGGGTCGGACCCCGGGTGCGTGTTTTACATGTGGAAAGACGGGGCATTTCGCCCGTGATTGTTGGAGCGGACGTCCTAAGTCCGAGAGGAAGCCGGGAGCTACTTATGAAGAGAAGGGAAAGGCGGCGGAGTCGACCGCATCCCATTATGCTCCGGCCCAACCAAGGGTCTACAATCTTGGCCAACAGGAGGCCATTAAACAAGCTGACGTGGTGACAGGTACAGTTTAATTTATAGCAAGTCAATTCCTTTATATGCTTGTTATGCACAGGTTACCTTACCACTACTTGTTTAGGATTTATATTGATTTGTGAAAATCCGGCACGAGCACTCTTCGATACGGGAGCCTCACACTCCTTCTTGTCCGACGGATTTATATCACGCATCGGAGTCCCTTCTTCGATGGCGAAGGATAAGTTGGATGTGTTGTTGCCCAATGGGTGTTCGATGCGAGCGGATAGGATATGCGATGTGAAAGTTCGTATTGGGGAGCAGGAGTTCGACCTGCAGGCGTCTTTACTTCCGTTGGCGGAGTTCGACGTCATTTTTGGCATGGACTGGCTCTCGGAGCAGCAGGCCCATATAGATTGCGGTAGCAAGGAAGTCAAGCTGGGAGCAAGTCGTGAGACGACTTTTACGGGCTTAAAGGGGTCGAGCAAGACGTTGATGTCTGCTCTTCAGGTGGTGAACGCGGTTCGTGCTGGAGCAGAACTGTTCTTTACACTAGTGGAGGTTGCAAAGCCGAAGCCCGCGTTGGATTGTATTTCAGTGGTATCGGAATACCCTGATGTGTTCCCCGTAGATCTTCCTGGAGCCCCGCCTCAGCGGGAGATAGATTTTACGATCGAGCTAGTGCCAGGTGCAAAGCCTGTGTCACGCTCTCCGTATCGGCTAGCGCCTAAGGAAATGGCAGAGCTGAAAGTTCAACTACAAGAGTTGTTGGAGCAAGGGTATGTGCGCCCGAGTTCTTCGCCTTGGAGCGCACCGGTCCTCTTTGTTAAGAAGAAGGACGGAAGCTTGAGGTTGTGTATTGATTATCGGGAGCTCAACAAGCTGACTGAGAAGAACAAGTACCCGATCCCCCGGATTGATGAATCAGTTAGTCGGGTCGACGGTGTACTCGAAGTTAGATCTCAAGGCTGGGTACTATCAGCTGCGTATAAGGGAGAGTGATATCCCGAAGACAGCGTTTAGTACGAGATACGGGCATTATGAGTTTACGGTCATGCCGTTTGGGCTTACTAATGCGCCGTCAGTGTTCATGGATTTGATGAACAGGACGTTCAGGGAATACTTGGACCATTTCGTGATCGTCTTCATCGACGATATTTTGGTGTACTCGCAAAGTGAGGAGGATCACTTCAAGCATCTCCATTTGGTGTTGGAGACACTCAGGAGAAATCAGTTGTATGCCAAGTTCTCGAAGTGCGAGTTTTGGCTATCCTCAGTGGCGTTCCTCGGGCATATAGTGAGTGGAGAGGGTATTGCTGTGGATCCGGCGAAGATTGTTGCGATACGGGAGTGGCCTGAGCTTGCTACGGTAGCAGAAGTCCGGAGCTTTTTGGGGCTTGCCGGCTATTATAGGCGCTTCGTAGAGAACCTCTCGCGGATAGCGTTACCTCTCACTACTTTGACGAGGAAGGATCATAAGTTCGTTTGGACGCCGGAGTGCGCGCGAGCTTTTGAGGAATTGAAGTGTCGGTTGACCACGGCGCCTGTGCTGAGTTCGCCAGTGGGGACCGAAGGCTATGAGATATATAGCGATGCTTCAGGCAGCGGTTTGGGTTGCGTGCTACTGCAGCACGGAAGCGTGATAGCTTATGGCTCGAGACAGCTAAAAGTGCACGAGAGGAATTATCCGGTCCATGACTTGGAGTTAGCGGCCGTGATTTTTGCCTTGAAGCTGTGGAGACACTATTTGTACGGTGTGAAGATTGATATCTACACCGATCACAAGAGCCTAAAGTATCTAATTGATCAGAAGGATCTGAATATGCGGCAGCGTAGGTGGATGGAGTTCCTGGGGGACTATACTTTCAAGATCCACTACGTGCCTGGCAAAGGGAATGCGGTTGCGGACGCGTTGAGTCGCCGAGCCCCAGCTCAAGCGAATTGGCTATCAGTGCATGATGAGCGGTTGGTGCAGGAGCTGGAGGCGTTGGAGATTGTTTGTGTGGATAGACAATCTAGTGCTGAAGCAGTGCTGAATTGGACTGAAGTCCAATATGACCTGGCTGATCGGATTCGGCAGGCTTTGGATATGGATGCTCATATGAAGCAGTTCATGATAGAGGCTCTGGATGGGTCAAATTCCCAATTCGTTGTGGAGGACGGATTGCTGTGGAAAGACGGTCGTTTGTGCGTCCCAAGTGTGGGCAATTTACGGGTGGAATTGTTGTACGAGGCACACCATACCAAGTACTCGATTCACCCGGGGAGCACGAAGATGTACCGCGATATGAAAAAGCTATTTTGGTGGCCGGGTTTGAAGAAGGATGTGGCGCTATACGTAGCGAAGTGCCAAACTTGCGCCTTAGTGAAGGCGGAGTGCCAAAAGCCGGGAGGATTTCTTAAGTCCTTGCCTATTCCGGAGTGGAAATTCGACGACATCTCTATGGACTTTGTGCATGGTTTGCCAAGGTCGCAGAAGTGGAACGACGCCATTTGGGTGGTGGTCGATCGATTAACGAAGGTGTCACATTTTATTCCGCATAGGAAGGATGATCCGGTGGAGAAGCTGGCGAAGCTTTATGTGGATAACATAGTGCGGCTTCATGGTGTGCCCCGCAGCATCGTGAGTGACCGAGATGGGCGGTTCACGTCCAATGATTGGAGGCTGGTGCAGCAAATGTTGGGAACAAAGCTGAAATTCAGCACAGCCTTCCATCCGCAAACGGATGGGCAGACCGAGAGGGTCAATAGAACCATGGAAGACATGCTTCGCATGTGTGTCTTGGATTTCGGAAAGCAATGGGAAGACCACCTTTATCTGGTGGAGTTCGTATACAACAACAGCTACCAAGCAAGTATTCAGATGGCGCCTTTCGAGGCCCTATATGGTAGAAGATGTCGCACGCCGTTGTCTTGGTTAGAAACGGGTGAGGCAAAGTTGTATAAGCGATCGGAAGTGGAGGGTGCTACTTCTTTGGTGAAAACAATTCGGGATAGGTTGCTTATCGCTCAGGACCGGCAAGCAAAGTACTATAATGCCAAGCACAGGAACGTGGAGTTCGCTGTGGGCGATTATGTATACTTGAAGATCAAGCCGTTCAAGGGTGTCTCGCGGGTACGGTGATTGAAAAAGCTAAGCCCGAGGTACCTTGGACCATTCGAGGTTCTGGAGCGAGTAGGAGAAGCGGCCTATCGGCTGAAGCTTTCAGTGGAGCTAAGTGGTTTACATGATGTATTCCATATTTCGGTGCTTCGGAAGGCGGTGCAAGAGCCTACGCAAGTGATCGCGGTCGATCAAGTGCCGGTGGATAGTGGGCAAACGACAAAAGTCAAGCCCGTGCGGATTGAGGACTCGGAAGTCAAGCGGCTACGCAATAAAGAGATCAGGATGGTCAAAGTCTGGTGGGACAATTGCGGTCGTGAGGAGCTCTCTTGGGAGCGAGAGCAGACGATGCTTGACGAGTATCCGGAGTTGTTCCGCTCAGGTACAAATTTTGGTTTTGTACATGTTTTTCCCTTTATGTAATTTCGTGGGCGAAATTCTTTTAAGAGGGGTAGAGTTGTAACGCCCCGAAACTCAAAGGAGCAAAGGGGGATGTTTTGGGCCAGTTTGAGTTCTGGCTGCAGGCACACGGCCTGGGACACGGGCGTGTCCCAGGGCGTGTCAAGCCTGTGTCGACACTAAGGCGTGAAGTCGACACTTTGGTCTCGACATTGTGTCGAGACTGGGCACACGGCCTGCGACACGGGCGTGTCGCAGGGCGTGTCGACCCGTGCCGACACTTAGCCGTGAAGTCGACACAGTGCTTCGACGTTGTGTCGAGACACGGCACACGGCCTGCGACACGGGCGTGTCGCAGGGCGTGTCAACCCGTGTCGACACTCGTCCCGCAAAGTCGACACTTTGGTGTCGACAATGTGTCGAGACATGGCACACGGCCTGCGACACGGGCGTGTCGCAGGGCGTGTCGACCCGTGTCGACACTTAGCCGTGAAATCGTCGAGATTCACTCGACGATCGTCGAGACAAGGCACACGGCCTAGGACACGGGCGTGTCCAAGGCCGTGTCATCGAGTCGTCGAGCTCCACTCGACGAAATGTCCCGTGTACACGGCCTGGGGGCCCAGGCGTGTCAGGATGACACGGGCAAGGACACGGGCGTGTCCTAAAACCCGTGCAGTGCTCGGGTTGAAAATGGGGAAAAATCATGGGGTACACGGCCAGCTACACGGCCGTGTCAGGTGGAACACGGGCGTGTCAGCTCGAACACGGGCGTGTTCGAGACCCGTGTGAGGTTCCAGGTGATTCGATTTTGACGGCGAATGAGGCACACGGCCCTGGACACGGGCGTGTGCCAGGCCGTGTTCGGCCCAGATTGGGCATTTCAGTCCCGAATCGAAGCCGTTCATTTCTTTGACTGAAGATCCAACGGCTGGGGGTTGTTCCTGAAGGGATATACCCGGGTTTTGACTTAGAAAACCCTCACTTTTTCCACTTGTTCTCTCTCTAAACCCTTGGAGAAAGAAGAGCTAAGGCAAGAAGAAGAGGAGCTAGATCCGCCATTGGAGGAGCTTCGGAGCTCCAAATCGCAAGCCGACTCCAGATCCGCGGAGGCAACGCTAGTGCGGTCATTTCCATCCGATTACTTTCCGATGGCGCCGAAGAGGAACGCAAGGGTAACGATCCTCATCTTGAGCATGAGTCGCTCTCTTTCTTTGCATAGGAAGCCCGCTCTCGCGAGTTTGCGGAGAGTTGGAGGCGTTCCTTCGGGTAGATATGTGAAGTCCCCGTTATTTAGAGTCCGTATGCGAGAACGGACATAGGCATTTTGGTTGAAGCCTACCCGGACATGTTAGTCCGGATCGGTGATGTTGCATTGCATAAGGCCGGAGAAGACTCCGTGCTATTGGGTGTTTTTCGGGTTTTCTACGCGGTAGATTGCAGCAGGGAGCCTTGGGGACTAACCCAAAGGTGCACCCGGAAAACTGGGCGGACACGAGGTCTTGCCAACTTGGTGGCCTGAGAGCCAACTTGAACATAACGGGGTTATGTGACTTGTGTTAGAATGGGACTCGGTGAAAGTTTGACCCGCGCAAATGGCTTAAATTGCCGTTGCGATGTGAGCACGGGTTAGATGGAGCCGTACCCGCTCTATGTCGTTCGGGTTAGAGAGACCTAAAGTTACATGGCACTCGCCGTTGGCATAGATGTGAGTCTTCGGCGGTCTATGACTTAAATTGACGTGACCAATGCCAGGAAGACGAATTGCTCATAGGAATGGCCGTCTAAGTGGCGGTGGTGAGTCCGGGATGTTGGTGGCTTAAGTTGACGCGACATGGACCGGTTCACCGAGAATATGCCCTGAGTGCACGGGGCGTGTGGCCGTGCGAGCCAACGCCTGTGATGAAATGGCTATGGTTTTTATATTGCTCGCTCATGCTAATGAAATGCAGGGAAGGAGCATCGCCGCCCCGAGTTGGGGGCGGGATCGTTATAATTTGGTCAGCATTGCTGACCGTTGCCTTGTTTTGCCACCGTGCGGTGGATTGTTGCTTGCAGGTGCAGCTGGACCAAGCGGTCAATAGCGGGCTAAAGCCCTTTTTGCGAAGCTGGCCCTCGAAGGCCCAAGTTGAAGTGTTTTCTGCTTTATTCATGTATGACCGGCCTGCGTGCCGTGGTTTGTAAAACATGTAACTTTCAAGTGAAACACTTTGTAAGGCCTTAAGGCCGTTTTGGGTATTTTTGTATAACATTCCTTTTGGTATTAGTGGACATTCATGCTCGTATGTGGGGTTCTTGTTTGCTACTCTTATAAACTGCTTCCGTTAGAATGCTTTGTGTAGGACGTTGAGAATGGTTGGATGGTTTCCATACGTAACCACCCGGTCTGTCTGTGGTATATGGCGTCGGGCCCCGGCCGGACCTACTGCTATATACTATGCGACGGATAGGGGGTGTTACAATCTTTTTCTAATAGAGATGTAGAAATTATCTCAGAAAATTCAGATAATCCCAGTTCAGACAACAACAATTCAGATGAAGACTTTGCAGCATTTACAAGGCAGTTCCAGAGATTCTTGAAGAAGAAACAGTGGAAATCTAATCCTTCCACATCACAGTCTAGGGATGACTATTATCAGAAGGGGAAATCATCCAGGAATAGGACAAAGCCTGGCAAGTCAACTTCATCCAAGATTATATGCTATTGCTGCAACAAAGCTAGACATGTTGTTGCTGACTGTCCAGATAAAAGGAAGGAGTCTGCTAATGGAAAGAAGTCACAGCACAAAAGCAAGAAGGAAAAATCCTTGGTTGCTGAGAAATAGAAAAGCTTGACAGATCAATCAACTTCAGAGTCAGAATCTGAGGCTGAGGCATATATTGGTCTATTTGCAGAAGAAGAGGATGAGTTCATGCAATTGCTGGACTCTATCTATGAGTAGGAAGACCATCAGTGCAAAGGATTGATGGTAGTGTCTGAAGAAGACCAGTGATAGGATCAGCCTGGCCCCAATAAGGTAAAATGTGTATCTATAGATTCTGATTATTTCACTGGGTCAGAATCAGAAGCTTCTCCATCAAGAGATGAAGATGGGTCTGAATCTGAAGGAGATATTCATCAGTTAATAGATGAATATGGAGATTTATTGCAGGCACTTAAGAGAAGCAAAAGCCTATCCAAACATCAGGCTAAGGAAATTGCAGCTCTTAAGTTGGCTGCATCTGATTCAGAGAAGTTGCTGGATCAGAAGTTGAATGAGATAGCCAGACTAAAAAACATTACTGTTATTCAGATGGGTACTATCACATTTAAAAATGATTAGATTAAATGTCTAGATAATAGACTTCAAAAAGAAAAGGAGATAGTGGCTAGTTTTTCTAAGACAAAATCTATATTACCATTGATTGATGAGTTTGTGTCTCAAAAATGTAAGGCTGGATTAGGGTTTAAGAGAACTGCATGGACTGCTAAGTCTAATTCTAGAGGCAAAGCCCCAGCATAAAACAACAAACCTGCTGCAAACATTATAGCTAAGATAATACCTAAAAAGAGGTACAATAAGTTTGAGTGCTGGTGCTGTGGTAAGATAGACCACTATGCCTTAGAATGTTGGCACAACACCAGTGTCAAGGAGAGTAGCAGTCTGCCTATTAGAAGAGCTGCAGGCAGATTTGTTAAGTTTCAGACTAACTTGCACCAAGGACCAAAAAGTTATTTGGGTTCTAAGGTTAAGTAATCTGTGTTGCAGGTGAGTCCAAGTTGTCATGGCCCTATATGGTACTTGGACAGTGGATGTTCCAGGCATATGACTGGAACAAGGGGATTGCTGAAGGACTACTCACCTATGCTGAATGAGCCTAAAGTAATCTTTGGTGGTTCTGAAAAGGGAATCATCAAAGGTTTTGGTAACATTTCTAATAACTCAATTACAATCACTCAAGTGGCCTATGTAAAGGGTTTGAAACACAACCTAATTAGCATAAGTCAGCTGAGTGATTTAGGTTATGACATTTCATTTGTCAATAATGGTTGTCATATCAAGAGGTCAAGTGATCAAGAGGTCATATTGACTGGATATAGAAAAAGAAATGTATATTGCCTAGACTTTTGTGTGAGAATAAAAATTCTCCTACCTGTCTTGTGGATGATGAAAAAGTCTCTCATTGTGTTAAATGACACAAGAGGCTAGCCCATATTAACTACAAGACCATTGACCAACTCTTTAGTAAAGAGTTAGTGAGGAAGGGTCCTCAAGTTAAGTGTTATAAGGATGGAATATGTTCAGCTTGTCAAAAAGGCAAGCAAACTAGATCCTCCTTTCATAGCCTTGAAACTAACGATTCAGTGAGGTGTTTGTACCTCTTGCATATGGATTTTTTTGGTCCTATGTCAGTTCAGAGCCTAAGTAGGAAGGTCTACACTTTTGTGGTTGTAGATGACTATTCTAGATTCTCATGAGTATTCTTTCTGAGACAGAAATCTGAAACCCCAAAGGTCTTCTACAATTTTATTAAACAAATTCAGAATGAATTAAATAGTTCAGTGGTCAAAATCAGAAGTGATCATAGAACTGAATTCGAATTTGAAAGTATGACAAGGCTGTGTGAAGAGTTTGAGATTCATCAGGAATTCTCCTCACCTAGAACACCTCAGCAAAATGGCATTGCTGAGAGAAAGAATAGGACATTGATTGAGGCTGGAAGAACACTATTGAGTGATACTACTCTCCCAAAATATTTCTGGGTTGAGGCAGTTAACACTGCATGTCATGTGCTCAATAGGGCTTCCATCACCAAAAACCACAAAAAGACACCCTATGAGGTTGTGAAAGGCAGAAAACCAAACTTATCCTATTTTAGGATCTTTGGTTGCAAGTGATATGTACTTAACAATGGCAAATCTCACCTACCTAAGTTTGCTCCCAAATCCCAAGATGGGATATTTGTTGGGCACAACAACAATAGTAAGGCCTATAGAGTCTACAACTTGGCTACTCAAGTTGTAGAAGAGTCAGTTCATGTCATCTTTGATGAAACTAGACTAATTAATTGTGAGTTGCCAAGTAGTTCTTGTAGCTCCATAAGTATAGAGCAGAAGATGGAGCAGCTTACTATCAGAGAAGATCCAACTGCAAAGCTGGATGAGGAAAATGGTAGTTGTTGTTCATGGGGAGTATAAGAAACTCAGTATGCTGATGAAGAACATGAGGTGCAGCATGATGAAGAGATTGGAGAAGGCCAAACTGCTGATAGATTAGCTCCAATAGTTAGACAGTTGAAGGATCATCCTGTACACCAGATCATTGGTGATCCAAGACAAGGAGTACAAACAAGGAGAAGGAACTTGAATACAGTTCTTTACTCTAGCTTCTTATCTCAAGTGCAACCCAAGAGATTTGAATAAGTTATTAAGGACCCATAATGGATTGATGCCATGCAAGAGGAGTTAAATCAGTTCAGAAGATGCAAGGTCTGGGACTTGGTTCCAAAACTAAAGGGCCACAATGTCATAGGGACAAAGTGGATATACAGAAACAAGCTTGATGAGAGTGGGATCATAGTGAAGAACAAGGCAAGACTAGTTGCCAAAGGATACGTACAAGAGGAGGGCATAGACTTTGATCAGACGTTTGCCCCTGTGGCAAGATTGGAAGCTATCAGGCTATTTCTAGCCTATGCAGCATATCAAGGCTTCAAAGTATTCCAGATGGATGTTAAGTCTGCATTCTTAAATGGAGACTTAAAAGAGGAGGTCTATGTAGAGCAGCCCTCAGGTTTTGTTGATCCACTCAATCCTACTTATGTCTATAGACTTAGGAAAGCTTTGTATGGGTTGAAACAAGCCCCAAGGGCTTGTTATGAAACCCTATCTACTTTCCTCATTGAGAACAAATTCTCAAGGGGGAAAATAGATAAGACTCTATTCCTTAGGGAATCCAAAGGAAAGATTATCCTAGTCCAAATATATGTTGATGACATAATATTTGGGTCTACTGAAAGTAACCTTTGTAGAAAGTTTGCAAAACTTATGCAAGGGAAATTTGAAATGAGCAGTATGAGAGAACTTAAGTTCTTCTTGGGTCTCCAAGTAAGACAGACTGAAGATGGCTTGTCCATATCCCAGTATAAGTTCACCCTAGAGTTAATTAAATAGTATGGTATGGAGTCATCCACTACCATGAGAACTCCAATGGGGACAAGTGTATCTCTTAGCAAAGATGATGCAGGAAAACCTGTAGATGAAACTTTGTATAGAGGAATAGTTGGCTCCCTCCTATATCTGACTGCTAGTAGACCAGATATCATGTATGCTACATGTGTCTGTGCTAGGTACCAATCCTGCCCTAAACAATCTCATCTTACTGCAGTCAAAAGGATTTTGAGATATCTTAAGGGCACACCTAATCTAGGCCTTTGGTATCCTAGGGATAGAGATTTTCTACTAATGGGTTATTCAGATGCATACTTTGCAGGTTGCAAAGTAGATAGGAAAAGTACAACATACAACTGTCAATTTCTAGGAGGAAGACTGGTGTCTTGGAGCTGTAAGAAGCAGACCAGTGTGACAATATCCACAACTGAGTCTGAGTATGTTGCTGCTGGAAGCTGTTGTGCACTACTATTGTGGATACAACATCAGTTAGAAGACTATGGTATTCAGGTAAGTAGAACTCCATTGTTATGTGATTATACTAGTGTTATTTCTGTTGCTCACAATCCTGTTTCTCATAGTAGAACAAAGCATATAGAAATAAGATACCATTTTCTTAGAGACCATATAGAGAAAGAAAATATCTCTTTAGAATTTGTTAGTACTGATTTACAACTAGCAGACATGTTTACTAAGCCTTTAGATGAAACTAAATTCAACAATTTCAAAATTGAAATAGGTATGTTGAACATAAATTAGTTTACAAAATTTGGCTAAGTAAAATTGTGTCGACATCAGAAGTTGTCTGTGTCGACACAGAGTAGTTGGTGTCGACATTCCAAGAAAGTGGTGTCGACACATCTAGAGAATCGGTGTCGACACTTCAGAGAAGTGGTTTCGACACATCCGGAAGTAGTGTCGACACTTAGACTAAACACGCAGATTCGTCGACCTCAGATCGTCGAACTCGACAAAGTCAAATAAAATTGATGTCGAGTCATTAGAAGTCTGTGTCGATACTTTTCAACATTGTCGACACATTAAGAGATTGTTGACCCGACTTTTGACCTTCATTACTTAGAAAGGTATAAATAGGTCAACACTATATTCTGTCGACACATTCTCAATATTTTCGAGACCAAAACCCTGTGTCGACAACTTCTCTCTTCTTAATCCAAGCTTTCACTCAACCATAATGGCGTCGAAGCTAGAAGACAATGTCAATGAAGGCTATGAGCTAGTACGCAATGCCTTTGATTATGCGGAACCTGAAATTAAAGCCGTAGTAACCCTAATTGCTGAGAATGTGTTAGAATTTTTGGTATCTGAACCAACAAAGATTTGGAAGAAAGAAATTCTAGATTTCTATGGCGCAGCTACTATAGAATCTACTGGACTTAAGATCAAGTCTACAGTTCAGGGAACTAATGTTAAACTTACTTTGAAGATCTTGAGAAATACTCTTCAACTTCCAAGAACTCAAGAAGAGGAAGAAGTACCTTCATCAAAGACTAGGGAAGCACTTAAATGGTGTGGATTGGATTCCACTTTGAAGATTGGATCCTCAATGAACAGAAAAGGAATGAATCAGCAAGGAAAATTCCTTTCAGAAGTAGTTGGCAAGGTCATTATCTGTAAGCCAGGGGGCATGATAGGATTTCTACCTATATGTTTAGCCTGATGACCATGATCATCTTCAGACTAAACACTGATTGGTCAGCAGTAATATTTGAAAAGATTAAGGAAAGTATTAAGAAACCAAATCTGGGAAGGATTATGAGTCTCTACTTAGCTGGAATAATTCCAGAAGTAATGACACAGACTGTTGGTTCAAAGATTAACCATATGAGGAGAATGGACATAGGGATTATATCCAGATGGGATAGGGTCCTAACTAAGTATATGCCTGAGGAAGAAAGGCAATAGATTCCTGAAAAATTTACAGCACCAGATATTCCTGCACAAGACCCTACACATAGTGCTCAAGTGCAGGGGGAGCCTCATGTTGAGGAAGAGCCAATACACTTGGAAAGTGATATTGCTACACAAACTATACTTGAAGTAATACATGAGGTTAATCAATCAATTCTCATTGATAAGGATGAAACTCTAACTCAATCTTTAATTGATGTTTACCAGTCAACTCAACTACACAGTCAAGCACAAGATGTTATTATGGAGGATACATCTGCTACTGATCATGCTCCAGAGATAAGAGTATCTCCAGTCCCTACTCGACAAGAGTTCACTCTTGAAGAGTTGTTTCCAGATTTAGTACAAGCAAGAACTGAGGGGGAGCAACCTGAATTTGAGGGAGAGAAAGCAGACTTTGAGGGGGAGCAAGTTAACATTGAGGAGGAGCATGTAAGTACTGTGGGGGAGGAGCAAGGGACTTAGGGGGAGCTACCTAGGACTGCACAGGAATTGCCTCCTAGTCCTAAAGAGAGAGTTGATATTGCCAGTACCTCAACTTCAGAAGAGGAAGCAGAAATTCAAGCTAAGAAGAGGAAGCTAATGGTATTCAAAAGAAGAAGCCATAGTTATAAAAGGGCTTTACAAACTGCTCCACAATCTGCCCCAGCTACAGATTATAGTTCCTTATTAGTCTCATTGCAAGTAAAGCTAGATGAACAAAGGATTGCCATGGAGAAATATATTGATGAAACTCACAAAGATCTACAACTCTCCTTGGCTATAGATATTAAATCAATAAGATTTGAAGTTAATCAGAATAAGAAGGAGATGACAGATTGCTTTCACAAAGGAGGCAGTGCTGTGGTTTTCCTAGCAACACATCAAGACAAGATCAAGACTCAAGTTGATGATATAGCTCTTAAGCAAGGCTATGTCCTAGAGAATCAACTTAGAATGAATGATAATCTGATAGAATCACATAATGTGATTGTTATAGAACTGATGAATGTTGCAACTGCCCAGACTGAAGCAAGGACTAATGCTAAGGCAGATTTTGACAAGCAATTACATGAAGGACTAGCTGCTGTCAAAACAGCTATTGAGCAATCTCAAAAGACCATTTCTGGACAGCTACTGAAGTTCAATGCATTCTATAAAGATGGTGTTAATTTTCTTGATGAACAAATCAGATTTTAAAAAAATGACCTCAGGGATCATGTTGCTAGAGAAGTCATAAAGGGGGAGAGAGTTTTAGCCAAAGCTGGTTCTGATCATGCTAAATGGATATCTAATATCATCAGAGCCACACTTGTATATCCACCCCTCTGTGATGATGACAATGTGGTTGAGTCAGGTATACACCCTGCCTATTTTGGAGGTGATCAAGCTGACGTTGCTCAGGTTATTTATCCTCCTGCAGATTTTGATATGATTCACCAAGAAGTACAGTCAATGTACAGCCCTCCAGATGGTAATAAAAATGTTATCCTTGAGAAAGTAGACATGCCAGTGCCAGAGGCAGTTTTGAACAAAGAGCAAGAAGCTCTATTGTCTAAGAAAAGATTTAGAGAACAGGCAGAGTTGAAGCCTGATTTTGAGCAGTGGAGTCCAACATCCAGGAACATTATACTGACTGCTTGGAAAGCTGTAAAGGATCAGACCCATGACAGGGGCAAATGGTACACAGAACAATAATGGCAAAAGTATGAAGCTAGACAAGAAGCTATTCTACAGTATAGAAGAAAGGCTAAAGCTGGGAAGCTACCTCCTAATTCTCAGGAGCCTAGCAAATATTTCCCAAAGCCCTTTCACTACTTTGAAAGGTAAAGAATAAGGGCTGAAGAGCAAAAGAAGAAAGATCTAAAGGGCAAGAAGTCAGCTGATGATACTGATGCTCCAGTTCAAGCCAAGATCCAATCAGGCAAAGGAATTGTCATCAAGGAGCCAGAGCAGCCTTAGATTAGATTCAGTAGATTTTATAACATTGTAAACTTTAGTGTTTAAAATCTATGTAAACTATTATTAAAGAAACTTTTGAAAGTTGAAACAAAACAAGATTAATGCTCATTCTGGTTGCATTATTATTCTATGATGATTTGTTATATATATTTTGTTTTAGAAGTTACCCTATCATATAATGTTGTTATACATCATAATGTGTATTTGTTATGAATGGTGTATATCATTGACTAAGGGTTATGACTTCTCCAAATAGGGGGAGATTGTTGGGTACATTGGAAATGTGTACCAGATTTGAAGAAGCCTCATCTTACTCAATGATATGCATCAAGGTGTATTTGATGTTGTTTTGAGTTTATATGTGTTGGTTAAGTAAATGCAGGAATGCAGAAAAATTTCTAAGTTCATGTGTCGACACCAAGAGAAGCTGTGTCGACACTTATGAAGGCTTGTGTCGACACTAGAGAAAGGCTGTGTCGACACTTGGAGTTAATTGTGTCGACACTTGCAAAGGCTGTGTCGACACCAGAAGAAACTGTGTCGATATACAGAGGCAGTGTCGACACACAGAGAAGCATAGTCGACATCAACTGTGTCGACACATAGACGCAGTGTCAACACACAGAGAAAGTTTTAGTTGACATCAACTGTGTCGACACACAGAGGAAGTGTCAACACACAGAAGCTTAGTCGACATCAATTATGTCGACACACAGTGGCAGTGTCGACACACAGAAGACTTTGTCGACATCAACTGTGTCGACACACAGGACTTGTGTCGACATACTGCAGAGCTTCAAATAATTTAAAGAGAAGAAGTGATTGTATCGACACACAGAATCAGTGTCGACACATTCTACAGATGCTGTGTCGAGAAGCAGTGTCAACACCAAAGGAGCTGTGTCGACACCATCAAGGCTTATGTCGACACTTAGTCTATTTGTGTCGACACATGATGAAGTTCAGTCTCGACACTTTGCTGACAGAGACAGAGGTTCAAGAAGTGACTGGATGACTTGACAGCTGCCATAACCAACTGGTCTACTGCAACTGTCAGAGCTGTTAGAAGTTTGTTAGAAACCGGATCAGCCGATTACCATGGAGAAAGTCTATATAAAGGCATTCTCCTTCAACATATGATGATTTTGATAATAGATTGATGAGAGAAGAAAAACACTGATATAAGATAGAATAAAAAGAAGAAGTTGGAGAGAGAGAGAGATCCATCTATTGAAGTGCAGTTGCTGAACCAGTCTGCTAAGAAGGATTCAGATTGTGATCTGAATATCAAGAAAGAAGCTGATTGAAGATCAACTTCACAGGAGATTCAACCCTACTGAGTTTAGATTCAAGAAGCTTTGAAGAAAGCTAAGAGTGGTTGTTCTCTGCCATCGGATTCTTCTAAGAACTGATCAAGAAGCCATCCATCCATTCTCTCTCTACCAGGGTGGTGGTTAAATACATTGTTAAATCTATTTTCTATAGGATCTTTATAAGATCTGAGTTGTAATCCTGTGTTTATAAAGGCTGAGTGTAGGAGAGTATTTACTCTGAGTGGTAGGCCTTGTTGAATGCTGAGGTAGGGCTGTGAGCCTGAGTTGTAGGAGATTGTGATCTCTGAGTGTAGGCCTTATGTAGGCTGAGGTAGGGCAGTTTGCCTGAGCTATAGGAGTGTGGACTCACTCTAAGTTGTAGGAGTGTGGACTCGCTCTGAGTTGTAGGAGCCTTGTTGGGTTCTGAGCTGTAAGATCTGAGGATCTGAGGTGAAGAGAAGAAGGTAGGCCGAATCTAGCACACTGCTAGATAGGCGAAGGGGGAATGTGGATGTACCCAGACCTTGGGGAACCACTATAAAAACTGTGTGCACTCTGTGATTGAATGATTCTGTGAATTCTGTACTGTGTTAGCTGTTGAACTAGCTGTTTCAGATTAATTAATTGAATAGATATTCTGCTTTAGAAGAAAAAGGAATTACACCTATTCACCCCCCCTCTAGGTGGTTAGACACTAATTCTTTCACCGAGCCTAGCCATTCATGGCCATTAATGGCATTGATGCCATGACACAACCCTTCCCTATCTGATGATTTTAAAAGCTTCAGTGGGCTCCAAGGAGTCGCTTCCACTCTCACCCCAACGATTTAGAGCCACTTCCCTGTGTAGTTGCAGAAACCAGAGCGGCACTGCCACCACCATGGCTTCCCGGCGATCAAAGCGTCTCCAGGACGCAAGCAAGGTCCTCCCCTTCCTCTCTCACTGTGGATAAATCGTAGGGATCTTTTAGAACGAAAATCGGGCTCAATTGAGCCCGATTGAAGCTTGCGTTTTCATAATTTTTTCGTGAAAAATGAACTCTCGGGATCGCCGGAATAGGCCTCTCCGGCGGCTGTGCCGCCGCCTGGCGCTAGCCACCACCTCAACGGAGGTGGTGGTGGCGGTGGCCGGCCGGGGAAGTGGCTGGATTGTCGGTGGCAGTGTTTGGAAGGAGCTTAGGGAGGGATGAATCTAGGCTATTGGCTGGAGCATGAAGATGACGGGATGCCGTCCAAGGCGCGCCAAGTTTCGTGCCATATTAGACTTTAAACTATAGGATATAAATTTCTGGTTATTTAATTATGTCACACATTTTGTATTTTATGGTTTTAATTTTTAAAAATATTTAGGAGTTGTTTCATAAAATGTGGTCAACATCAAATTTGTAGCCTCGCTAATCTAGTATACTGCAAAATTGATTTGAACCCATTTGGGTGCCTGGTTTGACCGAGGCATGCATTTTAGTGGGACCTATACCTACGGCTATCCTGAGATTAAAAAGGGTTCCCACTCTTCATCCCTTGTCCAAATGAACGGAATTTTGGGCAGGTGGTCACCCTTAGACATGCCTAGGGTCTGTCCAAAAATGAGAATTTTTGGAGATACTTTGGCTATAGTTTTTTCTTTTATTTAATAATAATATGATAATTTAATTAGGTAGACTAATGACTTCCAAACCCTCCCAAATTTTGGTGCGTAGTCCTTGGGCTCTTCATAAGGCTCTGGTTAAAATTTCATCTCATATGGAGATGGTTTGAGTTGAAAACAAGCAAACCCTAGCCTTGCCATAATAAGGGCATTTTGGTCAAATGGGCAATTTAGGTTTTGAGTGGACATCTCACCTCAACAGAGGATGAAATTGGGGCCCCTGACTTGGCATGACTTCTATCACCCACTCCTGGAAAATGGGGTAGATTGGAGTGAATTTGCCTTAGTACTTAAGGTCAAACCATAAGGAAGGACTTTTATGCCTTGTGAAGGGAATGAGGTCAAATGTCCCTAGACCCTAATTTAGCTTGAAATTTGGTAGGGAGGATGCTAGGTTACCTATAGCCCTCTTTTAAAAATATTAAGGGATTTGGGAAAGGGTAGACCCCTCTAAACCCTAACCCTAGTTTAGGGCACAAAAATTATAGAGATAAAATAGGTTACTAAAACTCATTGAACAGTGAGGAAACTTGGGTAGAATAGTCTTAGGGTCAGTAGGATCCTCTAGAAATTATTGTAGGGTGTTTGGAAGAAATTAGCATGTACTTGTAGTTATAATCCTTGTATTGCCCCTAAGGATGATTTTGATAAAATCATGATTAAACTAATTTAAAAAGTTATGAAACTTGGACAGTGAGGATTTAAGATTATACTATAGCCTTGGTAAATTTTCTGTAATTTTTGGATAATATTTAAGGCACTTCTCACAGACGCACCGTACTCCGCTGGTCCTGGTCCCTGTCCCCCATCCGGAGCCCCTGTAATGTTGTGGTCCGGAAACCATTAGTGATAATGACTAATCCCTATATACTGGCCCACCTCCATGCCCACCGTACTCCGCTGGTCCTGGTCCCTGAGCTGCTGGTCCCTGTCCCCCATCCGGAGCCCCTGTAATGTTGGTTATAGCAGGTATGCCAGTACATTCAATTTCTTTCTTTCATAAGAACTAGTTCTCACAGCCGCAAACTAGTTAGAAATTAAGAAAAGAAAAACTACAACTAGAACACTAAGACACTTAATTACCTCAGGCGTGGTTTTCATCAGCGGCAAGACCGCTCACACACTCTTCGACACCGGGGCTTCAAACTCATTTGTGTCAGAGGATTTCGTGAAAGGGCTGGCAGACATGGAGCAATTCACAGGAAGGATGATGAGGGTGCGTCTACCCGATGGATCACAGCTCATGACCTCTTCTCATTGCAAAATGGAGGCAGAGATCGGCGGGAAGGCATTTGAGGCACCAGCGACAATCCTGAGGATGCTGGACTATTATCTCATACTGGGCATGACGTGGTTACACTGGAACCATGCCCAGATTGACTGCTTGGAGAAGAGGATCATCGTGAGGCACGGGGACTCCTCTATTGTTATCGAAGGTATTACACCAACCCACCTGTTATTTTTATCGTCTGTATAGGCCGTCAAGGACCACCTACAGGGAGACGAAGTTTATCAGGTCTTATTCGAGATGCTCGTGGCTAAGGATTCTATATCAGATATTCCAGTGGTGCGAGACTTTGCTGATGTATTTTCGGAGAAGCTACCAGGGCTACCCCCGCACCGGGAGAAGGACTTTCAGATTTAGCTCATGTCGAGGGCTAGGCCGGTATCCAGGGCTCCATACCGAATGGCCCTGGTGGAATTTCGAAGCCAGCTTCAAGAGTTAGTGGAAGCCGGGTTCGTCCGACCTAGCTCTTCACCACGGGGAGCTCTGGTTCTATTCGTCAAAAAGAAGGACGGGACGCTTCGGTTGTGTATCAATTTACGAGCCCTGAATAGGCTGACGGTCCGGAATACGTACCCCTTGCCAAGGATAGACGAGCTATTTGACCAGCTGGAGGGAGCTCATTGGTTCTCAAAGTTGGACCTGAGATCAGGGTATTACTAGCTACGCATTGAGGAGGAGAACATCCCGAAGACGGCCTTCAGCAGCAGATATGGATTATACGAGTTTACCGTGATGCCCTTCGGGCTCACGAATGCACCCTCCGCGTTCATGGACTTGATGAACCGGGTGTTGAAAGAGTACCTGGATGTATTCGTCATTGTATTCATTGACGACATCCTTTTTTTTCGAGGACCAAAGAGGAGCACTCGAGGCATCTGGCCTTGACATTGGAGAAGCTCCGAGAACACAAGATGTACGCTAAGTTCGGCAAGTGCCAATTCTGGCTAAGGGAGGTGGACTTTTTGGGCCATGTTATTAGTGGAGCGGGTTTGGCAGTAGATCCGGCAAAGGTCCAGGAAGTGCGATATTGGCCACCGCTGAAAACAGTCACGGATGTTCAGAGTTTCCTACGACTTGCCAGTTATTACCGGAAGTTCGTAGAGGGGTTCTCTCAGATTGTCCTCCCTCGTACATCTCTGACGAAGAAGGAGTCTCCTTTTATTTGGACGCCACAGTGTGAGTCTGCCTTTCAGGAGCTGAAGGGTCGGCTTATCTCGGCTCCAATCCTTTCTTTTCCATCAGGGAAGGAAGGATTCCAGGTGTACACGGATGCTTCCTACCCGGGGATGGGTGTCGTTCTGATGCAAAACGGGCACGTGATAGCCTACGCCTCCCGTCAGCTGAAGAAACATGAGCAGAACTACCCGATGCATGATTTGTAGATGGGGGCAGTTGTATTTGCTCTAAAGATCTGGCGACACTACCTATATGGGGTCCACTGTGATATATTCTCGAACCACAAGAACTTGAAGTACGTAGACACACAGAAGGAGCTGAAGATCAGGCAGAGACGCTGGGTAGAGTTTCTGTCGGACTACCAATACAGCATGCACTACCATCCCGGGAAGGCAAACGTGGTTGCAGATGCTCTCAGCCGGAGAGCAAGTACGTCAGGAGTAGGCCCGCAGCTGATGGCCTTGGAGTTGGTAGAGTCGTTCAAGAGGATGCAGATATCACTAGTGTCCGAGGATGACCCGGAGCTTTATACGAAGTACCTGATGTCGATGACTGCCACCAATGACATTCAGGACCGTATCCGAGACGGGCAGAGGCTGGATGCGAGAGCGGAGCCGATATTTAGGGCCTTGGAGGAAGGCACGGCAGGGGATTACTCCTTGAGGGATGGACTCTTATGTTTTAAAGGCAGGGTCTACATACCGACAGTATGCCAAATTCGGGAGGACATCATGACGGAGGCACATTGTAGCAGATACTCGATGCACCCGGGAATCACCAAGATGACAGCAGATTTGAAGAGGATGATGTTATGGCCAGGAATGAAGAAGGACATCACGCATTTTGTGACACATTGCGAGGCTTGCCAACTCGTAAAGGCTGAGTGCAGGAATCCAGCCGGTTTACTACAGCCACTTCCGGTGCCGGAGTGGAAGTTTCAGGATATAGCCATGGATTTCATACATGGCTACCCCGGTCTCGTGCGGGGAATGACTCGATCTGGGTGATAGTGGACAGGTTAACGAAGGTGGCCAGATTTATTCCAGTGGCGAAGGACTCTCCAGTCAGGGTATTGGTGCAGAGGTTCATCGAGCAGTTTGTGCGCTATCATGGGGTACCCATGACTATCATTTCAGATCGGGATGGGCGGTTTACGTCCAAGGATTGGAGGATAATTAAGGCCCGTCTGGGTTCTAGGTTGACATTTAGCACGACTTTTCACCCTCAGAGCGATGGACAGACGGAGCGCACCAACCGTACCATGTAAGATCGTATGCGCCTATATATCTTGGACCGAGGCAAGCCTTGGGAGAGATTGCTGCCGCCGATCGAGTTTTCGTACAACAACAGCCATCAGTCCAGTATAGGCATGGCCCCTAATGAGGCATTGTATGGATGGAGGTGCAGGACCCCACTATCATGGATTCAGGATGAAGATCCTCGGGCACTCGACTAGGGTTTTGTGGAGGATATTGATGCTCAGGTTAGGTTGATCCGGGACAGGATGATTAAAGCCCAGAGCAGGCAGGCCAAATATTACGATGCAAGGCATCGTCAGGTGGAGTTCCAGGTAGGAGACCGGGTCTTCTTGAAGATACGGCTGATGCATGGGGTCTCGCGGGTTCGCGGGTGGAAGAAGCTCAGTCCAAGATATATGGGTCCCTACAGGATCCTGGAGCGGATCAGCCCCTTGTCTTATAGACTAGAGCTACTGCCGGAGTTAGAGGGACTGCATGACGTCTTCCACGTCTCCTCATTACGGTGGGCTCTACTATGCCCCGAGGCTGTGTCACGTGGTCGACGAACTGTACTCGACAAAGTGTCGAGACAGTGAACACGGCCTAGAGCCCAGGCGTGTTCGGGTATGACACGAGCGTGTCAAATAGGACACGGGCATGTCCAAGACCCGTGTGAGTCTCGGGTTGGTGTTGGTCCTGTGTTGATGGAAGAACATGCCCGGGAACATGAGCGTGTACTGGATGACACAGGCGTGTCAGGTCGAACACGGGCATGTCGGGTGCCCGTGTGAATTTCGGGACGTGTCGTTTTCGACGGCGAATGGGGGACACGACACTGGACACGGGCGTGTCGCAGGCCGTGTTCGGCCCAGGTTTTGCATTTCAACTACGGATCGTGGTCGTTCGTTTCCTTATTTTGGGATCCGATGGCTGAGGGTTGTTCCTACTGGGGTATACCCGGGAATAGGGTTTCAAATCCCTCACTTCTTTCACTTAGTCTCTTTGTAAAAGTCTAGAGAGAAGGGAGAGCAAGGAAGAAGAAAGGAGGCTATATCCGGTTACCGGCAGAGTTTCGGAGCTCCAAATCGCGAGCTGACTTCGGATCTACGGAGGCAAGGAGATTGCGGTGCTTTCCATCCACATACATTTCCATGGCGCCAAGGAAAAATGCTAGGGTAAAGATTCTCTACTTGAGCATGTGAAGCTCTCTTTTCCTTTGCATAGGAAGCCCGCTCTCGCGAGTTTGCGGTGAGTTGAGGCGTTCCTTCGGGTAGACATGAATAGTCACCATTGTGTACATGTAGAGTCCGTAATCGAGAACAGATATAGGCATGATGTGTGAAGCCTACCCGGACAAGTTGGTCTGGATTGGTGATGTTGCATTCCATAAATGGCCGGAGAAGACTCCGTGCGGTTGTTTGTTTTTCGGGTTTTCTACGCGGTAGATTGCAACAGGGAGCCTTGGGGATTAACTCCAAGGTGCACCCGGAAAACTGGGCAGATGCGTGATTCTGCCAACATGGTGGCCTGGGAGCCAACTTGTATATGACTGGGTCGTGTAAAGTCTGTAATCAGATTGGGACTCAGGAATGTTTGATCCGCGCATATGGCTTAAATTGTCGTTACGTTGTGAGCACGGGTTAGGCGGAACCGTACCCGATCTATGTCGTTCGGTTGGAGCCATTGGCATAGATGGAGGGTCTTATGCGGTCTATGGCTTAAAATGACGTGACTAATGCCGGAAAGACTAAATGCTCACGAGATCGGCCGTCCAAGTGGCGGTGGTGATACCGAGATGTCTATGGCTTAAACTGACGTGACATTGATCGGTTCACCGATAATGTGCCCTGAGTGCATGGGGTGTGTGGCCGTGAGTGCCTATTCCTATGTTGTTGTGTTGTTACAATATACTGCTGGATTATGCTAACAAAGTGCAGGGAAGGAGCATCGCCGCCCCGAGTTGGGGGAGGGATCGTTTTAATTTGGTCAGCATAGCTGAACGTTTCCTTTGTTTGCCACCATGCGCTGGATTGTTGTTTGCAGGTGCTGTAGAGCCGAGTGCTAAATAGCGGGCTAAAGCCCAAGTTGCTGAGCGGGCCCTCAAAGGCCTAAATTGAGTGTATACTAGCTTTATTCATGTGTGACCGGCCTGCGTGCCGATGTTTGGAAAACATGTTATTTGAGTAAACAAATGTAAGGCCTTTAGGCCATCGTACTTCATTCCTATTGGGTTTTTGAGTAGTGGACATTCATGTTTGGTCGGGTTCTTTAACTTGTAACTTTAATTTACTTCCACTAGAATGAATCTGTGTAGGACGTTGGATATTGGTTGGATGGTTTACATTGAGTAACCACCCAGTATGTCTGTGGTATATGGCGCCAGGCCTCTGCTGGACCTACTTCTATATGCTATGCAACGGATAAGGGGTGTTACAATTTGGTATCAGACTCCTAATTTTGGTGGGGCTTAAAATGAATTCGTTGACGAATTCGTTTTAAGGGGTGGTGAGCACATGTGTGTGCGTCATCGTTATAACATCAAAAGAACCCATGAATGTCCACTTAGGAATGAAAATACACGTATTTGAGGAATCTGCGTGTTCCTATAATTGTTTTTTTGCAATTTTTTATGGTTGCTTAACAGTGTTTTGTATAACTATAGGTGACCAGAAGCGATGCTGGGCCGTCAGAATGCCGAGTTTCTGAGGCTAGTAGTGCACCAAACGATGCTCCTGCAACACCTCCATCGGCTGAAACCATAAGATTGGTTGCCAAAGTAGTGTTTTCCATGATCAATGCGCAGCCTGCACGGCAAATGCAGTAGCGCGCTCCTGCGATGGAGCAGGTACCACTGCAAAGGGATGAATCGAGAGGAGTGGAGCAGGTCATAGTGGAGCCTTTGGTACCGAGACGAGCAACTGAAAGGCAGCTCAAGCACGTTATGAGCTTTAATCCTCCTTTGTTCTCAGGGTTGAGAACCCCATCGCAAGCTGAATATTGGCTCTCCCGAGTGAAGAGAGTCCTGACATCTACTGAAATAGAGGAGTGGCAGATGATCACTATAGCTACGTTCCTTCTGGATGGTGATGCTAGGTTATGGTGGGAAGGCTTGGAGCTACATCACTTGAGGGGTAGGCAAATTACGGACGTCTCGATGGAGGAGTTCTCGAGACTGTTCTTGGCAAGGTACCTCCCTTCGGCGCAGAGGATAGCTTTGGATAATGAGTTCCAAAGCTTGGTGCAAGGAGATATTAGCGTGGATGAGTATGTCCACGTGTTTACTCGGTTGGGTCGGTATGCTAGCTCTACGTTCGCAGATGAGGAGCGTAAGACCAACCGTTTCTTCAAAGGTCTAAGAGATGACTTAAGGCTACTACTCTCGGGGCCTATGATGCAGGGTTTCTTGACCCTGGTCAACACGGCCCGCTCTTTAGAAAAGGATATGAAGAATGTACAAGAAAAGAAAAGCTTTGGTGATAAGAACTCTGAGTTCAAGGTGCCGATTACCTCAGAGTCTGGGTACCATAAGTTCTTTAAGAAGGCTAGGACTTTGGGTCCAGCTCCTTCTTCCGGTGCTTCTATGGAAACTACGGGTCGGACCCCGGGTGCATGTTTTACTTGTAGAAAGCTAGGGCACTTTGCTCGTGACTGCTGGAGCGGACGTCCCAAGTCTGAGAGGAAGCCAGGAGAAACTTATGAAGAGAAGGGAAAGGCAGTGGAGTCAACCGCGTCCCATTACGCTCCGGCTCAACTGAGAGTTTATAATCTTGGCCAACAGGAGGTCATTAAACAAGCGGATGTGGTGACAAGTATGGTTTAAATTTATAGCAAGTGAAATTGTTTCATACCTGTTATGTGCGTGTTACCTTACCACTGCTTGTTTAGGATTTGTTTTGATTTGTGATAATCCGGCGAGAGCACTCTTTGAAACGGGAGCTTCACACTCCTTTTTGTCCGAAGAATTCATATCGCGCATCAGAGTACCTTCTTCAGTGGCGAAGGACAAACTTAATGTGTTGTTGCCCAATGGGTGTTCGATGTGCGCTGAGAGAATCTGTGGCGTTAAAATTCATATTGGGAGTCAGGAGTTCCATTTACTAATGTCGTTATTGCCGCTGTTGGAGTTCGAAGTAATATTTGGCATGGAGTGGCTCTCGGAGCAACAAGCTCATATTGATTGTGGTCGCAAGGAAGTCAAGTTGGGAACAGGTCGTGAGACGACTTTCACGGGCTTGAAAGGGTCGACCAAGACATTGATGTCTGCTCTTCAGGTGGTGAAGGCGATTCATGCTGGTGCAGAGCTATTCTTTATGCTAGTGGAGGTTTCAAAGCCTAAGCCTATGATGGATAGTATTTCGTTTGTAGCTGAGTACCCTAATGTGTTCCCTGCCGATCTTCCTGGAGCCTCGCTTCAACGGGAGATAGATTTCATGATTGAGCTAGTGTCAGGTGCTAAACCTGTGTCACGCTCTCCGTATCGGCTAGTGCCTAAGGAAATAGCGGAGCTGAAATTTCAAATGCAAGAGTTATTGAAGCAAGGGTATGTGCGTCCATGTTCGTCGCCTTATAGCGCATCGGTACTCTTTGTTAAGAAGAAGGACGGGAGCTTGAGACTCTATATTGATTATCAGGAATTGAACAAGCTAACGGAGAAGAACAAGTACCCGATCCTGAGGATTGATGATCTATTTGATCAGTTAGTCGGGTCGACAGTGTACTCAAAGTTGGATCTCAAGTCTGGATACTATCAGCTGAGGATAAGGGAGAGTGATATCCCCAAAACAACTTTTAGTACGAGATACGGGCATTATGAGTTTACGGTCATGCCGTTTGGGCTGACGAATGCACTGTTGTTGTTCATGGATTTGATGAACAGGACTATCAGGGAGTATTTGGACCACTTTGTGATCGTCTTCATCGACGATATTTTGGTGTACTCGCAGAGTGAGGAGGATCACTTCAGGCATCTGCATTTGGTGCTGGAGACCCTAAGGAGAAATCAATTGTACGCCAAGTTCACGAAATGTGAGTTTTGGTTGTCCTCAGTGGCATTCCTCGGTCATATAGTGAGTGGAGAGGGGATTGCGGTGGATCCGGCGAAGATTGTTGTGATACGAGAGTGGCCTGTGCTTTCTACGATAGCGGAAGTCCGGAGTTTTCTAGGGCTTGTCGGCTATTACAGGCGCTTCGTGGAGAACTTCTCGCGGATAGCGTTACCTATCACTACTTTGACGAGGAAGGAGCAGAAGTTCGTTTGGACGCCGGAGTGCGCACGAGCTTTTGAGGAGTTGAAGTGTCGGTTGACCACGGCGCTGGTTCTTAGTTCGCCGAGTGGGACCGAAGGCTTTGAAATCTACAATGATGCTTCAGGCAGTGTCTTGGGTTATGTGCTGCTGCAGTATGGAAGTGTGATAGCTTATGGCTCGAGATAGCTGAAAGTGCTTGAGAGGAATTTTCCGATCCATGACTTTGAGTTAGCGGCCGTGATTTTTTCCTTGAAGATGTGGAGGCACTACTTGTATGGGGTAAGGGTCGATATCTATACCGACCATAAGAGCCTGAAATATTTGTTGGATCAGAAAGATCTGAACATGCGGCAGCGTAGATGGATGGAGTTCTGGGGGACTATGCATTCAAGATCCACTACGTGCCTGGTAAAGACATTGCAGTTGCGAATGCGTTGAGTCGCCGGGCCCCAGCTCAAGCCAATTGGCTGTCGGTCCATGATGAGCGGTTGGTTCGGGATTTGGAGGCGTTGGAGATCTCTTGCATAGACAAGCAGTCGAGTGCTGAAGCGCTATTGAACTGGACGGAAGTTCAGTATGACCTGGCTGATCGGATTCGGCAGGCTTTCGATGTGGATAGGAGCATGAAGCAGCTCATGATAGAGGCTCTGGATGGGTCAAATTCCCAATATGAGGTTGTGGATGGTTTGCTTTGGAAAGACGGCCGTCTGTGCGTTCCAAATGTGGGCACGTTGCGGGTGGAATTGTTGTACGAGGCGCATCAAACCAAGTACACGATTCACCCGGGGAGCACGAAGATGTACCGCGATGTGAAGAAATTGTTCTGGTGGCAAGGAATGAAGAAGGATGTGGCACTATACAGGGCAAAGTGTCAGACATGCGCCGTGGTGAAGGCGGAGTGCCAAAAGCCGGGAGGATTCTTGAAGTCCTTGCCTATTCCGGAGTGGAAGTTTGACGACGTTACTATGTACTTTGTGCACGGGTTGCCGAGGTAATAGAAGGGAAACAATGCCATTTGGGTGGTCGTAGATTGCCTGACTAAGGTGTCGCACTTCATTCTGCATAGGAAGGATGATTTGGTTGAGAAATTGGTAAAGTTATATGTGGATAACATAATATGGCTTCACGGTGTGCCCCGCAGCATCGTGAGTAACCGAGATGGGCGGTTCACATCCAATGATTGGAGGCTGGTACATCAAATATTGGGAACAAAGCTGAGTTTCAGCACAGCCTTTCATCCTCAGACGGATGGGCAGACTGAGAGGGTCAATAGGATAATGGAAGACATGTTTCGCATGTGCGTCCTGGACTTTGGGAAGCAGTGGGAAGATCACCTATACTTGTTGGAGTTTGCGTACAATAATAGCTACCAGGCAAGCATACAAATGGTGCCCTTCGAGTCCCTCTATGGTAGAAGATGTCGCACGTCGTTGTCTTGGTTGGAAATGGGTGAGTCAAAGTTGTACAAACGCCAAGAGGTGAGGATGCTACGTCATTGGTTCGAACAATTCGAGAGAGGTTGCTAATTGCTCAAGACCGCCAGGCTAAGTACTATAATGCCAAGTACAGGAACGTGGAGTTTGTTGTTGGTGACTGGGTGTACTTGAAGATCAAGCCGTTCAAGGGTGTCTCGCGGGTGCGGCGCTTGAAGAAGCTAAGCATGAGGTACCTTGGACCGTTTGAGGTTCTGGAGCGGATTGGTGAAGCAGCTTATTGGTTGAAGCTATAGTGGAGCTTAGTGGTCTACACGATGTAATTCATATATCGGTGCTACGGAAGGCGGTTCAAGAGCCTTCGCATGTCATCGCGATAGATCAAGTGCCGGTTGAGAATGGGTTGATGGCGAAGATCAAGCTCATTCGTATTGAGGACTCGGAAGTCAAGCGGCTACGCAACAAAGAGATCAGGATGGTCAAGGTCCGTTGGGACAATTGCGGTCGGGAAGAACTCTCTTGGGAGCGAGAGCAGACCATGCTTGAGGAGTACCCGGAGTTATTTCACTCAGGTACCGTTTAAGTTTATGATTATTTTTCCTTTATGTAATTTCGAGGACGAAATTATTTTAAGAGGGAGAGAGTTGTAACGCCCCGAAACTCAAAAGAGCGATGAGAGGCGTTTTGAGCCATGTTTGGAATTTGGCAGGGGGCACACGGCCTGGGACACGTGCCTGTCCCAGGGCGTGTCGTGTTTGGGTCGACGATTTGGCCGAGAGGTCGACGAATTTTGGAGTCGACGATCGTCGAGTAGCGAACACGGCCTGAGACACGGGCGTGCCCCAGGGCATTTCGAGCTCATGTCGACGATCTTCCAGGGAAGTCGACGATTTTGCTCGACAAAGTGTCGAGACAGGAAACATGGCCTATGATACGGGCGTGACCAAGGCCGTGTCAGGTGGTCGATGAACTGTACTCGACGAAGTGTCGAGATAGTGAACACGGCTTGGAGCCCAGGCGTGTTCGGGTATAACACGGGGGTGTCAAATAGGACACGGGCCTGTCCAAGACCCATGTGAGTCTCGGGTTGGTGTTGGTCCTGTGTTGATGGAGGAATACGCCCGGGAACACGGCCGTGTACTGGATGACACTGGCATGTCAGGTCGAACACGGGCGTGTCAGGTCAAAAACGGGCATGTCGGGTGCCTCTGTGAATTTCGGGATGCGTCGGTTTCGACGGCGAATGGGGGACACGGCCCTGGACACAGGCGTGTCACAGACCGTGTTCGGTCCAGGTTTTGCATTTCAGCTACGGATCGTGGCTGTTCGTTTCCTTATTTTGGGATCCGTCGACTGGGGGTTGTTTCTACTGGGATAAACCCAGGAATAGAGTTTCAAATCCCTCACTTCTTTCACTTAGTCTCTTTCTAAAAGTCTAAAGAGAAGGGAGAGCAAGGAAGAAGAAAGGAGGTTAGATCCGGTTACCGGCGGAGTTTCGGAGCTCCAAATCGCGAGCCGACTTCAGATCTACGGAGGCAAGGAGATTGTGGTTCTTTCCATCAGCATACATTTCCATGGCGCCAAGGAAAAACGCTAGGGTAACGATTCTCTACTTGAGCTTGTGAAGCTCTCTTTTCCTTTGTATAGGAAGCCCGCTCTCGCGAGTTTGCGATGAGTTGAGGCGTTCCTTCGGGTAGACAATAATATTCCCCATTGTGTACATGTAGAGTCTGTAATCGAGAACAGATATTGGCATGATGTGTGAAGCCTACTCGGACAAGTTGGTCTGGATCGGTGATGTTGCATTTCATAAATGGTCGGATAAGACTCTGTGTGGATGTTTGTTTTCGGGTTTTCTATGCGGTAGATTGCAACAGGGAGCCTTGGGGATTAACTCCAAGGTGTAACCGGAAAACTGGGCAGATGCGTGATTCTGCCAACATGGTGGCCTCGGAGCCAACTTGTACATGACTGGGTCATGTAGAGTGTATAATCAGATTGGGACTCGGGAATGTTTGACCCGCGCATATGGCTTAAATTGTCGTTGCGATGTGAGCACGGGTTAGGCGGAACTGTACCCGCTCTATGTCATTCGGTTGGAGCCGTTGGCATAGATGGAGGGTCTTAGGCGGTCTATGGCTTAAAATGACATGACCAATACCGAAAAGACTAAATGCTCATAAGATCAGCCGTCCAAGTGGCGGTGGTGAGACCGAGATGTCTATGGATTAAACTAACATGACATTGACCGGTTCACCGAGAATGTGCCCTGAGTGCACGGGGTGTGTGGCCGTGAGTTCCTACGCCTGTGTTGTTGTGTTGTTACACTATACTGCTGGATTATGCTAACAAAGTGCAGGGAAGGAGCATCGCCTCCCCGAGTTGGGGGCAGGATCGTTATAATTTGGTCAGCATAGCTGATCGTTGCCTCTGTTTGTCACCGTGCGGTGGATTGTTGTTTGCAGGTGCTGCGAAGCCGAGTGCTAAATAGCGGGCTAAAGCCCAAGTTGCTGAGCCGGCCCTCAAAGGACTAAATTGAGTGTTTACTAGCTTTTTTCATGTGTCACCGACCTGCGTGCCGAGGTTTGGAAAACATGTTATTTGAGTAAACAAATGTAAGGCCTTAAGGCCATCGTACTTGTGTATTGTACTTCATTCCTATTGGGTTTTTGAGTAGTGGACATTCATGTTTGGTTGGGTTCTTTAACTTGTAACTTTAAATTACTTCCGCTAGAATGACTTTATATAGGACGTTGGATATTGGTTGGATGGTTTCCATTGAGTAACCACCCGGTCTGTCTGTGGTATATGACGTCGGGCCCCGGCCGGACCTACTGCTATATGCTATGCGATGGATAGGGGGTGTTACACATATCAAATCACTCATTAAACTGTATGTCAAATCAAGTGGCGGGTTTTCCCAAAAATCTCCTGCTATTTGATATACCCCTTTTTGAAAACTCAAATTATGTCAATTCTTTCTTTATCTTCATCTATATATCCTAGTTTGTGATTCATGACCTGTTAAGAGAACAAAATAAATTTCTTCATCAATTCAATTTATATTCAATTTAATTCTAGATTTTAATATAGAGAAAATATTTAGATTGCAAGCAGGAGGTATTGTGGTTGTGTATCCTCTACTTTGTGATGTGCTCAGTTTGTAATATGAGATTTTCTTAAGTGATTAGTTCTTAGGGGATATTATTGATCAAGGTGTTAGCATTTTTCTGATCATCCTCCCTCTTATAACAATTGAAAGTGGTGTGATCCTAATCACTTAGATGTACTTTGGAAAGGATAAATAGAGTAATTAAACTTTTACTCAATTTATTTTTCAGAATACCTCTTTTTCACATCACAAACATACCATTAATAAAAGTCCAAAAATTAAATATTTAGAGAGAATACAAGCAATACAGATGACACATGAAATAAAGTTGTTCCCCAAACACAGGTACATCCACTCTTCTACTGCAGCGGGAACTTCACTATCTCTAGTGCAGAGTCTTTTGATAAAGAAACTCTTAGAACATGAAGTTGTTGATAAGGTCTCTCTGAAACCAAGTGAGATGTTGATAAGGGAGCTCAACTGCCATGTTTTTTTGATAAAGAGAACCTCAGATCCGGGAGTTGTTGATAAGGTCTCTTTGAAACCAAATAAGTTGTTGATACGGGACCTCAACCACTAAATCTTTTGAGGATGGATTCTCAGTACTCATTTGTACATGTTGATTTGAGATGTATTTTCCACAGTGCGCCCTTCAAAAATTTGAAGGAAATGATGTTTTGCAATATTGTGTGGATTTGGGATGAGAGCGTCAATCAACTATTCTTATTGATCACTACTCTGGGGAAGAAGGTTGAGCTATGATCTCCAATAGTGATCCTTTAGGATGAGGGCTTCTTCATTTGATTCATCTGAGAGAGGGAGACTCTTATTTTTGTTATCCTTAGAGTTTAGAAGAGTACTTCTTTTATTGCACACTTGAGGAAGATGAATCTTCCTTCTCTTTTATTTTCCCTTATTTTCTTCTTCTACTACTTATTCTTCTCCTTCTTATTATTCTTTTGTTGTTGTTTATGTACGTTCTCCTTTTTCTTTCTTTTTGTTTTTCTTCTTGTTGTTGTTCTACACCTGTATAAATATTTATATCATTGTCTCCTTTTGAATTCGTGTATAGATTTCTCTAATCATGCTATGAAAGCTACTACTTAAGGCCAAGACAACTTGCTAGAAAATGATCTTCTAACGGCTGTATTTTATCCGCAATCTTTGGCGTGGTGAGATGATCATTGGAGTAGTTCTGAGGAATCGACGCATGTCCAATTTGTTGAGTGGCTTCTCGACTTTGTTTTGGTGAAGCAGATTCTCCTTTATTATTTCAGCGTTGTCTGAAGATTTGTCCCTTATTTGAATGATTTCGTCGTTGTGCGGATTTTTCTTTTTAACACATCTTACATATTCAGCGCTAAGTTCTAACATTATTTCAAGATAGCGACGTGTACAAAGATGTCCATTGTCGTTTGACATTGCTTGATTGTATTTTGACGTTGCTTGACTTTGACGCTAAGTTCTTCTGTCGCTTCCTTAGGAGAAGATCTTCTAGCCTAGATACCATGTCTTTAATTATTATAGAAATTACCCTTTTATATAACTTGAGTAATGTTTAATTAAATCACACATTAAACTGTAAATCAAATCAAGATGTGGGTTTTCCCAATTGTGTCCACATCCACCTACCCAATTCCCTCCATCCCCAAGAAAAAGACCACTACCTTTACCCAGACCAAGCTTGGCTCCATAACATAGGGAGAGGAAGGCCTAAGGCCCCCTCTCACCATCCCAAATGACAAGAACCAAAATGCTGGTGGGGTGGGGGTAGATGCCCCCTCTCATCATCTCTTTCAGTTAGGCAGGCTATATATGCCTCCTCTAAAATAGAAAAATGGTTCAAAATTTTTAGGAGGGTCACAACAATAAATAGAAGAGATGGTTGTGAGAAGGAACTCTGGAGTTTCTTTTATAGCAGTGTGTTCTCTATTAGCTTCTTTGTGTACACGCTAGAGTAAGGTTTTGATCAATCATTTCTATGAATAAATTGGGACCAAAAAGAATGTGCTCAATAAAAGAATTTATTCAACAGATAAATATAACTGGTATGATAAATCATGTATACAATAAATTAATGATCAAAGTCAGAATTAGAGAAATATTACTTTCGATCATACATTTTTATTATTATAAAAGAATTATATGATGACAAATATTCAAGAAATATTAATGCCAAGACCACTTAAAATAATCAAAACTCATTGAAAAGGTTTGAACGTGTATCAACGTACAATGAGGAGTACATACTTTTAAGGAACTGATCAGGAAAACTGCTAATAAATTATTAATATGTATTAAAAAAGTGTCTTATAACTAGAACTACTACATGACTCTAATTAATCAATAAACTACCATTTAGAGTCATTGAAGGCGTTCAACAAAAGAAAGGGCGCTCAATTAGTAATCAGAAACCCCCACAGAAGTACTCATGGAAATGAATCCCGAGAATCATGAAGAAATGGCACAGCCCAAAAACCAGGTGGCCTTACAACCCCGTAAATCAGGCAAAAGCAAGAAGAATCTCAACCTCCTCCTCCTCAACATCCTTCTCCTCCTAGTTGGCGGAATTGGAAGCCCATTGATCCTCCGAACCTACTTCATCCACGGTGGAAATCGAAAGTGGTTCTCCGCCTTCCTCCAAACCGCAGGCTTCCCCTTCCTCCTCATCTCGCTCCTCTTCTCCTTCCTCCGACGAAGAAGCGACAACCACCCCTCTCTAACCTCCCTCACACCTCCTCTATTGGTCTATTGCACTATACTCGGCTTCATCACAGGTAACTAATTAAGTGCTTAAATATATAGTACGTAGAATAATGAAATATGAGGCGAGCTAATGAGACAATTAGCGGTCCTCATTTTCATCTAGCTATTTCATACTTACTTCACTAGCTATAGAGTGCTTCAATTCCACGAAAGAGAAATTACAATGGTGTTTATATTAGTAGCATGTCTATCTCTATCCTCTTTAATATATATGCACTGCCAGTAATCATAGACTGGCTGCCAATATAAATTCCCTTATTTTATAGTGCACCAGTTGCTGCGTTCTCATGATTTATTTCAATGAGAAAATCCATTGAGCGGCATTACATATATTTATGAAGCATGGATCAAACTTTTGAACACATAGTAATATATTAATCGCACAGGAGTTAGTGATTACCTCTACTCCTACGGCATGTCATTCCTTCCCGTCTCAACCTCCGCGCTCCTCATCTCGACGCTGTTGGCTTCACTGCCGTCTTCGCCTTCTTCATCGTTAAGCAGAAGTTCACTGCTTCGTCCATAAATGCGGTGGTTCTATTGACTTTCGGCGCGGTGGTGCTCGGCGTGCATGTGTAACACCCCCATCCGTCGCATGGCATATAACAGAAGGTCCAGCTGGAACCCGACGCCATATACCACAGACAGTCGGAAGGGTTACATAAGAATATTCAAACTATCCAATTAAGACTACTCGTCCTACATAGAGCATTCTAGCGGAAGCTTTTAAAGTTGAAAGAACCCAAAACTTAAATCCAATAAACACGAATGTCCACAACCACACTACTGGAATGAAACTCAAAATACACTGAAAGGGTACATGGCCTTATGGCCTTACAAATGTTCACTTAATAAAAACATGTCTTACATACATCGGCTCGCAGGCCGGCCACACATGATAAAAATAAAAACAACTATTTGCTTTGTACTTCTAGGGCCAGCACAGCAACATGGGCTCCAGCCCACTATTTGGTACTCGGCTCCACAGTACCTGCAAGCACATTCCACCGCACGGTGGCAAACAAAGCAACGGTCAGCCAAAAGCCGACCAAATTATAACGACCCCGTCCCTAACTCAGGACGGCGGTGCTCTTTCCCCGCATAATATTAGCCCAATAAAATAATAAAGCGCAACTATACTACGCCACAGGTGTAGGCTCGCACGGCCAAACACCCCGTGCACTCAGGGCACATTAACGGTGAATCCGGTCAATTCTGTGGCTTCACCTCCATCCCAAAGATGGCAACCAAGTGAGCATTTAGCCTTTCTGACCACCGTCTAAGGATCCCGACTATGCCAACGTCTATTCCCCGTCTTCGGGTCTCTCGCACCGAACCACATAGCCTAGGTCCAATTCCACTTGCCCGTTGCTCACGCCGCATATACAATTTAAGTCATACGCGCGGGCCAAGCTTCTCTCGGATCCCAAAATTTTCCAAACAATCTCATAACCCAGTTATGATCAAGGCCGGTTCCCAGACCGCCAAGTTAGCAGAACACGTTTCCGCTCAGTTTTCCGGGTGCGCCTTGAAGCTAACCTCCAAGGATCCCTGCTGCAATCTACCGCATAGAAACCCGAAAAACCCAAAGCACGGAGTCTTCTCCGACAAAACATATCAAATGCAATATCACCGATCAAGACAATACACGTCCGGGTAGGCTTCACACAAATGCCTATGCTCGTACTTATGATTACGGACTCTATATGCAACACAAGGGGGACTATTAACATCAACCCCAAGGAACACCACACACTCACTGCACACTCGTGGGAGCAGGATTCCCAATGCAGAAAGAAAGAGTTTCACTTGCTCAAGTAGAGAATCGTTACCCTTGTAGTCCGCTTTGGCGCCATTGAAAGACTACACGAATGGAAATCTTCGCAACGAACTTTCCTCCACAGATCTGCTCTCAGATTTCGAAATGGTGCTCCGATGCTCCGCCGGCGGCCAGAATCCCTTCCTTCTTCCTCCTCTTTCCAACTCCTTGAGAGAGAGAATGGTTGGAGAGAAATGAAGGATTAACTCCCCTATTCCCGGCCTTAAAAGAGCAGGAAACCATCTGGGCCGTTGGATCTTAATTAAAGAAAACGAACGGCTCAGATCCGTTCAAAAATCTCCAGACCTGGGCCGAACACGGCTTGACACACGGCCGTGTCCCAGGCCGTGTGCCTCGCTCCAGGCACGATCGTCGAACGGAGGAAAGACACACGGGCAGAGACACGCCCGTGTCTCACCTGACACGCCCGTGTCGGGTTCCTCGACACGCCCGTATTCGGGGGCGTGTCATGCATAACCGCCCCGGCAACGGACACGACCCAAAAGAACACGGGTATGGACACGGGTAGGCACACGCCCGTGTCAAATGACATGCTCGTGTCACTTAGCCGTGTTTCTAGTCGTGTCCTTTTCGGGATGAAAACGGCCAAAAACACCAGACAGACACGGCCTTGGACACGCCCGTGTCCTAGGCCGTTTACCCCTATACAGGGAGCAAAATCCCCTTTTTTCGCGACCGACTCAAATACAATTTTCGGGGCGTTACAAATCTCCCTCACTTAAGGAATTTCGTCCCGAAATTAGGTAAAGGTACACAAATCTAAATAATACCTGAGTGGAATAACTCGGGGTATTCCTCCAACATTGCTTGCTCTCGCTCCCAAGAAAACTACTCACGTCCACAATTATCCCATCGGACTTTAATCATACGGATATCCTTGTTGCGGAGTCGCTTGACTGCAACATATTCAATACGTACTGGCTTGACCCTTGCGGTCAACTCATAATCAACTGATACTTGATTATCCGCAATGATCTGCGAAGGCTCTTGCACCACCTTACGCAACACTGATACGTGGAATACATCATGCAACCCACTCAATTCCGCCGACAGCTTCAATCTATACGCCGCCTCGCCAACACGCTCCAAGATTTCAAATGGTCCAAGGTATCTCGGACTCAACTTCTTCAAGCGTCGAACCCGCGATACACCCTTGAACGGCTTGATTTTTAGATACACCATGTTGCCAACATTGAACTCCAAGTTCCTATGATTGGCATTATAGTACTTTGACTGTTTATCCAGAGCGATCATCAACCTTTCCTGAATTGTACGCACCATTGAAGTGGCGTCTTCCACTGCTTGACGTTTATAAAACTTCGATTCGCCTGTCTCCAACCAAGACAACGGCGTACGACACTTCCTCCCGTACAAGGCCTCGAAAGGCGCCATTTCGATACTTGCCTGAAAGCTGTTGTTGTACGCAAACTCCACCATGTACAGGTGATCCTCCCTATGCTTTCCGAAATCTAGGACGCTCATGCGAAACATATCCTCCATAGTCCTGTTGACCCCCTCGGTCTGACCATCCGTCCGTGGATGAAAAGCTGTGCTGAAACTTAGCTTAGTTCCCAACATACTATGCACCAACCTCCAATCCTTCGACGCAAAGCGTCCATCTCGGTCACTAACAATACTGCGGGGCACACCATGCAATCGTACAATATTCTCCACGTAGAGTTTGGCTAACTTTTCCACCGGATCTTCCTTCCTATTCGGAATAAAGTGTGACACCTTTGTCAACCTATCTACGACAACCCAAATGGCGTCGTTTCCCTTCTGTGACTTTGGTAAACCATGCACAAAATCCATAGATATGTCATTGAATTTCCATTCTGGGATAGGTAGGGGCTTCAAGAAACCTCCGGGTTTCTGGCATTCCGCCTTCACCAATACACATGAATGGCACTTGGCCACATAAAGTGCTACATCCTTCTTCAAACCCGGCCACCAGAATAATTTCTTCATGTCTCTATACATCTTCGTGCTTCCCGGGTGGATTGAGTACTTGGTATGATGAGCATCATACATCAACCCTTCCCAAAGATTATCCGCACTAGGAATGCATAGGCGACCGTCCTTCTTTAGCAAACCATCTTCAACAACAAACTGGGAATTTGACCCATCCAAAGATTCATCCGAGATCTGCTTCATGTTGTTATCCTGAACCAAAGCCCGCCGAACTCTATCCGCTAGGTCACACTGCACCTCTGTCCAAAACAGTTTCGCCTCGGCACTAGACTGCTTGCCGACGCAATATATCTCCAAAACCTCCAACTCATTGACCAATCTCTCATCATGTACCGATAACCAGTTGGCCTGTGCCGGAGTCCTGCGACTCAACGCATCCGCCACTGCATTACCCTTCCCAGGCACATAATGTATCTTGAAGGTGTAGTCCCCCAAGAAATCCGTCCACCTCCGCTGCCTCATATTTAGATCCTTTTGGTCCAACAGGTATTTCAAGCTCTTATGATCGGTGTCAATATCGACCTTCACACCGTACAGGTAGTGCCTCCAAAGCTTTAGAGCAAATATCACGGCCGCTAACTCTAAGTCGTGGACCGGATAATTCCTCTCATGAACCTTCAGTTGTCGTGAACCATAGGCTATCACTCTCACATGTTGTAGCAGAACACAGCCCAAACCACAGTTCGAAGCATCACTATAGATCTCGAACCCTTCGGTTCCACTGGGCGAACATAAAATAGGCGTCGTGGTCAACCGCCTCTTCAACTCTTCAAAAGCCCGTTCACACTCCGGAGACTATACAAACTTCTGATCCTTCCTAGTAAACGTCGTGAGTGATAGCGCTATCCGCGAGAAGTTCTCTACGAAGCGCCTGTAGTAGCCAGCAAGCCCGAGAAAACTCCGGACCTCTGCCACTGTAGTCAAAGCAGACCACTCTCGTATCGCCACTATCTTCGCCGGATCCACAGCTATCCCCTCTCCACTAACAACATGACCAAGGAACGCTATCGAGGATAATTAGAATTCACATTTGGAGAACTTAGCATACAACTGATTCCTCCTCAACGTCTCCAACACCATGTGTAGATGATTGTAATGGTCCTCTTCACACTACGAGTACACCAGGATATCACCAATAAATACTCATTTTCCATTCCTTCTCTCTAAATCTGAAATGATCCAGGTACTCTCTGAACGTCCTGTTCATCAGCTCCATAAATACGGATGATGCATTAGTCGAACCAAACGGCATGACCATGAACTCGTAATGCCCAAACCACGTACGGAATGCTGTCTTTGGGATGTCGCTCTCCCTTATCCTCAACTGGTAGTAACCGGACTTCAGATCTAACTTCGAATATACCGTTGACCCAACCAACTGATCAAATAGATCGTCAATCCTGGGGATCGAATATTAGTTCTTCTCCGTAAGCTTGTTCAACTCCCGATAGTTGATACAAAGCCGCAAGCTCTCATCTTTCTTCTTAAAAAAGAGAACGGGTGCGCTCCAAGGCGACGAACTTGGACGCACATAACCTTGCTCTAGCAACTCTTGCAGTTGGACCTTCAACTCTGCCATCTCTCTTGGCGTTATCCGATATGGAGAGCGTGACACCGGTTTGTCACCCGGTACCAGCTTAATAGTAAAATCAATCTCCCGATGAGGAGGGGCTCCTGGGAGATCATCTAGGAACACATCGGGATACTCGGACACAACTGGTATACTGTCAAGACTTGGCTTAGGCGTCGAAGTCTGCACTAATGTGACAAACAGCTCTGCCCCAGACCGAGCTGCCTTGATCACCTGAAGGGACGACATCAAGATCTTACCCGACCCCTTCATGCTCTCAAAAGTTGTCTCTCGATCAGTGTTTTGACCCAACTTAACTTCCTTACTGTTGCAATCAATGCATGCACCCTGCTCCGAGAGACAATCCATACCGAATATTACGTCTGACTCCACTAACGGTAGAATCAACGCTCACAAACCAAACCCCTGGTCTCCAATCCGAATCTTCATTACGCAGACCCTATTCGCGCGCATTGAGCACTACTAGCCAACAACGCATCCATTATGTCTTTTTCCATCGGAAGATGTACTCTGACACGCAATATAATTCCTTTGGGTAAACAGGGACGTGAAGCCCCCCTAAATGAACGGTGCTCTCGCCAAATGAACTAAAGTCAGGACAAATCTCAACACAACTAGTTCTAATCTAACATGTACAAGGACGACATGTATTTACAGTTAACTACTATAACTTTAAACCGTACCTGTCACCAAGACAGCGAGCTTCCTGGCCTCCTACTGGCCCCAGCTGTACACTTCAGACTTCCTCTCAGACTTTGCACGTCCGCTCCAACACTCACGAGCAAAATGCCCCGTCTTCCCGCAGTTATAACAAGCACCCGAGGTTCGGCCTGTAGTTTCCCTTGAAGCACCAAAAGGGGGGCTGGACCCGAAGTCCTAGCCTTCTAATACCACCTACGATATCCAGACTTTGAGGTAGCCGACATTTTGAACTCTATTTTCTTGGCACTAGAGTCCTCAACCGCTCCTGACGTAGATTCCTTATTCTTCTGAGCACCATCTCGACAAGCTTGGAAAAAGTGCCCTTTCTTGCCACAAGTATGATAGTTGAAAGTAACCTTGCTAGTCGATGATCTCCCCTTCTGCTTCAGCATTCTGCGAGATGCACCCCTCATAGGACTTGCAGGGTTCGATACCCTACTCACTGGTATCTGGTGAAGTTTCCCCATATCTACTTCCAAAGATCTAGCCGACTCCACCAAGGCTCGGAATCCCAATAGTTTTGATCCTAGCAGTAGGATTCGCAGCTCACTACGCAGACCATTATAGAATCTACCAACTATAGACTGTTTGTTCTCCAATTCAAAGCATGGGTAGCGGCTTATCAAAAGAAATGCCTGCAAATACTCATCAACCGAGTGCGTACCCTGCACTAAGGACATGTTCAACTGCTGGCCTACTGGCCTTCCTAAAGTCCTTTGATCCAACGCACCACCCGACACTGAAGTCATCACAGGGATAAAGGGTTGCACATTGCTTCCCTGTTGTGCACTAGTTACAGCGAGCACCACTTCAACAATCCTTCTTATGGTTTCAAACGATGGAGGGGTCTCAAGCACGTCACTGGGTGCACTATAATCCTCAGAAACCAGACGTTCTGTCGGCTCTGCCGCACTCCCGGTCACCTATAGTCGTAAAAAATACCAATAAGTGACTAAACAAAATTGCAAAAAGCAACTATAGGAACACGCAGGTTCCACAAAACAAGTGTATTTTTCATTCCTAAGTGGACATTCATGTGTTCTTTTTGATGTTATAACGATGACGCACACAAGTGCTCACCACCACTTAAAAGAATTCGCCCACGAATTCATTCAAGCTTGACCGTAACCAGAAGTCTGATACCAAATTGTAACACCCCCATCCATCGCATGGCATATAACAGAAGGTCCAGCTGCAACCCGACGCCATATACCACTGACAGTCAGAAGGTTTACATAAGAATATTCAAACTATGCAATTAAGACTACTCGTCCTACACAGAGCATTCTAGCGGAAGCTTTTAAAGTTGAAAGAACCCAAAACTTAAATCCAATAAACATGAATGTCCACAACCACACTACTGGAATGAAACCCAAAATACACTGAAAGGGTACATGGCCTTATGGCTTTACAAATGTTCACTTAATAAAACATATCTTACATACATCGGCTTGCAGGCCGGCCACACATGATAAAAATAAAAACAACTATTCACTTTGGCTTTCTAGGGATAGCACAGCAACATGTGCTCCAGCCCGCTATTTGGTACTCGGCTCCGCAGCACCTGCAAGCACATTCCACCACACGGTGGCAAACAAAGCAACGGTCAGCCAAAAGCCGACCTAATTATAACGACCCCGCCCCTAACTCGGGACGGCGGTGCTCTTTCCCTGCATAACATTAGCCCAATAAAATATTAAAGCGCAACTATACTACGCCATAGGTGTAGGCTCGCACAGCCAAACACCCCGTGCATTCAGGGCACATTAACGGTGAATCCGGTCAATTCCATGGCTTCACCACCATCCCAAAGATGGCAACCAAGTGAGCATTTAGCCTTTCTGACCACCGTCTAAGGCTCCCGACTATACCAACGGCCAGTCCCCGTCTTCGGGTCTCTCACACCGAACCACATAGCCTAGGTACAATTCCACATGCCTGTTTCTCACGCCGCATATACAATTTAAGTCCTACGTGCGGGCCAAGCTTCTCTCGGATCCCAAAATTTTCCAAACAATCTCATAACCCAGTTATGATCACGGCCGGTTCTCGACGTCGATCGATCGATCGACAACGTCCAAACACCATCATTAACGATTCTCCCCACGCGTATATTCTCTGAATGCACAACTTTAAGGCAAAGGTCGATCACGAACTTCTCCTACTGGAGACTGGACTCGACCAACAATAACACATTTGTGAGCCGACCAATTCTTCTTCCTCCTCCACTGTGATACCTCCCTTCCATCCGAAGAATGGTGGAGTGTAGTCTCTCTAATTGCAAGAAAGGAAGCAACACTCCACCGGTGCATGGTGGGAGCACGATGATGGAAGAAGGTTCGGTGGTGTGTGTTCACAAGAAGAACAACGGTGGTGATGCACCTCCTTTATTCATCGAGATCAAGAAGCACATGCGGGGGGATCAGGATTGTGGTGGATTGTATTAGGTGCAGGCAGGTTAGGTCTCAAACGAGAACTAATGAAGCCCTTAACTGATCTGAAACCGGATTGGATCTGGATTCATAATAATAACCTAACACAAGGTCCTTCCAAAGATGAGCAACAAGATTTATTCCTCGCGACCCCTTCTTGGGCAGGTAAACATCGAGCTCATGGCTTTAAACTATTCTTTCATGAAGACTCCAATAGCATTTACCTTAGATTTCAGTTCTACCTCCCCCTTTCTGACTTCTTTAACTACTTCCTTAGCAATTGCATTACTGTAGTAAACCATCTGATTGTCGAAGTGATTCATTTCTGCATTTTGGGCATTGATAACTGTTTTGGCATTTTCATCCACATTCTTGAGCACATTGAGGTTGAATTTCAGCTTTGCCATCGTGCGAAAAATGGTTTGTCCACCCTGTACAAACCAGTTGTCAAGGGTGAACTCCAACTTATCAAAACGTACCTTGACTACCGGAAGAGCGTTGTTCAAATCCCTTTCAGTCTCTTTCACTTTCTTCAGAACTTTCTTCAGAGAAACATGAAAATGAGCTTGCTGTCGTGCCATCCTAGCTTCAATAGACTTTAGAATGGAATGATCTGAACTCGTACTTGGAAGATCTTCAATTTGGGGTCTTGGGATAGAGGGAATATCTGCACTTTCCTCAGAGTCACTGAACAACTCTGCCATTGGGAAAATGTGATCTTTCGACAAAAGTCTTGTACCTAGAGCCTCTAGGATAGGAGGATGCACTTTTGCATCTCCTTCCTCGTCAGAAATGTCAACAATATCTTCCTCCTCAACTAGAGTTCCGCATGGCATCACATCGCTTCTTTTATGTAGGTTGCGGATAAACCTGTGAACTTTGGTGTGATCGAGACTAAGGAATGAATCAGGTCTTCCTCATTCATATCTGAAGGAATCTCTGGGAGACTTACCATCATGTTCTCTGTAGAATCAATAGCAGTAGAATCATTTACATTATCAGCTGTTATAACGTAATCAGCAGTATAATCAGAAACATCTGCATCCAAATCAGCATCAGCAGCTTCCTCATCATCAGCCTCATCAGGCACAATCTCAGTAACAGTAGCATGACCAATATCAGCAATCTCTATGAGTAGATCAACTGACTCTGCATTGACTGACTTTTCTGGAACTTGAACCTCAGCTATCTGAGCCACTGCAACTAGAACATTTATCACTGTAGCAAAAGGGACAACCAGGGGCACTTGTACATCAGTATCCACTTGAGTCTCAACTGACTCCCCCTTAACTCCTGCACTTGAGCTCTCAGGAATTTCATGGGAGGAAAGAGGAGGAATCCAATCCTCAGGTACAAGCTCCTCCTCTTCCTTAGGCATATCCCGGAGACCACCTTTCCTAAGAATCCTTCTTTCATATCTTGAGAAGATTGAAGAATTGACCTTCTACAAGTTTCTCTGTCCTGCTGATTCAAATATAGGCTGATTATTCTTCCAAAGTTTGGTGCGTAGAGACAGTCCTTTATCCTTATAAACAACACTACTCCCTAGTAAATTCTCTTTCGGCAGATGATGGCAACAAGATTCTTGAACATGTCTGAGGATAGGTAATCATGAGAACCAACTTTACACAAAAGAACTTTTCCAACGATATCTGAAAGAAGCGTTCCTTCATCGTTCCTCCCTTTCCACTTGACTATTATAGTTCCTCTTGTTAGTCCGAAAAACAACAGAGCTCTTGAGAAGTCACTGTTTTCTAACTTATTTTCCTCTTCACACTCTGGGAGCAGTAGATACCTTGTGAGGAGGAAAGCTTTCACTTTGACTCTGACTCATCTGACTTTGCTCTTAATTACAGTGTCTTCACTGCTGAGCTTGGCATTTTGGAAGAACTCCAAAGAATCTATGTCCAACACCTTGCATGGGTGTTCGAGAATGAAGGTGAGAACGACCGATTCCAACATGAGTATGTCATTTCGGAACTCGTCCATGGCCGTAGCGAAACCTGTTTGAACATGCTCTCCCCCTACGAGCAAGCCACCAGTACCTCGGGGATCCATGCAGAAATTCTGAAATCCATAAGGTTGAACGAATTGGAGAAGACGACGTCGCTGCTATCCCGGAATCTAAAATGGCGAAAGAAGTTTCATCGGGAGGCGGAGTTCTTTTTCGATGAAGTGAAGAAATTTTACCCCGACAGACCTATATATATACCTAATATTTTGAAGAGAGACAGAAATAGGCGCGTACTTTAGACGGGTGACTATTCGGACCGAATACAAAAAAATTGACCTAAACTGTAATCCGTCGAAGTCCCACATAAGCTGAGCAGAATTCGTCGAATATAGCCGAGATTCGTTGAAGAACAACGAGTTATTTCGACGAATCAGCGAGATTCCACGAGAGTGTCTCGGTGAATTTGCCTTGGTAAATTTTGAGTTCTATGAGATGTACTTCACTGAGAGAATTTCAACTCTTTAGCCATCTTCATGATTCCTTGTTGAGCATGCCCAGTTCTATTTTGAAGAATGAGAACTTGGCATCATCCAGTGACTTTGTGAAAATGTCTGCGGCTTGCTTATCCGTCAGGACATAGCTTAAGGTTGTAGTGAGAGAGATAATGATAGAGAGAAATATTAAACCACCACACCTATTTTCCTTTCCAAAGCCCGGGTCAAGGATGTGAGGGAGAATAATCTTGGCATATCTTTTTTGGTTCATGTTGAACCGTCCAACACACCCCCGCAATAGATACCATATTAAACCACCATACTCATTTTCCATTCCAAAACTCGGGTCAAGGATAGGAGAGGCGGGGCTTATTATAAGCATGAGTGGACCGTCTGGGTATGCGGTGTGGGACTTGTGGTCTCCCACAATTAATATGAAATCTAGGTTGCGGTTAGTCATAGTCCCATAACCTCCACTAACTCAATGGGGGGGGGTTAGGTGAGTAACCACCGCAGGAGCGATCGGCGTGTTCTATCCCAGTGCAATCAGCGCACGAGAACCCATAATATGCATGACCAATCACTCATGGTCGGGCGACTGAGTCGGATGGCGCCTCCGTCCGACTGCCGTACACAAGGCCGATGTTGGGCGACCTCTACCCTACCCAACGCTCGGGTGTCCTTCGCCTGACCAACCTCCAAGAGGCCGGCGCCCGGGCGACCTCCATCTAGGTGACCTCCAAGAGGCCGGTGCCGGGGAGACCTCTTTCCACGCGACCTCCAAGAGTCTAGTGCCCAGGCAACCTCCATCCAGAAAACCTCCGAGAGGCCAGTGCCCGGGCGAACTCTGTCTCACCGACCTCCTAGAGGCTAGCGCCCGGGCGGCCTTCGCCCTGCCAGCCTCTTTGAGGCCGGCAGCCAAGCGGCCTTCGCCCAACCGGCTTCTGCGAGGCCGACGCCCCGGCACCCTTCGCTCAGCCGGCCTCAGGTGACCTTCGCCCAGTTGGCACTAGAGATGCCAGCACAGGCGCTGCCCAGTTGGCATCCGTAAGGCGGGCACCCGGTCGGCCTCCGGGAGGCCGGTGCTCGGGCGGCCTTCGTTCAGCCGACCCTCATGAGGCCGATGCAGGCACTGCCCGGTCGGCCTCTCAGGCTTGCCTCCTCAAGGTCGTCGGCCGCACGCTCAGCCTGTAAGACCCACTCCCCCACACCTTGCTTGGGTCAGGTTGGGGACGGGCCTTGCTGCCCAAGACGTCTACCCAGTGCTTCCCAATTGGCAACAACTCACTCTACTGAGCAATAGTTGGTCACCTTGTCTGGCATGAATCACAACATTCACATCACTTCATAGATATGCAGAATCAATAATAGAATGTCACATAAATATATATAACAATATGTATATTTGTTAGAGTAAAAGCATATGACATAGCCCTGTTAATACAAGAGTGTCAGTGGGCTCCAAAATATCTACTACTAGAACTCTCTCTCTTTTTTTCATGCCTCGTGATCCATAAACTCACGTCTCGGAAGTCTGGATACAAAGGAGGTGCTTCTGCTCGGTTAGTAATATTTACTGGTACGCTATCATGCGACATCTAGACTTCACGGTGCTCTGTCTCCTGTGAATGGTTATTAAAATAACCGTTAGTCACAGAGTTAAGTGGAAGCACATCTTCTCCCCGGATCCATATCCTATAAAAATTTTTGAATCGTAGAAAATGGGAAACTAGGCATAGGAACACTCAACCAAAACCAAGCCAAGTAAATCAGATGCAACTAAAAGAGCAAGAAAACCTTGTACTATCAACAATATTTACATGGTGTGATTTACATGGCGAGACATGATTCGCCGATAAAACCGATGGAAGCAAAAAAATACAAGGTAAAGAACTAGTCGTGCGGACTCAAGGAGTAATCGCTGAATCTATCGAGCTGCCTATGGAGTCTGATGAATCCGCTAAGTCACCAGACCGTAACGAAGTCGCGCGGACACCCCGTTATTCCAATGTTGGAGAACAATGTCAGCTAATCCGCAAGGTGCCTAACCGCGAGCTCTCCAACCTGCTAGATAGCTGTGGATAGCTGCTGCCGAAATGAACAAGCCGCCAGAAGCGAACAACTTAGTGAACTGGGAAAGGGATGCCAAAGTGATGACCGCTTAGTCGCAAGCCGCGACCTGCTGCTAACAGTTGATTGTAGTCGCAGAGTCCGCACTGATCCATGACCAAAACTCAGAACCAAGTCACTAGCTTCTTAGCACCATCCGTACAATCTGCACAGCAAAAACCTGTCAACTACTCAAACCCCGCGAACACAAAAACCTATCTGCGGCAACCACCCGAGCTCACTTATTATTCATTCGGTTATTGTTGATGTGCCAGGGAGTTCTATTTATATGCACGGAGTGTATTGTGATCACTGCCCTAACTGTTAGGATCACCACCCTATCTCGCGACGAGCACTGAGTTTATTTGCCCAGCTGCAGACACAAATCCAGTCCGCCTTGTCTCTGTAACTAGGCTGGACAGCTAGTCCGCCAAGGTCACACCACTAAGGCCGAATAGAAATCCTATCCGCCATGTCGGCACAAGACCACACCAAAACTTGTCTGACACATCTGCTGACCCTCCAGATACTTCACAAGTCCGAACATAAGTGGACAAAGCTATAGTCTGCACACTCTGAGACCACAACTAGAGCACAATGCCGGCAGCTACGGAACTCAGCAAATAAAGAAAACAGTTTACTCTAACCACGCGATCTCCCGAACAGAACACACTTATACTTGGTACAGATCCAGACCAAGTCCACACCACCTGCCATCCCTAGTGCGAACACAGCATCAGCGGATATAAGGGCTAGTCCGCACAAACCAGCGAACTCTAGCACCAGTCCATGCATGGACTCAACAAACTTCGTGGATAAACATCCTATCTGCCAAGTTACCTCCAGGGAACAAACTGCCGGCAGAACACTAGACGACCTGGCTAGCCGCCACCCCTGTCCGCACAGTCCGCGCGGATAGTTCACCCAGGCTGCCACTTTCACTTCAAAAAATTCAACACTCCCCCTTAAAGTGAGAAGTGGAAATCAGCCCAAGCACTCCCCGTAACCGACAAAATGGCACCTTTGATAGTGATTTTGTGAAGATATTCAAGATGTTATCCTCGCTCCGCACATGCTCGACAATAAGAGACCCCTCCAGCACCTTATCTCATATGAAGTGATGCTCGATCTCAATATGCTTGGTCCTTGTATGACAAACTGGATTATTAACCAGTTTAAGAGCACTCTCATTGTCACCACATAGCAGAGTGTGACCCCACACTTCTTCATGGACATCCTCTACTATCCTCCTAAGCTAGATGGCTTCCAGAGATGCTGTAATGCCCCCATTCGTCGCATAGTATATGAAAGAAGGTCCGGCCGGGGCCCGATGCCATATACCACAGACATGTAAGGAGATTACAAGTTGTTGCCAAACCCAAGTTCAAGTAGAAACACGTCCTACCACAGAGCATTCTAGCAGAAACATTTTAATTTAAGAACCAACTCATAATGAGAATGTCCACTACACAAAATGAATGACATAACATACACATATATTACCCACATGTTTCGGCCGAATCCTTATTATAACTGTTTCATATACAAGAAGTGGTTTCGTACATTGACACGCATGCCGAGCACACATGAAAACAGTAAATATTCGTGTTTGGGACTTCGATGGCCAGCCAACTGCAGCACATGGGCTTTAGCCCGCTACTTTCCACTTAGCTCTCCAGCACCTGCACAAAAGGGCCCACCAAAATGTGGTAAATAAAGCAACGGTCAACATTTTGCTGACCCGTTTATAATGATCCAACCCCTTACTTGGCACAACATTTCACGTCCATGCAACAAGGCATATCATATATATGTATTGGCAACATCAAGGTGCACTTAAACACCATTCACCACAGACGTTGGCCCAACGACCACATGCCTCGTGCACTCATGGCACATTTTCGGTGTACCGGACTCCCTCGAGTAACACCACTGTTCAGAGGTCCATGAATTAACGTTAACTTTGTCGTCAATAGGTACTTAACTTGATTACTATGTCATTCGGAGGTACTTAACTTGACGACCGACTGCCCATTCAGAGGTTCTTAACTTAACGACCCAGTCATTCAGAGGTACTTAACTTGATGGCATAGTAATTGGCCTCCACGACACTCATCATAAGCCACACAGCTTGGCAATTTAGGCTCACATCTTGGCATACAATGGCCCCTAGGTCTTATAGAGATAGGTCGCATAACATTTTAATTCACTGGGAGCTATCACCGACGATAGTCACTATCGCCCGGCGACAACCACAGTTCTCCAGAATGTGATCTTGTCTGGGTATTTTCCTGAAAATGCCTCCAGTACTTTGATGCAACATCATACACACCCCCACACCCCGAATTTCACACGTACATAACATGCATATCCATGGAGTCTTCTCAAGCACGCAAAACAAACATCACCAATCCAGACCAGCCCGTCTGGATGGGCTTCAAACAACATGCATATTTTGTACTCTATATTTCCTGATCTAGATGCAGGATAATATGAGGATCAAACCGATCTACCCATTGGAATCCACCCTTTTTCAACTTTTGGTGAGGGGATCCTTGCAAATGTGCATATTGAGGACTTCACTTGTGCAAGAGAAATTTGTTACCCTTGTAGTTCGCTTCGGAGCCATGACGAAGCTTTTCTACGTGGATGAAAAGGAGCACGTCGCGCTCCTCTTCGCGGATGTATCCTCCGATCTGGCCTCCGACCACAAGATCTCCTTCAGCGTGCTCACAAAGCTCAGCCAAGCACTTCCTTAGCTTCTTCTTCCTTTTTACTCAAGGAAAATCAAGAGATGACGAGAGAGAGAAAGAGAATGAAACCTCCTTGTTATTCTTCTCCGGTTAAGTGGATTCGGGATTAATCTCAGCCACATGATCTCTCAGTCAAAACAAAACATAGGCTAGGATTTGAGTTGACTGGACAACTTCGGCTCTATCGTCTGGCGATATCGACTGTCGCCACTCGGCGATGTCGATTTCACCGCTTTGACCGAGGTCAACCACTGCTTATTGGGTGCTTAACAACCATTCTGATACGTGTCTCAAGCCATGCGGTACTATCGCACGGTGATATCCACAGTCGCCAGCGTTATCAAGCCACACAATGCTTTCAGGTGTTGAGTGTGTTGAGTGTGTCGAGTGCCGACTCAAAGCTTACCGCTATCGCCATCTGGCGATACCCACTGTCGCCACTCGGTGATATCATTTCAACGATTCGTCGAATGCATTGAGTGCGTCGAGTGCATCTCGACGAACTCTGCATTGATATCGGCATCAGGCGATACCCAGTATCGCCCAGCGATAGTGACAAACTTTATGCTGTCGAATTTGGGGTGTTATAACCCCCCTCCTTACAAAAATTCCATCCAGAACTTTGCATACAACTATAAGGAAGAAAGCAACTTAAAATATACAACAACTTTTTATTCATACGAATAATGTTATAGCAACTTACACAAATAACTCGGGATATTCAGCACGCATGGTTTTCTCCCGCTCCCATGTTAGCTCATCACGGCCATAATTGTCCCACCGGACCTTGACCATCCCGATTGTCTTGTTCCGCAGCTGCTTAACCTCCTTATCCTCGATCTGAATGAGCCTAACCTTCGCCGTTAGCCGAGATTCAACTGGTACGCGATCATTCACAATCACTTGAGCTGTCTCTTTTACAGCTTTTTGGAGAACTGATATGTGGAACACATCATGCAAGCCAGTCAGTTCTGCCGAAAGAGCTTTCTGATAGGCAGCTTCTCCAATTCGCTCCACCACTTCAAACGGATCAAGATACATTGGACTCAGGTTTTTTAAGTGCCTAATCCTGGATACGCCTTTGAATGGCTTGATCTTTAAATATGCCCAATCGCCAACCACAAACTCGACATTTCGGTATTTGGCATTGTAGTATTTCGCCTGCCAATCTTGGGCCATCACTAGTCTCTCTCGAATATAGTGTATCGTCAAATTAGCCTCTTCGACTTCATTACGCTTATACAGCTTAGACTCGCCTGTTTCCGCCCAAGCTAATGGTGTACGACACTTCCAACCATACAAGGCTTCAAAAGGCGCCATATTGATACTAGCTTGATAGCTATTATTGCAGGCAAACTCTACCATATAGAGATGGTCCTCGCATACCAGCGAATTTAGTCTCTCGTTCGGTGTTCTGGCGCAGTGTGACTTCCTTAGAGTTGCAATCTATATACATACGCTACTCTGAGAGCCATTCCGTACCAAAGATTACATCAAACTCTGATATCAGGAGCACAGATACTTCCAATCTTAAATCCCGACTTCCTTTCTGCACATCAACACAGCAGGCTCGATCCGCACGCATCAAGCACCCGTTACGTAGTAGCACATTCACTCGATCTGTCGGCGTAAACGAAGGCACTCTGATATGCCCTACAAAGTCCTCCGACAGAAAAGAATGAGAAGCTCTTGTATCAAATAGTGCTCTCGTCAGATGTTCGATATCAGGACAAAGCCTGTTATGACGTCACTTTGTTTTATGGCTTCCTATTGGCCAAGATTATAAACTCGGGATTATGCTTGGGATGCCATCGACTCCACCACTACCTTTCCCTTTTCAGCATAAGACGTACCCGTCGTTTTCTCCCATTTTGGAAGATCACTCCAACAATTTTGAGTTATATGACCCACCTTTCCACATGTATAACATGTAGACGGACCTCTCCACGAAGTTGCTCCAGACGCAGGAGAAGGAGCTGGCGTAGAAGTTTTAGGCTTCTTTTTCCACCGTTGAAACCCAGACTTTGAAGAACTAGGTACCTTGAACTCTTTCTTCTTCCCTGCCAAATCATTCTTATGCTGCAAACACTTCATGTCCAGCTCAAGGGAACGGGCCGTATTGACCAAGGTAAGGAAACCCTGTGTCATCGGTCCTGAGAGAAGCAACCGCAGGTCATCTCTCAGCCCTTTATAGAACCGATTTGTTTTTCATTCCTCATCTACAAATGTAAAGCTTGCATATCTTCCCAATCTCATAAACTCATGCAAGTAGTCATCTACTGACTTCTCACCATCAGTTAACCTTTGATTTTGGTTCTCCATCGTAATCTGTTGTGCCGATGGAGCACATCTCGCCAGAAAACACCTTGAGAACTCCTCCATTGAGATCTCGCTCAATGGCCGACCAACAAACTAGTGCATATCCAACTCATCACACCAAAGTCATGCCTCACCATCCAACAAGAAGGTAGTCGCAATGACTTTTTGCGACACTTTTGTTCCAGTTGACGTCAGGACCCTCTTTATTCTTGAGAGCCAATATTCGGCCTGTGTAGGGTCCCAGTACCCACAAACACCAGGGGATTGAAACTCATTTTGTGTTTTAGTTGCTTTTCTGTCACTCGCCTTACGGCGATTGGCTCAACAGCCACCTATAGCACCACTACGCACTCCATCATGCCAATCGGTTCCTTGGCCATTGCAGGAATAGGAGGTTGTCTCTGACCCCTGGTTGCGCATTAATCATTGCTAACACTGCTTCAGCAACCAACCGTATCGTCTCCGCCGAAGGAGGAGATGTTGGCACCTCATTTAGTGCACTACACTCCACCGTGCGATGGGGTTCTTGCTGCCCCGCACCACTTCTAGTTGCCTACAATATGAAACACACAAATAATCAACTAAAAATATTGCTAAAAGCAATCACAGGAACATACCAGTTCCACAAACATGTGTATTTTCCTTCCTAACTGGACATTCATGGGTTCATTAGTGTTATAATGGTAGCGCACATACACGTGCTCACGACCCCTTAAAAGAATTCGACCACGAATTTAAATAAGAAAGACCGAGAACGAAATCTAATACCAATTTTGTAACACCCCCATCTGTCGCATAACATATGACAAAAGGTCCAGCCGGGGCCCGATGCCATATACCACGGACAGGTAAGGAGATTATAAGTTGTTGTCAAACCCAAGTTCAAGTAGAAATGCATCCTACCACAGAGCATTCTAGCGGAAACATTTTATTTTAAGAACCTACTCATAATGAGAATGTCCACTACACAAAAGGAATGACATAACATACATATATATTACAACACATGTTTCGGTCGTAACCTTATTATAATTGTTTCATATACAATCAAGTGGTTTCATAAATAGTCACGTAGGTCGGCCACACATGAAAATAGTAAATATTCGCTTTTGGGCATTCAAGGGCCAGCCAATAGCAGCACATGAGTTTCAGCCCGCTACTTTCCACTTAGCTCTCCAGCACCTGCACAAAATGGCCCACCAAAACGTGGTAAACAAACCAACGGTCAGCATTTTGCTGACCCGTTTATAACGATCCCACCCCTTACTCGGGGCAGCATTTCTCCATCCCTGCAACAAGGCATAACATATATATGTATTGACAGCATCAAGGTGCACTTAAGCACCATTCACCACAGACGTTGGCCCAACGACCAAACGCCCCATGCACTCAGGGCACATTTTCAGTGTACCAGACTCCCCCGTGTAACACCATCATTCAGAGGCCCATGACTTAATGGTAACTTTGTCGTTCAGAGGTACTTAACTTGATGACTATGTCGTTCAGGGGTACTTAACTTGATGACCGACTGCCCATTCAGAGGTACTTAACTTGACGACCCAGTCGTTCAGAGGTACTTAGCTTGATAGCACAATAATTGTACTCCACGACACTCATCATAAGCCACACGGCTCTTTACCATTTCAGGCTGGTACCCACCATTGTTGGGCAATTTAAGCTCACAGCTTTGCATACAATGGCCCCAAGGTTTCTTAGAGACAAGCCGCATAACATTTTAATTCACTGGGAGCTATCGCCTGCGATAGTCACTATCGCCCGGCAATAACCATAGTTCTCCATACTGTGATCTTTTCTGGGTATTTTCATGGAAATGCGTCCAGTACTTTGATACAGTATCCTGAATACCCCCAGATCCCGAATTTCACACGTACATCACACGCATATCCACAGAGTCTTCTCCAATATGCAAAAAAAACATCACCAATCCAAACCAACCCGTCTGGATGGGCTTCACACAACATGCCTATTCTGTACTCTACATTTCCGGATCTAGATGCATGATTATATGGGGATCAAACTGATCTACCCATTGGAATCCACCCTTTTTCACCTTTTGGTGAGGGGATCCATGCAAATATGCATATTGAGAACTTCACTTGTCCAGGAGAAATCTATTACCCTTGTAGTTCGCTTCGGAGCCATGGCGAAGCTTTTCTACGTGGATGGAAAGGAGCACGTCGCTCTCCTCTTCACGGATCTATCCTCAGATCTGGCCTCCGACCACAAGATCTACTTCAGCGAGCTCAGAAAGCTCAGCCCAGCACTTCCTTAGCTTCTTCTTCCTTTTTACTCAAGGAAAATCAAGAGATGAAGAGATGGAGAGAGAGAGAAAGAGAATGAAACCTCCTTCCTATTCTTCTCTGGTTAAGTGGATTCAGGATTAATCCCAGCCACATGATCTCTCAGTCAAAACAAAACAAAGGACAGGATTTGAGTTGACTGGTCAACATTGGCGCTATCGCCTGACGATATCGATTTCACCGCTTTGACACAGGTCAACCACCACTTATTGGCTGCTTAACAGCCAATCCAACATATGTCTCACGCTACGCGACACTATCACCCGACAATATCCACTATCGCCCGCAATATCAAGCCACTCAACGCTTTCAGGCGTTGAGTGCTGACTCAACACTTACCGCTATCGCCATCTGGTGATACCCACTATCGCCACTCGACGATATCATTTCGACGATTCATCGAATGCATTGTGTGCATCGAGTGCAACTCGACGAACTCTGCATCTCGATCTCCATCACACGATACCCAGTATCGCCCAGCGATAAATACAAACTTTCAACTGACGTACTTGGGGTTTTACAGCTGCCAAGGCCAAAGCCTTGTACTCCGCTTCCGTAGTAGAGACGGACACTGAGTTTTGCTTTTTGTTGCACCATTATATGTCTACTGATCTACATATGAAAACATAGCCAAACATAAACTTTCGATCATTTGAGACTCCCACATAATCAACATCAGTGTTACTATGCAAGTTGAAGCTCGTGTCACTCCCGTAAAGGAGTCCCATATTAGAAGTAGTCTTCATGTACTTCAGACTGTTCTTTGCCACCACCAAATAAGGCTTCCAAGGTTCTGACATATAACGACTTACTTGGCCTACAACATAAGCAATATCTAGCCACGTAATCGTCAAGTAGATAAGGCTTCCAACCAGATCTCAAAATACCAAGGGATCTGGAAGAACCCTCCCCTCATCACATCGAAGCTTCAGGCAAACATCTAGTGGAGTAGAGCCAATCTTCCCCTCCTGCATGCTGAATCGCTGAACGATCTGTTCTGCATAGCCACTTTGGGAAATGAGTATCCTGCTCTTTCTCCTCTCCACCTCGAGTCCAAGGAAGTGGTAGAGCTCACCCAAATCCTTCATCTCGAAAAGAACAGGTAGCTCTCTCTGAGCCTTGCTAACTCCTCCTCAGAGTGCCCCTTGGTGATCATATCGTCGACGTACAACAGCACAAAAACATGAAGCTCCCCCTTCTCCTTAACGAATAGGCTCGAGTTAGAATCAGAAGCAAAATACCAGCAGAACTGGAGGTATTCCGCCATCTTCCCATACCATGCTTGAGGCGACTGCTTCAAACCATAAATGGTCTTCCTGAGCTTGCAGATGTGTCCTGGATGATATTCAGATATGTATCCTGGTGGTTGAACCATGAAGTTATCTTTGTCAATTTCACTGTAAAGAAAAGCATTCTTTACGTCAAGCTGCCACATCCTCCATCATTGGCAAGCCCCCAAGGCAATCACCACACGCACTAAAGTCATTTTTGTAATGGGACTAAATGTCTCCTAATAGTCTTCTCCACACTACTTGGAGAACCCTCGAGCTACAAGTTGAGCTTTCGTATCGCTCGATGCTTCCATCTGCCATCTTCAGCTTAAACACCCACTTGCATGTCACGGGAGTAATGCCATCGACCTTGGGCGCAAGGTGCCAAGTCTCATTCCTTTTTAGGGCAGCCATCTCCTCATCCATGTCATCATCCCACTCCTTGACACCAGTGGCGTCTTAAAATCTAGAAGGCTCTCGCTCGTCTAGAGGGTCAGCAAAGAAATAAGAGACAAAGCTCACCATTTTTCCATTCACTATACCGAGCCGGTAGGTTGATGGTCCACTTCGATCTCCAAAGAAGCTAATCACGGCTCATTACCTCCACTGCTTCTTTTACATCAGTTCCATTCCCGAGCATACTTAGAGCATCGCTCCCCCTTCATCCTGAACCAGAAGCCTCTGCCCCGGAGCTAGAAGCACCTAGAGCTCCTGGTGACACATGCAGCTCCACTAGAAGGTCCTTAGCAGCTTCCTCCTACCCACCATCGGACCTGCTTTCCTGTAGCTCGAAAGATGAGCTACCACCATATGACTTCAGTTCGTCAAAGACCACGTCTCTGGAAACAATGAACTTCTTCATCATTATGTTCATACACTTCCATTGCTTCTCCCTCTCGTCATAGCCCACGAAGATAACCTTCCTCGCATTCGCATGCAGCTTTGTCCTGAGAGCATCAGGAACGTGTACATAACAGGTCAACCTGAACACCTGAAGGTCTCCAACACTTGGCTTCTCCTTAAACATCATCTCATGGGGAGACTTCATGTTGATCGGACTCAAAGACATCTGATTGATGACATAGTTAAGCAGGCCATCCCTTCTACCCAGAAGGACATAGGAATGCCTTTGCATGAAGCCAACACTTGAAGGTCTCCGACAGATGATAGATCTTCTACTCTGCTACACCATTTTATTGTGGAGTATGTGCACAAGTGAGCTCTCTCTGGATTCCACGCTTCCTGCAGAAGTTAGAGAATTCATTTAAAACAAACTCACCTCTGTTGTCCGTTCTTAACTTCTTAATCCGCAGGTCAAGCCTGCCCTCCACCAGCTCCTTGAACTCCATAAAAAAAACATAACGCATCCCAGACATGACCATCGCAGATGGATGATAACTTAGGCAAGCATATCACAAGGCTCTTCACTGCCATAGCTTTAAATGTTTCCATCCCAACATGTCCCAGCCTCTTGTGCCATATAATAGCGCTATCATTGGCTCTCATCCAATTAATATTGGAGCTTGTTGATACCACAAACATGTCCTTAACCCTTCTCCCTACATGAGCAACATCAGCCTTCACCGTTGATACGTTGCGGAGAAACTTCGCTTCTGTCGAGCCGAACAGAATGTGATCATCCGCTACATTGGTCACTGAGAAGAGGTTCTTCTTCATACCCGGTATGTGATACACAATCCTCAAGGTGAGTGGACCATTATCACTATCTAAAGAAACAACACCCTCTTTCTCGACAGCATGCACAGTATCATTAGCAGTAATAATAGCATCGTCACTGGAAGTATCTAGTGTCAACCTAAATCACCAAGAGGGGGGTGAATAGGTGAGTTCTGCGTCTTTTTGCAAAATAAAAATAACTGAAAAATAAACAAAAAGATTTATAGTGTTTCCCCGTATTGGGCACGTCCACTGTCCCGCCTCGTCTATCTACCATGAAGGGCTAGATTCAGCTACTTCACCTTTATCTCAGATTCTTCAAAACTTGCACCTCGGAGCCTCAACTCCTACAACTCGGAGACAAAGCTCCTACAACTCGGAGAACAACCTCTCCTACATCTCGGAGAACAACCTCCCTCACAACTCGACCCTAAAATAAGGATTTACAACTCGGAGGGAAAACCTCCTACAATATCATAAAATGATTTACAATAATAGATTAAAACTAATCTTCTTCAGATCTGAAATCTTTGGTCTGCCTTTCCTCTGAAAAGTGAAATTGAAAATCTTGAGGAGAAAGGGAATTTGAAATCGTTGAATGTTTGATCTGAATAAAGGATCCACTAGATCTAAATGGAACTTGAACCTTTTTAGAATAAAGATCTAGTCAACACTCCTTAAAGAAGATCCAAACGTGTATCACGTTGATGTCGGCCGAGAGAGAGTTGCGAAGAACAAATGAAAGCCGATGGGATCTTTTTGGAATGTTCCGATTTGAGCGTATATGTATGATTAGATTTGAATGACTTCCACCCTAAGTATTTATAGGAATCCTTCTTCTTCAACGGCCAGAAATCCTTTCGAAATAAATAAATCTCGGAACACTGTACATGGCAGTCAGGATTGAGCCGTGACAGTATTTGAAAATAGAAGAAATAAATCCTAGTATAATTCGTCAAGCATCGAGTATATAAGGGTATACTCGTTGAACTACTTTGAAACTCGACGAAAAATACTTAGACAGTTCCATCACAATCAAAAAAGCCAACTCAACGCCTTCTTGAAGAGATAATCGATGAATTCGACGAGTATCAGCTAGTTCACTCGACGGATTCGAGGAGTATCGGCTAGTTCAGTCGACGCATTCGACGCCTATCAGCTATCTGACTCAACACATTCGATGCCTAGGCTAAGCGATATTTGATGAATTTGATGAGTATTAGCTAGCTTACTCGATGCATTCGATGCTTATCGTCTAGCTTGCTCAACGCATTTGACAAATATAACTTATTGAAATCAAGAGAAATAAATTCATGAAGTCTCGACAAATTCGTCGTGCATCGTCATATATATTCAACGAATTCGATGAATATTGATAGTTGACGATTTCGACGAGTATACATGAAGATACTTGATGATTTTTACTGGACTGATTTCCAAAAATTTAGAGATTATTCCCTAAGTAAATGCAATGGATTCGACGAGTGTGGTAAGAATACACGACGAATTCGACGAGTATTCATGAGTATACTCGACAAATTCGACGAATATTCACTACTATACTCGACAAATTTACTTAGAAAAAATTATTTTCTTTTCATCTGAACGCGGCAACTTGTCATTCCTTGAATCTCCTAGTGTACTTGAATTAGAAGTACACCCCAACATAGAGATTACACGTGAGTCAACACATTGGCCTACACAATGAAGGATTATATTGTATAGTCCTGTGCTTCATGACCCACTGTAACCTGAAATTGGGTTATACTTAGCAATATAGTCCTGTAAGCACATAACTAGAAAAAAACATCAAATACAATCTCAATTCATCTTAGTTTAAGGGACATTTCTTCAAATTAGGGTTATTGTGGATACAATACCCAACAATCTCCCCCTATTTGAAGAAGTCAGAATCCTACAAACTAAGGTGAATTGTACACACAATAATCATAAAGCATGAAAAGGAAAGGACATATAAAATTAAGAAATAAGAGCAAGAAAATTTACGGATAATAAATTGCAGTAAAAACAATAACATATAAATATGTTCTGTCGGAGCAAACAACTTTTACACAAACATCAAAACATATAAGAACATTCAAGCTTATTTCCCCTGGCTCTTCTGATATTACCTGTCAAAATACACCTTTGGCTTCAGATAATACTTTTGCGGAGTTGGAGGATCATCTCGATCATCATATATGTATTTCCTAAAGTGTAACCTTCTTTTAGCATTTGCAACCTCATGCTTCTACCACTCCTCCGTGGTATAATAATCCCATATATTCTCATTGGCCAAGTCGACTAGTTTGAAAGTGTCTAGGATGATTCTTTTGGAAGTAGGACTCACACTTCAGCCATTTCAATGTTTGGCTCAGACCTTATAGCAGACGAGCCTTCACCATATCTTCTTTTTTTATGAGCTGGTGGAGGTAAGTCTTCAACTATCTGAATATCTGGTTCAACAGTAGCATCAATAGATTGATCTTGAGATTCTGTCCATAACTGAGTGTACTCCTGCGCAGGTTGAACAAAGTCATGAATAGGATCTGATATCACCGGTTCTGGCATTTTACCTTTAGCAAACCTAGGAAACAACTCTCTATACAGCCAGTTGAAGTTATCATAGTAGTAGGTGTTTGCAAGCTTGAACTGATCTTTCATTGAAGCTTCCAACTCATTAACCTTAGTTTTCAATTCTTCCTCTCCATTTTTGACTTCTTTAAGTACCTTTGAAGTAATAGTATTGCTATAGTAGACCATTTGAGTATCAAAATGAATCATTCATGCAGTCTGGGCATTGATAACTGTCTTTGCATTCTCATCAACATTTTGGAGGACAGTTAGGTTGCTTTTCAGCCCAGCCATCATGTGAATATGGCCTGACCACATTGCACAAACCAAGAATGTTTCCTTGCTTCCAGCTTATCAAAACGTACCTTGATCTCTATAAGGCTGTTGTTTATATCTCTTTCAGTACCTTTATATTTCTTTAGTACTTCTTGCAGAGATAAATCAAATTTTGCTTGCTGCCTTGCCATCATGGCTTCTATGAACTTCAGAATGGAACTATTTGAACTTGTACTTGGAATATTTGCAACAGGAATACTGGGGGGAGAAGGAAGATATGCATTGGCCTCTGAGTCACTAGAAGACTCTACCATAGGAGAAATATAAGCTGTAGACAGCAGTCCAGTATCTGGACCCTCTAGGATAGGAGGATGCACCATCCAGTATACGGACCCTCTAGGATAGGAGGATGCACCTCTGAATCTCCTTCCTCATCAAAAAGATCAACAGTCTCTACTTCCTCCACTGGAGGTCTACCAGGAATTTTTGCAATACTTTTCTAAAGATTTCACATATATCTGTCCAACTCTGTTTCAATCAAAATAGAAGGATGACTCTACTCCCCCTCAGTCCTTACAAATAGAACATCTGGGAGACTTACAATCATATTTTCTATAGAAGCGAGCTCAGTAGAATCATTTACATTATCAGTAGCTAGCTCATCCTCATCAGCAACATCATCATGAACATCGAAATCCAAATCATAATCAACAAGTATCCCATCCACAACCTCAATAGATATAACCTCAGCTGCAGCAGTAGCCCTACCAATTTCAACAATCTCTGTATGAAGTTTATACAACCCTGTATTAGCGAATAGGGGGCCCCAAACAAGGCGTGAGACCTGGTGCGCCTTTTTAAGCTTTTTGGGAGTTTTGCACTTTTGGAGGCCAATTTTGGTGGATCTGCAGGATATACTAGTAGGGGGAGGAAAATATGCCTCCCAGTGGCCCCTTTGATAGGGCGGGTGCGGCAAGTTGGCCGGCACCCACCCCGGCTTGATTGGTGTGGGGTAGGAGCAGTGGGACAGGCCAGAGGCCGGGGGTCTCACCCCCTACACCTCGGACTGGCGGGGCGAGACCGGCCAGAGGTCGCGGTCTCGCGGCCTACCCATCGGCCTGGCGGGGCGAGACCGAACGAAGGCTACGGTCTCGCCCTACACTCCGGCATTGCTGGGCGAGACCGGCCGGAGGCCGCAGTCTCGCCCCGTACACCCCGGCCTTGCGGGGCGAGACTGGCCGGAGGCCGCAGTCTCGCCGTACACTCTGGCCTGGCGGGGCGAGACCGGCCGAAGGCCGCGGTCTTGCCCCCTACACCCCGTCCTGGTAGGGCGAGACCGGCTGGAGGCCGTGGTCTCTCCCCTGCACCTCAGCCTGGCGGGGCGAGACAGGCCGGAGGCCGCGGTCTCGCCTCCTACACCCCGACTTGGCGGGGCGAGACCGGCCAGAGGAACAGGGCCTCACCCCCAGCTCTCAGCTCTTCTACGGGACTCGCCTGCTCACCCGGTACCAAAGTGAGGGGCATTGTTTAGCTTCTTTTCACGCCCGGACCTCTTTTGGCCATGTTTTTACCGTTGTGCCCCCGAGGGTGGAATTACCTCTTTCCCCTTGGGTGTGGATGTTTTTTATTGGCCCAGGACCTATTTGTCTTGGGAGTTTTCTTACCTTTTGGTCCCAAAGTTTGGGAAAACTATAAATTGACCCTTAGGGGTGCCTTGGAGGACATTACTTCTTGATCCTCTTTCTTCATCCTCCAAGGCACCTAGCTCAACATTTGCTAGGGAGGGGGAGATCACCAAGGTCTTCTATGTGTGAGGAGGGAATTCCATTCTAGAGCCGATGGTATGTTCCTAGTTTCCTGAGCCTTTGGTCCATGACATTTACCTGAGTGCAATAAGTGTGAGGTCACCCCTTTCTAGGGACCCCGAACTCTACAGAGACCGATTTCTCGATTTCAACATATTGGTGCGGTGAGCTTGGAGAGTGACCAGCACAGAAGATCCCAGGAGAGTGTCATGGCTGGAGATCAGGGAGGTAGTGATGACTCCTGCGAGACCCCCAACCCAACACCCTATGTAGGGAGGGAAGAGTTCATGACGTCCATCCAAGGCATCATGGAGATGATGCGAAGAATTTCTCCTCGGGGTGGCAGCTTCACTCCAACCTCCCAGGAGCTAGCTCCCCCCCTCTCGACGAGTCGACTCCCAGTGGTCTAGGCGAGATGACCCGGGGGGGGGGGGGGGGGGGGCTGGAGGTAAGCATACCAGGAATAAGGCCTGGGAAGGAGACAATGAGAGATGGGGTCGAGTGAGACCTCACCGGCCGGGAGTTATTCTCTAGCCTGACAAATGTCAGCCTCCTAGGCGAGCCGGTCGTGCGAGTGGAACACGCGAGACTGCCTTGCAAGGGATCACCTTTCAGCGAGTTGATTGTCTCAGGCCCAGTTCCAGAGGGGTTCAGGGAGCCTAACATGACTTACAATACCGGGAAAGACGACCCTCTCCAGCAGCTATAGTGGTTCGAGGATACAGTCTCTATCAAGCCGATGATAGATGCATTCAAGTGTCTCCTCTTCGCGATTACCTTGAAATATAAAGCTAGGGTCTGGTTCCATCAACTCCCAATAGGATCGATCTATGAGTTCGAAGACTTGAGCCGAAGCTTTTAGCTTCGCTTCTCTATCTCTAAGAAGAGAAAGAAGAGCCCAAAGTCCATCTTCCAGATAAGATAGAGGGCGAAAGAGTCATTGGCCCAATATATGGACAGGTTCCAAGAACAGATCCTGGACATCCAGGAAATGCTAGGGTATGCCCTTCAGATGGCATTTACTTTGGGGTTGTGTGAGGGGTTTTTCAAGATAAGTCTGACCTGAAAGGCCCCCTTGTCCTTCGAGGAGCTGATGGTAAGGGCAGAAGAGGAGATAGCAACAAAGGCAGCCAACCCAGCATTTGTCAAGAAGTTGGCAAGGTTAACAGAGGTAGAGTCGAAGGAGCAAGGTGGCTCGAGGCATCAAGAGGGGAGAAGGAGAGAGGAGCAGAGAGATCAGGGGCTCCAGGAACCTCAAGAAGGTCCGGAGCCAGGTTGGAGGAAATTGAGAGCACCCGTTCAGGGTCCAGGAAGAGGTCTCATCCAAGGTGGGGGGATTTTCATGGAGGCCAAGGGCGGTTCAACTTCCAAAGGCAAGCCCCTGGGCAGCTCCTACCCCCACCGTAGCAAGCGATGGTGATCGGTCGAAGGGAGAGGAGGAACCGCGCGAGAATAATAAGAGTCGGAGTAGAGTTACCCTACTGTGGGTTCCACCAGGAGGAGGGCCATGGAACACTACTTGCCCCGAATTCCTCGAGTTGAGAAGGACAAGAGCTCCGACACCATAGCCTCAACATCCTCAACAATCGCAAGACCCGATGCGGATTGAAGATGTCCAACCCGAGGCGACAGGGGAGAGATGTGATGACAGGGTTGATGTGGGCACCTGGGGAGGGATCCGATGATGTACGAGGGAAGAGAGAGGTAGGGAAGAAGCGGATCATCTCTTGTAATGAACTTTGCTTGCATTGTATAAACTATGATTAATGACAGGGACCACCAGAAAACATTTGTAATCCTGGAAAAGCCCCGTGATGATTCTACTGACCATGGTACCACTAGATGGTAGGGTAGGTTTATCTCTCGGAGGGGTGAGTAGACCTTGACCTGAGATGCTTCTGCTTACCAGGCTCCTACTAGCTAGCAGGGCAGGTTGATCTCTCAGAGGGGTGAGTGGATCTTACCCCGAGATGTTTCCACTGACCAGGCTCCCACTAGCTGGCAGGGCAGGTTGATCTCTCGGAGGGGTGAGTTGACATTACCTCGGGATGATTCCGCTGACCAGGCTCCCACTAGCTGGCAGTGTAGGTTGATCTCACGGAGGGGTGAGTAGACCTTACCCTGAGATTATTCCGCTGACCAGGCTCCCACTAGCTAGCAGGGTAGGTTGAACTCTCGGAGGGGTGAGTTGACCTTAACTTGGGATGATTCCACTGACCAGACTCCCACTAACTGGAAGGGTAGGTTGATCTCTCGGGGGGTGAGTAGGCCTTGCCCCGAGATGATTCTGCTGACTAGGCTCCCACTAGCTGGCAGGGAAGGTTGACCCCTCGGGGAGGCCGTGTTTTCTACCCCAAGGCCGTCTCGTCACCCAGGCTCCCATTAGCTGGCATGACAGGTGGACCCCTTGGGGAGGCTGTGTTTTCTACCCCAAGACCATCTCGTCACCCAGGCTCCCATTAGCTGGCATGACAGGTTGACCACTCGGGGAGGCCATGTTTTCTATCCCGAGGCCATCTCGTCACCCAGGCTCCTATTAGCTGGCATGACAGGTTGACCCCTCGTGGAGGCCGTGTTTTCTACCCTGAGGCCGTCTCGTCACCCAGGCTCCCATTAGCTGGCATGACAGGTTGACCCCCACGGGAGGGCAAGTGTTTTAGGCTCCAAGAAGGCTACGCAGCGAATACGTTAGGTTGTATGTTTCTTTCCGAGCGTGGAACTCGCTCGAAAAGAACGGGGATTATGTACAATACCGTATTCGCGAAGAGGGGGCCCCAAATAAGGCATGGGACCTGGTGTGCATTTTTAAGCTTTTTGGGTGTTTTGCACTCCTGGAGGCCAATTTTGGTGGATCTGCAGGATATACTAGTGGTGGGAGGAAATATCTGCCCCCCTGGCCCCTTTTACAGAGTGGGTGAGGCAAGTTGGTCGGCACCCACCCCGACTTGCTAGGTTTGGGGTGGGCGTAGCGGGACTGGCCGGAGGACGGGGTCTCGCCCCATACACCCTGGGCATGGCGGGGGAGACTGGCCGGAGGCCGCGTTCTCGCCCTGCACTCCTGCCCGGCGGGGCGAGACCGGTCGGAGGCCGCGGTCTCGCCCCCTACAAACCGGCCTAGAGGGGCGAGATCGACCGAATGCCGCAGTCTCTCCCTGCAGTCCGGCCTAGAGGGGCGAGACTGGCCGGAGGCCATGGTCTCGCTCCCTACTCCCCGGCCTGGCGGGGCGAGACCGGCCAGAGGCCATGGTCTCCCCCCTGTACCTCGGCCTGGCAGTGCAAGATCGGCCGGAGGCCATGGTCTTGCCTCCTGCACCTCGGCCAGGCGGGGCGAGACCGGCCGGAGGAACACGGCCTCACGCCCAGCTCTCGGTTCTTCTACGGGACTAGCCCACTCACCCGGTACCAAGGTGAGGGGCATGGTATAGCCTCTTTTCACCGCCGGACCTTTTTTGGCCATGTTTTTATCGTTGTGCCCCCGAGGGTGGAATTACCTCTTTCCCCCCGGGTGTGGATGTTGTTTATTGACCCAGGACCTATTTGTCTTGGGGTATTTCTGACCTTTTGGTCCCTAGGTTTGGTAGAACTATAAATAGACCCTTCGGGGTGTCTTGGAGGGCATCACTTCTTGATCCTCTTTCTTCATTCTCCAAGGCACCTAGATCAGCATTGGATAGGGAGGGGGAGATCACCAAGGTCTTCGAGGTGTATGGAGGGACATTCACGCTAGAGCCAAGGTTCTATTCCTAGTTTCCTGAGCCTTTGGTCCGTGACATTCTCCTGAGTGCAGTATGTGTGAGGTTACCCCTTTCTAGGGACCCCGAACTCCACAGAGACTGAATTCTCGACTTCAACAAAGATCGTCTATCTCTGCAACTGTATCTTGTTTCACTAGTTCATGAACATCTTGAAATGCAGAAGAAGCATTTACTAAGGGCACTTGATCATCAGTGACCACATGGGTTTCAGCTGACTCCCCCTTGATTCCTGCTTACGAGCTTTCAGGAATTCCACGGGGGGGGGGGGGGGGGGGGGGGGGGGGGGTAGGAGTAGGAATTCTTTCCTCAGGAACTTCATCCTCCTCTACCTCAAGCAAGTCTTACAGACCTCATTGCCATGGGATTCTTCTCTCACATCTAGAGAAGATACTGAAGTCAATCTTCTTTATATGGTGAGCAGGAACTCCTTTGGACATATCAAATGTATCTCTGTCCAACTGATTCAAGTAAAGGCAGATAATACTTCAAAAGTTAGGTGATCGAAAGCTGTCCATTATCCAACCAAAAATCACTGCACCCCAGTCTATTCTCTTCCGGCATATGATGAGGACTAGGATCTTGAACATGTCTGAGGACAAGTAGTCATGAGATCCAGTCTTGCACAACAGAACCTTTCCAATGATATTTAAAAGAAGATTTCCTTCATCATTCATCCATTTTCACTTGACTGCTTTATTACCTCTTGGTAGTCCACAGAATAGCAGAGCCTTGGAAAAATCACTGTCTTCCAGCTGATCTTCCTCTTCACACATTGGAGTCGTAGATACCTTGTGAGCAGAAAAGCTTTCACCTTAACCCTGATCTATCAGACTTTGCTCTTGATTACCATGTCTTTATGGCGTAGCTTTGCATTATGGAAAAACTCAAGAACGTCTTTGTCCAACACATTGCAAGGGTGCTCAAGAATGAAAGTGAGACGGTCGATTCCAACATGAGTATGATGTTTCTGAATTCATCCACGGCCGTAGAAAAACCTATTCGAACCAATTCTCCCGCTATGAGCAAACCACATGTAGCTCGAGGATCCATTGATGAAGAACAGAGAATCAAGAATGAAACAAACTGGTTCAGGAAGAGTTGTTGTTGTGGAAACTGGAGCAGTGATGTCGGAATCGGTGTTTGCGAAGTAGATGCTTCCATGGAAACTGAATCCTCGGGGAAGAAATCGTCGGGTCTGGAACTTTGCTTCGACGAAATGTGTCGAGTTTACCCCGATATCCCTATTTATATATATTCAAAGTTTTGAAGAGGGAGAAATAGGTGCGTACCATTAAACCGGGTGACTCTTTAGATCCAATAAAAATGTTCCAAATATAGTTCGTCGAAACCCCACGAAAGCCAAGTCAAATTTGTTGAATATCGCTGAGAACGTTGAGATGAACTGATGAATTTATCGAATATAGTTGTGTTGTCTCGACGAATTCGTAGAGTTTCCAAGAGTGATTCTCGACGAATTTACCTTATACAATTTGACTTCTTCGAGATGTACTTCGCTGATTGATATTTTGATCCCTTAGCCGTCGTTATGACTCCTTGTTGAGCATGCCCAGTTCCATTTTGAAGAATGAGAACTTGACCTCATCTAGTGGCTTCGTGAATATGTCTGCGACTTGCTTATCCATCGCGTCATAATTGAGAGTTATGTCTCTATTCTAAACATGCTCCTGGATGAAATTATACTAGACTTTAATGTGTTTTGTCCAACTATGAGAGACTAGATTATTTGCAATCTCTCTAGCACTAGAGGAGTCGCAAAACATCAGAATCTCCTTGAATTGCAAGTTTTAATCCTCAAGCTGATTCCTGATCCAGAGAAGCTGTGCGCAGTAACTACCAGCAGAGATGTACTCTGACTCAGCAGTGGAGGTTGCCCCACAATTTTGCTTCTTGATGTTCCATGAAATAGGCCTTCTTCCGAGGAATTAGGAAGTCCAGGATGTGCTTTTCATATCATCCCTACTACCTACAAAATCTGCATTTAAAAATCCAATTAACTTGACCTCATTACTTTTTGGGTACCATAAGCTAAGATTGGGTATACCCTTAAGGTATCTCAAGATCCTCTTTGTAGCTACATAATGAGATTCCTTAGAGTTCACCTGAAATCTAGTGCACAAGCATGTTGAGAACATTATGTCGGGTCTACTGGCAGTAAGGTAGAGCAAGAACCCAATTATACTTCTGTACTTGATTTCTTCAAAAGTTCTCCCTTTCTCGTCCTTGTCCAGAGACATAGTTAAATCCATTGGAGTCCTCATCGTGGTTGCATTCTCCATTCTAAATTTCTTAAGCAACTCTTTGGTGAACTTCGTGTGAGAGATGAAAATTTCATATTTAGATTGTTTGACCTAAAGTCCTAAGAAATACTTCAGCTCTACCATACTGCTCATTTCTAACTTCCTTTGCATGAGTTTAGAAAACTTCATGCAAAGGTTGTCCACTGTAGAGATAAAGATAATGTCATCTACATAGATTTGCACTAGCAAAATCTTTCATTTTATTTCCCTAAGAAATAATGTCTTGTCTATATTTTCTCTTATGAACTTGTTCTCAAGAAGAAAGCAAGACAATGTCTCATACCAAGCTCGAAGAGCTTATTTCAAGCCGTATAGTGCTTTATTAAGAAAATATACATAATCAAGGAAAGTTGAGTTGACAAAACTCGGGGGTTGTGCTACGTATACTTTCTCTTTTAGATCTCCGTTGAGGAATGCCGACTTCACATTAATTTGATAGACCTTAAAGCCTTTGTGAGCAGCATACACAAGAAACAACCCGATCGCTTCGAGTCTGGCCACTGGAGAAAAAATTTGATCAAAGTCGATCACTTCTTCTTGTCTGTAACCTTGAGCTACAAGTCTGTCTTTATTCTTTATAATTACTCCATTCTCGTCCAGCTTATTTCTGAATATCCATTTGTTACCGATCACATTATGTCCTTTGGGTCTGGGCACTAACTCCTAAACCTTGCACCTTTCAAACTGGTTGAGCTCCTCTTGCATAGCCATAATCTAAGAGGCATCCTTGTTTGCTTCTCCAAATTTCTTTGGCTTAACCTGAGACAGAAAGCTAAGATGTCATACTTCATTAGTAGTACCTCTTCTGGTTCTAACACCGTTTCCTGGATCTCCAATGATCAGATCAACTGGGTGAACTCTTAGGTGTCTGAACACTAGATTTCTTCCTCTCCAAACAACAGGTTCAGCCACATCAGTTGCATCTCATATATATTAAAGTAGCTCTCCATCAAGTAGTTCTTCATCCACTATACTTGGATTGACGACCTTGACTGAGACTGGAGCATCTTCCTTGACTGCTTCTTCCAAGATTAGTTCCTTTAACCTGGTACATGCATCTACACCAACAACACTAGACGACTTGCTATGGAGCATGTTTTTCTCATCAAATACAACATTTATAGACTCTTCTACCACCAGGGTTTTCTTGTTAAAAATTTTATATGCCTTACTATGACTACTATAACCTATAAAAATACCTTCAAAACACTTTTAACTAAACTTCGTGTGATAATACTTCCCATTGTTAAGTATGAAGCATTTTCTTTTAAAGATCATAAAGTAGGACATAGTCAGTTTTCTGCCCTTAAATAGTTCATAGGGAGTCTTATGATGACTTTTGTTGATTAATGCTCGGTTTTGCACGTGACAAGCTGTGTTGACTTATTCAGCCCAGAAGTACTCTAGTAGTGAATCGTCATTCAAAATAGCTGTGAAAGCTTCAATGAGAGTTCTATTCCTTCTCTCAATAACTCCATTTTTTTGTGGAGTATGCAGAGAGGAAACTCATGAAAGTTATCTTGACTACCACGGAATTTTGTCATGGCACCAGACTCAAATTTTGTTCCGTGATCACTTCTAATTTTGGCCACGGGGGCAGTTTAACTCATTCTGAATTTGTCTAACGAAATTAGTAAAAGACACTAAGATGTCTGACTTGTGTTTTAGAAAGAACACCCAAGTAAAACGAGAGTAATCATCAACAATGACCAACATATAAACTTTACCTCCTAAACCGTGAATTAGCATAGGACCGAATAAGTTCCTATGAAGTAAGTACAAACTTCTAGAGGAATCTTTTTCAATAATATCCTTAAAGTTAGCCCTTGTCTGCTTACCGATTTGGCATGCGTGACATGTATTCTCTTTAAGTCACTTAATATTGGGGGCATCACACACTAAGTTGTGAGCAAATAACTTATTTATAGTTTTGAAATTAATATGTGCTAATCATGTGTGGCATTGGTAATAGAGAGACGCACTATCTTTTGCCAAAAAACACACTAGTGTAGAATTGTCGAAATATAGAAAGTTTAAACAGAAAAAATTTCTATTCCGTGTGCCTATTAAGATTGTCTCCAAATTAGCATATGATTTTATCAGACACTTGTCCTTGTAGAACTCAATGATATAGTCTTTATCACATAATTGGCTTATGCTTATGAGATTATGTTGTAATCCTTCAACATAAGCCACGTATGTAAAGGAGACTATACAATTGGTAATTATATCGTAGCCTTTAGTGATTCCCCAGTCAGACCGTCCAAAGATGACTTTTGGAGCGTCTTCGACTTGTGTATATTCTTGCAATAGGCTTCTTATCCCGGTCATGTGTCGAGAGCATCCACTGTCCAAATACTAGATTGGAGTTTTGTTGGCCTTTGGACATAGCTGCAATCATAGAACATTTTCCCTTGGAAACCCAAACTGATTTGGATGCTTGGTTCCTTGTTAGTTAAACACTACTAAGAATATTAATGTTGCGAGTGGTCGATATCGCCCTATTAACTCGTGGAGTTTCAATTTTTATAGGGTGAAACCAACAATCTACGACAAAGTGACCAATCTTGTCGCAACACCAACAATCGTACCAGTTGTACCACCTCTTGTACTCCTGCATTACCTTTTGAACGTGAGGTCTAGCAGGGGAAACTGACTTGGAGGAAGAAGACTCATAATTACAGCAAACACAAGGCTTCCCTGTTTCCTTAGCCTTTGAAGCAACAATTTTGGCATTCGGTGCCTTCTTAAAATTTGGTCAGCGAACATAGGGACCATACTCTTTGAGAGTTATTTCTTTATAAGGTGTCTTGAAAGCAATAGCACTAAAATCTCAGTGATAGGTCCATCCTTGGTATTGCTTTTTAGGCTCCATATAAGTTGGCCTTGCAAAGTGACCATAGGACGTCTCAAAGTCGTATTTATTTGAGGGAAAGATTACCTTCTTAAAAGAGGGTTGACTTTGAGTTGTCTTCCCTTTGCCTTTAGTATCGAATTTCTTAGTAGCCTTACCTTTCTCAGCTACATGGTCATGACCACTACCCTTATTTGGAGCAGAGAATTCAACAATGAGAGGAAGAATTATGTTTGGCTTAGAGTAACTTTTAACAAGTTTTTTTCCTCCAAGATCTTTTCTTCTAGCTCATCTAAGTATTTTTCCATCTGACTTAACAGTTCAGCAAAGCATGTTAATTCCTCTTTTAAGGAGTGAACTTCATCTCTGAGAGAAGTTAATTCAGCAATTTCCTCCTTCAGTCGTGATTCCACAGCCTTGAGAGAATCAATCTCTTTTGATTGCTCTTTGACTACCTTGCGGCATTTTTCAAAGGCTCTCAAAAGTTCCTGATACTAAGCCATCAAGTCATATTTATCTTCGTCAAAAGAATAGCCTTCATGACTATTAGAAGAGGTTTCATACTCAGATAGCACAGTGTGAGAGTTTACCTTCCCAAGGAATTGGGAGTCGCTAACTTCCTCATCTGAATTGGCCATGAGCCCGAAGTAGGCTTCTTCATTTTCAGAGCTGGACTCACTTGAATCACTGTCGCTAAGAATCTTTGACTTCGTTGCAACAAAACTCTTCTCTTCCTCTCTCTTACCTTTGAAGGTGAAAGAGAGGGATAGACCTGATTTACTCTAGAGGGGGGGGGGGGTGAATAGAGTAACTTAAGAACTTTTTGTTGTTTATGAAATAATATCAAAGTAATGAAATAAGAGATACCAAGATTTATAGAAATCAAAAGCAACCTAAGTTAATCTAATCTAATCAAAGCACAGATAACCTAATCTATCACAGCCACATCAAGAATAAAAAGAAAAGGGCAACCAGAAAACATAAGAACTTTTATAGTGGTTCCCAACATGGGTACATCCACTCTTCTACCACCCTGGTAGGAATCCACTAGCAGGTTTTGATCAGGTCACTGCCACCAATGAGTTTTTGATCAGGTGCTCAAAAACCAAAATAAACTTTTGAAGGGAGTTAATAAACCCTTTATACAGAGGGGAGAGAGATTGATGGTGTCTTCTCTTTCTCTTTTCAACAGAGAAGGCTAGTGGATTTTGCTGTTGTCAAGAACTCCTCTCAATAACACTTGGAGTCTTACACAAGGTGTAGGTCTTCAGTCATCGGTCTTGACTTGAAAATGAGATCCAGGAACTTCTGACTGATATGGATGTGTTGTCCTTGAAAGCTCCTAGAATGAAGGTTGAAGAAGACTCTTGATTTGTAATGATTGTTCTTCTTCTTCTTCAATAATGTCAAGGAGAAAACAATTTGTTTTCTGTACAGAGAAGGTTCAGAGTATTGTTGTTGTTGATTTCTTCTCTATGTATCTTTCTTCCTGTATTCTATCAGTTCTCTGTATATTCTATATATTCTATGTATCCTCTCTGTCTTCCTTCTGGAAAAAAAACTCTTTTATATCTTCATTAAAAATTCTGCTTTTAAATTTTAAATTTCATTCCATTAATTGCTGACGGCCAGGAGAATGAAAATCAGCTGGAGAGAATATTACATTAATGGATTTCCCCAACTGTCCCATTAAGAATGGCAAGTAATATTCCTGATGAAGAACATAATTAATGCTCCCACTAATAGCTATATTCAGAGAATATAAGCATTAATTATTCAGGGATTACTGCTATAGAATAAGAACAAAATGAGGGAAAATTCCAAGTCTGGAATTGCACAGCAATCGTCGACCAGATAACTGATTTCGTCGACCTAAGATCAAAGTTCGTCGACCAGTGAAATCGTATTCGTCGACCTGGGAATTCTTGTTCGTCGACCTGAGAACCAAGTTCGTCGACCTGAGTTCAGCTAACTGCTTTCTGAGAAAACTTCTCAATTCTGTGCTCCAAGTTCATCGAGCTGATAACATAACTTTATTGACCTGAATTCAGAGAAAGTATTCTGGACTTAATGTGTTGAAGTTGATCTCCCAGAATTCATCGACCTGAGCTCGAATATCGTCGAGCTTAATTCAGAGAATTGGCTCTGAGTTCGTCGAGCGGAGTATGACTTTCATCGAGCTGAGTTTGACGAACATCGAACTCATTTCCTGAACTAATTTTCCTTTAAGTCTTTGAGTCTTCTGCTGTCTTTAGTTGGCTGGTCCATGTGAGGTTGATTCTGAGGACTTAGCCTAAACTCTAGGACACAATGTCATGACCCTGACTATACATTTTGGGTCAATTATCCTAGTTAGTGAAACTAGCAAAAATAAATTAGGGATCCATCAATCTCCCCATATTTGGGTGAGGTCACTAATACAAATGAAATAAAAGCAATCACAAAGCAGAAAATATATATGGCAGAAAAATTAGAAATATGCAGCAGATATTTACAAAGTAGCTTTGTGACAGTACATAAATAAAGAGTTTTAGAAAGATAGAAACTTAAACAGCATAAACTCATTTCTTTTTCTTCAGTTTGTCATCTTTCTCCTTGTCAGCAGGCTGTGTAAACTTGATTTCCCTATTTGGATCTGCTGCTTGCTTCTTGGACATTGTCATATCAGCAGCTCTAATGATATTTAGAGATGTAGCTCTAGGCACAACTGCCTCTGGATGTAGGTTCATATAAGAATCTACATTAAAGAATTTGTTAGCTTTATCATACCTTTTTAATTCTTCTTTCCTGTATTTGGACATTGTTGAATACTGGGAGGCATCTTTTCCTTCAGCTTTTGCTTTGTTTATCAATGATAATCCAACCAGTTCCTGAAACCTGGCCATTCTTGCAGTAGTCTCTGTCTCTGGGTCCACAAAGGGAATGGGAGGACACTCTGGCCTTTTAGGACTGTCAGCCTTTTGTGGTTCAGGAGCTTGTTGTTGCTGATGATGTTGTTGATGTTGCTTTTGTTGCTGATGCTGATGCCTGCTTGAAGGGTACTCTGCTGGCTGCTTCCTTGATGAGATGAGTATCTACCTTGTTGTCTATGATATGTTTGAGTATACGAGGCAGACCTTTGAGATGAGCTGCCTGAAGCACCAATAGCAGGTGGAGGAGGAGGAGGTCCTTTCTAATGTCTCTGAGGAGGAGGAGAATATCTTCTGCTCTTATTTCTTTCCTTTTTCTAAATCTTGGATAGCCACATCCAGGCTGGCATCCCAGGGTAAGGAGTAATTTTCTGAAGGATATAGTAAGGAGTATCATGTGTTGGATTTGCTTAGGAGCAGCAACTGGAAGGGCCTTCCTTTTCTTTGAAACTTTCTTCTTGGCAGAAGCGCTATCATCAGAATCATCATTGTCATCTTCATCATCCTCAAAGGAGCCTTGAGGATCATCATATAAGGCATCCAAAGCTTTCAGAAGTTCTTTGTCAATAGGATTTTCAGCCTGAGGCTGTGCTGGAGGTTCAGGAGCTGGAGCAACTTCTTGAGCAACTGTTTCAATAATATTTTGAGCAGCTAATAAATTTTCTTGTTCTATATCATCCATAATTATTTCAACCAAATCAGGAAGAGGACTGTCATCCATTTTGTAGGTTGGAGGTGAAATGGCTTTAGGAGAGGCAATGTTCTTGGGAGCTGATAATATAAGAGGCTCTGCAACTGCAAGACTAGCCTTAAGTTGTTTGGCAACTATGGGGTTGATTGATGTAGTGTATGGTACAATGACCAAAGAATGTTGATAAGAATAGCTGGGTAGATTATTTCTATAAATAAGATTGAATAAATCCAATAAAGAATTCAAATTAACTGTAGAATTTAGAATATAATCACCAATAGTTTCAATTTCAGCCATAACAGGCTTATCCATTTTTGTGTCTGGATCAATTAAATCTACTATATCAGAAGGAGTTGTTGTTTATTCTGAAGAGTCTGACATTAAAGAATCTGTTTCGGCTTCTACTTCTGCTGCTGCTGCTACTGCCACTGGAACTTCTTCATCATGGAGCATCTCCCCCTGACTGGCTGTAGAGGGTCCTGGAGCCAGTACCCCAGAAGAAGAGACATGGGATAGAGCAGTAAATTTTGCAGTGAGAGTATGGATGAAGGCAGTGGGGGGAGCTAGAGCATCATCTATGAGTTTCTGTAGAGTGGGAGAGATGAAGGCTAGCAAATCCTTAACAAAATCAGAGAAGTTAAGATAGAGGGGTTCTGGAGAAGAAGTGGAATATGGAGTGTGATGACCACAATTAGAGCAGATAGAGAAGGCATTTGGGAAATCTGTATGTGAATACTCTAAATGCGGACAATCAGTTGGGATGGCTGGAGGGATAGGAATAGATGGAATAGCAGAAGTAGAAAGTGGAACTGTTATTGTGGGGGAGGAGATGGGTTCCTGGATGGGTGATTAGTGTGGTGATTGGTGTGGAGATTGTAAAGGAGATTGATGTGGGGATGGTTGTGGTGATTGATGTGGTGAGGACAGGAGGTTGAATATAGGTTCCTGAATTGGGAAGGATGGTATTTCAAAGATATTTACTTGGGAAGTAGGTGGAGGTGGAGATAGTGGTGGTGGAGAATGTTCAGGAGATGGAACTGGAGTAGGAATGTGAATTGGTTGTTGTTATTGTGGTTGAGGTTGTGGAGAAGAAGGAATGGTGGAGGTGGAGGGAGCTTCTTTTGGGGGTGGAGGAGCGGCTATGACAGCCCTTGTGCTCTCAGAAGGCGTGGAGGAGGAGGAAGCATGGGATGGCTTTGTAATTATCCTCTTCCATCTGCTAAACAATGCAGAGGTTAGCCTTTTGGAGGCATTGATGAACACGGTCGAGGAGACCAGATGTTCAAGTGCCTTGTCATGAAGAAATATCCCCAGAATTCTTCAAAAGTAGACCTCTTTCTTATTGTTATTCTTTTTGATTAATTCAAGCAGTAGCTTGCCCCAATTTGCTGCTTTCTTCTCGACCAAAGCACCCATCACCAAGAATTGGTACCTAGTTATGCAGTCGTGGGCGGTGTGTTTGCCCAGCGGCACTTTTCTGACAACGTTTGCTAAGAACTTATATTCGACAAATAAGTTTTTCTTCAGCAACTTGTTAGGGTTGTCTCCATAATGTCCCATCTTGGTCAGCATATTTCCATATTCTTCAGTATCCATTTCGATTTCTTCTTCACCATTCAGTAAACCAAAAAATTCGGTTAGTATATTAGGGGAAAGAGAAACTGAGTTAGCAGAGATTGTTCCTGTCATGGTATCTTCTGTTGTAGTAGAAGTAAAGACCCATTATTTGAGTTAATTCATCACAATATTGATGCGGCGGGTCATGAACTGCTTTAGATTTTGATGTTCAAACAACTTCAGAATGTCCATGAAGATGGGGTCAGAATGCTGGAAAGAGTCAAAATCAATATCGAAACTCATGTGAAATTTCATGGTGGACAGAGCGCTCGCCGGAATCGCCATGAGTTCTCCTGTAACAAAAACAAAAAGATCAAGTGCAAAGGAACTGAAAGCACGGGACGGAGCTCGAAGAAAACCTAGATATAAGGTTTTCAGAATATGAACCGCCAGACTCCGTTCGATGAATAATAAAAATTCTTCGATCTGAGGTCGACGAAATATTTTATAGTCAAAATAATTCATCGATCTCAGTCAGAAGATGTGAAAACATTTCGTCGAGCTCCGTTCGATGAAGGTTTTCTCAAGCAAATTCGCTGATCTCCGGTCGACGAAAATAACTTCACTCAGAGAGAATTCGTCGATCTCCGTTCGACGAATTTCTCTAGAACTTTTCTTTTTTCGTCGATCTCCGTTCGACGAACTTTTAAAAATTCGTCGACCATAGACAAAAATTAAATTAAAGCTTCTCCATTTATCATACCAAGCTGATTTATGAAGAACAGATGGTTCCTCTCATCCAAAGGTTTGGTGAATATATCTACTCTTTGCAAATCAGTGTAGATATAGACAAGATTAAGTTTTTTTGTCTACACACTCTTTAATGAAATGGTGCCTAATGTCTATATGCTTAATCCTACTGTGATGAACTGGCTTTTGTGTTATGGATATAACACTTGTCTTGTCACATAGTAGAGTTGAATTATTTAAGTTGAACCCATAGTCTAGAAGTTGGTTCTAAATCCACAGCATCTGGGAATAGCAACTACAAGCTGCTATATATTCTGCCTCAGCAGTTGAAGTGGACATAGATGACTGCTTCTTGCTAAACCAAGAGACTAATCTCATAACAAGGAACTGGCATGTTCCTGAGGTACTTTTTTTGTATACTATGCATCCAGCAAAGTCAACATCTGAGTATTCAGTTAACTCAAACTCTAACTCAGTGGGATACCAAAGTCCTTGACTAGGACAACTCTTTATATATCTCAAAATTCATTTTAAGAAAACTAGATGAGATTCTTTAGGGTTCACTTGGAACCTAGCATAAATACATGTAGCAAATATTATGTCAGGTCTGCTTGCTGTAAGGTATAGTAGGGACCCAACAATGCCCATATATAATTTCTGATCAATACGTTTCATATGCTCATCAGAATCTATTACAGCATTTGTAGCTATGGGTGTTTTCTTTGCTGAGGCATCAACCATCCCAAACTTTTTGATAAGCTCCTTTGCATACTTAGCCTAAGATATGAAGATGCCATCAGGTAGCTGCTTCACTTGGAGACCAAGGAAGTAGGAGAGCTCACCCATGCTACTCATTTCAAACATTGAATGCATGAAGTCAGAAAACCTTTTGCATAGTTTGGAATCAGTAGACCCAAATATAATATCATTTACATAAATTTGTACTAATAATATTTGATTCTTATGGTGCCTAGTGAATAATGTCCCACTACAATGCCTCTAGAAAATTTATGCTCTATCAAGAAGCTAGCTAAGGTCTCATACCAAGCTCTTGGTGCTTGCTTTAAACCATAGAGAGCTCTATGCAATCTAAAAATATATGAGGGATGAGTTGGAGAGATGAAACCTGAAGGTTGTTCAACATATACCTCTTCTTTGAGTTCTCTACTCAGAAAGGCAGTTTTGACATCCATTTGAAAAACTTTGAATTTCTTGTAGGTAGCAAAAGCAAGGAAAATCCTGAATGCTTCCAGCCTTGCAACAGGTGCAAAAGTCTGGTCATAATCAATCCCTTCTTCTTGCCTATGACCATGAGCAACAAGCCTTGCTTTATTCCTTATGATGACACCTTGGGCATCTAGCTTGTTTCTATACACCCATTTATTTTCAATGACTGGGTAGTCTTTGGGTTTTGGAACTAAGTCCCAAACTCTGCATCTCTCAAATTGATTGAGCATCTCTTGCATTGCAATAATCCAGTGTGGATCTTGCTCTGCATCTTTGATGGATTGGGGCTCAATTTGAGATATGAAGCAGGTATGCATCAAATCTTGGTTGAGTTGATGCCTTGTCTGCACACCAACTGACATGTCTCCAATCACTTGAGATATGGGGTGATCTCTAAGTATGACAAATTCAGTGGGTGGAGTTGGATGTTCAACAACTTGGGGAATAAATTTCTCTTATGGAACTAGGTTTGCTGTTGTTGGTTCATCACTGCTTACAGTGTCTTCTTCCTCACTTTCTTCAGCACCTTGTGGAGAAGGATGGCTAACTACCTCATTGGTGAGGGTCAATTCATCAAGCTTCTCACACAAATTAAGTTCCTACAAAGATTCATTGGTAGAAAAAGTCTTCTCCTTGAAAGACATGTTAGTCTCATCAAATGAAACATGTATAGATTCTTCAATTTTTAAAGTAGATTTGTTATGCACTCTATAAGCCTTGCTTACTTGGGAATATCCAAGAAAACCTCCCATTTCAGCCTTGGCTTCAAACTTTCTAATATGTTTCTTATTGTTGTTGTGTATATAACATAAACATCCAAAAATTTTAAAGTAGTCTACTTTAAGTTTCTTCCCTTTTAGTAGCTCATAGGAGTCTTATACTTAAGCTTGTGTATAAGACTTCTATTAAGTATATAATTTACTGTGCTTACAGCCTCTGCCCAAAAGGATAGGGGCAAATAAGCATTTGTAATTAATGTGCGTGCTGATTCAGAGTTCTATTCTTCCATTTTAGCAACCCCATTTTGTTGAGGTATTCTAGGATCTGAGAAGCAATGTCTGATACCTTCCTTCCTACAAAACTCTTGTATAAGAAGAGACTAAAACTCGGTACCATGATCACTTTTGATCAATGCAACTGGAGTAGAGTACTCAATTTGTATGTTCTTGAGAAAATCTGAAAGAACCTTAAAGTTATCAGACTTAGATCTCAGAAAGAAAACCCAAGTGAATCTAGAGAAGTCATCTACAATAACTAGAGTATAAGATTTCCCCCCTAAACTTTATACTGCTATAGGGTCAAAAAGGTCCATATATAGTAAGTATAATATCCTAGGTGAGTCACTTTTGCTTAATGATTTAAAACTACTTTTAGTTTGCTTGCCTAATTGACAAGCCCTGCAAAGGCTTTCCTTCTTGTAGGAGCAAGAAGGCAATCCTCTAACAAGGTTGTCCCTAGATAGTTTGGCAATATTTTTCAAATTAACATGACCTAATCTCCTATGCCAAAGGTCACTATTATTACTAGTTGAATTGAAAAGGCAGATTTCAGATTTAGCTGACTGGAAGTTAACTACATAAATGTTTCCTAATCTAGTGTTAGTCAATACTACAAGATTATCTATAGAAGTAATAATACATGAGGTTTTAGTAAATGATACTTGATACCTTTCATCACATAATTGACTTATGGAGATAAGGTTATGCTTCAGTCCACTTACATATGCAACATTCCTAAAGGTGACAACTCCAACTTTGGCTTGTCCATAGCCTTCAGTCTGCCCAGAATTGGAGTCACTAAATATTACTTTTGGTCCTAGCTTTGCCTTGTAATGTGTTAAGTTGACCTTATTTCCAGTCATGTGCTTAGAACAGCCACTGTCCAAATACCACTATTGCTCTGTGGTAGAATAGTCTTTTACCTGCAATGAAACAGATTAGCCATTCCCGACCAAGGTTACTTTGGGTCCTTCTTTCTTTATATAACTGAAACTGTAAATAAATGAACATTCAGGTTGGCTTTTATATCCTAAGGGGTGATATTTCCTAGGTGGAATTATCCATTGATTAAATTGATTATTTGTTCTTTGTTGGTTATAAGTTTTAAAGAAATTAAAATTTCTATTTTAACAGATCTGCGTTCGACGAATTCTGGTGAGTTCGTCGACCTGAGTTCGATGAATTGGGATGAGTTCGTCGAACTCCACTCAGAGAATTATAGAAGTCATTTTCTGATCCTCAAATCATCGATCTCTAGTCGACGAACCATGCTAGTTTCATCGATCATAGTTCAATGAATAATTATTATATAAATCTGCGTTTGGAGTTCGTCGAATGGAGTTCGACGAACTGTACGTATTTTGTCAATCGGAATTCGACGAAATCTACTGAACATTGTTTTTATTTGGATTTTTCTTAATTTGTTTTATTTTCTTATTCTTTGGTTTTGATTCAATTTGTTTAGCAATATTATTATCCAACTTTTCCTTTCCCTTTTCTGATACAAATTTTATGGGTGTAGTTAATATATTTTCCTGAATAAGTGGGGGTTTGCTTGATGATGCACCTAATCCCAACTTGCCATTAAGTCTGGCATTGACTGTGCTTGTGATGTCCATCAACTTGATACTTCTCCCATTTTGGGATTCTTCAAGTTTCCTAGCCTCAGCTAATTCATATTTTAGTGAAATTATTTGTTCATTTGCTAAAACCAAATCATCCTTTAATTTAACATTTTCAGAGATACACTTTTCATGATCAGTTAGTTTTTCTCTAAGTAGTTTGATTTCTTTTTCAGAATTTATTAAATCTATACACATGGTTTTAAATTCAATTTAAAAACTATCAGAACTATAATCAAATGATGATAGTACCAGATCAACTTCTGTTTCTGAAGCTTCTTCATTATCAGATTCTTCTTCAGCATTTGATGGGCTGCAAGATGCATTGATAGCCATAAGGCAGACTTCCCTTGCCTTTGCCTCTTCTTCCTCTTTACTGGAACTGGAAGATGTGGATTCATCTTCTGTGTCACTCCAAGTCTCAGCCGCAATACGCTTCTCGTTCTTTTTGTACTTGCTAGAGGAAGGCCTGCTGTATTGATTGCTTCAGGATTCTTTCTCTCTTCTCCTTTCCTTCTTTTGATTTTCAGGGCATTCAGAAACGAAGTGTCTTGGTTTCCTGCATCCAAAACACATTATTTCTTTAGTAGGAGTTTTATTATACCTGGGCTTGTCATCATTCCTGGATGACTATCTTCTGAAGTCCTTTCTTGCCATTTTGTAGAATCTCTTGGCAAAGAGACTCGTCAGTTCTTCATTGACTGTTGAGGCTTCAGTCTCTTCAGCAGCTTTAAATGCTATATTTTGCTCCTTTCTTACTGGTGAAGGAGTCCTTTGTTCTGCAGCTTCCCTGGATTTGATCAGCTGCTTATAAGATTTGAGCTTTTCCCATAGAGATTCAGTGGAAATCTCATTCAAGCTTCTGGCCTCCTTGATTGTCCAGATCCTGGAATCCCATGAACTTGGGAAGCATATTAGGATCTTGTCATTCACCTCTGTGAGAGATGTATTTGTCCAAGGTCTTCAACTCACTGATAATGGAGCTTAATCTATTGTGCATGTCACCAACAGATTCAGCTTCATCTTTTTTGAAGTTCTCATACTGTAAGATGAGAGTTTGATGAATTGTAAATATACGTATTTTTATGCACATTAATTTAGTCATTTTCATTTATTTTCGTTGTTTTTACCTATTTTTGTTCAATAAAATGCTCCTATTCTTGTAAATTTTCTACTAACTTGTTTTATTTTAGTTTTTAGAAAAAGTCCAAAATTTGCCAAAATTGGGCAGTACACGCCCGTGACATATTTGTCACGCCCGTGACCAAGGCATGACGCTCAAATTCCGTGAACTGGCAAATTTCTGAAGTAAAAATCTTGACACGCCTGGTGTCACGCCCGTGTCACCCGACACGGGGCGTGACCATAGCCCGTGTCCTCTCCTCTCGACACTTTCCGCTCGACGATCGTCGAGCGTCGACACCAACCGTCACGCCCCGCGTCACGCCCGTGACCACGGGCGTGACTCAATTTCCGCTCGACGATTTCATCTCGACACTTTCAACTCGACGATTGTCGAGTGTCGACACCAACCAACACGCCCAGAGTCACGCCCATGACCTGGGGCGTGACCTTTCCAGCTGGCCCGACAAGATGCTGCCGAAGACTTTTGACGCAACCCGCGCCCGGTTCTACCTCCCCGACACGCCCAGAGTCACACCCGTGACCTGGGGCGTGACTGCTGTGAACTCAGCCCGAAGTCAACTTTCCTGTCCAATCACTGGCCGACATCATGAATAGTACTGTCACGCCCCCCCCCCCCCTACACGCCCGTGACGGAGGGCGTGTACTTAGAGTTTTTTTGCCTATAAATTGCCCAGTTCTGTAAGGTCCAAGGGTTCAGATTTTTGGGCCATTTTATTGTCTTTTTGTGGGCTTAATCCGTGGATACTAGTGCTATGTAAGGAGATTTCTCCCTTCTTTATTTCATGTTTTGTTTTGCTTTATCTTTTAACTTTGTAATAGCTTGATAATTTTAATAAAAATGTTAGATTTTCTCTCTCTATATAGCATGAAAATTCATTTGGATGGCTTACTTCTTCTCCTTTTTATCCTTGGTTTCATCTTTGTTCCTCCTCTTATGAAAAGTGTGTGTGTGTGTGTATGAGTGTAACTTATTTACTTTACATGCTTTTAATTTGTCTCATGTTAGATTTTGTTAGAAATTCATGAAATGATGAATTAGGTTTTTCTTTTTTTTCATGTCTTCTTTTAATTTCTTCAACATCTTCACTCTTATGAATGTGTAAAAGAGTTACTAAAGTATTTTTGATTTTTTTTTACTTAGCTTTATTTTAGGATGAAAACCCTTTTTGTTATTTCTCTTTTTATTTCAACTTTTTTAGCACTTTTATGAAATCTTAGGAATGAAAATGTTGAAATTTTAATTTTCCAAAAACTTTGATTTTTAATATGTTTTGAAAAACTTTTGTCTTCTAATATTGGAATTTCTTCTTTTTATTTGTTTTTGGCAAAACCTAAGCATGAAAAAGTAAAAGTTTTTATTTTTAGGTAACTTTCATTTTGTTTTTAATTTGTGTGTGTGAGTGTATGAGAGTAAATGTTTTGATGCTTTGATTCAAATTTTGTAGAGTGTGTGAGTGTAGGTGTTAAATTTTAATGCTTTCTTTTAATGCTTTGTTCAAATTTTGTAGAGTGTGTGAGTGTAGGTGTTAGCTTTATTGCTTTCTTGAAATTCTTATGAAGTGTGTGTGTTTGTGTGGATTTATTTCCGCCTACTCGTTAAGAGTTAAATGGCTCATCGTTTTCATTTTCAGTCCTACTCGTTTGAGTAGGACTTGTTATTTTCTTTCTTTATTTTTCCGCCTACTCACTTGAGTTAAATGGACGGACTTTATTTCCCGCCTACTCGTTTGAGTAGGACTTGTAATTTTTTTTCTTTATTTTTCCGCCTACTCACTTGAGTTAAATGGACGGATCTTTAAGCCCTGTAATCGCATTTATTTTCTCCTACTCATTTGAGTAGGACTCGCTTTCATTTTAGTCCTACTCGTTTGAGTAGGAATTGCAATTTTAAGCTTTTATTTCCCGCCCCCACTCGTTTGAGTGGGACTCGCAAATTTTAAATATGCAAATTTCTTTTATGTGTAACTTAGTTTCTGTTTAATTTATAATTTGAAGTGTGCGTGAGTTCTTGTTTTAGCTAACTTTTCTGTTTTCTAAATGTTTGTTATTTTTCTTGTGTCCCCTTCTTATAATAATTTAGCATTTACTTCGAACTCGCGCCTCATATAAATTATAAGCCGTCCCCATACCGATGTGTGGCTAATCGCTATTAGCCTCGGCATCGAAGAGCTTTGGGACATTTAAAATGATTTGTAATAATTGAAGCTCTTTATTTTCATTTTAAAATAAGGACTTAAGGTTTACCCCGGGTTTACGACGCGTAGGACCACATATCGATGTGTGGGCCCTATTTCCGTAGTCCATATGCTAGCTAGCCGAGAGGCCGTGCATATGGACCGATCACCCCTGGGTAAATAGAGTTGCATGCATACCCTCGAGAGAGGACAAGCGTAATTCTACCGGATTGGGTTCCCCACCCAATAGCGGGGTTCTTAGCGTAAAGCGGGCGTTAAGAGGAATCCTTCATCGGACTAACGTTCGGTCGAATAGTCTTAACGTTTAGGTGAGCGATATCCCTATAGCTAGGTGAGCTCATATTTGTGGAACCTCCACGGCCAAGTTGCTTTTTATTAATTTGAAAACTAAGTCTTTTAATAATTAAAAATTATTTTAGTGTTAATCCGATTCGATGCCGAGCGTTAACCCTTCATCGAATATTTTCTAAAACGTTTTTTTTCCGCTCCTTTCCTTTTTTCGTCTTTATTTAATTAAAAAAATCCACCTTACTTTCAGTAAAATAATAGTCCTCCCGGAGGAGTAAGAATAGTCAACACGACCCCGAGAACAATACGACCTCGGTATTCCCCCGAATATCGAGTACTACTTGCAATAGGTGCACTTGCCTCCTGTAGCACGCTCGCGGCGATCGACTCACCGAACCAACCACAGTAAGAGTCTGTTCGCGGGCGCATCAGTTTTTGGCGCCGTTGCCGGGGACTCTCTTTTCGAGTTGCTATTTCGAATTCTGGAGTCTATTACTTTTACTTATTTTCTAAAAAAAAACTAAAAACTTTATTTTAAAAAAACAAAAAAAAGAAAGAGAAGTTTATTTAGTTTTATTTTTGTTTGGGTGTATGACCCGAGGACAACCCTCAGAGTCTGAAGATTTTGACTTCGACCCTGAGATCGAACGCTCTCTTGCGCGTATTCGATCTCAACGCCGAAATCCTTCTTTATATCCCGAGGAATCTATCGGAGAACCTACTGTTGTACTTATGGCCACCCCTAACCCTGCCCCGGCGGCCGAGCGTACTATGTCTTATTACGCCCGGCCTAACCTGGATGATTCTGGGTCGAGTATTGTTCGCCCTGCGGTGGCGAATAATAATTTTGAAATAAAGTCAAGTGTCATTCAAATGGTCCAAAACGCCGTGCAGTTCGATGGAATGCCGGATGAGGACCCAAATGTCCACTTGTCCAATTTCTTGGAGATATGCGACACCTTCAAGATTAATGGCGTCACTGATGACACCATTCGTTTGCGCTTATTTCCTTTTTCCCTTAAGTCCAAAGTCAAGGCGTGGTTGAATGCCCTCCCGCGAGGATGTATCACCACGTGGGCTGAGTTGACGGAACGGTTCCTAATGAAGTACTTTCCGCCCGCAAAAACTGTAAAGTTGCGGGCGGACATTTCTTCGTTTGTGCAAAACGATCCTGAGTCTCTATACGAGACTTGGGAACGGTTTAAGGAATTCCTCCGCCGGTGCCCGCACCACGCACTGCCAACGTGGTTGCAAGTTCAAATTTTTTATAATGGGCTGAATTTTCAGATGCGTCAAATGATTGACGCGGCTGCCGGGGGTACGCTAAACAACAAAACCCCCGAGGCCGCCCAGGCTTTATTCGAAGAGATGGCTATGAACGCCTATCAATGGAACGTCCCGCGGGGATGCCCAAAGCCGGCGGCTGGTCTTTTTGAAGTGGATGCCACTGCTCTCTTGACCCTTCAAGTTGAAAGGTTAACAAAGCAAGTGGCGGAGATGTCTGCTGCCTCCTCCACTCCGCCTTATTTTATTCCCCCTAATGTCTGCGTGGCTGAAGAGTTCGTGGACTTCATGGGAAACTCGGGTCATCCTCCCTTCAACCCCAACAACAACCCTTATAGTAATAACTATAATCCGGGTTGGAGGAATCACCCCAATTTCTCGTGGAGCAACCCGAATAATGCTCAGCGTCCCCCTATTTCTTATGCGCCCGGATTTCTTCCTCCTCCTTCTCTTCTGAAACCCTCCCCGATGGAGGAAAATTTTTCGAAGTATATTGCGTCCAACGAGTCAAATATCCGGAACATCACCGGATCGCTAAAAACTCTCGAACAACAGGTTGGACAGCTGGCGAGGATGATGTCCGAGCGCGCGCTCGGGGCACTGCCAGGAAACACAGAGCCCAATCCGCGGGAGAATGCCAACGCTATAACCCTCCGTAGTGGAAAGGAGGTGGTCGATCCAAAACGGACCGACCCTCAGGTACATATTTCACCTCCGACCCCTCTTCCCCTTTCTTCGCTTACGCCGCCTTTACCAATTATAAATGAAAAAATTATTTTAAACAAGGCCCTTCCATATCTGCATAAGTTAGATAACGAGCGTAAGGACGCGCAATATGAAAAGTTTATTTTATTATTAAAACAAATTCACATTAATGTTCCTTTTTGCGAGGCTATCTCGCAAATGCCCAAATATGCGAAATTTTTAAAAGAACTACTTTCTAATAAACGTAAATTAGAGGATATTTCGCATGTATCTCTCAACGCTGTCTGCTCGGCGGCCCTTACTAATAAATTGCCCACAAAACAAAACGACCCGGGACGGTTTTCCATCCCGTGCCTTTTTGTCGATATATTAGTAAAGTACGCCTTAGCTGATTTAGGGGCTAGCATTAATCTGATGCCGTTCTCGCTCTTTTCGCGTTTAGGTTTGGGTACTCCTAGTCCTACGAATATGCGCATCCAATTAGCGGATCGCTCGGTTAAGTTCCCTATCGGGGTTGTGGAGGACGTCCTTGTCCGAGTCGACAAGTTTACCTTCCCGGTAGACTTCGTCATCTTAGATATCGAGGAGGACGCCGAGGTACCAATAATACTCGGTCGCCCTTTTCTCGCCACCTCCCGCGCACTAATAGATGTTAGTAATGGTAGTCTTCTCCTCTGAGTAGGCGATGATCCGGTTACTTTCTCTATTAATCCCTCGATGGACAATTTGTCATCGAGCGACGATTTCTACTATTCTTTAGATACCTTCTTTGGAGATCGTTCTTCCCCCGTTTTCGAGTCCGTATTTTTATAAGACGATGTTTATGTGCTCGAAAACTTTAAATGCGATGAGGATACTTCTTTAGACTTGTCTTTCGAACCAATTGGTAAGAAAGACATAGGCATTAAAACCTCCCTAGAAGAACCGCCCATCCTAGACCTCAAACCCTTACCCGCATCGCTCAAGTACGCATTTTTGGGAAAAGGTGATACGCTTCCCGTTATTATTTCTTCAGACTTGAGTGATTCGGAGACTTCCGATTTATTGGAAGTTTTATTTAAACATCGCCACGCAATTGCGCGGCAAATTTCTGACTTAAATGGGATTAGCCCCTCCTTTTGCACCCATAAGATTTTTCTTAACGATAATTGCCGCAAAACGATTCAGCCGCATCGTCGTCTTAACCCAAACATGAAAGACGTCGTTAAAGCCGAAATTATTAAGTTATTAGATGCGGAGATTATCTACCCTATTTCGGACAGTGCATGGGTTAGTCCCATGCATGTCGTGCCCAAGAAGGGCGGTCTTACCGTAGTGGCGAATGAGCATAACGAGCTCGTCCCAACTCGTACTATTACGGGTTGGCGAGTGTGCATCGATTATAGAAAACTTAATGATGCCACCCGCAAGGACCATTTCCCTCTGCCATTTCTGGACCAGATTTTAGAGTGTTTATCCGGTCATCCGTATTATTGTTTTCTTGATGGTTTATCGGGGTTTTTCCAAATCCCCATTTCCCCCGATGATCAAGAGAAAACAACTTTTACTTGCCCGTTTGGCACCTTCGCCTATCGAAGAATGCCATTTGGACTCTGCAATGCGCCGGCTACATTCCAAAGATGTATGCTAGCAATCTTTGGCAAGCTAGTAGAAGACATTATGGAAGTCTTTATGGATGACTTTTCTGTTTTCGGACGCTCTTTTTCCGATTGCCTTCATAATTTAGATCGTGTCCTTCAACGGTGCGAGGACACAAGTCTTGTTTTAAATTGGGAAAAATGCAACTTTATTGTTCGAGGAGGTTTGGTCCTCGGCCATATGATTTCGTCTAAGTGGATAGAGGTGGATAAGGCCAAGATAGAAATTATAGAAAAACTTCCGCAACCAACAAACGTAAAATCTATTAGGAGTTTCTTAGGCCATGCGGGCTTTTATCGACGCTTCATTCAAGACTTTTCAAAAATAACAAAGCCGCTTACTCAACTCTTGGAAAAGGAATCACGTTTCATCTTTAGTAGCGAATGCGAGTCCGCCTTTAATTTAATAAAACAAAAACTTATCTCTTCACCAATTTTAGTGGCCCCTAATTGGTCCCTTCCATTCGAAATAATGTGCGACGCTAGTGATATTGCCTTAGGTGTCGTTCTTGGCCAACGCGTAGAAAAACATTTTCATCCTATTTATTACGCTAGCAAGACGCTCACTTCCGCCCAAGTAAATTACACGACAACGGAAAAGGAACTCTTAGCCGTCGTTTTCGCTTTTGATAAGTTTCGCTCGTATATAACGCTATCTAAAGTTATCGTTTTTACCGATCACTCCGCGCTTAAATATTTATTAGCCAAAAATGATGCGAAGCCCCGCCTTCTTCGATGGATTCTCCTCCTACAAAAGTTTGATTTGGAGATCCGAGATAAGCGGGGATCGGAAAATCTAGCGGCGGACCACCTCTCCCGTTTAGAAAATCCGGGTGCGGAAGCTCTCGTCGAATCTGAAATAAATGACAGATTCCCCGAGGAACGCCTTCTTGCCATTAATAAATCTTCGTCATCTTCGCCTTGGTTCTCTGATTTTGCAAATTTCTTAGTAGCGCGGGTGCTTCCAAAAGAGTTTTCAAGTCATCAAAAGAAGAAATTCTTTTCTGACTAGAAAAATTTCTTTTGGGAGGACCCATTTCTTTTTCGTATCTGCGCGGACCAAGCGGTCCGAAGATGCGTTGCGGGTGTGGAGTGCTTGCAAATTCTTAAGCACTGCCACGAGGGTCCAGCTGGGTGGCATTATCAAGCCGACCGGACTGCTCGGAAGGCGCTAGAGGCGGGCTACTTTTGGCCCACTCTCTTCAAAGACACGCATAATTTTGTGCGTGCGTGCGATAGCTGTCAGCAGTCGGGTAACATCTCTCGTCGCGACGAGATGCCCCAAAACATGTTTTTAGAGTGCGAAGTCTTCGATTTGTGGGTCATAGATTTTGTTGGCCCCCTACCTCCATCTTTCAAAAATATATATATTTTAGTGGCGGTCGACTACGTATCGAGGTGGGCGGAAGCGCAAGCTCTCCCCACCAACGATGCGCGAGTCGTCGTTACATTTCTTAAAAAATTATTTTCTCGCTTCGGCACGCCTCGCGCAATTGTTAGTGATAGGGGAACACATTTCTGTAACGCTCTTATGGCTAAGACATTAGCTAAATACGGAGTCACGCACAAGCTTGCCACCCCTACCACCCGCAAACAAGTGGCCAAGTCGAGGTAGTAAATCGAGAGATTAAGCGAATTTTAGAAAAAACCGTTTCTCTAAATAGGAAAGATTGGTCCGTTAAACTCGACGACGCGTTGTGGGCGTATCGGACGGCATACAAAACCGCAATTGGTTGTACGCCGTTCCGGTTAGTCTACGACAAAGCGTGCCATTTACCCGTAGAATTAGAGCATCGCGCACTTTGGGCTTTAAAACTCTTAAACCTCGACTCCAACTTAGCCGCTCAGAATAGAAAACTGCAACTAAAAGAGCTCGATGAATGGCATGCGAACGCTTACGAGAGTAATAAATTCTATAAGGAGCGCTCTAAGTTCTATCACGATCGTAAAATCAAGTCCCAAAAATTATTTTCTCCGGGCGATCTTGTCCTTCTTTACAATTCTCGTCTTAGGGTTTTTCCGGGTAAACTAAAATCTAGATGGTCCGGTCCCTTCCTGGTTGAAGAAGTTTTTCCATATGGAACCGTACTCATCTCCCACCCGGACAAAGGTTCTTTTAAAGTAAACGGTCATCGGTTAAAGTCTTATATAGCAGGCGACCCAGTGATCGGTTTTAGCGAAACCATAACTTTCCTCCACATTATAAACAGGCCAAAATAGTCAAGCTACACGACTATAAACAAAGCGCTCCTGGGAGGCACCCCTCGCTTATCTTTTTCGCTCTTTCCTCATTATCTTTGCTGCTTTTTCTAATAAACGCAGGGTTTCTGATCGGCCTTCCCCACCTCCTATCAGGGAAGCTTCTACCCCCTCTCCTTTTTTTTTCTTCCTTTGTATATATTGTCTTTCCTTTTGTTCCGCATACTTACGTTACAACATTGGGGACAATGTTGGACTTAAGTATGGGGGTGTTTTCGTACTTTACTTTCTGCACTTCAATTTTTTACTGCATTTCAAAAATACAAAAAAAATACATATAACAACAAAACAAAAATAAAAAAAATAAAAAAAAACATCTTAAAATGAAAAAAAAAAATTTAAATAAAAATCCAAAAAAAAAAATTTCGCTGTACTCTCTCTTTCTTTTTTCCAAAAACTCAAAAAAAACAACAAAAAAATTATATTTAGTTTCACTTTGTAAATATTATTTTGTACATACTCTTTTCTCTCTCCCCCTTCCTCATTCTTGTAAAAAGCTCTTTTTTTCTCCCATATTTTTGTACATGGAATGAAAATTCTCTTAAAACAAAAATACAAAAAAAGATAATAGTTCAAAAATTTTAAAAAAAATTAAATAAAACAAAACAAAAATACAAAAAAAGATAATAGTTCAAAAATTAAAAAAAAATTAAGTAAAACAAAACAAAAATATAAAAAAAGATAATAAATGAAAAACAAAAAAATGATGATAAAACTATAAAAATCAAATCAAAAAAAATGTTTTGAAACAAATAAATCAAATATTCCATCCTTAACTTTTCTGCTATCCAAAAATTCAGTTTTGAGTTTATTTATATGTGAATTTGATTAATTCTTTGTTCACTACCCGTTTGTTAATTATTGATTGAAAAATTTAAATACCCGGGGTTAAGTTTTAAAGAAATCATTATACTTTGTTAAAAATAGCGAACTCGTTTTAGGCACTACTTCTAATATTTCATTAATAGGAGCACGTATATTATGTTAGGAAATAACAACTATAGAATTCAATTATACTTACTTTTAGCTTTCTGAACAACATTGGAACGTACAAATTATTAAGGTTGCTCTCAAAAATTTTTAGGATTAAAAATCTAGTTTTCTTTTCTCCCTTTACCTTTCATGACCTACTTGGCATGAAAAAAATTTTAGCCTTAAAAGATCATATGTCAATGAGAATAAGATTTCGTTCCGTAAACATAGAAACCCAATAATTTAAAAAGATTATATATGGAGTAAGAGGATAAAATTCATTACTCCTACAAATATACATTGGGTTAATTTTATTCTTATGAAGTTGAAAAACAAAATTCATATTAGGAAAATAAGATTTCGTTTTCCTAATAATCCAAAAAAATGGAGGTTCGAGAAAAAAAAATTACCTCACCTCAAATATCAAAACCCTCTTCATAAACCCACTACCCCCTTAGCCAATTACACGATCCTAGAATTAATTCAAAAATCTATTTGAGAGCATAATTAGTAAATTGTATTATTTCCAATAGCACTCGTATAAGCTAGAGTTCTTATAATTCCAAACTATTTTCGTTAATCTAACCATTACAAATGTTGCCTTCTATTTGATTACATCAAGAAGTCTTTTGGCCAAAACTTTTGCGCTATTTAAATCATCTACATAATTTTAGGACTTAACTCTTACACCCCGTATATTTATTTTTATCTCTCTTATAATTGATTAAGCGGTAGCTAAACTTAGAGTTTTTTTTATTCCTTATAGATTCACCTCAAACTTTTGCTCTGGAATAGCAAAAGCCTAAGCATGGGGGTATTTGATGAATTGTAAATATACGTATTTTTATGCACATTAATTTAGTCATTTTCATTTATTTTCGTCGTTTTTACCTATTTTTGTTCAATAAAATTCTCCTATTCTTGTGAATTTTCTACTAACTTGTTTTATTTTAGTTTTCAGAAAAAGTCCAAAATCTGCCAAAATTGGGCAGTACACGCCCGTGACATATTTGTCACGCCCGTGACCAAGGCGTGACGCTCAAATTCCGTGAACTGGCAAATTTCTGAAGTAAAAAGCTTGACACGCCTGGTGTCATGCCCGTGTCACCCGACACGGGGCGTGACCATAGCCCGTGTCCTCTCCTCTCGACACTTTCCGCTCGACGATCGTCGAGCGTCGACACCAACCATCACGCCCCGCGTCACGCCCGTGACCACGGGCGTGACTCAATTTCCGCTCGACGATTTCATCTCGACACTTTCAACTCGACGATTGTCGAGTGTCGACACCAACCAACATGCCCAGAGTCACGCCCGTGACCTGGGGCGTGACCTTTCTAGCTGGCCCGACAAGATGCTGCCGAAGACTTTTGACGCAACCCACGCCCAGTTCTACGTCCTTGACACGCACAGAGTCACGCCCGTGACCTGGGGCATGACTGCTGCGAACTCAGCTTGAAGTCAACTTTCCTGTCCAATCGCCGGCCGACATCATGAATAGTACTGTCACGCCCCCCCTACACGCCCGTGACGGAGGGCGTGTACTTAGATTTTTTTGCCTATAAATTGCCAAGTTCTGTAAGGTCCAAGGGTTCAGATTTTTGAGACATTTTAGTGTCTTTTTGTGGGCTTAATCCGTGGATACTAGTGCTATGTAAGGAGATTTATCCCTTCTTTATTTCATGTTTTGTTTTGCTTTATCTTTTAGCTTTGTAATAGCTTGATAATTTTAATAAAAATGTTAGATTTTCTCTCTCTATATAGCATGAAAATTCATTTGGATGGCTTACTTCTTCTCCTTTTTATCCTTGGTTTCATCTTTGTTCCTCCTCTTATGAAAAGTGTGTGTGTGTGTGTGTATGAGTGTAACTTATTTACTTTACATGCTTTTAATTTGTCTCATGTTAGGTTTTGTTAGAAATTCATGAAATGATGAATTAGGTTTTTCTTTTTTTCATGTCTTCTTTTAATTTCTTCAACATCTTCACTCTTATGAATGCGTAAAAGAGTTACTAAAGTATTTTTGATTTTTTTTTACTTAGCTTTATTTTAGGATGAAAACCCTTTTTGTTCTTTCTCTTTTTATTTCAACTTTTTAGCACTTTTATGAAATCCTAGGAATGAAAATGTTGAAATTTTAATTTTCCAAAAACTTTGATTTTTAATATGTTTTGAAAAACTTTTGTCTTCTAATATTGGAATTTCTTCTTTTTATTTGTTTTTGGCAAAACCTAAGCATGAAAAAGTAAAAGTTTTAATTTTTAGGTAACTTTCATTTTGCTTTTAATTTGTGTGTGTGAGTGTATGAGAGTAAATGTTTTGATGCTTTGATTCAAATTTTGTAGAGTGTGTGAGTGTAGGTGTTAAATTTTAATGCTTTCTTTTAATGCTTTATTCAAATTTTGTAGAGTGTGTGAGTGTAGGTGTTAGCTTTATTGCTTTCTTGAAATTCTTATGGAGTGTGTGTGTTTGTGTGCATTTATTTCCGCCTACTCGTTAAGAGTTAAATTCCGCATCGTTTTCATTTTCAGTCCTACTCGTTTGAGTAGGACTTGTTATTTTCTTTCTTTATTTTTCCGCCTACTCACTTGAGTTAAATGGACGGACTTTATTTCCCGCCTACTCGTTTGAGTAGGACTTGTAATTTTCTTTCTTTATTTTTCCGCCTACTCACTTGAGTTAAATGGACGGATCTTTAAGCCCTGTAATCGCATTTATTTTCTCCTACTCATTTGAGTAGGACTCGCTTTCATTTTAGTCCTACTCGTTTGAGTAGGACTTGCAATTTTAAGCTTTTATTTCCCGCCCCCACTCGTTTGAGTGGGACTCGCAAATTTTAAATATGCAAATTTCTTTTATGTGTAACTTAGTTTCTGTTTAATTTATAATTTGAAGTGTGCATGAGTTCTTGTTTTAGCTAACTTTTCTGTTTTCTAAATGTTTGTTATTTTTCTTGTGTCCCCTTCTTATAATAATTTAGCGTTTACTTCGAACTCGCCCCTCATTTAAATTATAAGCCATCCCCATACCGATGTGTGGCTAATCGCTATTAGCCTCGGCATCGAAGAGCTTTGGGACATTTAAAATGATTTGTAATAATTGAAGCTCTTTATTTTCATTTTAATTTAAGGACTTAAGGTTTACCCCGGGTTTACGACGCGTAGGACCACATATCGATGTGTGGGCCCTATTTCCATAGTCCATATGCTAGCTAGTCGAGAGGCCGTGCATATGGACCGATCACCCCTGGGTAAATAGAGTTGCGTGCATACCCTCGAGAGAGGACAAGCGTAATTCTACCGGATTGGGTTCCCCACCCAATAGCGGGGTTCTTAGCGTAAAGCGGGCGTTAAGTGGAATCCTTCGTCGGACTAACGTTCGGTCGAATAGTCTTAACGTTTAGGTGAGCGATATCCCTATAGCTAGGTGAGCTCACATTTGTGGAACCTCCACGGCCAAGTTGCTTTTTATTAATTTGAAAACTAAGTCTTTTAATTATTAAAAATTGTTTTAGTCTTAATCTGATTCGATGCCGAGCGTTAACCCTTCATCGAATATTTTCTAAAACGTTTTTTTTTCCGCTCCTTTCCTTTTTCTGTCTTTATTTAATTAAAAAAATCCACCTTACTTTCAGTAAAATAATAGTCCTCCCGGAGGAGTAAGAATAGTCAACACGACCCCGAGAACAATACGACCTCGGTATTCCCCCGAATATCGAGTACTACTTGCGATAGGTGCACTTGCCTCCTGTAGCATGCCCACGGCGATCGACTCACCGAACCAACCACAGTAAGAGTCTGTTCGCGGGCGCATCAGAGTTGATCTTCTAACTTTTCTCTCATTTGCTGAGCCAGCAACCATCTGATTGAGAGAATCCCAGATTTCTTTTGTAGAGGTGTACTCAGCCACCTTTTGGAAAATATCATCTGACATGGTTTGAGCCAATATGTTCATGACTTTAGCATCTGCAATTTTGTCTTTCTTCTGAGCATCAGTCCACTCAGGTGGTGGAACTGCATGAGTGCTTGAAGTTGTTGTAGAAGTGGATGCTGTAGATTGAGGAGGACCTGTCAAAATAGAATTATAGATGTCCTCATCAATGGAATTCATATACAACCTAATTCTTTCCTTTTAGATAACAAATTTATTTAAATTGCAGACTGGAGGTCTGGTGCTCGCATAATCCTTATTCTGTGCCATGCTATGAATTAAATAAACCTAAGAGAATTAAAGGTCAGATCTAATACAGGATCTTTTAGTTCAAGGGTTAGCTTATATAACCAAAGGAAACTGCTCTGATACCAATTGAAAGAGAGGGTTATACCTGATTTACTCTAGAGGGGGGATGAATAGAGTAACTTGAGAACTTTTTGCTGTTTATGAAATAATATCAGAGTAATGAAATAAGAGATATCAAGATTTATAGAAAGCAAAAGCAACCTAAGTTAATCTAATCTAATCACAGCACAGATAACCTAATCTATCATAACTACAGCAAGAACAAAAAGAAAAGGGCAACCAGACAACACATGAACTTTTATAGTGGTTCCCCAACCTGGGTACATCCACTCTTCTACCACTCTGGTAGGAATCCACTAGCAGGTTTTGATCAGGTGACTGCCACCAATGAGCTTTTGATCAGGTGCTCAAAAACCAAAATATACTTTTGAAGGGAGTTAATAAACCCTTTATACAGAGGGGGAGAGAGATTGATGGTGTCTTCTCTTTCACTTTTCAACAGAGAAGACTAGTGGATTTTGCTGTTGTCAAGAACTCCTTTTAATAACACTTGGAGTCATGCACAGGGTGTAGGTCTTCAGTCTTCAGCCTTGACTTGAAAATGAGATCCAGGAACTTCTGACTGATATGGATGTGTTGTCCTTGAAAGCTCCTTGAATGAAGGTTGAAGAAGACTCTTGATTTGTAATGATTGTTCTTCTTCTTCTTCAGCAATGTCAAGGAGAAAACAATTTATTTTCTGTACAGAGAGGGTTCAGAGTATTGTCGTTGTTGATATCTTCTCTATGTATCTTTCTTCCTATATTCTATTAGTTCTCTATATATTTTATATATTCTATGTATCCTCTCTGTCTTCCTTCTGGAAAAGAAAAACTCTTTTATATCTTCATTCAAAATTCTGCTTTTGAATTTTAAATTCCATTCCATTAATTACAGACGGCCTAGAGAATGAAAATTGGCTGGAGATAATATTGCATTAATGGATTTCCCCAACTATCCCATTAAAAATGGAATGTAATATTCCTGATGATGACCATAATTAATGCTCCCACTAACGACTATATTTAGAGAATATAATCATTAATTATTCATGGATTACTGCTATAGAATAAGGATAAAATGAGGGAAAATTCCAAGTCTGGAACTGCACAGCAATCGTCGACCAGAGAACAGATTTCGTCGACCTAAGATCAAAGTTCGTCGACCAGTGAAATCATATTCGTCGACCTGGGAATTCTTATTCGTCGACCTGAGAACCAAGTTCGTCGACCTAAGTTCAGCTTACTGATTTTTGAGAAAACTACCCAATTCTGTGCTCCAAGTTCGTCGAGCTGACAACATAACTTTGTCTACCAGAGTTTAGAGAAAGTACTCTGGACTTAATTTGTTGAATTTGATCTCCCAGAATTCGTCGACCTGAGCTCGAATATCTTCGAGCTCAAGTAAGAGAATTGACTCTAAGTTCGTCGAGCGGAGCACGACTTTTGTTGAGCTGAGTTCAACTAATGTCGAACTCATTTCCTGAACTGATTTTCTTCTAAGTCTTTGAGTCTTTTGCTGTCTTCAGTTGGCTGGTCCATGTGAGGTTGATTCTGAGGACTTAGCCTAAACTCTAGGACACAATGTCATGACCCTGAATATACATGGTGGGTCAATTATCCTAGTTAGTGAACCTAGCCCAAATCAACTAGGGATCCAACAGAAGGATCTCTTCACTTTTTTTGGATCCTTCCTTCTTTTTATACGGACATTCCACAATCACTTGTCCTGGCTTATTGCAACAATAATAAACTATATTAGAGGAAGTATGTTTGTTCGGTTTAAACTTATACATGTCCTCTCAGTTGTAGCTTTTCTTAGACCGATCACCATCATGATGTGATCTTCTGAAGTCCGAGGAGGAGGAATGATTTTTCATTTGTCTCCTCTTGCTGAGCGGTTTTTTAAATTGCTTGGAGATTAGCAAGAATTATTCATCAGACAACTCAGAGTCTGACGTTCTTAGAACAAAATCTTCTTGGGCATCAGAAGCTTGTGTCCTTACCGGTGATACAGCTTCAGATTTTCTTTTCACTTCGACCTTCAGAGCTACAGACTTCTCTTTGCTTGAAGTCCTGCTACTTTGCTCCTCTTTCTTTTGAGTATTCATTTTCAGTTCATATGAGAGAAGTTTTCTGAACAGATTCTAGGGATCAATCTCTGGCAGCTTTCTAAATTCCATAATGGCTATTGTCTTAGTGTCCCAGTCTTTGTCATGGATCTGAGGAATTTATCATTGAGCTCACCATTAGTGAATGTACGACCATAATTTTGGAGGCCGTTGACGATCTTAAAGAATTTTTCAAAGTTGTCAGCAATTATATCATTTGTCCCTTGCTTGAAAGCCTCGTATTCTTGATTAAGTAGAGATCTCTGATGATCTCTAACTTCTTCAGTTACTTCCATGAGAACTACGAGACAGTCTCACATCTCCTTGACAGATTTGCAGTGGAATAAAGTTTGCAGCATTGAATCTTCCACTACACTGGCTATGATATTCTTTGACATTTTATCCAAGGAGACTAGAGCAATTTGATCCTTGGTCAAGTCCATTATTTTCTTCGGAATCATAACAGTATGATTCAGAGCAGATGGCTGTATAGGAATGTGAGGTCCTTCGACAATCTGAAAGATACGTGGATCCATAGCTTCCTTGTAGAATCTGTCTCTTTACTTCCACATGGGGAAGTTCTCCTTAATGCACACATGCAACTTCATCGAAGACATATCCTTGCTTATATCCATTGCAACCGAGCAGTATCTCTTGACAACTAGATAGGATATCTTGTTCAAGGTGTCAACCTTATATCGAACAACACCCCTCTGATACCAATTGAAAGTATCTGTCAATCTAAATCACCTAGAGAGGGGTGAATAAGTGAGTTCTACGTTGTTACAGAATAAAAATAACTGAAAAATAAACATATAGAAACTAAGAGATTTATAGTAGATCCCCGTGTTGGGTACATCCACTATGCCACCTCGTCTATCTACCCCGAAGGGCTATATTCAGCCATTTCACCTTTATCTCAGATTCTTCAAATCTTACACCTCTGAGTCTCAACACCTACAACTCGGAGACAATGCTCTGACAACTCGGAGAACAACCTTTCCTACAACTCGGAGAACAACCACTACTATAACTCGATCCTAAAATAAGGATCTACAAATCAGAGGGAAAACCTCCTACAATATCATAAAATGATTTAAAACAATAGATTAAATCTAATCTTCTTCAGATATGAAATCTTTGGTCTTCCTTTCCTCCGAAAAGTGAAACTTGAAAATCTTGAGGAGAAAGGAAATCTGAAATCATTGAAGTCTTGATCTGAACAAAGGATCCACTAGATCTGAATGGAACTTGAACCTTTTTAGAATAGAGATCTAGTCGACACTCTGTGAAGAAGATCAGATTGTGCATCACGTTGATGACAGCCGAGAGAGAGCCGCGAAGAACGAATGAAAGCCGACGGGTTCTTTTTGGAATGTTCCGATTTGAGCGTATATGCACAATTAAGGTTGAATGAATTCCACCCTAAGTATTTATAGGAACCCTTCTTCTTCAACGCCTAGAAATCCCTTCCAAATAAAGAAATCACGGAACACTGTACATAACGGTCGGGATTGAGCCGTGACGGAATTTGAAAACAGAAGAAATTTACCCCAAGTATAATTCATCGAGTATCGTTGAGAATATAAGGGTATACTCGTCGGACTACTTCAAAACTCGATGAAAAATACTTAGACAATTCCAGTACAATCGAATAGATAGCTCAACGCTTTCTTGAAGAGATACTCGACGAATTCAATGAGTATCTTCTAGTTCACTTGATGCATTCGATGCTTATAGGCTAGTTGACTCGATGTATTCGACGCGTAGGTTAAGCAATATTCGACGAATTTGATGAGTATCGACTAGCTGACTCGACGTATTTGATGCCTATCAGCTGGCATACTCGACGCATTCGACGAATATAACTTATATAAATCCAGAGAAGTACATTTGTGAAGTCTCGACAAATTTGTCGTGTATCGTCATTTATATTTGACGAATTTGACGAGTATCGATAGATACACTCAATGATTTCGACGAGTATATATGAAGATACTCTACGATTTTTACTTGACTGATTTCCAAAAGATCAGAGATTATTCCCTAAGTAAATGCGACAGAATTGACGAGTGCTAGTAAGAATACACGACGAATTCGACGAGTGCTAGTAAGAATACACGAGAATTCGATGAGTGCTAGTAAGAATACAGGACGAATTCGACGAGTATTCATGAGTATACTCGACGAATTCGACGAATATTCTCTACTTACTCGACAAATTTTACTTAGAAAAAAAATTCTTTTCTTTTCAAATAAACGCAACAATTGTCCTTTCTTGAATCTCTTAGTGTACTTGAATCAGAAGTACACCCCAATAGAGAGATTACACATGAGTCCACTATCAATACAATCTCAATTCATCTTAGTTCAAGGGGCACTTCTTCAAATCAGGGTTATTGTGGATACAATACCCAATAATTACCTAAGTATGCTTGCAGAGAGGAGAACTTCGAATCATCCCCGGTGAGGTGGTGACCACACCCTAAGTCCACTATCCAGTCATCTTGGTAGTTGATGGTGGACAATGCACAGACACAAGTGCTCGTCATGAATGCATTCCCCCATTCGGCTTCCTCAGAACTAGAACTAGCTTCCTCTTTATATGCAACATGCCCCGATTGTAGCTTGATCTTGCAGTACATCTTGAAGTGACTCGGCTAGTTGTATCTGTAACACTTTATCCATTCCTTCTTCTTCCAATCACGCTTAAGAGTTGCACTCCTCTCTTGTTGATAAGAAGTTGAAGGGCCATCACCAGCAGCAGGCTTATTCTTATTCTCCCATCTCTTCTCCTTCCCTCAGAAGAGTGCCTCACTACCTCCTTCAGAGATAGTGACTCTAGACATTTGTCTAGCTATGCTCTCCTGTGAAGCTAGTAGGTTTTCCAACTCCAGCAAGGATGGCTGAGTGCACCAACATTGAACTGAAGTAACAATGGTCATATATTTCTTCCGCAAACCGCAGATTATTTGTCTTTTCAGCTTCGCTTTTGAAATAGGCTCATCAGGGTCCAACACTGAAATATTAGCGCATAAGTTCTTCATCTTCAGGAAGAACGTTGAGATGGGTAGATCTCCTTAAGTGGCCCTCTCCAACTCATTCTCGAGAAATTGTAGCCGACATACATTCTTCTTATTGAACAACCCATCAAGGGAAGTCCAAATCTCAGCAGCAGACCGACATCCTATGATGTGGTCAAAGAGTTCTAGTGAGATAGCCCGCTTTAGAGTAAATTCCATCTTCACATTTGTCTTCCTCCAAGCTCTCACCGCTTCAGCATTTCCAGTGGCAGCAGTAACTTCTTGACTCTCGTTTCCGTAGACGACCTCCCAAAGGTACTCACCCAGAAGATATCTCTCCATACAAGACCTCCACTTCTTGAAGTTGCTCGATGTTTAGAGCTCGATTCCAAGGCCTCTTGCGAATCCTCCTTCCATTGCACCATCACTGGTCTACTAAACTCTCAGAAGCAAAACAAAAGACTGTCGGTTGATCATTGCACAAGCCTCTATTCCTTCGGATACCATGTAAAAATTTGTGAACCGCAGAAAATGGGAAACCGGACTCAGAAACACTCAACCAAAACCAAGCCAAGTAAACTAGATGCAACTAGAAGAGCAAGAAAACCTTGTACTATCAACAATCTTTATAAGGAGAGGTATACATGGTGAGACCGTATTTACCGTTGTAACCAATGGAAGCAAAAAAATACAAGGCAAAGAACTAGCCGCACATACTCGAGGAGTAATCGCCGACTCTGCCGAGCTGCCTACGGAGTCCGCTGAAACCACTAAGTTGTCAAACCGTAACTTAGCCACACGGACACCCAGTTATTCCAATGCTGAAAAACTCTATTCACCAATCCTCAAGCCACCTAACCGCGTGGTCGCCTAGCCGCAAGATCACTACGAAAAGCTTCTGTCGAACTGAACAAGCCGCTAGAAGTGGACAGCTTATTGAACTGTGTTGGGTCCACTGATCCCAATGTCCTAGATTTGTAAGAAGTCAAACAAGTCAATGATATACACTAAGTTGTATTTGATATGGTTGTAAGTTATTGCATGCAGTTTAGTCCTTGTTACAATGATAGGACATGTGAACACAAAGGAGTTAGCTGGATAGAGAAGAAATTGCCTAAGTCCACAGGCGTTGAGTGGAGCAAGCTCACTCAACGCCAGATGGCTTAAGGAAGGAAGCTGGAAAAAGAAATGCAGCTAAGTCCACAGGCGTTGAGTGAAGGCAGTTCACTCAACACCATAGCATAAAAAACATTGAATAAAGTCGGGTATGTCAAAGTATAAGCAGTGGAAGCCAGAAAAATAGCTAAATCCACAGGCGTTGAGTGATGTTAACTCTCTCAACACCATGCGACATAATTCTTCGAGTATTGTTGCCAAAGTCAAAGCCGCAGAATTTCTGTCAAAGTAAAATTAGCTATGTCCAGAAGCGTTGAGTGAAGCTAGTTCACTCAATGCCATACTGATTCTGTCAACGCCATAGAAGATAGAGTGGAAAATTCGTTTAAGTCCACAAGAATTGAGTGAAGCCAGTTCACTAAACGCTAAATGATAGAAAGCGTTGAGATAAGCTTCAGCAGTCAATGCTGCCAGACATAAGGAAATTGGCAAAGTATAAAACCATTGAGTGATGAATCTACACTCAACGATTTCAATGCCATGCAGTGGAGCAATTGTGGCTAAGTATAAAAGTGTTGAGTGATGAAGCTACATTCAACTCTATCAACGTCATGCAGTGGAGCAGTTGCGGCCAAATACAAAAGTATTGAGTGATGAAGCTACACTTAATGCTCTCAACGCCTAAGTTGCTGAAGAAGAAAAAATAATCAAGGAAAAAAATGTTGAGTGATGAAGCTACACTCAATGCTCTCAAAGCCTAGGATGCAGAATGAGCAGAATATTAAGCTAAGTATAAAAGCATTTAATGGTGGCAATTCACTCAACACCACTCAACGTCAAGCAGTCAGAAATGGCCGAAGATTAAAGCTAAGACAAAAATGTTGAGTGAAGCTTACTCACTCAATGCTCTCAATGCCTGGATGAACTGAAGAAATGACTAAGTCCAGAATCGTTGAGTGAAGCCCATTCACTCAACGCTCTCAACGCCAAGAAAGCTGAAGAAATGACTTAGTATAGAATCATTGAGTGAAGGCCAGTCACTCAATTCCACTCAACACCTGAGTGGATTCTGAGAATTTGGCTAAGTCCAGAATGGCTGACGTCAGCATGAGTCAGCAAAAGTCAACACTATTCAAATTCATTGCGGGAAAGATGGAGTTTGCCATTAAAGGCGCCAACGGACAGTTGTTGTCATATTCTGCATATGATAGGTGGTAAATCGGCAATTAAGGTGGGGCCCACAAAAAAAGAGTCATTGATCAAAGATCAAAAAAAGGGAAAGATTGACTGGGACGACAACAAGCAATTAGGGTTTTCTGAATACGCAAAGAGGCGGAACTTCATCTTCTTCCTCGCCATTAACATCAAGCCTGAAGCACAAGTACTGATCAGTAAACCTGAAAGAACAAAGTGATAGCTGTTGCAATCATGATCAGCGACAGCATGTTCAGAATCGATTTCTAATTGTGAAGAGAAGCAGAGCCTTCAGAGTCTGCTAGTCCAGATAGTTGTTTGAAGAAGATACAAACCTTTAGATTCATTGTCTTCAACAACAGATCAGAATCTTGCTTCTAAGTTACATCCAGCACAAGCAACGGAGTACTGAAGACCTTGTCAACATGTTGCTTGTTGAAACCAGTCACCCGATTCCTTCTAGAGTCCGGACCTGAAGTTGCAGCCCACACTTACTTTTCTTAAACCACCCTTCTGATGTGAGTGACTAGACTAGGAACAGACCGATGGTCTCATCTAGGAGGTCCCACCTCTTACCCAGAAGACTCTGAAGTTCTTCCCCTCCCTAGCCAATGCTGAGCTAGGAACCTCTGAGGAAGAATATAGAAAGGTTCAACAACCTGTTCAAGGCACCTTATAGGTCTATTTATAGGCCTCTGAGTTGGATCTACAAATAACCATGCAGAAATGAGCTGAAATTACCAAAATACCCTGTGTTGGGTCTGCCAACATCCAAACTCCGCTATTCTGAGGGGTTATACGCAGACCACCAAGGGCAAAACGGTAAAATTACCCATGGTAGAAGAGTAAAATCCCCCTTGGGGGTAGGAAGGTAAAAACATCCTTCCTTCTCTATGGCGAGTGGGGAAATGACCAGCGGCGAGATGAGCCCTCCTTCTCCTCTCTCAGGCCTCCCGCATTATGGGAGCCATCTCACCCTCAAGGGCCTGCTCGCGCCCCCAAAGGCGTCTCGCCTACTGCAGAGAGCCCCTGTCTCGCCTACTGCGGATAATCCCCGTCTTGCCTACTATAGAGAGCCCCCGTCTCGCCTCCTGCAAGTGGACCACATGGTCCCACTCGCCTATCCAGTTCCTCTCGCCCGCTTCTCCGGTTCGCTGCTCGAGCTGCCTCCCACGAGCCCAAGGTTGTACACAATCCCCACTCTTTTCGAGGTTGCCCCAAGCTCGGAAAGAAATTCCAACTGAGGCTGTTGAATTTTTCGGATCTTGGAATGAGCAGGTGTTATCTCAACTAAAGTTAGTTACAACCAAAAACACATGCAACAACAAGAGTCTTTATTGATAATAGTAATCTTCTTTACAATGCGAGACATATATGGCGAGACATGATTCACCAAAACCACCACAGGGAAAGCAGAGACAAGTACTAATACAAGATAAGTCAAGCCGCGCGGACTGAAGAAGTAGTCGTCGGTTCTACTGCTGCACTAAGGAGTTCGCACAGTCCGTTAGGTAGCCAGAGCGCAACCAAGCCGCGCGGACTGCCCCTTACTCCAATGCTAAGCTCTAGCCGCCGATCTACAAGCCGCCAAACCGCGAGATCGCCTAACTGCCAGACCGCACAAGCTGCGAAGCCATACTAAACAGGCCGCCTGAAGCAGGCGACTGATTGAACCCGGAAATAAGTTGCCAAAGAGAAAACCTCCTGGTCGCTGTGTGTGACCTGCTATTTACCGTCTGTTTCTTAACCGCAGAGTCTGCACTGTCCATGACCACAATCATAGCCAAGTCCTGACCTTCCAGCACTATCCGAACAACCTGCACAACACAAACCGGTCAACTCAATCAACCCGCACAGACACCAAAAGTCAGTCTGCAGCAACTGATCGCGTGCTCACGTACTGTTCATTAGCTCTCTGATTATGATGTGACATGGGTCCTATTTATAGGCACGATGAGGAGTGTGGTCACCTCCCTAGCTGATAGGATCACCAACTCCAGCACCTGTCCGCACTGACTGCCGACCTCCACGACTTCCACTTGCCGCTTCACCAGAGCAAGACCAAGGCTTCTGCCAAGCCGGTCTACCAAGCTCTAGAATAGTCCTCTTCTTGCCGGACTTCGCGGATAGAGTAGCTATCCGCCCGGTTACCTTTTGGGATCCAACTTCCTGCTGAGCAAAAGGCGGCCTGGGAAACCGCCGCTTCTGTTCGCTTTGTCCGCACAAGCAGACTGCCCAAGCCACCACAGGACAAGCCGTTTGCAATAACCCTACTGACCTGGCTGTCCGCCAACCCTGTCTGCGTAGTCCGCGCGGATAGGTTGACCAAGTCCTCCAATCACCCACATTCACTTCACAATTTTCAACAGAAGCTCGTGGCGTTAGGATTCGTTTATGAGAATCTTCGGCGGGCCCTCCCCCTGGAGTCTATAAATATGAGACCCCACCTCATCATGGAGTGCCCCATTTATCATTTCCACCTCTCTTCTACCCTCAACATGTCTCACAGCCAGAGTTTTCGTGAGCGTCTCGCAATGGTCCAGAGGCAAAATAAGGCCAATGTGGCTGCCCTGATCCCATCTTTGGTGTGCACCCCTGCTTCAGCACCTTCATCATCTCGCCCGAAGAAGGCCAAAATCGCCGGCCCTCCACTCTCGGCTGGCGTGACCTCGTCGGCCACCTCGGCAGCCAATACACTTCCTCCCGCATCTTTCGTGGAGAGACAGGTGATTCTTGACTCCTCCTTCTCGCCTCTTTTCTTTTATCGTCTCGCTTATTGACCATGCTCTCTCAGGGAAACCTCACTGACTCTCCCATGCCTGTGAATCCCCCTGACACTACTGACCAACATTATCAACGCTCCAACTCGCCTCAGGAATCCTCTTCCCTATCACGAGGAAAGAAGTCCTCTCGCACCTGGTGGGGAACTCTCGCATTCCAAGTAAGTAAACTCATCATGTCCTCTCGCTTCACACAGATTCATATTCCCCTCAAGTACATTTGAGACCACTGGGCTAGCCTTCTTGCGAGACCACCCATCATTATGATCTTCCACTTTTTGTTGCGCAGGTATCCAGTTTGACTCGGGAACTGAGGATTCCCCCATGTCGTCTCCCCTCTCGCCTATTCCTCTCCCAGATGAGATCGAAGACTACCTGGGTGATCCTATGGACCCTCAGGAGATGAAGCGCAAGACGGCCCGAATGTTTTGAAAATACACTCACATCATCCGTGAGATGGAATGGGAGAAGCAAGCTACCGATCGATGCATTGACTGGCTGGAAACTGAATGCGCTCGCCTCTCTGCCAAGGTTGATGTTGATGCCATAATAGATGGGACAGACCCCTCTGGCCATCATAAGCAAGACTGACCAACATCTTTGTCTCGTGCGCCACGGTCTAGATGTCGTCCGCGCATTCCTCTACCTGGTCTCCTTCCATGCGCGGGATCTCGCGGTGGCCGTTGGAAGTGGCAAAAGAATTGAGGGGTCCCGTATTCGTCTCGCCTGTTTAATTCTTCCTTGTGACTTTCTTATGTATCGATTAGCCACCCGCCTTTTTAATTATTAATTTATTATTTAGGTCCCCCTGGACGAGATGCCCGCTTCATGTTGGATGAAATAATTTATTTTGATATTTGTCAAATTCTGTCACGCTGGATTCTCATTATTGCTGTGTTTAATTAAACTACTCCTTTATTTTATTTTTGGCTCATCCGAAAATTCACCGCGGTGTTTCGCGCATCGGGGTTAGGAGAGAGAGAGAGAAGAAGAAACGTCGGGTTGCCCCTTCGGCTTCCTCATTTTTATTTTCCCGCCCATTTTTTCCCTCTCTTTATCTGCTCTAAACCCCCCCGGATCCAGAAGCTCTACACTTACGCTATCGCTTCCTGCTGCTGTCGAGATCCAGAGCTCTTGCCTACTCCTCCTCTCCTACCTCTTCTCGCATCCCACATCCGCTTCATTCTTTTCTACTCCTCCTTTATTTCTACCGTGTCGCTCGCTATGGGAAAGAAGAGAGCACAAGAAGGCGAGGGTCGTAGCCGCTGCGTAAGGCGATTTGTCGACCATGACTTCCCTCCCGGCAGAATCTCTGAAGAGTATTATAGCCACTTCGCCAGCGAGTTCCGGCTGAGGGGTATGAGTCTTGCCCGTCAAAGGTCGGCGAGGCGATTAATACCTTCTACTCTAGCGAACTCGCCTTCCCTGTCTCGCACTTCGAGGTGGGTCTAAGACTCCCCCTCTGGCCAAAGGTAAAACATGCTTTGAAATACTTCGGCGTTTTCCCCGCGCAGTTCAACCCAAACTCTATCTCGCTGTTGGTCTCTTTCGCCAGCTACCTACGCCGCGAGCGCATCGAGTTCAGTCTGACTGTCTTCCGCAAGTTGTTCATCTACCATGTGAAAGACGACGGCATATCCTACTTCACAGGCCAGGGTCTCAAGGTGTACGAGATGCCTAACAAGAACCACCATTGGCTCACCCGCTTCGTCTTCATTTGCGGGAACTTGGGAGGCGTCCCTCTTGCTCCGTTGTAGCCTGCTGAGGTGTACTACGAGACCCCCAAGGTTGGGGGTGCCGAGAAGGCTCTCTGTGATTTCTTCATAGGGAAAACTTTCGAGGACAACTACCTTCGGTGAGACCTCGACTTGCTTCTTCCCGTCCTCCCCGGTGAAGTTATATTCACGCCCTCTCAATATTATGCTTATCGTCTTGTATCATTCTAACCATTTTCTTACTCAGGAGAGAGAACTATCCCCATCCACCCCCTTACCAGAGCAACAAGGGTCTCGCCCTTGCTAGCATGGCAGCTGAGGCGACAAAGGAAACGCTGACCCCCGCCCCAAAGAAGAGGTCTGGGAACGATGTTGCTACCTCTCGGCATAGCCTAAAGAAGAAGATGAAAAAGGCTGTGTCATTCCCCAAAGAGAAGAAAGGAGCTGCTCCTAAGGAAAGGAAGGAAATGTCGGGGTCCCTGACCCCCATTTCTGTGGAAGGATCTCTCTCACCTCGCCATCAAGCCGTCTTGCCTGCCCGCGAGACGACACCACCTGACCAGACCGCTACTACCTCAGTCCATCCCGTCGAGCTTCCCCCTCGCGTGGATGGCAATTAAAGCCGCCCGACCCCTCCTCACATCCAAATTATAACATGGGGCCCGTGGTGAACGATGCCGCCGACCAGCCGGTAATTTTGTGGGAGAAGAACTCCAACCGCGTATCGGTGTCTACTCTCCTCCCCTCCTGGAAGGAGCAAGACCCACCCACAAGCCATGCCTTCTCCCTCGGGTAATGGCTTTATGGTGTTCTTGGGGCTGAGCCCTTCGACAACGAGCCGTCGCGAGACCTCGTTGTAAAAATTGCTCACGCCCAGTTTTGCTTCATGGAGATCTCGCATCTCATCTCACGTCGCCTGGTCTTCAATAACAAGAAGTGGAAAGAGGCCGAGACCAGCCTTGCTGTGGAACGCGAGAAGTCAAATGACCTCGAGAAGTGGCTGGCAGTCGCCGACAACCTTCTCTCCCAAAGCCAGGGCGGTGTGGTAAGCCTTTTAACCGCCACACACCAGTTTCACTTGTTAGCTTTGAATGGACTTTTATGGACTGATTTCTTTCTCGCAGGATGCCGAGATGGCTGATTGAATGCGCTCACATATTGCGGCTTTAGAGGGGGAGAATATGAAGTTGAAAGCTGAGAACACCCATCTGTTGGACAGCACCGTGCTCCACCAAGATCCGTTCCAAGCACCCCTGCCAACTCACTACTCTCCGGACAAGGTCAACGCCCTTTGCCGAGATGCTAACATCAAGACGACCGAGCTCGTCCTGAATATGATGAAGGAGCTGGGGGTTGTCAGGGATGATGCCGAGACGGTCACGGTCCTCGACTTAGTCCCCCAGCTGTATGGCGAGACGGATGACAGCTCTGCCTCCAGTGACGAGGAGTTAAAGGGTGTCAGAGTCTTGGGACTTCCCACCCCCTCTTCTTTTTTTTATCTCATGTACTTGTAAATTTTTTTGATAGTGAAATGCTTCTTCTTTCTGTGATAAACAAGGAGATCTTTATTATAACCTTTCGCCCTTTTTACTTCATCACGTTATATCCATTATTGTCTCACATGAAAGTTAACTTAGAGCGTTGGTCGTTGGCCTTCTCCTCACCCCTGCTGAGCGCGAGATAGTTTTCCCTTTTACTCTCATGTCGCCGCGAAATGCATCTCGCGCGAGTAGAACCCAGAGACCAAACTGCTGTTTACGATAAATCCCCCTTTTATGCGAGACCTATGCCTTTGACAGTGAATACCTGCTCGCTGTGGGTAAGACCTTCCCCGCCGAGTGCTAGTCTGAAATTCTCATCCTCTCTTGCATTGCCTCCAATCCTTCCTTTTTATAGGAATCTTCTACCAATTCTCTTATAAATATAGACACCTTTTGTCGCGATCTCTTATCACTTGACTTGACTCCGAGTGAGCCTACAGCCCTGCCAGCTAGATGCGAGCCTGGTCAGCGAGTCTTCTTGGAATCTCCACTTCAAATCATCTCCAACCACTGAGTGAGCCTACAACCCTACCAGCTAGATGAGAGCCTGGTCAGCGGGTCTGCTCGGGGTCTCCTCTCCAAACCATCTCCAACTACCGAGTGAACCTATAGCCCTGCCAGTTAGAAGAGAGCCTGGTCAGTGGGTCTGCTCGGGGTCTCCTCTCCAAACCATCTCCAACCACCGAGTGAGCCTACAGCCCTGCCAGCTAGATGAGAGCCTGGTCAGCGGGTCTACTCGTGGTCTCCCCTTCAATCCATCATCAACCACTGAGTGATCCTACAACCCTGTCAGCTAGATGAGAGCCTGGTCAACAGGTCTGCTCGGGGTCTCCTTGCACCCACTTCACTCTTAATGCCACGAACAAGGGCACTTGCGGTTTCATCATATCAGAGGGTCGCATCAAAGTTGCAAGTATTGAAAAATGTAATGAACAAAAAGTGTTATGGATAAAATCTCTTTAAGTCATCGCTACTTCAGGCACGATCGATAGGTACCCCGTCCACATACTAGAGGCGGTACCCTCTCGACTTCAGGACCTCTTTTACTACAAAGGGACCTTCCCAGTTGGGAATGAGCTTTCCTACTGACGCCCCTCTGCCTGAAGCGTCCACCTTCTTGACGACCAAGTCACCCTTCTGGAACTGCTTGATCCTCATATTCTTATCAAAGTATTTTGCAATCCGGCGCTTGAATTCCTCCTATTGGATCAGCGCCAAGTCCCGGAGTTCTTAAACGAGATCAAGAGAGAGTTTTTGTTCTTCCTCATTCTCTGTCATCCATCCTTCATCTTCTTCCCTAGCAACGACCACTCTTGGGGATGTGACCTCGAACTCAATTGGAATAATGGCCTCCGAGCCATGAGAGATCTTAAATGGGATCTCTCTCGTGGCGGCATTTGGTGTGGTCCTCGAGGCCCGGAGAACTGAAGGGAGCTGCTCCACCCAGCTTCCCCTTAGGTTCTCCACTTTCTTTTTTAAAAGATTGACGATGATCATGTTTGCTGCTTCCACCTGTCCATTACTCCGTGGATGATGAACCGAGGCAAAACGGAGATCTATGCGCAAATGGATGCAGAAATCAACGAATTCCCTACTAGCAAATTGTGGGTCGTTGTCAGTCACAATGGCCAGCGGTAGCCCATGCCTGCAGATGATCTCTTCCCATACAAAATTTTTGACCACCTGTGATGTCACCTTAGCCAACGCCTTCACCTCCAGCCATTTTGAAAAGTAATCCACCATGACCAACAAAACCTTCCTCGGACCACTAACCTAGGGAAAAGGACCCACTAGGTCTACTCCCCATATTACGAAGGGCCAGGGAGCCGTGATAGTTCGTAGCCTTTGGGCAGGAAGGAGTTGGAGGGGGGCGAACTCCTGTCACTTTTGACATCATTTTGCGAACTCCTCTGCATCTTTCCTGACGGTGGGCCAGAAGTATCCCTGCCTCAACACTCTCCCCTCTAAAGTCCAACTTCCTGAATGGCTCCCACATTCTCCTGAGTGAATCTCTTCTATGATCCTTGGAACCTCCTCCTCGGATACGCATCGAGCAAGCAGGCCCGACAATGTATTACGGTATATTGCTCCATCTTTCAACAGGTAGTATGTTGATTTATACCTGACCCGCTTCTACTCGAGATCTCTCTCAGGAAGCTGCCCCGAGGTCAAGAAAGTGATGAAGGTGTCAATCCACAACCCTTGCCGTTGTATCTCCATGAGTTCTCCCTCTTCTATGGACGGCCTGAAAAGCTCTGTCATCGTTCCTCCGGCTCGAGGGTCATATTTGGCGAGTTGGTCAGCCTGAGTGCTTTCATCCCTCGAAATGTGCTGAATCGAAAAACTGCGGAACTGCCTGATGATGTCTTTGACCTTTCCCAGGTACAACTGGAGGGTGGGCTCCCTTGCTTCGAACTCTGCTTTGATCTGGCCCGCAACCACCATAGAGTCCGTGGAGACCCTAATGTCTTTTATGCCCAACTCCCGAGCAAACCTGTGCCATGCGATGATCGCCTCATATTCTGCTTGGTTGTTGGTGATTGTAAAGTGGATCTTCAAAGCTTGCTCAATTCTGGTCCCCTCTAGACTTACGAAGATCATTCCTCCTCCAAAGGTATTTTTTCCTGACGCTCCATCTACCAGCATCTTCCAAGCCGCTCGAGGGGGTTCTTCGGCCTCTTGGATCTCAACCACGTAATCTGCTAGGAAGTCGGCCATCACTTGTGCCTTGATGGCAAGCCGAGGAGTAAAAGTGAGGTCGAATTCACTGAGCTCTATTCATCATTTGGCCAACCTCCCAGAGTGTTCCACCCCCTCCAAGATGTGATGGAAGGGGTGATCTGTCACCACCTCAATCAAATGGGCCTGAAAATACAGCCTCAGCTTCCTCGCCAATATGATGAGGGCAAATGCTAGCTTTTTGAGGATGGGGTACCCGAGTTCCACCTTCTTTAGGATCTTGCTCACGTAATAGACCGGGAATTACTTTTTTCCTTCCTCTCGTACTAGAACCGAACTCACGGACCCAGCCCCCACCCCTAGGTATAAGAACAAGACCTCCCATTCCCTCGGCCCCTGGAAGCCTGAAAAGCCTTCTCACACTCTGGGGTCCATTAGAACTTCTTACCCCCTCTTAACATTCGGAAGAAAGGTGAGCATTTTTCTCCGGCTCGGGAGAGGAACTTTCTTAGTCCGGCCAGCTTGCCGGTGAGACGTTGAACTTCCTTGGTATTCCTGGGAGATTCCAACTCCACAATTGCCTTCACCTTATCAGAATTAGGCTCTAATCCGGATGGGGTAAGGAGATTGAAAGTGATGTGTTAGATCTGAAATACTCTAGAGGGGGGGGGGGGGGGTGAATGGAGTATTCTTAAATCCTTAAAATCTTTTACAGCTTTTGTTGTAATTGTGAAAGTATATAAACAACTTAATAAAATATAAACACAGCAATCCTAAAAAGCACAAACACAGCAAGAACAAAAAGAAGGGGCAACCAGATAACACAAGAAATTTATAGTGGTTCCAAAACCTGGGTACATCCACTCTTCTACCACCCTGGTAGGAATCCACTCAGATTTTTGATCATGTGTCTGACACCAATGAGCTTTTGATCAGGTGCTCAAAAACCAAACCTCAAGTCTTTTGGTCAGGTGACTTGCAACCAAGAATAACTTTTGAAGGGAGTTATAACCCTTTATACAGTGGGGGGGGGGGTGAGAGATGATATTGTCTTCTCTTTCTCAATATACAACTGAGAAGACTTGTGGATATGATTTTAGCAAATGGCTCCCCATGTGATGTAGAATGGTTCAGGGAAATCTGGAGCTTTGTTTCAGGATGATAGGTCTTCTATCTTTAAGCCTTGACCAAAAAGATCTTCAGAAACTTCTTGACAGATGGAATAGTTGTTGTCCTTTGAAGTGTCCCGGGGATTTGAAGAATGAAGACTCTTGATTTTGATTGATTGTTCTTCTTCTTTAGGTAGCAAATGTTCTTCTAGTCTAGGGCTTCTTGAGTTGCTGTATCAGAGCTCTAAGAGAGAGAGAGCAGAGAGTTTCTTATTGCAGACTAAGTGATTTTCTTTCTATGTGTCTATGTTCTATTCTCCTATTTTGTGTAGGAAAAGAGAGAAAATCTCTTTTATATTTCCTGTCAAAATTGTCTTTCGAAATTTGAATTCCTCTGCAATCAATGCTGATGTCCTTGAGAATAAACTGCATTGATTTATTTCCCCAACTGTCCCATAGAAAAATGGCAAGCAATAATCCTGGAGTAGACCACAATTAATGCTTTGTCTAACGGTTATATTCAGAGAATATTGAAGCATTAAATACTCAGGAATTATTGCATTAGGAAAGGGACAGAAGACTGGAAATGACTAAGTCTGGATTCGTCGAACAGATAACAGAAATTATCGAGCTGAGTCCATAGTTCGTCGAGCTGAGAAGTTGTGTTCATCGACTAGACAACTTCTATTCATCGAGCTGAGTTCCAAGATCGTCGAGCTGAAAACAGAACTGCACTCTCTAGAAACTTTGCCTATTATGTATATGAAGTTCGTCGAACTGATAACTTGTTTTGTCGACGGAAGTTCAACAAAGTATTTCTGGACTTAGAATATTTCAGATGCTTCTGGAATGAAGTGTTAAAGTGAAGTATCCAGAAATCGTCGACCTGAGAATTTGTTTAGTCGAACTGAGAACTACTAACTGCTGCTTCATAACCTTTGCCAAAGTGGTCAAAGTTCGTCGAGCTGAGAATCTTGAATTCGTCGACTGGAGATGATTCTGGACTTAGAGAAATTGAGAAACTTCTGGAATAATAAGTTGTAGTAGAGAACCCAGAAATCATCGACCAAATAACTAAGTTTGTCGACCTGAGCCTAGAGAACAAAGTCTGGACTTAGAATGCTGAAGGTAGAGTCCAAAAATCATCGAACTGAGAATCAAGTTGGTCGAGCTCAACTCAGAGAATTTTCTCTGAGATCGTCGAGCTGAGCATGACTATCGTCGACCTGAGTTCGTGGAACATCGAACTCATTTTACTGAGTCTTTGAAATCTCTAAGTCTTTGAAGTCTCTGGCAGTCTGATGATGGTTGGTCCATGTGATGTTAAAATAAATGACTTGGCCTACACTGTAGGATACAACTATGACCCTGGTTATACAAGATGGGTCACAAGATCCTAACTTAGTGAACCTAGCCAGAATCAAACTAGGGATCCAACAATCCCCCCTATTTGGGTGAGGTCACTAATTACATACATAGACTAAAATGAAAATAAATAAAGTAGGAAAAAACATATATCTGACAGAGAAAAATGAACACATGCAGCAGATATATATATATACAGATAAGATTTGTTCAGAAATAAGAAAGCAGTTATAAACATAACAGAAATTAAATAGTTTAGAACTTATTTCTTTTATTTCTTCTCTTTTGGCTTTTCTTCTTTGCTCTTGTCTCCAGGTTTGGTAAAAATAATCTCTCTATTTGGATCAGAAGCTTGCACTTTGGTCATGGTCATATCAGCAGCCCCTATAATCTTCAAAGATGTGGCTCTGGCGACTACTGCTTCTGGGTGAAATTTCATATAATCATCAACATTGAGAAACTTGTTAGCTTTCTGAAACCTCTTAAGCTCTTCTTTCCTGTATTTTTATATTGTTGTGTATTCTGAGGGATCCTTTCCTTCAGCTTTGGCTTTATTGATCATAGATAGGTCAACAAGTTCTTGGAAACTGGCCATCCTAGCTGAACTACCTGTTTCTAGATCTTCAAAGGGTACAGGAGGAGAAGGAGTTCAGTTAGAGCTTTCAGCTTGTTGATGTTGCTGCTTTTGTTGAGGATGTTGTTGCTGTTGATGAGGCTGGTGTTGCTTGCCAAAAGGATATTGTCTATGCTGGCTGCTTTCTGTGGATAAGGACCTACCATGATGTCTTTGATAAGTTTGAAATTGGGTAGTCCTTTGATAAGATGTGCCTGAAGCACCTGCAGCTGGAGGAGGAGGAGGAGAACGAGGAGGAAGGTCCCTTCTGTATTTCTGAGTCGGAGGAGGGGAGTATCTTCTGCTTCTCTTCCTCTCTTTCTGTTAATTTTTAGATAACCACATCCAAGCTGGCATCCCTTTATATGGAGTTATCTTCTGAAGAATATAGTAGAGAGTGTCATTGGTTGGATTTGGTTTAGGAGCAGGAGGAGGAGGTGCTTTCCTCTTCTTAGACACTTTCTTCTTCTTTGGATCCTCATCAGAATTCTCCTCCTCCTCCTCATCATCATCATCAGATCTCTGAGGATTATCATATATATCATTTAAAGCCTTTAGGGCCTCAGCAGAGATAATAGGCTTTTCAGGTTTAGATGGAGCTGGAGGAGAAACTTCAACAGGAACTGGAGAACTAACTCTGACAGTGCTTTCAGCAGCTGCCTTATTCTCTTCTTCAATGTCTGCCAAGATCAAGGCTTCAAGATCTGGCATTGGAGAGTCATCCATAACAAAACTCGGGGCAGAAATAATTGCTGGAGGGGATGGGATGACTACAGGTTCTTGAAAAATAAAACTGTCTCTTAGTTGCTTGGCAACTTTAGGACTGATAGGGGAAGAATATGGAACAATAACCAAAGATGGCTTAGTATAATCTGCTAAAGGGAAGCTCAAAAATGCAGTATCAAAAATTTTCAACAAATATTCTAAATCTACTATGGGATTAATGATGAAATCACCAACAGTAATTATCTCTTCTGGAGCTGACTCTTCTATATCCATGCCACTCTCAATAAAATTAATAAAATCAATAAAATCTGTATCTTCTGCTATTGCTGCCTCTGCATCTACTAGAGCTGGAGCTGCTGAAACTGAAACTGCTGCAACTGCTGGAGCTGCTGCAGCTTCTTCATCAAGCATCTCCCCCTGCCTGGTTTCAGTAATAACTGGAGCCAGGCCCATAAATGAAGAGAGAGCAGCAAAAAAGGCAGAGATCTGAGCAGAGAGAGAGGAAATGGAAGTAGCAAGAGGTGTAATGGCCTCTGCTATGAGAGCTTTGAGGAGGGGTGTAATGAGAGCAATGACAGGTGAGATGGTGGAGGGATCCATTGGTGGAGTTGCAGTTAGTGTTTCAGATGGTGGTTGGGTGGAAACATCTGCAGGGATGGTCGATGTTGGTGAGAATGGAGGAGGAGCATCTTGCATTTGGACATCCTGTGGGGATTGATTTGGAGGAGAAGTGGGAGGGAATAACAGTAGATTGAAGGATGGTATGGAGGACAAGTTTGGTGGAAGAGGAGATGAAGGTGGTGTTGGAGAAGGGGAGGGTTGATAATATTCCTGAGTAGGGGATGAGGGGATGTTAGTAAGATCTAGGGCTGGAAAGGTGGCAGGAGAGGTAACAGGAACAGATGGTTGTGGTTGTAGTTGTTGTTGGGGTTGTGGAGTAGAGGTTATGGTGGAGGAGGGTTGTTGTAGAGTTTGATGTTGAGGTGGGTTGACTATTGTATGGGGTGTAGAGGGTAGTTGAGTTTGGAGTGCTGGAAGAGATGGGGATGAGGGTGGAATGATCTCTTTAGAAGGGTGGGGAGTGGCTCTAACAACCCTTGTGCTCTCAGAAGTTGTGGTGGAAGAGGTTGAAGCCTTAGAGGGCTTAGATATTGTCCTATCCCACATGCTAAACATGGCACATGTTAGACTTTTGCTGGAGTTTATGAATATTATCGGGGAGACCAGTGATTCAGCAGCCTTTTCCTTTAAGAAGATCCCTAGGATCCTTCCAAAACAAACTTCCTTTTTAGTGTTCTTTTTCCTGATTAGATCAAAGATGATCTGAGCCCAATCCACTTGCTTCTTATTAACCACTACACACATAACCAGAAACTGATGCCTGGTTATATAATCATGTGCAGTGTGCTTTCCTAGCAAGACTTTCCTAACAATATCTGCGAGAAACTTATATTCTGCAGATAAGTGTTTCTTCAACAATTTATTAGGGTTATCTCGAGCATAACCTATCATGCTTAACATCATATCATATTCCTCATTCTAAATTTGCAGTTCATCTTCTCCATTACTCAAACCAAATATTTCAGTCAAAACGGCAGGAGATAGAGAGATGGCGTTACCCGTAATTGTTCCAATCATGGTATTCTCCGTGGTAGTTGAAGATGTGTAGACCCATTCTCTAATCTCAGTTCTAGATATTTTAATCCTTGTTGTCATCAGATTCTTCAGTTGCTGCTCTTCCAGAAGTTTCAGAATATGTAGAAATATCGGGTTCGAATGCTGAAAAGAATCAAAGTCAACATCAAAGCCGGTGTCGAACTTCATCATAGCCAATGTACCCGCTGGAATCGCCATGAAGTCACTTGCAAGAGAGAAAAACGGCGATCAAGTGCAAGGGAACAGAAAGTGCGGAATGGAGGTCGAAGAAAACCTAGATATAAGGTTTTCCAGAATATGAATTGACAAACTCCGTTCCACGAAAATTAAAACATTCTTCGATCTGTGTTCGACGAAATAATTTGGAGTTAAATGATTCGTCAAGCTCAGTCTGAAGATTTGAATACATTTCGTCGAGCTCCGTTCCATGAAAGTTTTCTTAAGTGGATTCGTCGATCTCCGTTCGGCTAAAATAACTTCACTCACAAAGAGTTCGTCGACCTCCGTTCGACGAATATCTCCCGAACTATCTCTAGTTCGTCGATCTCCGTTCGACGAACTCTGGAAAATTCATCGAGTGCAGACAGAAACTAAACTAAGTCTTCTCCATTGATCAATCCAAGCTGATTTATAAAGAATAGATGGTCTCTTTCTTCCAGATGTTTGGTGAAAATGTCAGCTCTTTGTAAATCAGTGTAGATGTAGATAAGTTTAATTTTCTTTTTGTCTACACACTCTCTTATGAAATGATGTCTAATATCTATATGCTTGGTCCTACTGTGATGGACTGGATTTTGTGCTATGACTATAGCACTTGTGTTATCACAAAGTAGAGTTGAATTATTTAGGTTCAGACCATAGTCTAGTGATTAATTTTGAATCCACAACATCTGGGAACAACAGCTGCCAGCTGTAATATATTCTGCCTCAACAGTGGAAGTAGACACAGATGACTGCTTCTTACAAAACCAGGACACTAATCTCATACCTAGGAACTGGCAGGTTCCTGAAGTACTTTTCTTGTCCACCCTGCATCCAGCAAAATTAGCATCTGAATACCCAGTTAACTCAAATTCTGATTCAGTGGGATACCATAGGCCTAGACTTGGACAACTCTTTATGAAAGATATGGTACCTAAACACCTAGAGGGGGGGTGAATAGGTGACCTAATCCGTTTTAAACTTTAATGGTAGCAAATAGTTAATATCACAGATTTTTAACTATTCTATCATAGCAAACACACAGCATACACAGCAACAATCACAGCACAGCACAGTAGACACAGTGGTTTATAGTGGTTCCCCAAGATATGGGTACATCCACTTTCCCCCTTCGCCTATCTAGCAGTGTACTAGATTCGGCCAAACTCCTCCACTGTCTCAGAACCCAAATTGGTTCCTACACCTCAGGCCCAAAGCCCTACAACTCAGCTTTCTCCCAAAGCCTACACTCATCCACAAAGGCCTACACTCAGCCAATCAAGGCCTACACTCAGCCTACCAAGGCCTATACTCAGAGATCTCAATCTCCTACACTCAGGCTCTCAAGCCCTACACTCAGCCTTTATAATTATAGGCTTACAATTCACTCAGATCCAAAGGATCCTACAAGTTAAAAATGTATTACAAATATTAACTCAACAACTCAGAAATAAAAGAGGGGAGTTGAGAGTTTCTTGATGAGTTCTTGGAAGAACTCAGCTGGATTCAATCTGACTTAGCTTTCTTCAAAGCTTCTTGAGTAGAACTGAATAAGAATGAATCCTCCTGCAGTTGATCCTTGACCTCTGCCACTTAGAATTCAGAATGAATCTGAATCCTTCTTCTCAGCCTAGTTCCAACGGCTGATTTCTTGGATGAAGCCCTCTCTCTCCAACTTCTTAGATCTGCACTTGGACTGCAAGATCTTCTTGTGTTGATACTCTGTGTACCACTTTAATAACTTGTTTTTCAACAATCTGAACTTTTTATCAACAACAGTTTCTGTAAACTGTAGGTGCCTATTTATAGGCCTTCTTCATGGTAACCGGCTGGTCCGGTTCATAACTGACTTCTGACATCTTTGACAGTTGCTATAGACTGGCTGGAACGGCAGCTGTCAAGTCATCCAGTCATTTCTTGAAAATCTCTAACTGTCTGAAAGTGTCGAGACTTTCTGTCTTTAAGTGTCGACACTTATAGTCCAAGTGTCGACACATGTTGTGTAAGTGTCGACACAAGTCTACAAGGTGTCGACACAACTCCTTGTATGTCTCGACACAGATTCTTCTTCAGGTGTCGACACTGAAATTGAGTGTCGACACAAGTACTTGATCTTTTATCTGTAGCTGAATTCTTCTAAGTGTCGACACATCACCTTTGTGTCGACACAACTTCTTGTGTTGAATCTGTCAAGTGTCGACACTGCTTCTTGGTGTCGACACATAGTCTTCTATGTTGATACTTGCTCAGTGTCGACACAGCTCCTTGTGTCGACACTTGATTCTTCTGTTGAGACTTCAGCTGAGTGTCGACACATTCCCTTAGTGTCGACACTTGTACTTAGAATATTTTATTGATAATTCTGTTCTTTGCTAAGTGTCGACACAGCTCCATGTGTCGACACTTTCTTCAAGTGTAGAGTCTTCAGCTGAGTGTCGACACATTGTGCTGGGTGTCGACACTTACTTCATGTGTTGACTCTTCTGGTTGTGTGTCGACACATTGTGCTGGGTGTCGACACATACTTCAAGTGCTGACTCATCTGTTGAGTGTCGACACATTGTGCTGAGTGTCGACACTTGTACTTGGTCTCAGCTAACTTCTGCTGAGTGTCGACACAGCTCCAAATGTCGACACTTTCTAGTGTAGACACAGTTCTTCTAGGTGTCGACACAGCTCCTTGTGTCGACACAGCTTTTCTGCATTCTTCTTCACTGAGTGTCGACACAGCTCCTTGTGTCGACACTTTCTGTCTGGTGTCGACTCTGCATCCCAGGTGTCGACACAATGACTCCAAGTGTCGACACTGATTGTCTGGGTGTCGACACAAGCTTTCTTGAGTGTCGACACTTTCCCTCTGGGTGTCGACACATGGACTTAGAAACTTTTTGCTTCAGTCCAGTAATTACTTAACCTGCACAAGTAAACTCAACATACATCAAATACATTATGATGTATATCATTGAGTTGGGTGAGGCTTCTTCAAATCAGGTACATTTGACCAATGTACCCAACAATCTCCCCCTATTTGGAGAAGTCATAACCCTTAGTCAATGATATACACCATTCATAATTAAAAATTACAAAATGATGTAAAGCAGGTTATATTCAGTAGGGTAAACATAGACATGTATTAATTCACACATGTATACACATACATCAACACAGAACAAATAAGAAATAGACACATTCACAGAACAACCATGAAATATATTGATCATATATTGTTCTAACATTTGTCTTATACATTTTCAGTGGTTTACAAAAATGTTTTACATTTAAAAGATTACAAAATAATCTTCAAGTAAATTCTTAATCTATTTCTGGTCAGGTTCCTTGATAACTATTCCCTTGCCAGCTTGAACTTGAGCTTTGACAGGGGCATCAGCAGTTTCAGCAACAGCAGGCTTCTTGCCTTTTAGATCTTTCTTTTTAAGTTCTTCTGCCTTGATCTTCTGCCTCTCAAAATAGTGATATGGCTTTGGAAAGTACTTGCTAGGCTCATGGGCTGTAGGAGGTAGCTTTCCCATCTTTGCCTTCCTTCTGTATTGAACAATGGCCTCTTGTCTTATTTCATGTTTTCTCCATTCAGCTTCAGAGAACCACTTGTTCCTGTCATGAGTGTTATCCTTGGCAGCTTTCCAGGCAGTTAAAATTATATTCCTAGAGGTAGGGCTCCACTGTTCAAAGTCTGGCCTTTGTTCTGCTTGTTCCCTAAACCTCTTTTTGGACAACCTTGCCTCTTCTTCTTTCTGTAGAGCCTCTTGCATGGCTTCAGATATAGGTTGAACAACCTTTTCAATATGGACATTGTCCTTGCCCTCAAGTGGGCTATACATTGTGCTCACATCTGCTTGAATCATTTCAAAGTCTGGAGGTGGATAAATGACTTGAGCTACTTCTGGTGGCTCACCTCCAAAATAGGCAGGGTTTAATCCAGATTCAGCAACCTCATTGTCATCACACAGAGGAGTATATCCAAGTGTAGCTCTGATGGAATTTGATATCCACTTAGCATGTTCAGAGCTTGCCTTGACTAATACTCTCTCCCCCTTTATGACTTCTCTAGCCATATGATCTCTGACATCATCCTTTTGAAATCTGATTTGACTATCCAAGTATCTGATGCCATCTTTAAAGAATGGTTTAAGCTTTTGAAGTTGTTCAGATATGACCTTTTGGGAGGCTTGGATTGCAGTCTTTACAGCAGAAATTTCCTCTTGAAAGGCTTTGTCAAATTCAGCTTTAGCAGCAGCAGTAGATGTAGAAGGTTCATCAGCCTTGTTCTTCAACTCAGTGAATATAGCATTATGAGAAGCAGTCAAGTTGTCATTCATCCTTATTTGATTTTCCAGAATATATCCTTGCTTCAATGCTATATCATCTACCTGTGCCTTGATCTTCTCCTGATGTGTTGCCAGATAGACTACTGCATTTCCACCTTTGTGGAAGCATTCAGTCATTTCCTTTTTGTTAAGGCTCATTTCAAACCTTATAGACTTTATATCTTGGGCCAGATCAAACTGCAAAGCTTTGTGCCCTTCATCTACATAAGCCTCTATAGCTTTTCTCTGTTCATCTAGTTTTATCTGCATTGCAATCATTAATGCACTATAATCAACAGTTGGAGCTTGTTGAACTATAGGCTGTGGGGCTATAGATTGCAGAGCTTTCTTATAACTCTGACTTCTCCTTTTAAATACATACAGTTTCTTCTTCTTTGCCCTAGCACTCTCCTCATCTTCAGAGGCAGAAGTGCTGGCTATGTCAACCCTATCCTTAGGGCTTGGAGGTCTGTCAGCTTGCATATCAGGTGCCTTCTCAATTTCTGGCCTTAAAGGCTCTTCCAGAACTTGTACTTGCTCCCCCTCAGCAGCAGCATGATCTTTTTCAGCAGCATCCTTGTCCATGTCAAAATCTGCTTGATCTAGATTTAGAAATAAATCTTCCATGGTGTATTCAGGGGGTGAAGAAGCTGGAGATATTCTTTGCTCTTCAACTACTGGATCAGGAATCTCTTCTTGTACAGCAGATGTGTCTTTTATAACAACATCTTGAGCTTGACTAGGCAGCTGAGTTTGTTGAGGAACATCAGACAAATCAGCATCTTCTTTAAGATATGCTAAAGTATTTAGGTCAGTGAGTACCTATTGTATAATGGTGGTGGCTTGCTCACTGTCCAGAGTAGAGGGTTCTTCTACTACTGGAGGCTCCCCCTGGCTTTGATCCCTGTGGATGGAGCTAACTTGTGGTAGCTCCCCCTGGATCTCTGCATCAGCTGGAGGAGCAGGAGTCTTCACTACAGGCTCTTCCTCTTGATCATCAGGAGTGAAAACAACATGTTCTTCACTCCCAGAACTACTAGTGGACTCTTGTGCCACTTGAACTATCTTCCTTTTCTTTTTGGGAGGAGTGACTTTCTCAGTAACTGTCTTCTCTGGGGTTGGCATTTCCTTGGACAACACCCTGTCCCATCTTGAAAAGATCCTTAGATCCATTTTCCTCATGTGGTTTATCTTGCTTCCTGCAGCAGTACTCATTACCTCTGGTATCACACCAGCTAGGTAGAGACTTAAGATTCTGCCCAAATTGGGCTTCTTCAGACTTTCTTTAATTTTCTCAAAGACTATCACTGACCAATCAGTTCTTAGAGTAAAGATAATTCTTGTCATTATATTGAACATGGAGGCAGACACTCTGTCATGCCCTCCTGGCTTACTGAGTAAGACCTTTCCCACAATCTCAGACATGAACTTTCCTTGATTATTCATGCCTTTCCTGTTAAATACAGATCCTATCTTCATCTTTGGATCAAGTCCACACCAGGTTAGAGCTTCCCTGGTCTTGGATGCAGTAATTTCTTCTTCATCTTGAGTTTTTGGTAGCTGGAGCACCTTCCTTAGATTTTTAGGTGAAATCTTGACCTTAGTTCCATGAACTCTGGATTTGATTCTGTATCCAGATTCATCTACTGCAGCTCCATTAAGGAATTCAAGCACCTCCTTCTTCCATATCTTAGTTGGTGCAGACACTAGATATTCTAGTCCAGAATCGGCGACTAGGGTTACTACCGACTTGATTTCTTGATCTGCATCGTCGAACGCGCTGCGCACAAGCTCATATCCTTCGTTAACGTTCTCCTCAAGCTTAGGAGCCATTAGGGTTTGTAGAATTTGTCTTTAGAAAAGAGAGGTGTCGACACAGTAATTTTGGTCTCGAAACTTTGAAAGCGTGTCAACAAACAAAGACAGAACCCTATTTATGCCTTTCTGATTTTGAAGATGAACAGGCGGGACAGCTAACTTAAAATGTGTCGACACCGGCAATAAGTGTCGACACTGACTTATAATGTCTCGACACACATGTGTCGACATAAGTTTAGTCATCAGATTGTATGTGTCGACACTTGGTTATGTGTCGACACAACATAACTCGACACATAGTCGAGACTTTACTTAGAAAATACTGAGTAAAACATAAGTGTCGACACCACATTGGATGTGTCGACACCTACTTGACATGTGTCGACACTAACATTCTGAAGTGTCGACACCAACATCCTAGATGTGTCGACACTTTTTCCTGAAGTGTCGACACCACTATTCTGTGTCGACATAGACTTGTCTATGTGTCGACACCTTTTTACTTAGCCAATTTTAATTCTGTAAACTTACTCTAAGTTTATCATTTCTAGTTCAATTTTGAATCTATTGAACTTAGCTTCTTCTAAGGGCTTAGTAAACATATCAGCTACTTGATTATTAGTTTTAACATATTCTAATAAAATATCTTCTCTTTCTACATGCTCCCTAAGAAAATGATATTTAATCTCAATATGTTTTGTTCTACTATGAGATACAGGGTTATTAGCTATTGAAATAGCACTTGTAGAATCACAGAAAAGTGGAGTTCTACTTACCTGAAATCCATAGTCCTCTAGCTGATGTTGAATCCACAGAAGTTGAGCACAGCAACTTCCTGCAGCCACATACTCTGACTCTGCAGTGGAGATATCCACACTGGTTTGCTTTTTGCTACTCCATGAAATTATTCTCCCACCTAGGAATTGACAAGTTCCAGTAGTGCTCTTTCTATCCTCTTTGCATCCTGCAAAGTCTGCATCTGAATAACCTGTTAGATCAAAATCTCCATTCCTAGGGTACCAGAGGCCTAGATAGGGAGTGCCCTTTAGATATCTCAATATTCTTTTGACTGCTGTCAAATGAGACTCTTTAAGGCAGGCTTGATACCTGGCACAAACACATGTAGCATACATGATGTCAGGTCTACTAGCAGTCAAGTATAATAGGGAGCCAACTATCCCTCTATACAAGGTTTCATCTACAGGTTTCCCTGCATCATCCTTGCTAAGAGACATACTTGACCCCATAGGAGTCTTCATGGTGCTGGATGAATCCATACCATACTTCCTTATGAGTTCTAGGGTGAACTTGGACTGACATATGGATAAACCACTTTCAGTCTGTTTAACTTGGAGACCCAAGAAAAACTTCTGCTCTCCCATACTACTCATCTCAAACTGACCTTGCATCAGTTTTGCAAACTTCTTGCAAAGGCTGCTTTCAGTAGACCCAAATATAATGCCATCTACATATATTTGGACTAGTATAACTTTGCCTCTAGATTCCCTAAGGAATAGAGTCTTATCTATTTTCCCCCTTGAGAACTTGTTCTCAATGAGGAAACTAGATAGGGTTTCATACCAAGCCCTAAGGGCTTGCTTTAACCCATATAAAGCTTTCCTAAGTCTATAGACATGATGAGGTAGAGTTGGATCAACAAAACCTGAAGGCTGCTCCACATAGACTTCTTCCTTAAGATTACCATTTAGGAATGCTGACTTGATATCCATTTGGTAAACCTTGAATTCTTGATAGGTTGCATAGGCCAAGAACATCCTAATGGCTTCCAGTCTGGCTACTGGAGCAAAGGTTTGATCAAAGTCAATACCTTCTTCTTGCCTATATCCTTTAGCAACCAGTCTAGCCTTATTCTTAATGATGACCCCTTGTTCATCCATCTTATTCCTGTAGATCCACTTAGTTCCTATTACATTGTGGTCTTTAGGTTTAGGAACAAGTTCCCAGACCTTGCACCTCTTGAACTGATTAAGCTCTTCTTGCATTGCTTCAGCCCATTGTGGATCTTGTATTGCTTCTTCAAATTTCTTAGGTTCAACTTGAGACAGAAAGATGGAGTAGATTGCTGCATTCATGTTTCTACTCCTGGTTTGTACTCCTTGTCTTGGATCTCCAATTATCTGCTCTATTGGATGATCTCTTAGATGCCTGTTGACTGGAGGCAACCTTACTTCTGGTTGAACCACTTCAGCATCTGCATCATGCTGTACTCCTTGTAATTCTTCAGCAATTGGCACATGTAGTTCTCCCCCTGGACAACAGCTACTGTCTTCTACTTGCTGTCTTGCAACAGGCACTTCTTCTATAGTAAGCTTGTCCATTTTCTTTGTCAAACCTGTGGGGCTGCATAAACTACTAGACAACTCATTGTTAATAAGTTTAGTCTCATCAAAAACTACATGCACAGATTCTTCTACAACTTGTGTAGTCAAGTTGTAGACTCTATAAGCCTTACTATTATTGCTGTACCCAACAAAAATTCCCTCTTGGGACTTGGCAGCAAACTTAGTTAAGTAAGACTTCCCATTGTTAAGTATGAAGCATTTGCAACCAAAGATCCTAAAATAGGATAGGTTTGGTTTCCTGCCTTTCACAACTTCATAGGGGGTCTTGTTAAGCCTTTTAGTGATGGTAGCCCTATTTATAACATGGCATGCAGTATTAACTACTTCAGCCCAGAAATATTCTGGCAGTGATGTATCACTTAGTAGGGTCATATCAGCCTCTATCAAGGTTCTATTCTTCCTCTCAGCAATGCCATTTTGCTGAGGTGTTCTAGGTGAAGAGAATTCTTGAAATATCCCAAAGTCTTCACACAGTTTTGTCATGCTATCAGACTGAAATTCAGTACCATGGTCACTTCTGATTTTGACCACTGTACTATTTAGTTCATTATTAATTTGCTTGACAAAGCTATAGAAGACACTAGGTGTTTCAGATTTCTGTCTTAAGAAGAACACCCAGGAAAACCTTGAGTAGTCATCTACAACTACAAAGGTATAGACCTTCCTACCTAAGCTGTGAACTGGCATTGGACCAAAGAGATCCATATGCAAGAGGTATAAACACCTCACAGCATCTTTGTTTTCTATGCTTCTAAAGGTGGATTTAGTCTGCTTGCCCTTTTGGCAAGCTGAGCAAATACCATCTTTAACACACTTAACTTGAGGACCATTCCTCACTAACTCTTTGCTAAAGAGTTTGCTAATAGTCTTGTAGTTAAGATGGGCAAGCCTCTTGTGCCATTTGACACAATGGGAGACTGTCTCATCAGCTACAAGACAAACTGGAGAACCATTATTCTCAACCATAATGTCTAGGCAGTAGACATTCCTCTTCCTATAACCTGTCAAAATGATCTCTTGATCACTTGACCTCTTGATATGACAACCATTTTTAACAAATGAGATGTCATACCCTACATCACTTAATTGACTTATACTTATTAGGTTGTGTTTCAACCCTTTAACATAAGCCACTTGAGTAATGGTAACTAAGTTTGTACAAATGTTACCAAATCCTTTGATGATTCCTTTTTCAGAACCACCAAAGGTTACTTTTGGACCATATTTTATTGGAATATAGTCCTTGAGTAATCCTCTTGTTCCAGTCATATGTCTGGAACATCCACTGTCCAAGTACCATGTTGGGGTATGGCCACTTGGACTCACCTGCAAAACAGATTAATGAACCTTAGAACCCAAAGAATTTTTGGGTCCTTGGTACTTGTTAGTCTGCAACTTGACAAAACTCCCTGCAGGCTTTCCAACAGGTAGCTTGCAACTCACTTTGGCACTGGCATTGTGCCAACAGTCCAATGCAAAATGGCCAACCTTGCCACAGCACCAACATTCAAACTTATTGTACCTTTGCTTAGGTACAGTATTTGCTGTCTTATCTACAGCAGACTTGTTGAATGCTGGGGCTTTGCCCTTGGACTTGGACTTGGACTGCTCAGTCCTTGCAGGTCTAATAAATCCCAGTCCAGCCTTGCCTTTATGATGAACAAAATCATCAATTAAAGGTAGCACTGACTTAGGTTTAGAAAACCTAGCAACTAAGTCCTTCTCCTTCTGAAGATTGATCTCCAGACTCTTAATTTGATCATTCTTAAAAGTGATAGTCCCCATCTGAATCACTGTTATGTGTTTCAGCCTGGCTATCTCATTCAGCTTTTGATCAAATTGCTTCTCAAAATCTGTTGCAGCAGCTTTAAGATCAGCAATTTCCTTTGCCTGACTTTTGGCTAGGGACTTGCTTTTCTTGTAAGCTTGCAACAGTACCTTATATTCATCTATAAGCTGATGAATATCATCCTCAGACTCAGATACATTCTTATCACTTGATGATGATGAATCTGATTCTGAAATAGAACAAGAAACTGAATTTAAACTTGAACTTTGTACCTGACTGGGTCCTGGCTGCTCCAGGATTTTGGCACTCTCTGTCAAAGTCATTAGCCCTTTGCATTGACAGTCTTCTTGTTCATAAATAGACTCCATTAACTGCATGAATTCTTCCTCTTCTTCTTCAGCAAACAGCCCTATGTAGGCTTCAGCCTCAGACTCAGTTTCTGAGGAAGAGATATCTGATAGAGTCTTCTCCTTCTTGGCAACAAAAGACTTCTCTTTCTTGCCTTTGAAGTGAGCCTTTTTCCTGTCACCAGATTCCTTTCTCTTCTCAGGACAATCTGCAATAACATGGCCCTGTCTATTGCAGAAATAGCACACTATCTTTGAACCAGTTGCCTTGCTTGACTTTGTCCTCTTCCTGTCTTTCTTTGAAGGCTTTTTCTCCTGGTAAAAGACTTCCTTTCCCTTTGAAGAAGAAGGTCTTGACCTCCACTGTTTCTTCTTCAAGAATTTCTGAAAGTGTCTAGTGAAGGCAGCAAAGTCTTCATCACTTTCACTGCTCTCAGTCTTTGTGCTGACTGACTCATCTGATTCTGATTCAACTACCTCTGGAGGTGGAGTTGATGACTTATTCCTGCACTTTCTGGGAACTTCTGTCTTGAAAGCAACAGTTCTTTCTTTGTACTCAGTCCTTGTAGATTTCTCCTCCTCTTTCCTCACTGTCAATTGCATCTCATATGACAATAACTTGCCAAACAGTGTAGGAGGAGGAATTTCCCCCAATTTAGCCATTTCTCTTATGGCACAGATCTTGGTGTCCCAATCTTTGGTTAGGGACCTTAGGAACTTATCATTTAGTTTATAGTTACTGAACTCTCTTCCATAAGACATGAGTTCATTAACTATTCTGTAGAACTTCTTGTAGCACTCAGTTATGCTATCACCTTTTCCTTGTCTAAAACTCTCATACTCCTGATTTAGCAAGGATTTTCTATCTTGTCTCACTTCTTCAGATCCTTCCATATACACTATAAGAGTGTCCCACATCTCCTTGGCTGTCTTACAGTGTATAAGATTCTGAAATGTTGCATCATCTATGGCACTTACAATAATGTTTTGTGCCCTCTTGTCCATTGTGGCTAGGACAATCTCATCCTTAGTCATCTCAGAGAAATCCTTTGGAGTTCTCTGATTTGCATCTAATACTGAAATCTTCATGGGCACATAAGGCCCTTCCTTTACTGTGATGTAGATTCTAGGGTGTGAGGCCTCCATAAACAGCCTTACCCTTTCCTTCCAGATCCCAAAGATCTCTTTCCTGCATATGGGTAATTTCATGGAACCCAATTCCTTGTGATTCTCAGAGGAACCCATGTTTCTTGATTTTCTTGAATTTCTTGAATCTGTATTTTGCCTTACACTGAATCTGCCAAACAGGATCTCCTCAGACTGTTAGTCCTTTTTGAGGAACCTGGCTCTGATACCACTTGAAAGATATGGTACCTAAACACCTAGAGGGGGGTGAATAGGTGACCTAATCTGTTTTAAACTTTAATGGCAGCAAATAGTTAATATCACAGATTTCTAACTATTCGATCACAGCAAACACACAGCATACACAGCAACAATCACAGCACAGCACAGTAGACACAGTGGTTTATAGTGGTTCCCCAAGATATGGGTACATCCACTTTCCCCCTTCGCCTATCTAGCAGTGTACTAGATTCGGCCAAACTCCTCCACTGTCTCAGAACCCAAATTGGTTCCTACACCTCAGGCCCAAAGCCCTACAACTCAGCTTTCTCCCAAAGCCTACACTCAGCCACAAAGGCCTACACTCAGTCAATCAAGGCCTACACTCAGCCAACCAAGGCCTACACTCAGAGATCTCAATCTCCTACACTCAGGCTCTCAAGCCCTACCCTCAGCCTTTATAATTATAGGCTTACAATTCACTCAGATCCAAAGGATCCTACAAGTTAAAAATGTATTACAAATATTAACTCAACAACTCAGAAATAAAAGAGGGGAGTTGAGAGTTTCTTGATGAGTTCTTGGAAGAACTCAGCTGGATTCAATCTGACTTAGCTTTCTTCAAAGCTTCTTGAGTAGAACTGAATAAGAATGAATCCTCCTGCAGTTGATCCTTGACCTCTGCCACTTAGAATTCAGAATGAATCTGAATCCTTCTTCTCAGCCTAGTTCCAACGGCTGATTTCTTCGATGGAGCCCTCTCTCTCCAACTTCTTAGATCTGCACTTGGACTGCAAGATCTTCTTGTGTTGATACTCTGTTTACCACATTAATAACTTGTTTTTCAACAATCTGAACTTTTTATCAACAACAGTTTCTGTAAACTGTAGGTGCCTATTTATAGGCCTTCTTCATGGTAACCGGCTGGTCCGGTTCATAACTGACTTCTGACATCTCTGACAGTAGCTATAGACTGGCTGGAACGGCAGCTGTCAAGTCATCCAGTCATTTCTTGAAAATCTCTAACTGTCTGAAAGTGTCGAGACTTTCTGTCTTTAAGTGTCGACACTTATAGTCCAAGTGTCGACACATGCTGTGTAAGTGTCGACACAAGTCTACAAGGTGTCGACACAACTCCTTGTATGTCTCGACGCAGATTCTTCTTCAGGCGTCGACACTGAAATTGAGTGTCGACACAAGTACTTGATCTTTTATCTGTAGCTGAATTCTTCTAAGTGTCGACACATCACCTTTGTGTCGACACAACTTCTTGTGTTGAATCTGTCAAGTGTCGACACTGCTTCTTGGTGTCGACACATAGTCTTCTATGTTGATACTTGCTCAGTGTCGACACAGCTCCTTGTGTCGACACTTGATTCTTCTGTTGAGACTTCAACTGAGTGTCGACACATTCCCTTAGTGTCGACACTTGTACTTAGAATATTTTGTTGATAATTATGTTCTTTGCTAAGTGTCGACACAGCTCCATGTGTCGACACTTTCTTCAAGTGTAGAGTCTTCAGCTTAGTGTCGACACATTGTGCTGGGTGTCGACACTTACTTCATGTGTTGACTCTTCTGGTTGTGTGTCGACACATTGTGCTAGGTGTCGACACATACTTCAAGTGCTGACTCATCTGTTGAGTGTCGACACATTGTGCTGAGTGTCGACACTTGTACTTGGTCTCAGCTAACTTCTGCTGAGTGTCGACACAGCTCCAAATGTCGACACTTTCTGGTGTAGACACAGTTCTTCTAGGTGTCGACACAGCTCCTTGTGTTGACACAGCTTTTCTGCATTCTTCTTCACTGAGTGTCGACACAGCTCCTTGTGTCGACACTTTCTGTCTGGTGTTGACTCTGCATCCCAGGTGTCGACACAATGACTCCAAGTGTCGATACTGCTTGTCTGGGTGTCGACACAAGCTTTCTTGAGTGTCGACACTTTCCCTCTGGGTGTCGACACATGGACTTAGAAACTTTTTGCTTCAGTCCAGTAATTACTTAACCTGCACAAGTAAACTCAACATACATCAAATACATTATGATGTATATCATTGAGTTGGGTGAGGCTTCTTCAAATCAGGTACATTTGACCAATGTACCCAACACTTTATATATCTCAAAATTCTTTTTCAGAAAACTAGATGAGATTTGTTGGAACACCATATTACTAATTTGGGTCAGGATCACTATGTCTCTAGGAAACCTGTTTTTGATCTCCTGTATAGATCTAAAGGTCAATTAGAATTGTGTCTAAGGGTTAGAAGTCTAGGTTTGAAAGCTGCCCTCAAGACCAAGGATTTTCAGTTTGAGACTAAGTCTTATCATCGAGCTCAGTACGACGAATCGTCGAACTCCAATCGACGATCGTCTAGCTCAACTTCGACAGATTGTTGAACTCCATTCGACGATCGCTGAGCTCAACTTCAACAAATCGTCGAACTCCATTCGACGATCTGCGAGCTCAGTTCAACGATCTTGACTCAGTATTGGTTCTCTATCTCTGAGCTCAGTTCGACGATCTTTGAGCTGAAATCGACGATCTCTGTTGCTGTATAAGTCCAAATCGCTGAGCTCAGTTTGACGGTAGCAGAGCTCAGTTCGACGTTTTTCTGAAGACTTTAAGGATTTTTCAAGATTCAAACTCAGAACAGTTAAGGAGTTATTCAGCAATTAATTCAGAAGATTTTCTAGCCGTTTTCATTTATTCTGGACCAAGTTTCAAGGGATTATCAAGGAATGTTTCTTTGGACTTTCCCCCAAAAGACATTTGCAATTAAGGATGCAATTAATGACAGGCTAACTGCTATTCTTGACAGACGATGATTTTCTGTTCAGAACCAAGGGAATAAAATATAAGATTTTTTTTGAATCTCTCCATTAATCACTCAGAACACAGACCAGAAGAGACAATACAGATAAGAAGAACAAGAACAAAACATTCTCTGTCTCAAAGTATTCATACAAGAACACACATCCAAGGAGATCAAATCTTCTGAAATCTTCTGATCTCTTGTGATTCAAGTGTTCAAGGCCAACATCTTTCAAGACTCCAAACACCTAACATTTCAACTGTTGCTGAAATCATCATTTGTTGGAGATCAACTTATGAAGGCCTATCACCCTACAACAAAGCTTCATTTCCTGAACATCTCAAGAACTCAGGGGGAGCTTTGACAACATAAAATCCACATAGTCTTCTCAGCTATTTTGAGAAAGAGAAGACTTCCATAACTCTCTCATCCCTATCTCTGTAAAGGGTTTTTCAAACTCCCTTCAAATGTTTGTGCTTGGTTTTTGAGCACCTTGTCAAAAGCTCATTGGTGGCAAGACACCTGATCAAAAAATCTGATTTGGTTTTTGAGCACCTTATCAAAAGCTCATTGGTGACCAGGACACCTGATCAACTCATCCTGCAGTGGATTCCTACCTATGGTGGTAGAAGAGTGGATGTACCCAAGTTTAGGGGAACCACTATAGCTCCTTATGTCTTCTGGCTTGCTTGTCTTTATCTTTTGTTTCTGGCTGTGATTGTTTTGTGATTAGTTTAGATCTGTGATTAATTTCTGTTGTAGGTTATTTTGTGATTAGATTTAATAGTTGCTTCCCTGTTCACTCAGATTACAACAATTGTTGTAAAAAGTTTTCAAGCACCATATACTCTATTTACCCCCCCCCCTCTAGAGTATATCAGATCTAGCTGCACTTTCAAATGGTATCAAAGCGAGGTTGGTTAAACATACCACACCTTGGTGGTTGCACAGGCTAACACCTGAACCCAAAGATTCCTAGTTAGATCTGTTTTCTTTTGAGTTTATTATTAGATTTTGTTTTCACAAATCATGGCCCAAAACAAAGATTATGCTAGCACCAGACCTCCAATGTGTAATCTATCCAAGTTTGCACTTTGAAAAGCAAGGATTAGATTATACATGAATTCTATTGACGAGGATATTTTTAATTCTGTTTTGACAGTTTGTCCAAGACCTCCAGAGAACTCAGGTACAAATGCTGTTCCACCCCCATCAGGAACAGATGCTGATAACAAGAAGTGGAACGTAGCTGATGCAAAGGCTATGAACATCTTAGCCCAGACCATGTCTGATGACATCTTTCAAAAGGTGGCTGAATGCAATTCAGCAAAGGAAATCTGGGATAAACTCTCTGAAATAGTCTCAGGCTCAGCTGATGAGAGAAAGGACAGGAGATCACACCTCATATCTCAATATAAGAATTTCAAGAAGGGAGAAGCTGAGTCAGTTGGAGATATGTACAATAGACTCAGTCTGATAGTCAGTGAACTCAGGACTTTGGATAAGGAGATATCACTGACTGAACTTAATGACAAAATTCTAATGTGCTTCCCTAGCACTTGGGATTCAAGAATCTAGACAATCAAGGATGCCAAAAGCTTGAATGAGATCACCACAGAAGCTATTTTGGGCAAGCTCAAATCTTATGAGCTACTAATAAAATATAGAGAAGAAGAGCAGAAGGCTGCATCACCAGCCACAAGAAAAGAGAAGACAATAGCCTTCAAAGCAACTGAAGATCAACCTGAAGAAAAAGTCACAGGCAATGATGAACTGCTCAGTTTATTGGCCAAAAGATTCTACAAGATGGCCAGAAAGAACTTCAGAAAGAGATCATACAAGGAGCATTATAAGCCAAGGTATGATAAGTCTAATAATAAGGAAATTGTCTGCTTTGGTTGCAGGAAACCAGGGCACATTGTACCTGACAGTCCAGAGAACAAAAATAAGGACAAAAGTGACAAGAAAGAAAGAAGAAAGGAGAAAGACTTCAAGAGGAATGGCAATGGCAAACCCTCCTCAAGCAAAAATAAACACACAAGGAAGGGATTTGTTGCTGAATCCTGGAGTGAAACTGAAGAGGAGTCAGAAGCCACATCCAGCTCCAGTGATGATGAAGATGATGGAGAAGAGAAGGAGTTCTGCATGATGGTAATTGATGTCTCTCAACATAATTCAGATGAAGAAGACTCAGAGTCAGATTCAGAGACTCAACTTGAAGAAGACCAAGTAATTAGTTCATTTGATTTCAATTCAGAGGACATTAAATCTGAGTTTAAAGCATTATGTTTAGACTTGCTAAAATTTGAGAAGGAAATTATTTCTCTCAGAAATCTTTTATCTGAACATAATACCTTAAAGTCAGAAAACCTCAAACTCTCTCAGGAGTTGGAGTGCTGTAGGGAACAGATAGTTTCACTAAAAGGTGAGCTATCTGAGTCCAAGAAGCTTGAAGAATCCCTTAATGGGAGAAGTATCAAGCTGATGGACATCACAAGCACAGTGAAGTCCAGATTTAATAGTACACTGGGCTTGGGTGCTTCATCCAGCCAACCCATAGTTCTAACAACCCCAATCAAGTTCATTTCTAACAAAGGGAAGGGAGTTGTAGAGGTAGCTAGGAAAAATTCTGATCTTCCTAAGAAAACTAAGTCCCAGCAGAAATCGCCGAACGGAGCTCGGCGATCGCTGAACGCAGATCGACGATCTCAGGCAAAATCGTCGAACTCAGGTCGACGATCTCTAATTCCTGAACTCTGCCATAGTCGACCGTCGAACGGAGCTCGACGATCTGACCCAAGATCGTCGAACGCAGCTCCACGATCGTCGAACAGAGATCAGAGCTCTGGAAACACTTTCAAGGGCAAATCAAAATCCAATACTAGGGGTCCTACATCCCAAATCTTTAACCCTTATACTGAATGGATAATACCCCCAAGGAGATATCATCGTGAAGGTTATAAGAGTCAACCTGGGATGTCCTTTATTTCTGAGTTTAAAGGTTATCAACCTAGGCCCAAGGTAAACTGGGTCAAAAACAAATGAATTATTTTATGTGCAGGTGAAGACCTATCCAACATCAAACCAGCAATGGTACTTGGATAGTGGGTGCTCTAAGCACATGACAGGAAACAAGGACAACCTCACAACCTTTAGAGCCAAGCTTAGACCCAAAGTTATCTTTGGTGATTCAAACTTTGGACAAACTAGAGGATATGGTGCAGTCCAGATTGGATCAGTAACATTCAAGAAGGTAGCTTATGTGGAAGGACTGAAGCACAACTTAATAAGCATCAGTCAGCTGTGTGATGAAGGCTACCAGGTGACCTTCAGCAAAGCATTATGCAAGATCAAGTCAGAGGACAACACAACTGTGTTGATAGGTAAAAGGAAAGGTAATATCTATCTAGTAGATTTTCTTTCAACATATGTAGATATTTGCCTGTTCAATTCTATCTGTAGACCTAATATTTTATGGCATAAGAGACTAGGACACTTAAACCTTAGCTATCCAAGGACAACCTTGTTAGAGGACTACCTTCTGGCCCCTACAAGAAGGAAGGACTCTGCAAGGCTTGTCAATTAGGCAAGCAAACTAAAAATAGTTTTAAGTCACTTAATAAGAGTGATTCACCTAGGATATTGTATCTGTTACACATGGATCTTTTTGGACCCATCACAGTACAAAGCCTAGGAGGGAAATCTTATACCTTAGTAGTTGTAGATGACTTATCTAGATTCACATGGGTGTTCTTTCTGAGGAAGAAGTCTGATAACTTTAAGTGTTTGACAGAGTTTCTCAAATGCATACAGATTGAGTTCAATACTCACATTGCCCTGATCAGAAGTGATCATGGGACAGAGTTTGATTCTCTTCTTATGCAAGAGTTCTGTCAGAGTGAAGGGATCAGGCATACTTTCTCAGCTCCTAGAACTCCTCAACAAAATGGGGTAGCTGAAAGGAAAAATAGAACCCTTATTGAATTTGCCACTACATTGTTGTCAGATGCTCACCTTCCTCTATCCTTTTGGGCAGAGGCAATGAACACCTCCAACTATGTGCTGAATAGAAGTTTGATACATAAGTAAAGGGTAAGACTCCCTATGAATTACTCAAATGGAAGAAACCTAAAGTTGATTATTTTAGAGTTTTTGGTTGTATTTGCTATATACATAATAATGACAAGAGATATTTAGCAAAATTTCAAGCTAAAGCTGATGAAGGAGTGTTTTTGGGATACTCCATGATCAGTAAGGCTTATAGGGTTTATAATAAATCATCTCTAAAAATTGAGGAATCTGTTCACGTATCATTTGATGAATCTAACATGTCTTTCAAGGCGAAGAACACTTCTACCATAGAACCTTTGCAGGAACATTCTCTTGTTGAAGATTTGAACAAGTTACAGGTCACTCAAAAGGATGAAAGTAGTGAAGATGAATAAAGCATTCAACATACTGAAGAGAAACAACTTGAAGAGCCAGCTATTGTATCACAAGAGGAAATAACAACATAGGTTGGTGAACAATCAACACCCCCTGTTGATATAGTAACATCAAGAGACCATCCAATTTCCCAAATAATTGGAGACATCTCAGCTGGTGTGCAAACCAGAAATCAGGTCAACCAAAACCTGTTGCACACTAGCTTCCTATCTCAAATTGAACCTCAGTCCATTCAAGATGTAGAGCAAGATCCACACTGGATCATTGCAATGCAAGAAGAGTTGCATCAATTTGAAAGGAACAAAGTTTGTGAACTAGTGCCAAAGCCTAAGGATCACTCCATTGTTGGAACAAAGTGGGTGTTCAGAAACAAACTGGATGATCAAGGAGTAATTGTAAGGAACAAGGCAAGGCTAGTTGCTCAAGGATACTCTCAAGAAAAAGGCATAGACTATGACCAGACTTTTGCACCAGTTGGAAGATTGGAAGCCATCAGAATATTTTTAGCTTATGCAACACATAAAGGATTCAAGGTATATCAGATGGATGTCAAAAGTGCATTTCTAAATGGAGACATCAAAGAAGAAGTATATGTCAGATAACCTCCAGGTTTTATCTCTCCAACTTATCCTGATTATGTTTTTAGGTTGAACAAAGCATTATATGGTCTCAAGCAAGCTCCTAGAGCATGGTATGAGACCCTAGCATGCTTTCTTTTGGAAAATGGATTTATAAGGGGTAGAGTAGACCAAACTCTTTTCATTAGAACCCATAAGTCCCATACCCTACTAGTACAGATTTATGTAGATGATATTATTTTTGGTTCTACTGATTCAAAATTGTGCAGAAGGTTCTCCAACCTAATGCATTCTAAATTTGAAATGAGTGGCATGGGTGAGCTATCCTTATTCCTAGGATTGCAAGTCAAACAACATGTTGAAGCCATCTTTATTTCTCAAACCAAGTATGTAAATGAATTGGTTAAGAAATTTGGTATGTCTGAAGCATCTTGCATGAAAACACCCATGCCTACCAATGCTGTATTGGATGCTGATGAACATGGGAAACCTGTTGATCAAACAACATATAGAGCAATGATTGGCTCTTTAGTGTACCTTATAGCTAGTAGACCAGATATAATGTTTGCTACATGTATATGTGCTAGGTTCCAAGTAAGCCCTAGAGAGTCACACCTAACACTCTTAAAGAGGATTCTCAGGTATGTTAAAAGTTGTCCAAATCTAGGTCTCTGGTATCCAAAAGATTCAGCATTTGATTTAACTGGATTTTCTGATGCTGACTATGCTGGATGCAGAATTGACAGGAAAAGCACCAGTGGAACTTATCAATTCCTTGGTGACAGACTTGTCTCTTGGTTTTGTAAGAAACAAACTTTTGTGTCAACTTCAACTGCTGAAGCTGAATATATGGCTGCAGGCAGTTGCTGTTCACAAATATTGTGGATTCAAAACCAACTCCTAGACTATGGCTACAACTTAGAGAAGTCTAAAATCTTTTGTGATAACACCAGTGCTATTTCTATAGCTCAAAATCCAGTCCTCCATAGTAGGACAAAACACATAGAAATTAGGCATCACTTCTTAAGGGATAATGTTGAGAAGAATAAAATTGAACTGCAATATATCCCAACTGATTTACAAAGGGGAGATATTTTCACCAAGCCCTTGGATGAAAAGAAACACACCTTCTTCCTAAATCAGTTAGGAATGTTAGATGGAGGAAGTCTAAAATAATATCCAAGATTTTAAAAGTTTAAAAATTGACCAAGACTAGGCAAACATCTTGATTTTTCTTAGTGTCTAGAGTGTTTTTCTAGTCTCTGAACTGCGCTCGACGATTTTCCCCAGATCGTCGAACGGAGATCGACGATTTCCGAAATCGTCGACCTGAGTTCAGCGCTTCTCAGATAGTATGAACTATCTCTTCGGTAAATGATCGTCGAATGGCGCTCGACGATTTTGTTCTCTGAACGATCGTCGAACAGAGCTCGACGCTCTCTAATATCGTCGAACGGAGATCGACGATATTGAAGACTCTTCAGATTCCTTTAGAAGCACCGATCGTCGAACTGAGTTCAACGATCTTTCCTTTTCTGCGTCGAACCCTAATATAAAATTCATTTTTCGCCGTCGTTCTCCTTTTGCGCTTTTTGATTTCTCTGCAAAAATTCTCTTTCCCTCCAAACATTTCTACACTTGGTCGTTTTATTTGTTGATTTTTTGCAGGTAACCATGGTCGTTTTTGTTGTTGTTCTTGTCGCAATGAAATTTGATGTCGGCTTTGACATTGACATGGAATCCTTCAGCACTACTGATCAAGTCTTTCAAGATATTTTGGAACTCTTCAAGGAGCAGAAACTTGCTACAATCATGACCACCAGGATCAAACTTGCTGCTGATGAAATTAAGGAGTGGGTCTACACTGCCCATAACTAGGATCAAAACACTATAGTTGGATCAATTTCTGGCACTCAGGTACCCTTGACCCCAACCATTCTGACAGAAGTTTTTGAGCTAAGTTCTGGTAGAGATTCTGCTGATCTGTCTGGAGAGGAATTTGCTGATTTGCTTGCAAGAATGGGTCACTCTGAGGCTAACCCTAGCAAGCTGCTGAAGAAGAACCTAGCTGTGGAGTACAGGTTCTTGGCTGATATAGTTGGCAAGATTTTGTTGGCTAAGCACTCAGCACATGATACCATTTCTAGGTATCAGCTATGCTTAATGGGAGCCATAGTGGACAAGAAACAGTTGAACTGGGGAGAGGTCTTCTTTGACCTGATTAAAAAGAAAATTAATAAGAATTTTGTGAATTTTGTGAGGATTCTAGGCCTCTTTCTGCAGAACAGATGCCCTACTCTGCTTGTATCATCTGGGATACATATTAATGCATTTAAGAGATTGTCCTGTGCCCTATTTGGTAAATGGGACAGGCAGATCATAAAGCCCAACAGGCCTTCTGCAAGCACACCTTCAGGCACCAGGACTGTAATAGTCACTTCCCCTCAAGTCTCTGGCCCTGCAGATGACTTGCTTGCTGTTGCTTCTCCTCCTCCTACTCCAATTCCATCTCCTCCAGTTTCATCCTCCATTAAAACTCCATCCACAATTATCATCTCCAGCCCATCTCCAACATCAATACCTTCTCCAACATCTATACCATCTCCAATTCTAACTCTACCAACAACAGAAGAAATCTTCCATCCCTTATATTCCTACTCTCAAATAGACATTGCCACATCACCCTCCATTCCCTCCTTCAATCTTATTGATGATTCTTTCATGGATGACTCACCCTCATCTCCTCCTGAGCTACCCTCCTCATCAACATCTTACCAGGAACTTCTACAAGAGATCATTGATCAACCCAACTTCACACCCTCTATATCAATCCCACTGTCTTCCATCTCCACTATACCCACACCTCAACCACCACTCCTACCATCCACCAGCTCTCCACCACCATCACCAGTAGCTCCACCTCCATCCTCTACCTCTGCTCACATCCCTGTTGAGCAAGTAGATCTTCCAGCCCTAGCTGACAGGATATATGAACTGCTAGCCCCCAGGCTATCTCTTCTATTGGAGACCTCCTTGGCTCCATTACTTGAGTCAGTGGAAGCCCTTTCTGCCAGGCTATCCTCCCTCTTCCCTCAGGCAACCCATTCATCAGTGTGCCTTGATCCAACCTTATCTGAATCTAGGTAGGGGGAGATGCCTTATGAAGTGAGCTTGCCTGTTGTTTCTTCAGTTATTGTTGCTGCTGCTGTTGTTCTTCCTCAAGCTCCAGTTCCACCTCCAGTTGCAGTCTTCCTAGTGGACATCAGGTCCTTACTTTCAGTATTTGATTCAGCTTATTTCAGTTGTCTTCCAGAGACAGTTGCAGTCCACCCCTTAGAGGATCTTTCCAACACCTCAGAGGATCTTTCCAAGGCCATTGTGCCCTTCTCTAGCTGTGACACCAGCATTATTTATTCTTTTGTCAATTCAGTATATGCTGCTGCTACTCCTGCTGAGAATTCTGTTGATGTTTCTGATGCTGCTGCCCTTCCTGCTGAAAGTTTTGTTGATATTATTGCTGATGCTGCTGATGAGTTAATCTCTAAGGATATGCAGATGACAGAGGCACATGATTTTGAGCCTTCTGTGTTTGCTGATGATATTCCTTATGTTGCTGATATTGTTGTATCTGCAAGTGTTTTATCTAAAACTGTTGCTGCCCCAACTGCTGATATTACTGCTGCTATACCTTCTATGAGTGCTGCTCCAGAACTTTCTGTGTCTGTTGTTATTACTGCTACAACTTCTGTGTCTGTTGCTACTGCTACTGCTTTAACTTCAATTGCTACAAGTGCTGTATCTGCTGCTCCAACCACTGCTGTTTCATCTGTTTCAACCCAGCTTCAGAAAGAATTGATGAAAAAGATTGATGATCTATATGATAAGCAAAGTTCTGAAAGTGATGAGTTCAAGACTGATTCTGATGACTCCTCTGCCACTATTGCCAAAAAGAGAAAGGCAAGGAGCAAATCCATGAAAAGAGTACCTCCAGCCAAAGTCAAGGACAATAATGACATTCCATATTACATTCTTCATGACTGCCCCATAACTGAGCACTGGATGCAGTATTCAAAGAACCAACTTAAAGCCATGAAGAAAAAGAGGAAGTATGAAAAAGGATCTTCCCAGTTTCATCATTCTCATCCTCCTCCACCACCTCCTCCTGATGCAGGTGCAGGTGGAAGCTCAGCTGCTCAACCTCATGCTAAAAGCCTAACCCCCTATCAGCCACATGCAAGATCATATAATAGTGGAAGCCAGTCTAGAGGTTCTCAATCTAGAAGAGGAAACTATAGAGGAAATCAAAGGGAAGTCCAGGTTTATTCAAAAGGTTATTCAAGACAACATCCTTACTCCAAGGAAGGACAAACCTCATCAGACACAACCTCAGGTCCTTTTCCCTATAAGCTGAAGGAAGTAGTTTCATCCAGGCCTCCTCAGGATAATCCATCCAATAGATATGAGCCACCAGTGCCCTTTGAAGATCCTGAAAATAATCCAACTGCTTGGACTGCCAGGATGAAAGAGCTTGCTGTACTGGACGAAATTAAGAAAGCTAAAGAGCAAGGCAGAGACTCCTCCAACATCACTACATTGTCTGAACAGAGAAAGAAAGAATTGGAAAGATATGCTTCAAGCAAATTCTTTGATTCTGATAGATATATGGAGCTGCATCCTGAAGCTGTAGTTCCAAGGCCCAAACAGCCAACCTCTTTAGGTGCAGTAGATGACACAAGATCCAAAAAGGAAGCTCTAAACCCCAATAGAGAAATCAAACTTATAAAGAGCAAGGTGAAGAAATAACTATGTAAGGTGTCAATCATTTTGATTTCTGATTTCTGTCTGGGATGATATATATTTGTGGTTCTGCTATGTCCTTCTTATTTCTTTTCTGCATTGCTGCTTTGTATGTTGTTATTTAATTTTTCCAAGTTCTGTAAATAGTAATCTTAACCCAAATAGGGGGAGATTGTTGGAACACCCTATTACTAATTTGGGTCAGGATCACTATGTCTCTAGGAAACCTGTTTTTGACCTCCTGTATAGATCTAAAGGTCAATTAGAATTGAGTGTAAGGGTTAGAAGTCTAGGTTTGGAAGCTGCCCTCAAGACCAAGGATTTTCAGTTTAAGACTAAGTCTTATCGTCGAGCTCAGTATGACGAATCGTCGAACTCCAATCGACGATCGTCTAGCTCAACTTCGACATATCGTCGAACTCCATTCGACGATCGCTGAGCTCAACTTCAACAAATCGTCGAACTCCATTCGACGATCTGCGAGCTCAGTTCGACGATCTTGACTTAGTATTGGTTCTCTATCTCTGAGCTCAGTTCGACGATCTTTGAGCTCAGATCGACGATCTCTGTTGCTGTATAAGTCCAAATCGCTGAGCTCAGTTCGACGATAGCAGAGCTCAGTTCGACGTTTTTATGAAGACTTCAAGGATTTTCAAGATTCAAATTCAGAACAGTTAAGGAGTTATTCAGCAATTAATTCAGAAGATTTTCTAGCCGTTTTCATTTATTCTGTACCAAGTTTCCAAGGAATTATCAAGGAATGTTTCTTTGGACTTTCACCTAGAAGACATTTGCAATTAAGGATGCAATTAATGACAGGCTAACTGCTATTCTTGACAGAGGATGATTTTCTGTTCAGAACCAAGGGAATAAAATATAAGATTTTTTTTGAATCTCTCCATTAATCACTCAGAACACAGACCAGAAGAGACAATACAGACAAGAAGAACAAGAACAAAACATTCTCTGTCTCAAAGTATTCATACAAGAACACACATCCAAGGAGATCAAATCTTCTGAAATCTTCTGATCTCTTGTGATTCAAGTGTTCAAGGCCAACATCTTTCAAGACTCCAGACACCTAACATTTCAGCTGTTGCTGAAATCATCATTTGCTGGTGATCAACTTCTGAAGGCCTATCACCCTACAACAAAGCTTCATTTCCTGAACATCTCAAGAACTCAGGGGGAGCTTTGACAACATAAAATCCACATAGTCTTCTCAGCTGTTTTGTGAAAGAGAAGACTTCCATAACTCTCTCATCCCCATCTCTGTAAAGGGTTTTTCAAACTCCCTTCAAAAGTTTGTGCTTGGTTTTTGAGCACCTTGTCAAAAGCTCATTAGTGGCAAGACACCTGATCAAAAAATCTGATTTGGTTTTTGAGCACCATATCAAAAGCTCATTGGTGCCCAGGACACTTGATCAACTCATCCTGGAGTGGATTCCTACCTAGGGTGGTAGAAGAGTGGATGTACCCAAGTTTAGGGGAACCACTATAGCTTCTTGTATCTTCTGGCTTGCTTATCTTTATCTTTTTTTTCTGGCTGTGATTGTTTTGTGATTAGTTTAGATCTGTGATTAATTTCTGTTGTAGGTTATTTTGTGATTAGATTTAATAGTTGCTTCCATGTTCACTCAGATTACAACAATTGTTGTAAAAAGTTTTCAAGCATCATATACTCTATTCACCCCCCCCCCTCTAGAGTATATCAGATCTAGCTGCACTTTCAAGATTCTTTAGGGTTCACTTGGAACTTAGCACAAAGGCATGTGGCAAACATGATATCAGGTCTACTAGCTGTAAGATATAATAGGGACCCAACAATGCCCCTATATAATTTCTGGTCAACAGGTTTCTCATGTGGATCAGAGTCTATTACAGCATTTGTAGCCATAGGTGTTTTCTTTGTTGAGTCATCAGCCATCCCAAACTTTTTGATAAGCTCTTTTGCATACTTGCTTGGGAGATGAAGATGTCATCAGTGAGCTGCTTCACTTGGAGACCAAGGAAGTAGGAGAGCTCACTCATGCTACTCATTTCAAATTTGGAATGCATGTGGTCAGAGAACCTCTTGCACAATTTGGAATCAGTAGAACCAAATATGATGTCATCCACATATATTTGTACTAATAATATTTGCTCCTTATGATGTCTAGTGAAAAGTGTCTTATCTACTATGCCTCTAATGAACTTATGCTTTTGACAAAAAGCTAGCTAAGGTCTCATACCAAGCTCTTAGAGCTTGCTTTAGACCATGGAGGGCTTTATGCAATTTAAAAACATAAGAGGGGTGAGTTGGAGAGACAAAACCTAGAGGTTGTTCAACATAAACCTCTTCTTTTAGTACTCCATTCAGGAAAGCACTCTTCACATTCATTTGATAGACCTTGAATTTCTTGATGGCTGCACAGGTAAGGAATATTCTGATTGCCTCTAACCGTGACACAGGTGCAAAGGTTTGGTCATAATCTATTCCTTCCTCTTGCCTATATTCTTGAGCAACAAGCCTAGCCTTATTTCTCACAATCACTCCTTGGGCATCTAGCTTATTTCTGTAAACCCATTTGGTTCCAATTACTGGGTAGTTTTGGGGTCTTTGAACCAAATTACAAACTCTATATCTCTCAAACTAGTTTAATTCCTCCTGCATAGCAATGATCCAGTGGGGATCTTGCTCTGCATCATGGATGGATAGAGGTTTAACCTAAGAGAGAAAATATGCATGCACCAAATCTTGGTTGAGTTGATGCCTTGTTTGTACAGCTGCTGATATGTCTCCAATCACTTGAGATCTAGGGTGATCCCTTAGTGTGACAAGATCAGTGGGTGGAGTTGGTTCTGCAATAGCAGCAGGAACTAATTCCACTTATGGAATTATGTTTGCTGTTGAGGGAAGATCAATTCCTTCAGTGCTTTCATCTTCACTTTCTTCAATAACTTGTGAAGAAGGATGTGTTGGAACCTCTTGGGTGAGGTTAAGTCCATCCAAACTCTCACACAAGTGAGGTACCTGGAAAGTGTTTTTGGTAGAAATCTCATTCTCCTTGCAAGACGTGTTAGCTTCATCAAACGTAATATGAATAGATTGTTCAATTTTTAGTGATGATTTATTAAAAACCCTATAGGCTTTGCTTACTTGAGAATATCCTAGAAAGATTCCCTCTTCGGCCTTAGCCTCAAACTTTCTAATGTATCTTTTATTGTTGCTGTGAATATAACATATACATCCAAATACTTTAAAATAGTTTATTTTAGGTTGCTTCGTTTTAAGCAATACATAGTGAGTCCTGTTCTTTAGTTTATATATAAGGCTTCTGTTCAGGACATAATTTGTAGTGTTTACAGCCTCTGCCCAAAAGGTTAGTGGCATGTAAGCATCGACAAGTACTGTACCTGCAGCTTCAATTAGTGTCCTATTTTTCCTTTCAGCTACCCCATTTTGTTGGGGAGATCTAGCAGCTGAGAAGTAGTGTCTGATACCTTCCTTCTCACAGAACTCATGCGTAAGAAGAGACTCAAACTCTGTGCCATGATCACTTTTAATCAATGCAATATGAGTAGAGAACTCAATCTGTATGGTCCTAAGAAAATCTATAAGAACCTTAAAGGTATCTGACTTAGATCTCAGAAAGGACATCCAAGTGAACCTTGAGAAGTCATCCACTATAACTAAGATGTAGGATTTCCCTCCTAGGCATTGCACAACAATGGGTCCAAAGAGATCCATGTGTAGCAAATACAAAATCCTAGGTGAATAACTTTTATTAACAGATTTAAAACTAGATTTAGTTTGCTTGCTTAGTTGACAAGACCTGCAAAGGCCTTCCTTCTTGTAGGTACCAGAAGGTAAACCTCTAACAAGGTTGTCTTTTGATAGAGTAGCAATGTTTTTCAAGTTTACATGACCTAGCCTTTTATGTCGTAAATCATTTTGATTACTAGTTATATTAAGTAAGCAAATATCATAATTGGCAGAAAGAAAATCAACTAAGTATATGTTACCTTGTCTATTCCTAATTAAAACAGTTTGATTTTCCTTATTAGTAATAGTGCAAGAAGAAGAGTTAAAGTGTACCTGATAACCTTCATCACATAACTGACTTATGGAGATGAGATTATGCTTGAGTCCTCTGACATATGTCACTTTCTTGAAAGTGACTGCTCCAATATTCACTTCTCCAAAACTTTCAGACTGGCCACATTTTGAATCACCAAAGATAACCTTTGGTCCCAGCTTGGACTTATAGTTGGTTAAGATGTCCTTGCTGCCAGTCATATGTTTGGAGCACCCACTGTTCAGGTACCATGTTTTATTATTTACTGGATAGCTCTTCACCTGCAATGAAAAACAATTAATTGTTCTTGACCTAGGTTACCTTGGGTCCTTTGTATTGTTGATATGCAAAACTAGATATAATAGAGAATTCTGGTTGAGATTTATATCCTAGAGGGTGATATCTTCTAGGTGATATTACCCAATCAGCTGCAGGTTTAAATGGTTTTCTAGAATTATTAGAGTTACAGTTATAATTAACATTCATGTTAAGTCTTTCTGGGTTCGACGAATTTCGGTAAGTTCGTCGACCAGAGTTCGACGAATTGGGTTGAGATCGTCGATCTCTGCCTAGAGAATGAACATATTCATTTTCTATGCCCCATGTTCGTCGACCTCTGCTCGACGAACCATACAAAGTTCGTCGATCATAGTTAGATGAATAATTATAGATATAGTTTGCGTTCAGCATTCGTTGAGTGGGGTTCGACGAACTGGCAACATTTCGTCGATCTGAGTTCAAAGAATTCTGATGAACCTTATTTTTACTTGTGGTTTTCTGATTTTTGTTGTTTTGACCTATTGATTTTAGAATATGTTCTTTGGTTTGTTTATAGTTTATTATTTCATTCCCTTTTGCAGAAACAAATTTAATGGGGGTAGTCAGAATATTTTTCTTGAGTATGGGGGGCAAACTTGATGAAGCACCCAAGCCCAGCTTGCCATTAAGCCTGGCATTTACAGTGCTTGTGATGTCCATCAACTTGAGGCTTCTCCCATTGAGAGTTTCCTCAAGTTGTTTAGTCTCACATAACTCATTTTTTAATAATATGATTTGTTCATTAGCTAGAGTTAATTCATCCTTTAACTTATTGTTTTCAGAATTAACATTTTCTAGGTTTCCTAATTTTTCCCTAAGAGTCTTGATTTCCTATTCTGAGTTAATTAAATCTATGCACATGGTTTTGAATTCAGATTTAAATGAATCAGAACTGTAATCAAAAGAAGATAATACCTGATCAGCTTCAGATTCTGAAGCTTCTTCATTGTCTGAATCTTCTTCTTCTGAATGGCTTCTGGAGGCATCAATGCCCATTAGGCAAACTTCTTTAGCCCTTGCCTCTTCTTCATCTTCATTGGAGCTGGAAGATGTTGATTCATCCTTAGTCTCACTCCAGGATTGAGCCACAAAGCCTTTCTCCTTCTTCTTGTATTGGCTAGAGGAAGGCGTGCTGTTGTGCTGTCTTCTGGTATCTTTCTCTCTTCTATTTTCCTTCTTCTGATTCTCTGGACACTCAGAGATGAAGTGTCCAGGTTTCCTCCAACCAAAACACACCACTTCTTTAGTTGGTGTTTTGTCATACCTTGGTCTGTTATCCTGCCTTGATGACTTTCTCCTGAAGTCTTTACTTTCCATTTTGTAGAATCTTTTGGCAAAAAGACTCATCAGCTCTTAATTTGTGGTTGAAGTCTCTGTCTCCTCAGCAGCCTTGAATGCAATGCTTTGTTCTTTTCTTGTTGGAGGAGGTGTTCTTTTCTCAGCTACCTCTCTGGATTTGATCAGCTGTTCGTAGGATTTAAGCTTGCCTAAGAGAGATTCAGTGGAAATCTCATTTAAGCTTCTGGCCTCCTTGATGGTCCAGATCCTTGAATCCCATGAGCTTGGAAAGCACATAGGGATCTTATCATTCACCTCAGTGAGGGTGATGTCCTTGTCCAAGGTTTGTAGCTTATTGATGATTGAGCTTAACCTATTGTACATTTCAACCACTGACTCGGTTTCTTCTTTCTTGAAATTCTCATACAGGGATATGAGATTGGATCTTCTATCCGTTCTTTCATCTGCTGATCCAGCCACCACTTGATTTAGGGAGTCCCAAATGGCTTTGGCTGAGGTGCATTCAGCCACTTTTTTGAATATATCATCTGACATTGTTTGTGCTAGATATTCATTGCCTTTGCATCAGCAATCTTTGCCTTCTTCTGGGCTTCAGTCCACTCAGGTGGTGGGACTGCAGTTGTGCTTGAAGATGTTGTAGAAGTAGATGCTTGAGGGGGTCCTGTCAAAATGGAGTTGTAGATATCTTCATCAATAGAGTTCATGTACAACCTAATTCTTTCCTTCCAGATGGCAAACTTATTCAGATTGCATATTGGAGGTCTGGTGCTTGCATAGTCCTTGTTTTGTACCATGCTATGTGACTATAAATCTAATGGAAATGAAAAGATAGATCTAACTCAAGATCTTTGGTTCAAGGGTTAGCTTGTACAACCAAGGGAGTCCCGCTCTGATACCAATTGAAAGTGATGTGTTAGATCTGAAATACTCTAAAGGGGGGGGGGGGGTGAATGGAGTATTCTTAAATCCTTAAAATCTTTTACAGCTTTTGCTGTAATTGTGAAAGTGCATAAACAACATAATAAAATATAAACACACCAATCCTAGAAAGCACAAACACAGCAAGAACAAAAAGAAGGGGCAACCAGACAACACAAAAAATTTATAGTGGTTCCCCAACCTAGGTACATCCACTCTTCTACCATCCTGGTAGGAATTCACTCAGATTTTTGATCAGTTGCCTGACCCCAATGAGCTTTTGATTAGGTGCTCAAAAACTAAACCTCAAGTCTTTTGGTCAGGTGGCTTGCAACCAAGAATAACTTTTGAAGAGAGTTATAACCCTTTATATTGTGGGGGGGGGGTGAGAGATGATATTGTCTTCTCTTTCTCAATATACAACTGAGAAGACTTGTGGATATTATTTTAGCAAATGGCTCCCCCTGTGATGTAGAAAGGTTCAGGGAAATCTGGAGCTTTGCTTTTGGATGATAGGTCTTCTATCTTTAAGCCTTGACCAGAAAGATCTTCAGAAACTTCTTGACAGATGGAATAGTTGTTGTCCTTTGAAGTGTCCTGAAGAGTAGAAGAATGAAGACTCTTGATTTTGATTGATTGTTCTTCTTCTTCAGGTAGCAGATGTTCTTCTGGTCTAGGGATTCTTGAGTTGCTGTATCAGAGTTCTAAGAGAGAGCAGAGAGTTTCTTGTTGCAGACTAAGTGATTTTCTGTATGTGTGTCTATGTTCTATTCTCCTATTCTGTGTAGGAAAAGAGAGAAAATCTCTTTTATATTCCTGTCAAAATTGTCTTTCAAAATTTGAATTCCTCTGCAATCAATGCTGACGGCCTTGAGAATAAACTGCATTGATTTATTTCCCCAACTGTCTCATGGAAAAACGGCAAGCAATAATCCTGGAGAAGACCATAATTAATGTTTTGTCTAACGGTATATTCAGAGAATATTGAAGCATTAATTACTCAGGAATTATTGCATTAGGAAAGGGACAGAAGACTGGAAATGTCTAAGTCTGGATTCGTCAAATAGATAATAGAAATCGTCGAGCAGAGTCCACAGTTCGTTGAGCTGAGAAGTTATGTTCGTCGACCAGACATCTTCTATTCGTCGATCTGAGTTCCAAGATCGTCGAGCTGAAAATAGAACTGCACTCTCTAGAAACTTTGCTTATTCTGTGTATGAAGTTAGTCGAGCTGATGATTGGTTTCGTCAACTGAAGTTCAGCAAAGTATTTCTGGACTTAGAATATTTCAGATGCTTCTGGAATGAAGTGTTGAAGTGAAGTATCCAGAAATCGTCGACCTGAGAATTTGTTTAGTCGAGCTGAGAAATACTAAAGGCTGCTTCATAACTTTTGCCAAAGTGGTCAAATTCGTCGAGCTGAGAATCTTAAATTCGTCGATTGGAGATGATTCTGGACTTAGACAAATTGAGAAACTTCTGGAATAATAAGTTGAAGTAGAGAACCCAGAAATCGTCGACTAGAGAACTAAGTTCGTCGACTTGAGTCTAGAGAACAAAGTCTGGACTTAGAATGCTGAAGGTAGAGTGCAAAAAGCATCTAATTGAGAATCAAGTTCGTCGAGCTCAGCTTAGAGAATTTTCTTTGAGATCGTCGAGTTGAACATGACTATCGTCGACCTGAGTTCGTCGAACGTCGAACTCATTTTTCTGAGTCTTTGAAATCTCTAAGTCTTTGAAGTCTCTGGCAGTCTGATGATGGTAGGTCCATGTGATGTTGAAACTAAGGACTTGGGCTAAAATCTAGGACACAACTATGACTCTGGCTATATAAGATGGGTCACAAGATCCTAACTTAGTGAACTTAGCCCAAATCATACTAGGGATCCAACAGAGATGACCGAGGAACTTTCCCCGACTGGCTCCAAAAATGCATTTTAGGGGGTTGAGCCTCATTTTATATTTTCTTAAGGTTCCAAAGGTTTCCTCAAGATCAAAGACATGATATCTTAGTTCCCGACTTTTGATCATCAGGTCATCCACATAAACCTCAAGGTTCCACCCCTTCTTCTCTCGGAAGATCTGATCCATTATCCTTTGGTAAGTCACCCCCGCATTTTTTAACCCAAAGGGCATCATGTTAAAAGAGAAGCATCCATCATCCATGATGAAGGTGACATCCTTGACATTCGGAGGATGTGTATTTGGTGGTATCCTGGAAACACGTCTAGAAAACTCATTAGTGAGAAACTGACGACTTAGTCAGCCAGTGCGTCGATTCGAGGTAGAGGGTAACAATCCTTGGGGTATGCTTTATTTAAGAGAGAGAAATATACACACATTCTCCACTTACCCTCCCCCTTTTTAAACATTACAACATTGCTCACCCACCCCAGATACTTACAGGAAGACACAAACCCTGCCTTAAGCCATTTTTCTACCTCCTCTCTGATGGCTCTGACCATCTTAGTGGCGATGTACCTCTTCTTCTGTCACACAGTGAGAGTGTTGGGGTCGAGGTTGATACGGTGGAAGGCCACATCCGCATCTACCCCTGGCATGTCAGTCGCGCTCCAAGCGAAGACATCAATATTCCTCTGCATGCATGCCGTGATCTCCTCCTGTTCTTGTGGGCTGAGCTCGCCGCTGACATTTATCTTCTATTTTCTTCCTTCTCTAGTGAGAATCTCCATCTCAAGCACCTCCACGGCTGCCTTTAGCCTTGATGGCTCCTCTTCTTTCTCTTGCTCTCCCAGCTCATCCAGCTCTCTGGCTTCCCGGTCTGTTGCCTTGTGCTTCATAACAGCCACCATCATTTCTTCCCAAAGCCTCTCCATCTCCAGCTCGCTAGTGCTCCCTCCTTCCAGTAGCGTAATTCTTCTTTTTTCTAGCCGGGCCTCCCCTCCGGGCGACCCCCCTGCTTCCCCTATCTTTCTCTTTTCTTTCCTCCTCCCCTCACCTTCCTCCGACCCACTTTCCTCTTCCACCTCCATCTCTCCATCCTCCTCACCCGTCGTTTCCGGCTCCACTGCAATGCCTCCTGCCATATCCACTTTTCCCTCTTCTCCGACCACTTTTTCTTTCTCCTCTTTCATCCCCATCTCTCCATCCTTCTCTCCCACCGTTTCCGATTCCACCGCAATGCCTCCTACCATCTCCGCTTCTCTCTCTCCTCTGACTTCGTTTTATTTCTCCTCTTCCATCCCCATCTCTCCATCCTTCTCTCCCGCCATTTCCGGCCCCACCGCAATGCCTCCTACCATCTCCATTTCATCCTCTCCTCTGACCTCTTTCTCTTTCTCCTCCTCTGCTTCTCCAACAAACTCCTACTATCATTGTTCCAACCACTTCCACATCTCCTCGGCCTCTCCCTGCCATGAGATTGTGTTTACTGCCATCACGTAGCATTCCCTGGCTGCCTTTGGATCCCCTCGTACTCTGATTTGAGTACCTCCGGCATTGAGCTTCAGGCACTGGTGGAAAGGGGGTGGCACACATCTAAAAGCACTGATCAAGGGGAGCCTGAAAATGGCATTGTGACTATTGGGGGCATAAACTATGACAAAGCGGTAGCTTCTGGATATCCCCCCCCCCCAGGGTTACTAGGAGTCCCACTCCCCCCTTAACTTCTTTTCTCTCTCCTGAGAATCCAAACAATGGTCCGACTACTGCCAGCACCCTTTGGGCCTCCACCCTCATCTCGTTAAATGCCTTCTTGAAGATAACGTTCACTGAGCTTCCATTGTCAACCAGGATCCGTGATACCGTGAAATTCTCAATGGCGGACCGGATCACCAATGCGTCATAGAAGGGGTCTTCATGGTCCGGCATGTCTTTTCTCGAAAAGGTGATCTTCTCATCCAAGGGACGGGATTGTGACGTCGAATCTACGCTTCGGCAGTACATGGTATGAAGGCTCACCTTTCGGGCAGCCTCGATCACCACCCCCACCCCCCATGGATTACTCCAATTCCCCCTCGGTCCCCTACATCCGCTCAATCCACACATCGATCTTCCTCCCCTGTCCTGGTCACCTCCACAGTCCGCACCGGCCTCTGCTGCTCTCCTACTCCCCTGGCTCTTCTCATTTCCAAGAATTCTATGCAGGTAGTCATTGCGTGACCCTCCTCTTCGTGGAAGTCATAGTATGGCAATGCTACCTCCTCCCCTCGCCTCCCCTCATGAGGGTTTCTCCTCCTTCCAGCTCCTGCTCCTCTTCCTCTTTCTCGGCCTCTACCTCTCCCTCGGCTGATGGCCATAGCTTGTAGCAACGGGGGTAGAGGTGGTCTATTACCGTACCCCCACCTTTGCTGGTTAAATCTTCCAGGTCCTCCTGGTTGGTTCCTTCCTCCCTAGGGAAATCATCTCCCTTTCCCTTGGGAAGGGCCCCCTGCTGCCTCCATCCTAACTCCTGGTACGCCGGTGCCCTTGGCTCTTCTCTTCTACTCCCCTCTTGCTGTCTCCCTCCTCCTGGCTCTCTTGACTCAACCTCCGTCAGTCTTGGCATCTTTTTTGTAAAAGCTGGATTCACCGCCTCCATTGCTATTTACTTTGCAGCCTTCTCCATCAACCCCTTAATGGATAGCGGCGCCTTCCGAGTGAGGCTCATCTTGAAGAAACCTTCCCGTACTCCCACGGTAAAGGCCATCTGGAGGGCAAATCCAAGCACCTCCTGAATATCCAAGATCTCCACCTGAAATTTATGTACATACTGAGCTAGGGACTCATCTGCCCTCTGCTTAATCAAAAAGATCGACTCCGGGTTCTTCTTCCTCTTCTTCGAAGTTAAGAAACGCAGCTGAAAGCTCCTGCTCAGGTCCTCGAAGCTGTATATCGAGCCTATCGAGAGCTGATGAAACCAGTCCCTAGCCTTGTCCTTCAGAGTAATGGAAAAAAGACGGCACTTGAACGCGTCCATCATCAGCCTGATCGAAACCGCGTCCTTGAACCATTGCAGGTGCTAGAGGGGATCATCTTTCCCAACATAATAATTCATCTCGGGTCTCTGAACCCTTCCTGGATGGGAGCTGATAGGATCAGTTCGCAAAATGACAACCCTCTCGCCGCTGGTCTCGCCGCCCCCACATGCGCGACAACGTCCCCTGGCGAGACGGCGCTCACGGGTCTCGGGAACAGCTCCCTTCCCGCCATGTCTTGTCCGCCTCCTTCCACCATCACCCCTTTTCCCAGTTGCCTCCCTGGGGAATCTTCTCCAACTCTCGACGAGACGAGATCTTCCTACGACGCGAGATCGGGCACCTCGGGCAGCGGGGTCGAACAATCTCCATATTGCGAGATCCCCATACAGCATGTCCAACGAATCATCTAGGCTTATCTGACCCATCTCTGTCTCCTTCTCCATGACCTCCCGCCATAAGGCAACTCAAGATTTTTCTGTGTGGGCTGCGGTCCACGTACACCACACCAAAAATGTTGAAACCAGTCGCCCGGTTCCTCCTAGAGTCCGGACCTGAAGTTGCAGCCCACACTTACTTTTCTTAAACCACCCTACCGACGTGAGTCACTAGACTAGGAATAGACCGATGGTCTCAGCTCGGAGGTCCCACCTCTTACCCGGAAGACTCTGAAGTTCTTCCCCTCCCTAGCCAATGCTGAGCTAGGTGCCTCTGAGGAAGAATATAGAAAGGTTCAACAACCCGTTTAAGGCACCTTATCGGTCTATTTATAGGCCTCTGAGTTGGATTTGTAAATAACCACGCTGAACTGACCTGAAATTACCAAAATACTCTGGGTTGGGTCTGCCAACAGCCAAACTCCGTTGTTCTTAGGGGCTTTACGCAGACCACCAAGGGCAAAAGTATAAAATTACCCCGGGTAGAAGAATAAAATCCCCCTTGGGGGTAGGAAGGTAAAAACATCCTTCCTTCTCTATGGCGAGTGGGGAAATGACCAGCGGCAAGACGAGCACTCCTGCTCGTCTCTCAGGCCTCCCACATTATGGGAGCCATCTCGCCCTCAAGGACCTGCTCACACCCCCAAAGGAATCTCGCCTACTACAGAGAGCCCATATCTCGCCTACTACAGAGAGTACCCATCTCGCCTACTACAAAGAGCCCCCATCTCTCCTCCTGCGAGTGGACCACATGGTCCCACATGCCCATCCAGTTCCTCTCGCCCGCTTCTCCGGTTCGCTGCTCGAGCCGCCTCCCGCGAGGCCAAGGTTGTACATTGTTGTGAAGAAGATAGGGTTGAAATCTGCTCAGCCCAGGAAGACAGACACAAAAGTCTCTCTGATTTCAAACTGTAAATCATCTTTTCTATTTTTTGTAGGATCCTTTAGGATTTGAGTGTAGGCCTAATCTATAAAGGCTGAGTGGTAAGATTCCTATGTGAAGCCGAGTTGTTGGCTTGTGTTATAAAGGCTGAGGTAGGATCATTTGTTGATCTGACTGTAGGATCCATTTTGGATCTGAGTGTAGGGCTTAGGCCTGAGTTATAGGATCCTTTAGATCTGAGGTGGTGCTTTGTGACTGAGTGGTAGGTCTTGGAGAAGACCGAGCAGTCTTGCGTGATTTATTTTGTAAGCTCATAGGAGCCGAGTGTTGGTGTTGTACCTCATCTAACACATTGTTAGAGAGGTGGGTGGGACAATAGACATAACAAAGATCAGGGAACCACTATAAACCAACTATGTTGAAAGATATGGTACCTAAACACCTAGAGGGGGGGGGGGGTGAATAGGTGACCTAATCCTTTTCTAACTTTGTTGGCAGCCAAACAGTTATATCACAGATTTCTAACTACTTTTGCACAGCAAACAACAATAACAAAACATACACAGCTAATCCACAGTACAGCACACAGTGTTTTATAGTGGTTCCCCAAGATATGGGTACATCCACTTTCCCCCTTCGCCTATCTAGCAGTGTACTAGATTCGGCCAAACTTCTCCACTTTCTCAGAACCCAAATTGGTTACTACACCTCAGGCCCAAAGCCTTACAACTCAGCTTTATCCCAAAGCCTACACTCAGCCAATCAAGGCCTACACTCAGCCAACCAAGGCCTACACTCAGCCAACAAGGCCTACACTCAGAGATCTCAATCTTCTACACTCAGGCTCACAAGCCCTACCCTCAGTCTTTATAAATATAGGCTTACAATTCACTCAGATCCAAAGGATCCTACAAGTTAAAATGTATTACAAATAATAACTCTACAACTCAGAAAGATAAGAGGGGAGTTGAGAGATTCTTGATGAGTTCTTGGAAGAACTCAGCTGGATCCAATCTGACTTAGCTTTCTTCAAAGCTTCTTGAGTAGAACTGAATAAGACTGAATCCTCTGCAGTTGTTCCTTGACCTCTGCCACTTAAGATCCAGAATTGAATCTGAATCCTTCTTCTCAGCCTAGTTCCAGAGGCTGATTTCTTGGAAGGAGCCCTCTCTCTCCAACTTCTTAGATCTGCACTTGGAATGCAAGATCTTCTTGTGTTGATACTGTGGGTACCACTTCAATAATTTGTATTTCAACAAACTGAACTCTTGACCAATAATCTGATCAATTACTTCAACAACCTGAACCACAGTTTCTGTAAACTGTAGGTGCCTATTTATAGGCCTTCTTCATGGTAACCGGCTGGTCCGGTTCATAACTGACTTCTGACATCTCTGACAGTTGTTGTAGACCGGCTGGAATGGCAGCTGTCAAGTCATCCAGTCACTTCTTGAAAATCTCTAACTATTTGTAAGTGTCGAGACTTTCTGTCTTTAAGTGTCGACACTTATAGTCCAAGTGTCGACACATGTTGTGTAAGTGTCGACACAAGTCTACAAGGTGTCGACACAATTCCTCGTATGTCTCGACACAGATTCTTCTGCATGTGTCGACACTGAAATTGAGTGTCGACACAAGTACTTGTTCTTCTAGCTTTTGCTGAATTCTTCTAAGTGTCGACACATCTCCTTTGTGTCGACACAACTTCTTGTATTGAATCTGTCAAGTGTCGACACTGCTTCTTGGTGTCGATACATAGTCTTTTATGTTGATTCTTGCTGAGTGTTGACACAGCACCTTGTGTCGACACACCTTCTTGTTGTTGAGACTTCAGCTGAGTGTCGACACATTCCCTTAGTGTCGACACTTGTACTTAGAATAATTTGTTGATAATTCTTTTCTTTGCTAAGTGTCGACACAGCTCCTTGTGTCGACACTTTCTTCAAGTGTTGAGTCTTTAGCTGAGTGTCGACACATTGTGCTGAGTGTCGACACTTACTTCATGTGTTGACTCTTCTGGTTGTGTGTCGACACATTGTGCTGGGTGTCGACACATTCTTCAAGTGCTGACTCTTTCTGTTGAGTGTCGACACATTATTCTGAGTGTCGACACTTTAACTTAGTCTCTGCAGACTTTTGCTGAGTGTCGACACAGCTCCAAGTGTCAACACTTTCTGGTGTAGACACAGCTTCACTGGGTGTCGACACAGCTCCTTGTGTCGACACATTCTGTCTGCACTTTTCTTCACTGAGTGTCGACACAGCTCCAAGTGTCGACACTTTCTGTCTGGTGTCGACTCTGCATCCCAGGTGTCGACACAATGACTCCAAGTGTCGACACTGCTTGTCTGGGTGTCGACACAAGCTTTCTTAAGTGTCGACACTTTCCCTCTGAGTGTCGACACATGGACTTAGAAACTTTTTGCTTCAATCCAGTGATTTCTTAACCTACACAAGTAACTCAAACATACATCAAATACATTATGATGTATATCATTGAGTTGGGTGAGGCTTCTTCAAATCAGGTACATTTGACCAATGTACCCAACATATGTCATCTGTGATTGATCTTGAAAGCCTAACTTACCTAATTACTAAGCTCAGCAAAATTAGTTAAGGTTCAAATAAATCAAAACGAGTCCGAAAACCTATTCACCCCCTCTAGGTGTTTAGCTGATCTTGAAAACAAGACTTTTAAGTGGTATCAGAGGGAGGTTACTCTTTAGAGACTCAATAGTCTGAGTAGATCTCCAAGGTCAGCAAGAAAATCTGTCCTTATTGGTTCAGGAGTGAACTATAATGAGCTGGGTGCCATGAATCTTCCAATCTACAGGAAGGAAGGGTTTGGCATCTAGAAGAAGAGGATTATGTTATTCATGGAGGCAGCTGACCCTAGGATCTTTATCACAGTCAAGGAAGAGACTTTCATCCTTATGGAAGTATCAGCTTTGGATGCAAATGTCCAAACACCCAAGACCTACTTTAAAATGGCAAAGGATGAAGTAATCCTTGTCATTATGGACAAGAGGGCATAAAATATAATAGTTAGTATCATAGATTACTCCACCTTCCAAAATCTGGTACACTGCAAGACTGCAAAGGAGATGTGGGACACACTAGTGATCTACATGGAGGACACAGAGGAAGTCAGAGATGATAGAAAGTCCATGCTCAACCAAGAGTATGAAACTTTTAGGCAGAGCAAGACTGACAGCAAAACTGCGTGCTATGAAAGATTTTTCAAGATTGTCAATGAGCTGAGGATATATGGCAGAGTCTTCAGCACCTATGAACTGAATGACAAGTTTCTCAGATCTCTAACCAAAGACTGAGATACTAAGATCTATGCCATCAGAGATGTGGCCAAGCTAGCTAACACACCACCGCCAACCTTGTTAGGTAAGATGGTCTCTTATGAGATGTAGCTAACTGCTAGTAAAGAGGAGGAGAAAATCAGCAAGTCCCAAGCTAAAGAGAAAAATGTGGCATTCAAGGCTAAAGCCTCAAGAAGGAGCAGAAGGAAGACCCCTTCTCCATCGAGGAGGGATGTTGAATCTGACTCAGAAAGATTAGAGACCAGCACATCAGCCTATCATATGTCTGATGAAAACTTTGCTGCCTTCTCCAGGCAATTCTAGAAGTTTATGAAGAAGAAACACTGAGAAGCACTCCCTCCTCCTCTCATCCTAAGGAAGACTACTACAAGGGAAGTAAGTAATCATCTAACGAGGACATGTATGGTTTTAAATCAAGCAAACATGTTTCATCTAAAGTGGTTTGCTATTGTTGCAGCAAGCCAATGCATGTAATAGCTGACTGACCTGCCAAAAGAAAGGATTCTGGTGAGAAGAAGGACCACAAACAAAAAGGCAAGAAGGAGAAATCCTTCATTACTAAGAATTAGAAGAGCTGGACTGACTCCTCATCAGTGTTATAAGCGGAAGATGATGATGAAGCCTACATAGGGCTGTACTCTGCTGAAGTAGAAGCTGAAGAAGCAGACTTTATTGAGATGATGGCTGCTATTGCTGAAGAAGCTGATGAAGATCATCTTGCTGCCTGGATTGAAGTCAGGGCCCCTCTATCATAGTTAGATGGTGATATAGAGGTGGATGATGAAGAAGAAGAAGACAGATGCTGATATGGACTAATGGATATGTTAGATGAAGTATCCAACCAGGATCAGCCTGTCCCATCAAAGATATATTCTCAATCTAGCCACTCCACTAAAACTGCTATGAAAACAATCCTGATTCAGAGGCATCTAAATCCTGTGATGAAGATGGGTATGCATCAGAGGAAGATGTCAATTCAGTTATTCACAAGTATGGTGTCTTGTTGAATGCTTTTAAGAAAAGTAAGATGCTAGCTAAGAAGCAGGCTAAGGAAAAATCCTCCCTTCATCTTGCTGCTTCCCAACATACAGAATTGCTGGATTTGAAACTGAAGGAAATCAGTGAACTAAAAACCACTTCCTTCATTCAGATAGGAACCATTGAGTGCCAGGAGAACCAAATAAGGCACCTGGAAGTGCTGCTGGAGAGGGAAAAGAGAATATTGGCTAGTTACTCTAAACCAAGTTCTGTGCAACACTTGATAGACTCATTCACCTACCAAAATTGTAAGATGGGGTTGGGCTTCAAGGGTCACACAAGCATTGTCAATCCCAAATGAAAGGGCAAAGCTCCAGTACATCCACTGGCCTCCAAGCCTCATGTTCCATTTTAGAGACTGCAGCTACCTTCAAACAGGTATGACCAAGAAAGTATCTTTAGTCACTGGATGAATAGTAGATCCACCAAAGGGAACAAAGATGTTCTCTACAATGGTGGAAGATATAGCAAGGGTGCATGTACCTTTAAGGCAGCCCATGAGGAAATCCAAATGGCCCATCATGGAACATTTGTGTTTGGTGCACCAGCCCCTTCACTTAAGGCTAAAGCTGCAGACTGTTCTCAGAATATTCCAACACACTTTAAGACCAAGGGAAAGTCTGTCAGTAGGTCAGACTTGGGCATCACTGAGGCCATCAATAGTGTGCTCTCTTAAAAGATAGCAGCTACTGGTAGGGCTCAAGATATCCCAAGCACTTTTACTGCCAGACCCACTACTAGTCAGACTGGGGCTTGGATTCAAAAGAACAGGACAGTTGTTGCACCTTCTAGACCAAGAGCTACGGGCAATGCAACAACTAGACCAACTCTTAAAAGAAGGTGCAACATCCATGAGTGCTGGTGTTGTGGCAAGGTAGGCCACTTTGCTATCAATTGCTGTCAAAATCAGAGCGTGCAGAGAGTAAATGATAGCTTGCCTGTCAGAAGAGCTGCAGGTAGGTATTATCAAACTAACATGGACCTAGGACCTAATCAGTATTGGGATCCTAAGGTTAATAAACTTATGTCTTGCAGGTTAGAATAAGTGCTCATACCCCTATATGGTACTTGGACAGTGGTTGTCCCAGACACATAACTGGAACAAGGAGCATGTTGAAGGAATATACTCCAAGTAAAGAATGGACCAAAAGTTATCTTTGGTGGCTCAGAAAAAGGAGTGACTATAGGTTATTGTAAGATCTCTATTGGCATAGTCACCATCATAAAAGTAGCCTATGTGGAAGGGTTACAACACAATCTGATAAGCATTAGTCAACTCTATGATCTTGGCTAAGACATAGTATACCACAAGGACGAGTGCCAGATTAAGAGGTTAAGTGACCAAGATGTCATCTTATCAGACACTAGGAGTGAAAATGTGTACTGTTTAGATTTCCTATGTTTAAGTAAGAAATCTTCTGTATGCCTAGTTGTAGATGAGAAAGCCTCATCCCTTGTCCAGTGGCATAAGAGGCTAGCCCATCAGAATTATAGAACCATAGGCACACTCTTTAGTAGGGAGTTAGTTAGCAATGGTCTTAAGTTATAGTGCACTAAAGAGGGTATCTGCTCTGTATGCCAAAAGTGCAAACAGACAAAGACCTCCTTCAAGAGTATTAGCACCAAAGACTCAGTGAGGTGCTTATGCCTCATACATATGGATTTGCTTGGTCTTGTACCAGATCAAAGTCTAGGTAGGAAAGTCTACAGCCTTGTGGTTGTTGATGACTTTTCCATATTTGCCAGGGTGTTCTTTTTAAGAAATAAATCGGAAACCCCTGATGTCTTCCAGTCATTTATCAAGCAAATTCAGAATGAATTTAACAATACTGTGGTCAAAAGCAGAAGTGACCATGGGACTGAATTTCAGTCTGAGTGCATGACAAGGTTTTATGAAGAGCAAAAGATTCATTAAGAATTCTCCTCTCCTAGAATACCCCAGCAAAATGGGATTACTGAGAGGAAAAATAGGACTCTCATAGAGGATGTTAAAACCTTGTTAAGTGAATCCTATCTCCCAGAATACTTCTAGACTGAGGCAGTTAACACTGCATGTTATGTCCTTAATAGGGCTTCTATGACCAAAAGCAACAAAAAGACTCTCTATGAGATCTTGAAGGGAAGAAAACCAAACCTGAGCTATTTCAGGATCTTTGGTAGCAAATGTTATGTGCTTAACAATAGAAAATCTCATATAACTAAGTTTGCTACCAAGTCCAATGAACGGATCTTTATTGGGTATAACATTCATAGTATGGCATACAGAATCTATAACTTAACAAGTCAAGTTGTAGAAGATTCAATGCATGTTGTCTTTGACGAATCCAACATGATTAACAGTGACCTGCCTATCTCCTCTTCTAGTATTGCAGGTACAGAGTTAATGATGGACAAGCTAACCTTCAAGTAAGTTGCTCCCATAGTCCAATATAAAGTTGATGGACTGATCACTCCTGGAGAAGGGCAAGGCATACTTGAAGTGGTTGAAGACTAGCCAGATGAAGATAATAAAGATCAGAATGCTGAAGCTAGATTGCCTCCAGCTGTCAGATATCTAAGGGACCATCCAGCCCACCAAAACATTGGTGATGCAAGACATGGAGTGCAGACCAGAAACAAGAGTATCAACACTGCTCTCTACTCAAGTTTTTTGTCTCAAGAAGAGCCCAAAAAGTTTGAAGAGGCAATCAAAGACCAATTCTGGATTGGAGAAATGCAAGAAGAACTGAACCAATTTAAGAGGTGTAAGGTCTGGAAGTTGGTTCCCAGACCATAAGGACAAAATATCATATGGACCAAGTCGATCTACAGAAACAAGTTAGATGAGAATGACATTATTATTAAGAACAAGGCTAGACTGGTGGTTAAAGGATACAGGAAAGAAGAAGGGATAGATTTTGACTAGACATTTGGCCCAGTAGCCATATTGGAAGAAATAAGACTCTTTCTTGCATTTGTTGTTTATCAAGGATTCAAAGTCTTCCAGATGGATGTGAAGTTGTCCTTCATGAATAGGGACTTAAAATATGAACTATATGTGGATCAGCCACCATATTTTGTTGACCCTCACTCTCCTAATTTTGTTTATAAGCTTAGGAAAGCTCTATATGGGTTGAAGAAAGACCCTAGAGCTTGAAATGAGACCTTGTCTAATTTCCTCGCTGAAAATAAATTCTTAAGGGAGAAAATAGACAAGATCCTATTCCTAAGGGAATCTAAGGGTAAGATCAGCCTAGTCCAAATTTATGTAGAAGAAATAATTTTTGGGTCTATTAATGACAACCTTTGTAGGAAGTTTGCTAAAATTATGCAAGGGAAGTTTGAGATGAGCAGTATGGGTGAGCTCAAGTTCTTCTTTGGACTCCAAGTAAGACAGACTGATGATGGCTTATCCATATCCCAGTCCAAGTTTACCCATGAGTTAATTAAGAAATGTGGCCTGGAGAATGCATCCACCATGAGAACTCCCATGGGATCAAGTATGCCTATAGGCAAATATGAGGCAGGGAAACCTATTGATAAGTCTTTGTATAGAGGGATAATTGGATCCCTTCTATACCTGACTACTAGTAGGCCTGAAATTATGTATGCTACATGTGTTTGTGCTAGGTATCCAGCCCACCAAATCATTGGTGACGCAAGACATGAAGTGCAAACCAGAAATAAGAGTATCAACATTGCTCTCTACTCAAGTTTTTTGTCTCAAGAAGAGCTCAAAAAGTTTGAAGAGGCAATCAAAGACCAGTTCTAAATTGGAGAAATGCAAGAAGAACTGAACCAATTTAAGAGGTGTAAGGTCTGGAAGTTGGTTCCCATACCATAAGGACAAAATATCATATGGACCAAGTCGATCTACAGAAACAAGTTGGATGAGAATGACATTATTATCAAGAACAAGGCTAGACTTGTGGTTAAAGGATACAGGAAAGAAGAAGGGATAGATTTTGACTAGACATTTGGCCCAGTAGCCATGTTGGAAGAAATAAGACTCTTTCTTGCATTTTCTGTTTATCAAGGATTCAAAGTCTTCCAGATGGATGTGAAGTTAGCCTCCATGAATAGGGACTTAAAATATGAACTATATGTGGATCAGCCACCAGGTTTTGTTGACCCTCACTCTCCTAATTTTGTTTATAAGCTTAGGAAAGCTCTATATGGGTTAAAGAAAGACCCTAGAGCTTGGAATGAGACCTTGTCTAATTTCCTCACTGAAAATAAATTCTCAAGGGAGAAAATAGACAAGACCCTATTCCTAAGGGAATCTAAGGGTAAGATCAGCCTAGTCCAAATTTATGTAGAAGAAATAATTTTTGGGTCTATTGATGACAACCTTTGCAGGAAGTTTGCTAAAATTATGCAAGGGAAGTTTGAGATGAGCAGTATGGGTGAGCTCAAGTTCTTCTTTGAACTCCAAGTAAGACAGACTGATGATGGCTTATCCATATCCCAATCCAAGTTTACCCATGAGTTAATTAAGAAATGTGGCACGGAGAATGCATCCACCATGAGAACTCCCATGGGATCAAGTATGCCTATAGACAAAGATAAGGCAGTGAAACCTATTGATGAGTCTTTGTATAGAGGGATAATTGGATCAATTCTAAACCTGACTGCTAGTAGGCCTGACATTATGTATGATACATGTGTTTGTGCTAGGTATCAGGCCTACCCTAAAGAATCTCATTACTCTGCTGCAAAGAGAATTTAGAGGTATCTTAAGGGCATAACAGATCTTGGCCTATGGTAACCCAAGAATAGAGATTTTGATCTAAGAGGCTTTTTAGATGCAGATTTTGCAGGCTGCAAAGAAGATTGGAAAAGTACTTCAGGTACCTGTCAGCTCTTAGGTGGAAGACTGGTGTCATGGAGCAGCAAGAAGCAAATGAGTATGGCAATCTCAACTACAATGTCAGAGTACATTTCAACAGGAAGATGTCGTGCTCAGTTTTTGTGGATTCAGCATCAGCTTCAGGATTACAACATTTTGATAAGTAGAACTCTTCTTTATTTTGATTCTACTCGTGTCATTTCTATTACTAGGAATCCTGTATCACACAGCAGGACTAAGCACATAGAAATTTGGTATTACTTCACTAGGGAACATGTGGAAAAGGAAGACATCAGCCTTGAGTTTGTCCCCACTAACAAGCAAGTGGCTGACATCTTCACTACACCACTAGATTAAGCAAAGTTTAACACCTTCAAATTTGAGTTGGGTATATTGAACTTAGTTTAGCTTTAGTTACTCCCAATAGTATATTTGGTTGCAGGTTTGTTCTTTTTCTTACAGGCTGAAAAGATCTTGAGTTGGCATAAAATTGTGGAGACCAAAGTGTCTATCAGGAATATATGATAAAAGATGCTCCTATTAAGGGGAAGCAATTAAAACAGCTATAGAATCAAGTTTAGCCTGGTGAAGAAGGAAGCTAGTAGCTGTATTAGTTGATCTCATGCACACATCTAGGGGGAGAAGAAGATCAAAGAAATCCAGACCTCCTTGACTATTCTATAGAAGTCAAAAAGCGGGAGAGAATGGGTTGATCAAGTTATGCATCAAATTATGGCCAAAAGGATTGATCAAATTCAATAGTGGCAGTAAGATAGGGGAGTAGGGATGCTTCTAAACAGGGGGAGTAGTTAACCTTCCTGTAATTGTCTTGTTATATTGCTCCAAATATGGTGTGTATGTCATTGACTAAGAAATTGAATTGAGGTTTTGACTTCTTCAAATAGGGGGAGATTGTTGGGTCCATTGATCCCAATGTCCCTGATCTGTAAGACGTCAAATAAGTCAATGATATATACACATTTGTATTTGATATGGTTGCAAGTTATTGCATGCAGGTTAGTCCTTGTTACAATGTTAGAACAGGTGAACACAAAGGAGTTAGCTGGGTAGGAATGAAATAGCCTAAGTCCAAAGGCGTTGAGTGGAGCAAGCTCACTTAATGCCAGATGGCTTAAGGAAGAAAGCTGGATAAAGAAATGCAGCTAAGTACACTGGCATTGAGTGAAGGCAGTTCACTCAATGCCATAGCACCAAAAGCGTTGAATAAAGCCAGGTATGTCAAAGCCTAAGCATTGGCAAGCCAGAAAAATAGTTAAGTCCACAAACATTGAGAGATGTCAACTCTCTCAACGCCATGCGGCATAATTCGTCGAGTATTGATGCCAAAGTCATAGTCACGGAATTTCTATCAAAGTAAAATTAGCTAAGTGCAGAAGCGTTGAGTGAATCCAATTCACTCAACGCCATACTGATTCTGTCAATTAAATAGAATATAGATTGAAAAATTCGTCTAAGTCCACAGGCATTGAGTGAACCCAGTTCACTAAACTCCAAATGATAAAAAGAATTGAGACAAGCTTCAACAGTCATCGCCATCAGATGGAAGGAAATTGGCAAAGTATAAAAGTATTTACTGATGAAGCTACACTCAACACTCTCAATGCCATGTAGTGGAGCAATTGTGGACAAGTATAAAAGCATTGAGTGATGAAGCTACACTCAATGCTCTCAACTCCATGTAGTGGAGCTATTGCAACTGTTGATGCACGAAAACGACACCGCCTAGTTAACATGGAGGGAGGTGTTCGATCTCACTGGCTAGGAGAGGAAAAGGATGAAGGTTGCAGGGAAAGAGGAAGCTTCTGAGTGCTCGAGAGTGGAGCAAGTGCTTGTCAAAGGGGTTACGGGGATAGAGGAGAGGTTTGCTGAGAGCAGCGGAGGAGGTTGATCAGGAGTTATCGAGCAGACGTGTACTTGGACGGTTATTCTTGCAGGTTGAATGCCGAGGGAGCTGAGCTGAGCTAAGAAGAAGAAGAGAGAGGGCCGCTAGCAGCGGCAACAGCAGACTTCACCCGTCGCGGCTTAAGTGCCACTCTTGCGATGAGCTTTCCTTTGATTAATAGTGAGAGTTACAGCTTTCAATACACCTTTACAAGAAAGCAATAAAGGGGTACAAAGAGGAAGCTGGAGGCTAAGAATGGAATGCCAGAAGAGGCCGCGCGGACTGGAGAACCAGGTTGGCAGGCCATGCGACTAAGGGAAGAAACAGAGGACGCATTGTCTGACAACTGAGGCCGGCAGGCTGCGCGACTAAGGGCAGAGAGAAGGTGCGGACTGAGAAATGGAGTCCACAAGAAATGAGCTTGTAGTTGGCTGACATCGAGCGTGAGCACCTTGGAGACGATCCGAAGCTGACGCTGACGCTGACCCTCACTCTCACGCTAAGCTCCACGAGAGGTATGGGGGTATATTTAAAGGTTAGAGGAGGTAACGGATTGTTGTGATGTTACCCCCTGTGAGACGGTAACTTGAGCGAGAATAAGACGGAGTCCGCCGAGTCCGCAACAGTCCGCGCGGACTGGGGCTTGCTTCTTGAGCTGGTGTTGCTGTTGGCGAACTGGGAGACTTAGTGGCAGACTGCGAGGGAAATCTGTAGAGTCCGTCACTGCTGAGCTGAGGTTGTCCACCTGCTGCTGGGGAGGCGGATGCTGGAGGCTATATAGCGGACTACAAGGAGAATCCGCAGAGTCCGCCGCTACTAAACTGGGAATGCGCTCAGGACGGAAGCTGAGGAGTGCCTGCTGAGTCCGTAGAGTCCGCAGGAGGCTGCATGGTCTGGGACTGCCTTGAAGATGTTCTGCTGCCTGGCAGACTACGGGGAGAATCCGCAGAGTACGCCTCTATTGATCGAGCCCGCGCTAAGCCTGCGGGCTGAGGAGAAGTTGGCCCTGCCGCTGGAGAAGAGCGGGTGGAGGCTAAGGAAAGGCGGACTGCACAGCGAGTCTGCTGAGTCCGCCGAGTCCGCGCCTGCTTCCAAGCTGAGTCCGCTTATGTTGGAATGGAGATCCTGGCTGTTGAAGTTGTTGGGGTTCAACAATGAAGGCGGACTGGAAGTCTTGATCGCACATCGAGTCCACCGAGCTCGCGAGGAACTGGGTATTGCTGCTGATCTTTGCGGGTAGCCGGAGAGCGAGTGTTCGCGCTCTACAGGCGGACTGAAGGAGTTGGCTGCCCATTCTACTGGAGCACAAGGAATGGGCGACCTGCCAAACTGACGGGGCAGGTCGCGCGTGTTGGCGAGGTGAAAGCTGAGGTAGCCGGCTGGTGGCCTGGTGGCAGGTAGCCACTGTTGTTTTGGCGGTTTGTGCGGTCTGGTGTTCTTGAAGAGCAACCTGCAGGAGCGGGCTGGAAGAGCGGCTAGTTCCTACAAAGGACACAACCTATTGCTAGCTTGGGCAGACAGGGAACCGAATCCGGCAAAGAGGCCTGCAGAGACAATCTTGCGGTTAAGCTGAAAAGGAGTGCGATCTGCAGGGGTAGACTGCAGAAGCGGTCTGCAGCCCCTGCCGACCAAAGGAAGGCACGCGGCTTGAGCGGTCAGACCGCTAAGACTGCCCAAGCAGTGTGGCCTGAGCGGACAGAGAATTCTGTCCGCCCACACTAAGGCATCGCGACCTCCAGGGGGAACCTGGGGCAGGTCGCGATGAGCGAGTAGGCTACCTTGGGAAGGATCGCCGATTTCAGGGTTAATATAATCCCCGCACTTTTTAAGTTCCGAAAAGAACTTCGAAAAAGTTGGAGACCCACGAAAATCGCGATCCACCCCATAGGAGAGAGAAGGGGGCGAGGAGAGATAGAACCTCAGGCCTCTCCTTAGGAGTTTGCTAATGCCTGTCTATTTCCTACAAAGGAAAAGTTAGTATAGACATGTATTTGGAGGTACATCTTGTGTGTACCTGGGTTTGCCTTTGCAAAACGAGGAAGATGAGTTTTCTGCTGAGTTCTGCAAAATGAAAGTTAGAGGAAAACATAAAAGTATAATAACTTGCAAGTACCTAGTGGAGGCTTGCAAGCACCTGTTATCCTCTGCAAAAGGAAGGGTGAGGAGTATACAAGAAAGAAAAATGAGTTGCAAGTACCTGAAAGGAACTTGCAAGTCTTTGCTGGTTTCTACAAAAGAGAAGTTAGAAGTAAATATGAGATATGAAAGTAGCTTGCAAGTACCTATGAAGAAACCTGCAAGTGTTTGCTGATCTCTGCAAGAAAAGAGTTAGAAGCAGACATGGGATATGAAAGTAGCTTTCAAGTACCTGTGAAGAAACTTGCAAGTGTCTGCTGATCTCTGCAAGAAAAGAGTTAGAAGCAGACATGGCATATGAAAGTAGCTTGCAAGTACCTGTGAAGAAACTTGCAAGTGTCTGCGGATCTCTACAAGAAAATAGTTAGAAGCAGACATGAGATATGAAAGTAGCTTGCAAGTACCTGTGAAGAAACTTGCAAGTGCCTGCTAATCACTACAAAGAGAAGAGTTAGATGCAGACAATATATGAAAGAAGCTTGCAAGTACCTTGGAGAATGCTTACAAGTGCCTGCTAATCACTGCAAAGAGAAGAGTTAGAAGCAGACAATATATAAAAGAAGCTTGAAAGTACCTGGGAGAAGGCTTGCAAGAATCTGCTGATCTCTACAAGAAAGGAGTTAGAAGCAGACATGAGAAATGAAAGTAGCTTGCAAGTACCTGTGAAGAAACTTACAAGTGCCTGCTAATCTCTGCAAGAAAAGAGTTAGAAGCAGACATGGGATATGAAAGTAGCTTGCAAGTACCTGTGAAGAAACTTGCAAGTCTCTGCTAATCATTGCAAAGAGAATAGTTAGAAGCAGACAATATATGAAAGAAGCTTGCAAGTACCTGGGAGAAGGCTTGCAAGTGCCTGCTAATCACTACAAAGAGAAGAGTTAGAAGCAGACAATATATGAAAGAAGCTTGCAAGTACCTGGGAGAAGGCTTGAAAGTATCTGTTGATCTCTACAAGAAAAGAGTTAGGAGCAGACATGGGATATGAAAGTAGCTTGAAAGTACTTGTGAAGAAACTTGTAAGTGCCTGCTAATCACTGCAAAGAGAAGAGTTTGAAGCAGACAATATATGAAAGAAGCTTGCAAGTACCTGGGAGAAGGCTTGAAAGTGTCTGCTAATCACTACAAAGAGAAGAGTTAGAAGCAGACAACATATGAAAGAAGCTTGCAAGTACCTGGGAGAAACTTGCAAGTGTTAACTGTTGATAAGATAAGGTCGATATGACCAAATAACAGAGGAAGTTCCTGATATAATGATGATAATTGAAGATCAAACCAAAGCAGTGATCTTGTTGCTATATTAGAGACATTTTTAGCATGAAGTCCAGATCAACAAGTTGAGTGTTGACTGTTGATATGACAGGATAGGTGTAACGCCCCCTATCCGTCGCATAGCATATAGCAGTAGGTCCGGCCGGGGCCCGACGCCATATACCACACACAGACCGGGTGGTTACTTATGGAAACCATCCAACCAATCTCAACGTCCTACACAGAGCATTCTATCGGAAGCAGTTTATAAAAGTTGTAAACAAGAACCCAGCATCGAAGCACGAATGTCCACTAATACAAAATAGGAATGTTATACAAAATACCCAAAATAAGCCTTAAGGCCTTACAAAATGTTTCACTTGAATATTACATGTTTTACAAACCACGGCACGCAGGCCGGTCATACATGAATAAAACAATAAACACTTCCATTTGGGCCTTCGAGGGCCGGCTTTGCAAAAAGGGCTTTAGCCCGCTATTGACCGCTTGGTCCAGCTGCACCTGCAAGCAACAAACCACCGCACGGTGGCAAAATAAGGCAACGGTCAGCAATGCTGACCAAATTATAACGATCCCGCCCCCAACTCGGGGCGGCGATGCTCCTTCCCTGCATTTCATTAGCATAAGCGAGCAATATATATATAGCCATTTCATCACAGACGTTGGCTCGTACGGCCACACGCCCCGTGCTCTCAGGGCACATTTTCGGTGAACCGGTCGATGTCACGTCAATTAAAGCCATAGACATTCCGGACTCACCACCGCCACTTAGACGGCCAAACCTATGAGCAATCTGTCTTCTTGGCCTGGGTCACGACAATTTAAGCCATTGACCGCCGAAGACCCTAATCTATGCCAACGGTAAGTGCCACGTGCCTTTAGGTCTCTTTAACCGAACGACATAGAACGGGTACGGTTCCATCTAACCCGTGCTCACATCGCAACGGCAATTTAAGCCATTTGCGCGGGTCAAACTTCCACCGAGTCTCATTTCCATCACAAGTCACATAACCCGGTTGTGTTCAAGTTGGCTCTCAGGCCACCAAGTTGGCAAGATCTCGTATCCGCCCAGTTTTTCGGGTGCACCTTTGGGTTAATCCCCAAGGCTCCCTGCTGCAATCTACCGCGTAGAAAACCCGAAAAACAACCAATAGCGCGGAGTCTTCTCCGGCATTATGCAATGCAACATCACCGATCCAGACCAACATGTCCGGGTAGGCTTCACACATCATGCCTATGTCCGTTCTCGCTTACGGACTCTAAACAACGGGGACTTCACATATCTACCCGAAGGAATGCCTCCAACTCTCCGCAAACTCGCGAGAGCGAGCTTCCTATGAAAAGAAAGAGAGCTACTCATGCTCAAGATGAGGATCGTTACCCTTGCCTTCCTCTTTGGCGCCATTGAAAAGTAATCGGATGAAAAGCACCGTACTAGCTTTGCCTCCGTGGATCCGGAGTCGGCTCGCGATTCAGAGCTCCGAAGCTCCTCCAATGACGGGATCTAGCTCCTTCTTCCTCCCTTGGCTCTCCTCTCTCTCTAAGGTTTTAGAAAGCTAACACTTAAGAAAAGTGAGGGTTTCTAAGTCCATTCACGGGTATATCCCTTCAGGAACATCCCCCAGCCGTTGGATCTTCAGTTAAAGAAATGAACGGCTTCGATTCGGGGCTGAAATGCCCAATCTGGACCGAACACGGCCTGGCACACGCCCGTGTCCAGGGCCGTGTGCCTCATTCGCCGTCAAAATCGAATCGTCTGGAACCTCACACGGGTATCGAACACTCCCGTGTTCAAGCTGACACGCCCGTGTTCCACCTGACACGGCCATGAGTCCGGCCGTGTACCCCATCATTTTTCCCCGAAATCAACCCGAGCACTGCACGGGTTCTAGGACACGCCCGTGTCCCTACCCGTGTCACCTTGACACGCCTGGGCTCCAAGCCGTGTACACGGTCTCGACACTCGACACTTCGTCGAGCGAAGATCGTCGACCTGATGACACGGCCTTGGACACGCCCATGTCCTAGGCCGTGTGCCTTGTCTCGACGATCGTCGAGAAAATCTCGTCGACTCCCCGGGTCGATCGTCGAGACAGGTCGACACGCCCTGCGACACGCCCGTGTCGCAGGCCGTGTGCCTTGTCTCGACGCATCGTCGAGCGAATCTCGTCGACTCCGCGGCTAAGTGTCGACACGAGCTTGACACGCCCTGGGACACGCCCGTGTCCCAGGCCGTGTGCCTGCAGCCAGAACCCAAACTGGCCCAAAACGTCCCCCTTTGCTCCCTTTGAGTTTCGGGGCGTTACAATAGGTATGAATACATTGGTTGAGAAAAAGCTTGATGCACTCTGCCAATCTGAACTAGATTGCAATAGCAGTGCTTGATGATCATGGAGAGTAAGATTCTTTGATCAATGTTTGATGTCATTATCATTTGATAAGAATAATGAATAGCTCTGTGAATCTTCATCAGATGGCGCTTAAGCAAGCAGTGAATAAAAGATGAGAGTAATAAGGCTTATACAAGTAAAGAGCTTGTAAGTCATCATCTGATAGAGCTTTAAGCAAGCAATGCATACAACATGAGCATAAGTAAAATTAATGTTGCAAATCCTTTTGGTAGGTCGGATTAACCTGTTCACCTATGAAAGAAGGCAGCTGACAAAAAAGAGGCTTATACTCGGACATGACCAAGAAAGACTAGATGCTGCCACATGAGATCACTCGTGGGCCTTATGCATCGCTTGCCTGAGAAAAGTCATCCCGAGTATAGTCCTACTCAAAGCGGGCTGGCCGCGCATCCTTTAGAAATGCACACAAAACAGAAAAGCACGAGAAATCCTGAGAAGGATTGCTAGATACACTGCTCTCTTGCCTCGAGTACAATCATCACTAATCAATGAGACTAGTTGCGCCAAGTGGCCTATAACTTGTCTGTGGAAAGATCAGTGTAATTGTGGGAACCCGCGAAGGCACAGATCGAGAGCACTAGAGAGCGTCCATCCATCACAGTTGTGAGATGATCGAAGAGACAAGTCTACGCTTGGTTGTCATTGCTTGTCAAGCAAAGATCACCATAACTGTAATGTATCATTTGCGAAGCACAGCAGAGCTAACACATGGGGCTCCCCTAGCACACACTCTGTATCAGATGCCGGCAAGGATCCGAAGTCTGAAGCCCAACGTCGTAGATTGAATGGCTCCCACTGCACATACGCGGACTCCCCACTATGTGTGGTCGTAGTGGTTGTGCCAGAGAACAATCTACGGAGGGAGCATTCCAGACTCGGCGATATCTCATTGGTGTAGCGATCTCTTTGGAAAAGAGAGAAGAGAGGAGGAAGCATTACAAGAAGAGAACTGTGTCGGTATGAGATCCAAGATAAAAGCTTTATTGAAAAGCAAGAGAGAGCACTTAGAAGTGCTTTGAAATGAAAATATTTGAAAAGGGTAAGTGTAGAGATAACCCATCATGGTTGAAAAAATTTTAAGAACTATGAAGTCCTTTGCTGGATTAGAATAGTCTTCCAAGCACGCCCTCATCATCGGCATCGAAGCATTCGACGGTTTTATTAATAATGAGAAGAGGGGGTTCTTCGACTAGGCTCACCCCTCTTGAGCTGCAAGGAATGTCTGCAACTTCTTTGCCCTTTGAGGTCGCTGGATCAGGGCAATCACCTTTAAGAAGCAGGTCACGCATCTTACCCTGCTGGAGCATTCTTTGCACTAGTCAGCGGAGTGCACGGCAATTCTCAGTCAGGTGGCCTGACTCTTTGTGGAATTCACAGTATGGTTCTGAGTCTCTAGACCTTTGATCGGCTGGTCGATAAGGCCTTTTGAAGCTAGCCTTATCTTTCATGATTTGGCTCACCTCTTGCATGGCTGCATCCAGTTCAGACTCATGCAAGTCATCGTCTCACTGCTGATATACTACAGCTTTTGAGAAGATGGAGCTGGTGGCAGCAATGGATCCCGAGTACGGTCATGCTCTTGGAAGGGATATCGATGGCGCTGAAACCTTCTTCCCTTCCTTGAGTGAGTTGGGAAATCATTGCGAGGAGACCTCGGATGCTACTTATGAGAAGGATCTTTCTCTGAAATGAGCTTGGAGACGAAGCATGAGTTGCTTTTTTCACGTCGGATGTATGAGTTGGCTAAGGCAATCAACTCTTGGTACGTTTTTGGGGCACGGACATTGACTTCAAACTTGAGAGGCCCTTCACGGAGACCGTGGATAAGAGCCACTCGGTACATTTCTTAGCTAACAATCTCGATGTCCAAAATTTCTCTTTGGAATCAATCCACGAACTGAGACCAAGTTTCATTGCCACGTTTCTTGATCTCAAAGAAGGCTTCTGGACCGCCGTTTCTCTTGGTGGAAGTAGAGAATCTGAGCAAGAACTCCTTTCGCAAATCAGCAAAGGAAGTGATGGAGTGAGGGTGAAGACCATGGAACTAGTCCCTCACTTGTCCATCAAAGATTGTGATAAGGAGCTTGCACTTGGTTGCATCTGAGAGAGTTTTGAGAGTAACGACTGATTCGAAGCCTTGAAGATGCTTCACTGGATCAGTCTCTCCGGTGTAGATTGGTAATCGGGGCTCTCTGAAGTTTGCTGGAGTTGGTTCATGCCGAACATTCTCTGAAAATGGCGAAGGCTCTTCCTGCTCTCCTACAGCATAAGGATATAAGCGGGCATAGGTTATGGCTGCAAAAAAAGCAAGAGGAGGATAGAAGGGAGCAGCTGCTGTAGGAGGAACAAAGGCATGGGCTGATGGGTAAGGATGACTTCCTTGAAAGTTGAGAAATCTTGCAGGACTTCCCCGAGCTACTTCTTGGAAGAAGTTTGACGAGCTGCAAACTCTTCATCTTGAGTTTGCAAAGGGCCTGCAGGCCCTTGCGGAAAGGTTGGAGTGTAAGGAGGATAGAATGGTGGGCAAGCGAGAGGACAAGCTTGAGGAGTCTCGGATGCTGGATTGATTGGAGCAGCTGGAGTAACTGGAGCTGATGCAGGATGAGCGTCTAATCGCTGTGTGATTGCAACAAGAATTTGGTTGATTGCTTGGAACTGCTGAGCATTTTCATGGTGTGATTGCTCGAATGCATCCCAGAGAGGATCTTCACTTGGACTTGGAGCAAGGTTCTCGGCTGGTTGATGGTCTGATATGGCTAACTGTCGGTTTTCACCGTTTGTTCGGATCTGAAAGTCGTGTGTTAACTGTTGATGCGTGAAAACGACATAGCCTAGTTAACACGGAGGGAGGTGTTAGATCTCACATGCTAGGAGAGGAAGAGGATGAAGGTTGCGGGGAAAGAGGAAGCTTCTGAGTGCTCGAGAGTGGAGCAAACGCTTATCAAAGGGGTTGCGGGGATAGAGGAGAGGTTTGCTGAGAGCAGCGGAGGAGGTTGATAAGGAGCTGTCGAGCAGACGGGTACTTGGACGGTTATGCTTGCAGGTTGAATGCCGAGGGAGCTGAGCTAAGAAGAAGAAGAGAGAGGGCCTCTAGCAGCGGCAACAGCAAACTTCGCCCACCGCGGCTTAAATGCCACTTTTGCGATGGGCTTTCCTTTGATTAATAGTGAGAGTTACAGCTTGCAATACACCTTTATAAGAAAGCAATAAAGGGGTACAAAGAGGAAGCTGGAGGCTAAGAAAGGAATGCCAGAAGAGGCCGCGCGGACTGGAGAACCAGGTCGGCAGGCCGCACGACTAAGAAAAGAAACAGAGGACACGCGGTCTGACAATAGAGGCCGGCAGGCCACGCGACTAAGGGCAGCGAGAAGGTACGGACTGAGAAATGGAGTCCGCAGGAAATGAGCTTGCCGTGGGCTGACTTCGAGCGTGAGCACCTTGGGGATGATCCGAAGCTGACGTTGACGCTGACCCTCACGCTCATGCTGACCTCCACGAGAGGTATGTGGGTCTATTTATAGGCTAGAGGAGGTAACGGCTTGTGGTGACGTTACCACAAGTGAGACGGTAACTTGACCGAGAAGAAGACGGAGTCCGCCGAGTCCGCAATAGGTCACGCGGACTGGGGCTTGCTTCTGGAGCTGGTGCTGCTGATGGAGAACTGGGAGACTTAGTGGCGGACTGCAAGGGGAGTCCGCAGAGACCGCCGCTGCTGAGCTGAGGTTGTCCGCCTGCTGCTGGGGAGGCGGATATTGGAGGCTATGTGGCGGATTGCAAGGAGAATCCGCAGAGTCCGCCGCTGCTGAACTGGGCATGCGCTCAGGACGCGAGTTGAGGAGTGTCCGCTGAGACCACAGAGTCTACAGGAGGCTGCGCTGTCTGGGACTGCCTTGAGGATATTCTGCTGCCTGGCGGACTGCGGGGAGAATCCGCAGATTCCGCCTTTATTGATCGAGCCCGCACCAAGCCTGCGGGCTGAGGAGAAGTTGACCCTACCGCTGGAGAAGAGCGGGTGGAGGCCAAGGAAAGGCGGACTGCACAGCGAGTCCGCTGAGTCCATCGAGTCCGCACCTGCTGTAAAGCTGAGTCCGCTTATGTTGGAATGGAGAGCCTGGCTGTTGAAGCTGTTGGGGTTCAACAATGAAGGAAGACAGGAATTCTTGATTGCACATCGAGTCCACCGAGCTCACGAGGGACTAGGTATTGTTGCTGATCTTCATGGGTAGCCGGAGAGCGAGTGTCCGTGCTCTGCAGGCGGACTGAAGGAGTTCGCTGCCCATGTTGCTGGAGGACAAGGAATGGACGACCTACTGAATTGACGGGGCAGGCCGCGCCTGTTGGCGAGGTGAAAGCTGAGGTAGCCGGCTGGCAGCCTGGTGGCAGGTCGCCACTGTTGTTTTGGCAGTTTGTGCGGTCTGTTGTTCTTGAAGAGCGACCTGCAGGAGCGGGCTGGAAGAGCGGCTAGTTCCTCCAAAGGACTCGACCTATTGCCGGCCTGGGCGGACAGGGAACCGAATTCGGCAAAGAGGACTGTGGAGACAATCTTGCGGTTAAGCTGAAAAGGAGCGCGGCTTGCATGGGCGGACTGTAGAAGCAGTCCGCAGCCCCTGCCGACCTAAGGAGGGCATGCGGCCTGAGCGGTCAAACCATTGAGACCGCCCGAGCCGTGCGGCCTGAGCGGACAGGGAATTCTGTCCGCCCACAATAAGGCGTCGCGACCTCCAGGAGGAACTCAGGGCAGGCCGCGATGAGCGAGCTGGCTACCTTGGGAAGGATCGCCAATTTCGGGGTTAACAACAACCAAGTACAAAAGCGTTGAGTGATGAAGCTACACTCAACGCTCTCAATGCCTAAGTGGCTGAAGAAGCAAAAAATAATCTAAGGCAAAACGTGTTGAGTGATGAAGCTAAACTTAATGCTTTCATCGTGTAGGATGCAGAATGAGCAAAAAGTTAAGCTAAGTATAAAAGCGTTAAGTGGAGGCTATTCATTCAACGCTACTCAACGCCAAGCAGTCAGAAAAGGCTGAATATTAAAGCTAAGGCAAAAAGAATTGAGTGAGACTTACTCACTCAACGCTCTCAATGCCTAGATGAACTGAAGAAATGACTAAGTCCAGAATCGTTGAGTGAAGCTCATTCACTCAACTCTCTCATCGCCAAGACAGCTGAAGAAATGACTAAGTACAGAATCATTGATTGAAGGCCAGCCACTCAACGCCACTCAACGCCTGAGTGGATTCTGAGAATTTGGCTAAGTCCAGAATGGCTGACGTCAACACGAGTTAGCAAAAGTCAACAAAGTCAACACAGTTCAAATTCATTGCGGGAAAGATGGAGTTTGCCATTAAAGGAGCAGGCTTCCAGCTATTGTCGTATACTGCATATGGTAGGTGGTAAATTGACAATTAAGGCGGGTCCCACAACGCAAAAGTGTCCTTGATCAACGATCAATAAAAGAGAAAGATTGACTGGGTTGACAACAAGCAATTAGGGTTTTCTGAATACGCATAGAGGCAGAACTTCGTCTTCTTCCTCGCCATTAACATCGAGCCTAAAGCACAAGTTCTGATCAGTCAACTTGAAAGCACAAAAAAATAGTTGTTGGGATCATCATCAACAACACTAAGTTCAGAATTGATTTCTGATTGTGAAGAGAAGCAGAGCTTTTAGAGTCTGCCAGTCCAGATTGCTGTTTGAAGGAGATACAAACCTTTAGATTCATTGTCTTCAACAGCAAATCAGAATCTTGATTCTAAGTTATTTCCAGCAAAAGTATCCCAGTACTAAAGACTTTGTCTACTACTTGTTGTTGTGAAGAAGATAGGGCTGAAATCTGCTCAGCGCAGGAAGACAGACACAGAAATCTCTCTGATGTCAAACTGCAAATCATCTTTTATATTTTCTGTAGGATCCTTTAGGATCTGAGTGTAGGCCTGATCTATAAAGGCTAAGATGTAAGATTCTTGTGTGAATCCAAGTTGTAGGTCTATATTATAAATACTGAGGTAGGATCATCTATTGATCTTAGTGTACGATCCATATTGGATCCGAGTGTAGGGCTTAGGCCTGAGTTGTAGGATCCTTTGGATCTAAGGTAAGGCTTAGTGCCCGAGTGGTAGGTCTTGGAGAAGACTGAGAGGTCTTGTGCAATCTGTGATGTAAGGTCTCAAGAGCCGAGTGTTGGTGTTGTGCCTCATCTAATACACTGTTAGAGAGGTGGGAGGGACAGTGGATGTACCTAAGATCGTGGAACCACTATAAACCAACTGTGTCATCTGTGATTGATATTGAAAGCCTAACTAACCAAATCAATAAGCTCAGCAAAATCAGTTAAGATTTAAATAAATCAAAACGAGACCTTAAACCTATTCACCTCCCCCCGCCACCCTAGGTGTTTAGCTAACCTTGAAAACAAGACTTTCAAACTAGGAAAGAGTTGCCAAAGAGAAGACCTCCTAATCGAAAGTCGCAACCTACTGCTAACTGCTAATTGTAATCGCAGATTATGCACTGATCTCTGACCAAAAGTCAGAACCAAGTCACGGGCTTCTCAACACTGTGCGCATAATCTACACGGCAAAAACCAGTCAACTACTTAAACCATAAGAACACAAAAAACTATCTGCAGCAACCACCCGAGCGCACTTACTATTCATTCAGTTGTTGTTGTTGATGTGACAGGGAGTTCTTTTTATAGGCGCGGAGGGAAGTGTGATCACCTCCCAAGCCGATAGGATCACCACCCTATCTCGCAATAAGCACTGAGTGTATCTGCATAGGCACGTACACAAAGCTATTCTGCCTTGTCGCCTTAACTAGGCTGGACAACCAGTTCGCAAGGTCACACCACCAAGGCCTGATAGAAATCCTATTTGCCTTGTCGCCATAAGACCACGACAGGACTTGTCCACCACACCAGCTGAACCTGTGGACACTCCACCAGTCCGCACACATGCAGACATAGCTCCAGTCCGTACGCCCATGCGGACACTACTCCAGTCTGCACAATCTGATCCCACAATTAGAGCACAAGGATGATAGCTGCCGAACTCGGCGGACAAAGAAAACAATCCGCGCTAACTGTGAGATCTCCTAGACTGAGCACACCTGGACTTGGTACAAATCCAGGCCAAACCCACACCACTAGCCATCATTGGTACAAACAAAGTACTAGCGGATACAAAGGCTTGTCCGCAAAAAACTGGCGGACTCCAGCACCATTCCTCACCTGGACTCTACAAACTCCGAGGATAAACATCCTATCCGCCCGGTTACCTCTAGGGAACAAGCCGATGGCAGAACACTAGACGGCCTGGCTAGTCGTCTGTCGGCGCGGACAGTCCGCCCAGGCCGCCACTTTCACTTCAAAAAAAACAATATAGTCATATTTACCGGTATGCTATCATGCAGCATCTATACTTCACGGTGCTCTTTCTCCTGTGAATGGTAATTAAAATAACTGTTAGTCATAGAGCTAAGTGGAAACAAATCTCCTCCCCGGATCCATATCCTGGGGGCGAGCCTACGCACTCAAATATAAGTAAATAGCGGAAGCAAGAGAGAGTTAGCAATAACAGTTCAATATAGTGCATTTTTATTTCATATGATAGGAGCAAATATCTGAAAGAGTGTAGCATAAAATAACTGGAAAGTAGCAGGATAAACATTAGTTATTTAAAAAGGCACTCAACTAGCTATCACAACCAATAGGTACTCATAACTTGTAATCACACCGCAGGTATTCAAAACCCGCCAATACATTGTAGGTGTTTAAACAACTATATGCCGCGGGTATTCAAACCGTGAACACCGCAGGTATTCAAACCTGCGCACACCACAGGTATTCAAACCTGCACACACTCACTATGTCGACATAGATTGGACTGCTTCTCTTCAAGCAGGGTAGCGAACGTCACGAGCCTCACTGATGTTGTCGTCGTTGATAGTGGCCAGTCCTGCCACTTTTGTGTGTGGTCGTACCGCACTACCTAGGCCCTAGCATACAGCTATATGCACTTTTTGATGTGAGCAATATCCGGCAAATTCTGAAAATTTAGTCCGACCATTGGAGGGAACCAAATGAAGAAAATAAAATGGTCTGTCACCCGTGGTACACATCCCACTGTTGCCATGAGTCGTTGACCTTCTGAACCGGTACGAACAGTTTGCATAAGTGATTGACCCACTACTTTTAACAGTAAACAATTTACAAGCATTTCAATTTAAATAATTTGCCAGTATAAACTGGGGCTGCGGTGGCCTGCCCTACTTGACGTCAAGTAGTTTGGGTAATTGGCCTTTTTAAAACAACATGCCTCTCAATATTCGACAAGGAGCGCTACGAGCGTGAGAGCACATTATTTGGCGCTAACAGTAGAGGAATATCTCAACTCTCGGTTATCCCAAACTAATACTCTATCAAAACCAGCTTTTCTTCAGAGCAGAACCCGTGCTAAAAATACTGAAACTGTAAATTGTGGTAATTTAAATGCGGTAATAAAATGCTGCTATAAATAAGCTGTAAAAATGAAATGCTGAATTGAACGCAATGAAATAAAGTCTTGATTGATGTAAAATTAACTAGTACGAAACTGGAATGATATTGAAACGAAGAATTGTAAATAAAGTACTAAAAGGAATATTACCAGTACAATACTAAATTAGTACTAAAAATAAAACTGAACTGAAAGTACTGAAAGGAACTGAACTAGTATACGACTTGAGTAGTACTGAAAGAAAAGAACTGAACTGAAAGTAATAAAAAGGAACTAGACAAGTACAGGACTGGAGTAGTACTGGAAGAAAGAACTGAACTGATAGTAATAAAAGTAACTGGACCAGTACATGATTGAAATAAAGAAAGTGCAATAAAGAAAAGGGTTAATAGTGCAATCACTCCATTCTTAGGAGGTTTCAGTTCCGTCTCTGTTCATAGGAGGAATGTTCAGCTCCATTACCGTTCATGGGAGGAATATTCAGTTTTATCTCCATTCATAGGAGGAAATTTCAGTTTTATCTCCATTCATAGGAGAAATGTTCAGTTTCATCTCCATTATCAGGAGGAATGTTCAGTTCCATTTCTGTTCTTAAGAAAACTTCGTTTGAGTTTCACTCATTATTAAAGTCCGATATTAGTTCAGTTGTGTCTCTTAAACACGGCTTAATCAGACCAGAGAAGCTTATTATGGGTTTCACATTTTCTTATTCATTCAAGAATAGTAGCCAACTTAGTCGCTCGAGTCAGACCAACTCCGAGCATCCTTTAGAAAGCCTGATTTTTCTCGAACATCAACCTCGAGAATCATTTCAAAATATGGGGAAATTCCAACTCCCGATTTGAGGTTGGGCAACGCTCTACTCATAGCTCATAATGCTCGTCTCTGATTTGCTTAAAACGCCCAAGAATTACTTTTTAAAACACGTCCAATAATTTGCAAAAATCCTGAAAATACTCCGAGCTTGAGATCTCGCCTCGATAATTCTTATCATTTATACTTGAAACATAATTGTCTAATTAAAACATGATAGCCCGCTACGATTTTTTTTTCTGAAATATTTGAACGCATCAAATTCAAAGCGCGATCTTAGGCTTCGAAAAATTGAAAAATCTTTAATTTTCACTCACAAGACCCCAAATGCTTATACAGCATCAAAAAGGCCTAATTTGAGCGTAGAACTTTTCCAAAATTTTCCGATCGCTTTTGGGCTTATAAATTGACCAAATCAGTCTTAATTACACTTTTTGAGGCACCAAATTAGTTTATAAAAATTCCCCAAAATTTTTAAGAATAGTCCTCATCAAGGGAAATAATTTTCATGTTCAAAGATTTTCCCTATGAGCCTAGATTTTTCTCAGAAAATCCCCAAGATTTTGATCAAATTTTGATGTGCATATAGCCATATCAAAAAGAATTCTGCGGCTGGGATTGAGCTGGATTACGGCTAAGGTCCTACTGAACCTACAATAGATCTTGCGACGTTCCATTGTGGGGGGCACTGATGCTGAGGCGGGGGCGGCGATTAATAAAATCCATGTCGTCTGATCTCATCGTGGAGATCGAACGATAGTTGATGCTCCCAGATCGAACGACAGCTGCTGCTCCCCGGCGCAGTCTCGAGACCACTTCCTTTCCCAATCTTGGGTACACAACTGAAAACTGAATTCAGACTAATAGATTACACTCACTCAGCTAGATGTAAGGCACCGTCTTAGCCTTCCCTGACCAGGATCACTCCCACATAAATAAAAATAGAACTAAGCGTTCGTGATTTTTTTTGGAAAGGGAGTGTGTGCGAGTTGTGTATTTCAAAAATAGGTTGGATTTAACCAGCTTCACTTTCTTTATATTTCTGTCTTTTTTATAGTAGAAATATGAAAATGGTGTACAATCTCGACGAATTACTTCTGAATTGCATTTCATTCAGAAATAATATGTAAGAGTTTATCCATTCATGACTCTTTATGGTTGTGTGTTTTCTATATGGATGTATGTCTTACTCAAAAGAGTGATCAATCGATTCTCCAGCTTAAAGGATCAAGTGTTATTCCACTATGTCAGAGGATTCTCAAAGAACTCTTGTAAGATCGAGTTAGCAAAGTGAAGCAGCAAGATGCTATCGCCCACCAAAGACCAAAAAAGTGCATCCCGATAGAACAAACAACCGAAAAATTGACTTTTGGCAGATTGAAAAAGAGAATGGTGGAGAGGGTGGAGGACTCTGCCACCGCCAGCCAGCGGCTGCCAATCGCCGGTGCCGCCCCCGGTTGACTCGCCAGCGGCCCGTGATCCAAATGGTGGTGGTCCGGCGGCTTGGCACCACTGGCCACCGCTATAAAAATATTACCTAAGAGCAGGGTGGAACGACCTGCTCTGCTCCCGACAATATCGCCCCATCTTGAATCTCTGGTGGCTTTCAAGTCAAATCACAACCCACGGCGAACACGTCGGGGGTCGACCTTCCCTCCGGCAGTGGACCGGTGGCCTGGCACCGCCGGCTGCCGAGAGAAAATAAAAACAGGAAAAAAATACAATTTTTTGTGTCGTCGGTGTAGCACCTTCCTTGCGCCACCACTGGTGTTGGGCGGTGCTAACCACGTGCAGTCACCACCCGACTTGGAGCTTGGTGCTGGCAGCGCTCCGGCCGCCAAAAGGGGCATGCACCACGTTAGAGGAGTGGGAAGGAGGAGGGGAATATTTCAACCAGTCGTGAAAGGACTCGGGATGAGTTGGGCTGAGATGCCACTGAGGGTGGCGGAAGGTGGTGCGATCAGGTTGGAGTTTCTTGCGAGAGGGTGGCTCCGGCGAAGGTGGAGGGTGTTCGACTGGGCTATAAGGGAGGTGTACAAAGGAATAGAGCATGGGAGGTTTTTAAATTGGCGGGGGAGAGGGCCTCCTCTCTCTCGATGGTGTGTGATTAATCCCTTCTTAGGGATGGATTAATACCCATCCTCCAACTGTATTGTAAATTTGGGACTTGATCCCTCTGGGTAGTACAGTCAGCCACGGGATTTAGTGAGGGGGAGGATTGGTCCTTTGCTAAAGCACACTATTCCTAGGGTTTTGCTGCCTTTGGAGGCATATTAGGATGAGGAAGCTGATGCCCAAGTGAGTGGGTGATGGGGAGGTAAAGCACCTTTTGAAAATATTTCAAAATTTTATATTTTAGGGGGATTTGACCAAAAGTCAAACCTAGGGTGGATCCCCTTTGTGGGTCAAGGTCAAAGTAGGTTCATGTAATCAGGAGACTGGTCAATGTTGGAGAAATGTGCCACAATTGGTTTGCGTACGTTTTTTGTGTACAAAAAGTGCTTGGTTTGACTACAGTTTGACCACCCGATATCGAAATTGACCGAGATGAACTCTGTTGACTTCGTATTGACCATACAAATCCAATGCCACTGATCGGGGTCAAATCAGAGTTCGTTTGCTTAATATTCAACATTTGCGCGTCACGGCGCGCTAAAAAGTTCAAAATGGTCATATTCGTCGTATGTCTCTAGATTGCAGCACAATAAGTTCCAATGCACTCGTATTGACTATACGATGCCATAGGAACTGACATAACTTAAATTGAAGTTCTCTAGCTCAATCTCCCTAAAAAGGGTTATCTCCTACCCCTTATGTGCTTTAGGTATAGCTTCGGGTCACTTTTATTGGGTCCACTAGGGTTCTAGTGGCCCATAAAAGTCGGGATGTTACAATCCAAAAACAATAAGATGATTTTCGTCCACGAAAATTTGCTTTAATTGGGGGGTAAGTGTAACATACCTGAGGAAAGAGTTCGAGGTGCTTTTCTCGAATGAGGGCCTCGGGTTCCCACGTATATTTGTCTCTTCCATAGTTTGACTATATGATTTTGACCATTGGGATAGTCTTGTTGCATAGGTTTTTCAACTAAAAGTCCACTATCCCTACTGACTCTAACTGGATGGATCTGCCTGACTATAGCGGTACCAGCGGTGTGAAAAGGTGTTGACTTGGTTGTCGAAGAACACGCATCAACAAAGAGATAAGTAATACATCGTAAAGATTTCCCAACTCTAGGGATATGGCTAATCGGTACCCAACTTGTCAATGCATTTTATTACCTGATAGGGGCCTAAATAGCGCGGATTCAGCTTCTTCTGTTTCCTCAGTTGAGAGATAAAATGCATGGGCTTGATTTTCAAAAATATCATTTCCCCCACGCTAAACTCTATCGATCAGTACCACACATCATAATACTTAGCCTGCCGACTCTACGCTTCCTATATCTCATGGTATGCATTATCGTAGTGTCATCAATATAAGCCAATCCCAGTACTTCAAGGTCCTCATCTTGGGCCCAAGATAATGGAGTCTGGCAATGCCTTCCATATAGTGCCTCATACGGTGTCATCTTAATACTGGCCTGAAGGGTGTTATTATATGAAAATTCTACTTGTGGTAGCAGTTGCACCCACGGCTTGTTGTACTCTGCTATGTATAGTCGGAGAAGATCCTCTGTCATCTGATTCGTTCTTTCCATATGTCAATCTTTCTGGGGGTGTAAAGCGGTGATGAAAGCTAATTTGGTTCCTAAGTAGTTACTTGTATCCCTCGGTTCAGTGCGTCAACTACTCCACAAGAAAAATATAGTTATACGATGCGAAAATACTTTGATTAGATTGATTTAACATCCTACATAAGTATAAACATCCACAAATGATAACTCATAGTATGCAAGACTCTAGGTTTAGTATAAGTATAAAACTAGTCATTACGTTAGCTAAAAGATAGTGATTTTGGCTTTAGAAAGATGACATGTATGAAATACTAGTAGTAATGCTTTTTATAAGTTAAAATATTTAACATGCAACCTATTATAAAACGTTCCCCATAGAGCAAGTAAAAAAACCACAAAGAGGTAAAACTAGCAGCTTAACAAGGTAATTAACATTTTAAAAATAATCCACCAGTGGGTATCAACAACCTGATACGAACCCACTGGAGACATGTATGTTTGTACTAACAAGAAGCAACCAAATCTACCTCACAAGGGTGAGGAAAATCTTAGCAACACAACAGTCCACTAGCAAACTCCCAAACCTAGCCGCTCAACTGGCTACAGCCCTGAACCTGAGGCATTCAAAAGAAGAATACCTCAGCAAGAAAATACATGTGGAAAAAGAAGTAATTAGATATAAATAATTGAAAATAGAAGGGGTTAACAAACCCTAATAGGAGAAATGCTGACAACCTCAGCTAAAATAATCAACAAGGAGACAAGTGAGAAAGTTCTCAACATTAACATAAGCAAAGTGCACCAAGTGCGAGGAGTTATCATGCTTCGACAAAATCTGCTAGGATTAACATAAATAGCATAGACTGATCTAAGAATTAAACTGAGCACAAAATTGCTCGAAAACGTGAATCATTAACACTTGGTAATATCAACCAGGCTGGAGTCCGTGACCAATTGTCCCATACCATACTCCAAGACCCAAATGTCTCAAAAAAGAAGGCCTTGTGATGGTGACCATTTGACCGAACCCAAACCAACAGTCCTCAAAAAAACAGAGACCCAACAACCACCAAGTGCAATGATCCACTAACCGACGTCCAGTTGGCGGTCCTTTATCCACTACCAACCTTCACAGCTGAAGAAAACATCAAACCCTAACCAAATCCCAAGTTTACTCCCCAAGAAAAAACTTGAACAAGTCCTAAAACCACTCTAAGGACCATACACCATGAATCTGGCCAAAAACAACGAAAAATTCTAAGTCCTAGCCAAATTCGGCAAGTATACCCGACGAACTACATAGATACTCGACGATTCGTACGGTGATACTCGGCGAATCCTTATATACTCGGCGAAAATGCCTTGCGATAATCGACAATACTCGACGAATAGACTAGCGATACTTGCTGAACTGCCTTAAGCTAACCTAAGATATTCGACAACTTCAAAATGATTCACGCCTAAAACGAAGTGACCAAATTCGGCGATACTCTCTGAATTTCTATCTGATACCCGCCGATTTCTACTTAGGATAGATTTTGACCCTCGACAAAAATTCCTTAGCATCTATACTCGACGAATTTAAGGTTCTCTACACCTATACTCGGATAAAAAAGTCCTAATGATACAAGATGAATTCCTTCACGATATACGCCGAATTCTACTTAGCGAAACCTGACGAATCTATAATCGATACTCGTCGAAATTTCCTTGTCCGCCTAACCTAATATACATGGTTTTGGCCTAAATCAAACCCTAACCTGGGGGTTCTTTTCATTAATCCCCTACACTACTCCTATTTTCTAAGGGAGAAGGAAAAAGGGACGAAAACGATCAAGTAAGAACCGGATATGCAAGGGAGAAAAATCCACTTGCCTCGAAACTCTGGAGAAACACCGCCCGCTCGCGCCGCTTCAAGGATCGGCCGTAGAAAGGCCCTAGCAATGTTTCCTGAAACTTTTGGAGGGGAAAAGGAGCCAAAAACACTAACCCTAACGTATAAAGTTCGAAGAATCGGGTAAATCTCACCACGATCGTGTAACACTTGCAGAGTTCTTTCCAAATCTTCTATCAATCGTCGAAACCGACCACTTCGTCAATCTGTCCACTATAAACCAAACTGAATCGTGTCCTCAGGGAGACATCGAAAACCCAGTAATAAAATCCATCGAAATGCTCTCCCACTTCCAACTTGGAATCTCTAAGGGCGTCAACTTGCGTCCAAGCCTTCCATGATTGGCCTTAACTCTGTTGCAAGTAAAACATTCTGACAGGAACTTAGTTATATCGCCCTTCATACATACCGCCAAACGATATGCTTCAGATCCTTATACTTTTTCGTAAAACCTGGGTGGTAGGTTGCACTAGAACCATGCGCCTCTTCGCACAACTTAACTCGGCTATCCTCAACTACGGGAATGCGAAATATAGTGAGCTACTTTAAAGTACCAGCGTCATCAATCGAAAAGTTCGGCAATTTCCCTTTCGCAGTTCTGTTATAAAGGTGCAGCAAATCGGGGTCATCCCTCTAATGTAGTCTTGTCAATGAAATCCATGAAGGCTCTAATACTTCCAAACTATTGGGCGAGTCGCTACTCCCCACCAATATATCCATCAGAAGAAATACTTGTACCAGCAAATCCCTTGAAAGATTAAAAATCTTCGCCGACTTCCTACTCAGGGCGTTGACTACCATATTAGCTTTACCAGGATAATATTGTATCTTTACATCATAATCTGCCACATACTCCAACCACCTCCGCTGGCGCAAATTCAATTCCTTTTGAGTGAAGACTTACTTCAAACTCTTATGATCGGTGTAAACCTTGCACAAAACACCATATAAAAAATGCCTCCATAACTTCAAGGCATAGATCACAGCTGTAAAGTATAGATCATGTGTAGGGTAATTCCTTTCATAAGTCTTTAACTGCCTCGACCCATATGCTATCACTTTTCCTTCTTACATCAACGCGTAACCAAGTCCAACGTGCGATGTGTCCACATACACGGCATACACTATTCCTTCGGTATGCACGGCCAAAATCGAAGCAGTGCACAAACTCCTCTTCAATTCCTAAAAAGCCTCTTCGCACTTATCGCTCCAAACAAAAGCTGCATTATTCTGCGTACGCTTTGTTAGCGGCGCAGACAATGAAGAAAAACCTTCCATAAACCTCTTATAATATCCTGCTAACCCTAGGAAACTCCTCATCTTTTTGGGTGTGGCAGGTCTGTTCCAATCCATAACAGCAGCTATCTTCACAGGATCCACAGAAATTCCATCCTTATTTACTACATGGCCTAGAAAAGAAACCTGAGGAAGCCTAAAATCACACTTACTTAGCTTGGCATACAACTTATGCTCCCTCAAGGTAGATAGAATTAAATGGAAGTGCTAGGCATGCTCTTCAGCACTGCTGGAGTATACCAAGACGTCATCTATAAAAACAACCAAAAAATTGTACAAGAAATCCTTAAACACTCTGTTAATCATATCCATGAAAGCAGAGGGTGAATTAGTCAATCCAAAAGAAATAACTAAGAACTTGAAATGTTTGTATAGTGAACGGAAAGCAGTCCGTGGAATATCTGTCTCGCGAATTCCCAACTGGTGGTAGCCTGAACGAAGATCAATCTTTGAAAACATAGAGCTACCACGCAACTGACCAAATAAGTCATCAATCCTTGGTAGGGGATACCTATTCTTGACGGTCAACTTATTAAGTTCTCTATAATCGATGCAAAGCCTCATCGATCCATCCTTTTACTTTATAAATAGCACAAGAGCACCCCATGGAGAAGAACCCGGCCTAATAAAACCGTTATGCAGCAACTCCTCCACCTGGGTACGCAACTCCTCCAGCTCACGCGGGGCCATACGGTATGGTGCCTTAGCAATAGGACAGGTGCCCGGCTCCAAATCTATGACGAACTTCACGTCTTTCTTGGGTGGAAGACCAGGAAGATTATCAGGAAATACATCGGGAAACTCGCGGACAACAACAGTCTTCTTAACTAGCGGCAAACTACTATCGGTCGCCAAGAGTGAAATCAAACAGGCAAAACATCCGTAATCCACAAGCTTCAAAGCATGTACCACAGAAATAATGGAAGAAACTTGGTGCGGAAAGCCATAAACGCTCCTGGGTTGACCGTTGTCCATCTTAAAGTCCAAGCGCTTGACCTTGCACTGGATGACTGCATCATACTTGGACAACCAGTCCATGCCCAAAATCACATCAAAATCTTCCAAGTCTATCACCTTCAGATTTGCAACGGCTAGAAAATCTCCTAATAGAATCGGACAACTCTGAATGCCTTGGTCCGATACCACTGATTCGCTGGAGGGAAACTTGACACAAAATGCATCCCCAACAAGATCGAGGGTCTAGCTGTGATGCTCCATAAACGTTCTAGCCGTGAATGAGTGGGTAGCACCAGAATCGAAAAGAACACGCGCCCAGCGGTTCTTGACCTTAAACTTTCCTATAAAATCATATACGCAACTAAGGAAATGAACGCCGAACTACAACTACAAATTAAAAGCTAGGACTAGGTTAAGATCTAACTTGAAATCACTTGAGAAGACATATGAGCTTCCTCTAATGACACCACGTTCCACTTGCCCTTCCCCTTATCCAAAAGCTACTGCGGTGGCAATGCCTGAAGAACTGGTTGCAATGGGGGTTGAGCCTACCGGCACTTCGACAAAACGAATTCCTTCACGATATATGTCGAATTCTACTTAGCAAAACCCGACGAATCTATAATTGATACTCGTCGAAATTTCCTTTTCCGCCTAACCTAGTATACATGGTTTTGGCCTAAATCAAGCGCTAACCTGGGGGTTCTTTTCATGAATCACCTACACTACTCCTATTTTCTAAGGGAGAAGGAAAAAGGGATGAAAACGATCAAGTAAGAACCGGATATTCAAGGGAGAAAAATCCACTTGCCTTGAAACTCCGGAGAAACGCCGCCCGCTCGCGCCGCTTCAAGGATCGGTCGTAGATATGCCCTAGCAACATTTCCTGAAACATTTGGAGGGGAAAAGGAGCAAAAAACTCTAACCCTAACGTATAAAGTTCGAAGAATCGGGTAAATCTCACCACGATCGCATAGCCCTTGCCGAGTGCTTTCCAAATCTTCTATCAATCGTCGAAACCGAACAACCGAAATTCTGAAATAGCTGGCCGAAATCTCGCTCTGTTTGCCGAACTCCCTCTTCCGTGGAATGTCCGCCACTTGGGTTTAGGAAGACGATGAATAGCAGGGTTTCGATTTTTTACGCGTATATATATATATATATATATATATATATATATATATATATATATATATATATATATATATATATATATATATATATATATATATATATATATATATATATAATAATTAAGTAATTTATAATACAATATTACACTACAATTTATATTAATAATTCCCAAAACGATCCGAAATCCAAAACAACTCGGAATTTTATGAAATTCGCATCGTAGCTAAATACCGATTTTACGAATCCAACGACGAAGTTGAAATTCAAATCCGACAAACCAAACTTGGGCAAACACCACCCGAAGCCAAATTACAAGCATTCTCAAAAAGGCTCCACCGTGTCACCAAAACAGACCTGACTCGCAAGGGAATTTTGCAAACAGGCTAAACCCAGCCACACTGAAAACCTAAAGAGCAAAACCACCCTCTAAACACGGCACATGCCAAACACACGTTCATGTAACGCCCTAACGTCAAAATTACGCCACTACGGGAATAAAAAAATACCGAAAAATCAGGGGCGTACAGCCACCCCTCCTAAAAAGAAGTTTCGTCCCGAAACTTAATATACATAAGATCAAATCTAAAGCAGAATAAAAGCAATCATAGGCTAACAAAGAAAACCCTTACTAAAAAAACATCAGGAGAACATATGAGGATTAGCCTCCCTCATTGCTGACTCCAAATCGCAAGTCGCACTTTCCACGTCTTGGTTCTTCCACAAAACTTTAACCATGGGTATTGTCTTCCTTCGTAACACGCGATCCTGAGTATCGAAAACACGAACATGCACTTCCACATAAGAAAGATTAGGCTCCAACTGGGGCACATCATCAATAATTTGCATGTCGCTTAGCACACACTTCCACAATTGGCTCATAGAAAAACATCGTGCATGCCGGAAAAACTTTCGGGAAAATCCAGCTTATAAGATGACACACCAATCCGCTCAACAACTTTAAACGGACCCACATATCTCGGGTCTAACTTATGGTTCTTACCAAACCTTTTAACACCAGATATAGGGGAAACTTTAAGAAACACCATATCCCTAACAGCAAACTCCAAATCGGTTCAACGCCGATTGACATTCTTATCATATCATTCTTGAGATATTCAAAGCTTCTCTTGAATAAGCTTTACAAAAACATTCATTTCTTCTAACGCTTCAGGACCCAACAACCATCACTCACCAACCTCGGACCAAAATAAGGGAGTTCTGCAATGCCTCCCATACAAAGCCTTAAACGGGGACATCTGCAAACTCTCTTGGTAACTGTTATTATATGCAAATTCCATTAGTCGTAACCACTCATCCCATGCCCCTCCGTGGTCTAAAATATAACATCTGGTCATATTTTCCACGATCTGGTTTACTCTTTCCATTTGACTTTTAGTCTGCTAATGATAAGCGGTGGAATACCACAGATCGGTACCTAAGCCTTCCTGTAGGCTTTTCCAAAAGCGAGATGTAAAACTGGAGTCTCGATCTGATACAATACTGACAGGCACCCCATGTAACCTGATGACCTCATACAAACATAATTCAACTATTTTCTTCATTGAGTAGTCGATCTTAAACGACACGAAGTGAGCACACTTCGTCAATCTGTCCACTATAAACCAAACTGAATCGTGTCCTCGGGGAGACCTCGAAAACCCAGTAATAAAATCCATCGAAATGCTCTCCCACTTCCAACTTGGAATCTCAAGGGGCGTCAACTTGCCTCCAAGCTTACCATGATAGGCCTTAACTCAATTCCAAGTAAAACATTCTGACATGAACTTAGCTATATCGCCCTCCATACATACCACCAAACGATCTGCTTCAGATCCTTATACATTTTCATAAAACCTGGGTGGTAGGCAACACTAGAACCATGCGCCTCTTTGCACAACTTAACTCGGATATCCTCAACTGAGGGAATGCGAAATCTACTGAGCTACTTCAAAATACCCGCATCATCAATCGAAAAGTCCGGCAAATCCCCTTTCGCAGTTCTGTTATAAAGGTGCAGCAAATCGGGGTCATCCCTATAATGTAGTCTTGTCAATAAAATCCATAAAGGCTCTAATACTTCCAAAGAATTGGGCGAGTCGCTACTCCCCACCGATATATCCATCAGAATAAATACTTGCACCAGTAAATCCCTTAAAAGATTTAAAATCTTCGTTGACTTCCTACTCAGGGCGTCGACTACCATATTAGCTTTGGCTGGATGATATTGGATCTTTACATCATAATCTGTCACATACTCCAACCACCTCCGCGGGTGTAAATTCAATTCCTTTTGAGTGAAGACTTACTTCAAACTCTTATGATCGGTGTAAATCTTGCACAAAGCACCATATAAAAAATGCCTCCATAACTTCAAGGCGTAGATCACAGCTGTGAAGTATAGATCATGTGTAGGGTAATTCCTTTCATAAGTCTTTAACTGCCTCGACCCATATGCTATCACTTTGCCTTCTTACATCACCACGTAACCAAGTCCAACGTGCGATGAGTCCACATACACGACATACACTATTCCTTCGGTAGGCAAGGCAAAAATCGAAGCAATGCACAATCTCCTCTTCAATTCCTAAAAAGCCCTTCGCACTTATCGCTCCAAACAAAAGCTTCGTTCTTCTGTGTAAGCTTTGTTAGCGGCACAGACAATGAAGAAAAACCTTCCACAAACCTCTTATAATATCCTGCCAACCGTAGGAAACTCCTTATTTCTGTGGGTGTGGCAGGTCTGTTCCAATCCATAACAACAGCTATCTTCACAGGGTCCACAAAAATTCCATCCTTTTTAACTATATGACCCAGAAAAGAAACTTGAGGAAGCCAAAACTCACCCTTACTTAGCTTGGCATACAACTTATGCTCCCTCAAGGTAGACAGAACTAAATGCAAGTGCTAGGCATGCTCTTCAGTACTGCGGGAGTATACCAGGATGTCATCTATAAAAAAAACCACAAAATGGTCCAAGAAATCCTTAAACACTCTGTTAATCATATACATGAAAGCAGAGGGTGAATTAGTCAATCCAAAATACATAACTAAGAACTTGAAATGTCCGTACAGTGAATGAAAAGCAATTCGTGAATATCTGTCTCGTGAATTCCCAATTGGTGGTAGCCTGAATGAAGATCAATCTTTGAAAACATAGAGCTACCACACAACTGATCAAACAGGTCATCAATCCTTGGCAGGGGATACCTATTCTTGACGGTCAACTTATTAAGTTCTCTATAATCGATGCAAAGCCTCATCAATCCAGCCTTTTTTCTTTATAAACAGCACGAGAGCACCCCATGGAGAAGAACCTGGCCTAATAAAACCATTATGCAGCAACTCATCCACCTGGGTAAGCAACTCCTCCAACTCATGCGGGGCCATACGGTATGGTGCCTTAGCAATAGGACGGGTTCCCAGCTCCAAATCTATGACGAACTTCATGTCTTTCTTGGGTGGAAGACCAGGAAGATTATCAGGAAAAACATAAGGAAACTTGCGCACAACAATCTCCTCAACTAGCGGCAAACTACTATCGGTCGCAAACAACGAAATCAAACAGGCAAAACATCCGAAATTCACAAGCTTCAAAGCATGTACTGCAGAAATAATGGGCGAAACTTGGCGCAGAAAGCCATAAACGCTCCTGGGTTGACCGTTGTACATATTAAAGTCCAAGCGCTTGACCTTGCACTGGATGACCGCATCATACTTGGACAACCAGTCCATGCCCAAAATCACATCAAAATCCTCCAAGTCTATCACCTTCAGATTTGCAACAACTAGAAAATCTCCTAATAGAATCGGACAACTCCGAATGCCTTGGTCCGATACCACTGATTCGCAAGAGGAAAACTTGACACAAAATGTGTCCCCAACCAGATCGAGGGTCTAGCTGTGACACTCTATGAAGGTTCGAGCCATGAATGAGTGGGTAGCACCAGAATCGAAAAGAACACGCGCCCAGCGGTTCTTGATCATAAACTTTCCTATAAAATCATATACGCAACTAAGGAAATGAATGCCAAACTACAGCTACAAATTAAAAGCTAGGAATAGGCTAAGATCTAACCTGAAATCACTTGAGAAGACGTCGGAGCTTCCTCCAATGACACCATGCTCAACTTTCCCTTCCCCTTATCCAAAAGCTGTTGCGGTGGCAATGCCTGAAGAACTGGTTGCAACGGGGGTTAAGCCTACCGGCCCTTCGATAAAACAAATTCCTTCACGATATACGTCAAATTCTACTTAGCGAAACTCGACGAATCTATAGTCGATACTCGTCGGAATTTCTTGTCCGCCTAACCTAGTATACATGGTTTTGGCCTAAATCAAGCCCTAACCTGGGGGTTGTTTTCATGAATCACCTACACTACTCCTATTTTCTAAGGGAGAAGGAAATCGGGAAGAAAACGATCAAGTAAGAACCAGATATGCAAGGGAGAAAAATCCACTTGCCTCGAAACTCCGGAAAAACGCCGCCCTCTCACGCCGCATCAAGGATCGGCCGTAGAAAGGCCCTAGGAACGTTTCCTGAAACTTTTGGAGGGGAAAAGGAGCCAAAAACGCTAACCCGAACGTATAAAGTTCGAAGAATCGGGTAAATCTCACAACAATCTCGTAGCCCTTGCCGAGAGCTTTCCAAATCTTCTATCAATCGTCGAAACCGACCACCCAAAATCCCGAAATTGCTGGCCGAAATCTCGCTCTGTTCGCCGAACTCCCTCTTCTGCGGAATGTCCGCCACTCTGGTTTAGGAAGACAATGAATAGCAGGGTTTCGATTTTTTACGCGTATATATATATATATATATATATATATATATATATATATATATATATATATATATATATATATATATATATATAAAATTAAGTAAATTATAATATAATATTCCACTACAATTAATATTAATAATTCCCAAAACGATCCAAAATCCAAAACAACTCGGAATTTTATGAAATTTGCACCGTAGCTAAATACCGATGCTACGAATCCAACAACGAAGTCGAAATTCAAATCCGACAAACCAAACTCGGGCAAACACCACCTGAAGACAAATTACAAGCATTCCCAAAAAAAGGCTCCACCGAGTCACCAAAACAGACCCGACTCGCAAGGGAATTTTGCAAATAGGCTAAACCCAGCCACACTGAAAACCTAAAGAGCAAAAACCTCCCTCTAACCACGGCACATGCCAAACACGCGTTCACGTAATGCCCTGACTTCAAAATTACGCCACTACGGGAATAAAAAAAATACCGAAAAATCAGGGGTGTTACAGCCACCCCTCCTAAAAAGAAGTTTCGTCCTGAAACTTAATATACATAAGATCAAATCCAAAGGAGAATAAAAGCAATCGTAGGCTAACAATGAAAACCATTACCAAAAAAACATCAGGAGAACATATGAGGATGAGTCTCCCGTATTGCTGACTCCAACTCCCAAGTCGCACTTTCCATGTCTTGGGTCTTCCACAAAACTTTAACCATGGGTATTGTCTTCCTTCGCAACACCCGATCCCGAATATCCAAAACACAAACATGTACTTCCACATAAGAAAGATTAGGCTCCAACCGGGGCACATCATCAAGAATTTGCATGTCAGATAGCACACACTACCGCAATTGGCTCAGAGAAAAACATCGTGCACGCCGGAAAAACTTCCGGGCAAATCCAGCTTATAAGATGGCAAACCAATCCGCTCAACAACTTTAAACGGACCCACATACCTCGGGTCCAACTTATAGTTCTTACCAAACCTTTTAACACCAGATATCATGGAAACTTTAAGAAACACCATATCCCCAATAGCAAACTCCAAATCTGTTCTACGCCAATTGACACTCTTCTCATATCGCTCTTGAGCTATTCAAAGCTTCTCTTGAATATGCTTTACAGAAACATTCATTTCTTCTAACGCTTCAGCACCCAACAATGATCTCTCACCAACCTCGGCCCAAAATAAGGGAGTTCTGTGACGCCTCCCATACAAAGCCTCAAACAGGGACATCTGCAAACTCACTTGGTAACTGTTATTATATGCAAATTCCATTAGTCGCAACTGCTCAGCCCTCCATGTTGCAAAATATAACATCTGATCATATTTTCCACAATCTGGTTTACTCTTTCCGTTTGACTATTAGTCTGCGGATGATATACGGTGGAATACCGCAGATAGGTACCAAATCGTTCTTGTAGGCTTTTCCAAAAGCGATATGTAAACTTGGAGTCTCGATTTGATAAAATATTGATAGGCACTCCATGTAACCTGATGACCTTATACAAATATAATTCAGCTATTTTCTTCATTGAGTAGTCGATCTTAAACGACACGAAGTGAGCACACTTCGTCAATCTGTCCACTATAAACCAAACTGAATCGTGTCCTCAGGGAGACCTCGAAAACCCGGTAATAAAATCCATCAAAATACTCTCCCACTTCCAACTTGGAATCTCTAAGGGAATCAACTTGCCTCCAGGCCTATAATGATTGGCCTTAACTCTCTTGCAAGTAAAACATTCTGACACGAACTTAGCTATATCGCCCTTCATATATACCACCAAACGATCTGCTTCAGATCCTTAAACATTTTCGTAAAACCTGGGTGGTAGGCAACACTAGAACCATGCGACTCTTTACACAACTTAACTCAGATATCCTCAACTACGGGAATGGGAAATCTACTAAGCTACTTCAAAGTACACGCGTCATCAATCGAAAAGTCCGGAAATTCCCCTTTCGCAGTTCTGTTATAAAGTTGCTGCAAATCGGAGTCATCCCCCTAATATAGTCTTGTCAATGAAATCCATGAAGGCTCTAATACTTCCAAACTATTGGGCGGGTCGCTACTCCCCACCAATATATCCATCAGAAGAAATACTTGCACCAGCAAATCCCGTGAAAGATTAAAAATATACGCTGACTTCCTACTCAGGGCGTCGACTACCATATTAGCTTTGCCAAGATGATATTGGATCTTTATATCATAATCTGTCACATACTCCAACCACCTCCGCTGGCACAAATTTAATTCCTTTTGAGTGAAGACGTACTTCAAACTTTTATGATCGGTATAAATCTTGCACAAAGCACCATATAAAAAATGCCTCCATAACTTCAAGGCATAGATCACAGCTGTGAAGTATAGATTATGTGTAGGGTAATTCCTTTCATAAGTATTTAACTGCCTCGACCCATATGTTATCACTTTGCCTTCTTACATCAACACGTAACCAAGTCCAACGTGTGATGCGTCCACATACACGGCATACACTATTCCTTCGGTAGGCAAGGACAAAACCGAAGCAGTGCACAATCTCCTCTTCAATTCCTAAAAGGCCTCTTCGCACTTATTGCTTCAAACAAAAGCTGCATTCTTCTGCGTAAGCTTTGTTAGCGGCGCAGACAACGAAGAAAAACCCTCCACAAACCTCTTATAATATCCTGCCAACCCTTGGAAACTACTGATCTCTTTGGGTGTGACAGGTCTGTTCCAATCCATAACAACAGCTATCTTCACAGGGTCCACAGAAATTCCATCCTTATTAACTACATGACCCAGAAAAGAAACCTGAGGAAGCCAAAACTCGCACTTAATTAGCTTGGCATACAACTTATGCTCCCTCAAGGTAGACAAAACTAAATGCAAGTGCTAGCCATGCTCTTCAGCACTGCGGGAGTATACCAGGACGTCATCTAAAAAAACAACCATGAAATGGTCAAAGAAATCCTTAAACACTCTGTTAATCATATCCATGAAAGCATGGGGTGAATTAGTCAATCCAAAAGACATAACTAAGAACTTGAAATTTCTGTACAGTGAACGAAAAGCAGTTCGTGGAATATCTGTCTCGCGAATTCCCAGCTGGTGGTAGCCTGAACGAAGATCAATCTTTGAAAACACAGAGCTACCACACAACTGATCAAATAAGTCATAAATCCTTAGCAAGGGATACCTATTCTTGACGGTCAACTTATTAAGTTCTCTATAATCTATGCAAAGCCTCATCGATACATCCTTTTTCTTTATAAACAGCACAGGAGCACCCCATGGAGAAAAACCCGGCCTAATAAAACCGTTATGCAGCAACTCATCCACCTAGGTACGCAACTCCTCCAGCTCATGCGGAGCCATACGGTACGGTGCCTTAGCAATAGGTTGGGTGCCCGGCTCCAAATCTATGACGAACTTCACGTCTTTCTTGGGTGGAAGACCAGGAAGATTATCAGGAAAAACATCGGGAAACTCGCGCACAACAACAATCTCCTCAACTAGCGACAAACTACTACCGGTCGCCAACAGCGAAATCAAACATGCAAAACATCTGGAATTCACAAGCTTCAAAGCATGTACCGCAGAAATAATGGGGGAACATGGCGCACAAAGCCATAAACGCTCCTGGGTTGACTGTTGCCCATCTTAAAGTCCAAGCGCTTGACCTTGCACTAGATGACCGCATCATACTTGGATAACCAGTCCATGCCCAAAATCACATCAAAATCTTCCAAGTCTATCACCTTCAGATTTGCAACGGCTAGAAAATCTCCTAATAGAATCGGACAACTCCGAATGCCTTGGTCCGATACCACTGATTCGCTAGAGGGAAACTTGACACAAAATGCGTCACCAATAAGATCGAGGGTCTAACTGTGATGCTCTATGAAGGTTCTACGAGTGGGTAGCACTAGAATCGAAAAGAACACACGCCCAGCGGTTCTTGACCTTAAACTTTCCTATAAAATCATATACATAACTAAGGAAATGAACGCCGAACTACAGCTACAAATTAAAAGCTAGGACTAGGTTAATAACTAACCTGAAATCTCTTGATAAGACGTCTGAGCATCCTCCAATGACACCACGTTCAGCTTGCCCTTCCTCTTGTCCAAAAGCTGCTGCGGTGGCAATTCTTGAAGAACTGATTGCAACGGAGGTTGAGCCTACCGTCACTTCGACTTAACATTTCCCTTCTGACCACATTAGAAGCAATTCTTGTCCTTATGCCAACAATGGGCAGCGTCATGCTCCCTCCGCTTACATGCAGAACAAACCAAATCTTCTTTAGGAGTACCCTGGATCGCATGAACCTTCTCCTACTTCTGAGCTCCTAATCTCGGGTAACATCTTTCAAATGGATGGCCTGACCGACCACAGAAACTGCATATTTCTCTGCAACTTTTCCTCGACGCAATGCTGGATTCTTGGGAACTCTTGCCCTGACCGGTCTTTCTCTTATCCTTTCTAATTTGTTGACCTCAATTCTTGACATTGTCAATCGCCTCAACCTTCAGATTAGCCTCCACAACTTCGGCATAACTTTTTGATTCGTAAGCACTAGCTAGTTGCTGGATGCCACTCCTTAGACCACTCAGAAAATGTTTAACTCTACTAGACTCTGAAGACACCATGTTCGGAGTAAATCGACTCAGTTTGCTAAACTCCATTGATAGTTCGGAAACTTCTTTATCAACAACTCCTTAAAGGATTCCCATGAACAACCATCTTTAAGGTTCTCCTTCTCTCTCAGCCACCAACTCTTAGCAAGCCCCTTGAGTTGATACACAGTGACCATCACCCTCTAGTCCGTTGGAACTCCTGAATAAACAAACATCTCCTCGATGGCTATTATCCAATCATGCAAAGCCATGAAATATGCTCTACCATCATAGGTAGGGGCTCCTAGTCTCTAAAAATGCGAAATAAATGTCATCTCTGGTGGCAACAACACCAAGGGCACCAGAGTATCAGGGTGAATAGGAATAGGAACATTCTGACCCACAGCTGGGTATTGCACTTACGGCAGCTGTCCTGACACAACTGATTACAATGCTTGGATTTGCGTCTGCATCTCCACCATCTACCTGGACAAAGTCTCATTACTCTGCCACAAACTTTCGATCACCGCTTCGCTTTGTGCACTAGAAGATTCGCCCTCCGACTGGGGAGTCAACCTAGTTGCCACACGCTTAGTCATCATTCTAATAAAACCATGAATACTAATCAAAACCTAGCTTAATCGCTAGCACCAAACAATATAGTCCAGATAAAATATACTTAAGTACTTGCTCAAGCTGCTTACTTGCTCTGGGATTTTCAATTATGATACCATGCCTAACTTAGGATGATATACCGTCATCTTATTGACTCATGTGCCTAAACCATGAATGCATGAATTTCTTATTTTTTTTGACTCAAAACCATATGTGTACGTATGTCATCATGCAAATCTTTAGCTTGCCACATGTGCCGATGCAATGTAATGTCATGCATGTTGTGCTATGTAATCTAAAAATGCGTAATGGATATTATGAGCGGCGTACACATGAAATATTGTGCATCTCATAGTACATAACATCGCTTGAAATGAAAAAGTAAAACGTGTTAATGGGCACCCATGTGATGGTAGTTATGCATCTCATACTACATAACCGTCACATGTTGCCACCTATGGTGGATCCATATATGAACACGTATTATGCATCCCATACTACACAATATGGCCCGTATACTTCTTGTCATGCTATGAGTGTAGTGCTCATGCTTCATCTAAGACGTGCTGATGACATATCAGTGTGTGTGTGTGTGTGTGTGTGTGTGTGTGTGTGTGTGTGTGTGTGTGTGTGTGTGTGTATGAAATAAAACTAGACGAATAACACAAACCTGAGATGGTTGTTCGACCAACTGTCAAACAACCCATCCCTCTGATACCAACTTTCATAACCCTCATTTTCTATACATTTAATAATATATCAGAGTAAGGGAAAATGTGTGTCATGATGCCACGTCGGCAGGGGATAACTGCAGCCATTCAGGAAAAACTCCAACTAAACATCTTTATGAAAGATTTGTGAGTTTCTTAGAGAATATCCAGTTTATGTTAAGTAGTTAGTCATATCCCTCGGCTTAGTGGGTCAACTAGCCCACTAGAAAAATATAGTTATACGCTGTGGAAATACTTTGATTAGATTGATTTTACATCCTACATGAGCGTTAGGTATTGTATCCACAATAACATAGATTTGTATGCTATCTTTTAGTTGAGTGCTTGCAGGTCAATATTGCTAAGTGTAGACAAATGTCAGTTTACAATAACTCACTAAGCACAATACCATACAATGTAATCCCTCATTGTGTGATCCATGGTGTTGACTCATTTGAAACCTCTCTATTGGGATGCACTTCATTTTCAAGTACTAAGGAAATGGAAGAAGGGAAGGGTTGCTGATTTCCAATGTAGAAGAAAAGAACTTTTCAGAAATTTACACAAGTCCATTTCTCGAGAAAAGGAACATGTTTCTCGATAAGTCTAAATCTATTTTTCGAGAAAGCATAGCTGTTCTCGAGAAACATTAAGTCTTCTCGCAAAATTCTCAAAATCTGTTTAAGTCCTTTTTCTCGAAAAAGGTCCTGAAGATTTCTCGTGAAACCTAGTTCGTGTCTCGGGAAAGGAAAATAATTCTCGAGAAGTCAAGTCCATTTCTCGAGAAGCTAAGTACTCTTCTCGAGAAATCAATTCTTTCTCGAGAAATCAAATCGTCAGTTCTCAGAGTTGTCGCTAAGTCAATTTCTTGAGAAGCTCAAACCATTTCTCGAGAAAGCAATTCATTTCTTGAGAAATCATATTCTTCTCGAGAAATCTAGCACCAGTTCTAAAAATAGGCCATTCACTTTCTCGAGAAATAATATTCTTCTCAAGAAAACAGTAATTTTCTTCACAGAAATTTTATCAAGTATTTTCTCGAGAATGCCAAGTCTTTTCTTGAGAAAGCAAATGTTTTCTCGAGAAATATAATTCTTTTTGAGAAATTCTGTTGCGGCTTTTCGTTTTAAACTATCTGACGGGATTTCAAATTTTAATCCAAGTTTAGAATGATTGATCCACGTGGATCATTCCTTAATGACATTTGACTGTTGGACGATGATCTATATAAAGTCATTTTAAGGATTCGCTAACCCTAATCAAAATTAAAATCAGAATCGCACCGCAATTTTTCATGATCGGGATAAGCCGCACACTCAGTCTTCTTTGACATTCCTCTCTGCGCTCATCTTTCGATCCAACGATTCAACAAGAGAAAATATTCGATAGATCCAAGATTCAAGATTCTTCAACAACTATTTGATCGGGTCAGATCCAAGTTTTCAGATCAGCCATCTCGGTTTTCTTCCTCAACCTTCTTCATCAAGTTTTTCAAGTATCAAGAAGGAAGACCCTTGTAGTTTTCAGATCTTGAAGTATAATTTTTATTGGTTGTTGTAAAATTATTTTTAACATTTGTAAGAGTCATGTCTCCGAGTTTGTAGGAAGTTTGTTCTTCCGAGTATAGATCCGTTAGTGGATCGAGTTTGTCGTTCTGATTTATGGATCAAGTTTGTAGATCCGGTTTGTGGATCGAGGTGTAGATCCGGTCGTGGATCGACGTGTAGGAGCGTTGCTCTGAGGTGTAAGATTGTGATAATCTGAGAAAGGTGAAGTAGTTGAATCATACCCTTTGTGGTAGATGGGCAAGGCGGGACAGTGGACGTACCCAATATGTGGAACCACTATAAAATATCTATGTTTATGTGCTTGTATTTTAGATAATTTTTATTCCGCAAAGAGACACAAACATCACCTATTCACCCCAATCTAGGTGATTTAGGTAGACGCTAGATACTTTCAACTGGTATTAGAGGAAGGTTGGTCAATAAGGTTAACACATTGATCAATATCCCTGATTTAGCATTCAGAAATTTTGCACATTCACCGTGGAAAGAAGCAAAAACATGTCATCAATGAAGCTACCAATATGCACAAAAGAAAACTTTCCCATGTAGAAAGAACAAGTAAGGTTCTAAATGGAAGCTGCTGATCCGAGGAATTTCCAGATAGTGTAAGAAGGACCTCACATCCCTACACTGGCATCAACAATAAATCCTGTTATCATGATTCCCAAAAAGATGATGGATCTCACCAAGGATGAGATTGCCTTAGTCTCCCTTGATAAGAAGGCAAAGAATATCATAGCAAGTGTAGTGGACGATTCAATACTCCAGAACTTGTTCCATTGAAAATCTGTCAAAGAGATGTGGGACTATCTTATTATCCTGATGGAAGGTACTGAAGAAGTGAGAGATGATCGTAGATCGTTGTTGAACCAGGAGTACGAAGCCTTCAAGCAAGCTCCCGATGACTCCATAGCTGACAGTTTTGAGAAGTTCTTCAACATAGTGAATGGTCTCAGGAACTACAACCGCATATTCACTTATGGTGAACTAAACGACAAGTTCATTAGATCCTTGACAAAGGATTGGGACACAAAAGTTGTTGCCATTAGAGAATTCGGGAAGCTGCCGGAGATAGACCCTCAAAATCTGTTTGGAAAGCTACTCTCCTATGAGATACAAATGAATACATGAAAGAAGGAGGAGCAGGACAACAGAACGTCTAGCATAGAAAAGTCTGTGGCCTTGAATGCGGAAGGTTCAAGAAAATTTGAAACTGTGTCACCTGTAAGGACACGAGCTCTTGACACTCCTGAAGACTCTGAGCCTAGCACGTCTGGTTCTGAGATATCATATGGAGAATTTTCCCTCCTCTCCAAGCAGTTCAAGAAGCTGGTAAGCAAGAGGAGAAGATTAAAATAAGTCTTTCTCTTCAGACTCCAGGAGATCACATCGTGACGTTGATCGTAACAAGAAAAGCTACAATAAGGAGGACGAGTATAAATCCAAATCAAAAAAACAGTTTTCCTTTGAGTTGTTTGCTATTGCTGTAATAAATCAGGTCATATGATTGTGTAGTGTTCTTACAAGAAGAAGGATAGCTCCCGAAAGGACTAGAAAAGATCCTTCAAAGTAAAGAAGAAATAATAAAAGAGCTTCGTCGCCAAAAAGTCGAAGACTCTCAACGACAGTGACTCGAATGAGTCGAGCTCTGAAAATGAAGAAGCTTACTTTGGGCTTATATCTCAATCTGACGAGAATGTGGGCGACTCTGAATACCATGGGAAGGTAAACTCGCACACCATTCTCTCAGAATCTAAAGTGTCCTCAAATGGTCATGAAGACTACTCCTCAGATGAGAACGAATCCGAGTTGGTGGCTCAGCACGAGCACTTGTTAAAGAATTTCGATAGTGGAAGCAAATAAAAGAGATTGTCTCCCTCAAGGCGGTGAAAGCAAATCTGAAGGAAGAAATTGCACAATTACTTTCTCTCAGAGATGAAGTCCACTCCTTGAAAGAGCAACTCAAGGACTCTGCTGTGACATTAAAACTGAAAGAAAAATATCTTGATGAGCTGGAAGAAAACCTCATGGAGGAGAGAAAACTCATTGTGAGTTTCTCCAAGCCAAAGACTGTTCTCCCTCTCATTGATGAGTTTTCAACTCAGAAGAAGGGTAGTGGTCTTGGACACGTCGGTGGAAAAAGTATGGCTGCCAAGAAGGCTAGCGCCAAAGAAAAAGGGGAAAGCCCCCATGTGTCGACCTTCATTCAGGAAAATAATCTTCCCAACGAACACGTTTGACCTTGAGTCAACCTATGGTCTTCATGTAATGCCTACTCATGTAGACCCCAAGACCAGATAACAGGGATGGACCCATCCCCATGACTATGGTGTCAGCGTGTTCAAATCACCTTATGAGGAGATTCAAATGAAGAGTTATGGTCCGTATGTACATGGCCATAACGATAAAAGGCACCGAAAGCTAAATCTATTATGCCTAAGGCTAATGAGATGGGAAGCCCCTATGTATGCTGTAACCAAGAGGCTTCCACCTCTAAGAATTCTACCCCTGCTAGACCTCACATTCAAAGGGTAAAGTAGGAGTACATGTTGGGTATTGCATCCACAATAGCCCAGATTTTTATGAAGTCACCCTTGAACTAAGATGAATTAAGTTTGTATTTAATGCTCTGTTTAGTTGAGTGTTTGCAGGACTTAATTGTTAAGTGTAGACCAATGTCAGTCTACAATGAGTCACCAAACACAAGATCATACAATGTAATCTCTCATTATGTGATCCATGTTGTTGACTCACGTGTAGCCTCTCTATTGGGACACACTTCTTTTTCAAGCACTAAGGACAAGGGAAAAGTTGGTTGATGATTTTATTGAAGAATTGATGTTTTCAGATTTTAAGAAAATTGTCTAAGTCTTTTTCTCGAGTACTAAGTTTTGTACTCGAGAAGGAGTAAAGTTCATTCTCGAGTTAGACTTGTCATAATATCGAGTTGCAAAAGTAGTTCTCGAGAAAGCATAAAGTTATTCTCGAGAAGGGCTTATGTACTAAAGTACTTCATGACATCTCTTCTCGGGTTATTCTCTTTTCTAGTCTGAAATTAACCTAAGCCTTTTTCTCGAGAAGACTAAATTTATTCTCGAGAAGTCTATGCTTAATTCTCGAGTTACAGAAGACTTCTCTCGAGACCTAGACCTTTTTTCTCGATAGCCAAACATCTATTCTCGAGAACACTTATTTGTTCTCGAGTACCAAATTGTTCCTTCTCGAGAACTAAACTTCTTTTTCCTCGAGTACTTCCTTCATTCCCGAGAATGCTGAAAAACACCTCAACATTTTTTCTAAGTCTTTTTCTCGAGATCTTCATTGTTGTTCGTGAGAACCAATAAGATTTTTCTCGAGTACTATCTTTTCTCTCGAGAACTGTTGTACTGTTTTTTAGAAATTTTCTTAAGTCCAGACAAACGTAATTTCAAATTTCATTAGCACGTGATTGGTTCACGTGGCTATCATTCATTATGATTATGACCGTTAGGCTAATTCTATAAAAGTTCTTGTCAATTTCGACCAACCCTAAGAAAAAAAGAAGATATTCTAAGAATTTTGAATGCCTATTTTTCTTTCCATAATCAGAAGTGCCCCCGCTCATCGCTTTCATCGCCAAAAGCGCTTTCGATCCAGATCGATTCAGAGTAAGAGATTCAGAGATCAAGACATTCTAAAATCTACAAATCCAATACTTGATCTTGCTGAGTGCAGATTTTCAGATCAGAGATCTTGCCGAGTCTTCTTCAACTTATTTCTGACAAAGCCACAAGTTCAAGGAAGAAGAAAGGCAACAGTTTTCAGATCTGAGAGATAACACTGTTTGTATTTGTTATATTTCAATTTATTCTTGTATGAGCTTTGTTCTCCGAGTTATTTTTGTAGGAAGTTTTATCTTCCTAGTGTAAATCTAGTTTTCGGGATCGAGTTGTAGGAACATTTTTTCGAGTTGTAGGATTGGTTTCAATTCGAGATTAGTGGATTTGTCGAGTCTAGTGCTTTGTTAGATCGGTGAGTGGAAAGCGGATGTACCCAAGGTTGGGGAACCACTATAACTCTTGGTATCATCTGTGAATGCTTGGTTAATTTGTTGTGCATAGCTCGTTAAATTTTTATTCCAAAAAAAATGCACAACTCACTGATTCACCCCCCTCTAGGTGATTTAGGAAAGACAACTAAAACATTTTCAATTGGTATCAAAGGCAGGTTGTTCATAAAAAGGTTAACACCTTGAACAGATCTGCCCAAGTTGTCTTTTGAGTAATCCAAGCATGGACAAAGCCAAGGATTTAGCAACGCTTCCTTTGTGCACATGACAAACTTTACCATGTGGAAAGAAAGGATTAAGTTTTTCATGGAAGCTGTGGATCCAAGGATCTTCATGATTGTTGAAGAAGGTCCTTATGTTCCCGTGGCCATCTCCACTATTAATCCTACTAAGACAGTTCCTAAGAAGTTGATGGATCTTAATAAAGATGAGATTGTACTTTTCTCATTAGACAAGAAAGCTAAGAGTATCATCGCAAGTTTAGTCGATGATTCTATGCTGCAAAATATGATTCACTGCCAATCCGCTAAGGAAATGTGTCAGTCTCTTATCATCTTGATGGAAGGCACTGAAGAAGTTAGGGATGACAGAAGATCCCTGCTAAATCAGAAATATGAAGCATTCTGATAAGGACCAAAGGATTCAATGTAACATCCCATGTTACTTCTGGACCCCTCAACTTAGATTGGGTTAGGCATGGGGTGAGACTTAAGGAGATCAACTAGGTTTGACCCTAGGTAGTGGGTGGTAGCCATGTGGGGCCCACTATAAGACCATAGTCAAACTAGGTCAAACTAGCCTAAGTGGGGACCCTAGCCACACCATGACCCCACCACATTGCCCTAACCCTAAAGATAATCTAAGTGGACCCTAGGGTATGTCACTGGGTCAACATTTTGACCTCAATTGACCAAAGTCAACCTTGGGCTTAATTTGGTCAAACCCACACTCATAGGCCTAATTAACCTAAGTGGGGCACCCCCTTGACCCAAACTAAGTTGGGTGGTACCACTAGACCCATTTCCACCAAGTGGGGTCAATCCACCCACCATGGTTGACCAGTCAACCCTAAAAGTCAATTTGGTCAACAATTTGACCTAAAGAGAGAAAATGAAGGCCAAGCCATTTCCCCTTTGACCAAGCCCACTAAAATTGGCCCAAAGTCAGCCCAAGTGAACAAGACCAGTCCTACCCCTCTAAATCAGGAGAGAGAGTACATGCAAGGGGGTAAAATTGGGATTTTGAGAGAAGGAGGAGAGAGAAATGGGGATGAAGGGGAATGGTGGCCACATGGCCACCCCTTCAGCTGCAACTCTCTGCCCATCACATGATAGCTGGCCCCCTCTGATATTCCAGAGAATTTTTGGTAGCATGCTGGCCACATGGCACCCATGGTGACACAACCAAAGCTCAAACCGAGCTCACATTGGGCTTATCTCCCCATACACCCCCTCTCAGCCCCAAATAACCCCTCCATTAGCTTCAGAAGGTGTAAAGGAGTGGAATTCGATATCTGGATCAAAGCTTTTGGTGGAGAATCGGGTTCGGGAGCAAGCTCGCCGGAGAGGAAAACTTCCATGGCCAACCGCCGCCAAACCCGCCGCCAAGCCCCAATCGAGGTGCGTTTCACCTCACCTCTTCCCGTACTAACTTTCTAGATCGATCTAGGGAGATATCGGGCTCAATCGAGCCCGATGCCATGAGAGGAAATGGTGAAAATCGAGCTTTTCTTTTCTTGCTCGGGTTCGCCGGAGGAGCCAACTCCGGCGGCCCCACCGCCGGGAAACGCTAGCCCCCACCTTAACGAAGGTGGTGGCGATATCCGCCGGCGGTGGTGGTGGATCAGCTGGCCGGAAAAGGGCAGCCAACATCATCCAGGAAGAAACGATCGTGGCCGTTCAACTCATCGGGGACGATGACTAGATCCCGTCGATTTTACTTTAAGATTCGTGCTCAGATATTAATATAAATTAAATTAATGTATTGAATAGTAACATTTCCTGTCACATATATTCAGTCCTTTTGCATGTTAAATTTAGGCCTCTTAGAAGCAATTCCAGAACTTAGGCCCTGAATGAAAAATGTAGCCTAGGGTCTTACCTTTAATATGCCACCCTAAACATACATTTTGGTGTAGTGTACAGTACTTTAGGACATTTCTCCTAGGACTGGTCCTAGAGTAGGGCAGAAATTAAATTGGATGCCCTGGTCACAATATTAGTCACCATGGCCCCAAATTTTGGGCACATGCATGATTAGGGCATACTTACCTCCTGCCAAAATTTAGGAAATTTTGGAAAATATTTTCCTATAGTTTTTGGTAAAATATCAAAATATAAATAAATGGCATATATGGAGTTCTACTCCTCCCCATGGCCCCAAATTTTGGTGGTGGGTCAGTGGGGTCATCCTTGGTGCATGATAAAATTTTCAGAACCTTGGGTTCACTGCATGTTGGGGAATCCACTTGCATGTGCTAGCCTATGTTTAGCCTTGGTGTGCAAATAGCAAAAATGCAAATTGGTGTATTTAGCCCAATGGTGACATGCAAGAGTCATGAAATTATTTACAGTGGTTCATTAGGGTAAATTTCATCCCTCAAATTAATGATGGAATTTTTGGAATCAAAATTCCATTTATTGGAATTTATTTTAAATATAACTATTTTGGATATAAAATTGGAAAATAGGATTTATTCAAGTACAAATCCAAACAACTTTGCCAAGGCATAGATAACATCACATTTGACTTAGGAAAAATATGATTTCTCTGTTTTGAAGAACTTTTGGAATAGATACCCTTAATTCCCCATTTTACCCTTATTTTGTTAATTCTTGAAATGATGGATTTATACCTCTGAAAAATTTGGAATTTATTCTACTGTTATAAAATGTTGTTATTAGTTTATCATAAATTTCTCAGAATTTAATGGATGCATTACTTGTGTTAAATTAGTACAATGGCATTTTGGTAAATATCTTATAATGGAATCCCATAGGCCATCTTACATTAAATGTTGATGATTCTCTGCCAATAGTCATAAATTAGTGTCCTAAAAGCTCTGTAATTTTTCTGGAATTTTGGAGTACATAATGCCTATACATCATTTGGAAAATGGAATTTGTGTGGAATTGATATTAAATTGAAAATGATAATAAATAATTTAAGGGAAATTATGAAATTCTGTAGGCAGTAATATTTTGTCAATATACATCTCAAAAAAAATTCCCTAGGTCAGTGGATGCTTAATCAAACCACTTCATGTGTAAAGTGACCTAGCATTTAAATTAAAAGAATTAATTAAATGACTATTTGGCCAGGAAAAATTATGAGAATCCTTAGGGTAGTTCCCTTAGTCCATAATACCTTAGGATAAATATTTAGAGGCAAGATGCCTTAAGTTTTGGAAGATCACATTTCTAGGGTAAACATAGGTCATGGTCTGCATATAACACAAATAGGTCTTGCCTTATGGGAATTACCAGGGGATTGATTATCGGCAGAAATAAGAGAGAGTTCAACATATGTAACCCTGGTGGGTAGAGTTTTTTCTTAGTGAGGGATCAAAAGTGCAAGTCTTAACTAGCAACTGGAGTGGGGATCGGCGGAAGACCGTCGGTTTTCCCGGTAATACCTTAAGTCACTAGGGTTGTACTAAAGCAATAAGGAGAGCTGGGGTGATACATGGGTAGCCATCAACTAAAATAAATATCCTTGCGAAAGGGAACGTTGGGCGTAATCCCAACATAGTTCCTAGTGCCCTTTGAGAGCCCTTCACAGGGAATACCGGGGGCAGTCCTGGGATTAACCTTAAATCTCTAGGTGTAATAAACTGTAGACAAGAGTAGTATAATAGGTTAGGACATTGTCGTACCTTCTCCCCCGTGTGGGGTTGGAGAGATTCATGATATATGCTCACCCGTTTGGGGTTTGAGGGAGTTGGTATAAAGGCACTAATGTGCGTTCTCACCCGTTTGGGGGTTTGAGGGAGTTGGTATGAAGGCACTAATGTGCGTTCTCACCCGGGTTTGGGTTTGAGGGATTCAGGACGGGTTTTGGTCCTGCGAGCGGGAGGCTCGGTATGAATTACTTGCATGTGCATAAATATCGTGGCGGGGCATGCGGTACTGGCCGTTCGTCACACCGATGGCAGTACGGTGCACCAGGCGGTTGTGGGAGTTAGAGGGGCCAGTGGGTTGTTTTACACTGCGGTCTGGAGGACGATCCCCGATAACACACATCCGACCCAACAAGACTGACGGGTTTGTCAGCAAAGTACGTACGCGAGACTCTAGAGTGCACCTTGCACGTGTACAGAGGCGTATGAGAGGGGTCTAAGGCTTGGTAGTGTGCATACCGGTCTAGAAGCGGAGACGCCCGCTCCGCTGCTGCCGTAGCCACAGCGGTGGTACCCAAGAGTGATGCTAGCTCTCAAAAAGTGGGAACTAAAGGTCTGTGATCACAGAGTCGTTGTGTGTGAGTTGCACTTGCCTGCGCATAAAATTGCATCATATCATTCATTCATATTAGGTCATACGCTTCATAGATCCTTATCATATAAATTAGTATGGGCTCTTTTATATGATAAGTTAAATTTCCTGGAAATCCTAACTTATATATTTGTATGGGCATTTATATAAGTTAGGGTACGTTTGTGATGATAGCATAGTGGTAGCTTAGCTTATTTACTTGTTCATGTTACTGTTCTTTACTTTCCTTTACTGCACCGCTCTTACTTATTACTTGTACCATACTTAGAACTGCTAGAGTAGGATTACATTACTTATTACAGCTCTAGTTAGATATTGTCACCTGCTTCCATTTTGCTACCCCTTGTTGTCCTCCGCTTCGTCCTCCCGCTCGGTGCCTAGGAGCTGCGGGGCGAGGTGCGGAGGAAACGACTTAGTCTTTTTGACTAATGGTCGGTGACCAACTATTTTTAGGAGCCCGTGGAGATGGAGCACCAGCACGTCGAGGAGGCAGGACATGAGGAGCAGATACCGCTTCAGCAGGCTACTACCACTACTGTGCGTCCTCAGGTGGGACGAGTCTTGATGTTCTAGTATAGCTTCCGCATTTATGATTTTGTGAGAGAGAGATTTGATGTACTGGGCATAAGCCCTTTTTACTCTTTCTTCTGTACTATTCTGTGGACTATTGATGTACTATTCATTTCTTTTATATGATTGTACTGTGACTTGTGGACTGATGGCATTTATTTACAGTTTACTTCTTTCTTCTCATGTTGGCCTACAGGTTTATGATCGTACTAGCCGGCAGGATCGGCGTGTTGCGGTGTCGACTAACCCGTGGTTAGTGCCACCGTAAGACGGCGGTTCTGGGCATAAGATCCGGTAGCCCTCCTTGGTAAGGGGGAGGGGGGTCTTACATTCAATTGCAGATATCTTTGAAAGTTTCTTCAAAACTTTTAACGGCCTAAGAGTATATGGTTGGGTCTTCACAAATGGAGAGTTGAATGATAAGTTTCTGAGATCCCTGACTAAGGAATGGGACAACAAATTCTATGTTATTAGCGAGTTTGGTAAGGTGGCAGAGACTTACCCTCATAGTATCTTTTGAAAGCTAATGTCCTATGAACTGCAAATCAACTCAAGAAAAGCTGAAGAAGAGAAGAGTCGGTGGTCATCCAAGGAGAAGACTGTGGCACTGAAGGCAGACAGCTTAAGGAAAGTCAAAGCTGCATCACCTGCCCCTGTAGAGGAAGATAGTGAAGAAGAAACTTCAGAGCTAAGTACCTCAGACCAGAGTTATCTGAAGGAGAGTTTTCTCTTCTTTCAATGCAGTTCAAGAAATTCTTGAACAAGAAGAAACAATGGAGAGGCAAAGATGTCTCGCACAGAAGATCACATCATGATGGTGATCGACACAAGAAAGGATCAAGTAGCCAAGATAGGTATCATACCAAACAGAACAAACATATTTCTTCTAATATCCTTTGCTATTGTTACAATAAGTCGGGTCACGTCATCGCTGATTGCCCTCACAAGAAGAAGGAGGGTGGAAAGAGAGAGGAGAAGAAATCTTCATATAATAAGAAGAGAACTGAAAGAAGCCTAGTAGCCAAGAAGGGCAGGACTCTCAGCGACTCTGACTCATCTGAGTCAAGTGAAGAAGAGGAAGCCTATTTTAGGTTAATGGCACAAACTAATAAAGAAGAAGCACCCCAGTTCACTGGGAAGGTAAATTCTCACACCCTTCTTTCTGAATCAGACGCTTCTGATCATGATCATGAGGACAGCTCTTCTGACAATGAGTTTGAACTCATGGCCCAGTATAAAGAGTTAATCAAGGATTACAACAAATGTCAAAGAGTCGTGAAAACTCTAGCCAGGGAGATAAAGTCTCTCAAGGCTAAAGAGAGCACTCTAAAAGAGGAAGTCGCCAAGATGGACTCAATCAGAGAGAACTTCAATGCTGCTATTGAAGAGTATAATAAGGCTCTCGAGCACCTAGATCTGAAGGAGAAGATCATCAAAGAATTGGAAGAACAACTTGCAGCGAAAAAGAAACTTGTTGAAAGTTTCTTAAAGCCCAAGAATGTCCTTTCTTTTGTTGCTGAATTCTCAACTCAGGCCAAAGGTGCTGGCCTAGGCCATGTTGAAGCTCCTAGTAAATCCTCTAGGAGAAATAAGGCTCAAAGAAAGAATAAGGCAGCCAAGAAGTCTTTGGCCAAGGAGAAGGAGAAAGCTCCTCAAGATCAGACTTCATTTAAGAAGGTTATATTTCCAATGAACGACTTTGATCTTAATTCGTCCTATGGTGACTTTGCTAGGCCTACTTATGTAGAGCTCAAGTCTCGTTACCATGGATGGAGACGTCCCCGGAACTTTGGCGAAAATGTCTTCAAGGCACCTTATGAATAGATCACTCTTCAGAGCTATTTCCCTTATAATCATGGTCATAACATCAAGAAAGCACCAAGAGAAAAACTCGTTATGGAAAAGCCTCTTATGGGGGAAGAAGACATGTGATTGCCATCACCATGAAGCTTCTACCTCCAAGACTGCTCCCCCTGCTAGACCATACTCTCAAAAAGTCAAGCAGGAGAAATTTAGGCAAAGATACAACAGATTTGACTGTTGGAGCTGCGGAAAAGTTGGTCACTTTGTTGTTGATTACTGGTTTAATTACAAAAATTATGCAACTCCTCATGTTAAAAATGTGAGAAAGACCACTAATAATGTTAATACACATAGGGGGAGTGTTCTAACTAGAGACCAAGGACCCAAACGAGTTTGGGTTCCTAAGGCAAATTGATTTGTGATTGCAGGTATGTCCAAATGCCACCAAAACTCCTATCTGGTATTTGGACAGTGGATGCTCTTGGCATATGACTGGGACAAGAAGCCTTCTCCAGAATTATTCTTCAATCATGAACGGGCCAAAAGTCATATTTGGAGGTTCTGACAGAGGACTTACTAAAGGCTACGGTATTATTATGAATGGCAGTGTATCCTTCTCAGATGTGGCTTATGTTGAAGGATTTGAACACAATTTTATAAGCATAAGCTAGCTCTGCGATAAAGGATACATAGTAGAATTTCATGCAGATAAGTGCCTGATAAAATCGGTTGACAATTTGGAAATGATTCTATCAGGCACTCGTAGTAGAAACATATTTTGTTTGAATTTTATTTGTATAGACTCTTCTACACCAGAGTACTTTTTGGCTAAAGATAGCGCGTCTCTTAGTGACCAATGGCACAAAAGACTAGCACATATTAATTTCGAAACTATTAATAAATTATTTTCTATTAATTTAGTACGTGATGCCCCAAGTGTCAAGTGCGTTAAAGATAGACCTTGTCTCGCATGTGTAAAAGGCAAGCAAACAAGGGCTACCTTTAAAAGCATTATTGGCAAAGACTCTAATAGTTGTTTACATATACTTCATATGGACTTGTTCAGTTCACTGCAAGTTAGAAGTTTGGGAGGTAAGGATTATACATTGGTTATTGTTGATGATTACTCACGATTTGCGTGGATGTTCTTTCTAAAATACAAGTTAGATACTTTTGATATCTTTACTAATTTTTGTCAGGCAGGTCCAGAATGAATACAATTGTTCTGTAGTCAAAATGAGAAGTGACAATAGAACTGAGTTCAAGTCTGGGGCCATGACAGAATTCTGTGAAAGCCTAGGTATCTTTCATGAGTTTTCCTCTCCTTGCTCCTCAGCAAAATGGAGTAGCTGAGAGAAGGAATAGAACACTCATAGAGGCCTGCAGGACCATGTTGAGTGATGCCTCACTACTGGAATACTTCTGGACTGAAGCCGTCAACACTGCATGCCACGTGCAAAATCGAGCACTCATAAATAAGAACTATGATAAGACCCTTACGAACTACTAAAGGGAAGGAAACCGACTATTTCATATTTTAGAATCGTTGGTTGTAAATGCTTCGTCCTTAACAATGGCAAGTATCACACTACTAAATTCAGCGAAAAGAGCTTTGAAGATATTTTTGTAGGGTATAGTACACATAGTAAGGCATATAGGATTTTTAATAAGAAAACTCTGGTTGTAAAGAATCTATTCATGTTGTATTTGATGAGACGAGCTTGCTACAAGGCACTCTTCTAGTGTGTTTATTGAAGATGCAGGTTCAATGATAAAAGAATTGAACTTGGATGAGCCAACTGAAGAAAAAGATGAAAAGTTCATCAAGATCACCACTCCAACCCTTATTGGAGAGGTTGATAACAATGATGAAGAAATAATTCAAGTTGATGAAGTCACTACTGTGGTTGAAGAAGTTCTAGATGCAAGGACTCTAGAGCTCAGACATTTGAAGGATCACTCAATGGACCAAATCATAGGAGATTCTCGGGATGGTGTCAGAACTCGTAGAGGTACAACTAATGAAAATCTATATTTGAGTTTTCTCTCACAAGTTGAACCGAAGAAGTTTGAGGAAGCAAACTCAGACACCTCATGGGTAATGGCAATGGAAGAAGAGCTGAATCAATTCACGCATTGCTAAGTTTGGAAGCTTATTCCAAGGTCCAAAGGCAAGAACATCATCAAAACAAAGTTGGTCTACAGGAACAAGATGGACGAGGATGGTTCAATTGTAAAGAACAAGGCCAGACTCGTCGCCAAAGAATACAGACAATAAGAAGGAATCGACTTCGATCAGACTTATGCACCAGTGGCAAGCCTGGAGGCAATCATGTTGTTCCTAGCATATGCTGCACTTAAGGGCTTCACTGTCTATCAGATGGATGTGAAGTCGGCTTTCCTTAATGATGACATAAAGGAAGAGGTGTATGTGGAACAACCTCCAGGTTTCATTGATTCTAACTTTCTTGATCATGTCTATCTATTGTTTAAAGCTTTATATAGTTTAAAACAAGCTCCTCGAGCTTGGTACGAGATGTTGTCTAACTTTCTTCTTGAGAACAAGTTCACAAGAGGAAAGATAGATAAGACATTATTTCTTAAAGAAATAAAAGGCAAGATTTTGCTAGTGCAAATCTATGTCAATGACATCATATTTTGCTCTATTGACGACAACCTCTGCAAGTAGTTTTCCAAACTTATGCAAGGGAAGTTAGAAATGAGCAATATGGGAGAGCTAAAGTATTTCTTAGGACTTCAGGTGAAACAATCTGAAGATGGCATTTTCATCTCTCAGACGAAGTTCACAAAGGAGTTAATTAAGAAATTCGGAATGGAGAACACAACCTTTATGTGGACTCTAATGGGTTCAACTATGTCTCTGGACAAGTATGAGAAAGGGAAACCTTTGGATGAAATCAAGTACAGAAGTGTAATTGTATCCTTGCTCTATCTTACTACTAGTAGACCGGATATAATGTTTTCAACATACGTGTGTGCTAGATTTCAAGTGAACTCTAAGGAATCTCACTATGCTGCTGTAAAGCGGATTTTGAGATACCTTAAAGGAACACCAAATCTTGGCTTATGGTACCCAAGAAGTAATGACAGCGAACTGATTGGTTTTTCAGATGCAGACTTTGCAGGAAATAAAGATGATTGAAAGAGCACTTCCGGGACTTGCCAATTCCTTTGAAGGAGGCTCATTTCATGGAGTAGCAAAAAGCAAAATTGTGTTGTTATCTCAACGGCCGAGTCAGAATACATTTCTGCCGGCAGTTGTTTTGCACAATTGCTTTGGATAAAGAACTAACTTGAAGGTCAAGGATATCCCTTTGTTTTGCAACTCCTCCAGTGCAATTTCCATATCCAACAATCCAGTCCCTCACAACCGGACAAAGCACATAGAGTTGCGATACCACTTCATTAGGGAGCATGTGGATCATGGTGACATAAATCTCTAATATGTCCCAACTGACAGGCAGATTTTAGATATATTCACGAAGATGCTGGACGAGGACAAGTTTTCATTCTTCAAAACAGAACTTGGCATGCTCAACAAGGATGCTGAAGAATGAAGAAAAAGGTGACAGTAAGTTCAAGTTCTGGCTACACTTCAAAAATTCAAGAAATTTCAAAGAATGGGCTTCATTTCTTGAGTACAATACCAGTACTCGAGAACGACAGACTTACTTCTCGAGAACAATAAATTACTTCTCGAGAATAAAAGTTCTACTCGAGAACATGGATTGCTCTACTCGAGAAATAAAAGGATTCTACTCGAGTGCAAATATATCTCTTCTCGAGAAAAAATAATCCAGTCGAGAAATCTGGTGTCCAACTGCTCTTCAAGTTCAAAATTTTCATATCGGCACCCAGGCTCTTAACCGCCTTATTCCAGGTATTTCTAATATTATTTATATCATTTAGCATCAAAATTAAAAGTAAATCTAAATATACTTAAGTCCAAGAAATTTATTCTCGATTTCAAAACCCTTTTCTCGAGAAAAGTCTCTTCATCTTCTCCGTCTCCGCCATTTTCCGCAATCAAGTTTCTCCATCCGCCGGCTAGCCAAGATCAATTTCTCCTCATCAATGGCATCGTCTTCTAAGCTTGGAATCGGCAGTGAACTAATTTCTCCCGGGATTGCCGAGATTTCTGATGACTTCAGAAATGTCCTCATTCTTCTCGAAACTGCTGGTCTATCTTTTGTTCTTGAGCATCGATGTAAGATACTATCTTCTGATGTCGAAGAGTTCTTCCAAAACACAAAGATTAAATGGAATGGCAAGGTGCTCAAGTCTAAGGTTCAAGATTTTAAGGTAAAAATCACTGTCCTCTCTGTTTCACAGTTTATGCAACTTCTAATAATATATCAAGAAGATGATCTGGTAGGTACTGATTATGAGAGAGCATACAGTTTTTGTTGGATTCCATAATTCTCTCACATCATTAGAAGATAGTTCATGAATGTTGAAAGCAAACTGCTGGCAGACATTCTGGGCAAGGTTCTTTTCTTCAAAACAAGTTCTATCAGTTATATTACCCCAGAATTCTTTGACTTGATGACTGCAGTGATTTGTAGAAAGATGTTCAAGTGGGGTATTATGTTATTTGACAATATTAAGGCATGTCTTAAGAGTCCTAACTATGGCAGGATTCTTTCTTTTTACCTGAATCAAATGATTCTAGAAAAATTCTCCATGAAAAAGGGCATAGCCCTCCACCACATGAAGAAAGTCTCTATTACCTCCATCCAGAGATGGGAGGTTAAATTACATAAGTCTGACAGAACTCCAATGGAAATTAAAGATGTGTACAGGACCCCATCTCCTCCTTATAATCTGATAACTGACCCAGTTATTGAGGGGGAGCCTGCCCCATCTGTGCAAGCCTAGCCAGCTCCTGCTCCAGCCACATCAGCAATTCCAGCCACTGTCTTTACGCCTCCTGCTACTACGGATGTCCCTCCTCCAGTCACTACACCTACTGCTTCAGCAACTCTACCTCAACTTATTCCTCCTACTGTTGCTGATACACCCTCAGTTCCTTCAACATCTGTTGCTGCCTCTTCCCCTCTGCTGCATACAAATATTCCAGATTCTCCTACTACTGACTTTCCTGACTCAGAAAATCTGATAGATGCTCAATTTTAAGACCAGCTTCTGTCTACTAATGAAGACATAAACAGGATGATAGAGGAGCTCACTTCCAAAGAGCCTCTATCCCCTATACCTGCAGATCATCCTTCCTCTCCAGCAAAGTCTCCTGAACAACCAGACCATCTTTCAGAACCATCTCCTCAAAGAAGTTCTCCTATACAAGATCCAGCCCCATCTCCATCAGAAAATGCACCTAATGCTGAAGTTGTTTCAATACATGATTATGAAGATGAAATTGAAGCTGCTGAACTACCTCTTCTAAGCATACATTTCAAGATTCCATCTTTTCTACCAATAGATGTTGAAGATGAGGATAGAACCGTCAATAAAAAGAAAGCCTCTACCTCCTCAGTTGTACTTGAAGAAATCTCTCCATGGACAGCCCCTACTGTGCCTCCTCCCTCCACTCAGCCTACAATATTTCCTGAAAATTCTATACTAAGCAAAATTGAATCTATGTTAACTGCCCAAAGAGATTATTTTGATAATTCTATTAAAGTTGTCACAAAGAAAGTGACTGCATTGGAGAAATAAATGAGTCGAGGATTTGCTGAAATCCAAAACAACACAGATGAATTCAAGAGACTCTTGCAAATAGGAGGAAAAGCTATAGATCATACAATCACAAGCATTGGTACTGTTATGGAACAATCAGTCGCCCTTGCTGATAATCAGATTCTACTAGACAAGAGAGCTGATGAAAGGAATTTCAAAACTTGTGAAGAAGTTTGAAAATTTAATGAATATGTCATCAGCACCCTCTCCCTAGAAGTCGGAAAGGGGGAGGATAAAGTGAAAGAACTATTGGAAAAACAAGCTCAAACTCTGAAAAATCATTGGGAAGATCAAATGAAAGACATCCAGACTTTTGTACTGAAGGAAATCAAAAGCACTAAGATATATACATATGACACCACTATATGGATGCGCAATCAACTATTTCCTGAACTATCAATGGACCCTTCTTCCCCTCCTCCTGCTCACCTAGATGTAAACAAGCCAAACTTCTCTCCACCTCTAGAGTATTTTAGAGGACCACCTCTAGATTACTTTGAAGGACCACCTCTTGATGTATATGAACAAGTGTAGGAATCAGAATTTGCAGGTATGCCTACACAACCTCCTGAAATTCAAAAAGCAAAAAAGAAGGAAATATTGGGATGGAGCCTCAGCCAGCAGAACAACTCCACATCCTGATGCTGACAAAAGGAAAAGACCTTAAGAGTTTACTGAAGTTTGGAGTCCAACCTCCAAATCTCTTATTCTGGAAACCCTGAAGCTGGTAGTTGATTTCAATGAATACAGGAACTTACATTACAACCCTCAGGAATGGGAATTATTTAAAAAGTCCCTTACCAAGAGAAGGATTTATGACAAGGAATATGGGAGGAATAATCTCGAAGCTCCTCCCAGAACTCCAAAGTATTTCCCTAAACCTTACAGCTATCAATAGAGACTACAGAAATATTTAGAAAGACAGCAACAACAACAAGATCATTAGAAGTTGAAGATGTGCTGAAATTTCTTATGTTTTTGAAATTGTGGAATTTAATTTTCCTTGAACAAATTTCTGTTTATATGAACTTTTAATTTTGCAGATCTGATTTTTCTCCATCACAACTTTTATTTCATTTATCATGATTATTAGTTCTTTACTTGTTTTATCTTGATGTAATTCACTTTAGTGTAGAGGGTTCTGACTTCTACAAATAGGGGAGATTGTTGGGTATTACATCCACAATAGTCCAGATTTGTATGAAGTCACCCTTGAACTAAGATGAATTAAGTTTGTATTTGATGCTCTGTTTAGTTGAAAGTTTGCAGGACTTAATTGATAAGTGTAGACCAATGTCAGTCTACAATGAGTCACCAAACACAGGATCATACAATGTAATCCCTCATTGTGTGATCCATGGTGTTGACTCATGTGTAGCCTCTCTATTGGGACACACTTCTTTTTCAAGCACTAAGGACAAGGGAAAAATTGGTTGCTGATTTTATTGAAGAGTTGATTGTTCATATTTTAAGAAAATTGTCTAAGTCTTTTTCTCGAGTACTAAGTTTTGCACTCTAGATGGACTAAAGTTCCTTCTCGAGTTAGAATTGTCATAATCTCGAGTTGCAAAAGTAGTTCTCGAGAAAGCATAATGATGTTCTCGAGAAGGGCTTATGTACTCGAGTACTTCATGACATCACTTCTCAGGTTATTCTCTTTTCCAGTCTGAAATTAACCTAAGTCATTTTCTCGAGAAGACTAAATTTATTCTCGAGAAAGCTATGCTTAATTCTCGAGTTACAGAAGACTTCTCTCGAGACCTAGAACTTTTTTCTCGAGAGCCAAACATCTGTTCTCGAGAACACTTATTTGTTCTCGAGTACCAGATTGTTCCTTCTCGAGAACAAAAGTCCCTTTTCCTCGAGTACTTCCTTCATTCCCAATAATGCTGAATTCCACCTCCACATTTTTTCTAAGTCTTTTTCTCGAGATCTTCATTATTGTTCTCGAGAACCAGTAAGGTTTTTATCGAGTACTATCTTTTCTCTCGAGAACTGTAAGGTTTTTATCGAGTACTATCTTTTCTCTCGAGAACTGCTGTACTGTTTTTCAGAAAATTTCTTAAGTTCAGACAGAATTAATTTCAAATGTCATTAGCATGTGATTGGTCCACATGGCTATCATTTATTATGATTATGACCGTTAGGCTAATCCTATAAAAGGTCTTATCATTTTTGACCAAGCCTAAGAAAAAAAGAAGATATTCTTAGAATTTTGAATCCCTAATTTTCTTTCCATAATCGGAAGCGCCGCCGCTCATCGCCTTCATCGCCTTCATTGCCGAAAGCGCTTTCGATCCAGATCGATTCATAGCAAGAGATTCAGAGATCAAGATATTCTACAATCTACAGATCTAATACATGATCTTGTTGAGTCCAAATTTTTAGATCAGAGATCTTGCCGAGTCTTCTTCAACTTATTTCTGACAAAGCTGTAAAGTTTAAGAAAGAAGAAAGGCAACAGTTTTCAGATCTGAGAGATAACACTGTTTGTATTTGTTATAATTCAATTTATTCTTCTAGGAGATTTGTTCTCTGAGTTGTTTTTGTAGAAAGTTTTATCTTCCGAGTGTAGATCCAGTTTTCAGGATCGAGTTGTAGGAACGTTGTTCCGAGTTGTATGATTGGTTTCAATCCGAGATTAGTGGAGTAGCCGAGTCTAGTTCTTTGCTAGATCGGTGAGTCGAAAGTGGATGTACCCAAGGTTGGGGAACCATTATAACTCTTGGTGTCGTCTGTGAATTCTTGGTTAATTTTTTATGCATAGCTCATTAAATTTTTATTCCACAAAAAGACGCACAACTCATTTATTCACCCCCCTCTAGGTGATTTAGGTAAGACAACTAAAACATTTTCTGTACAAAATGAGATACAACATATTTGACAATTGGTGCTGCGAAAAAATTGGTCATTTTGGCACAGATTGTTAGTACAAGCCTACCAATTATGTAACCAGATGAGTTAGCTATGCGAGACCGACCACTCGCAAGGCTAATGTTCCTAGGAGGAGTACGCTGACCTGGAACCAAGGATCCAAATATGTTTGTGTTCCTAAGGTAAACTGATTTATTTTTGCAGGTATGTCCAAAGTCCAATAGAACTCCAATCTGGTATTTGGACAGTGGATGTGTTGAAATTTGTGAAGTGGAAGTGGTTGATGGACAGGCCGGACGGTCTAAGCGGCTTGTGCGGACTGAGTCCGCAGCCTGGGTGGACTCCTGGTGCGGCCTGGTGACCTTGGCTGGCTTGGCTGTTGAAGAGCAGCTTGTGCGGCCTGAGCGGTCTGAGTCCGTGGCCTGGGCGGATTGCGGGTTATGGCCTGCATGTTGGCTATCTTGATGGCTTGGCTGATTAAGAAGTGGCTTGAGCGGCCTGGTATGCGGCTCTGTTCGGTCTGTTGTGAGGCCTGGTTGACCTATGGCCAAGGGTGTCGGGCTTCTGGCAAAACGGACTGAGCGGACTGCGATTTGCGGGTTGTAGGTTGTGCTCTGTTCAGCGGCCTTGTGTGTTGCAAGCTTGTGATAACTGGCGGTTTGTATGTTCAAGCGGCGGGAGGCCTGCGGACTGGCAGTCTACGGTGTTCGTTGTGGCGGACTGGCCTTAGAGTTTGGCTATGGCCCTTGCCGAGCTCTAGTAGTACAACAGGTGTTAGCTGTTGTGGAGGACTGCGAGGACTGATGTCCGAGTCCAGCAGTTGGCCCTTTGTTTGGGCAGCTGTGCGAGTAGTATTGGCGAACTGGGCCTTGTCCGCCAAGCTCGCGCTAGGCCTTTGGTGTTTTACTGGACTTGGTCACATTCTGTGACAAGTCCAGTGTGTCCGCAGTATCTGCCAAGTCTGTTGTTGACTGGGCAGACTGCCTTTGGTCGTGGACTTGTGGCGGATGGAGGCTTTGCTCTTGTGCTGTGCGGAGTGCCTCTTGCATGTGCGGACTGTCACTGAAGGAGTTGTCGTTGTCCATGTGATGTTGTAGGCGGACTGTGCGTACTGTATCGTGTCCGCATAGTGTGGGCGGTCTGGTGCAAGACCGCCCAGTAGTGAACATTGGTGCCTTGCTCCTGGCGGTTTTCTTGGAATCCGGCTAAGTCTTTGCGGACTCAACGGACGGAGGTTTTGCTAGTGCGCAGGATGGGGTGGTGATTCTATGTACTAGGGTGGTGACCACACTCCTCACCTCGCCTATAAATAGAACCCCCCCCCCCCCCCGACACATCTACAGTAACAGAGTGAACAGTAAGTTGGGCTTGGGCAAGTGTTGCGGTCTGCGGTTTTCTGTCCGCGCTGGTTGAGTAGTGCTGATGGTGTGCTGTGTGCAGGTCGCGCGGCTAGCTTCAATGAGCTAGGAGTTAGGCATTGAACTGTGCGGTCTCTGCGGTCTTAGCTGGTCGCTTCGGTAGCTTGTCAGTTTTCTGCATCAGCTTGTTCAAGTTCCAATAACCTGTCCGCCGGTCTCAGGCGGGTAGGCGGTCTGTTCCTCAGTTCTTTAGCAGGCAGCGAATAACGGTGTGTTCGCTTGACCTCTCGGTCTCGGCAGATTCTGTGTGCTATTCGGCTTGTAGCAGTTACATCTCGGGCGGCTTCGGCAACCTTGGTGGACTAGGTGGTCTCGGCGGTCTCTAGTGTTGTCCACTCAGCTTGTGTTGTTCTTTTTGTTTGTAGCTTGTGTCCGAGCAAAATCATGTCTCGCTACGTATACCTTGCCTTGTAAAGAAGTGTAAATAAATATAAGACCTGCTTGTTCTTCCATTTGTGGTTGGTGCTAAGCTTGCTCCTTGGGTTTCCGCATGATCAAAGTGTGAACTGGGTAGTTCTGAGAATATTAATTTGGCTTTAGGCTACCTTACTAACCGCTTTGAGAAAATTTTAACATGGTATCAGAGCAAAGTTCAGTTGCTTGAGCGGTGTTCAACTAGTGTTGTTGCTCTGTTCCTTGAGCAGTGATTAACCTGTGTTGGTGTTATGTGCTTCTAGAAGTTTGCTTAACCAACGATTGTTGCAATGGAAGTAAACTATGCAAGAGAGGTCTTGGTATTGAACTCTTGACGCCGACTAACTTTAAAAAGTCGAATTCATGCATGAAGAGTTACCTTCTAGGTGAGGAGCTATGGGAGGTCATTAGTGGTGACGACAGACAGGAAGTGACTGCTGCGTTTGGTACTGCTGAGCAGGTGAGGCTCTGGAGAAAAACAAATGCCAAGGCAGAGTTTGTTCTCAAGAGAGCCGTGTCACCAGAACTGTTTGTTCACATCATTGGATGTGAGTCTGCTGCTGACATTTGGACAACTATTGATGAGTTGTTCAATATGAAGAATGTGGCGAGACTTCAGTTTCTGGAGAATGAGTTGGCGAGGACAACTCAAGAAGACCTAACCATCTCAAAGTTCTTTCTGAAGATGAAGAGCTTGTGTGCGGAGCTGTCGGCGCTTGATCCGGATAAGCCCATCTCTGAGGCTAACATGAAAAGGCACATAATACGCGGCTTGTGAAAGGAGTATGTTGCCTTTGTTACATCTGTTCAAGGCTAAGCTACTCAGCCATCGCTGCTGGAGCTTGAGAACTTGCTTGCTTCGCAGGAGAGTTTAGCAAGGCAGATGGCTAGAGTCACAGTCACTAAGGAAGGCAGTGAAGCTCTCTTCTCAGGTAAGAAGAAGAAAGGATGGGAAGGGAAGAAGAAGAAGACCGCTGCTGAAAATGAGCCTTCAACTTCTCATCAGTTAGAGAGGAGCGCTGCTCCTAAGAAGGATTGGAAGAAGAACCTGAAGTGCTACAGGTGTCATCAGCGGGGGCACTTCAAGCGTGACTGCAAGGTCAAACTGCAGCCTAGGCATGCTGCATGCAAAGAGGAAGCTTGCTCTAAGAGCGAGGAAGCTGTATGGGGTGGAGCCTTCATGACAGGAACTTGTGTCCGTGCCTTGTCCGCTGTCGACTTCAACGATGATTGGATCGTGGACTCCGGGTGTGGTCATCACCTCACCGGAGACATGTTGAAGTTCTCTTCTCTGCAAGCCTACTCAGGTAATGAAGCTATTATAACTGCTGATAATACTATTTATGCAGTAGAGAAGGAGGGGGTTGTGTCTTTGGGTAGTGATAAAGGGCCACTCACGTTAAGGAGTGTGTAATACGTACCGGGCATGAAGAAGAACCTCTTCTCTGTGACCAATGCGGTCGACGCGGGTTATCGCATTCTGTTTGGGCCAATAGAAGTGAAGTTCCTTCGCAATGTATCAGCGGTTAAGGCTGATGTTGCTCATATTTGGAGGAGAGTTAAGAACTTGTTTGTTCTTGCTACTAACTCTTATGTTGATCGGATGAGAGAAAACAATAGCGCTGCTATATGGTATGAACGGCTGGGGCATGTAAGAATGGATAAGCTGAAGGCTACGGCTAACAGAAGTCTTGTAAGAGGCTTGCATAAGCTATCTTCTTTTGGCAATGGTCACGTTTGCGCGGGATGTCAGTACGACAAGGCTCATCGCCTTCCGTTTGATAAATCACAAACGAGAAGCAAGAGACCATTGGAGTGCATCCATGGAGACTTGATGGGACCAACCGTCACTACAAGCCTTGGTGGGAGTAGATACATGCTCGTTCTAATTGATGACAACTCAAGATACACTTGGGTATATTTCTTGAAGGAGAAGTCTGAAGCCTTCAGTTTGTTTGTGGAGTTCAAGGAGTTGGTGGAGGGCCGGCTTGGCTTGCGGATCAAGAATCTTAGAACAAATAACGGTTGTGAGTTTATCTCCTCCGTGTTTTTGAACTTCTGTAGGAAGCACGGGATCCAACGAGAGCTCACTTGTGCTCACACTCCATAACAAAACAGAGTAGCTGAGCGGAAGATCCGTCATCTGACGGAGACTTGCAAATACTAGCTTCATGCGAAAGACATTCCAAGGTCCTTCTGGGCGGAGGGGATGTCTTGTGCTTCTTACGTCATCAATCGAATGTCGCTTAGCCTGATCAACCTGAAGACTCCTTTTGAGTTGTTGCTCAAGGAGAAGCCTAGTGTGGAACACCTTCGGGTGTTCGGTTCAACTTGCTATGTGCATGTCCCGGATGCTTCAAGGACTAAAATGGATGCAAAGGCAAGGAAGCTTGTCTTTGATGGCTACGATGAGCGGAAGAAGGGATGGAAATGCATGGATCCTGCGATGAAGAAGTTTGTTGTCTCAAGAGATGTAGTCTTTAACGAACTGACGTCGTATGGAGGTGGCTCAGTTGAGCTAACCGGAAGCAAGGTTGATGAAGAACAAAAGGTGGCTGTTGAAGGTCTGGAAGAGGAGCTTGTTGTTTCACCAGTAGCTCCTGTTGCTTCAAGTTCTGGTGCTGAGACTTCTGGCTCAGGAAGTAGGGGGAGCATTGCTCAAAGCTTGCCTGAAGGTGGTGTTGAGCCTGAAGAAGCAACAGAGGTAGTGAGCAAGGAGCAACCTCTTTGGAGACCGAAGAGTGTTGTGAAGCCACTGGCTCGGTACTGTGATGGGAATGCAGTGAGCTTTGTCTCCTGCTTCTTTGCAGGTCCTCTGGATGATCGAGAGCCTGTAAACTTCAATGAGGCCACTGGAGTCAAGGAGTGGGATGATGTCATGAAGGAAGAGATTGCTGCTCTTAAGAAGAATGAAACCTGGGATCTTGTGCCCAAGGTTGATGGCATTACTCCAGTGACTTGCAAGTGAGTGTATAAGTTGAAGAAGAAGGCTGACGCGAGCATTGATATATACAAAGCTCGCTTGGTCGCTCGAGGATTCTCACAGCAGTATGGAGAAGATTATGAGGAGACATTTAGTCCGATTGCAAAGATGACTTCGGTTAGAGTGGTGATTGCCTTGGCTGCTTGCAAGTGATGGACGATGTGGCAGCTTGATGTGAAGAATGCTTTTCTTTACAGAGAGATTGACAAGGACATCTTCATGGATCAGCCACTTGGATTTGTTTCTGAAGTTCATCCGGACTATGTCTGCAAGCTCATGAAGGCTTTCTACGGTTTAAAGCAAGCTCCTAGAGCTTGGTATTGGAAGATAACAGAGTATTTCCAATTCTACGGTTATCTTGCTTCCAACTCGGATTCTAACTTGTTCATCAAGAAGAATAGGGAGCTGCAAGTCTTGGCCCTACTGTATGTGGATGACATGATCGTCCTAGGGAATTCGGAGGAGGAAGTAGCTAGGCTCAGGTCCAAGCTAGCTATATGCTTCGAGGTGAAAGACTTGGGAGAGCTTCATCACTTTCTCAGTCTTGAAGTGGAGAGGAAGTAGTGCGGGATTCTCATTTGCCAGACGGGATATGCAGATCGCATTGTAAGTCGATTTGGCATGGGCGAAGGGAAGAGTTGCTCTACTCCACTGGAACATGGGCTGATGCTTCGACAAGATGAAGGAAGGATTTTTGCTGATCCTTTGGTGTTTAGGGCTCTTGTAGGAGCTTGATTTACCTGACGATTAAAAGGCCAGACATTGCTTATGCTGTTGGCCAACTAAGTCGGCTTATGGATGAACCAAGGAAGTCTCATCTGGTCGCGACAAAGAACATTCTGAAGTATGTCAAGTCAACTTCTGATATGGGACGCCTGTACAGTGGAGATGCGGACTTTGCTTTGCCTGGATACACGGATGCTGACTATTATGGTGACTCGGATGATCGGAGGTCAACTTCGGGTTATGTTTTCACTTATGGTTCAGCTTGCATTTCATGGTGTAGCAAGAAGCAGGATTCAGTGTCTATGTCTACTACATAAGCTAAGTATAAGGCTACGGCCTTGGCTGCTCGGGAAGTTATCTTGTTAAGAAGGCTTGTAGAGGATGTTCATGAAGAAGTGCAAGGGCCTACTTTGCTCCGGGGTGACAATGAGAGTGTTCTCAAACTGGTAAACAATCCAGTGTGTTACGTAAGGACCAAGCATATTGAGATCGAACACCACTTTATAAGGGAGAAGGTGTTGGAGGGATCTCTTCTGGTCAGGCATGTTCGGAGTGAAGATAATCTTCCTGACATCTTCACGAAGCCGTTGTCGAAGGGGCCTTTTTAGCGGTTACGTAGCTTGCTGGGCATGATCACCACTTCTCACTTCAAGGGGGAGTGTTGAATTTTGTGAAGTGGAAGTGGGTGATGGACAGGCCAGGCGGTCTAAGTGGCCTGTACGGACTAAGTCCACGGCCTGAGCGGACTCCTGGTGCGGCCTGGTAACCTTGGCTGGCTTGTCTATTGAAGAGCAGCTTGTGCGGCCGGAGCGGTCTGAGTCCGCGGCCTGGGGGAACTGCGGGTTATGGCCTGAGTGTTGGCTGTCTTGGTGGCTTGGCTGATTAAGAAGCGGCTTGAGCGGCCTTTTATGCGGCTTTGTTTGGTCTGTTGTGCGGCCTAGTATACATATGGGCAAGGGTGTCGGGCTTCTGGCGAAATGGATTGAGCGGACTACGGTTTGCGGGCTGTAGGCAGTGCTCTGTTCAGCGGCCTTGTGTGTTGCAAGCTTGTGTTAACCGACGGATTGGATGTTTTATCCGCGGGAGGGTTGCGGACTGGCGAGTTCGCGGTGTCCGTTGTGGCAGACTGGCCTTAGAGTTTGGCTGTGGCCCTTGCCGAGCTCTGGTAGTATAGCTGGTGTTAGCTGCTGTGGAGGACTGCGCGGACTGATGTCGGAGTCCGGCAGTTGGCCATTTGTTTACGCAGCAGTGCGAGTAGTATTGGCGGATTTGGCGTTCTCCGCCGAGCTCGCGCTAGGCCTTTGGTGTTTTACTTTACTTGGTCACATTATGTGACAAGTCCAGTGTGTCCGCAGTATCCGCCAAGTCCGTTGTTGACTGGGCAGACTGCCTTTGGTCATGGACTTGTGGAGGATGGAGGCTTTGCACTTGTGCTATGCAGAGTGCCTCTTGCATGTGCGGACTGTCACTGAAGGAGTTGTGGTTTTCCATGTGATGTTGTGGGCGGACTGTGCGGACTGTATCGTGTCCACATTGTGTGGGCGGTCTGGTGCAAGATCGCCCAGTAGTGAACATCGGTGCCTTGCTCCTGGCTATTTTCTTGGAATCCGGCTAAGTCTTTGCGGACTCAGCGGACGGAGGTTTTGCTAATGCGCGGGCTAGGGTGGTGATTATATGCACTAGGGTGGTGACAACACTCCTCACCTCGCCTATAAATAGAACCCCCCTGGCACATCTATAGGAACGGAGTGAACAGTATGTTGGGCTTGGGCAAGTGTTGCGGTCTACAGTTTTGCTATCCACGCGGGTTGAGTAGTACTGACGGTGTGCTGTGTGCAGGTCGCGCGGCTAGCTTCAAGGAGCTAGGAGTTGGGCATTGAAGTGTGCAGTCTCTACGGTCTCAGTTGGTCGCTTCGGCGGCTTGTCAGTTTTCTGCTTCAGCTTGTTCAAGTTCCAATAACATGTCCGCCGGTCTCAGGCGGGTAGGCGGTCTGTTCCTCAGTTCTTTAGCAGGCAGCGAATAATGGTGTGTCCGCTTGACCTCGCGGTGTCGGCGGACTACGTATGCTATTCGGCTTGTAGCAGTTGCAGCACAGGCGGCTTCGGCAACCTTGGCGGACTACGCGGTCTCGGCGGTCTCCAGTGCTGTCCGCCCGGCTTGTGTTGTTCTTTCTGTTTGTAGCTTGTGTACGAGTGAAATTATGTCTCGCTACATATACCTCGCCTTGTAAAGAAGTGTGAATAAATATAAGACCTGCTTGTTCTTCCATTTGTGGTGGTGCTAAGCTTGCTCCTTGGGTTTCCGCATGATTAAAGTGTGAACTGGGTAGTTCTGAGAATATTAATTTGGCTTTAGGCTACCTTGTAGACCGCTTTGAGAAAATTTTAACAGGATGCTCTCGACACATGACCAGGACAAGAAGCCTTTTGATTGACTATACCCCAGTCAAAGACGGACCAAAGGTCATTTTTGGAGGTTCAGACAGGGGAACAACAAAAGTATATGGTATGGTTTCCAACGGCGTAGTCTCTTTTACAGACGTTGCTAATGTTGAGGGATTACACCATAATATCATAAGCATAAGTCAACTATGTAACAAAAGATACATCGTTGAGTTCTGCAAGGACAAGTGTTTGATAAAATCGTCTACAAATTTGGAGACGGTCTTAACAAGCACTCTGTGCAGAAATATTTTCTATTTAAATTTTCTTTATTTAGACAATTCCACCCCAGTGTGTTTTATAGCAAAAAGTAGTGTGTGTCTCTGTGACCAATGGCACAAGAGATTAACACATATTAATTTCAAAACCTTAAATATTATATTTTCTCACAACTTAGTGCGTGATGCCCCCAGCATTAAGTGACTTAAAGAGAGTTCATGTCACTCCTGATAAATGGGTAAGCAGACACGGGGTACCTTCAAGGGTATTGCTGAGAAATATTCGTCAAGAAGCTTATACTTGATTCATATGTACTTATTCGGTCCTATGCCTATCCACATCTTAGGAGGTAAGGTCTATACATTCCTAATTATAGATGACTACTCGCGTTTTACTTGGGTGTTCTTTCTGAAACACAAGTCAGACACCTTCGATTCCTTCACTAACTTTATCCGGCAAATTCAGAACGAATTGGACTTCTCGGTGGTCAAAATCAGAAGTGACCATGGAACAGAGTTTGAGTCTAGTACCATGACAAAATTCTATGAAAGTCAAGGTATCTTTCATGTGTTATCCTCCCCACACACTCCACAACAAAATGGAGTTGTTTAGAGAAGTAATAGAACCCTAATTGAAGCATGCACAACCATGTTGAATGACGCCTCACTTCCGGATTACTTCTGGGCTGAAACACTCAACACGGTGTGTCACGTGCAAAAGAGAGCACTCATCAATAAAAGCTATCATAAGACCCCCTATGAGCTATTGAAGGGCAGAAAACCGACTGTGTCCTAGTTTAAAATCTTTGAAAGCAAGTGCTTTGTACTTAATAAGGGCAAGCATTACTGAACTAAGTTTATTGAAAAATGTTTTAAAGGTATTTTTGTAGGATATAGTAGCCATAGTAAGGCATATAGGATTTTCAACAAGAAAACTCTAGTGGTAGAAGCGTCGATAAACGTTGTATTTGATGAGACTAGCTTGCTTTATAGTAGCACGTCTAGTGTTATTGGTGCAGATGTAGGTACCAGGTTCAAGGAACTAAGCTTGGAATAATATGTCAAGGAAGAAGCTCCAAGCTCAGTCAAGCTCATAATTCAGGCTGGGTGAATGAAGAACCCATAGAGCAAGAGTTGCAACAACCTACATAGGCGGCACAGGATGTTGCGGAGCCTGCTAGAGGGAGAGTAAGGAACCTAGGGTTCAAACACCTAAGAGATCATCCAGCTGATCAGATAATTAGAGAGCCAGGTGATGGTGTGAGAACTAAAAGAGGTACAGCTAATCAGATTTTGCATCTCAGTTTTCTGTCGCAGGTTGAGCCAAAGAAATTCGAAGAGGCAAACAAGGGTGCGTCTTGGATTTCGGCAATGTAAGAGGATCTCAACCAGTTCGAATGATGCAAAGTCTGGGAGCTGGTGCCTAGAACAAAGGGACAGAACGTGATCGACACCAAGTGGATATTCAAGAACAAGCTGGATGAACACAGAGTAATTATCAAGAACAAAGACATGCTTGTAGCACAAGGATACAGATAAGAAGAGGGGATCGACTTTGACCAGATAGTTGCTACAGTGGATCGGCTCGACGCGATCAGGTTGTTTCTTGCTTATGCTGCCCTCAAAGGCTTCACTGTCCACCTAATGCACGTGAAGTCAACATTCCTCAACAACAATCTGAAAGAGGAAATATACGTAGTGCAACCCCCAGGTTTTGTCAATTCACAATTCCCTGATTATGTTTATTTCTTAAATAAAGTATTATAAGGTTTAAAGCAAGCTCCCCGAGCTTGATATGAGACGTTGTCTAGCTTTTTTCTTGAGAACAAGTTCACAAGGAGAAAGATAGACAAGACATTATTTCTTAGGGAAGTTAAAGGCAAGATTTTGCTAGTGTAAATCTATGTCGACCACATCATATTTGGCTCTACGGAAGACAACCTTTGCAAAAAAAATTCGAAACTTATGCAAGGGAAGTTTGAAATGAGCAGTATGGGTGAGCTGTAGTATTTCTTAGGACTTCAGGTGAAGCAATCTGAAGATGGAATTTTCATTTCTCAAACGAAGCTCACCAAGGAACATATTAAGAAATTCGGAATGTAGTGCGCATCCTCTATGAGGACTCCAATGAGTTCAGCTGTGCGCTGCATCTTCCAAGATCGGTGTGGGCAATGAATTCGTTCGTGCAGGGATAAAGGAAATTTCAGATGACTTCAAGAATGTACTACTACTTCTGGAATCCGCCGGCCTCACCTTCATCCTGGAACATCCTTACAAAGTGTTGTTACCTTAAGTTGAGGAGTTTTTTAGAAATGACAAGGTCAAGAGGTTTAGGAAATTGCTAAAGAGATCAGTCAGAGACATCAAGATCAAAGTCAAGCCATCTTCCTTGACACATTTTCTCAGATTTCCATCAGTTGATGAGGAAGACTATCTGGAAGCAGATGATTATTCAAGATCCTACTCCATCTGTGGTCTTCCAGAATCCACCACTTCAGTTAAAAGACAGAACATGTAAGATGAGACTGTTGGTTCCCTAGTTTGATTTGGACTAGGTTCACTAACTTAGGATGATGTGACCCAACATGTATAGCAAGGGTCAAAGTTATGTCCTAGAATCTAGGTCAAGTCCTAAGAGTCAACATCACATGGACAAGCCAACATCAGACTGCCAGAGACTCAAGGCATAAAGTTTTCCTCAAGATTCAGAGAATTCTAAAGATACTTAAGTAAAATGAGTTCGACGTTCGTCGAACTCTGGCCGACGATCGTCGTTCTCAGCTCGACGATCTTAGATAAATATTCTCTGAGATGAGCTCGACGAAATTCAGTCCAGATCAACGATCCTTAGATGTCATCTTCAGAATTCTAAGTCCAGACTGTTCTCTTGACTCTGGTCGACGAACCTAGTTCTCAGGTAGACGAACTCCATTCTTTGATCGACGATCTCTGGACTCAGTCTTCAGCATTTCAAGTTCAATTGATTCTCCTGACTTAGGTCGACGAACTTAGTTCTCTGGTCGATGATCGCTGGACTCTCTACTTCACCTTTCTGATTCCAGAAATTATAAATTTATCTAAGTCAAGAATCATTCTCAGCTCGGCGAATTCAAGGTTCTAAAGACTTAACTCGACGAACACCATTCTTCGGTCGACGAATCTTTGGAGTATCACAACATTCTGTCGATACCATGTTCTCCAGTCTCAGGTCGACGAACCCTGTTCTCTGCTCGATGGATTCTGGAACGGGAAGAGTTATGTCGACACTAGAAAAACTTGTGTCGACACCAAGATCATCAGTCGACATTGTGGAAAGGCTATGTCGACACAACACAGAAGATTTGTGTCAATACACAGGAGAAATTGTGTCGACACGGGATATTTGACAACTCCAGAATAATTGTTGAACTCCAGTCGACGAACATATTTTCCAGCTCAACGAATAGGAAAAGATCAAAAGAGATGGCAGTTTAGTTCTCAGTTCGACGATCATGGAACTCAGCTCGACGAATAGAATATGTCTGGTCGACGAATACAATGTCCCAGCTCGACGAACTGTGAACTCAGTTCGACGAATTCTGCTATCTGCTCGATGATTCCAGACTTAGTCATTTCCGGCCTTCTGTCCCCACTCTAATGCTATAATTCCTTGGTAATTAATGCTCTACCATTCTCTGAATGTATCTGTTAGAATGAGCATTAATTAGGGTCTTCTCCAGGATTATTGCTTGTCGTTTTCCACAGGGCAGTTGGGGAAATAAATCAATGTCGATTATTCTCGAGGCCGTCAGCATTAATTACAGAGAAATTCAAATGTTTGAAATATACAGAAGAAGAGAATAACAGATAAATAGATAGATACACAAAAATTAATCAAGAGAGACACAGAAAAAGCTTCATACAGAATACTACCGACTGATAAGTATACAGAAAATTGGAAAGAAACAAGAAGAACACATTTTTGAAATCAAGAGTCTTCATGTTCTTCTTCTCCAGGACCTTGCTAAAGACATTCAAGCACTATCAGTCTAAAGCTCATGGATTAAGTCTCTCAATTGAAGGCCTATCACCCTGTGCAAAGCTCTAGTTCTCTTGTACCCTTTTTCATCTCAGGGGGAGCTTTGACAACATCATTGAATCCACATAGTCTTCTCATTGTGATTGAGAAAAGAAGACTTCCATCACTCTCTCACCCCCACCTCTGTAAAGGGTTGTCATCTCCCTTCAAAAGTGATTCCTTGGTTGCAAGTCTCCTGATCAAAAGAATTGAGTTGGTTTTTGAGCACCTGATCAAAAACTCTTTGGTGTCAGGCACCTGATCAAAAATCTGAGTGGATTCCTACCAAGGGTGGTAGAAGAGTGGATGTACCCAGGTTAGGGAACCACTATAAAATTCTTGTGTCGTCTGGTTGTCTCCTTTTCTTTGGTTCTTGTTGTACTTGTGATTTAGGTTTATTGTTTGTTAGGTTATTAATTTCTGCACTTTTGATTTACAGCAAAAGCTGTAACAGTAGTTAGGAAATTTTAAATACTCTATTCACCCCCCCCCCCTCTAGAGTATTTCTGATCTAACACTCACTTTCAATTGGTATCAGAGCAGGTTCCTTTGGTTGTACAAGTTAAATCTTGAACCAAAAGATCCTTTTGTTAGATCTACACAGTATTTTATCTTCATTTAAATTATAAACACAGCATGGCACAGAACAAGGATTATGCAAGCATCAGACCTCCAGTTTGCAACCTTAATAAGTTTGTCATCTGGAAGGCAAGAATTAGGTTATATATGAATTCTATTGATGAAGACATCTATAATTCCATTATGACAGGTCCCCCACAGGCATCCACAGCTACAACATCTTCTAGCAACAATGCAGTCCCACCACCTGAGTGGACTGAAGCTCAGAAGAAAGCAAAGATTGCTGATGCCAAAGCCATGAACATATTGGCGCAAACTATGTTAGATGACATCTTTCAGAAGGTGGCTGAGTGCACCTCTGCAAAAGCAATCTGGGACTCACTTAATCAAATGGTTGCTGGCTCAGCAGATGAGAGGAAAGATAGAAGATCATACATCATCAAACAATATGAAAACTTCAAGAAGGATGAGGAAGAGATAGTTGAAGTGATGTACAACAGGCTTAGCTCCATCATCAGTAAGCTAAGGACCATAGATAAAGAAATCACTTTGACTGAAGTTAATGATATGATCCTAATGTGCTTCCCAAGCTCATGGGACACCAGGATCTGGCCCATCAAGGAGGCCAGATGCCTGAATGAGATTTCAACTGAATCTCTATTAGGAAAACTAAAGTCATATGAGCAACTAATCAAGTTCAGAGAGACAGTGGAACACAGAACTCCTCCCCCAGCAAGGAAAGAATAATACATTACATTCAAGGCTGCTGAAGAAACTGAAGCCCCAATAGTAAATGAAAAGATGATGAGTGTCTTTGCCAAGAGATTCTTCAAACTGGCAAGGAAACACTTCAGAAGGAAGTCATCCAGAAATGACAGCTAGCCAAGGTATGACAAAACCCCCACAAAAGAGGTGGTGTGTTATGGGTGTAGAAAACCAGGACATTTCATGTCTGAATGTCCTGAAAATCAAAAGAAGGAAAGAAGAAAAGAAAAAGAATCAAGAAGCAAGCACTGCAGCAAGCCCTCTTCCAGCAAGCACAAAAAGAAGGACAAAGGATTTGTGGCAGAAACATGGAGTGATACGGAAGATTAATCTACATCTTCCAGCTCCAGTGAAAAAGAAGAGGAGGCCAAGGCAAAGGAGGTGTGCCTCATGGCAATTGGTGCAAGCAGCAGCAGATCAGATACAGATGAATTTGATGATGAAGAAAATATGTCAGCTGAAGATCAGGTAATAGCTTCTTATGATTTTGATTCTGATGAATTTAAATTTGAATTTAAAAACTTATGCTTAGATTTGATAAGCTCTGAGAAGGAAATCAAACTTCTCAGAGATAAATTGAATGACCTAGATAAAATCACCTTTGAAAATGCAACTCTGTCTAGTGAACTAAAATTTGCAAATGAACAAATCATTTTTCTGAAATCAGAACTCAGCAAAACTAAGATGTTAGAAGAATCATTAAATGACAGAAGTTTGAAATTGCTAGATATAACCAGCACAGTTAATGCTAGAACAAACAACTGCAGATTAGGATTTGGAGCCACATCTAGTGAACTAACCCTAATCCAGAGGAACCATCTTTCAAAACTAGTAAATTTCATCTCTGATAAAGGAAAGAAAAATACTGAACAAGTAAATGGAACAAATTGAAGGAGGATAAAATTAAAAATCAGAAGAATGATAAAACTAACAATGTTCAGCAGTTATCATCGAACCCAGATCGACGATATCAGAACAAATCGTCGAACTCAGAATGACGATCTCTGAACGCAAACTACAATAATAATCATTCGTCTAACTGCGATCGACGAACTTTGTATGGTTCATAGAGTAGAGGTCGACGAACGTGGGGCATATAGAATGAACATGTTCATTCTCTGGGCAGAGATCGACGATCTCAACCCAATTCGTCGAACTCTGGTCGACGAACTTACAACAGTTCGTCGAACCCAGGAAAATCTAATCAAAATTGTAACAACAACTCACATGTTCCTAAGAAACCATTTAATCCACTAGCTGATTGGGTCATCCCACCTAGGAGATATCACCCCCTAGGATATAGGTCCCAACCTGAATTCTCTATCATTTCTAGTTTTTCTTATCAGCCATACAAAGGACCCAAGGAAACCTGGGTCAAAAACCATTAACTGTCTTTTATTGCAGGTGAAGAATTGTCCAGGGGTAAATCAAACTTGGTACCTGGACAGTGACTGCTGCAAACACATGACTGGCAGCAAGGACATCTTAATCAACTATAAGTCCAAGCTGGGACCAAAAGTTATCTTTGGTGACTCCAAATGTGGTCAGTCAAAAGGATTTGGAGAAGTGAGAATAGGAGCTGTCACATTCAAAGATGATATATGTAAGTGGAGTCAAGCATAACCTCATCTCTATAAGTCAGTTATGTGATGATGGTTATCAGGTATATTTTAACCCATCCACTTGTTCTAATATTGATAAAAACAACCAAACTGTTTTAACTGGAAGTAGACAAGGCAACATATACTTGGTAAATTTTCTTTCTGCCAAAACTGATATCTGCTTACTTAACTTAACTAGTAATCATAATGACTTATGGCACAAAAGACTAGGTCATGTAAATCTAAAAAACATTTCTAGGCTATCTAAGCACAACCTTGTTAGAGGTCTACCTTCTGGTCACTACAAGAAGGAACGTCTCTGTAGGGCTTGTCAATTAGGCAAGCAAACTAAAACTAGTTTTAAATCTGTTAATAAGAGTGATTCACCTAGGATTTTGTACTTGCAACATTTGGATCTCTTTGGACCCATTGCTGTACAAATCCTAGGAGGGAAATCCTACACTTTAGTTATAGTGGATGAATTCTCCAGGTTCAGCTGGGTATTCTCTCTGAGATCAAAGTCAGATACATTCAAGGTTCTTACAGATTTTCTCTGGACCATACAGATTGAGTTCTCTACTCATGTTGCATTGATCAGAAGTGATCGTGGCACAGAGTTTGAGTCTCTTCTTTTGCATGAGTTCTGTGAGAAAGAAGGTATCAGGCATTGCTTCTCAGCTCCTAAAACTCCCCAACAAAATGGGGTAGCTGAAAGGAAAAATAGGACACTCGTTGAAGCTGTAGGTACATTGCTTGCAGATGCTTACATGCCCCTAACCTTTTGGGCAGATGCTGTCAGCACAGCAAATTATATCCTGAACAGGAGCTTAATTCACAAACTAAAGAATAGGACTCCCTATGAATTGCTCAAAGGGAAGAAACCTAAAATAAACTATTTTAAAGTATTTGGTTGTACCTGTTATATACATAATAATAACAAGAAATACATTAAAAAGTTTGAGGCTAAGGCTGAAGACGGAGTTTTTCTAGGATACTCCCAAGTAAGCAAGGCCTATAGGGTTTTTAACAAATCAACATTGAAAATTGAAGAGTCTATTCATGTTTCATTTTATGAGACTAATATGTATTGCAAGGAGAAATAAGTTTCTACCAATAGCAACTTGCAGGTACCCCACTTGTGTGAGACCTTGGATGGACTAAACCTCATGAAAGAAAATGGTTGTCAACCTAAATCACCTAGAGGGGGGTGAATAGGTGGGTTGTGCGTCTTTTGCGGAATAAAAAAATAATTAGAGCACAGTACAGAACTATCTACCAATATCACAGACCACACAAGATTTATAGTGGTTCCCCAACCTTGGGTACATCCACTTTCCCTCACCGATCTAGCAATCAACTAGACTCGGCTACTCGACTATCTCGGATCAAAAATCGATCCTACCTTCGGAATAAAGTTCCTACAAACTCGATCCAAACAAAGGGATCTACACCTCGGAAGATAACACTTCCTACAAATCGGAGTGAAAAACTCCTACACTCGGAGAAACTTTCTCCTACAAAATTAATAAAGTTTTGGAAGATTATACAAACAGTAAATCCAATCAGATCTGATGAAATGGCCAGAAAACTTCTTCTTATGGACTTTGTAGCACTATCAGAAATCGGTAAAGAGAGTCTCGGCCTAGATCTGGATCTTCTTGCTTTTACAGAATCAGAGAGAGAAGATGAACGGTGATGTCGATCTCGATCTGTAACTTTCTTCAGAATGAATCCTCTGAACTTAGAAGCAGTGGCCGGAGAAAATGGTGGCGGCGGTGGCTTCCGTTTCGTGAAAATAGGGAGGAGTCGGCTGAAGAATTTTTCTCAAAATAAAAATGACAAGAAAGCTTGGAGAATACTTAGGGTTTGTCATTTTCTGATAAGACCTTATATAGGAGAGACTAATGGTCATAATCGGTTATAATGATGTACATGTGGACCAATCATGTCGCGTGATTTTAAAATCCCGTCAGAAAAAGGACTTAGACAAATTTCAGAAAAGGTTCAGCCAACTACACGAGTAAGTGAATAGCTACTCGAGTAGTTGAATAACTACTCGAGTACATGAGGGAGAATATACTCGGGTGAAGAGAGATAGGCTACTCGAGTACGTAGAAATCAACTACTCGAGTAAGCAGAAAGAACTACTCAAGTATGTAGAGAGACTTACTCGAGTACATAACGGATCTACTCGAGTACAAGAAAAACTACTCGAGTCTATTACATAAACTACTCAAGTACATAAAGTACTACTCGAGTGGGATACTTAGAAAAATTTTGAAGATATCAGCAAGCAGCTACTCGAGTAGTTGAACTAAACTACTCGAGAGGAAGTGATCTACTCGAGTAGGTGAAAGTTGTACTCGAGTAAAAGACTTAGAAAATTCTGGAGAGGAAAAATTTCAAGGTACACGAGTGAAACATGATCTACTCGAGTTGGTATAGTGAACTACTCGAGTATGATTCTATCTACTCGAGTATGTGAGTATACTTACTCGAGTCCATGACTTAGAAAAATTTTGATGAGTGAAGCCTTTAATACTCGGGTATAATAAGTAATCTACTCGAGTATATAAACATGCTACTCGAATATATGACTATGTCTACTCGAGTACATGACTTAGCTACACAAGAGATACACTTAAGTACTCGAGTACAAGGTTCCTTTACTTGAGTAAATTATACCCAAACTACTCGAGTAGTTATGGACCTACTCGAGTAAAAGGCTTGGAGAATTTTTGATGTTGGAAAACTGTTTCTTCTAGTGTAGTCAACTTCCAATTCTTTTCCCAAAGTCCAATAGCTTGAAAATGAAGTGTATCCTAATAAAGAGACCACACATGAGTCAACACCTTGGAATATGCAATGAGGGATTACATTGCACAGTTCCTGTGTTTGGTGACCCACTGTGGACTGACATTGGTCTACATTTCCTAGTGAAATTACTGCAAACATATAACTCAAACCAAGCATCAAATACAACTTAATTCATCTTAGTTCCAGGGTGACTTCATCAAATCTGGGTTAATGTGGATGTAATACCCAACAAACTCTCCCTATTTGTTGAAGTCAGAACCCTTTACACTAAGGTGAATTATGGACATAAAAGAAACTAAGTAGAAAAACATGAGCAGGTAAGCAATAGACAATGAAAAAGATAATTAGACAGAAATTTAGAATTGTATATATGTAAATTTCCAAAAACATCAAGTCCACAACTTGTCATTTCAATCTCTCAACATCTTTTAGGTTAAGGCTTGGGATTGCTGCTTATCCAACTTTTCTTGCTGTCTCCTTAGGTAGCTGAAAGGCTTAGGGAAATATTTAGGAGGCCTTGGAGGAGCAGCAGGGTTATTTCTCCCAAACTCTCTGTCATGGATCTTCCTTTTTAGCATTTATTTCTCATATAACTCTCATTCCTGGGAACTGTAGTGAATGCTCCTATTCTCATTGTGATCCATAACTAGCCTGAGTGTGTCCAAAATTAGAGACTTTGAGGTTGGAGACCAAGCTTCAGCATGTTCAGTGGCTTTGGAAGGAGCATCCCTGCTAGCAGAGGGGCCTTCACCATACTTCCTTTTCTTCTTGTAGGTTCTGATCTCTGGAGGAGCTTGAAGGAAGATATTAGCAGGGTCTTCTGGAGCATAGGAGTCTGGAGGGTCAACTGTGTCTCCAAGCCTGGGAGAGAAATAGGGTTGCAAAGGAACAGCTGGGGCAGTGACATTTGTAGCTAGAGGGTTGAGATGATGGGGAATGATGTTGGGATCAACTATAAGGTCTGGCAAAATCTTATTGTGCATCCAGATAGTAGTGTCATAGGTGTGAAATTTGACACTCTATATCTGGGCTAGCATATCATCATGAATGGTCTTCACATGAGCTTCCCATACATCTGTCTTCTGAGCAGCAGATTTTTCTACCTGGTCTTTGAGTTCTTTTATCATACCCTCCCCCTTTCTGATTTCAACAGATAGTTTCTCTATGGTGTCATCTTTGAAAATGCCAACTTCTTCACAGATTGTCATTTTGTTAGCCTCATTTTTCTTGTCTAGTTCTATCTGATTGTTTGCCAGGGTGATACCTTGTTCCATGACATTTCCAACACTAGTGATAGTGTGGTCAAGAGCTTCGCCACCAAGTTGAAATAAATACTTGAGCTTGTCAGTGTTATGCTGAATTTTAGCAAAGCCTCTGCTCATCTCAGTCTCAAGAGAAGTTACTTTGTCAGTGACTACTTTTAGAGAGGTGTCAAAATAATTTCTCTGTTCTTGAAGAAGAAGTGCAATACTTTGCAGCAAAGCTGAGGAGGAAGAGACTGTAGCAGTAGAGGGAGCAGCAGTAGGGATAGGAGGAGTTACCCAAGGAGCTATTTCTTCAATGATGACAGAGCTGAGAGCTCTGGTGGTATGAATTATAGCATCCCTTTCTTCTGTATCATGGGGAAGGGAGAAATCTAGGTTTCTGAGAGGGGCTTCAGCAGGCTCTGGAGAGGTCTCATCAGAAATAAGAATGGTGTCTTGCATGTCTTTTGGGGGATCTGGAGATGGTGTTGGAGTCCTGGCTGGAGAATGGGCAGGAGACTGTGCTGGAGTGGGGTCCTGGAGACATTCAGAGGTTGGAGCTGGAGGAGATAGAGGAGGAAGAGGGAGCACTTCTTCAGAGTGCTCTGCAATCATAGCATCTATGGCAGCAGCTGTGGATAGAAGAGTGTCTTGAGGTACTTATTCTGAAGGAGTGGCTGGACTCTGTGGAGTATGAGGTAGGAATGGAATTTCTGGCTGAGGAGAGGGCTGCCTGACTTGGCTAGAAGGAGCAGGCTCCCCCTCACTTGGTGCACCAGAGGAGCTGGCCACATGATGAGGAGAGGGAGATGGAGTCCTGTACTATACAGCTGGAACTTCTGGAACTTCTGAAAGCTTTGCAGCTTGGGCAGAATTCTTTAGCTTGAGATCCCATCTCTGAATGGAAGAGATGGAGACCTTCTTCATGTGGTGAAGGGGGGTCCCTTTGGAGAAGTTGAAGACTTCAGGATCTGTTTCATGGAGGAGCAGAGAGATAATTCTTGCGTAGTTGGGGGACTTCATGTTGTCCTTGATTTTATCCAGAATCAGCATACCAAATTGATATTTCTTGCGGCAGACAATTGTTTGCATTATGTCGAAGAAATATGAGGGAATGTCTCTGATGGAGTGGGTCTTGCACAGTAAAATTTTCTTCTTCGACCTTTACGTCCATGCTGCGTAGTTGGGAAATCAGTTTGTTGAACGCATTCATGTGGTCAAGTAGCTGGGAGCTCTCCGACATCCTTAAGCTGTAAAGTTGTTTCTTTACGTACAGCTTATTGGTGAAGGATTTGGACATGTAGAGTTGGCGAATCAGCAGAGTAGACGAAGCGACAGAGGGTACTCGAGAGAGAAATAATGTCGTGTAGGTTAGGGTTTTCGGAATTTCATATATATAACTCTTAAATTTCCGCTAATTAATTTAAAGGAAGAGGCGGCATTTAGCCTTGGGTGGCGAATAGAACAAATTTCAAAATCTGGGAAACAGTACATGAGAAAGAGATAGACTACTCGAGTAGGTAAGAGGTTACTCGAGTAGATCGTCAGGAGTTACTCGAGTTGGTCTGCAAAGAGTACTCGAGTAGGTGGAGAAAAATACTCGAGTAGATAGGTGACTTACTCGAGTAGGTAAGTGACTTACTCGAGTAGGTAAGTAGGTACTCGAGTAGGCACACTCTTATACTCGAGTAAGTAGAGAAGAGTACTCGAGTGTGTCAGTTGTTACTCGAGTAGGTCTGCCGTGACTCGAGTAGGTGAAGTCACATACTCGAGTATGTCTTATGCTTCTCGAGTTGAATTTTGAAAACGTTGAGAAGAAGTAGATTTTGACTAACCCCTTGCAATTACTTGCTTCTTAGTCATCCAGCCTTCTTTAGTCCTCTTTGTTGAGCATCCCAAGCTCTGTCTTGAAGAACGAGAACTTGGTCTCGTCCAGTGGCTTTGTGAAGATATCTGCAACTTGCCTATCTGTAGGTACATATTAGAGATCTATGTATCCATGCTCCACATGTTCCTGGATGAAGTGATACCTTAGCTCGATATGCTTTGTCCGACTGTGGGAGACTGGATTGTTCGCTATTGCAATTGTGCTGGAGGAGTCACAGTACAAGGGAATATACTTGAACTGCAGGTTGTAGTCCTCGAACTGATTCTTTATCCATAGCAACTGCGCGCAACAACTGCCTGCAGAGATATACTCTTACTCGGCCATTGAGATTGCGACACAGTTCTGCTTCTTGCTACTTCAGGAGATTAGCCTTCTTCCGAAGAATTATCAAGTCCCTGAGGTGCTTTTCCGGTCGTCTTCGCTAACTGCAAAATCTGCATCTAAAAACCCAATTAGTTCGCTGTCATTACTTCTTGGGTACCATAAGCCAAGATTTGGTGTGCCTTTAAGGTATCTCAGGATCCGCTTTGCAGCAGCGTAATGAGATTCCTTAGAGTTCACCTGAAATCTAGCACAGACACATGTTGAAAACATTATGTCAGGCCTACTGGCAGTAAGGTAGAGCAAGGATCCAATTATGCTACTGTACTTGGTTTCATCAAAACGTTTCCCTTTTTCATCCTTATCCAGAGACATAGTTGAGCCAATTGGAGTCCTCGTAGAGGTTGCGTTCTCCATTCCGAATTTCTTAACTAGCTCTTTGGTGAACTTGGTCTGTGAGATGAAAATTCCATCTTCAGATTGTTTCACCTGAAGCCCTAAGAAATACTTCAGCTCGCCCATACTGCTCATTTCAAACTTCCCTTGCATAAGTTTTGAGAAGTTTTTGCATAGGTTGTCATCTTTAGAGCCAAAAATAATGTCGTCGACATAGATTTGCACTAGCAGAATCTTGCCTTTTATTTCCCTAAGAAATAATGTCTTGTCTATCTTTCCCCTTGTGAACTTGTTCTCAAGTAGAAAGGTAGACAATGTTTCATACCAAGCTCTAGGAGCTTGTTTCAGACCATATAGGGCCTTGTGCAGAAAGTAGACATAATCAGGAAAGTTAGGATCAACGAAACCTGAGGATTGTTCCACATACACTTCCTCCTTTATATTACCATTTAGGAAGGCCGACTTCACATCCATCTGATAGACGGTGAAGCCCTTGAAAGCAGCATATGCTAGGAACAACCTTATTGCCTCCAGTCTCGCCACTGGAGCATATGTCTGGTCGAAGTCGATTCCTTCTTCTTGACGATAGCCTTTAGCGACGAGTCTGGCCTTATTCTTTATGATAGTTCCGTCTTCGTCCATCTTGTTTCTGTAGACCCATTTTGTTCCAATGATGTTCTTTCCTTTGGGTCTTGGAACCAGCATCCACATATTGCAGCGCTTGAACTGATTTAGCTCTTCTTCCATTGCCATTATCCATGATGCGTCTGAGTTTGCTACCTCAAATTTCTTTGGTTCAACCTGGGAGAGAAAACTCAAATGAAGATTCTCATTAGTTGTACCTCTTCGAGTTCTAACACCATCCCGGGGATCTCCTATGATCTGGTCCATGGGGTGATCCTTCAGATGTCTGAGCTCTAGAGTTCTTGCATCTGGATTATCTTCAAGCACTGGAGTGATTTCTTCATCCTGGATGAATTCTTCATTTTGATCATCAGCCTCTCCAATAGGAGTTGGAGTGGTGATCTTAATGAACTTCTCGCCTTTGTCTTCGGACGGATCATCCAAGCTATCTTCTTTCAGCTTTTCACCTGCATTTTTAATGAGCACACTAGACGGATTGCTTTACAGCAAGCTCGTCTCATCAAATACAACATGTATCGATTCTTCCACCACCAGGGTTTTTCTATTAAATATCCTATAAGCCTTACTATGGCTACTATATCCTACAAAAATACCTTCAAAGCTCTTTTCGCTGAACTTGGTGGTATGATACTTACCATTGTTTAGTACGAAGCATTTACAGCCAAAGATTCTAAAGTATGAGACTGTTGGTTTCCTGCCTTTCAGAAGTTCGTAAGGTGTCTTATTGTGGTCTTTGTTTATGAGTGCTCGATTTTGCACGTGGCATGCTGTGTTGACGACCTCAGCCTAGAAGTACTCTGGTAGTGAAGCATCACTCAACATGGTCCTGCAGGCCTCTATGAGTGTTCTGTTCCTTCTCTCAGCCACTCCATTCTGTTGTGGAGTATGAGGAGAGGAAAACTCATGAAAGATACCTAAGCTTTCACAGAATTTTGTCATGGCCCCAGATTTGAACTCTGTTCCGTTGTCACTTCTGATTTTGACTATGGAGCAGTTGTATTCATTCTGGACTTGCCTGACAAAATTAATAAAGATGTCGAAGGTATCTGACTTATGTTTCAGAAAGAACACCCATGCAAAGCGCGAGTAGTCATCAACAATTACCAATGTATAGTCCTTACCTCCCAAACTTCTAATCTGCAGTGGACCAAACAAGTCCATATGCAATAGATGGAGACATCTGTTAGAGTCTTTGCCAATAATGCTTTTAAAGGTAGCCCTTGTTTGCTTGCCTTTTACGCATGCATGACAAGGTCTGTCTTTCACGTATTTGACATTTGGGTCATCACGTACTAAGTTCATTGAAAATAGTTTATTAATGGTTTTGAAATTAATATATGCTAGTCTCTTATGCCATTGGTCACCAAGATACGCACTATCTTTTGCTAAAAGACACACTGGGGTAGAGGAATCAATACAAATGAAATTTAAACAGAAAATATTCCTGCTTCGAGTGCCGGATAGAATCGTTTCCATATTGTCAACGGATTTTATCTAGCACTTATCAGCATGGAACTCAACTATGTATCCTTTATCGCAGAGTTGGCTTATGCTAATGAGATTGTGTTCCAATCCTTCAACATAGGCCACATCCGAGAAGGATACATTGCCGTTAGTAATCATACCATAGCCTCTAGTAATTCCACGGTCTGAACCTCCAAAGATGACCTTTGGTTCGTTCACGACTGGAGTAAAGTTCTGAATGAGGCTTCTAGTCCCGGTCGTATGCCGAGAGCATCTGCTGTCCAAGTACCAGATAGTCGTTTTGTTGTCCTTTGGACATCCCTGCAATCATAATCAATTTGCCTTAGGAACCCAAACACGTTTGGGTCCTTGGTCTCGGGCTAGAGTGCTCCCCCTACGAGTGTTAGCATTATGAGCGGTCTTTCTCATATTGCTGACATGAGGGGTTGCATCATTTCTGGAATTGAACCAGCAATCTATGGCGAAGTGACCAACCTTGCCACAACACCAACAGTCAAATCTGTTGTACCTTTGCCTCAAGATCTCCTGCTTGACCTTCTGGAACTTTGGTCTAGCAGGGGGAGCATTCTTGGAGGAAGATCCCTCATGATTATGGCAATCACATAGCTTCTTCTCCTTTATGGGCTTCTCAACAACAGGCTTTGTCTTTGGTGCCTTCTTGAAGTTATGTGCATGATTGAAAGGGCCATAGCTCTGAAGAATAACTTCTTCACAAGGTGCCTTAAAGACACTGTCGCCAAAGTTTCGGGCTCGAGCCCATCCTTGATAGCGGGACTTTGGCTCTACATAAGTAGGCCTAGCAAAGTGCCCGTATGATGAGTCAAAATCAAACTCATTTGATGGAAAGATGACCTTTTTGAATGTGGTTTAATTTTGAGGGGCTTTTCCCTTTTCTTCGACTGAGGCCTTTTTGGCGGCCTTATTTTTCCGTTGATTCTTGTTTCTCCTAGAGGATTTACTAGGAGCTTCTTCATGGCCTAGTCCAGCTCCCTTGGCCTTTGCTGATAATTCAGCAATGAATGGAAGGACTGTTTTGGGCTTTGAGAAACTCTCAACAAGTTTCCTTTCAGCCGCAAGTTCGGCTTCCAATCCTTTGATGACCTTCTCCTTCAGGTCAAGGTGCTCAAGAGCCTTGTTATATTCTTCAATAGCATTATTGAAGTTTTCTTCGAGGGAGTCAGTCTTTGTGACTTTCTCTCTCAAGTTGCTCTCTTCGGCTTTTAGAGATTTGATGTCTTTAGCCTGAGTCTTCACGACTCGACGACATTTATTGTAAGCCATGATTAACTCCTTGTACTTGGCCATTAGTTCTGACTCATCGTCAGAGGAGCTACCCTCGCAATCATGTTCAGAGACTTCAGAATCTGAAAGAGGGGTATGAGAGTTTACCTTCCCAGTGAACTGGGGCTCTTGTTCATCATCTGTTTGAGCCATTAGCCCAAAGTAAGCTTCTTCTTCTTAGCTTGACTCAGATGAGTCGGAGTCGCTAAGAGTCTTGCTCTTCTTGGCTATGAGGCTCTTCTCCTTTCTCTTCTTGTTGTATGAGGATTTCTTTTCTTCTCTTCTACCACCCTCCTTCTTCTTGTGAGGGCAGTCAGCAATGACGTGACCTGGCTTATTACAGCAATAGCAAATGATGTCAGTTGAAACGTATTTGTTCTGTTTAGTATTATACCTTTCGTGCCTGCTTGAGCCTTTTCTTTGTCGATCGTCATCGCGCCGCGATCTTCTGTATGAGGCATCCTTGCCTTTCCATTGTTTCTTTTTATCAAGAAACTTCTTGAATTGCCTTGAGAGTAAGGAGAACTCTCCTTCAGATATTTCAGAGCCTGAGGTACTAGGCTCTGATGTTTCTTCTTATTCATCAACTTTTGGAGCTGGAGTGGGGGAGGCATCCTTAGTATTTCTGGAGGTGTCTGCCTTCAGAGTGACAGATTTCTCCTTTAGTGCACACCTGCCTTTCTCTTCTTCAGCTTTTCTTGTATTGATTTGGAGTTCATAAGACATAAGCTTTCCAAAGGGATTTTGCGGGTCCGTTTCAGCTAGCTTCCCGAACTCCCTGATGGCGCATACCTTGTTATCCCATTCCTTGGTTAGGGATCTCAAGAATTTGTCGTTCAGTTCTCCGTTGGTGAAGACACGGCCATACACCCTTAGGCCATTTACAATTTTGAAGAAGTTCTCAAAGGTGTCGGCAATTGTTTCCTTGTTCCCTTGTCGGAATGCTTCATATTTTTGATTGAGATGGGATCTCCGATCATCCCTTACTTCTTTAGTTCCTTCCATCACAGTGACTAAGGAATGTCACATCTCCTTAGCTGATTGACAGTGAATCAAATTCTGCAGCATTGAGTCATCGACTGCACTTGCGATAATGTTCTTAGCTTTCTTGTCGAGAGAGACAAGTGCAATCTCGTCTTTGACGAGATCCATTAGGTTTTTGGGAACTTTCTTGGTAGGGTTGATAGTGGACACAATCATGGGAACGTAAGGACCTTATTCAACGATCATGAAGATCCTTGGATCCACAGCTTCCATGAAAAATTTTATCCTTTCTTTCCACATGGGAAAGTTATTTTTGTTGCGCAGTGGGAGCTTGGCAAAATCTTTGCCCTTGTCCATTTTATGGTAGAATCATTCAGACAACAGATTTGGATTTGATCAAGGTATTAAACTTTTGACGATCAACCTCCCTCTGATACCAATTGAAAGAAAACGGTTGTCAACCTAAATCACCTAGAGGGGGGTGAATAGGTGAGTTGTGTGTCTTTTGCGGAATAAAAAAATAATTAGAGCACAGCACAGAACTATCTACCAATATCACAGACAACACAAGATTTATAGTGGTTCCCCAACCTTGGGTACATCCACTTTCCCTCACCGATCTAGCAATCACCTAGACTCGGTTACTCCACTATCTCGGATCAAAAATCGATCCTACCCTCGGAACAAAGTTCCTATAAATTCGATCCAAACAAAGGGATCTACACCTCGGAAGATAACACTTCCTACAAACTCGGAGTGAAAAACTCCTACACTCGGAGAAACTTTCTCCTACAAAATTAATAGAGTTTTGGAAGATTATACAAACAGTAAATCCAATCAGATCTGAAGAAATGGACAGAAAACTTCTTCTTATGGACTTTGCAGCACTATCAGAAATCGGTGAAGAGAGTCTCGGCCCAGATCTGGATCTTCTTGCTTTTACAGAATCAGAGAGAGAAGATGAACGGTGATGTCGATCTCGATCTGTAACTTTCTTCAGAATGAATCCTCTGAACTTAGAAGCAGTGGCCGGAGAAAACGGTGGCGGCGGCGGCTTCCGTTTCGTGAAAACAGGGAGGAGTCGGCTGAAGAATTTTTCTCAAAATAAAAATGACAAGAAAGCTTGGAGAATACTTAGGGTTTGTCATTTTCTGATAAGACCTTATATAGGAGAGACTAACGGTCATAATCGGTCATAATGATGTACACGTAGACCAATCATGTCGCGTGATTTTAAAATCCCGTCAGAAAAAGGACTTAGACAAATTTCAGAAAAGGTTCAGCCAACTACACGAGTAAGTGAATAGCTACACGAGTAGTTGAATAACTACTCGAGTACATATGGGAGAATATACTCGGGTGAAGAGAGATAGGCTACTCGAGTAGGTAGAAATCAACTACTCGAGTAAGCAGAAAGAACTACTCGAGTATGTAGAGAGACTTACTCGAGTACATAACGGATCTACTCGAGTACAAGAAATACTACTCGAGTCTATTACATAAACTACTCGAGTACATGAAGTACTACTCGAGTGGGATACTTAGAAAAATTTTGAAGATGTCAGCAAGCAGCTACTCGAGTAGTTGAACTAAACTACTCGAGAGGAAGTGATCTACTCGAGTAGGTGAAAGTTCTACTCGAGTAAAAGACTTAGAAAATTCTGGAGAGGAAAAATTTCAAGGTACACGAGTGAAACATGATCTACTCGAGTAGGTATAGTGAACTACTCGAGTATGATTCTATCTACTCGAGTATGTGAGTATACTTACTCGAGTCCATGACTTAGAAATATTTTGATGAGTGAAGCCTTTAATACTCGGGTATAATGAGTAATCTACTCGAGTATATAAACATGCTACTCGAGTATATGACTATGTCTACTCGAGTACTTGACTTAGCTACACGAGAGATACACTTAAGTACTCGAGTACAAGGTTCCTTTACTCGAGTAAATTATACCCAAACTACTCGAGTAGTTATGGACCTACTCGAGTAAAAGACTTGGAGAATTTTTGATGTTGGAAAACTGTTTATTCTAGTGTAGTCAACTTCCAATTCTTTTCCCAAAGTCCAATAGCTTAAAAATGAAGTTTATCCCAATAGAGAGACCACACATGAGTCAACACCTTGGAATATGCAATGAGGGATTACATTGCACAGTTACTGTGTTTGGTGACCCACTGTGGACTGACATTGGTCTACACTTCCCAGTGAAATTCCTGCAAACATATAACTCAAACCAAGCATCAAATACAACTTAATTCATCTTAGTTCCAGGGTGACTTCATCAAATCTGGGTTAATGTGGATGTAATACCCAACACCTCACCCAAGAGGTGTCAACTCATCCCTCTCCACAAGTCATTGAGGAAAGTTAAGATGAAGAAGTTGAAGATAATGAATCTCTACCAACAGCACATACAATTCCATAGGAGGAATTAATTCCAAATGTTGTTGCACAACCAACTCCACCCACTGATCTTGTCACACTTAGGGATCACCCCAGATCTCAAGTGATTGGAGACATATCAGCAGGTGTACAGATAAGGCATCAACTTACCCAAGATCTGATGCATGCATGTTTTCTCTCTCAGGTTGAACCTCTTTCTATTCATGATGTTGAGCAGGATCCCCACTGGATTCTTGCAATGCAGGAGGAACTAAATCAATTTGAGAGATGTAGAGTTTGGGATTTGGTTCCAAGACCCCAAAACTACCCAGTTATTGGAACCAAATGGGTGTACAGAAACAAGCTGGATGCTCAAGGAGTTATTGTGAGAAATAAGGCTAGGCTTGTTGCTCAAGGATATAGGCAAGAAGAAGGAATTGATTATGATCAAACCTTTGCACCTGTTGTAAAGTTGGAAGCCATAAGAATATTCCTTGCATATGCAGCATATAAGAGGTTCAAGGTCTTTCAAATGGATGTGAAGAGTGCTTTTCTGAATGGAGTACTACAAGAAGAGGTTTATGTAGAACAACCTCCAGGTTTTGTTTCTCCAACTTACCTTTCTCATGTTTTTAAATTGCATAAGACTCTTTATGTGCTAAAGCAAACTCCAAGAGCTTGGTATGACACCTTAGCAAGTTTTTTATTAGAGCATAAATTTACAAGAGGAACTGTAGATAAAACTCTTTTCACTAGACATCATAAGGACCAAATTTTGTTAGTACAAATTTATGTGGATGATATTATATTTGGCCCTACAGATTCCAAATTATGCAAGAGGTTCTCTGACCTCATGCATTCTAAATTTGAAATGAGTAGCATGGGTGAGCTTTCCTACTTCCTTGGTCTCCAGGTGAAGCAGCTCCCTGACGTCATCTTCATCTCTCAAGCAAAATATGCTAAAGAACTTCTAAAGAAGTTTGGGATGGCTGATGCAGTAAAGAAAACTCCCATGGCTATAAATGTTGTTGTGGACTCTGATGTACCAGGGAAATCTATGGATCAGAAACTTTATAGGGGCATTGTTGGGTCCCTATTATACCTCACAGCAAGTAGGCCAGACATTATGTTTGCCACATGTCTTTGTGCTAGGTTCCAAGTGAACCCTAAAGAATCTCATCTAATTTTGCTAAAAAGGATTTTGAGATATATAAAGAGTTGTCCTCATCTAGGCCTATGGTATCCTGCTGAATCAGAATTTGAGTTAACTGGATACTCTGATGCTGATTTTGCTGGATGCAGGGTAGATAGAAAAAGTACTTCAGGGACTTGCCAGTTCCTGGGTATGAGATTAGTATCTTGGTTTTGTAAAAAGCAAACATCAATGTCAACCTCAACTGCTGAAGCAGAATATATTGCAGCCAGCAGCTGTTGTTCACAGATGCTTTGGATACAAAATCAGCTACTAGATAATGGGTTCAACTTAAATAATTCAACTCTACTCTGTGATAATACAAGTGCTATAGTCATAGCCCAGAATCCAGTTCACCATATTAGGACAAAACATATTGATATAAGACATCATTTCAATTAGGAGTGTGTAGATAAAAATAAAATCAAGCTTGTTTATATCTACACTAATTTACAAAGGGCTGATATATTCACCAAACCTCTGGATAAGAGAAATCATATGTTCTTTGTGAATCAACTTGGCATGATCAATGGAGAAGACTTTATTTGATTTCTGTCTGCAGTCGATGAATTTTCCAGAGTTCGTCGAACGGAGTTCGACGAACCGTGGAAAGTTTGGGAGACATTCGCCGAACGGAGATCGACGAACTCTCTATGAGTGAAACAATATTCGTCGAACGAAGTTCGACGAACTTGCTTCAGAAGATATTTGACGAACAAAGTTCGACGAACTATTTTCAATTCTTCGGGCCAAGATCGACGAATTTTTTCAGCCAAACTTATTTCGTCGATCTCAGCTCGCAGAATTAATTTCAATTTCATGGAACGGAGTCTGTCGATTCATATTCTTGAAAACCTTATATCTAGGTTTTCTTTGACCTCCATCCCACGCTTTCTATTCTCTTGCACTTGATTGTCGTTTCTCTCTTTTGCAGGTGATTCAATGGCAATTCTAGCAGGAACTCTCGCCGCTATGAAGTTTGACACTGGCTTTGATGTTGGCTTCGAATCGTTCCAGCACTCGGACCCAATCTTCTTGTATATTCTGGAACTTCTGGAAGAACAGAATCTGAAGAACTTGATGACTACGAGGATAAAGCTGGCAGGACCAGAAATCAGGGAATGGCTGTATACCTCATCCACTTCTGAGAACAATACCATGACGGGATCAATTGCGTGTAACACTGTCTCCTTAACTCCCGTGGTTTTAACTAAAATATTTGGTTTGACAATTGGTGAAGAGGACTTGGAAATTGATTCTGAAGAGTTTAATATGATGCTCAATCTGATGGGTTATGTTGGTGACAACCCAAATAAACTATTGAAGAAGCATTTATCTGCAGCATACAAGTTCCTGGCAGACATTGTTGGGAAGGTCCTACTTGGCAAGCATACTGCCCATGACTACATCACAAGACATCAGTTCTTGGCCATGTGTGCAGTCATAAATAAGAAGAAGGTTGACTGGGCTCAGATCCTCTTTGATCTGATAAAGAAGAAAAATAGCAAGAAAGAAGTGTGTTTTGGAAGGATCCTAGGGATCTTCCTCAAGGAAAAGGCTGTTGAATCCCTGGTCTCCCAGACCATATTCATAATGCCAGTAAAAGGCTTACATGTGCCTTATTTGGCAGGTTGGAGAGGATAATTACAAAGCCCACTAAGGCTTCTACCTCTTCCACCCCAGCTTCTAAAGGCACCAGGGCTGTTAAAGCCACTCCCCTACTTGCTGAAGGGCTTCATCCCACACCACCATCTCTTCCAGCACCCCTTCCAGCAAAACAACTCACTTCCTCTCCCATTATCTCTTCCACACCACAACTCCAACAACATACCCATGTTCCTACTCCACCTCCATCTCCCCATGCTTCCCCAGCTTCATCTCCACCTATTGATCTCACTGACATTCTATCTTCCCCTTTTTAAGAACCACAACAACCAACATCTCTTGATTCCCCCATGACACTTACATTTCTACACCACCATAATCTCCTCTTACCCCACATCTATCTTCCATACCATCTTATCATCTACCAACAACAGACACCATCATGCCAGATGTCGTCCATCCATCCCCATCCACATCTACCATCCCTCCAGATGTTCCACTACCTGATGCTCCACTCTCTATCCCTCCCACAACTCCCACTTTTACACCTTCTGCAACACAATCTACCATTCCATCCTTGGATCCCTCCACCACATCTTCCATCCTTTCCATCCTCACTCCCCTCCTCAAGTCCCTTATAGTAGAGGCCATTACACCTCTTACTACCACCATATCTTCTCTCTCTGACCAAATCTCTGCTCTTACTGCTGCCCCCTCCTCAGTTAGGGGCATGGCTTTAGGCCCTACTGAAACCATGCAGGGGGAGATGCCTGATGATGAAGCAGCAGCTCCAGCTTCATCTCCAACTCCAGCACCAAATGCTTCAGCTCCAGCACCAGCAACACCTTCAGACACAACAGCAGAATGTACAGAATACATAGATACATATTTGATTGATAAAGATTTGATTGATTTTAGTGATACTGATATGGATTTTGAGTCAGAAGAACCTAATACTGTTAGTGATTTCATTCTTAATCCAACAGTTAATTTAGAAAAATTATTGAGTATTTTTGATATTGTACATATACATTGTCTTCCAGCTGAGATCACTAAGCCATCGTTGGTTATTATACCATATACTGCCCCCATCTCTTCCAAAGTTGTTAAGCAAATTATGGACAGTCTTGTTATCGCACAGTCAGAAATTTCTTCACCTCCAGAAGTAGTAGCTGTTCCCTCTTCCTCAATAGTATCTTCAGCACCAACTTTTGTAATGGATGACTCTCCAATGCCAGATCTAGATGACTTGATCTTGGCTGATATTGCAGATGAAACTAAGGCAGCAGCTGAAAGCTCTGTCCAAATCTGTTCTGATTTTTGTGTAGCCTCTCCTCCTGTTCCTGCTGAAACTCCAGCTTTTGTTACAACTCCTGCTCCTGCTCCTGAAAAATCTGTTATCTCTGCTAAAGCTTTGAAGGCTCTGGATGCTCTATATGATAATCCTCAGGATTCTGACAATGATGATGATGAAGATGAGGATGATGATTCAGATGAGTAGGATGCAAAGAAGAAGAAGCAAGCTTCAAAGAAAAGGAAAGCTCCTCCTCCTCCTGCTCCCAAGCCCAATCCAAACAATGACACCTCTTACTATATTCTTCAAAATATAACTCCATACAAAGGGATGCTAGCATGGATGTGGCTCTCTAAGAATCAGCAGAAAGAAAGGAAGAAGAGTAGAAAGTACTCTCCTCCACCAGTTCAAAGGTATAGGAAAGATCCACCACCTCCTCCTCCTCCTGCAGCTGGTACTTCTAGTTCTAGTTCTCAAAGATCTGCCCCTATGCAAACATATCAAAGACATCAAGGGAGATCTCATCATGAAAGCAGCCAGCACAGGCAACAATCTTCAGGAAAACAACATCAATAACAACAACATCAACAAGCTGAAAGTCCTAAAAGACCACTCTCTCCTCTTGTTCCTTATGAAGATCCAGAAATAGCCAACACAGCTAAAATGGCCAGGTTCCAGGAACGGGTAGGCCTCTCTATGATCAACAAGGCAAAGGCTGAAGGAAAGGATACTTCTGAATACACTACAATGTCCAAGTACAGGAGGGAAGAACTGAAAAGGTTTGATAAGGCTAACAAAATTTTTAATGTTGATGATTATAGGAAATTGCATCCTAAAGCGGTGGTCCCTAGAGCTACATCTCTGAATATTATAGGGGCTGCTGACATGACAATGACTATGACACAAGCTTCAAATCCAAACAGGGAAATAGTCTTCACCAAGCCAGGAGATAAGGGCAAGGACATAAAGCATCAGGAGAAAAAGCAAAAGAAGTGAAATATGAACTATTTTGTTTCTGTCTTCATATCTTAAACTATCTCTTATTGTCTGAACAAAGCTTTTATGTAAATATATCTGCTGCATGTATTAATTATCCCTACCAGATATATCTTTTTCCTGCTTTGTTTGCCTTATGTTTTTATTTTGAGTCTATTAGTGACCTCACCCAAATAGGGGGAGATTGTTGGATCCCTGGTTTGATTTGGGCTAGGTTCACTAACTTAGGATGATGTGACCCAACATGTATAGCAAGGGTCAAAGTTGTGTCTTAGAATCTAGGCCAAGTCCTAAGAGTCAACATCACAAGGACAAGCCAACATCAGACTACCAGAGACTCAAGACATAAAGTTTCCCTCAAGATTCAGAGAATTCTAAAGATACTAAGTAAAATGAGTTTGACGTTCATCGAACTTAGGTCGACGATCGTCATTCTCAGCTCGACAATCTTAGAGAAATATTCTCTGAGCTGAGCTCGATGAACTTCAGTCAAGATCGATGATCCTTGTATTTCATCTTCAGAATTCTAAGTCCAGACTATTCTATTGACTGAGGTCGACGAACATAGTTCTCAGGTCGACGAACTCCATTCTTTGATCGACGATCTCTGGACTCATTTTCCAGCATTTCAAGTTCAATTGATTCTCCTGACTTAGATCGACGAACTTAGTTCTCTGGTCGACGATCACTGGACTCTCTACTTCACCTTTCTGATTCCAGAAATTATAAATTTGGCTAAGTCCAGAATCATTCTCAGCTCGACGAATTCAAGGTTCTCAAGACTTAGCTCGACGAACGCCATTCTTCGGTCGACGAATCTTTGGAGTATCACAGCATTCTGTCGAGACCATGTTCTCCAGTCTCAGGTCGACGAACCTTGTTCTCTGCTCGACAGATTTTGGAACCAGAAGAGTTATGTCGACACTAGAAGAACTTGTGTCGACACCAAGATCATCAGTCGACATTGTGGAAAGGCTATGTCGACACAACACAGAATATTTGTGTCAACACACAGGAGCAATTGTGTCGACACAGGATATTTGACAACTCCAGAATAATTATTGAACTCCAGTCGACGAACATATTTACCATCTCGATGAATAGGCAAAGATCAAAAGAGACAGCAGTTTAGTTCTCAGTTCGACGATCATGGAACTCAGCTCGACGAACAGAAGATGTCTGGTCGACGAATACAATGTCCCTGCTCGACGAACTGTGAACTCAGTTCGACGAATTCTGCTATCTGCTCGACGATTCCAGACTTAGTCATTTTCGGCCTTCTGTCCCCACTCTAATGCTATAATTCCTGGGTAATTAATGCTCTAACATTCTCTGAATGTATCCTTTAGAATGAGCATTAATTATGGTCTTCTCCAGGATTATTGCTTGTCATTTTTCCACGGGACAGTTGGGGAAATAAATCAATGCCAATTATTCTCGAGGCCGTCAGTATTAATTATAGAGAAATTCAAATATTTGAAATATACAGACGAAGAGAATAACAGACAGATCGATAGATCACAGAAATTAATCAAGAGAGACACAGAAAAAGCTTCATATAGAATACAACTAACTGAGAAGTATACAGAAAATTGGAAAGAAACAAGAAGAACACATTTTTGAAATCAAGAGTCTTCCTGTTCTTCTTCTCCAGGACCTTACTAAAGACATTCAAGCACTATCAGTCTAAAGCTCCTGGATTAAGTCTCTCAATTGATGGCCTATCACCTTGTGCAAAGCTCCAGTTCTCCTGTAACCTTTTTCATCTCAGGGGGAGCTTTGACAACATCATTGAATCCACATAGTCTTCTCATTGTGATTGAGAAAAGAAGACTTCCATCACTCTCTGACCCCCACCTCTGTAAAGGGTTGTCATCTCCCTTCAAAAGTGATTCATTGGTTCCAAGTCTCATGATCAAAAGACTTGGGTTGGTTTTTGAGCACCTGATCAAAAATCTGAGTGGATTCCTACCAAGGGTGGTAGAAGAGTGGATGTACCCAGGTTGGGGAACCACTATAAAATTCTTTTGTCGTCTAGTTGTCTCCTTTTCTTTTGTTCTTGCTGTGCTTGTGATTTAGGTTAATTGTTTGCTAGGTTATTAATTTCTGCACTTTTGATTTACAGCAAAAGTTGTAACAATAGTTAAGAAATTTTAAATACTCTATTCACCCCCACCCCCTAGAGTATTTCTGATCTAACACTCACTTTCATAGAGCAAACTTTTGGCTGATATTTCAGGAAAGGTGCTTCTCTGCAAAACGGGCTCCATTAGATACATTTCTTCAGATTTCTTTGATAATATGGATGTAGTTGTGTGCAGAAAGAAGTTCCAGTGGGGATAGCTATTATTTGAAAAGATTAAGGAAAGTCTGAAAGCACCAAACTTTGGAAGAATAATTTCTCTGTATCTAAATCAAGCTCACGCAGAGATCTTTGACATATACAAAGCTGTGGCAATTCACCACCTGAAGAAAATCTCCTTATCCTCCATCCAGAGATGGGAGATTAGATTTCCAAGGCCAGGCCAGGCTCCACCTGTTCCAAGAATTATACTTGATGATGAGGAAAGGATCCCATCTCCTCCTCACACTAATACAGCTGGCACATTTGGTGCAGCTGCTGATGGGGAGCCTGCTCCTTTAGTTCATGAAGTACCATAGACAGAAGTTTAGACAGATGTTCCTACAGACCAAATTCCAGAGAAAGTTGTTGATGATGATGTGGTAGTGGTAGAAGAAGGTCAAGCTCAGTCTGATGATGATCAGGGCACCTTTATGTGTGATGATGGCTTAGGTATGAATGTTCACTCCTCTGACCAAGATACTTTACTGAAAACTACTACTGAGGACATTAACAGGATGATTGGAAGTCTAACATCAGATGATCCACTGTTCATCTCTCCTGATAAGACTATTGAAAAGTGTCCTGCAGAGATCCCTGAAGAAATCCCTAAAGAAACTTCACAAGATTCTCAGCCCCAAGAACAAGTTGAAGGGGAGAATGTTGATACAGTCTCTGATGGTGATGATGAAATTATACCAGAGCCTACAGAACCTCCCATGAGGAGTTTAGATTTCTCTCCCTACTATCCTAGGTGAGGAAGGGGATGAGATGACTTCATTCCAAAGAGGACAATCTCAGTTATTATTGAAGAAATACCTATGTGGATAGTTCCAGCTCTGCCTCCTCCACCTCCTCCAGCTAAAATAATTACTGATGATTCCCTATTATGTAAGATAGAATCTATACTGACAAAAGAAAGAGAGTACTTTGATAAGCCTCTCCAAGAAGTAACTAATAAAGTCACTTCTCTTGAAAAATAGATAGAGGCTTTGCTTAAATTCAAAATAAAATAGATGAATTCAAAAGACTGCTGAAAATTGGTAGCAAGGCTATAGACCACACCATCACTAGTATTGGTAAAGTAATGAATCAATCACTCTAGCAAACAATCAAATTCAATTGGTGAAGAAAACTGAGGAATAGAATTTCAAAACATGTGAAGGGCTTGGAAAGTTTAAGGAAGATGTCATTGCGACCATATCTGTAGAAGTCAGAAATGGGGAGGATAAAGTAAAGGAAAATCTTGACAAGAAAGTTCTAGACATGAAAAATCAGTGGGAAAATCAATTAAAGGAGATCGATACTAGTGTAGAAAAGCATATTAAAGGTGTAAAATTATATACTTATGGGATTGTTGTCGGATGCATAATCAGATCTTTCTAGAATTTCAGGTTGATCTTAATGAAGCTCCACCTCCCCATCTAGATCCAAATACTTTTAAGCCTACCTTCTCTACTAGACCTGAATAGTATAAATTCCCTCCTGAAAGCTATTCTCAAGTCTGGACTCATAAGCAACAATACATTCCCCAAGAAATATCTCCTAAAGTACATGTGCAAAAGAAAAAGGAAATATGGTGATGGTTCTTCTGCAAGCAGATCCATTCCCAGTCAAGGTACAGCTAAAAGGATTGAAAAAGAATTTGCTGAAGTGTGGAGTCCAACTTCAAAGTCTCTTATTCTTGACACTTTGAAGCTGGTTGTAGATTTTAATGAAAATTAATATGATCATTACAGTCACCAAAAGTGAGAGCTTTATGAAAAATCAATGCCCAAAAGAAGAATTTATGATCATGAATATGGATGCAATAATCCTAAAGCTCCTCCTCAACCTCCAAAGTACAACCCCAAGCCACTCAGTTATCAAAAGAGACAGTAAGAAAAGAAGGAAAGACAACATCAACAATAGTACAAGTGACCTTTGATGAGCAATGTTATAGAATCTTGTGGATCTGGATGTATCAATGGACAAAGTCTATACATATATAAAATTTTGAATTTTGTTGATCTTATTAGTCCTCATTTCTCATCGCTTATATAGTTTTACTTATTAGTTAATTATTTGATTATCTTGATATAATTCACCTTAGTATAGAGGTTTCTGACTTCTACAAATATGGGGAGATTGTTACGTATTGTATCCACAATAACCTAGATTTGTATGAAGTCACCCTTAAACTAAGATGAATAAAGTATGTATTTGATGCTATCTTTTAGTTGAGTGCATACAGGTCAATATTGCTAAGTGTAGATCAATGTTAGTTTACAATGAGTCACTAAACACAAGACCATACAATGTAATCCCTCATTGTGTGATCCATGGTGTTGACTCATGTGTAACCTCTCTATTGGGATGCACTTCATTTTCAAGTACTAAAGAAATGGAAGAAGGGAAGGGTTGCTGATTTCTAATGTAGAAGAAAAGAACTTTTCAGAAATTTACTCAAGTCCATTTCTCGAGAAAAGGAACATGTTTCTCGAGAAGTCTAAGTCTATTTCTCGAGAAAGCATAGATGTTCTCGAGAAACATTAAGACTTCTCGAAAAATTCTCCAAATCTGTCTAAGTCCTTTTTCTCGAGAAAGGTCCTGAAGATTTCTCGAGAAACCTAGTTCATGTCTCGAGAAAGGAAAATAATTCTCGAGAAGTCAAGTCCATTTCTAGAGAAGCTAAGTACTCTTCTCGAGAAATAAAATCTTTAGTTCTCAGAATTTTTGCTAAGAGAATTTCTCGAGAATGTTAAACCATTTCTCGAGAAAGCAATTCATTTCTAGAGAAATCATATTCTTCTCGAGAAATCTGGCTCCAGTTCTAAAAATGCATTAAGCCACTTTCTCGAGAAATAATATTCTTCTCGAGAAAACAGTAATTTTCTTCACAGAAATTTTATCAAGTCTTTTCATGAGAATGCCAAGTCTTTTCTCGAGAAAGTAAATGATTTCTCGAGAAATAAACTTCTTTTTGAGAAATGTCATTGCAGATTTTCATTTTAAACTGTCAGACAGGATTTCAAATTTTAGTCCAAGTTTAGTATGATTGATTCACATGGATCATTCCTTAATGATGTTTGACCATTGGACGATGATCTATATAAAGTTATTTCAAGGATTCGCTAACTCTAATCAGACTTAAAATCAGAATCGCACCACAATTCTTCAAGATCGGGATAAGCCGCACACTCTATCTTCTTCGACATTCCTCTTTCCGCTCATCTTTCGATCCAGCTATTCAACAAGAGAAAGGATTCGACAGATCCAAGATTCATGATTCTTCAACATCTATTTGATCGGGTCGGATCAAAGTTTTTAGATCAGCCTTCTCGGTTTTCTTCCTCAACCTTCTTCATCAAGTTTTTCACGTTTCAAGAAGGAAGACCCTTGAAGTTTTCAGATCTGGAAGTATTATTTTTATTGGTTGTTGAAAAATTATTTTTAACATTTGTAGGAGCCTTGTCTTCGAGTTTGTAGAAAGTTTGTTTTTCGGAGTGTAGATCCGTTAGTGGACCAAGTTTGTAGATTCGGTTTGTGGATCGAGTTTGTAGATCCGGTTTGTGAATCGAGATGTAGATCTGGTTGTGGATCTAGGTGTAGGAGCGTTGCTCCGAGGTGTAAGATTGTGATAATCTGAGAAAAGTGAAGTAGCCGAGTCATACCATTTGTGGTAGATAGGCGAGGCGGGGCAGTGGACGTACCTAATATGGGGAACCACTATAAAAATCTCTGTGTTTGTGTGCTTGTCTTTTAGATAATTTTTAATCCGCAAAAAGACTCAAACTTCACATATTCACCCCACTCTAGGTAATTTAGGTCGACGCTAGATACTTTTTGTAACCTCCCGAATCGCTCTAGGCCCCTCGTGTGTGTTTTTGAGTCAGGAGGGTTGACTCGAGTCCTGAGAAGTGTAGGGAATTGGACTGCACTTATGGAGAAGTGGAGAAATCAGTGCAGAGAAGGACACAGGTAGTGACACGGGCGTGTCACTACCCGTGTGAATGTGACACGGGTAGAGACACGGGCGTGTCCCTACTCGTGTGGCAATGTGTCGAGTTGAGCTCGACGAGACGTGTCGAGATTGACGAAGTGCGTCGACATCGTATGACACGGGTAGTGACACGGGCGTGTCCCTACCCGTGTGTGTCGAGTTGGACTCGACGAGGCGTGTTGAGATCGACGAACTCCGTGTCGAGATCGACGAATTATATGACACGGGTAGAGACACGGGCGTGTCTCTACCCGTGTTTCGTGTGTGTCGAGTTGAGTTCGTCGAGATGCAACCCGAGAAGGACACGGCCAAGGACACGACCAAGAACACGGTCGTGTCATGTGGACACGGGTCGGGACACAGGCGTTTCCCTACCTGTGTCAAGTGTTGAACCGACACGGAAACTGTCGTTGCCATTTCGCTCAAGCAGGACACGGGTATGGACACGGGCGTGTCCCTACCCGTGTCACTTTTTATATATAAGGGGAAGAGAAAATCTTAGCTATTTTCATGCTTATTTCATTCCCTATTTCCTGTGAGAACTCCTGGTGAGAGGGAAAACTACTGGACCAAGTTCACCCGGAGGAGATCCGCCGTCGCCGTGAAAGAGAAGATGTCGCCGAGGAGAACTACGCGATCCATGGCCGGAAATGGTGGTACCGCTTGAATCGATGTGAGTTTCCTACCCTCTCCCTTGGTTCTAGATCTATAGTTATTTTCCTAGGCGAGACATCGACTCAAGAGAGTCTTGATGGTGAGGAGGAATTTTCTAGGAAAGGTTATGCTACGACTTGTGTCTTAGGTTTTAGATCTCTTCAACCACGCCCTTCTTCAATGTGATGATAAGGGATGGTTTCATGAAGGGTATTGGCCTCTTGAGGGTGAATAAGGGAGGAGGTTTTCTGGAATTATTTGGGAAGATCGCCTTGAGGAGGAAGATGAACCGATGTCGTTCATTCCGCCTTAAAATGCGTGCAGAATCTGTATTCTGCGCGCAGCAAGCTTCGTGGCCATTTTTAAGTGTGATATGACCAGATATGGCCTTTCGGCTAAACACAAAAGTTTAAGCCCTTGAAAATACCTTTCCAACGAATGGTTGCACAACTTCTGGCGATGTTTGTAGCAACAGGAAAGTCTAAACGAAAATGGTGTTCAATAAATCCTGCATGCAGAAACTGTGTTCTGTACGCAGCAGACTTCAAGTCTGATTTGAAATAGGATAATGTCAAATCTGGGTTGAGGTCTGAATACGAGAGTTGTAGACCACGGAAGGACCTTTCCATCATGTCGTTACACGTCTTCACCGGATTCCTGTAGCTTCGGGAATCTCCAGTCGAAGTTGCTGTTCAGATTCAACCTGCACCTAAATTCTGGGCTTTAATGGAAGATGGATTTAGATTCGGTGGAATTAATATTGCAAGATACTTGGATTGGATGAACTCTTATGAATAATCATTTGTTGCATGATTGATGTAGCTTATTAATCAGATTTCATATTATCAAATTGTGAAGCAATCTTATTTAAACGAATTGAATTGGTAGGAATTGAAAGATTGACAATTGTGCACTTCATGTTTATATTATGGCATTATCAAATGGAAAGTGTGATAGATCTTTATATGCGCATCATGTTTATATTACGTTGTCATCATTTGGAAAGTCATATAGATGAATAGATTATGACCATGAGTATGTTTGATTAATGAAATGAGTCTAGTAGTCCAATACTTAGAGCGTCGTCTCCCTACGGGTAGTATTGTGAAGGGATGTAAGTGCGGTGTTGACCGTCACTTGTTTTGGTTGTGTTGAGATAAGGTGTGGATGGATGGTTGGGCCGTGTCCTCGTGCTTACTTCCGAGGCCCCTTCCATGTTATATTGATGTGGTATTTGCATGTGGTGTGAGTCGACACGCGGTGTCGTAATCCTGGGTTAAGGATAGTGTGGCAGGTCTACGGGCTCGCCAGTCGTCACACCGACGGGAGTCGACAGTTAGACTTTGGGCGGTTGGGCTTGGTCCTCGGTGTTCACGTACCGGAGCTCCTTCCGTGGCAGGTGAATGGTTGGGCTTGGTCCTCGTGCTCACTCTGAGGCTCCTTCTGGGTCACACCAGGTCAATTCGGGGCTTGGTCCTCGGTGCACATCTACCCGAGGCTCCCGCTGGGCCATAGTACGCATGGGCTCCGCTATTGTGTTCTTAGCGTTGAGGCGTACAAAGGCCTAGGTGAATTAGTGTGATACCCGCCTAGTAGTAGAAGTGCTCGTTCTACTGTCACCGCCTGGCCACAGCGGCTGATGCCTGAGAGGTTAGCTACCTGCTCGAAAAGTGGGAATTATAGTCTGTGTCGACATAGCAATTGCATGTGTGTGCATGGGTGAGTCATTGCATAGCATTCATAGCATTTCATAACATTGCACAACAAGATCGTCATCGTATAAGTTTGTATGGGCACTCTTATACGATGAGTTGCCTTTATGTAACCCGATCCTTAACTTATAAGTTTGTATGGGCATTCTTATAAGTTAAGCTACTTTCCTGCTGTTACTTATACTTGCTAGTTTAGTGTAGCTCTTAAATATTTACTAGATCATGTTATTGTTACTCTTACACTACTGCCACCTGCTTGTACTTCCTTTACTTGCATACATATATATTACCCTTGTTCCTTCTCTCTGCCCGGTGCCAAGGAGTCACCGGGGGAGCGGATGTGAAACCACTTAGTCATTTCGACTAACGGTTGCTACGTCTTCCTTTTTAGGAGGTCACGCCGCAGGTAGAGCAGCCACAGACTACGCAGCACGACAGCCATGCCAGGAAGATAGGGCCTGAAGTGACGATGCCGTCGATACCATCGGTTACTGATGTTAGTATTTGATACTCTGATGTAGCCCGTTTGGGCAATGTTTAGCTGTACTCTGATATATTGTAGAAGCATGTTTTAACTTCTCCTTTATTGATGTATTTTGACTATATTACTTAGTGTGGATTTGACTTCTCTTGCTTATTATATTTGGTTGGGTTGGCATATTCTATTGATATTGTTGTAGCCGGCGGAGTAGGCGTCTTGTGGTACAGGTTAGCCCGTGTGCTAATGCTACCGCAAGGCGGCTGTTCCGGGCATAAGACTCCCCCTTTGCGCCGTGCTTTGGGATCCGGGAGGGGGGTCTTACAAATGGTATCAGTTTGCCACGATCCTCAACTAAGAAGTCATTCAACAATGGTGCCACCCCCGTTTGGTTAGTCAGTTTGGGAACAAACTGACTTAGCGGAAGCAGTGGTGTGCCCATATGTAATTCACATTAAGTTTGTCCAACTTTGACCTTAAGTTTAGCCAACATGACCACAAATTTGTCGTGTACGTGTAGGTTCCACTGCATGTTGAGTCGATGGGGGGGTACTCCTACACCTCCCATACCCACTTAGTTCCAACAGTCTGAGTTGGGGCAGATGCTCACCGCCATTCTTGATGCGTTTAGGGTGTAGCAGCCCCCGGTGCAACAACAGGACCCGAGCTCCAACTGGCTGAGCACCTTCCAGGCTCTCTCCCCTCCCGCCTACCTTGGGACAGAGTCAGCCGTACATACAGTGGAATGGCTAGACACGGTACAGGAGTTGTTGGCTGATATCCGTTGCCCGGCCAATATGGCAGTGACATTGGCGGTGTCCGTCTTGGACTTACATGCTAAGAGGTGGTGGAAGTCCCTCATGGGCTCTACCTTCCAAGGTTGGATCTACACAGAGATAAGTTGGAGTGAATTCTCGGGTGTTTTCTTGGAGCACTTTATCCCTACATCGGCCCGAGATGAGCTTGAGCAGAGGTTCCTTCTACTAAAGCAGGGATCAAAGTCGGTTACGGAATACCAGCGGGAATTCCAGCATCTCGCAAGGTTTGCGGATTTTTATGAGTTGGATGACAGAGGTTATGCCAAGCGCTTCTACAAAGGGCTGCGAGATCGCCTAAGGCAGTCCCTTTTGTTTATAGCGGATGGTAGCTTGGCGGAGATCATTGATATGTCGAAACGATTGGAGGCGGACCACCTGGGATGTAGTAAGAGGCCTGCGGAGGACGTGATGGAAGTCGGCCCAAGCAATAGAAGGAGGCGGGACTTCAAAGGAGGAAGAGGTTATCAAAGATGTGGAGGGCTTGTCCACCGAAACTATAGGGTGGAGCATCCGGTTCCGCAGCCGCCTGCGTTGCCTCCACCACCACAGCATCAGCAATTTCAACAACCTGAAGGGCGTCGTGGTCTGTTGTGCTTTGAATGCAACCAGCCGGGCCACATCCGACGTTACTGCCCGCAGTTATTTGGAAACATCCCTCCTGCTCTCCCTCCTGCTCTCCCTCCTGCTCTCCCTCCAGCAGCCCCACGAGGACGGGGATATATGTGTGGTCGAGGATGAGGACCGCCAAGAGGAAACCCCGGCCCGGTCCGGGATCAGGTGTACGTGCTTGACATGGCGCAGGAGCGGAACCCCCAAGATGTGATTGCAGGTATGATTTAATTAATTAACATGTTTTCGTGGTCTAACTTGAATTAATTAAGAAATACTAGACACCTAGCAATAAGTTTTGGTTGTTGGTACTTAGGCACCGTGATTATTGGCGGGAAGACGGCCTATGCGTTGTTCGATACCGGTGCCTCACATTCCTTTGTGTCCGAGGATTTCATAAAAGATGTGGAGGGTGTACAGTACTTCACTAGCATAGCCCGACGAGTACACCTTCCGGACGGCTCGGAGATGATCGCAACCGCCAAGTGTGAGTTGGAGCTATTTATTGATGGGAAGGCCTTTGATACGTCGGCCACGGTTCTGAGAATGCCGGAGTTTGACATCATTTTGGGCATGGCATGGCTGGACTGGCACTTTGCGAGGATCAACTGCGCAGAGAAGCAGATCTATTTGAGACATGGAGACTCCGACGTCATCTTCCAAGGTATTGGCTTCGCGCCTCGCATGATGTTATCTTCCATCCAGGTTGTAAAAGCTCATATGAAGGGGGACAAGGTCATCATGATCTGGTTCGAGTTGAAGGAAGAAGCATTGGAATTAAAGGATGTACGGGTAGTGCGGGATTTTCCCGAGGTATTTCCTGAGAAGCTGCCAGGATTGCCCCCGCATAGAGAGGTTGACTTCCAGATCAATATAGTACCAGGCGCCAAGCCTGTATCCAAGGCTCTGTACAGAATGGCCCCGAAAGAACTCGCGAAGTTTAGAGTTCAATTGCAAGAACTGGTGGAGTCAGGGTTCGTTCGCCCCAGTTCATCACCCTAGGGAGCCCATGTGCTGTTCGTGAAGAAGAAGGATGGAACCCTGCGGTTGTTCATAAATTATCGGGAACTCAATCGGTTGACGGTGCGGAACACTTATCCACTACCTCGGATCGACGAGTTGTTTGATCAACTAGTGGGAGCACATTGGTTTTCCAAACTGGATTTGCGCTCTGGATACTATCAGATGAGGATTCGAGAAGGGGACATGCAGAAAATATCCTTCAGTTCGAGATATGGTTTGTATGAGTTCACAGTAATGCCGTTTGGGCTCACAAATGCCCCTTCGCCCTTCATGAGCCTGATGAACAAGGTGTTTGAACCGTATTTGGATATCTTCATCATAGTTTTCATCGACGACATCTTGGTCTACTCAAAGACGGAGGAGGAGCATATCGAGCACCTGACCTTGGTTTTGAAAAAATTGAAGGAGCACGCCTTGTATGCTAAGTTTAGCAAGTGTGAATTCTGGCTTAAGGAGGTTTCCTTCTTGGGGCATGTGATCAGTGGAGCAGGATTAGGAGTGGATCCAGCAAAGGTGCGAGCCGTGAAAGAGTGGTCGCCCTTGAAGTCAGTGGCTGATATACGAAGCTTTCTTGGACTTGTTGGGTACTACTGCAAGTTTGTGAAGGGACTTTCCAAGATTGCCCTTCCTCTTACCTCCTTGACGAAGAAGGGTGTGCCATTTGAGTGGACACCACAATGTGAAGCGGCATTCCAAGAGCTAAAAGATAGGCTTACCTCCGCCCCCATCCTTACACTTCCGTCTGGGAAGGAAGGATTTCAGGTTTACACGGACGCGTCATATCAAGGGATGGGAGCGGTATTGATGCAGCACGGGCACGTGATCGCTTATACTTCAAGGCAGTTAAAGAAACATGAATATAACTACCCGGTTCATGATTTGGAGTTGGGAGCAGTGGTGTTTGCTTTGAAGGTCTGGAGGCATTATCTATATGGCGTCCACTGCGAGATCTTTTCCGATCACAAAAACTTGAAGTATGTCCACACACAAAAGGAGTTGAACCTGAGACAACGGTGGTGGTTGGAATTTCTATACGACTATGAGTTCACCATGAACTACCACCCCGGGAAAGCGAACTTGGTAGCTGATGCACTGAGTAGAAAAGTGCCAGGCTCTAGCCCAGAGTCTCGGTTGATGAGCATGGAGTTGGCTCGGATGGTTGAGGAGATGGATATTACTTTGGTATTCAAGGCTCATTCGGCAGAGTATGCAGAGTTTTTGGCAAGCATGAGCATAGTTTGTGATATCCGGGACCAGATTTGGGTGGAGCAAGGCATGGATGCGGCCTTGGCCCCGGCAATCAAGGCAATTGAAGATGGGATCACCGATGAGTACTCACTAAAAGACGGCCTCGTTTATTTTCGTGGCCGGCTCTATATTCCCAAGGGCGGCAAAATCCGGGAGGATATCTTGAGAGAGGCACATTCCTCTCAATGTTTTGTACACCCGGGTATTGCCAAGATGTACGCCGGCTTACGGAAGACCATGTGCTGGCCAGGAATGAAGAAGGATGTTCGTTTCTATGTTACACATTGCGAAGCTTGTCAAAGAGTGAAGGCTGAATGCAGGAGTCCCGGTGGTTTGTTGCAGTCGTTGCCCATTCCCGAATGGAAGTTCGAGGATAACTCCATGGACTTTGTCAAAGGGCTACCCCGTTCCCGCTCCGGGAATGATTCAGTGTGGGTTATTGTTGATCGACTGACAAAGGTGGCCCGGTTCATTCCAATGAAGAAGGAAGCACACGTGGATGTTTTGGTACGCCTTTTTGTGGAGCAATTTGTACGGTATCATGGCGTGCCCAAGACAATTGTTTCGGATCGGGATGGTCGGTTTACATCCAAGGAGTGGAAGGCGGTACAGACGTATTTGGGCTCGCACCTAACCTTTAGTACTGCATTTCACCCTCAGATGGACGGGCAGTCTGAGCGGACCATCAGAACACTGGAGGATTTGTTGAGGTTGTGTGTGTTGGACAGAGGAGACCTGTGGGAAAGAGACTTGCCCCTGGTGGAATTCTCCTACAATAATAGCCATCAGGCGAGAATCGGTATGGCGCCCCCATGAAGCACTTTACGGAAGGAGGTGCAGGACTCCCTTGTCTTGGGTGCAGGACGAAGATTCAAAGGTATTGGGAAATTAATATATAGATGATACTGATGCGGCGGTCAGATTGATACGGGATCACATGTTGGAGGCACAAAGTCGGCAGGCTAAGTATTATAATGCAAAGCACCGAATGGTGGAGTTCCAAGTGGGTGATAAAGTGTTCCTCAAGATTCGGCCGATGCATGGAGTGTCGCGGGTGCGTGGGGTGAAAAAGCTCAGCCCAAGGTATGTTGGGTCTTATACTATACTAGAAATGATTAGCCCGTTGGCCTATCGGTTGGAGTTACCACCAGAACTAGAGAATATCCAAGACGTGTTCCATGTGTCGTCGCTTCGAAAAGCACTGTTGCGGCCCGACCAATATATTCCCACTACTGATGGTGCAGTGGCGTCAAATAGGTCTGTGCAACTAGAGCCGGTGCATATCGTAGATAGCGAGACGAGAATATTGCGCCGCAAAAGTGTTCCCTTGGTGAAGGTGCTATGGTCTAATCATGGGAAGGAGGAGTACACATGGTAGTCATTGGATTTGATGCAACAACGCTACCCGGAGTTGTTTGCACAAGGTAATTTTATTTAAAAGCATATGTTAAATTTCCTGTTATGCGTTTCTCAGATAGTATGCACTATCTCTTCCGGTCAACGATCGTCGAACGGCGCTCGACGATTTTGTTCTCTAAACGATCGTCGAACAGAGCTTGACGCTCTCCAATATCGTCGAACGGAGATCGACGATATTGAAGACTCTTCAGATTCCTTTAGGAGCCCTGATCGTCGAACTGAGTTCAACGATCTTTCCTTTTCTGCGTCGAAACCTAATGTAAAAATCATTTTCGTCGTCGTTCTCCTTTTGCGCTTTCGATTTCTCTGCAAAAACTTTCTTTTCCTCCAAACATTTCTACACTTGGTCGTTTTGTTTGTTGAATCTTTGCAGGTAACCATGGCCGTTTCTGTTGCTGTTCTTGCCGCCATGAAATTCGATGCTGGCTTTGACATTGACATGGAATCCTTCAGCACAACAGATCAGGTTTTCCAGGACATCTTGGAGTTGTTCAAAGAGCAGAAACTTGCTGCAATCATGACCACAAGGATTAAACTTGCTGCTGATGAGATTAAAGAGTGGGTCTACACTGCCCACAACCAGGATCAAAACACAATTGTTGGATCAATTTCTGCCACCCAGGTACCCTTGACCCCAGCAATTCTGATAGAAGTCTTTGAGTTAAGCTCTGGTGGAGATTCTACTGATTTGTCTGGAGAGGAATATGTTGATTTGCTTGCAAGAATGGGTCATTCTGAGGCTAACCCTAGCAAGCTGCTGAAGAAGAACCTGTCTGTGGAGTATAGGTTCTTGGCTGATGTAGTTGGGAAGGTCCTGTTAGCTAAGCACTCTGCCCATGATACTATCTCTAGGTATCAGCTATGCTTGATGGGAGCTATAGTGGACAAGAAAAATTTGAACTGGGGAGAGGTCTTCTTTGACCTAATTAAAAAGAAAATTAATAAGAGTTTTGTGAATTTTGGGAGGATTCTAGGCCTTTTTCTGCAGAACAGATGCCCTGCATTGCTAGTATCTTCTGGGATACACATTAATGCTTCTAAGAGACTGTCCTGTGCCCTATTTGGTAAATGGGACAGGCAGATCATCAAGCCCAGCAGGCCTTCTACAAGCACACCTTCAGGCACCATGACTGCCATAGTCACTTCCCCTCAGGTCTCTGCCCCTGTAGATGACCTGCCTGCTGCTGCCTCTCCTCCTCCTCCAATTCCATCTTCTCCAGTTCCATCCACCATTCCAATTCCATCCACCATTCAAACTCCATCCACTATCATCATCTCCAGCCCATCTCCAACATCCCTACCATCTCCAATCCCAACTGTCACAGAAGAACTATTCCATCCATTATACTCCTACTCTCAACCAGACTCTGCCACTTCACCCTCCATTCCCTCATTCACTCTTATTGATGATTCCTTCATGGATGACTCACTGTTATCTCCTCCTGAGCTACCCTCCTCATCAACCTCTTACCAGGAACTTCTATAAGAAATCATTGATCAACCCACCTTCACACCATCTATCTCCATCCCCTTGTCTTCCATCACCACTTTACCCACACCTCAACCATCTCTTCCCCAAAACACCAGCTCTCCACTACCATCCCTAATGGCCCCTCCTCCATCCTCTACCTCTGCTCACATCCCTGTTGAGCAAGTAGATCTTCCAGCCCTAGCTGCCAGGATCTATGAATTGCTAGCCCCCAGGCTATCTCTTCTTTTGGAGACCTCCTTGGCTCCATTACTCCAGTCAGTGGCAGCACTTTTTGCCAGGCTCTCCTCCTTATTCCCTCAGGCAGCCCCTTCAGCAGTGTGCCTTGATCCAGCTTTATTTGAATCTAGGCAGGGGGAGATGCCCTATGAAGTGAGCTTGCCTGCTGTGTATTCTGTTTCTTCTGCTGCTGCTGCTGCTGTTCTACCTCAAATTCCAGCTAGACCTCTAGTTGCAGTATTCTCTATAGACCTCAGGTCTCTACTTTCAGCATTTGACTCAGCCTATTTCAGTTGTCTGCCAGAGAAAGCTTGTTTTCCAGAGAGAGTTGTTGTCCAGCACCCAGAGGATCTCTCCAAGGCCCTTGTGCCCTTCTCATGCTGTGACCCCTGCATCATAACTTCCTTTGTCCATTCAGCATATGCTGCTGCTACTCCTGCTGAAAGCATTGCTGATATTTCTGATGCTGCTGCCCCTCCTGCTGCTGAAAGTTTTGTTGATATTTCTGTTGCTGCTACTGTTGTTCCAGTTTCTGCTGATATCCATATGATAGAGGCACATGATTTTGAGCCTTCTGTGTTTGCTGATGATATTCCTCCTACTGCTGATATTGTTGTTTCTGAAAGTGACACTGTTGTTGCACCAACTGCTATTGTTATTACTGCTGCCACAACTTCAGTATCTGCTGCTGTTGCTGCTGCTTCAACTTCTATTACTAGTTCTGTATCTACTGCTGCTTCAACCTCTGTTTCTGCTTCAACTTCAACTGCTACTAGTGTTGTATCTGCTGCTCCAATCACTGCTGCTTCATCTGCTTCAACCCAGCTCAAGAAAGAATTGATGAAAAAGATTGATGCTCTTTATAATGAGCAAAGTTCTGAAAGTGATGAGTTCAAGACTGATTCTGATGACTCCTCTGCCACTATTGCCAGGAAGATAAAGGCAAGGAGCAAAGCCATGAAGAGAGTACCTCCAGCCAAAGTCAAGGACAATAATGATATTCCATATTATATTCTTCATGACTGCCCCATAACTGAGCACTGGATGCAGTATTCAAAGAATCAACTCAAAGGCATGAAGAAAAAGAGGAAATATGAAAAAGGCTCTTCCCAATTTCAACATCCTCATCCTCCTCCACCACCTCCTCCTGATGCAGGTGCAGGTGGAAGTTCAGCTGCTCAACCCTCTGCCAAAAGCCAAACCCCCTATCAGCCTCATGCAAGATCCTATCATAGGGGAAGCCAGTCCAGGGGTTCTCAATCCAGAAGAGGAAACTACAGAGGAAATCAAAGGGAATTCCAGGTTTATTCTAAAGGTTATTCAAGGCAACATCCCTACTCCAGGGAAGGACAAATCTCATCAGACACAACCTCTGGTCCTTTTCCCTATAAACTGAAGGAGGTAGTTCCATCCAGACCTCCTCAGGATAATCCATCAAATAGATATGAGCCACCAGTGCCATTTGAAGATCCTGAAAATAATCCAACTGCTTGGACTACAAGGATGAAATAACTTGCTGCACTGGACCAGATTAAGAAAGCTAAAGAGCAAGGCAGAGACTCCTCCAACATCAATACACTGTCTGAACATAGAAAGAAAGAGTTGGAAAGATATGCTTCAAGTAAATTCTTTGATTCTGATAGATACATGGAGCTGTATCCTGAAGTTGTAGTTCCAAGGCCCAAACAGCAAAGCTCTTTAGGTGCAGCAGATGACACAAGATCAAAGAAGGAAGCCCTCAACCCCAATAGAGAAATCAAACTCATAAAGGGCAAGGAGAAGAAATAACTATGTAAGGTGACAATCATTTTGACTTCTGATTTCTGTCTGGGATGATATATATATCTGTGGTTCCGCATTTTCTGCTTATTGCTTTTCTGTATTGTTGCTGTGTATGTTGTTATTTGATTTTTCCAAATTCTATAAATAGTAATCCTAACCCAAATAGGGGGAGATTGTTGGAACACCCTATTACTAATTTGGGTCAGGATCACTATGTCCCTAGGAAATCTGTTTTTGACCTCTTGTATAGATCTAAAGGTCAATTAGAATTGAGTCTAAGGGTTAGAAGTCTAGGATTGGAAGCTGCCCTCAAGACCCAGGATTTTCAGTTTGAGACTAAGTCATATCGTCGAGCTCAGCACGACGATTCGTCGAACTCCAATCGACGATCGTCTAGCTCAACTTCGACAGATCATCGAACTCCATTCGACGATCGCCGAGCTTAACTTCAACAAATCGTCGAACTCCATTCGACGATCTGCGAGCTCAGTTCGACGATCTTGACTCAGTATTGGATCTCTATCTCTGAGCTCAGTTCGACCATCTTTGAGCTCAGATCGACGTTTTTTTGTTGCTGTATAAGTCCATATCGCTGAGCTCAGTTCGACGATAGCAGAGCTCAGTTCGACGTTTTCTGATGACTTCAAGGATATTTCAAGTTTCAAATTCAGAACAGTTAAGGAGTTATTCAGCAATTAATTCAGAAGATTTTCTAGCCGTTTTCATTTATTTCTGGACCAAGTTTCAAGGGATTTTCAAGCAATATTTCTGTGGACTTTCCTCCAGAAGATATTTGCAATTAAGGATGCAATTAATGACAGGCCAACGGCTATTCTTGACAGAGGATGTTTTTCTATTCAATACCAGAGAATAAAAGAGAAGATTTTTTTTGAATCTCTCTAGAACTCAGAACATAGACAAGAAGAACAAGAAAAAAATATTCTCCGTCTCAAAGATTTCTCTCAAGAACACACATCCAAGGAGATCAACCATCTGAAATCTTCTAATCTCTTGTGATTCAAGTGTTAAAGGCCAACATCTTTCGAAGACTCCAGACACCTAACATTTCAGCTGTTGCTGAAATCATCACTTGCTGGAGATCAACTTCTGAAGGCCTATCACCCTACAGCAAAGCTTCATTTCCTGAACATCTCAAGGACTCAGGGGGAGCTTTGACAACAGCAAATCCACATAGTCTTCTCAGCTGCTTTGAGAAAGAGAAGACTTCCATAACTCTCTCATCCCCATCTCTGTAAAGAGTTTTTCAAACTCCCTTCAAAAGTTTGAGTTTGGTTTTTGAGCACCTTGTCAAAAGCTCATTGGTGGCAAGACACCTGATCAAAAAATCTGATTTGGTTTTTGAGCACCTTATCAAAAGCTCATTGGCGCCCAGGACACCTGATCAACTCATCCTGCAGTGGATTCCTACCTAGGGTGGTAGAAGAGTGGATGTACCCAAGTTTAGGGGAACCACTATAGCTCCTTGTGTCTTCTGGCTTGCTTGTCTTTATCTTTTGTTTCTGGCTGTGATTGTTTTGTGATTAGTCTAGATCTGTGATTAATTTCTGTTGTAGGTTATTCTGTGATTAGATTTAATAATTGCTTCCCTGTTCAATCATATTACAACAATTGTTGTAAAAAGTTTTCAAGCACAATATAATCTATTCACCCCCCCCCCCTCTAGAGTATATCAGATCTACCTGCACTTTCAAGTGCCTTCGAGGATGTAACATCCCGACTTTTATTGGGCCACCAGAGCCCTAGTGGGCCCAATAAAAGTGGCTCGAACCCTACCCATGACCCGATGGGAGATAACCCTAGGCGGGAAATAGGGCTAGAGAACTCTGAATTGAGTTCTGTCAGTTCCTGTGACCTCGTGTAGTCAATGCGAGTGCATCGGAACTCGTTCAGATGAACCCCGAAGTCATATAGTGAATGTGATCATTCCTCATAAAACGCAACGAGAGCAGATTTTGGATATCTACCTAGAGAACTGCGAATGGAGTTCTGTCGATTCCTGTGACCTCATATAATCTAAACAGGTGCATCGGAACCCGTCACGTCACAATCTGAGGTCTAATGACAGTTTTACACACTTCGACAATTTTAGCGCGCTGCGGCGCGCAAATTTTTGACTTTTGCCAAACGGACTCTGATTCAACCCCAGTCAGTGGAGTTAGACTCGTGTGGTCAATACGAAGTCAACGGAAGTCGTCTCAGTCAATTTTGAAGACAAATGGTCAACCCATGGTCAAATCAAGCGTAGTCATGCACCGAAAAGCGTGTACACACCAATTATGACACGAAACCCAAACTTTGACCCGACGCCGATGACTTGGACCCACTTTGACTTTGACCAGCAAGGGGGACCCATCCCTAGGGTTGACTTAGTCAAACCCCCTAAAAATCCACTTTTTGGATTTTTCTCCAAGTAGGGGCCCACCTCCTATCCAAGGAAGGATAGCCATAACCCCTTACTCTTCTTTGGGCCCTCCCCCAACCTTCTTACAGCCCACTACAAGTGGAGGCCCACCCTACACCTCCTCCCCTCTCTTTTCCCATTTCCTTTTCAAAGGCCCAAGCCCATTAGGGCATCATTCCTTTTTCCCCACATGGGGGAAAATATGGCACATCAAACTGTCCTTGGACAGCTGGAGGGTGGGGATTAATCCCTCCCTAAGGAGTGATTAGTCCCACCTTTACCAAGGGAGGGGAGCTCCCCCACCCCAACCCTATAAAGGCCACCCCACCCCCTCTCGTTCCCCCAAGCCTCAGAGCAACCTTTCCTCCCCCTGCCCCCCCCCCCCCCCCACCCATGTCGGAGCACTGGTGGCCGGAAAAAGGCAACCCGAGGAGCCTTCCCCCCCTCCGCCACCACCAAGCCATGGCCAACCAGGCCAGCCCCTCTCGAGCCCACCAGACCCAGGTGGAACCCTCTCTCCCTCCCCCTCCCCATTCTGGATGTGGTGCATGGCCCTCCCGGCGGCCGGAGCACCGCCGGGGCCACCTGAGCCTTGTTCCAGGATGGGTGGCGCCCAAGGAGGAAGGATCCTCCCCCACCGTCGGTGGTGGAGCTGGGGGAGTGTTATACCACTGGGGGCAGCGGCCACTAGTGGCGGAGAGCGGCGGTGCCGCTGAAAAATGCTGTTCCAGCGGTACCCGCAAAAATAGAGATTTTCTCTGTTTAAAACAGGCGACGGAGGCCGGCGGCGCATGGCCGCCGGACCACCGCCGGCGAGAATCCCGACCCCCGGCGCGTCGGCTGGCGGTGTACTGGTAGGCGACAGTCTACCAGAAGAGTGGGGGTGGCACGGTGGCACCGGGAGCAGGGCCACCGCCACCCCGAGCTCTCGGGATGTTTAATTCCGGCGGCGCCAGGCCGCTGGACCACCGCCTGGAGGACCGCCGGCCCGCGACAAGCCGATCGTGGCTGGCGCCAGCGTCTACGGTGACCTGCCGGCGACGGTGGAGACCGCTCAACCTCTGCACCGTCGGTGAGGAACAGCAACCGGCCGATTTGGTGATGAAGATCGGGCGGCTGGGATTTCCTTAATCCCCACCCTGCCTCCATTTTTGTGCCCCCCGCAGCGGATCTGTGGCTGATCCGCTATGGCTAAGCGCTTATCATTTTCATTCTGCGGCTCAATCCCAGCCGCATGATTCTTGTGATCTGCTATATGCAGACCATGTTCATATCAGAAATTTCTAGAAATTTCTAGGGCCAAATCTAGGGACCTAGGGAAAGAGTGACCAACATGAAAATGTTCCCCATGATGAGGGATACCTCCACAAAAATTTTGAGAATTTGTGGAATTAATTTAGTATTTTTAAAATCCAAAATAATATTTGTTTGGCTAAATTAAATACCCAAAACACCTTAGAAAATTATAAAAAATTATTAGGCTCATTTTAGGCCCTCCCAAGGGTTGTATCAAAATTTGGGGTCATGGGGATAAGTTTTTTATTTTTCCTAAAACATTGAAGCCTTGGGTCGCGCACGGATCCTATTTCCGTTCGTTTTCCCTAAAAGACGGAAATTGGACGGCGCGACCACTCCTTATAATCAAACAAGTACTTTAAACTATTTTATCGACGAGAGCGGCCGAGGAAAGTGACTAAGCTCCGGGATTTACAAGATTTCGTAAAACCGTCAAGCGCCTCGACTCTCGGATGTATAGGGCACGCTCGGAAGATGAGAGTACGTGTGATGACTTGGAGATGTCCCTGACAACTAATAAGCATGTAACTCCTAGCCAACCCTTGATCTAATTAAGTCGTAATAAATATGGCGCAACCAAATTAATTGGATCCTAACAATTGATGTAACCCATCAAAATCTCCTTTAAATCTCAGTGGAATTGAAGCCTCCTGAATAGGAGTGATTGGACTACTAACCATTTTCTTTGTGTTTTCTCCAGTCTCATACTGGTCAAGCTTATTTTAGTACTTTTTATTCAGTACTACTCCAGTCTCGTACTGGTCAAGCTTATTTCAATATTTTTTATTCAGTACTACTCCAGTCTCGTACTGGTCAAGCTTATTTCAGTACTCTCTATTCAGTACTACTCCAGTCTCGTACTGGTCAAGCTTATTTCAGTACTTTTTATTCAGTACTACTCCAGTCTTGTACTTGTCACATTTCATTCCAGCACATTAAATAGCAGTATAATCACCGCACTTATTCTCATTGCAATTTACTATTATAGTCCCGGGTCCTGCTCTGACGAGCAGTCGTCGAGACTTAGTTGGGGATAACTGGAGTTGAAGTAGTCCTCCAGGTCTAGCCCCAAATAATGCGCTCCCACACTCCTTGTCGAAAGTACAGCTGAGTGTCGACGCCTGAAGTCTAAAGCCTAGTAAGGCACGCCGACGTAGACCCGATGTTTATATTTTTCCTCTTGTTTGATTGATTGTAAGTTTCTTGCAGTGAAAAAGTGGCGGGTCAGTCCCTCCCGCAGATCATTCGTACCGGTGCAGAAAGGTCGACGACTCAAGGTGACATGGAGATGAGTATCACAGGTGACCGGCCGTTATACTCCTCGTTGGGTTTTCCTCCGTTGGTCGGCCAAAACGATTCGTCGGATGTCGCTCACATCCAAGAGTACACGAGGTTGTACATTAGTGCATGGGGTTGTGCGGTACGATCACCCCCAGAAGTGGCAGGACTGGCCACTGTCACCGACGGCCACATCGGTGAGGCCCGCGGGGCTCGCTACCCTACTAGAAAAGAAGCGGTCCAAACAATGTCGACATAGGATTTTTGTGTGTGGCTATGAATGCCTGCGGTGTGTGCGAAGTTATGAATGCTTGCGGTGTGTGCGCAGGTATGAATGCCTGCGGTGTGTGCACGACTGTTAATGCCTGTGATAGAATTCAGGACATGAACACCTGATGTGCTGACGAGCTAGTGGAGCCTTATTATAACTGGTTTATATTGCTACTACTTTTCTTTCCAGTTATATTATTCTGCACATTTTATATTTGCTCCTAGATGTACATATATGAAATGTTGTGCTAACCCTCTCTTGCTTTGGCAATTTACTTCTGTCGGGTGGGTGTGTGCTCATCCCCAGCATATGGATCCGGGGAGGAGATTTGTTTCCACTTAGCTCTGTGACTAACATTTAATTGATTAACCATTCACAGGAAATGGAGCATCGTAGTGACTCGCTATCGCAGGAGACTATGCCGGTGGCTAGAACTACTCGAGTAGATGTAACCCCGCCGTCTCCGGAGTTTAGAGACGTGAGTACCACCGAGCAGTATAGAGAGAGGGAGTATGAGCGATATATTTAGATCATGTATAGACCACGGGCTTATATAAGCACTCAGGCTTCGGCTCTAGAACCTATGTGATATTGATATGATATATATATCTGTAATATTTTCCTGTTAATGCTTCCGCAATACTTTGATGGGTTGTGAATGTTATGATTCGAGCTAAGCAAGGAGACTATATAGTGCTTGGATAGGGTGGATCGTTTTCCCCTAAAAGCACTGAGTGTACGTCTTGGGCCAGTATTACCCCTCCAGCCCGACCCGGGTAAAAGGTTTGGGGGGCACTACAATGGAATCAGAGCCATCACGATTCGTCCTTGTGGAGCAGTCTCAGGATCCCTTCGTCCCTCGCTTTGTTCTGGGTTCGGGATGAACCTTGCAGTGGAAGCCTAGTGGACCCTAGTGTAGAGGCTTAGGGATCCTAGACTGTACCATAGTATGCCCATACACCATTGTTTTCCGCTTGGGTTATCATTTTTGCAAATTTCCCCTACTTTTGCAAAATACTGACACTCTTTCATGTTACTTCTCCAGATACCAGAGTACAGTAACAGGAGATCCTCGTCTAGAGGATATGTTCCAGCTACCACACTACCAGACATGGTCGCTCCCACGGCTGTACCGTTTGCAGAGACAGATATGGGGCAGACATTAACAGTTATTCTAGCGACATTTCGGGATGCCCTAGCACAGCCAACGCGAAAGATGACCCCACCCACCGATCTGTTGATGACTTTTCGAGGACTGAGCCCTTCCCCTTTCAGTGGTACAGAGACGGTCATCCAGCTCGAGAAGTGGGTGGAGTGAGTGGAGGAGCTGTTAGTAGGAATGATGTTCCCAGCTGTGGCTGCAGTCTCTTTGGTGGTGACCCTTTTTGAGGGATACGCGAAGGATTGGTGGAGAGCGGCTAGTCGCTCTACCTTTCGAGGTCGGCCGTTGAGCATGATCCTTTGGGGGGGAGTTCTCTGTAGCTCTACTAGAGTTCTTCATCACAGATGCAAACTGAGCCGCGCTGCAAGAGTGGTTCGACAAGGCAACCGCACCGTGGCAGAGTACGAGAGAGAGTTTATACACTTGGCATGCTTCTCCGGGAATCTAGCTGCTTCCGACAGGGATAGAGCTTCTCGGTTCTACCGAGGACTATGAGATGACCTGAGGCAGGCCCTGATCATGCTCTCTCAGGCCACCTTTCACACTATAGCCACCCATGCGGCAGCATTAGAGTTGGACCAGCAGATAGTGGCTCAGCGGCGCAGAGGTCAGGTAGAGCTTCCTCGAGACCATAGGCGAGACGGAGGAGTCGCTCCCCATAGACAGGATAGAGAGAACAGGTAGCGACATCACAGGAAGCCCAATAGGTGCCCACCAATACCCCCAGCACCCCCAGCTGTGTAGCCAGACATTAGACCAGCTCCAGCACCACATCCCCCACTAGTGGCCCGACAAGATGTTCCCTTCGCAGGGAACTGCTTCTTATATCAGCAGCCGGGACATATGAGGGCCTTTTTCCCTCATGTGATAGGGAGATCGGGATTAGGAGCATTTCAGGGTGGACAGCCGGCACGGGGACAAGGTCAGAGAGGCCGTAGATGCAGAGCTGGCGGGAGAGGCCGGCAGGGCCGAGCAGCGCCCCTAGAGGCCTACGCACTGGACTTACAGCACGGACCGGCCCCTGACGTAGTCATAGGAATATATCTTAGGAGATAGGGAGATATCAGATCTTACCTCTGATGTTGTATATTTCATATATATATATATATTAGCTGGATGATATATATCTATATATTTCTCATGTCGTTAGGAATCTTGTTGGTAGGACTCCCTGCCAAAACTCTTTTTGAAATAGGAGAAAAACATTCTTTTGACTTCCACGAATTCATCGCGATAAAACAAAATGTTAGTCGTCCAACTGGACTATCTATACGAATCCATTTACCGGACGGGTCGGATATGACATCTACCGAAAAGTGTTCGTTCCAGGATGTGTTGGGAGAAGAGAGTTTGAGATCTACGCAACCATCCTAGCAATAACTGGATTTGACATAATTCTGGGGATGGACTGGCTGGCTGAGCACCAAGCACAGATAAGTTATTCCAGCCTGACACGCCATGTGACACGCCCGTGTTACAGGTCGTGTCCCTTAACCGGCACACAACAGACTCAAACCCAAACAGTACACGGCCGTGTGACACGCCCGTATCACATCCTACACGCCCGTGTCATGGCCGACACGTCCGTGTATAGAAGCCATATACGGGATACGGCCATCGGACACGCCCGTGCCCAGGCCGTGTACCTCAAGACACACCCATGTCCACCAGCACACGCATCCATGGCTGATCCCGAGAACGACACGATTGTAGACACGCCCTGCCGCATTTTCGTCGAGTGGAGTTCGACGACCCCGAGAAGGACACGGCCACTGACACGCCCGTGTTGATTTTTGTGAAGTGGAAGTGGGTGATGGGCAGGACAAGCGGACTGTGCGGCCAGAGCGGTCTGAGTCTGTGGCCTGGGCGGGCTGCTGGTTACAGCCTGGGTGCCTTGGCTTGGCTGTTCTTGAGAAGCGGCTTGTGCGGCCTGGTGTGCGGCCTGGTGTGCGGCTTGTTCGGTCTGTTGTGCGGCCTGGTTGGCCTATGGCCAAGGATGTCGGGTTTTTGGAGAAACAGACTGAGCGGACTGCGGTTTGCAGGCTGTAGGCAGTGCTTTGTTCAGCGGCCATGGTTGTGCAAGTTTGTGTTAACCGGCAGATTGAGTGTTCTATCCGCGGGAGGCTTGCAGGCTGGCGTGTCTGCGGTGTACGCTGTTGCAGACTGGACTTGGAGTTTGGTTGTGGCGCTTGCCGAGCTCTGGTGGTACAGTAGGTTCTAGCTGCTGTGGAGGACTGCGCGGACTGGTGTCGGAGTACGGCAGTTGGCCGTTTGGGTAGCTGTGCGAGGATTGCTTGTGGACTCTGCCTTACTCTGGAGGAGTTTGGCGATCTGCTTTGGGTGTTGGCGTACTGAGCCTTGTTCGCCGAGCTCGCGCTATGTCTTTTGGTGATTTACTGGACTTGGTCACACTCTGTGACAAGCCCAGTGTGTCCGCAGTATCCATCAAGTTTGCTGTTGACTGGGCGAACTGCCTTTGGTCGTGGACTTGTAGCGGATGGAGGCTCTGGTCTTGTGCTATGCGGACTGCCTCATTATTGTGCGGACTGTCGCTGAAGGGGTTGTGGCTGTCCATGTTTGATTTTGTTTGCGGACTGTGCGGACTGTATCTTGTCCGCATAGTGTGGGCAGTCTAGTGCAAGGTCGCCTAGTAGTGAACATCGGTGTCTTGCTCCTGGCGGTTTTCTTGGAATCCGACTAAGTCTTTGCGGACTCAGTGGACGGATGTTTTGCTAGTGCGCGGGCTGGGGTGGTGATTCTATTCAATAGAGTGGTGACCACACTCCTCATCTCGCCTATAAACAGAACCCCCCCCCGGCACGTCTACAGTAACTGAGTGAACAGTAAGTTGGGCTTGGTCAAGTGTTGCGGTCTGCGGTTTTTTGTCCGCGCGAGTTGAGTAGAGCTGACGGTTTGCTATGTGCAGGTCGCGTGGCTAGCTTCAAGGAGCCAAGAGTGTGGTATTGAAGTGTGCAGTCTCTGTGGTCTCAGCTGTTCGCTTCTGTGGCTTGTCAGTGGTTCTCTACTTCAGCTTTTCCAAGTTCAAATTACCTGTCCGCAGGTCTCAGGCGGGTCGGCGTTCTGTTCTTCAATTCATCAGCAGGGAGCGAATAATGGTGTGTCCGCGTGACCTCGCGGTCTCGGCGGACTCTGTGTACTATTCGGCGTGTAGCAGCTTCAGCTCGGGCAGCTTCGGCGACCTAGGCGGTCTCGGCGGTCTCTAGTGCTATCCGCCCGACTTGTTCAGTGCTTTCTGTTTGTAGCTTGTGTACTAGTGAAATCATGTCTCGTTATGTATACCTTGCCTTGTAAAGAAGTGTGTATGAATATAAGACCTGCTTGTTCTTCCATTTGTGGGTGGTGTTAAACTTGCTCTCTGGGCTTCCGCATGATCAAAGTGTTAACTGGGTAGTTCTGAGAATATTAATTTGGCTTTAGGCTATCTTGCTGACCACTTTGAGAAAATTTAACATGGTATCAGAGGCAGGTTCAGTTGCTTAAGTGGTGTACAACCAGTGTTGTTGCTCTGTGCTTGGGCGGTGATCAACCTGTGTTGTTGCTCTGTGCTTGCTGGAAGCTCAACCAACGATTGTTGCAATGGAAGTAAGCTATGCAAGAGGTCTTGGTATTGAACTCTTAACGCCGACTAACTTTAAGAAGTGGAAGTCGTGCATGAAGAGTTACCTTCTGGGCGAGGAGCTATCGGAGGTCGTTGGTGGTGATGACAGATAGGAAGTGACAGGTGCATTTAGTACTGCTGAGCAGGTGAGGCTCTGGAGAAAAATAAATGTCAAGGCGGAGTTTGTTCTCAAGCAGGCCGTGTCACCAGAACTGTTTGATCACATCATTGGATGTGAGTCTGCTGCTGATATTTGGACAACCATTGATGAGTTGTTCAATAGGAAGAATGTGGCTAGACTTTAGTTTCTGGAGAATGAGTTGGCAAGGACAACTCAAGGAGACCTGACCATCTCGAAGTTCTTTCTGAAGATGAAGAGCTTGTGTGCGGAGCTGTCAGCGCTTGATCCAAATGAGCCTATCTCTGAGGCTAAGATGAAAAAGCACATAATCCGCGGCTTGCGGAAAGAGTATGTTGCTTTTGTGACATCTGTTCAATGCTGGGCTACTCAGCCATCTATGCTGGAGCTTGAGAACCTGCTTACTTCGCAGGAAAGTTTGGCAAGGCAGATGGCTGGAGTCACTGTCACTGAGGAAGGCAGTGAAGCTCTCTTCTCAGGCAAGAAGAAGAAGGGATGGGAAGGGAAGAAGAAGACCGCTGTTGAAAATGAGTCTTCAACTTCTCATCAGTCAGAGAGTAGCGCTGCTCCTAAGAAGGATTGTAAGAATAACTTGAAGTGCTACAGGTGTCATCAGCGGGGACACTTCATGCATGACTGCAAGGTCAAACTGCAGCCTGGGCATGCTGCTGGCAAGGAGGAAGCTTGCTCTAAGAGTGAGGAAGCTGGATGGGGCGGAGCCTTCATGACGGGCACTTGTGTTCGTGCCTTGTCCGCTGTCGAGTTCAACGATGATTGGATCGTGGACTCTGGCTCCGGTCATCACCTCACCGGAGACAAGTCGAAGTTCTCTTCTCTGCAAGCCTACTCAGGTAATGAAGCTATTATAACTGCTGATAAGACTGTTTATGCAGTAGAGAAAGAGGGGGTTGTGTGTTTGGGTACTGATAAGGGGCCACTCACGTTAAGGAGTGTGTATCACGTACCGGGCATGAAGAAGAATCTCTTCTCTATGATCAATGCGGTCGACACGGGTTATCACGTTCTGTTTGGGCCAACAGAAGTGAAGTTCCTTCGCAACGTATCAGCGGTTAAGGCTGATGTTGCTTATGTTAGGAGGAGAGTGAAGAACTTGTTTGTTCTTGCAATGAACTCTTATGTTGATCGGATGAGAGCAAATGATAGCGCTGCTACATGGCATGAAAGCCTGGGGCATGTAGGAATGGATAAGCTGAAGGCTATGGCTAATAGAAGCCTTGTAAGAGGCTCGCCTAAGCTATCTTAATTTGGCGACGGTCACGTTTGCGCAGGATGTCATTACGGCAAGGCTCATCGCCTTTCGTTTGATAAATCTCAAACGAGGAGCAAGAGACCATTGGAGTGCATCCATGGATACTTGGTGGGACCAACCGTCACTGAAAGCCTTGGTGGGAGCAGATACATGCTCGTTCTAATTGATGACTACTCAAGATACACTTGGGTATATTTCTTGAAGGAGAAGTCTGAAGCGTTCCGTTTGTTTGTGGAGTTCAAGGAGTTGGTGGAGGGCCGGCTTGGATTGCGGATCAAGAAGCTTGGAACAGATAACGGTGGCGAGTTTGTTTCCTCCGAGTTTTCTAACTTATACATGAAGCATGGGATACACAGAGAGCTTACTTGTGCTCACACTCCACAACAAAATGGAGTAGCAAAGCGGTAGATCCATCATCTGATGGAGACTTGCAAGTGCTGGCCTCATGGGAAAGACATTCCAAGGTCCTTCTAGGCGGAGGGGGTGTCTTGTGCTTCTTACGTCATCAATCGGATGTCGCTTAGCCCTATCAACATGAAGACTCCTTTTGAGTTGTTGCTGAAGGAGAAGCCCAGTGTCGAACACATTCGGCTGCTTCAAGGACCAAGCTGGATGCAAAGGCAAGGAAGCTTGTTTTTGTTGGCTATGATGAGCGGAAAAAGGGATGGAAATGCATGGATCATGCGGTAAAGAAGTTTTTTGTGTCAAGAGATTTTGTCTTTGACGAACTAACGTCGTATGGAGATGGCTCGGTTGAGCTAACCGGAAGCAAGGTTGATGAAGAGCAGAGGGTGGCTGCTGAAGGTCTGGAAGAGGAGCTTGCTGTTTCACCAGCAGCTCCTGTTGCTTCAAGTTCTGGTGCTGAGGCTTCTGGCTCAGGAAGCAGGGGGAGCGTTGCTCAAAGCTTGCTCGAAGTTGGAGCTGAGCTTGAAGGAGCAATGGAGGTAGTGAGCAAGTGAAAGTCCACCTAGTGTCAACAAGGTTCACCTATGGGGGTGGAATAGGTGACTTGCAAGGCTTTTGTGGAATTTACGAATGTACCTGCACAATAAAAATAAAAGGCACAGCACACAGAATACACAGGCAATTTATAGTGGTTCCCCGACTTGGGTACATCCACTTTCCCCCTTCGACCTATCTCCCAACAAGGGACGACTCGGTCTCTTCTCCAACAGAATTGAAATCCAATCCCTGCACTAACGGAAGGAACCCTTCCACACGCAGGAGTCAACACTCCCACAAACCAGGTTGCACCCAACCCTTACAATACGGAACAATCGTTCCTTTATAACAAAAGTAAATCTAGAATGTACACGAGATACAAACTTCGTTTGGAGACTACGGTGTTCCTCTTCGTTCGACGACGTGTTCGTGAAGTCAACGAAGAGTCTACAGCCCTAGCTCTCTTGGAGAGGATCTCCCCGGAACCGGCGGCGGCAAGAAGGGCGGCGGCTTGGTTCGGGATCGGTGGCAACGACGATGTACGGCTGCTGTCCTTTAGAGATCCAGACTTCGTAGCGAAGCTAGCTAGGTCTACCAACGGTCACTCGAGGATCGGTCGTCTCGATCGATTCGGATGGGGAACACTTTCCCGATCTACAAATCGAGAGACAAGAGATCTCTGGATAGACGCGTGAGACTCTAAGCTTGGCTAAGCTTCTGTCGCCGGAGATCGGGAAGAAACGTGATCTACAGCGGCGACCACTTGCCGCGAGCGGCGGCGGCGGAGCGGAGCGGAGCGGAGCGGAAGAGGCAACTTAGGGTTTTTTTTTGCTCGCGTGTTTCTTTTCTTTTTCTCCTTTTACTGTTCAAAATACCCGTATATATATACTGTAGATAGATTCAATTTGACCGTTGTGGGACCCACCAGTAGACTCCCGAAATCCGGTTCAAAATAGTCCAGCGGCAGAATCCGGTCTAGCAACATCCCGAGAAAACGCCAAGTAAAATTCGTCGAGAATCATTGGTGATTCTCGACGAATCGGCGAGAATCAGTTAACGATTCTCGACGATTCGTCGAGAATCACTGGTGATTCTCGACGGATCACTTGTTGATTCTCAACGATTTTCCCTTGGTATTAATGACCCGCTCAGCGACGGGTTCGTCGAGAATCATTGGTGATTCTCGCCGAATCTTACTTGGCACGGTTTTGGGGTAGCCGGAAGGAGTCGGCGAGAATCACTAATGATTCTCGACAATTCGGCGAGAATCACTTCGTGATTCTCGTCGATTTACACTTAGATGATTTTTCGTCTTTCCACCCAAGTGCTGCTGCTTGACCCATCCTTGCTCCTTGTCTTCTCTTGCATAAATATGGCCCTGTACTTGAAAGTAAGTGCACTCCAATAGAGAGAGTACACGTAGGCCAACACACTGATCTGCTCAACGAGGGATTACGTCGTGCAGACCCGTGTATATTGACCTACTGCACCCTGACATTGGTGTGCACTTAGCGTGGAAGAACTGCAAGCACAACTTAAGAAGTTCCATCAAATACATTGTGAATTCATCTTAGCTTGACAGGTGGCTTCCTCAAATCCAGGTGATTGTGAATACAATACCCAACAATCTCCCCCTATTTGACGAAGCCAAAACCCTACTAGCTAAGATGAATAACACCAATCAAATAATAAACATAGCATTCAGAAATTAAACATGCAGCACAAGAGAATATATGCAACCAGATCAGGACTTGAGTCATTCACAAATTTAAATACCAATGTATATATATATATATATATATATATATATATATATATATATATATATATATATATATATATAATCTCAGAATTGTTCATATCATAACAATAAGCATTAAATGTTTTTAGGAGAGAATGACAAGCTACAAGTTGTTGACTATCTTTCCTTAGCTAAGTCATCCTTGTGTTTTTGCGCCAAGAACTTCTTCTTTTGTCTCTCCATGTACTCTTTAGGCTTCGGATAGTATCTGGGAGGAGGAACTTTATCTGCATCCGTGTTGTTTCTGAAGAAGATGTTTCATTTTGCTTCATACGTCTTGTGCCTCTCCCACTCAAACTGGTTGTAAACTTCGTTCCGATTGAGTTCTCCCTGTTCTGGTAGCCAGAAGGTGTCCAAGATGATGTTCTTTGAAACTGGACTCCACTTTTCGTTTCGAACTTCCTCCTCACTCATTCCGATTCTCTTCTCAGCTAGTGTCTCCTTGGAGGTCCCTTCCTGAGCTTTTCTCTTGGCCCTGGCTTTTGCTAGGGCCTCTTGGTCAAACATGCTCCTCAGTTTAGCTTTGGAGAGAGCCCTAGCATCAGCTTCACTTATGGGAACATCTGCAGCACTTGCACTTATTCCCTCAGCAGCACTCACTCCCTCAGCGGCCGTAGAAGTTTCAGGAGCATGAATATCCGCAGGCTTTCCAGGCAAGGCGACGCCTAACGCCTGGTGGAGCATCCACCAGCAGCTGTCATAAACGTATTTGTTTGACTGTTCGAAGTTTGTGATCATGATTTCTTGAAGTTCGGCCATCTTAGCTATATACTCTTTCTCCCCCTTTTTGGCTTCGACAGCGATGCAATTTGCATAGGAGTGCAGGGAGTCATCAATATGCTTGGTGGTCCGGGAGAACTCAGTGACCAAGGTCTGCTGATTGGCGTTGAGAGTGACCATGTTACCGTCAAACTTTTGAATGTTGTTAGCTACAACATGTGCATTCTGATTTACTACAGCAAGAGTATCAGTATTCTTTTTCAATCCGGCCATTAGAAGTGTGACAGCTTGGCCGGCCTCGGTGTATTTTTCTTCAAATTTCTTCTCCATCACGTCCAGTTTATGGTTGATCTCCACCATATTCTTGAGCATGAGCTTTTCAGATGTCTTAATCCTTTTCAGCAGTTTATTCTGAGCTTCATCAAAGGAGACTTTGAGTTCATTCACAATGCCCTGAATGACATTTACAGTGTGAGTGGCTAGCTCATCTCGTAATGGAAGAGCCGGAGGCACTTGTGGGCCTTGCCCTTCAGCAGACGCATCTGTAGAGCTGGATACAATCACAGTCTCTAATGGAGGAATGCTGGCGGCCTCGGTAGATTTATCTGTCTCCCCCTCCACTGGTGCATGCTTGTCAGATGGAGGTTCAACAGGATCCGGAGCCTCAAATACTTCATGTCCCTCATGTCCTTCATCCTCTTCGTCATCATCCATGAACTCATCTTCATCAGCAGCCTCTTCCAATTCTTTGTCAACAGTCTCCAATACAGTGTCACTTTCTTCTTGAATTTCGGCCACCGCATCCCTGGCCACCTGGGAGATGTCAGATACTACCTCAGTATGAGGGGGTAGAGGCTCCCCCTCGATTCCTGCAGTCAAGGTATCAGGAACTTCATTGGGGGTGACTGCTGAAGATACTCCCTGTTGCTCTTCCACTGCAGTCTGCCCAATACGTCTCTCCCATCGGTCAAACACACTTGAGTCCATCTTCTTCAAGTAGTGGAGCGGGACACCTTTACTCATGTCAAACTTGTCTCCATTTAGCTGGTTTAGATATAGACTTATGATGCGGCCAAAACTCGGAGAGCCCAAGGTGTCCTTGATCTTCTCGAACAGCAACTCCTCCCAGTTGAACCGTTTACGGCAGACAACATCTATCAGGATCTTGAACATATCCGCTGAGATATGGTCATGAGAGCCCGGCTTGCAGATGAGCACCTTTCCAATAATGTCAGACAGGAGCTTTCCTTCTTCATTCATATCCTTTCTCTTTATTGACCGAATTCCTCGTGGGAGACCGCAGAATAAGAGAGTTTTGTTTTTGTCATCGTCCTCCAGATAGTCCTCATGCTCCGAGCTAGAAAGCTGCAGAAAGCGGGTCAGCTTGCTGGCAGACATCTTGACCTTTGCCCCAGCCACCTTGCTTTTGATTAGGGAGTCGCCATTTCGGAGTCTTGCGGTAGCGAAGAACTCCAGCACCTCTTTGTCCAGGATTTTGCAAGGGTGCTCCAGGACGAATGTTAGCCCAGCCTCTTCCAGCATCAGAATGATGTTGCGGAATTCGTCCAGGGCGTGAGAAAACCCAGTTCGAACAAGCTCGCAACCAGAGACCAACCCAGCAGTTGTTCTTGGAGCCATTGCAGATCTAGGGAGAGAAGCCCTATTCTACGCTTAATCAAAAATCAAAAAGGAAGTGATACTAGTGATCAAGTCCAAGTACGGGTGAGGAAGAGGTTACCTAAGGGCGTAGACGGAAGTGAGTTGGGGAGCTTCCTGCGAGAACTCGTCCTTGATCGTCCTTTGAGAAGACCTACGGTGGAGACCCTCGGTGAGTAGGAGGGTGTCCTGTAGCGTTCGGCGGGATTCGTCGGGAGCTCGACGAGAACCCTGCGAGAGCCTTGCGGGAACTTAGGGGAAGACGATGGAGAACTTGCGGGATTTTGCGAAGGCGGTGCGGCGGGAGCCTTGCGCGATTCCTAAAGGAGAGACCTTGCGGGAACTTCGAGAGATTCGACGAGCTTCCTTGCGGGATCCGACGGAAGAAACCTTGCGATTTGGCGTGGTTTCTGCGAGAGTCGGCGGGACTCGGGTAGCTTGCTCCTTCGGCGGGATACTTGAGGAAGGCGAAGGGTCGGCGAGATTCCGAGTATATAATGGTCGGCGGGATTTGTCTAATTCGAAATTGAAAGGTTTCTCTACTAGGAATTTTCACGTTAAGAATCATTGCAACATTTTCGAATTCTTCTGATGTCAAGTCAATATAAGAACGATAAATACATATTTATTGTAAAGCCAATCTATATGGGTTTGAGCGAGGCTTCTCCAAACACTTCTTGATGTCAATTGTGAGTTGTCGAGATTCACAATGACATATCTTCGTTAACTCTTTATTGATGTATAAAGGTTTGCATGTATCGAGTTAACCTATCCTTAGATGTGCATACATACACGAATATACAAAGATGTATCTGTATATAAAGATATATATATATATATGTAATTGTCAATTGAAAACGACTCAAGTCTTGAAACTGATCATGAGTACCTGGGATTTTGAGAGTCATCATTTTAGTCCCACAGGTAGAACATATTAGAAGCTCAATGTGAGTATGCTCAATTGATATCAAATCTGTTATTGCAGATGCTTGTTCCAATTTAGTCTTGAGCCACCTACTATCTAGTTCCCATCATATTCACGGGAACCTAGACTACCCTGCAAAAAAGAATTACTTTACCTTAGGAACCCAAATCATATTGGGTCCTAGGTTCCTGTTAGCATAAGCACGCAACTGCCTTCCTCCAGAAAACCTGTCAGGAAGACTACCTCTGTTCCGTGAGTGTGGATGAGCCCCTGCCCTTGGCACAGAGGGGTTGTGCCAACAGTCGATGGCAAAGTGTCCCACTTTACCGCAGCACCAACATGGGTGAATGTTGTATCGTCGTTTCCTACCTGATCTAGTGACTGAGGTAGTCACGATCTTAGGACTAAACGGGATAGAACATGATTGCCTCACACAATTTCCTCTTCCATCGTGACACGTGGAAGGGTGGAAGGAATGCATGTTGTGAGCGTCATGAGGCCGGGAAGGTGGTGCCTTTCTTTCAGGCATCCCCCTTCCTGAGGCCCCATGAGAACTTACACCATGACTTCTAACCTCCCTATCCTATGTCCTCAGGTGGTGAGAAGTCTTCTGTGAGCTGTGACATACAGATTCACCCCGGGTTGAGGCAATGGCGGTGAATACAAAGGGCTCAGGCTGAGCCTTAGGTATTCTCTCATGGGTGGCCACGACGGCCCTTGCACTCTGGGTGTCTTCACATGGGGACAGATCACCCTTGCAGTGACCACGATTATTCCTGTGGTCATACCTGAAGGCATGATGAGTTGCCTTCCTGCTTGGAGTGGGGGTCGGAATACCGTTTCCCCATTTCTCCACGAATTGATAATCCGGGAGATCCACCCATTTTCTTGCTTTCTCTTTATAGCATCAACTTTGGAAAAGTTTGATACTATTCGTTTCTCATTCTCTAGACTACTCTCTAGAGTTGAGATCTTAGAGTCCTTGACCTTGTTGGACGCCAATTGGAGAACCAACATGATCTTCAGTCGAGCAATTTCTCAAGCTTGCTCCTCAGCAAGTAGGTTGCTTTCCTGAAGGGCTCTCTTCAGGGAATCAGAATTTTCTGGAGGAGAGCAGTTTCTGTCTTCAGAAAGTTCAAAAGATATGGGGCAGGATGAAGATGTTACCTGCTCATCTGTGTTATTGTCATTAGAGCCAGTGACCATTATTTCGTCCTCATCAGAGCTGCTTTCCTCACTGGCCTCGTCAGTCTCTGACAAGGACACTGGAGCTCTGATGTTGTCCGAATGATGCTTGCCTTCATCTTCAGAGGTGAGGACCCCCACATAGGCTTCCTCCTCTGGTTGACAGCATATTCCAGCTTTCTTTGACTCCCCCATCAACTCTGATATCATCACCCACATGGATTTAGCCGTCCTGCATTTTGCTAATCTAGAGCGAGAAGCTCCAGACCAGATATCCAAGATAATTTGACGAATCCTCTCGTCCAAGTTAAATAGTGGCAGTTCTGTCTCTGACATCTCAGCAATGCACATGGGCACTTGGATCCCAGAGTCAGTGGTCTTCATGGGAATAAATGGACCCTCTTCCAGAATGAAGGATGCTCGAGGATCGATAGCATCCAAGTGAAATGACACTCTCATCCTCCAAATGGGATAATAATCCTTTGTGCATGCAGGGAGTTTGAGTGGCAAAACATCATAATCCAGCTCCATGCTTTTAACACTGGTGGCAGGAATCTACTCAAGGTGTTAGCCTTTTTGATGAGTAACCTCCCTCTGATACCACTTTAAAGTCCACCTAGTGTCAACAAGGTTCACCTATGGGGGGGGGGGAATAGGTGACTTGCAAGGATTTTGCGGAATTTATGAATGTACCTGCACAATAAAAATAAAAGGCACAGCACACAGAATACACAGGCAATTTATAGTGGTTCCCCGACTTGGGTACATCCACTTTCCCCCTTCGACCTATCTCCCAACAAGGGACGACTCGGTCTCTTCTCCAACAGGATTGAAATCCAATCCCTGCACTAACGGAAGGAACCCTTCCACACGCAGGAGTCAACACTCCCACAAACCAGGTTGCACCCAACCCTTACAATACGGAACAATCGTTCCTTTATAACAAAAGTAAATCTAGAATGTACACGAGATACAAACTTCGTTTGGATACTACGGTGTTCCTCTTCGTTCGACGACGTGTTCGTGAAGTCAACGAAGAGTCTACAGCCCTAGCTCTCTTGGAGAGGATCTCCCCGGAACCGGCGGCGGCAAGAAGGGCGGCGGCTTGGTTCGGGATCGGCGGCAACGACGATGTACGGCTGCTGTCCTTTAGAGATCCAGACTTCGTAGCGAAGCTAGCTAGGTCTACCAACGGTCACTCGAGGATCGGTCGTCTCGATCGATTCGGATGGGGAACACTTTCCCGATCTACAAATCGAGAGACAAGAGATCTCTGGATAGACGCGTGAGACTCTAAGCTTGGCTAAGCTTCTGTCGCCGGAGATCGGGAAGAAACGCGATCTACAGCGGCGACCACTTGACGCGAGCGGCGGCGGCGGAGCGGAGCGGAGCGGAGCGGAGCGGAGCGGAAGCGGCGACTTAGGGTTTTTTTTTGCTCGCGTGTTTCTTTTCTTTTTCTCCTTTTACTGTTCAAAATACCCGTATATATATACTGTAGATAGATTCAATTTGACCGTTGTGGGACCCACCAGTAGACTCCCGAAATCCGGTTCAAAATAGTCCAGCGGCAGAATCCGGTCTAGCAACATCCCGAGAAAACGCCAAGTAAAATTCGTCGAGAATCATTGGTGATTCTCGACGAATCGGCGAGAATCAGTTAACGATTCTCGACGATTCGTCGAGAATCACTGGTGATTCTCGACGGATCACTTGTTGATTCTCAACGATTTTCCCTTGGTATTAGTGACCCGCTCAGCGACGGGTTCGGCGAGAATCATTGGTGATTCTCGCCGAATCTTACTTGGCACGGTTTTGGGGTAGCCGGAAGGAGTCGGCGAGAATCACTAATGATTCTCGACGATTCGGCGAGAATCACTAGTGATTCTCGCCGAATCGGCGAGAATCACTTGGTGATTCTCGTCAATTTACACTTAGACGATTTTTCGTCTTTCCACCCAAGTGCTGCTCCTTGACCCATCCTTGCTCCTTGTCTTCTCTTGCATAAATATGGCCCTGTACTTGAAAGTAAGTGCACTCCAATAGAGAGAGTACACGTAGGCCAACACACTGATCTGCTCAACGAGGGATTACGTCGTGCAGACCCGTGTATATTGACCTACTGCACCCTGACATTGGTGTGCACTTAGTGTGGAAGAACTGCAAGCACAACTTAAGAAGTTCCATCAAATACATTGTGAATTCATCTTAGCTTGACAGGTGGCTTCCTCAAATCCAGGTGATTGTGAATACAATACCCAACAGCAAGGAACAACCTCTTCGTAGATCAAAGAGGGTTGTGAAGCCACCTGCTCAATACTGTGATGGGAATGCAGTGAGTTCTGTCTCCTGCTTCTTTGCAGGTCCACTGGATGAGCGAGAGCCTGCAAACTTCAATGAGTCCACTGAAGTCAAGGAGTGGGATGATGTCATGAAGGTAGAGATTGCTACTCTCAAGAAGAATGAAACCTGGGATCTTGTGCCCAAGGTTGATGGCATTACTCCAGTGACTTGCAAGTGGGTGTATAAGTTGATGAAGAAGGCTGATGGGAGCATTGATAGGTTCAAAGCTCGCCTGCTTGCTCGAGGATTCTCACAGCAGTATGGAGAATACTATGAGGAGACATTTAGTCCGGTTGCAACGATGACTTCAGTTAGAGTGGTGATCACCTTGGCTGCCTGCAAGGGATGGAGGATGTGGCAGCTTGATATGAGGAATGTTTTCCTTTACGGAGAGATTGACAAGGACATCTTCATGGATCAGCCACTTGGATTTGTTTCTAAAGTTCATCCGGACTATGTCTGCAAGCTAAGGAAGGCACTCTACGGGTTAAAGCAAGCTCCTAGAGCTTGGTATGAGAAGATAGCAGAGTATTTGCAATTCTGTGGTTATCTTGCTTCCAACTCGGATTCTAGTTTGTTCGTCAAGAAGAAGTGGGAGCTGCAAGTCTTGGTCCTGTTGTATGTGGATGATATGATCATCACAGGGAATTCAGAGGAGGAAGTAGTGAGGCTCAAGGCTGAGCTTGCTATACGCTTCGAGATGAAATACTTGGGAGAACTTCATCACTTTCTCGGTCTTGAAGTGGAGAGGAAGGAGTGTGGGATTCTCATTTGCCAGAAGGGATATGCGGATCGCATTGTAAGTCGATTTGGCATGGGAGAAGGGAACAGTTGCTCTACTCCACTGGAACATGGGCTGAAACTTCGACGAGATGAAGGAAGGATTCTTCCTGATCCCTTGGTGTTCAGGGCTCTTGTAGGGAGTTTGATCTACCTGACAATTATAAGGCCAGACATTGCTTATGTTGTTGGCCGAGTAAGTCGGTTTATGGGTGAACCAAGGAAGTCTCATCTGGTAGCGGCAAAAAACATTTTGAAGTATGTCAAGACAACTTCTGATATGAGACCGCTCTATAGTAGAGATGCGGACTTTGCTTTGCTTGGATACACGGACGCTGACTGTGGTGGTGACTCGGATGATCGGAGATCAACTTTGGGTTATGTTTTCACTTGTGGTTCAGCTTGTATTTCGTGGTGTAGCAAGAAGCATGATTCTGTGTCCGTGTCTACTATGGAAGCTGAGTATAAGGCTTCGGCCTTGGCTGCTCGGGAAGCTATCTAGTTGCCGAGGCTTGTAGAGGATGTTCATGAAGATGTGCAAGTGCCTACTTTACTGTGGGGTGACAATGAGAGTGCTCTCAAACTGGTAAACAATCCAGTGTGTCACTCAAGGACCAAGTATATTGATCGAGCACCACTTCATAAGGGAGAAGGTGTTGGAGGGATCTCTTCTGGTCGGGCATGTTCAGAGTGAAGATAATCTTGCTGACATCTTCACGAAGCCGCTGTCGAAGGGGCCATTTTAGCGGTTGCGAAGCTTGCTGGGCTTGATCACCACTTCTCACTTCAAGGGGGAGTGTTGAATTTTGTGAAGTGGAAGTGGGTGATGGGCAGGCAGGGCGGACTGTGCGGCCTGAGCGGTCTGAGTCCGCAGCCTAGGCGGGCTGCTGGTTACGACCTGGGTGCCTTGGCTTGGCTGTTCTTGGGAAGCGACTTGTACGGCCTGGTGTGCGGCTTGTTCGGTCTGTTGTGCGGCCTGGTTGGCCTATGGCCAAGGATGTTGGGCTTCTGGCGAAACGGACTGAGCGGACTCCTGTTTGCGGGCTGTAGGAAGTGCTTTGTTCAGTGGCCATGGTTGTGCAAGCTTGTGTTAACCGGCGGATTGGGTGTTCTATCCGCGGGAGGCTTGCGGACTGGCGAGTCCGCAGTGTCCGCTGTTGCGGACTTGCCTTGGAGTTTGGTTGTGGCCCTTGCCGAGCTCTGGTGGTACAGCAGGTGCTACCTGCTATGGAGGACTGTACAGACTGGTGTCGGAGTGTGGCAGTTGGCCGTTTGAGCAGCTGTGCGAGGATTGCTTGCGGACTCTACCTTACTCTGGAGGAGTGTTGGCGATCTGCTTTGGGTGTTGGCAGACTGAGCCTTGTCCGTTTAGCTCGCGCTAGGTCTTTTGGTGATTTACTAGACTTGGTCACACTTTGTGACAAGCCCAGTGTGTCCGCAGCATCCGCCAAGTCCACTGTTGACCGGGCCGACTGCCTTTGGTCGTGGACTTGTGGCGGATGGAGGCTCTGGTCTTGTGCTATGTGGACTACCTCGTTAGTGTGCGGACTGTCGCTGAAGGGGTTGTGGTTGTCCATGTTTGATGTTGTTTGCGGACTGTGCGGACTGTATCTTGTCCGCATAGTGTGGGCGGTCTGGTACAAGGTCGCCTAGTAGTGAACATCGGTGTCTTGATCCTGGCGGTTTTCTTGGAATCCGGCTAAGTCTTTGCGGACTCAGTGGATGGATGTTTTGCTAGTGCGCGGGCTGGGGTGGTGATTCTATTCAATAGAGTGGTGACCACACTCCTCATCTCGCCTATAAATAGAACCCCCCCCCCCCCCCCCGGCACATCTACAGTAACTGAGTGAACAGTAAGTTAGGCTTGGTCAAGTGTTGCGGTCTGTGGTTTTCTGTCCGCGCGGGTTGAGTAGAGCTGACGGTTTGATGTGTGCAGGTCGCGCGGCTAACTTAAAAGAGCCAAGAGTGTGGCATTGAAGTGTGCGGTCTCTGCGGTCTCAGCTGGTCGCTTCTGCGGCTTGTCAGTGGTTCTGTGCTTCAGCTTTTCCAAGTTCCAATTACCTGTCCGTCGGTCTCAAGCGGGTAGGCGGTCTGTTCTTCAATTCATCATCAGGCAGTGAATAACGGTGTGTCCGCGCGACCTCGCGGTCTCGGCGAACTCCGTGTGCTATTCGGCGTGTTGCAGCTTCAGCTCGGGCAGCTTCGGCAACCTAGGCGGACTAGGCGGTCTTGGCGGTCTCCAGTGCTGTCCGCCCGGCTTGTTTTGTGCTTTCTGTTTGTAGCTTGTGTACTAGCGAAATCATGTCTCGCTATGTATACCTTGCCTTGTAAAGAAGTGTGTATGAATATAAGACCTGCTTGTTCTTCCATTTGTGGTTGGTGTTAAGCTTGCTCTCTGGGCTTCCGCATGATCAAAGTGTTAACTGGGTAGTTCTGAGAATATTAATTTAGCTTTAGGCTATCCTGCTGACCACTTTGAGAAACTTTAACAACCCAAACAGTACACGGTCGTACCGACACGCCCGTGTCTAGAAGCCGTGTATGGGATATGGTCATGGGACACTCCTGTGTCCCAGGCCGTGTACCCCAAGACACACCCATGTCCACCAGCACACGAATCCATGGCTGATCCCGAGAACGACACGGTTGCAGACACGCCCTGCCGTATTTTCGTTGAGTGGAATTCGACGACCCCGAGGAAGATACGGCCACTGACACGCCCGTGTCGCTGGGCGTGTTCCCTCACGAGAACTTCTCGAGTACATTTCGTCGAGCACTAGAGAGACAGGCTGCTCAACCAGAGTAGTGCACGCCCTGGGACACGCCCGTGTCTCATGCCATGTCACCAAACCTGAACCCATATCTAGGTTTTGTGGTGTTACAATTCTCCCCTCATTTAAGAAATTTCACACCGAAATTTAGCCCAGCTAGACATCAACATAACCACGCTCAGACCTTAGCAAAATGATTCCGGTTAGAGCTCAGAGGCCGCAGCTTGTCTCGCTCCACGGTATCGCACAAAACAAACATAACATAAATAACATACATACATACAGCCACCATGTCTCCAGCCATGTATTCACATCTATCCAAACATCACGCATACTCCTTGATCGATCAACCACCTAGATAAAACAAGGTGTGCTCAAACATTTCAACGTCCAATACGACATACAACATCTAATATTGCTCACGCTTTCATCTTTACTTCTGCTCACCCACATCATCTTTCATAAGTTGTTTGATCGCCTCTTGGAGTTCCAACCTAAACATTTGATGTTGTACTTCACCGATTGAGCTTTGCGGCTCCTGCACTTCAAGATTATGCAGTCGAGGTTGCGTCCGAGATGCAGATGACTCGACGACTGCTTTACCCTTTTCTTCATAAGATGCACCTATCTTTTTCTCACTTCTTGGAGGGCCACTCCAACAATCACGGGCTATATGTCTCTGCTTCCCGCAGTGAAAACATGTGCGTGCCTCAACACGTCCTTGCCCATAGGTTGCCCCCGAAGAAACAATCGAAGGAGTTAGTTCAGCAGACCTGAACCTTTTCTTATCTCGTCTCCTAAACTCCGACTGCTCTGATTGTGGTGCTTTGAATTCCTGCTTTTCCACCGACAGGATCTTCTTATCATGCAGACATTTCAAATCCTTCTCCAACGCACGGGCTATATCCACTAATGCTTGGAAGCCTTGGTTCACCGAACTCGGGAGTGCCAACCTCAACACATCACGCAGTCCCTCATAAAATCGATTTATCTTTCGTGCTTCCTCAGCGAAGGTAGACCCCGCATAGCGCCCCAGTCGAGTAAACGCGTACAGGTAAGTATAAATATCATTCTCGCCCTGCACCAGACGTTGTAATTCATTCTCCATCGCAATCCGCTGTGACATAGGCAAATACTTGGCTAGGAATAATCGTGAGAACTCTTCTATCGATATCTCTTCCAATATTCGACCTGCCAAGTGATGCACTTCCAATTCGTCCCACCAAAGCCTCGCATCGCCTTCCAATAGAAAGGTGTCTAAAGTCACTTTCTGCGGCTCTGCAGTCCGGATTGCTGTCAGGATCTTCTTTACTCTTGCAAGCCAATCTTTCGCCTGCTTCGGGGAACCCGTCCCGCCAAACGCAGGTGGATGAAACTCCATAAATCGCTTCAATTGCTCGTCAGCGGCTTGCTCATCCACCACAGTTTCCACACGCTCCTGCCTTGCACCAGGCTGTACTAGCACCCCTGCAGGCCTTGATTGCCCTGTAGGCTGTGCTTGTAACACCACAAGCACCATCTCAGTCACCACACGTATGGTCTCCACCGAGGGAGGTGTAGGCGCTCTAACGGGTGTCGCACTCTCATCGGAATACTGGAGTTCAGACTGCCCAGGACCAATTATGTTCTCCCTCCCATAAATCTCAAACCTGGCTGTGATACCCTTTGTAATGCCTCCATTCGTCACATGGAATATAACGGTGGGTCCGGCCGGGGCCCCACGCAATATTTCACAGACAAATGGTGGAATTACACGTGGGTATCAAAATCACATTCTATTTGTGTCTTAACTCAGAGCATTCTAGCGCAGCATTTGCTGTTATATGCACTCATCCCAACAAATGTCCACTAAATATATAAACTCCACATTTATATATATATCATGAATGTATACAACACACACACGCTCACGGCCTTAAGGCCTTACAAGTTGCTCTTTACAAATATACAGTTTCATACATCGGCACGCAGGCCGGCCACACATAAAATCCAAGCATTCTTCGCACGGCCTTCGAGGGCCTTTAAGCAGTAAGGGCATCAATCTCTGCATTCAAATTCAGCCCGCTCAGCACCTGTAGTTGGACATCCATCCCAAGGATGGTAAACACAGCAACGGTCAGCATTAGCTGACCAATTATAACGACCCTACCCCTTACCCGGGGCAGTAGTTCCTTCCCTGTATGCATTTCCATCATAGTATCTACCAATCACAATGAGTGCTCTCAGGCACAACAATATCACAAACGCCGGTCTCCGCGAGACGCTCCGTGCACTCAGGGCACCTTAATGGTGTACCGGATATTCCAGTTGCCCACCACCGATCAGAGGTTTTTAACTTGTTGGCTATGGCCTTAGTCTACCAAAATGCATGCTGGGGACATCCTCGCCCATCCCACTCAGAGGTACTAACCTCACAGCAAACTTGAGTATTCCCACAGCAGATCGACCCACCCTAGTGGTGTAGCAAGCCAGGTTTACCTCGCGCTCCCCAGGCATTGCCACCAATCGACCTCTCAATCTACTTTAGATCCACCCACCCTTGTGGTGCAGCAAGCTGGGTTTACCTCGCGCTCCCCAGGCATTGCCACCAATCGACCTCTCAAATCAACTAGGGGCAGGTCAGCCTTTCCCGTGCTCAAACCGTCAGTAGCGCAGTACATGACGCTGGTCGGCTTTCCCTCATGATTAGCCGCAGCTTTCCACTCTCTTAGAGCAAATAGCGCCCACCGCGCTCACACTACAAGGAGCTTACTCAAAGCATCCCCGCTCAAAATTCATACAAAAGAGCTTACACTCACAATTCATACATATTCATACAACAATACACAGAGCCTTCTCCAGTTTACTAATAACCATCACAAATCCAAATAAATCGTCTAGATGGGCTTCACACAGCATGTCTATGTCATACTACACACTTCCGGCTCTAGATGCAGACCCAACTTGGAATCACTTCCGCTTTCCACCTTTTGGTGGAGGATTCCATGCATATGCATAAAGAAAGGACTTCGATTGTCCAAGAAGGAGATCGTTACCCTTGACGATCGCTTTGGTGCCATGAACTAGCCAGATGGAAACCACCGCCATTGCTTGGCCTCCACGAATCTGAACTCGGATCTTGATTCCGCACTTCGCAGCTCCTCCAGCAGCCGGCTTTATCCTCCCTTCTTCCTCCCTTGCTATCCTCTCTCTAGCCCTTAGAAAAAGAATAGCTAAGCATGAATGAAGAAGAATCCATCCATCCTCAGCCTTTTATGGAGCAGGGAAGGGCCTGGACCCTTGATCCAGTATAAGGGAAATGAACGGCCTTGATATGCCTAGAAAAAGGCTGAACACGGCCTGACACAGCCTGTGACACGCCCGTGTTACAGGCTGTGTCCCTTAAGCGGCACACAACCGACTCAAACCCAAACAGTACACTGTCGTGTGACATGCCCGTGTCACATCCTACATGCCCGTGTCATGGCCGACACGCCCGTGTCTAGAAGCCGTATATGAGATACGACCATGGGACACGGCCATGTCCTAGGCCGTGTACCCAAAGACACACTCGTGTCCACCAGCACACGCATCCATGGCTGATCCCGAGAACGACACAGATATAGACACGCCCTGCCGCGTTTTCGTCGAGTGGAGTTCGACGACCCAGAGGAGGACACGCCCACAGACACGCCCGTGTCGATGGGCGTGTTCCCTCACGAGAACTTCTCAAGTACATTTCGTCGAGCACTCGAGAGGCAGGCTGCGCAACCCGAGCAGGACACGCCCTAGGACACGCCCGTGTCCCATGCCGTGTCACCCAACCTGAACCCATATCTGGGTTTTGGGGTGTTACAATCCTCCCCTCCTTCAAGAAATTTCATACCGAAATTTAGCCCAGCTAGACATCAACATAACCACGCTCATACCTTAGCAAAACGATCCGGGTTAGAGCTCAGAGGCCGCAGCTTGTCTCGCTCCACAGTATCGCACAAAACAAACATAACATACATAACATACATACATACAGCCACCATGTCTCCAGCCATGTGTTCACATATATCCAAACATCACACAAACACCATGATCGATCAACCACCTAGATAAAACAAGGTGTGCTCAAACATTTTAACGTCCAATACGACATATAACATCTAATATAGCGCACACTTTCATCTTTACTTCTGCTCACCCATATCATCTTTCATAAGTCGTTTGATCGCTTCTTGGAGTTCCAACCTAAACACTCGAGGCTGTACTTCACTGATTGAGCTTTGCGGCTCCTGCACTTCAAGATTATGCATTCGAGGTTGCGTCCGAGCTGCAGATGACTAGGTCACTGCTTTACCCTTTTCTTCATAAGACATACCTATCTTTTTCTCACTCCTTCGAGGGCCACTCCAACAATCACGGGTTATATGTCCCTGCTTCTTGCAGTGAAAACATGTGCGTGTCTCTGTTGGGTATTGTGTCCACAATTACCTGGATTTGAGGAAGCCGCCTGTCAAGCTAAGATGAATTCACAATGTATTTGATGAAACCTCTTAAGTTGTGCTTGCAGTTATTCAACGCTAAGTGCACACCAATGTCAGGGTGCAGTAGGTCAATATATACACGGGTCTGCACAACGTAATCCCTCGTTGAGCAGATCAATGTGTTGGCCTACGTGTACTTTCTCTATTGGAGTGCACTTACTTTCAAGTATAGGGCTGTAACTATGCAAGAGCAGACAAGGAGCAAGGATGGGTCAAGGAGCAGCTCTTGGGTGGATAGACGAAAAATCGTCTAAGTATAAATCGACGAGAATCACCAAGTGATTCTCGCCGAATCGTCGAGAATCATTAGTGATTCTCGCCGACTCTATCCGGCTACCTCAAAGCGGTGCCAAGTAAGATTCGGCGAGAATCACTAGTGATTCTCGCCGAACCCATTGTTGAGCAGTTCATGGCCAAATAATATTCGTCGAGAATCAACAAGTGATTCGGTGAGAATCATCAAGTGATTCGGCGAGAATCACTAGTGATTCTCGACGAATCGTCGAGAATCACTAACTGATTCTCGCCGATTCGTCGAGAATCACCTTCGATTCTCGCCGATTTTGACTTGGCAATTTTTCTGGAACCCCCTGAACCGGATTCTGCCGCTGGCACTGTGTTGAACCGGAACTAGGGTTTCTTCTTGTGGGACCCACAACGGTCATCTTGAAGTTGTCTACAGTATAAATACAGGCATATTTTTGAACAGTAATGACACGGAGAAAAAATACGAAACACGGGCCGCGACGTAACCTAGATCGCGAGTACCGCTCCGCCGCCGCCGTCGCCGCTTGAGAGAGTTGATCGCCGGTCTTGATCGAGGTTTCTTCCAGATCTCCCGGCAATAGAAGCTTAGTCAAGCTTAGCGTCTCACGTGTCTAACCGGAGATCTCTTGTCTCTTGATTTGTTGATCGGGAAAACCTTCCCCGTCCGAATCGATCGAGACGAATGATCCTAGTGTGACCGTTGGAAGACCTAGCTAGCTTTGCTACGAAGTTTGGATCTCCAAAGTACAGCAGCCGCACATCGTTGTCGCCGCCGATCCCATGAACCAAGCCGCCGCCCATCTTGCCGCCGTCGGTTCTGGGGAGATTCTCTCCAAGAGAGATCTAGGGTTGTGGACTCTTCATGGACTTCAAAAACACATCGTCAACGAAGAGGGGCACCTTAGTCTCCAAACGTAGTTTGTATCTCTTGTACATTCTAGTTTTACTTTTGTTGTAAAGGAACGTTGGTTCGTAGTTGTAAGGGTTGGGTGCAACCCGGGTTGTGGGAGTGTTGACTCCTACGTGTGGAAGGGTTCCTTCCGATAGTGCAAGGATTGGATTTCAATCCTGTTGGTGAAGAGACCGAGTCGTCCCTTGTTGGGAGATAGGTCGAAGGGGGAAAGTGGATGTACCCAAATCGGGGAACCACTATAAATTGCTTGTGTATCTTCTGTGCTGTGGTGTTTTATTTTCTTGTTCAGGTACTATTTTAAATTCCGCAAAAACGTTGCACGTCACCTATTCCCCCCCCCCCCCCATAGGTGAAGATAGTTGACACTAGGTGGACTTTCAAGTGGTATCAGAGCCAGGTTGCTCATCAAAAAGGTTTACACCTTGAGTAGAATCCTGCCACCAGTGTCAGAAGCATGGAGCTGGATCATGAGATATCGCCACTAAGACTCCCCACATGCACAAATGAGTTTTATCCCGTCTAGAGGATGAGAGTGTCGTATCACTTAGATGCTATCGATCCTCGAGCATCTTTCATCCTGGAAGAGGGTCCTTTTATTCCTATGAAGACCTCCGACTCTGGAAAGATCCAAGTGCCCAAGTGCATTGCTGAGATGTCGGAGACGGAACTTTCATTATTTAATTTGGACAAGAGGATTCGTCAAATTATCATGGATATCTGGTCTGGAGCTTCTCGCTCTATATTGGAAAAATGTGGGTCGGCTAAATCTATATGGGTGATGATCTCAGAGCTGATGGGGGGGTCAGAGAAAGCTGGAATCTGCTGTCAACCAGAGGATGAAGCCTATGTGGGGGTCCTCGCCTCTGAAGATGAAGGCAAGGATCTATCGGACAGCATCAGAGCTCCAGTGTCCGTGTCAGAGATTGAAGAGGCCAGTGAGGAAAGCAGCTCTGATTAGGATGACACAACGGTCACTGGCTCTAATGACAATAACACTGAAGAGCAGGTAACTTCTTCATTCTGCCCCGTCTCTCTTGAAGTTTCTGAAGACGTAAACTGCTTTCCTTCAGAAAATTTTGATTCTCTGAAGAGAGCCCTTCAGAAGAGCAACCTACTTGTTGAAGAACAAGCTCAGGAGATTGCTCTGCTGAAGATCTTGTTGGTTCTCCAATTGGCATCCAACAAGGTCAAGGACTCTAAAATCTCTGATCTAGAGAGTAGTCTAGAGAATGAGAAAAGGATAGTATCGAACTTTTCCAAGGTTGATGTTATAAAGAGAAAGCAAGAAAATGGGTGGATCTCCCGGATTATCAATTCGTGGAGAAATGGGGAAACGGTATTCCGACCCCCCACTCCAAGCAGGAAGGCAACTCATCATGCCTTCAGGTATGACCACAGGAATAATCGTGGTCACTGCAAGGGTGATCTGTCCTCATGTGGAGACACCCGTAGTGCAAGGGCCGTCGTGGCCACCCATGAGAGAATACCTAAGGCTCATTTTGAGCCCTTTGTATTCACTGCCACTGCCTCAACTCGGTGTGAATCTGCATGTACCAGCTCTCAGAACACTTCTCACCACCCGAGGACACAGGACAGGGAGGTTAGAAGTCATGGTGTAAGTTTTCAGGGGGCCTCAGGAAGGGGGATGCCTGAAAGGAAGGCACCACCTCCCCGGCCTCATGACGCTCGCAACATGCATTCCTTCCACCCTTCCACGTGTTACGGTGGAAGAGGAAATTTTGTGAGGAGATCATGCCCTATCCCGTTTAGACCTAGGACCGTGACTACCTCAGTCACTAGATCAGGTCAGAAACGGCGATACAACATTCACCCGTGTTGGTGCTGTGGCAAAGTGGGACACTTTGCCATAGACTGTTGGCACAACCCCTCTGTGTCAAGGGCAAGGGCGTCTCCACATTTTCTGGGCAGAGGTAGTCTTCCTGACAGGTTTTCTGAAGGAAGGCAGTCGAGTGCTTATGCTAACAGGAACCTAGGACCCAATATGTATTGGGTTCCTAAGGTAAAGTAACTCTTTCTTGCAGGGTAGTCTAGGTTCCCGTAAATATGATGGGAACTAGACAGTAGATGGCTCAAGACTAAATTGGAACAAGCGTCTGGAATAACAGATGTGATATCTACATGGGCATACTCACATTGAGCTCCTAATATGTTTTACCTGAGGGACTAAATGATAACTCTCATAATCCCAGGTACCTTTGATCAGTTCCAGGACTTGAGTCATATTGTATCCACATTTACATATATATATATATATATATATATATATATATATATATATATATATATATATATATATATATATATATATATATATATATTTATACTTATACTTGCACTTATATGTGTGTACATCTAAGGATATGTTAACACGGTGAACATAAACCATAGATACAACAATGAAGACTTATCAGAAATTCCACTGGTAGATTCGAGAACTAACATCTACAGGCGTAAATTAGTTCACTGAAAACTAACGAAGATACGTCCTTGGAAATCTCGACAACGAAAATACGTCATTGGAAACCTTGCCATCAATAAATGTATGGAAAAGCCGGTTCAAGCCCTAATAGCTTGGCTTTAAGGAGTATTTATATATTTAGAAGATTTTCAAATCGACTTAGACAAACTCGAAACCCGCGTAACCCGAAGCCTTCCGCCGAACACACGGAAACTGTTAGAATCCCCTTAACTCGTCAATCCTTCATACATGGGCATACTCACGATCCTTTATATATTTAGAATTCCCGCCGACCCTTCACATTCCGTAGGAATCCCGCCGAAGGACCTTCTCCGCAGGAAACTCGCCGAATCCCGCAAGAAATCCCGCAAGATTCTCGCCGATTCACCGAAGGTTTCCCGCAAGCGTCTCACCGAAGGTCTTCCGCCGATTCTTCCCCTTCTGTCGACATCCCGCAAGATTCACCGATCGCAACTCGCGAAGAACTCTGTCAATCTCAGCGTGCAAAAATCCCGTCGATCTCGTCGATCCCGTCGCATGCACCTACCAGGTGTCCTTCGTCTTCATCGATCTAACTCACTGTCTATGCCTTTAGGTAACCACATCCTCACCCTTACTTGGACTTGATCACTAGTGTCGCTTCCTTTTTGCCTTTTGATTAAGCGTAGAGTAGGGATTCTCTCCCTAGATCTGCAATGGCTCCAAGGACTACCGCTGGACTGATCACTGGATGTGAGCTAGTTCGCACAGGGTTCTCTCATGCCTCGGATGAATTCAGGAACATCATCCTTATGCTAGAGGAGGCTGGAGTCTCATTCGTACTAGAGCATCCCTGTAAAATCCTGGACAAGGAGGTGCTGGAGTTCTTTGCAACCGCAAAACTCCAGAATGACGACTCTCTTATCAAAAGCAAGGTTGCCGGGGCAAAGATCAAGATGTCTGCCAGCAAGCTGACCCACTTCCTGCAGCTCTCTAGCTCGGAGCACGAGGATTATCTTGAGGAAGAAGACAAAACCAGGACTCTATTATTCTGTGTTCTCGCTCGAGGAACTCGGTCGATAAAGCAAAAGGATATGAATGAAGAAGGGAAACTTCTGTCAGACATAGTTGGGAAGGTACTCATATGCAAACCGGGTTCTCATGACCACATCTCTGCGGATATGTTCAAGATCCTGGTGGCAATTGTCTGCAGAAAAGGATTCAACTGGGGGGCATTTCTCTTTGAGAAGATAAAGGACACCCTGAGATCTCCTAGCTTTGGCCGAATCATCAGTCTGTATCTCAATCAGTTGAATGGAGATAAGTATGACATGAGTAAAGGTGTTCCTCTCCATTACTTAAAGAAAATGGACTCGAGTGTTTTTGACAGATGGGAGAGGGGAATTGGGCAGGCTGCCATGGTAGAACATCAGGACGCATCTCCAGCCGAGGACGGCATTGTGGCTGATTCCGTAGTAATCCCCAGTGAAATTCCTGACGCTTTGACTGCAAGAATTGAGGGGGAGCCTCTACCCACTGATGCTCATATCGTATCTGACATCTCCCAGATAGCCAGAGATGCAGTGGCAGCTATACAAGAAGCAAGTGAAACTGTGCTGGAGAATGAGGAGTCTCTGAACCTGAACGATCAAGGAGCCGAAGCTAATGTAGAGGAGACTGCTGACGACGATGATGCTGATGCGCTTGATCTCATGGATGATGAAGGTGAAGAAGAAGGCAATGAGGGACAGGAAGCATTGGAGACTCAGGATATCATTGAACCTCCATCTGACAAGCACGCACCTGAGATCGTTCCTGAGAACATTGGTGCACGAGTGGAGGGGGAGTCCGAGAAATCTACAGATGCTGCAAGTATTCCTCTATTCGAGACTGTGCTCGTGTCCAGCTCTACAGGTGCATCTGCTGAAGAGCACGGCCAAGAAGTGCCTCAGAATCTTCCACTGCGACATGACATAGCCACTCCCACCGTGAATGTCATTCAGGGTATAGTGGATGAGCTTAAGGCATCTTTTGAGAAAGCTCAAAATAAAATGTTGAAAAGGATTAAGAAATCTGAAAATCTCATGCTCAAGAACATGGTGGAGATCAATCATAAACTTGACGTGATGGAAAAGAAATTTGAAGATAAGTATATAGTGCCCGGCCAAGCTGTCACTCTTCTTATGGCCGGATTGAAAAAGAACACCAATACTCTCGCCGTAGTAAATCAGAATGCTCATGTCGTAGCAAACAACATTCAAAAGTTTGATGGCAATATGGTAACTCTCAACACCAATCAATAAGCCTTGGTCACTGAATTCTCCAGGACTACAAAGCATATTGATGACTCACTGCACTCCTATGCAAACTCCATCGCAGTCGAAGCCAAAAAGGGGGAGAAAGAATATATAGCTAAGATGGCTGAGATTCGGGAAGTCATGATCAACAACTTTGAACAGTCAAACAAATATGTCTATGACAGTTGCTGGTGGATGCTCCAACAGGCGTTAGGCATCGATTTTCCTGAAAATCCTGCGGGTATTCATGCTCCTGAGACTACTACGGCTGCTGAGGGAGTAAGTGCTGCAGAAGTTCCCTTAAGTGATTCTGATGCTAGGGCTATTTCCAAAGCAAAATGTATGGCCATGTTTGACCAAGAGGCCCTAGCAAAAGCCAGGGTCAAGAGAAAATCTCAAGAAGGGACATCAAAGGAAACACAAGCTGAAAAGAGAATCAGACTGAAGGAGGAGGAAGTAAGAAACGAAAAGTGGAGCCCAGTATCCAAGAGTATCATATTGGACACATTCTGGCTACAGGAAAAAGGGGAAATCAATCGAAACGATGTATACAGCCAGTATGAGTGGGAGATGCACAAGACGTATGAAACGAAACAAAACATCTTCTTCAGGACCAATACTGCGGCAGATAAAGCTCCTCCTCCCAGATATTATCCGAAGCCCAAAGAGTATATGGAGAGGCAAAGAAAGAAGTATTTGGCTCAAAAACTCAAGGATGACTTAGCCAAAGAAAAATAGTCAAAAAATTATAGCTTGTCATTCTCTCTTAAGAACATTTAACGTTTATTGTTATTATATGAACAATCTTGAGATATATATATATATATATATATATATATATATATATATATATATATATATATATATATATATATATATATATATGTATTTGAATTTATGAATGACTCAAGTCTTGATTTGTTTGTCTATATTCTCTTGTGATGCATATTTAAATTCTGAATGTTGTTTATATTATCTGGTTGGTGTTATTCATCTTAGCTAGTAGGGTTTTGGCTTCGTCAAATAGGGGGATATTGTTGGGTATTGTGTCCACAATTACCTGGATTTGAGGAAGCCACCTGTCAAGCTAAGATGAATTCACAATGTATTTGATGAAACCTCTTAAGTTGTGCTTGCAGTTATTCCACGCTAAGTGCACACCAATATCAGGGTGCAGTAGGTCAATATATACACGGGTCTGCACAACGTAATCCCTCGTTGAGCAGATCAATGTGTTGGCCTACGTGTACTCTCTCTATTGGAATGCACTTACTTTCAAGTACAGGGCTGTAACTATGCAAGAGCAGACAAGGAGCAAGGATGGGTCAAGGAGCAGCTCTTGTGTGGATAGACGAAAAATCGTCTAAGTATAAATCGACGAGAATCACCAAGTGATTCTCGCCGAATCGTCGAGAATCATTAGTGATTCTCGCCGACTCTATCCGGCTACCTCAAAGCGGTGCCAAGTAAGATTCGGCGAGAATCACTAGTGATTCTCGCCGAACCCATTGTTGAGCAGTTCATGGCCAAGTAATATTCGTCGAGAATCAACAAGTGATTCGGCGAGAATCATCAAGTGATTCGGCGAGAATCACTAACTGATTCTCGCCGATTCGTCGAAAATCACCTTCGATTCTCGCCGATTTTGACTTGGCAATTTTTCTGGAACCCCCTGAACCGGATTCTGCCGCTGGCACTGTGTTGAACTGGAACTAGGGTTTCTACTTGGGGGACCCACAACGGTCATCTTGAAGTTGTCTACAGTATAAATACAGGCATATTTTTGAACAGTAATGACACGGAGAAAAAAGACGAAAAACGGGCCGCGACGTAACCTAGATCGCGAGTACCGCTCCGCCGCCGCCGTCGCCGCTTGAGAGAGTTGATCGTCGGTCTTGATCGAGGTTTCTTCCAGATCTCCCGGCGATAGAAGCTTAGCCAAGCTTAGCGTCTCACGTGTCTAACCGGAGATCTCTTGTCTCTTGATTTGTTGATCGGGAAAAGCTTCCCCATCCGAATCGATCGAGACGACTGATCCTAGTGTGACCGTTGGAAGACCTAGCTAGCTTTGCTACGAAGTTTGGATCTCCAAAGTACAGCAGCCGCACATCGTTGTCGCCGCCGATCCCGTGAACCAAGCCGCAGCCCATCTTGCCGCTGTCGGTTCCGGGGAGATTCTCTCCAAGAGAGATCTAGGGTTGTGGACTCTTTGTGGACTTCAAAAACACGTCGTCAACGAAGAGGGACACCTTAGTCTCCAAACGTAGTTTGTATCTCTTGTACATTCTAGTTTTACTTTTGTTGTAAAGGAACGTTGGTTCCTAGTTGTAAGGGTTGGGTGCAACCCGGGTTGTGGGAGTGTTGACTCCTACGTGTGGAAGGGTTCCTTCCGATAGTGCAAGGATTGGATTTCAATCCTGTTGGTGAAGAGACCGAGTCGTCCCTTGTTGGGAGATAGGTCGAAGGGGGAAGTGGATGTACCCAAATCGGGGAACCACTATAAATTGCTTGTGTATCTTCTGTGCTGTGGTGTTTTGTTTTCTTGTGCAGGTACTATTTTAAATTCCGCAAAAATGATGCATGTCACCTATTCCCCCCCCCCCCATAGGTGAAGATAGTTGACACTAGGTGGACTTTCAGTCTCAACACGTCTTTGCCCATAGGTTGCCCCTGAAGAAATAATCGAAGGAGTTGGTTCAGCAGGACTGAACCTTTTCTTATCTCGTCTCCTAAACTCTGACTACTCCGATTGTGGTACTTTGAATTCCGGCTTTTCCACCGCCTGGCTCTTCTTATCATGCACCCATTTCAAATCCTTCTCCAACGCACGGGTTGTATCCACTAACGCTTGGAAGCCTTGGTTCACTGAACTCGGGAGTGCCAACATCAACTCATCACGTAGTCCCACATAAAATCGATTTGTCTTTCGTGCTTCCTCAGCGAAGGTAGACCCCACATAGCACCCCAGTCGAGTAAACACATGCAAGTAAGTATAAATATCACTCTCGCCCTGAACCAGACGTTGGAATTCATTCTCCATCGCAATCCGCTGTAACATGGGCAAATACTTGTCTAGGAATAATCGTGAGAACTCTTCGATCGATATCTCTTCCAATCCTCGGCCTGCCAAGTGATGCACTTCCACTTCGTCCCACCAAAGCCTCGCATCGAATTCCAATAGAAAGGTGGATAAATTCACTTCCTGCCCCTCCACAGTCCGGATTGCTGTCAGGATCCTCTTTACTCTTGCAAGCCAATCTTCCGCCTGCGTTGGGGAACCCGTCCCGCCAAACGTATGTGGATGAAACTCCATAAATCGCTTCAATTGCTCGTCAGCAGCTTACTCATCCACCACAGTTTCAATATGCTCTTGCCTTGCACCAGGCTGTACTAGCACCCCTGCAGGCCTTACCTGCCCACTAGGCTGTGCTTGTAACACCGCAAGCACCATCTCAGTCACCACACGTATGGTCTCCGCCGAGGGGGGGTGTAGGCGCTTCAATGGGTGTCGCACTCTCATCGGAATGCTGGAGTTCACACTGCCCAACACCAATTATGTTCTCCCTCCCATAAATCTCAAACCTAGCTCTGATACCACTATGTAACGCCTCCATTCGTCACATGGAATATAACGGTGGGTCCGGCCGGGGCCCCACGCCATATTTCACAGACAAATGGTAGAATTACGTGTGGGTATCAAAATCATATTCTATTCGTGTCTTAACTCAGAGCATTCTAGCGAAGCAATTGCAGTTATATGCACTCATCGCAGTGAATGTCCACTAAATATATATACTCCACATTTATATATATATCAGGAATGTATACAACACACACATGCTCACGGACTTAAGGCCTTACAAGTTGCTCTTTACAAATATACAGTTTCATACATCAGCACGCAGGCCGGCCACATATGAAATCCAAACATTCTTCGCACGGCCTTCGAGGGCCTTTAAGCAGCAAGGGCATCAATCTCCGCATTCCAATTCAGCCCGCTCAGCACCTGCAGTTGGACATCCATCCCAAGTATGGTAAACACAGCAATGGTCAGCATTAGCTGACCAATTATAACGACCCTACCCCTTACCCGAGGTAGTGGTTCCTTCCATGTATGCATTGCCATCATAGTATCTACCAATCACAAAGAGTGCTCTCAGGCACAACAATATCACAAATGCCGGTCTCCGCCAGACACTCCATGCACTCAGTGCACCTTAATGGTGTACTGGATATACCAGTTGCCCACCACCGATCAGAAGTTTTTAACTTGTTGGTTATGGGCCTTAGTTTACCAATACGCATGCTGTGGACATCCTCGCCCATCCCACTCAGAGGTACTAACCTCACAGTAAACTTGAGCATTCCCATAGCAGATCGACCCACCCTAGTGGTATAGCAAGCCGGGTTTATCTCGCGCTCCCCAGGCATTGCCACCAATCGACCTCCCAACCTACTTTAGATCGACCCACCCTTGTGGTGCAGCATGTCGGGTTTACCTCACGCTCCCCAGGCATTGCCACCAATTGACCTCTCAAAACAACCAGGGGCAGGTCAGCCTTTCCCGTGCTCAAACCGTCAGTAGCGCAATACATGATGCAGGTCGGATTTCCCTCCTGATTAGCAGAAGTTTTCCGATCTCTCAGAGCAAATAGCACCCATCGCGCTCACACCACAAGGAGCTTACTCAAAGCATCCCTGCTCAACATTCATACAAAAGAGCTTACACTCACAATTCATACATATTCATACAACAATACATGGAGTCTTCTCCGGTTTACTCATAACCATCACCAATCCAGACGAATCGTCCAGATGAGCTTAACACAGCATGCCTATGTCGTACTACACACTTTCGGCTCTAGATGGAGACCCAAGTTGGAATCACTTCTGCTTTCCACCTCTTGGTGGAGTTTTCCATGCATATGCATAAAGAAAGGACTTCGATTGTCCAAGAAGGAGATCGTTACCCTTGACGATCTCTTTGGCACCATGAACTAGCCGGATGGAAATCACCGCCACGGCTTGGCCTCCACGAATCTGAACTCGGATCTTGATTCCGCACTTCGCAGCTCCTCCACCAGTCGGCTTTCTCCTCCCTTCTTCCTCCCTTGCTCTCCTCTCTCTAGCCCTTAGAAAGAGAATGGCTAAGCATGAATGAAGAAGAATCCATCCATCCTCAGCCTTTTAATGAGCAGGGAAGGATCTGGACCCTTGGTCCATGATAAGGGAAATGAATAGCCTTGATTTGCCCAGAAAATGGCTGAACACAGCCTGACACGCCCTGTGACACGCCCATGTCATAGGTCGTGTCCCTTAAGCAGCACACAACCGACTCAAACCCAAATTGTACACGGTCGTGTGACACGCCCATGTCACATCCTACACGCTTGTGTCATGGCCGACACGCCCGTATCTAGAAGCCGTATACGGGACACGGCAATGGGACACGCTCGTGTCCCAGGCCGTGTACCCCAAGACACATCCATGTCCACCAGCACACGGATCCATGGCTGATCTCGAGAAAGATACGGCTGTAGACACTCCCTGCCGCATTTTCGTCAAGTGGAGTTCGACGACCCCGAGGAGGACACACCCACTGACACGCCCGTGTCGCTCGGCATATTCCCTCACGAGAACTTCTCGAGTACACTTTGTCAAGCACTCGAGAGGCAGGCTGCTCAACCCGATCAAAACACGTCGTGGGATACGCCCGTGCCTCAGGCCGTATCACCCAACCTGAACCCATATCTGGGTTTTGGGTTGTTACACCCGACACGTCTAAAGTAATAGAGAGAACATTAAGTTGAGCACAGATCAATTGTTGTGGGCTCGGTTTTCCAGGTCGTGAAGGTTGAGATTTAACTGGTTGTTGTTTGCAGGTTGTGCGGCTAGCACTGTGAAGCCGGGCGTTTGCTTCTGTTCAAGGTCAAGAAGCAGTGAAGCTTGCGGTTTACAATCAGCAGTTGCAGCAGGTCGCAGGTGGCGGTCAACCAGTTTATCTCCTTCAATTGGTCTAAGTTCAATAACCAGGTCTCCTGTCTAGGCGGAATTGGCTGTCTGTTCTTCAGTTCGGCGGCAGCTTGCAGCAATCAGCGAATAATGGTGTGTTTGTGTGACCTCACGGTCTCGGCGAACTCCGTGTTTTATTCGTCATCTAGTAATAGTTCGAGCGGTCTCGGCGGTCTCTGACTATGTCCGCTCGGATTGGTATTTGTAATCTTTTTGTTTTCCATTGTGTACTGGCAAATCATGTCTCGCCACGTATACCTCGCCCTGTAAAGAAGATAATAAAATTTGATCTGCTTGTTCCTTTTGGTTGCTTCTAGTGTTTGAGCTTGCTTTCCCAGTTTTCGCTTGATCAAGGTGTTATCTTGATAGCTCTGAAAATATTAATTTGGCGTCAGACTATCTCGTCGATCATCTTGAGTGAAAATTTAACACCGCATAGCTATTTCCGAAACGTAGGTAGGCATACACACGCGTACAAGAAACCTGACACCCACTTCAAAATCCGGTGAGACCGACTCTAGCGAGATTTCAATCGGCGAGACCTCCTTCTCGCTCTACGAGATCGTTCCGGCAGGACCGACCGTACGAGTACTTCCCGGGCGAGAGGCCTACCGGCAAGATGGAACCCCCTCGCTCGGCGAGGGCACCTAGGCGAGCTGCTCGCAACCTCTCCTGTGAGCTGCTTCAGGTAGGCAACAAACACACGCGGAATCAAAAACCCAAAATGAACAAATACCAGGCGCTGCAGCGCTCCACTCAGGAAGGGGAATAAACTTCACTATCTTATCAACTTTGAAAGAACTACAATCAAGCCTTTATATAGGCAACTACAACAAATATAAAACTGACACTTGGCACCCTCATTAAATGCCACCTAAAACTTTCATCTCTCTCCTCTGCCATAAAACAAAAAATATATAAATAGAATTCTGTTGAGTCGATCAACCCATAAATATCACCAACAAACTCCCCCTCAAACTTGGCAGCATATGCCTAGTTTTCCTTTGAGCTTTAGGAACGTTGTCACCTTCAAAGCCTCTGCGAAGATATCTACGATCTGCTCTCCGATGGGCCAATATACAACCTCAACAGTCTTCTGCTCCACCTACTCACGAAGGAAGTGGTACCTTGTCTCAATATGCTTGCTGCGCCCATACAACATCGGATTCATCGCAAGCTGTATAGCAGACATGCTGCCAACGTACATAGTCATAGGATCCTCCTGTTGATGATGTTACTCCTGCAAGATGTTTCTCAACCAAATTTCCTGACATATACAGGCCGCCGCTGCCTTGTACTTAGCTTCACACGAAGATAAGGTAATCGTTGCCTGCTTCATCTAGTTCCATGAGAACACACCTGTTCCCACATGGAAAGCATACCCGGAGGTGCTCTTCTGATCATTCACATCGCCACCATAGTCGCTGTCCAAGTATCCAACCAACTTCAGCTCATCTCCTGTAGAGTACTTCAGGCCATGACCTCTCGTCCCATTCACATATCTCAGGATCTTCTTTGCCGCTGGAAAATGGTCCTGCTTCAGCTCCTCCATGTACCTGCTTACCACTCCAACAGCGTACAAGATATCAGGCCTGGTGAGAGTCAGATAGCGTAGAATTCCGACCAAGCTCTTGAATAATGTGGAGTCTACTGCTCCCTCCTTTGAGTCCTTTCTCAACTTCAATCCTGGATCAGCGGGAGTAGAAATAGCCTTGCTATCCTCCATCCTGAACTTCTTAAAGATCTCCTCAGCATACTTCTTCTATGAGATGAAGATACCATCTTCACTCTGCTATATCTCCACACCTAGGAAGTAGTTGAGCTCTCCCAGGTCGGTCATCTCAAATTTCTTCTTCTTTGTTCTCTTGAATTCCTCGAACATGGTAGGATTGTTGCCTGTGAATATCATATTGTCTACGTATAGACATATGATCATCATATCACCATTGTTCTCTACCTTCGTGTAGAGAGCATACTCGTAAGGACACTTCATATAGCCATGCTTCTGGAGGTATGCATCTATCCTTCCATTCCAAGTGCGAGCTCCTTGCTTCAGCCCATATAGTGCTTTGTCCAATTTACACACCTTCCTCTCTTGGCCTTTCACCACATATCCAGGAGGCTACTCGATGTACACATCTTCATCCAAGAAGCTATTCAGATAAGCAGACACAACAGCCATCTGCAAGATCTTCCATCCATAGTGAGCTGTCAGTGCGATGATCAACCTAATGGTGTCAATATGTACCACTGGTGCAAAAACTTCATCATAGTCCACTCCTTGGACTTGCCTGTAGCCTTTCAGGACTAGTCTCGACTTGTGCTTCTCCATATCTCCATTCTTGTTCCTCTTCACTTTATAGACCAACTTCACCACGAAGGGTTTGTGGCCAGCTGGTGGATCGACCAGCTTCCAGGTATCATTCCTTTTGATGGATGCTATCTCCTCATCCATCGCCTTCCTCCACGCCTTTTCTTGGGCGGCTTCATCATACCAGTGCGGCTCGCAATCTGCTAAGAGACAATATAAAGAAAATTGTTAATGTTTGGTGTCGTCTCCTCGTAGATCTCCTCCAACCTCCTCATCCTAGTTTGAGGACGATAAGCTTTGCCCGTGCTAGTGCTAGATTTACTAGAACTGCCTCCACTTGTGCTTGCTCCACTAGAGTAGGGAGTATGAGCTCCCCCTGACTCTCCACTAGGTGGTGAAGGTGGCTCAGCTCCACCAAGCTCAGCTTCTGCTTCGTGACCACCTTCCTCTTCATCATCATTCAGGAACATTCCTTTAATGCTCCTCACCTTCTCATCCCAGCTCCAGCAGTTATCCTCCTCAAACACAACATCCCTTAAGATTATTGCCTCCTCTGTCACGGGATTGTACAACTTGTAAGTCTTGCTCATCGGAGCGTAGATAACAAAGCTGCACTTCTCACTCTTGTCATCAAGTTTCTTCCACCTATGCTCTGGGACATGGGCATAATCCACACACCCAAAAACCCTCAAGTATTTAACACTCGGCTTCCATCCACTCCAAGCTTCAAATGGAGTCATGAACTTCAAGCTCTTCGTTGGGCACCTATTAAGCAAGTACACAACACACTGCACTACTTCCGCCCATAACATTTTTGGCAATCCCTTGCCCTTCACCATACTTCTCGCCATATTCATGATCGTCAGATTCTTCCTCTTCGCGACTCCATTCTGCTGGGGTGAATATGCTGCCGTCAACTGATGAGATATCCCACACTCTATACAGAATTCATCAAATAGCCTAGAGGTGTACTCCCCACCCCTATTTGTCCTCAGCACCTTTAGTGGTTGTCCAATCTCCTTCTCTGCCATCACCTTGAACTCCTTGAACCTGTCAAGGACCTCATATTTCTCCTTCAAAAAATACACCCAACACTTACGACTGTAGTCATCTTTGAAGGTGATATAGTACTTGCTTCCGCCAATCGAGGTAGTCTCAAACGGACCAGCGATCTCCGAGTGAACTAGTTCAAGCTGTCTCTTTGCTCTTCGGGACATGCCACCTTCGAACATTTGCCACTTCTGCTTCCCCTTCGTGCATGCCTCACAGATCTTCTGTGGAGGTGAGATCATGGGCAGACCTTCCACCATGCTGGAATGAGATAAGAGCTTCAAACCAGTGAAACCCAAATGACACATCCTGTGATGCCACAACCACGCTCATTCTTCTTCTTCAGTTCTCGCAAGGCACACCATATCTTTGTCATCCATATTTAACGTAAAGAGACGATTCGTCGTCATCTTCACCTTCACTAACTCTCTTCCTTGATTATCCTTCATGACCAATGAACCATCCTTCAACTGAATACAGTAGTCTTTCTCCACCAGCTGCCTAAGGCTTAAGTTGATACTCTTCAAGCCTAGCACATAGAACACATCGTTGAGATGCACCTTCTTGCCATTTAGGGTGACCACTATCACCCCTCTGCCTTCCACCGAGGTCTTCGAAGCGTATCCAAAATTGACCTCACCACCGTTTGGTTCAAGGTTAGTGAACAACTCTTTCTCCCCACATATGTGGTTACTTGCTCCCGTGTACAAGTACCACACTTATTTCCTTCCTCCTTTAGCTCCTCTGTAAGTTAGGAACATCATCAGATCGTTACAAGTGTTGTTTGCTTCTGCATAGTGGTTGGTCACTTCTCTATTCCTAGGAGCCCAGCAGTCATAGCTCATATGCCCAAAGCGGTTACAGTTGTAACACTGTATTTGGGACATGTCACCTCGGCCTCTTCCTCGGGCTCTTCCTCTTCCTCTTCCTTCATACCTTCCTCCTTGAGGTTGCTCCGCCTCTCTCTGGTGACCTTGATTTCTTCCTTGGTCTCTTCCTCCTCTTATTCCTCTACATCTTCCTTGCTAGCCTCGACCTTGTTGGTCACCTCCTCTTCCAGAGCTCTCTCCAAAATTCAACTGAGTCTGGAGTGTTTTACCCAAGCCACTTGACTCTTCTTCGTCTTGCAGCATGCGGTACTCATGAGCTTGTAGGGAGCCAACAAGCTCATCCACAGACATCTGGGTGAGATCCTTTGATTCTTCAATCACCACCACATCGTGACGGAACTTCTTTAACATAGACCGCAAGAGCTTCTCCATGAGGCTCACATCATCTATCGTCTCACCATTGCGTTTCATCTCATTTGTGAGCATCCGCAGACGTGTCACATAATCCCCAACCTTCTTAGAACTCTGCATCTTCAACACTTCATACTCAGCTCGAAGGGACTGCAGCTTCACCATCGTAGCCTTATCAACTCCTTGCATGGAGCGTTACAATAGCTCTCATGCCTCCTTCGAACTTCTCACGTCTGAGATTTTCTCGAATGTTGCCTCATCTACACCTTGGTATAGCAAGAACCGAGCCTTCTTGTCTCTCTTCTTTGACTCTCCCAACGCCGTCCTTTGCGCGTTAGTCAACACTACCTCTGCTTATACAGTAAGCTCCTCATAGCAGTTCTCGACTATCTCCCATAACTCCTTCGAGGTGAGTAACACCCTCATCTGGATACTGCAGTTACCATAATTTGTCTTCGTCAACTTGGCGACTTGCCCCGGCATGACACTTCCCATCTGCATCACCTTTACTTACTAACACTTCCAAGGGGATCGAACCTCCCTCTGATACAACTTGTCGGAAACGTATGTAGGCACACACACGCGTACAAGCAACCCGACACCCACTTCAAACTCCGGCGAGACCGACCCCCTCGAGATGGTAACCGGTGAGACCTCCTTCTCGCTCGGCGAGTTTGTTCCGGCAAGACCGTCCGTGAGAGTACTTCCCGGGCGAGAGGCCTACCGGCGAGATGACAACCTCTCACTCGGCGAGGGCACCTAGACGAGCTGCTCGCAACCTCTCCTGCGGGCTGCTTCAGGTAGGCAACAAACGCACGCAGAGTCAAAAACACAAAACGAACAAATACCAGGCGCTGCAGCGCTCCACTCAGGAAGGGGAACAAGTTTCACTATCTCATCAACTTTGAAAGAACTACAATCAAGCCTTTATATAGGCAACTCCAACAAATAGAAAACTGACACTTCACACCATCTTTAAATGGCACCTAAAACTTTCATCTCTCTCCTCTGCCATAAAACAAAATATATATAAATTTATATATAAATAGAATTCTGTTGACTCGATCAACCCATAAATATCACCAACAAGCTATAGATATATTGAGGGCACAGAAAATTTGTTCTTTCCCTAATACTCTACTCACAATCATTCTCAGCGTGCAAAGTCTCTTCCTTTCTCACTGCCACATTGTTTTCTTAGCGTCAACTCTTTCCCATCCCATTCAACCTGGCTATACAATGAGTTATATCTCACTGCAGTCAACTTTATTGAGAGAAATATCAGTAAATTCAAGTTAACTCTACATTGAGTCGATGCTTGTTTGTTTATGATATCATGAATTTATCTTCAAATTTAATTATGATAGTTATAGCAGGTGGGATAAGGCCAAAGTTATCTCCTTCCACTGCTCTTTTTTCTGCTTTGTTTCTTTCTCTTGCACCAATGTATCAGCCTACTGCATGGAATTGATTAAAGAGTCTCTTGCTAAGGAAGGGTGAGATGGCTTGCATGTAAAACAAAATAAAGATGCTGCATGCAGGCATCTGATTTCTGAATGACATACAGCTAAAAGAAAGGAACAGCACATGATGCATAAATCATGTTTATTGTGCAGTGCTTCCTTGCCAAGCTTGCATCATTGTTATGATATTTACAGTATTTTCTATTCATTTAATTTGTTCTCTAAGTTTAGGGTTAGGTTTCTACTGTTTTGTGATCAGTTTATTCCATTAACACTTCGAAAATGTAAACCGATCAAATGAGTCGCTTAAATAAGGCAAGTTATTTACACAATTGGCTCGTATTAGGAACTAATTGTGTCAAGTTGACAAAATGGGTTTTTGGCACAGTTATAACCCAACGGGACACATGCGTTCAAAGACCTATTTGACCTATATAGGGGTTGGGTGGTTAAGTTTAGGGTCAGTTGGGATAGCCTAGGCACAATTAATCCTAATGGATTCTAAAGGAACCAGAATGGTCAATTAGATCAATGTTGACCCAGATGGATCAACACATGAGGCTTGTGTGGGTCAAATGTTGTATTGGACAAAGTTTTTGTTGAAATTTTTGAAGTAAAAGTGGGTGATAGGGCAGACCGCGCGGTCTGAGCGGTCTGAGTCCGCGGCCTGGGCGGACTGTTGTTGCGGCCTGGGTAGTCAGTGGCCAGAGAAGACTTGGCGGCTTGGGCGTCTAGTGGAGCGGCCTGGGTGGTCTGTCTTTGGCAGTCTGTCTGTGGCGGTCTGGTGGCGGTGCTCAGCTCGGCCTGCGGTTCTACAGTGCTTGCTCTTGTAGTAGGCGGGCGGATTGGAGGTTATATCCGCGGAGATGTGACAGACTTGTTTAGAGTCCACAGAGTCCGCAATTGCAGACTGGTTTGGAGATCGGCATTGGTCCTTGCTGAGTTCTCCGGTGTTGCGGTGGATGAGCCGCATTCTTGGTGGCGGACTGTACATGGAGTTGGCGGTCTGTGTTTAGTGTCCGCCAAGCTCGCACCAGTTGTTTGGTGGGTTGCTGGACTTGGTCATACTCTGTGACAAGTTCAGGGTGTTCGCAGTATCCGCAGAGTCCGTTGTTGACCGTGCGGTCTGCCTTTTGGTCGTGGACTATTGCGGAGAGCTAAGGCGTTGTTCTGGCGCTGTGCGGACTGTCGTCAAGTCCGCGTATGGTGTGTGGACTGTTGCAGTATAGGCTGTGGCTGTGTCCTTGTGCTGTGCAGTGTGGCGGGCTGGTGGCGTGCTTGCGGGTTGTTGTCGTGTCCGCATGTAGCATGCGGACTGACGCAGTGAATGGAATGTTGTTGTGTCCGCGTGTTGCATGTGTGCGGACTGGCGCGGTGTCCGCCTGGTGTGAACTGACCTTGACTTGGCGCCTGGCGGTTTGTTTGCAGTCTGACTAAGTCTTTGCGGACTCAGCAGACTGGTGTTTGCTAGCTACGAGCTGGGGTGGTGACTCTATTCACTAGGGCGGTGACCACACTCCTCACCCCACCTATAAATAGACACCCCGACGCGTCTACAGTAACAGAGTGAATAGTATGTTGAGCGCAGATCAATTGTTGCGGACTCGGTTTTTCAGGTCGCGCGGTTTGAGATTAACTGGTTGTTGTTTGCAGGTTGTGCGGCTAGCACTGTGAAGCTGGGCGTCTGGTTCTGATCAAGGTCAGGATGCATTGAAGCTTGTGGTTTACAATCAGCAGTTGCAGCAGGTCGCAGGTGGCAGCCAACCAGTTTTCTCTCCTCAATTTGATCCAAGTTCAATAACCAAGACGCCGGTCTAGGCGGACTTGGCGGTCTGTTCATTCAGTTCGGCGGCGGCTTGTAGAGCAGACATCAGCAGAATAATGGGTTGTCTACGCGATTTGTGTGGACTCCGTAGAATCAGAGTAGCAGTAGCAGCTTGGCAGTCTCGGCGGTCTCGGCGGTCTCGACGGACTCAGCGGTCTTGGAGGCAGTTCGCCCGGCTTGAAGTTTGCACTTGTTTGATTTTCTTCTCATTGTACTTGGCAAAATCATGTCTCGCCATGTGTACCTTGCATTGTAAAGTTGATAGTGGATTAATGCAAGATCTGTGTTTGCTCTTCATTGCTTTCTGATTCATAGCTCAGTTTACGGTTGGAGTGTTCCTGCGCCTAGTTCTTGTTTTCGCTTAATCAAGTGATCAGCTTGATAGTTTTGGAAGTGTTTACTTGATACCAGAACTACCAGTTGATTGACTTGTGAAATTTTTTTAACAGTTTTTACCCTTTTGGAATGAGGAACTATAATATTTCAAATTGCTAAGGAGCCACATATTGTAAAAGGGGGCTGGTGGAGACCATCATGTGTAATGGATCCCTTCCAATCTCTAGCTCACATGAGTCCCCTTCCTTGTATTTCTTTGCAAAGGCCTTTGTCAAGCTTCCATCTCCACTTTCTACATTCACTCAATTCTCATTCCCTATTTAGGTCCTTTCAAATTTTGTCACAACCGGCCTAAAGAAGCATTTATTGGAGATTGTATTGTCTACAAGAGTTTGGAGTCTAACCACAACGGTCATTGACACTTCCCAGCTTTTACTGATCCTATGAAATAAAACACTTTATTAGTTTAGATCTAATTGTATTTAGGAAGAGAAGCTCATATACCATCCCAAACTCAATGAGGATGATCCGATTTGAGCAGTGTTCATAGCATGATAAGACAATCATTCTACGCTTGAAAAGTGGACATGTTACCCGCTTGGAAAACGTAGGGTGGATCTCTTGGGCAGTAAGACTCATTTCCTAACCCGAGCTATTGTTTGGGGGAAGGGGTCTTACGTGCTCCTTCTGGCTTGGGCGTCCATTCAGACTTTTGAATTTGCTATAGAATTGCAGGAATAACTTGTGATTTATTATTTTTCAGGTATTGAAACGGGGTGCTCAGAAGATGCCGATGCGACTGCGCTCCTCACTCAATAGTGAGCAGATTGATATTTGGTGGAAGCACTATCGGATACCTGCTAGGTTGGAGGTGAAAATTCTATGTATTGATGAATGTGTGTAGAACCCTCCTACGAGCAACATGACTGAAAGTCTTTGATTACAAGGGTATCTAATCACCTAGAGGGGGAGTGAATAGATTATTGCTTTCATTTTAAGATTTTTTTAAAATCTTCTATGACCTAAGTCCTACTGTATATACTTTATTCAGCTTTCAAGAACACAATACTCAGCACAGTAAACACAATACACAACACACCAGATTTTTATAGTGGTTCCCCATTGTATGGGTACATTCATTGTCCCTCTCCGCCTTTATAACAGTATGATAGACAAGGCTCTTCTCCAAAAACTATGGCTCCTCAGAGATCACAACACGATCCCACCGAATCAGTCAGTCTCCACTGAGACTTACAACACTGGCACACAGCCCTCCACACAGTAATCTCCTGACAACCACACACAGACACAAATGCCTTTTACACAGGCTGGGAGAAACAGCCTCACACTGATCCACATACGAATCCAATCACAAACCCATGACCCTAACACATATCTCACAGATTTGCCTCACAACTTTTATAATTTAGGCTTTACAATAAGATCTCACAGATCTATTCACACAGCCTAATCAATCTAGGCCTCAACACAAATCTTTCAGAGATCCACTGATTTTGAAAGAGTTGTTGATTTGACTTATAAGAAATTATTCTCTCAGTTAATTTCTTCTTGGGCTAAGAAAATCTCAGCCCTATCTGCTTCCCAGCAACAAAAATGTCAATCTTCGACTATCTGTGACTTGTGCTGGAAGTTCCTTAGGACCTTGATCCTGTTCTTACTGATGAAGGGGGAAGATTAAGAATAGTTGTCTTCAATCAGCTAACCTTTATTGGCAGGAAATAAATTGCTCTGCCTCTCCTTCTGAAGAGAGAAAACTCTGAACAGATATCTTCTTCTTCTTCTTCAACGATCTAGAAAAAGATCTTCAGATTTGGCTCGGCTTGGATCGTGAATCAACTTCAGCTAGGGCTTGCCTAGACTGATTCGTCTTCCACATAGAGATCCTTTGTTCTTGCCATAGCAAATGTTGATTACACCAGCGAACTCAGAAACCCTTCAGATTTATCAATTGAAGTTCTTGGTTCTGTAACAATGGAGAATGAAGACGACGGACTCCCGCCTCTCGTTTTTAGAATATTAATCGGAAAAACTTGTTTGATCTTGATCTCAGCTATTATTTATAATCCCGTCGATTTGTGGGATGATTGACATGTGTCCCAGTTTTAACGGTGGTTAAAACCTCAGCTTAATCAAATTGAGATTTAATGTAGACTGACGATGACGTTAATGTCGATTTGCAGCATTTAAATAATGAATCAGAAAATTGTTGACTTGTTGGCTTTGCTGACGTCAGCATCATTCTGGACTTAGCAAAATCAAATAATATTTCAGAAATCCTCAGTTCAACGAACTCAAAACTCAGTTCGATGAACCCATAGCCCAGCTCGATAAAATCAAGAATCATTTCAGAAATCCTCAGTTCGACGAACTCAAAACTTAGTTTGATGAACCCAGAGCTCAGCGCGATGAAAGAAAGCATCATTTCAGAAACCCTTAGTTCGACGAATAGGTGAAAGCTGAGTTCGACGAACTCTGAACTCAGTTCAACGAACTCAAAGCTCAGCTCGACCATTCTAGACTTAGAATTTTCTTCAGCTCCGCTCGGCGTTGAGTTTCGTTGAGTGAATAGGCCATACTCAACGAATCTGGGCTTAGAAATAACTCTGCTATGCGTTGAGAGCGTTGAGTGTATATGCCTCACTCAACGCTTTTTGCCTTAGCCATATTCTTCTGCCCTTTATGTTTAAAAGCGTTGAGAGCGTTGAGTGTATATGCCTCACTCAATGCTTTTTGCCTTAGCAATATTCTTCAGCTTTCTTCCTGATGGCGTTGAGAGCGTTGAGTGTATAACTTTCACTCAACACTTTATACTTAGCCTGATTTTCTGCAATCTTGACTTCTTGCTGAAGTTTGGCGTTGATAGACTCAGCATGGCGTTGAGTGATGAAGCTTCACTCAATGCTTCTGGACTTAGTCGATTTTCTGGCTTCCACTTCTTAGGCTTTTCCATGATATCCTTGACTCAACGATTCTAGCCATATGGCGTTGAGTGATTTGAGCTCATTCAACGCCTGTGGACTTAGCCATATTTCTGTCTTTTCAATACTATAAGCTTTGACTGTCAGCCTTCTCTCAGCGCTATTAGCTGTATGGCGTTGAGTGAGCTTGGCTCACTCAACGCTTCTGCACATAGGTATTTTCCTGAATTTCTTGCCTATTACTTTGAGTCCACCTGTCATTGTCTCTTGAACTATATGTTCAATCATTGTGACAAAAAAACCAACCTGTATGCATGAACTTAAACGTACATCAAATACAACTCTGTGTATACGATTGACCTATTTGACTTCTTACAAATCTAGTACATTGGGATCAATGGACCCAACAATCTCCCCATAATTGAAGAAGTCAAAACACCACTTGAGAATTCTTTGTCAATGATATACACTAACATAAGCAGCAAAAATATTAATATATTATTAATCTAAGAGCAACAAGATTTAGCATATTGAGTTAGCACATTTCCCTTGTGCTCCCCCTGCTTTACTACAACCTACTGCTAAAAGTTGCTTCACCTGTGAAGCTTTTCCTGTAGCTGCTTCTTTGTTGCTGCTACTCCCCCTTGCAACTTTGTTCTTGTACTAATTCTCCCCCTTTTTGACTTCTGTGAAATAGCTTAGGAGCAGCATGCTATGTACTTCCCCTATTTGAGAGCAGAGAAACACCTAGAGCAGAACACGCTCCCCCTCAATAGGAACAACTAAAGCTATACCAAATTTAACATAAACTATTCAAATTTGAAGGTGTTGAACTTTGCTTCATCTAGTGGCTTGGTGAAAATATCAACCACTTGCTTGTCTGTTGGGAGAAACTCAAGACTAATATCCTCACATTCCATATGCTCTCTTATAAAATGATATCTAATCTCTATGTGCTTAGTCCTGCTATATGATACAGGATTCCTAGCTATAGAGATTGCACTTGTAGAGTCACAAAACAAAGGACTTTTACTTATCTAGAGGTTATAATTCTGGAGTTGATGCTGAATCCATAACATCTGTGCACAACAACTTCCTACAGCTATGTATTCTGATTCTGTAGTAGAAATAGATACACTAGTCTGCTTCTTACTATTCCAGGACACTATCCTTCTACCTAGAAACTGATAGCAACCTGATGTACTTTTCTTGTCCTCTCTGCAGCAAACTTAGTTTTATAGGATTTCACATTGTTGAGTACAAAGCACTTGCACCGAAAAATTCTGAGATATGCAAGGTTTGGTTTCGTACCCTTCATAATCTCATAGGGAGTCTTATTGTGGCTCTTAGTGATAGAAGCCCAGTTAAGGACATGACCAGCTGTATTTATAGCCTCAGCCCAAAAATATTCTGGCAGAGAAGTTTTATTTAGTAGTGTTGTACCAGCCTCTATAAGAGTTCTATTATTCCTCTCAGCTATCCAATATTGTTGGGGTGTTCTTGAAGAGGAAAACTCTTGCTAAATCCCATGATGTTCACATATTCTTGTCATGCATTCAGAATGAAAGTCAGTCCCATGGTCATATCTAATTTTGACCATAGTACTGTTCAGCTCATTCTGTATTTACATGACAAATGACTTGAAGAAATTTGGAATTTCAGACTTTTTCTTCAAAAAGAATACCCAAACAAATCTGGAAAAGTCATCAACCATCACAAAGGTGTAGACCTTCCTACCTAGACTATGAACTGACATTGGAGCAAACAAGTCCATATGCAAGAGGTATAAACACCTCACAAAATCTTTAGTCTCAATGCTTTTGAAGGAAGATTTTGTCTGCTTACCCTTTTGCTATGCGGACCAAATACCTTCCTCAGAGCATTTCATGTTAGGATCATTCCTAACTAACTATTGACTATAGAGCTTTCCAATAGTCTTATAATTCAAATGAGCTAGCCTCTTGTGTCATTTGACATAATATGGGGCTTTCTCATTTGCAATTAGACAAATGAGAGAGGCTGATGATAAACAAAGGAAATTAAGACAATAGACATTCCAACTCCTAGTGCCAATCAAAGTGACCTCTTGGTCACTTGATCTTCTTATATGGCACTTATCCTTGTGGAAAGAAATGGCATAGCCAAGATCACATAGTTGACTTATGCATATAAGGTTGTGTTTCAACCCTTCCACATAAGCCACTTTTATGAAAGTGATTAAGATATTAGTGATCTTACCATAACCTTTGTTGATCCCTTTATCTAATCCACCAAATATCACCTTAGGTCCATCCTTTACTGGAATGAAATCCTTTAGGAAGCACTTTGTTCCAGTCATGTGCCTAGAACAACCACTGTCCAAGTACCAAATAGGGGTTTAGCAACTTAGATTCACCTGCAAGAAATAAAGCACTTATCCTTAGGACCCCAATTCTCATTGGGTCCTAGGTGCATGTTAGGCTGAAAATGAACATGCCTGTCTGCAACTCTTCTGACAGGTAAGCGTGCATTAGCTCTTCGTACACTATTATTGTGCCAGCAATCAATGGCATAGTGGCCCACTTTGCCACAACACCAGCACTCATAGATGTTGTACCTCCTTTCAAGGGCTGGTTTAACGGCATTTCTGTCAGCAGCTCTCAGTCCAGCAGGTATAGCAGTAGACTTTTTCTTGAGTGTTGGGGATGATACACCAAACCTAAATGGTCCAAGATGGGCCCTTTGAACCTCCTCATGGGCTGCATTGTAGCCACTAACACCCTTGACATTCCTACCACCATAGTAGTGAACAGTTTTGTTCTTCCTTTTGGAATTACCAGCTCTAGTGTTCCCTTTGAAGCCTATCCCTTTCTTATCCTTTTGGGAGGAAAAGGAATTTATCAAAGACAACAAAATACATGGCTTTGAAAACTTAGCCACTAGCTCATTCACCTTTTGGAGTTTACTTTCTAGATTCCTGATAAGATAAATTCTTAAAATTTATGGTGCCCATCTAAATTATAATAATGTTCTTCAGCTGGCTAACTTCCCTATTTTTCTGCTCTTACAAAGTTGTTGTTTCAGAATGCTGGGAAGAAGCAAGCTTCAGAGATGCAATCTCCTGAGCCTGTTGTTTGGTCTGCAGCTTACTCCTTCTAAATGCTTCCAGAAGTTCACCATATCTTTCAATCATTTGATTTCTATCTTCCTCAGTTTCAGAGCCATCTTCTTCTCTTGATGAAGAAGCACTTGAATCTGGACAAGTCACATACTTGGACTTAGATGAAGAGTTGGATGAAGAGTGTACCTTAGATGGTTTAGGTTGATCCTAGCAGGATTCCTCATGTGATCTTGCCATCAGCCCAATGTAGTATTAATCATTCTCTTCTGATTCTGATGAGGAAGACTCAGTTTAGCTTTTCTTCCTCTTAGCAATGAAGGTTTTCTCCTTCTTGCTTCTCTTGTGGTGATGATTCTTTTCACCAGCTTCTATCTTCTCAGGACAATCAGCCACAACATGACATGGTTTGCTGCAACAGAAACAAACTCCTTTTTAGAAAAATGTTTACCAGGTTTTGGATTATACCTGCCCTCTTTCGATAGTTTCTTCTTATTTCTGAAGTAGTCCTCTTTGTGCTGGAAGGAAGAGGTAGTTTTGTTCCTCCACCCCTTATTTTTCATCAATCTCATAAACTGCTTTGAGAAAGCAGCAAACTCCTCATCAGACATATTATAGCATGATTCCTCTTGATCTGAATCTTTTGACTCAACTAGCCTTCTTAGGGGAGAAGGATTCTTCTCCTTGCTCCTCTTGGAGCTATCTGCCTTGAATGCCACAGTAGTTTCTTTGGCCTGGCCTCTGCTAGTCTTCTCTTCCTCCTTCCTCGTTGTCAGCTGGATCTCATATTAAAGCAGCTTACCAAACAGTATGCATGGTGGAGTATCTGCCAGATTTGCCACTTCTCTAATGACACATATCTTAGTGTTTCAATATATAGTAAGAGACCAAAGAAACTTATCATTTAGCTCATAACTATTAAAGGCCCTGTCATAGGTCTTTAACTCATTAACTATCCTGAAGAACCTTTCATAATAGCTAGTTATGGTCTCCTCCCTGATCTGTCTAAAAGCTTCATATTCTTGATTTAGCTTTGACTTTCTATCATCTCTCACTTCCTCAGTGCCTTCCATATACACTATCAAGGTGTCCCACATTTACTTTGAGGTCTTACAGTGCACCAGGTTTTGAAAGGTGAAGTCATATATGACACTAACTATGATGCTTTGGGCCCTCTTATCCATTGTTGCTAAGATGACTTCATCCTTAGTCATTTCAGTGTACTTCTTTGGAGTCTGAAGATTTGCATCAAGGACAGATATCTTCATTGCGATGAAGGGACCTTCTTGAATTGTGATATTGATCCTAGGATCAAATGCCACCATGAACAATCTGACCCTTTCTTTCCAAATGCCAAAATTCTCCTTCCTATAGAGAGGAAGTTTCATGGATCCAAGCACTTTATAATTCTCTCCTGAACCCATCTTAACCTTCTTACAGCTACCCTGGAGATCTCCTCAGACTTTTAAGTCTTTTCTTGAGTATCATCCCAGAGATTACAGCATGATGCCAACGGATCAGTCAGTCTCCACTAAGACTTACAAAACTGGCCGACAGCCCTCCGCATAGTAATCTCCTGACAACCACACACATGCACAAATGCCCTTTACACAGGCTGGGAGAAACAGCCTCACACTGGTCCATACAGGAATCCAATCACAGGCCCACGGCCCTAACACAGATCTCACAGATTTGTCTCACAACATTTATAATTTAGGCTATACAATAAGATCTCACAGATCTCTTCACACAACATAATCAATCTAGGACTCAACAAAGATCTTTCACAGATCCACTGATTTTGAAAGTGTTGTTGATTTAACTCAAAAAAAGTTATTCTCTGAGTCAATTTCTTCCTGGGCTAAGTAAATCTCAGCCCTATCTACTTCCCAGCAACAAGAATGACAATCTTCGACGATCTGCGGCTTGTGCTAGAAGTTCCTCAGGACCTTGGTCCTGTTCTTGCTGATGAAGGGGGAAGATTAATAATGAATGCCTTCAATCAGCTAACCTTTATTGGTAGGAAATGAATTGCTCTGCCTCTCCTTCTGTCTAGAGAAAACCCTGTACAGATATCTTCTTCTTCTTCAACGATCCAGAGAAAGATCTTCTGATTTGGCTCGTCTTGGATCATGAATCAACTTCAGCTAGGCTTGCCTAGACTAATTTGTCTTCCATAGAGAGATCCTCTGTTCTTGCTATAGCAGATATTGATTGCACTAGCGAACTCAGAAACCCTTCAGATTTATCAATTTAAGCTCTTGGTTCTGCAACAATAGCGGATGAAGACAACGAACTCCCACTTCTCGTTTTTAGAATGTTAATCGGAAAAACTTGTTTGATCTTTATACAGCTGTTAATTATAATCCCGTCGATTTGTGGGATGATTGACATGTATCCCAGCTTTAACAGTGGTTAAAACTTCAGCTTAATCAAATTGAGATTCACTGTAGACTGACGGCGACATTAATGTCAATTTGCAGCATTTAAATAACCAATCAGGAAATTGTTAACATGTTGACTTTGTTGACATCAACATTATTCTGGACTTAGCAAAATCAAGCAATATTTCAGAAATCCTCAGTTCGACGAACTCAAAACTCAATTCCACGAACCCAGAGCTCAGCTCGACAAAATCAAGCATCATTTTAGAAATCCTCAGTTCGACGAACTGAAAACTCAGTTTGTTGAACCTAGAGCTCAGCTCGACGAAATCAAGCATCATTCCAGAAATCCTCAGGTCGACGAATAAGTGAAAGCTGAGTTCGACGAACTCTGAACTCAGTTCAATGAACTTAAAACTTAGCTTGACAAAAAAAGGACTTAGAATTTTCTTCAGCTCTGCTAGGCGTTGAGTGGCATTGAGTGAATAAGTCATTGTCCAACCCCATGTTCGCCGAGTGGGTCCGCCAGATCAGGATAGCGGACCAAGTCACCCTGCCCGCACCTAGAACAGTATGCGGGTGGGCCCCGGATGGCCAGCTCGCTCTCACCAAAGTCAAGCGGGCGAGCCACGTGTGCTGGCCCTTCCCTCTCTCTCTCTCTCTCGCATGTTGGGCATTCATCGAGCAGAGTTTAGGTCAGCATTCGTCGTGTAGAGTTTTGGGTCAGCATTCGTCGAGCAGAGTTTGGGTCAACATTCGTCGAGCAGAGATTTGGGTCAGCATTCGTCGAGCGAAGTTTGGGTTAGCATTCACCGAGCAGAGTTTGGGTCAGCATTCGTCGAGCAGAGTTTTGGGTCAGCATTCGTCGAGCAGAGTTTGGGTTAACATTCGTCGAGCAGAGTTTTAGGTCAGCATTCGTCGAGCAGAGTTTGGGCTCGACATTCGTCAAACTAATATTTGGGGTTGGGTTCGACGGGTCCAGGTCAGCGAGCCCCCTTCCGGGGCTCCCGCAGCGGCAGTTTGAGACCGGGCCAGCCCGCTCTTCTAAAGGCGACCTGGCCGCCAGCCCGCCTCGGTAGAGGCACAGGAAGGTCGCGGCGGTCTGGCTCGCACTCGCCCAAGAGGAGACGGCGAGCTGCGGGAGCCAGGTCGCACTCGCCCCCTGGGCGCGAAGAGTAGTGGCGAGCTGACCTCCAAATCTATGGGACAAACGCAGTAGGGCCTAGGGGTAAAATTACCTGGATGCCACTCTCATGGGTGCGAATAGCCTGTTAGAACAACGAAGTTGAGCTGTTGGAAGACCAAGTTGGGCTGCACATAGCTGTTCAGAATAGCAGAGGTTGGCTATTTACAGGCCATTTTCAGAAATATATAAATAAGACCCAAGGGGAACCTCAGAAAGCACGCTTCCATACTCACTTGATCCTTAGTCTTTTAGCGCTTTCTGAGGTAGCCTTAGCTCGGCCTTTGGCTAAGGAGGGGAAGCACTCTAAGATCTTCCGGGTGTGTGATGGGTTTTCCTTGCCGAGCCCTTGGGTCTGGTCTTCTTTGTTTCCTTTGTCATTTTGCTTGTGGGAAAGAAGTAGGTACGCGATTACCCCTTCCCCAAGGGTGAACTCCACAAAGACCGAGTTTTCGGTTTCAACATTTTGGTACGGTGAGCGTGGAGAGTGGTCAGCATAGAAAATTTTCAGCAGGCTCGATGATAGGAGGACAAGGCTCGGATGGGTCCGACTCGCCTCCCCTGCCGCCCCTGGCCACGGTGGGGATGTTTGAAGATTTCAGGAACGAGGTACTCAGCCTCGTCAAGTTCACACTCAGCGCGCGGGCCGAGTGCTCTACTCCAACCATTCTAATTACTGCCGCCCCGTCTCTGGGAGAGGAGGCTCCTGGCAGGCGTACTGGGAAGGAGGTTGCAGAAGAAGGAAGGGGATGTAAGCTCCTCGGGCGCGTGCTTTTCCCCGGCTCGACAGGAGGAGGCCGGTTCGGCGACATGGGCACGCGGGATGCTCCGGCTCGCCCGCCAGGTGGAGGCACCCCCTTCGGCGAGCTGGTCTCTTCCTCCCCGGTTTCGGATGTGTTCAGGGAACCCGAAATGTCTTACTATGCCGGGAAGGGGGACCTGGTGCAGCACATCCAATGGTTCGAGGACGTGGTCTCGATCCGGCAGATGTTGGATGGCTTCAAATGCCGGCTCTTCGCTATCACCCTCAAGGAGTATGCGAGGGAGTGGTTTCACCAGTTGTTAGCCAGCTCTATCTACTGCTTCGAGGACCTGCGCTGAGGGTTCATGTTGAGGTTAACTACCTTGAAGAGGAGGAAGAATGAGTCGGAGTCCCTGTTCCACATCAAGCAGGGAGTGAACGAGACCTTGGGAAGCTACGTAGATCGGTTCCAGGAGGAGGTCACCCAAGTCCAGGAGATGTCGGGCCATAGTCTGATGATGACTTTCAACCTGGGGCTGCAACAGGGATTCTTTAGGATGGAGCTGAAGAGAGTGCCGCCCCTCTCCTACGAGGAACTGATGGAGAGGGAGACAAGGGAAGTCGACGGGGAGGCGTCGAATCCGGAGTTTGCCCGGAAGTTGGTTAGGTGGGCCATGGAGGAAGAGAAGGAGCCGAGAGGCGGAAGGGGGCAGGAGGAGAGGAGAGTCGAGCACCAGCAGAGGGCGCAGAGGCAGCTCCAGGGGCAACAGCAGCCCAGGTGGGGCCTTCAGGAGCTGGACCGTCGGTTGGGCTGGAGGCCCGAGTGGCAATATCAGGGGTCACAGAGAGGGCACCAGGGAAGGGACGACCATCAGGGGGGCCAGGATCAGTTCCACCCCTCGGGTTGGAAGCAGGTACAGAGACCTCCACTCCCCAATCAGGATCAGGATATGGCCAAAGCCATGGGGGAGAGGAGCAGAGCAGTGCGTAGGAGGAGGAGAGAAGTAAGGGTGGAGTTGCCCTACTGTGATTTCCATCAAGAGAAAGGACACGCTACGACCACGTACCTAGAGTTCCTCGAGATGAGGGAAAACAAAGAGCAGTAGCAGCAGTAGGGGCGACAGGAAGTGAGGATCGAGGAGGTCCTACCTTGGTCGGAGGAGGATCAGTGTGAAGACCGGGCAGATGTTGGGACACAGGCAGGGATCTAAGTGATCCATGGGGGGTGGGGGTAGAGGCCTCTCAGATGGAGAGCCTCCATACTATGTATCGTCGGAGCGTCGGCTCCACATCCCAGACCGCACCCCCAGAAGAGAGGATTGCGATGCGCTAGTCATCCAGACAGCCATCGAAAATTTCACAGTCTCCCGAATCCTCATCGACAACGGAAGCTCTGTCAATGTCGTCTTTAAGAAGGCATTCGATGTAATGAAGGTGGAGGTGAAGAGGGTGTTGGCCTCGGATGGACCCTTATTTGGATTTTCGGGGTAGAGGAAGGAGGTAGAAGGAGGAGTGGGGCTCCATGTCACCCTGGGGGGGCAGTCCCGGAACTGCAGGTTTGTCATCATGGATGCCCCCAGCAGCTACAATGCCATCTTCGGGAGGCCCCTCATCAGTGCCTTCCGCTACGTCCCCTAGTCGTTCCATCAATTCTTGAAGTTTAACGTCAAGGGGATCCAGGTCCGGGTCCGGGGAGACCCCAAAGTAGTAAGGGAGTGCTACATCACCGCCGTGAACTCCATCTCTTGGCAGGAGGGGCCGAAGAGATGGAGTGGAGGATGGAGGAGGTAAAGTAGGAAGCTGGCAGGGAGGAGATGGAGGTGGAGAGCGGCAACGAGGTGGAGGTGGCAGGAGGATATTAGGAGGAGTTGGCCGAAGCAATGGCCATGGAGGAAGAGGTGGAGGCGGAAGTTCTCTTTCCAGAGGAGAGGGACATCGGAGAATGGGAGGAGCAGTCCAGGCTGGAGGCTGCAGAAGAGGTGGTTGAGCTGGAGGTTCTCACCCTTGGAGGCAGGGTGGAGAAGGTTCGTGTAAGTGGGGGGCTCACTCTGGAGGCTCAAAGCAGGATGTTGGCATGCATCCAAAAGAACGTGGACATCTTCGCATGGAGTTCCGCGGAGTTGCCGGGGGTTGATGCATATGTGGCTTGCCACCGTCTCAACTTGGACCCGGGAGCACGCCCCGTCTAGCAAAAGAAGAGGTCCACCGCGGACAAGCTGGCTGAGCCCATCAGGGAGGAGGTGGCCAAGCTTCTCAAGGCCGGCTTTGTATCTGAGATACAATAACCCGGCTGGGTCTCCAATGTAGTCATGGTTAAAAAAGGAGACAGCCGGTGGCGTATGTGTGTCGATTTTTCCTTGCTTAAATCATGTCCTAAGGACTATTATCCCTTGACTCGGATCAACGCTCTGGTTGACTTAGCTGTCGATTTTTTTGTAATGAGTTTTTTAGATACGGTTTGAGGTTATCACCAAATCAGGATGCACTGCCCCGAACGTCAAGGATGTCTCGTTCATCACGAGAGATGGGTGCTACTGTTACAAAATGATGCCCTTTGGGATGAATAACGCAGGGGCGACCTACCAAAAGATGATGGACATGGTCTTCCGGGAATGAAAGGGGAGAAACCTGGAGGTTTACGTGGATGACCTCATGATCAAGAGTCAGGACGTGGACTCTCACCTCCATGACCTAGAAGAGACCTTCGCCACCCTCCACAAGTACAAGATGCGATTGAACCCCCTGAAGTGTGTCTTCAGGGACAGCATGGGAAAGTTCTTGGCGCACCACCTCACCCCCGCAGGGGTCGAGCCAAATCCCGATAAGGTCAAGGCTATCATGGAGCTGGGGTCGCCGCGGAATACAAAGGAGGTGCTATGGTTGACGGGAAAGCTGGCGGGGTTGAGCATGTTCCTCTCCCAGGCCGGGGAGAAGTGCTCCCCCTTCTTCAAAATGCTAAGGGGAGGTCAAAAATTCAAGTGGACCAAGGAGTGTGAGGAGGCATTATATGCTCTTAAAGTGCAGTTGACGCAGGCTCCGGTGTTCCAAGGGCCGAAAGAAGGGGAGGACATATTTTTGTAACTCGGGGTTGGGACGGAGGCCTTGAACTCTGTCTTGGTGTGTGAAGAGGGGAAGAGGTAGCTCGCCATATACTATGTGAGTCGGGTCCTGAGGAAGGCCGAGCTCTGATACCCAATTTTGGAGAAGCTGGCCTTCGCCCTGATCATCTCGGCCCGAAGGCTGTGGACCTACTTCCAGGCACACTCCATCTGAGTGGTGACTGACCATCCCCTCCACGACATCTTTGAGGGGGTGGAGCATTCAGGCAGGTTGGCCAAGTGGTCGGTGGTGTTGAGCGAGTTTGACATCTATTTCATCCCCCACCTCTCGATCAAGGCTCAAGCAATGGCCAACTTTCTGGTCGATTACGTAATCGAGATGGCGGAGGAAGGGCTCACTCGTCCGACTCCGTGGAAGGTGAAGGTAGATGGCGCTTAAGGATGAAATTCCCTGGGGGTGGGGTGATCTTGGAAAGCCCCCGCGAAACTAGAATCGAGCAAACGGTGGTGGTGCACTTTCCCATCACCAACAACTAGGCCGAGTACGAGGCCGTGATAGCAGGGCTGCGCCTGGCCAGGGAGCTAGGGATGTTAGACGTGGAGGTCCTCACCGCCTCTATGGTGGTAGCTTCCCAGATCAATGGGGAGTTTGAGGCAAGAGAGCCTACCCTACGATTATACCTAGCCAAAGTGAAGTGGGTCGTCGGCACATTCCAAACCTTCTCCATCCGGCACGTGCCACGGGAGGAAAACGAGCAGGCCGATCAGCTAGCAAAACATGGTCCCCGGGTGGGGGAACTATCACTGATCTATTCCTCCCTTCTATCGAAGAGGGAGAGCTCATGGTGATAGATCAGCGGCCCTCGTAGATGGACTCGGTCACAACTTTCCTCTCCACGGGAGAGTATCCGGAGGGGGTGGACAGGAAGAAGCTCAGGTACAAATAGACATACTACCTCATCCGGGATAGGCAGCTGTACAGGAAGACTCTCTCGTGGATGTTGGCCCGTTGCGTGGCCAAGAGGGAAGTGCAAATAATCTTGGAAGAAGTCCACTCCGGGGAGTATGGGAGTCATTCCAGGAGTCGGACCCTGGAAGGGAGGATCGTCAGGCAGGGATACTTCTGGCCAAACTTGGGTCGCGATGCTGCAGAGTTCGCAAGAATATGTCACAAGTGCCAGCTGTTTGTCCCTCTCCAGCTACAGCCGGCTCAGCGCCTCAAGACCATCACAGCCCCCGGGCCAATTGAAATTTGGGGGATGGATTTGGTTGGGCCTTTCCTCCAGGCTAGTGGGCAAAGAAGGTTCTTGTTGGTGATGATTGATTATTTCTCGAAGTGGTTGGAGGTGAAGGCCCTAGCCAAGGTGACTTCTCAGGTCATCAGTACCTTTGTTCGGGGGGAGATCATTTGTCGCCATGGGCTGCCCCAGCCCATTATCACGGACAACGAGCCTCAGTTTGCCAGCGCAGAATTCACCAGCTTCTGCGGGCAGCTCGGGATCGACCTCAGGTTTGCTTCGGTTCACCACCCCAGGAGCAACGGGCAGGTGGAGGCCGCGAACAAAATTATTGTAAACCTCCTAAAGAAGAAAGCAGAGAACCTGAAAGGGAGCTGGGTGGAGCAACTTCCCTCGGTTCTCTGGGCCCTAAGGACCACCCCCAACACAGCAACAGGGGGGACTCCCTTCAAACTCTCCCACGGATATGAAGTAGTGCTCCCCATAGAATTTGAAGTCCAAACAACTCGGGTGGCTGCGGCAGAAGAAGGCAGGGAAGAATGGCTGACAGAGAATGAGAAGGAGCTAAGAATCTCCCTCGATATGGTGGAGGAGCTGCGTGACCTCTCCGCCATCCGACAAGAAGAGATGAAGAGGAGAATGGCCAAGTACTTTGACAAGCACGTTAGAGTCAAACAGTTCGTGGAGGGGGACTTGGTCCTGAAAAAGGTGGGGCAGCTGGAAGGTCAGCAACCGTGGGGAAGCTCAACCCCAGCTAGGATGGCCCGTTCATTATAAAAGAAGCATTGAGATCATGAGGGTATCGACTCTGAAATGTGGAGGGCGAGACCCTAAGTTTCACCTAGAGCGGTGACGACTTGAAGCGTTTTTATCCTTGAGACGTGTAAGTGGTATTTTATTCTTAATAAAGTCTCTTATTGTGCCAATCCTGTCGCAGTAACTTGTACGAAAGGGTGAAGTGCTCTCGGACCCCGAGCATATCCCGCTACCAGGCTCTCACTTAGCTGGCAGGGCTGGATGTCACTCGATGGTGTTTATTCAGACCCCGAGCAGATACCGCTGTCAGGCTCTCACTTAGCTGGCATGGCGGATGTCACTCGATGATGTCAACCCAGACGCCGAGCAGATCCCGCTGTCAGGCTCTCACTTAGCTGGCGAGGCTGGATGTCATTCGATGGCGTCCATTCAAACCCCGAACAGATCCCGCTGCCATGCTCTCACTTAGCTGGAAGGGCTGGATGTCACTCGATGATGTCAATTCAGACCCCAAACAGATCCCGCTGCCAGGCTCTAACTTAGCTGGCAGGGCTGGATGTCACTCGATAGTGTCAACCCGGACCCCAAGCAGATCCCGCTGCCAGGCTCTCACTTAGCTGGCAGGGTTGTATGTCACTCGATGGTGTCCATTCAGACCCCGATCAGATCCTGCTGCCAGGCTCTAACTTAGCTGGCAGGGCTGGATGTCACTCGATAATGTCAACTCAGACCCAGAGTAGATCTTGCTGCCAGGCTCTCACTTAGCTGGCAAGGCTGGATGTCACTCGATGGTGTCAACGCGGACCCCGGGCAGATCCTGCTGCCAAGCTCTCACTTAGCTGACAGGGCTGGATATCACTCGATGGTGTCAACCCAGACCCTGAGTAGATCCCGTTGCCAGGATGTCACTTAGCTGGCAGGGTTGGATGTCACTCGAGGGCGTCCACTCAGACCCCAAGCAGATCCAGCTGCCAGGCTCTCACTTAGCTGGCAGGCCTGGATGTCACTCAATGATGTCAACTCAGACCCCGAGCAGATCCCGTTGTCAGGCTCTCACTTAGCTGGCAGGGCTGGATGTCACTCGATGGTGTCAATTTAGACCCCGAGCAGATCCCGCTATCAGACTCTCACTTAAATGACATGGCTGGATGTCACTCGTTGGAGTCGACAAGGAAGAAGTCGCGAAATTAACGAATTAGGTCAAACATAACCGCCCAGCACCCAAGATAATGGCCAAAGGGGGGAGAACCCAGGTCGCGTCACTAGATGGTCGACTCGCAAGAAACCCGGCGGCTCGGGTATGAGCCGAGCCGGCTGGCCCCGCATAGCGAGCTGGCGAGCGACACGGAGGACCCGTGCTATGGAGGCAGTTCGCCACTCACGAGTTGGCTAACTAAGTCCCCTATGCTTCCCAACCTAAGTCTTTAGTGGGCGTACGACCTCGCCGACATGTAAAGGAACGAAATACTGCGAGCGGTAATATCGAGGCTGGCCGCGAATACAAAAAGGAAGAGGTCCTACAACACACAAAATGCAAGCAACAGTAACGAATATATACATAAGGGGAGCAGAGGATCATTCATTAAAAAGTAAGGTTACAAAATCGGGACGCAGCCCGCGCTTGTGTTTCAACAAAAAAAAATATATACGCATAGGGCGAGGCATGGGAGTAGGAGCGACGTGAGCTTCCGGGCAACAAATCTTAGAGGCGCTGGTAGGACTTGTCTCCCAGATCCGGCACCGAAAGGAATAATGCCGGCACCACATCGCTCGCAGAGAGACCCGCGCCCTCGCTTTTGATGAGATCGACCCGCCAAAGCATCTGGATTGTGTACTTCGCAGCGCTGGCGACATTCTTCTACATCAACACCTCCAGCTCGTAGTCGGTGTAGTGTTCGAGCTGACAGCTGCTACTGGCTGGTGGCGGAGCGGCAGCGGCAGCCTCCAGCTCGCGGACCCACGCCTCCAGCACTTGGTTCTTTTGGTTGAGGGTGCCGATCTCGGTGCCCAAACGGCTGGTCGTCGCCGCGTCCTACAAAGAGGAAGATGGCTAAGGGATAACCTTGAGAGAGGAACAGCAGTTAGGAGTAAATGCAGTCTGAGGGAAATACCGCCCCTCCCAGGTACTGGGCGAGGGTAGCCTCGGCCACGTCGACCCGCTTCCTCTGAAGGTCTGCCTCCTCCTGAGCGAGCTTGAGGGCCTCCTCCTTCTCATCCTCCATCTTCTTGAGTAAGGTGGCGTTCCTCTCCAACTGAGTGCAGCGCCAGCCGACCAAATGGGCCAGCACCAGGCTGCGGAGCTGGGCCCACGCACTTTCGTGCACCAGCACCCGCGTCGCCTCCTCATTATAGATGACGGCATCCTCCCGCGAGTAGAGGCCAAACGAGAAGCTGTAAACCTCCCCGCTGATGGTCTCCAGCTCCAGCCAGCTCGGCAACAGGGTTGAGATCACCGCCCGATTCGACTCTTTGTCCCATAACAGAAGTGGGAAGCCAAGCTCGCCCAGGCACTTCTTGTCGAAACCGAAGTTGCGGTGCCCTCTCGGCACCGGCTTCACGGCGGTCCGCACCTCTTCCGGCGGCCCAGAATTGTCGGCGACCTCGCCGGGTGCATCGCTCATCGAAGCTATCACGAGGGTGGGATCCTCGGTCGGATGGATCGTCGGGGCCTTGACTTTCCATTGTCCCGCAGTGGGTGCCTCACCCGTATTCTTCGCCTTCTTGGGCGGGGGTGGCGAAGGCTGCTCGCGGCTCGGCCGCTTCATGGGGGCAGACGCTGGGATCTCGCGCTGTGCGGCGTCTGCGGCTTGAGCGTGGGCGAGCCCGCTGAGAGCGACGCAGACACTATCATAAGGGAGGGGAATGTCCCGCTCGCCTGCGAGAAGAGAAAGTCAAAGCGAGAAGAAGCAGTGAAGTAAAAAAAGAGAAGCGTGTGAAGCTTACCTCCCCCGGGCGGGACATAGGCGAGGTTGTTCAGGTTCCGTCGTAGGTATGCGACCTCAAAGTTCTTCTCGGTGAAGAACCCGCACAGATCTGCTTCATGTCCCCCCAGGCTAGGGGGCGGTAGCTCGCCTCACTGAGCTGAACCGGCGAGAAGGGGACGTTGCCGAAGTCCCCCTTGATAAACATAAACTTCTTGAGCCAGTTGTGGCTCTTTTTAACAGTCTCCCGCACCTTGAGGTGGGCGCTGGAGAAGTAGGCGGTCCCTTCCTTGTTCGCACGGAAAGAGAACAGCTTGCGGAATACTACGAGGCTGAACACAACCCGCTCCTCCCACAAGAAGCAGGCGAACCCGACCATGACCGCCACGGAGTTCGGGGTCATCTGGCCTAGGATGACCCCGAAATACTTCAGAATTTGGCGAACCTCCGGCCATAGAGAGAGCCGGAGGCCCGGCTCAAAGTGCGCCAATGGAATGGCGAGCTCCCCTACGAAGAGGTCGTTTATATTCTCCCCCTCCCCAGGCCGCCTCGCCACGAAGCCGGGTGGGACATGATCGCTGAGGTCGTCGAGGAATTCACTCTCAGAAATGACAGTGCGGGGAAAGTCGTGCTCACAAAAGGTCCAAGCACACTTGCCCCGCCCGTCCGCGTCGCCGATGCCGCCGCCCATTCTACAGGAAGACCGCTATGCGGGTGAGGAAGTCCTCACAGGAAGCAGGCGAGTCGGGGTTTGCAAGGAGCAGGGAAAGAGAAAAGCTCAAATTCGGTGTATAAGTAAGGGCTGGCAGGGCCTATTTATAGAAAGAAGAAGGGTGGGAAAACATTCCGTTGGCGAGAAAAGTGCGGATAACAAAACTCATGTCTGACGGTTCAACTTCACGGCTCGCAACCATGCCGCAAGGACCGTCCGGCAACGGATCGTGCCCACCCAAGTCTGTACAAGAGGCGGACGAGCTGCAGCTCGCACCCGCCCGAAACCAAAGACGAGCCGGGGAGACTCGTAACCAGCGAGTTCCCGGCCTGCTCCCGCCAAGATCGGGTTGGCGGGCTAGGCAAGCTTATTCGACGGCCTCGCACCCGCCTTAAAAAAGTAGTGGGAGAGCAGGATGGCTTCATCCGTGCCCACCCAGGGAAAACCAGATAACAACACAGTAAAAATAACATACGTTAGAAATTGCACCCGCCAACGGGTGAGAGACGTCTCAAATTATTACAGACGATAAAATGTTCCGAAATAAGAAACCCGCCTAAGCGAGTTGGAGTAAAATGCGGATGCGGCCTGACCCAGCATTAGACCGCGGGAAGGGGGTAGGCGGATCAGTACTGGATCCATTTCCTCCTGCCCCGCCTCTGCGTCCCGGTTTGGGGCGGCATGCGAGGATAGTGGTAAGCGCGAACCGCCACTAGCTCCTGCTGGGCCAGACCGACTTGCTTCGTGGCGTGCTAGAGTCGCTCCTCGGCCCGCATAATGTGCACGCCAGGAGAAGTAACCTCTTCCCCTTCAGCTGGGCCCCGCGCTCCCTCCAAGGCCCCGACCCGCGCCTATATCACAGTTTTATCCCGGTCAACCCCGTTAAAGTTCTCATGTAGCAGCAGAGTGTGCTTCTGAAATAGCTGTGTCACTTGCCTCTTCATCCTCGCCGCATCCACCGGGTTTGCCCAGATACTCTGAAACCCCCTCCGCGTCGGGGGGGGGGGGGGGGGGGGGGGGGCGAATACCCCTCGCTCATCTTTGTTTCGGAGGAGATCGCGTTGTAGCTTGCAAATAAAAAAGTCAGAGGGGACAGGCGAGAACCAAACAAGCGTCGAGTATGAGCTTACCAAGGGTTGGCCACCCCCCGCACTGGTGGATGGTCGAGAGGAACCCGGCCGTCCCTGGAAGGGTTCTCCTTGGGGGACGCCCCAAGCCCGATGGGCTGGCGACCCGCTCGGTTGACAGCGGGAGGGAACGATCCTCCTCCCCACCACCTCCCTCTTCACGTGGCGGCACCCGCGAGGGAAAAAGTCAGAAATGAAGCGACAAACCAGGATGGAGGTGCACATACCTCTGGGATAACCTCGGTGCCTGCTGCCGAACTGGAGCCCGAGATGTCATTTACCGGATACCGCATGACGATCTTTCCTTTCACCGACCTGAAGAGAGGGCCGGTAGACCAGCGCGCCAACCACGGTGTGGCCTCAAGGGTCTCTTCCCTGGTATTTTGGCCGCCAGCCGAGCTCGCACTTCCTCACTGACAGGCATGGTGCAGCTACAGTTCATTCAAAAAGGCAAAAGAGGGTAGGGATTCACCTGAGGGCTCGGTGGTGTATTTATAGCCAGGTAGTGGGACCCACCAGAAGATTCTGTGATAGCTCAGCACAGCACTCACCGAACACACGGGTTGGATGATTCTTTCCGAGCTTGGTCCAGCTCAAAAAGAGCGGGGAATGTGTACAACCCGTGTTCGCCGAGTGGGTCCGCCAGATCAGGCGAGCGGACCAAATCACCCTACCCGCACCTAGAACATTATGCGGGCGGTCCCCGGATGGCCAGCTCGCTCTCGCCCAAGTCAGACGGGTGAGCCGCGCGAGCTGGCTCTTCCCCTCTCTCCCTCTCTCTCGCACGCCGGGCATTCGTCGTATAGAGTTTGGGTCAGCATTCGTAGAGCAGAGTTTTGGGTCAGCATTCGTCGAGCATAGTTTGGGTTAGCATTCGCCGAGCAGAGTTTTGGGTCAGCATTCGTCGAGCAGATTTTGGGTCAGCATTCGTCGAGCAGAGTTTGGGTCAGCATTCCTCGAGCAGAGTTTTGGGTCAGCATTCGTCGAGCAGAGTTTGGGTCAGCATTCGTCGAGCAGAGTTTTGGGTCAGCATTCATCGAGCAGAGTTCGGGCTCGACATTCGTCGAACTAGTATTCGGGGTTGGGTTCGACTGGTCCAGATCAGCGAGCCCCCTTCCGAGGCTCCCGCAACGGCAGTTTGAGACCTGGCTAGCCCGCTCTTCTAAAGGCAACCAGGCAGCCAGCCCGCCTCAGAAGAGGCACAGGCAGGTCGCGGCGGCCTGGCTCTCACTCGCCCAAGAGGAGACAGTGAGTTGCGGGAGCCAGGTCGCACTCGCCCCCTGGGCGGGAAGAGCAGTGGCGAGCTGACCTCCAATTCTATGGGACCTGCACAGTGGGGCCCCGGGGTAAAATTACCTGGATGCCCCTCCCATGGGTGTGAATAGCTTGTTAGAACAGCAGAGTTGAGCTGTTGGCAAACCAAGTTGGGCTGCACATAGCTGTTCAGAATAGCGGAGGTTGCCTATTTGCAGGACGTTTTCAGAAATCTATAAATAAGACCCAAGGGGCACCTCAGAAAGCACGTTTCCATACTCACTTGCTCCTTAGTCTTTTAGGGCTTTCTGAGGTAGCCTTAGCTCGGCCTTTGGCTAAAAAGGGGAAGCTCTCTAAGATCTTTCGGGTGTGTGGTGGGTCCTCCTCGCCGAGCCCTTTGGTCTGGTCCTCTTTGCTTCCTTTGTCATTTTTCTTATGGGAAAGAAGTAGATGTGCGATCACCCCTTCCCCAAGGGTGAACTCCACAGAGACCTACTTTTCGGTTTCAACAGCCATACTCAACAAATATGGACTTAGAAATATTTCAGCTCTGCTAGGCGTTGAGAGCGTTGAGTGTATATGTCTCACTCAACGCTTTTTGCATTGGCCACATTCTTCTGCCCTTTCTGCTTAAAATCGTTGAGAGTGTTGAGTGTATATGCCTCACTCAATGTTTTTTGCCTTAGCCATATTCTTCAGCTTTCTGCCTGATGGCGTTGAGAGCATTGAGTGTATAAGTTTCACTCAACGCTTTTATACTTAGCCTGATTTTCTGCAGTCTTGCCTTCTTGTTGAAGTTTGGCGTTGACATACTCAGCATGACGTTGAGTGATGAAGCTTCACTCAACGCTTCTAGACTTAGTTGATTTTCTGGCTTCCACTGCTTAGGCTTTGCCATGATATCCTTGACTGAACGATTCTGGACATATGGCATTGAGTGAGTTGAGCTCATTCAACGCTTGTGGACTTAGCCATATTTCTGTCTTTTCAATACTGTAAGCTTTGACTGTCAGCCTTCTCTTAGCGCTATTAGCTGTATGGCGTTTAGTGAGCTTGCCTCACTCAATGCTTCTGAACTTAACCAATTTTCGGAATTTATTGCCGATCACTTTGAGTCCGCCTGTCATTGTCTCTTGAACTATATATTCCATCATTGTGACAAAGACCAACCTATACGCATGAAGTTAAACATACATTAAATATAACTATGTGTATATCATTGATCCGTTTGACTTCTTAAAAATCTAGGACATTGGGATCAATGGACCCAACAAGAAGCATACCTCTCCTCTTGCTGATATGAAGTAGAAGGTCCATTACCAGCAGCCGACTTCTTCCTCTTATCCCATCTCCTTTTCTTCCCTTAGAAGAGCGCCTCACCATCTCCTCCAGAGATAGTGACTCCAACCATCTAACTTGATAAGCTCTCCTACGAAGCCAGTACGTTCTACAGCTCCAGCAAAGACGGCTGATTGGCCAGCCTTGAACGGAAGTGACAAAGGCCACATATTCCTTCCACAAATCGTGGACTATGTGCTTCTTCAGTTTTGCCTCTGAAATAGGCTCATTAGGGTCCAATGCTGAAATCTCAGCACATAAGTTCTTCATCTTCAGGAAGAATGACAAGACGGACAAATCTCCTTGAGTGGCTCCCTCCAACTTATTCTCTAGGAACTGTAGTCGAGCAACATTCTTACTGTTGAACATTCCATCAAGGGAAGTCCAAATCTCCGCTGCAGACCGACATCCGATGATATGGATGAAGAGTTCCGATGAGATAGCCCGCTTGAGAGTAAACCCTGCTTTCACGTTTGTCTTCCTCCAATCTCTCGCCGCTCTAGCATTGTCAGCATCAGTAACCATCTCTTGCCTTTCATCTCCGCAGACGACCTCCCAAAGGTCCTAGCCCAAAAGATAGCATTCCATACATGATTTCCACTTTTAAAGTTAGTCGATGTAAGAAGCTCAATTCCAAGACCTATTGCCATACCACCTTCCATTGCACTAAGTCTGGTTACTTAGACACCTAGAAGCAATGAAGCAAACTGCTGGATGATTTGCTGCTCAGGCCTCTGTTCCCTCTAATATCATGTAAAAAATTTGTGATAGCGGAAAACGGAAAACCAGGCGCAGGAACACTCAACCTATCAGGGTTCAAATAACTAGATGCAAATACAAGAACAAGAAGCTTGTACTATCAAAAAAAAATCTTTCCAGGCGATGTATACATGGCTAGACAAGATTCACCGATGTACCCGATAGAAGCAAATTACAAGACAGAGAAGACAAACCGCGCGGACTCCAAGAGTAACCGCCGAACCTGCTGCTAACCGCTATGAAATCAGCTCAAACCGACAGATCGCCAAACCGCAACCTAGCCGCGCAGACTGCCCGTTATTACAATGCTGAACTCTAACCGCCGATCTGCAAGCCGCCTAACCGCACGGTTGCTAGCCGCCAGATCGCACGAGCTACTGCCGAACTGAACCAAGCCGCCGGATGCGGACAGCTTATTTAATTGGGAAACTAGTTGCAGAAGAGAGACAGCCTAGTCGCAAACTGTGACCTGCTGTTAACCGCTGGTTGCTATCCACAGAGTCTGCACTGTCCCTGACCGCATCCAAACCCAAGTCTCTGGCTTTCCAGCTCTACCCGCACAACATGCACAGCAAACCGGTCAACCTCCTCAACTGTGAGGATACAAAATCCTAACCGCAGCAACTATCCACGATTTTACTTACTGTTCAGTTGGATATCAATTGATGTGATAGAAGGTCCTATTTATAGGCGTGAAGAAGAGTGTGATCACTGCCATGACTGATAGGATATCTGCCCTAACTCGCGGCGAGCACCAAGTGTATCCTCTAAGCCGCCGATAAACAAGCAGACTGTCGCGCCTATGCGAGATAGCCAGCCCGCCAAGATAGCACCATCAAGGCCGGTCACCAAGCCAACCCGCCTTGTTGCCAAAGCCCAGCCAGACTTGATCTCCATGCAGGCGAACTCTGTGAATACTGCCCCAGTTCGCCTACCTGCGAATAGCTCTAGTCCGCATAAGTTACCAGACAGTACTCCAGTCCGCATACCTGAGCACGCAGTCAAAGGGCACAAGGCGGACAACTGCCGAACTTGGCAGACAGAGGCCTCAATCCGCGCAGACCGCTCGACCTCCTGGACTAAACCATCCTGCACAACCCGACGAACCCTGGGACCAGTCCGCTCTAACCGACGAACTCCGCGGTTTCCACCAACCACGCCACCAGAGCTAGACCAAGGCACACGCCATGCCGATCTCTCGAGCTCTGGTCCAGTCCGCAACCCGGACTCCGCGAACTTCAACCGAGTCCGCACTGTTGGAGTGGTCCCAGTTGACTTGGTCAACTGATTTTTATATATATTAATTTTATTTTATTGTGTCAAGTATGGCGGAGGATAGAGAGTGGCATTTATGGTGGTTGTTAGAGGTGGCCACGTGGCGTGTTTTTACGGGTTGGTGTTGCCTATATATATGGGCTTTGTATATTGTTTTTTTTTGGCTTGTTGAAAAATTGTGAAAAGTTTCTCCTTTTTCCCTCTTTAACTCCCGCAGGAGAGAGATAATAGAGAGAGAGAGTAGTGAGAGAGAGAGTGAGAAGAGTGAGATTGCGAGAGAGAGTAATATTGAGTTTTAAAGGATCCCGCATACTATTTCCTGCGGGAAATAACTCCCAATTTTCTTTCGCCCACCTCGCGCCAGAAGCCCGCACCCGCGACCAAGAGCTCGCACTCGCCGAGAGCTCCGCCACCTCGCCGGGAGGTATCGCCCACTAAGCTCGCCGGTGTAACTAGCAGCTCGCCGAAGTACCCCGCCAAGGCCGATCTCGCCAAGCTCTCGCAGGGAGCCGTCACAGCCTCCGACAAGCCCTCGCACTCGCCCACCTCGCGCCGGAAGGATCTCGCACAGGTGGAGCCGCACGTGAGGAGTGCTCGCTGGAGGGTCTCGCCGGAGTAGGCTCTCGTCGGTGTTGATCTCGCGGGGAGGAGATCAGGGGAGGTTGTTTGCGTTGAGGGATGTCAGCGGAACCCATTCACACTTCCGACAAGTGGTATCAAAGCCAGGTTCCAAACCTTTACGGTGACTCAGAAGGTTTGAAGTAGGGGAGAAATGGAGTTTGGAGGTGTCGTGTCGGGGCAAGTCTCCAAGTTGACGAAGACCAACTATGGGAACTGGAGCATCCAGATGAGGGTACTACTAGCCTCCAAGGAGTTGTGGGAGGTAGTAGAGATGGTGTGGAGGTGCTGACTGCCGAAGCAGAAGCCGCGTTAACGAACGCACAAAGGACAGCATTGAGAGAAGCTAAGAAGAGGGACAAGAAGGCGTTGTTCATTTTGTATCAAGGTGTAGATGAAACTACGTTCGAAAAGATCTCGGACGCTGAGACTTCGAATGAGGCATGAGAGATCTTGCAGCGCTCCATGCAGGGAGTAGACAAGGCCATGAAAGTTAAGTTGCAATCCCTCCGAGGCCAGTTGAGTGGAAGGAATGGAGTGTGGTACTTAGACACCGGAGCCAGCAACCACATGTGCGGTGAGAGGGAGCTGTTTACGAGCCTTGAACCAAATGGTGGTGAGGTGAGTTTCGGCGACGCCTCAAAGATAGCAGTGGAAGGAAGAGGAGTTGTGGCGGTTGTGTTAAGTTGCAATCCCTCCGAGGCCAGTTGAGTGGAAGGAATGGAGTGTGGTACTTAGACACCGAAGCCAGCAACCACATGTGCGGTGAGAGGGAGCTGTTTACGAGCCTTGAACCAAATGGTGGTGAGGTGAGTTTCGGCGACGCCTCAAAGATAGCAGTGGAAGGAAGAGGAGTTGTGGCGGTTGTGTTGAGTGGAAAGGAGGTTATCATCAACGACGTCTTTTATGTGCCGGGCTTGAGGAGTAACATCCTAATTCTTGGGCAGCTGGTGGAGAAGGGCTACCGGGTCTTGTTGCGGGATGGCACCCTGGCCATGAAGGACGGTCATGGGAAAGAAGTAGTGAGGGTAAAGATGACGGCGAACCGTCTCTTCACTTTGAGCATGGATGTAAAGGAGACGACATGTCTCGCGAGGAATGAAGAAGAGGAGGAAGCTTGGCTGTGGCACCACCGGATGGGGCATCTGGGGTTCACAGGCCTGAAGTTGTTGTCTGGATCAAAGATGGTGGAAGGACTGTCTATGCTCACACCTCCTCATAGGGTCTGTGAGGCATGCACCAAGGGGAAGCAGAGAAGAGAGACATTTGAGGGTGGCAAGTCCCGAAGGGCGACGAGGCCATTGGAGTTGGTTCACTCGGACATCGCTGGTCCATTTGAAACAACTTCAATCGGTGGAAGCAAGTACTACATCACATTCACCGACGACTTCAGCAGAAAGTGTTGGGTGTATTTTCTGAAGGAGAAGGATGAGGCGCTGGAGAAGTTCAAGGAGTTCCGGGCGATGGCTGAGAAGGAGAGTAGTCAACCGCTGAAAGTACTTAGAACGGATAGAGGTGGGGAGTACACCTCTAGGCTGTTCGATGAGTACTGTAGGCAATGGGGAATCTCTCATCAGCTGACGGCGGCCTACTCGCCTCAGCAAAATGGCGTGGCAAAAAGGAAGAACCTCACAATCATGAACATGACACGGATCATGGTGAAGGGTAAGGGACTACCGAAGAAGTTCTGGGCGGAAGCAGTACAGGTGGCTGTGTACGTGCTGAATCGGTGCCCTACCAAGAGTGTGAAGTTCAAGACACTGTTTGAGGCTTAGAGTGGCTGGAAGCCAAGTGTGAAGCACCTGAGGGTCTTCGGGTGCGTGGCCTATGCCCACGTCCCGGACCAAAGGAGGAAGAAGCTGGACGATCGAAGCGAAAAGTGTATTTTTGTGGGCTACGCTCCTGCGAGCAAGGCTTACAAGTTATACAATCCTGAGACAGAGAAAGCCATCATCTCACGAGATGTGGTATTTAAAGAAGGAAGCTGCTGGAGCTTGGATGAGGCGGTGAAGAACATTAAGGGGATGTTTTTTGAGGATGATGAAGAAGAAGGTGGAGGATAGGCCGAAGCGGAGATGGGTGGAGCGGAGCCACCATCACCACCAAGCGGAAGTTCAGGGGGAGCTCTCACCCCTTACTCTAGTGGTGCGAGTATGAGTGGAAGCAGCCCTGGAGGAACAAGTACCAGTGGGAGCAAGGACTACCGTCCTCAGCCCAGGATGCGGAGGCTGGATGAGATATATGAGGAGACGGCACCGACACTTAATAATTTTTCTTTGTATTGTTTGTTAGCAGATGTCGAGCCATGCTCCTACGATGAAGCTGCCAAGGAGAAGAGTTGGAGGAAGGCGATGGATGCGGAGATCTCTTCCATAAAGAAGAACGAGACCTGGAAGTTGGTCGACCCTCCTGCAGGCCAAAAACCCCTCGGGGTGAAGTGGGTGTACAAAGTGAAGAAGAACAAGGATGGCGGAGTGGAGAAGCACAAGGCCAGGCTAGTGGTGAAGGGCTATCGACAAGTCCAAGGCGTGAACTATGATGAAGTGTTTGCCCCCGTAGCGCGTGTTGACACCATCCGGTTTATCATAGTGCTAGCAGCTCACCATGGTTGGAGGATCATGCAGATGGACGTGGTCTCTGCTTATTTGAACGGCTACCTGGAAGAAGATGTATACATCGAGCAGCCTCCAGGGTACGTTGTGAAGGGGCAGGAGAGGAAAGTCTGCAAGTTAGACAAAGCACTCTACGGGCTGAAGCAAGGGGCAAGAGCGTGGAACGGAAGAATAGATGCTTACTTTCAAAAGCATGGCTATCAGAAGAGCCCTCATGAGCACGCCCTCTACACCAAGGTGGAACAGGAGGGCAACATGATGATTGTGTGCCTCTATGTGGACGACATGATTTTCACGGGAAACAATGCTGCTATGTATGAGGAGTTCCGGGGCATGATGAAGAAGGAATTTGAGATGACAGACTTGGGAGAGTTGAGCTACTTCCTGGGAGTGAAAGTGAAGCAGGGAGACGACGGGATCTTCATATCCCATAAGAAGTACGCAGAGGAGATCTTGAAGAAGTTCAGGATGGAGGATAGCAAGCCTATCTCCACTCCTGCAGACCCGGGGTTGAAGTTGAAGAAAAATTCTAAGGAAGGAGCGGTGGATTCTACCCTATTCAAGAGCTTGGTAGGCAGTCTACGCTACCTTACCTTCACCCGACCGGACATCATGTATGCGGTCGGAGTGGTGAGCAGGCATATGGAGGAGCCAAAGGAAGACCACTTCACGGCAGCGAAGAGGATCCTGAGGTACATCAACGGGACCAGAGGCCATGGGCTGAAATATGCTACTGGAGAAGAGCTGACACTGGTAGGATACTCGGATAGTGACTACGGCGGGGATGTGAACGATCGGAAGAGCACTTCCGGCTATGCCTTCAGCATGGGAACGGGGGTGTTCTCTTGGAGCTCGAAGAAGCAGGCAACGATAGCTCTATCGTCCTGCGAGGCTGAGTATATTGTAGCAGCAGCTGGCACCTGCCAAGCCATCTGGCTAAGGAATCTGTTGGAGAGTTTGCAGCATGGAGTGGATGGGCCAACGACTATGATGGTGGACAACATGTCGGCCATCCAACTCGCGAAGAATCCTGTGCTACATGGACGTAGCAAACATATCGAGACAAAGTATCATTTCCTAAGGGAGCAGGTAGAGTTGAAGACAGTGGAAGTGAAGTATTGCCCGACCGGAGAGCAAGTCGCGGACATCTTCACCAAGGCGTTGAAGGTGGACACGTTCCTGAAGCTCATAGGCAAACTCGGCATGTGCTGTCAAGTTTGAGGGAGAGTTTGTTGGAGTGGTCCCAGTTGACTTGGTCAACTGATTTTTATATGTATTAATTTTATTTTATTGTGTCAAGTATGGCGGAGGAGAGAGAGTGACATTTATGGTGGTTGTTAGAGGTGGCCAAGTGGCGTGTTTTTACGGGTTGGTGTTGCCTATATATATGGGCTTTGTATATTGTTTTTTTTGCTTGTTGAAAAATTGTGAAAAGTTTCTCCTTTTTTCCCTCTTTAACTCCCGCAGGAGAGAGATAATAGAGAGAGAGAGTAGTGAGAGAGAGAGTGAGAAGAGTGAGATTGGGAGAGAGAGAGTAATATTGAGTTTTAAAGGATCCCGCATACTATTTCCTGCAGGAAATAACTCCCGATTTTCTTTCGCCCACCTCGCGCCAGAAGCCCGCACCCGCGACCAAGAGCTCGCACTCGCCGAGAGCTCCGCCACCTCGCCGGGAGCTATCGCCCACTAAGCTCGCCGGTGTAACTAGCAGCTCGCCGAAGTACCCCGCCAAGGCCGATCTCGCCAAGCTCTCGCAGGGAGCCGTCACAGCCTCCGACAAGCCCTCGCACTCGCCCACCTCGCGCCGGAAGGATCTCGCACAGGTGGAGCCGCACGAGAGGAGTGCTCGCTGGAGGGTCTCGCCGGAGTAGGCTCTCGCCGGTGTTGATCTCGCGGGGAGGAGATCAGGGGAGGTTGTTTGCGTTGAGGGAGGTCAGCGGAACCCATTCACACTTCCGACACGCACCTCGCGAATCTTGGCGAGCTCCGCAGATAGCAATCCTATCCGCCCAGTTACTTTCTGGGAACCAACTGCCGGCTGAACACAACCCGGCCTGACAAGCCGCCTCCTCTGTCTGCACAGACCGCACGAACAGACAGCCCTGGCCGCCAGAGCAAAAGCCGACTGCAGCACTATTGCCGACCTACCTAACCGCCATTCTTATCCACACAGGCCGCGTCGACTGATCGCCCAGTCCACCACTTTCACTTCATGATTTTCAAGAGCGCACGCATGTGTGTGTACTTTATAATTCAGTTATGTAAGGAGTGAATAGCTATCGGACATAGGGCAGTCAAAAGTACTGAAGAGCTGTGTTGGGAGTGAGGAGTGAAGAAGATTAACATCTCTCTGCACCACCTTTGATATTCATTGTCATCATCAATATTCCATCCATTGCTTTTATTTGCAGTAAACGCTCATGTGTAGAACGCAAACAGTCAAACTAGCCATACCAAACACCTCGCTTTCTAGCATTTGCTTTTTTTACTAGCTTCTTATTGAAGGAAACTCTTCCTGCATCCATGTTCGTGTCCTTTTCAAGCATCGGGACTTATTTTTTACATTCATGATGGCCAGCGGGTTTGGTTGTTGACTGGGTTACAGAGAGAAGCAAATATATAATAAATGAAAAGTTTGGTTGGAGCAAAGTATTATTATATATATTAAATTAAATTCTTTGGATTTTTCAACAAAAAAAAACATATAATCTCATAATCCGCACGATTCTCTCTTGCATTGGTATAATCTGCACGATGGGTATAATCTGCACGATTCTCACTTGTATAGACAGGGGCAGAACCATTTATTTCAACATGGCAGTCTAGAAATAAGAAGAAGCAAAAATGAAAATTGTTGCGAGTCGCTCAATTATCCCTCGGTTTTCCTCGGTTTAGAGAATCGGACCGCTTTAGTTCGAGAGTGAGCCGGGCCCGCAAACCTTCAAAAGAGATCCAATAGCAATGATAAACAAGACGTTTTAACGTGGAATCCCTGGAAAGGGTGGAAAACCGCGTTGTCGGATTTGTGTCGCGCCGAAATTCATTAGTTCCTTTGTTGTTATAAGAGTTGAGATCCTCGAATGGCGACAGACCACCTCTCCGTTTACAAGAAAGGCCAAGTCCACAAAGTTGGAGCGCACACGAGAGCATTTTTTCTATGCCGTATCTTATGCATGCTGACATGTTCATGCGAGCGTAGAGGGACAGCAAACTTGAGAGCGAGCAACGGGAATCTGGAGTGAATGAGAGATCTTGAGTTTTCCCACGGTTTTCTCTCTAGTCTCTCTGGTTGCTTGCCTTTAAATGAAAGTTTGGGGACCTTTTATAGCTTTCTTGAAGGGATGTTTTGGTAATTGCGCTTAACTGGATCTGGAGTTGACAAAGGACGTTACACCGTTCTGGTCGCCCCAATCACCAATTTTTCGTAAATGACGAGCATGCCCCTCCCCGGGCGGCCCGAGCAAGCTGTCAGGCGATGGTGGCGGTCGGAGGCGGCGACACACCGGAGGCCGATGACCGGTGCGGCGCAGCACGCACGTAGGTCAGTCGCGTGTGTGGGTGCGGATTGTGAGTGCTGGCGGGCCACACATGCGGGATGGCCGCACACGCGCAGCCGTGCACGTTGCCCGTGTGTGCTTGGTTTTGTCCACTATTCTCGTGGTGATTTTGGACCTTTTGAGAGTGCGCGGCTCATGTGCGTTGTTCACTCGGCCGGGTTGGCTTGCCTGAGCGTTTTGGTCGAAGTCCTACCGGTTTGATTCAGAATTCTTTAAGGGGGAACCCCATCAAATGCTCCCAATTTTTTGCGAGCTGTGATCCGTTAAGTGACGAGCCTGAAAATTTTAGATAGAGTCGTGTTGTGGACTTCAAATTATTTAAGCTTGCGCGTGTCACGAATTACTTTTGATTTTGGCATTTTAGACCTGGAGGTGCATGATGACTGTTTGGCGTTGCTTGGTGTCAGCCTTGCAAGATGATGATATCGTAGTTGACAATAGACAGTGACTTACTCGCATATTGACTTTGTCCGTTATGCGGCCCTTGCGGCTGTAACATCTCATTTCCAACTATACCCCTAAGAGTAGTTTTGGCCATGACTAGGTCATGACAAAACCCTAGGAAGTCCAAGAAGGCCAAGAAAACCTAAGAATGTGGGTGAGACCACTATGATCTGCAAATAGTAAATTGTTGGGTACATTGGAAAATGTGTACCAGATTTGAAGAAAACTCACCCTACTCAATGATATGCATCAAAGTGTATTTGATGTGTTTTGAGTTTATATGTGCAGGTTAAGTAAATGCAGGAATGCAGAAAAATTTCTAAGTCCATATGTCGACACCTAGAGAAGCTGTGTCGACACTTATGAAGGCCAGTGTCGACACTAGAGAAAAGCTGTGTCGACACTTGGAGTTAATTGTGTCGACTCTTGAAAAGGCTGTGTCGACACTAGAAGGAATGTGTCGACACACAGTGAAGCTTAGTCGACATACAGTGAAGTATTGTCGACATCAACTGTGTCGACACCAAGAGGCAGTGTCGACACACAGAGAAGCTTAGTCAACAACAATTGTGTCGACACCAAGAGCCAGTGTCGACACACAGAAGACTTTGTCGACATCAACTGTGTCGACACACAGGACTTGTGTCGACACACAGCAGTGCTTCAACAAAGTTAAAGTGAAGAAGTGTTTGTGTCGACACACTCAATCAGTGTCGACACATTCTAAAGAAGCTGTGTCGAGAAGCAGTAAACAACAACAAAGGAGTTGTGTCGACACCACCAAGGCTTGTGTCGACACATAGTCCACTTGTGTCGACACTTAGTCTACTTGTGTCGACACATAATGAAGTTCAGTCTCGACACTTTCAGACAGAGACAGTGATTTCAAGAAGTGACTGGATGACTTAATAGCTGTCATTTCTAACCGGTCAACTACTACTGTCAGAGCTGTCAGAAGGTTGTTAGAAACCAGTTCAGCCGGTTACCATGAAGGAAGACTATATAAATGCTTTCTCCTTCAACAGAAAAGAAGATTATTGAAGAATACACAGATAACTAACAACACAAAAAGAAGAAGTCATTCGACAGAAGATCTTAGAAGTTGGAGAGAGAGAGAGCTCCATCTAAGAAGTGCAGTTGCTGAACCAGGCTGCTAAGAAGAATTCAGATTGTGATCTGAATATCAAGAAGGAAGCTGATTGAAGATCATCTTCTCAAGAGTTCAACCCTACTGAGTTCATATTCAAGAAGCTTTGAAGAAAGCTAAGAGAGGTTGTTCTCTGCCATCAGTTTCTTCCAAGAACTGATCAAGAAACCATCCATCCTCTCTCTCTTTATCTAGGTGGTGGTAAAACACTTTGTAAACACTATTTTCTGTAGGATCTATTCTAGATCTGAGCTGTAAGCCTATTTTATAAAGGCTGAGTGTAGGAGAATATTTTCTCTGAGTGGTAGGCCTTGTTGAAGGTTGAGGTAGGGCTATGAGCGTGAGTTGTAGGAGATTGATATCTCTGAGTTGTAGGCCTTGTGTAGGCTGAGGTAGGGCAGATTGCCTGAGTTGTAGGAGCCTTGTTTGGGGTTCTGAGTTGTAAGATCTGATGATCTGAGGTGAAGTGAAAAAGTTAGGCCGAATCTAGCACACTGCTGGATAGGCGAAGGGGGAAAGTGGATGTACCCAGACCTTGGGGAACCACTATAAAAATCTGTGTGCAATCTGTGTTGTTATAATTCTATAAATCTGTGCTGTGTTAGCTATAACATTTACTGCTGCTAAGTAAACAACTGAACAGATTTGCTGCCTTAAAAGAAAAACAGGAATTACACTTATTCACCCCCCCTCTAGGTGGTTAGGCACTAATTCTTTCAAGTGGTATCAAAGTGAGATTACTCAAAGAAAGACTTAACAGTCTGCGTAGATCCATAAGGCAGATTCAAGATCAAGAAAATGGGTTCTGGTGAGAATCATAAGGAACTAGGTTCTATGAAATTGCCCATATGCAGAACGGAGATATTTGGAATTTGGAAAGAAAGGGTCAGGCTGTTTATGGAGGCTTCTGATCCAAGAATCTATATTACAGTCAAGGAAGGTCCTTATATTCCTATGAATATTTCTATTCTAGATGCAAACCAAAGAATTCTCAAGGATTTCTCAGAGATGACTAAGCATGAGATCATCCTGGCAACTCTGGATAAGAGAGCCCAGAATATCATAGTTAGTGCCATAGATGATGCAACCTTTCAAAATTTGATTCACTGCAAGACCTCCAAGAAAATGTGGGATACTTTAATAGTCTATATGGAGGGTTCTGAAGAAGTAAGACAAGATAGAAAATCTATGCTGAACCAGGAATATGAGAGTTTTAGACAAGGAAAGTCTGACAGTATAACTGAATATTATAAAAAGTTCTATAAAATAGTTAATGAACTGATGTCCTATGGAAGAATCTTCAGTACCTATGAACTGAATGATAAATTCCTAAGATCCTTGACAAAGGATTGGGATACTAAGATTTGTGACATTAGGGAAGTGACCAAACTTGCAGATATTTCTCCTCCAACCTTATTTGGAAAGTTGTTGTCATATAAGATGCAACTGATGGCTAGGAAAGAGGAAGAGAAAAGTGCAAAAGGTGAGCATAGAGAAAAGTCTGTGGCCTTCAAGGTTGAAGCCACTAAGAAGAATAGGAGGATGTCTCCATCACCTCCTAGCATAGTTGCTGAAATTTCTTCAGATAATTCAGACAACCAGAATTCAGACAATAATGACTCAGATGAAGATTTTGCAGCATTTACAAGCCAGTTTCAGAGATTCCTGAAGAAGAAGCAGTGGAAGTCTAAGCCTTTCACATCTCAGCCTAAGGATGAGTATTATCAAAAGAGGAAGTCATACAGGAAGGACAGGAGCAGGTCTAAGCCAAGAAAATCTACAACATCAAAGATAGTTTGCTATTGCTGTAATAGGCCTGGACATATTGTGGCTGAGTGTCCAGATAAAAGAAACGATACTGTAGATAAAAAGAAGAGACAACACCAGAGCAAGAAGGAGAAATCCTTTGTTGCTAAGAAGGAGAAGACCTTGACAGACCAATCTACTTCAGAGTCAGAATATGAAGTTGAGGCCTACATTGGTCTATATGCAGCAGATGAAGAAGAAGAGTTTCTCCAGGTGCTGAACTCTATATATGAACAAGAAGACCATCAGTGCAAGGGACTGATGGCTGTGTCAGAAGAAGACAAGTGCCAGGATCAGCCTGGTCCTAGTAAGGTACAATGTATTACTAGAAATTCAGATTGTAGTACTAAGTCAGAGTCAGCAACATCTGCATCAAGTGATGTGGATGGGTCTGAGTCTGAAGGTGATATTCATCAGCTGATAGATGAATATGGAGATTTATTGCAGGCACTTAAGAAGAGCAAAAACCTGGCCAAATCACAGGCTAAGGAAATTGCAGATCTTAAGATGGCTGCATTAGATTCAGAGAAGTTGCTGGATCAAAAAATGAATGAGATTACCAGATTGAAAAACATAACTGTTATTCCAATGGGCACAATCACATTCAAGAATGATCAGATTAGAAATCTGGAGGTTAGACTTCAGAAAGAGAAAGAGATTGTGGCTAGTTTTTCTAAGCCAAAATCTGTATTACCCTTAATAGATGACTTTGTGTCATAAAAGGGTAAGGCTGGATTAGAATTTAAGAGAACAACATGGGCTGCTAAGTTCAATAAGCAAGGCAAAGCTCCACCACAAAACAAGAGACCTGATGTAAACAATTCAGTAAAGGTTGTACCTAAACAAAGGTATAACAAGTTTGAGTGCTGGTATTGTGGCAAGGTAGGCCACTTTGCCTTAGATTGTTGGCACAATTCCAGTGTCAAGGAGAATAGCAATCTGCCTGTTAGAAGAGCTGCAGGCAGATTTGTCAAATTTCACACTAACATGAACCAAGGACCCAAAACTTATTTGGGTTCTAAGGTTAAGTAGTCTTTATTGCAGGTGAGTCCAAGTGGCCATGCCCCTATATGGTACTTGGACAGTGGATGTTCCAGGCACATGACTGGAACAAGGGGGTTGCTGAAGGACTACACACCTATCATGGATGGCCCTAAAGTAACCTTTCGTGGTTCAGAAAAAGGAATCATCAAAGGATTTTGTAATATTTCTAATAACCAGATTACTATCTCTCAAGTGGCCTATGTGAAGGGTTTGAAACACAACCTTATAAGCATAAATCAGTTGAGTGATTTAGGATATGATATTTCATTTATTAAGAATGGATGTCATATCAAAAGGTGAAGTGATCAAAAGGTCATGTTGACAGGATATAGAAAGAGAAATGTATATTGCCTAGATTTTGAGTGTGAGAACAATGTTTCTCCTATTTGTCTTGTAGCTGATGAGAGAGTCTCTCATTGTGTTAAATGGCACAAAAGGCTGGCCCATCTTAATTACAAGACTATTTGCCAACTCTTTAGCAAAGAGTTAGTGAGGAATGGTCCTCAAGTTCAGTGTATAAAGGATGGAATATGCTCAGCTTGTCAAAAAGGCAAGCAGACCAAATCTTCCTTTCATAGCCTTGAAAACAACGATTCAGTAAGGTGTCTATACCTCTTGCATATGGATCTATTTGGTCCTATGCCAGTTCATAGTCTAGGTAGGAAGGTCTACACTTTTGTGGTGGTAGATGACTATTCTAGATATTCATGGGTGTTCTTTCTGAGACAAAAATCTGAAACTCCAACTATCTTATATAGTTTTGTTAAACAAATTTAGAATGAGTTTAACAGTACAGTGGTCAAAATCAGAAGTGACCATGGTACTGAATTTCAGTCTGAAAGTATGACAAGACTATATGAAGAATTTGGGATTTTTCAAGAATTTTCCTCACCTAGAACACCACAGCAAAATGGTGTTGCTGAAAGGAAGAATAGAACACTGATTGAGGCTGCTAGAACTCTATTGAGTGACACTTCTCTTCCAGAATATTTCTGGGCTGAGGCAGTAAACACTACATGTCATGTGATCAATAGGGCTACTATCACCAAAAGCCACAAAAAGACTCTCTATGAGATTATGAAGGGCAGAAAATCAAATTTATCCTATTTTAGGATCTTTGGTTGCAAGTGTTATGTCCTTAACAATGGCAAGTCTTATCTAACCAAGTTTGCTGCCAAATCCCAAGAGGGGATATTTGTTGGGTACAGAAATAATAGTAAGGCTTATAGGGTCTACAACTTGATTACTCAAGTTGTACAAGAGTCTGTACATGTAGACTTTGATGAAACAAGACTGATTAACAGTGAGTTATCAAGTATTGCTTGCAGTTCTACAGGTATAAATGAGAGAATGGACAAGCTTACCATTACAGAAGATTCAACTGCAAATCAGGAAGTGGAAAATGGTGGCTGCTGTCCAGGGGGAGTACAAGACTCTCCAAATGCTGAAGAAAACCAAGAGGTGCAGCATATTGAAGAAACTGGAGGTGTTCAACCTGAAGATAGACTACCTCCAGCTATTAGACACTTAAAATATCATCCAGCAAATCAGATAATTGGTGATCCAAGACAAGGAGTACAAATAAGGAGCAGGAATCTGAACATAGTTCTTTGCTCAAGCTTCTTATCACAAGTGGAGCCAAAGAGATTTGAAGAAGCTATTCTAGACCCACATTGGATTGATGCCATGCAAGAGGAGCTGAATCAGTTCAGAAGGTGCAAGTTCTGGAAGTTAGTTCCTAAACAAAAAGACCACAACATCATTGGAACAAAGTGGATCTTTAGGAACAAACTGGATGAGAATGGAATCATTGTAAAGAATAAAGCAAGACTTGTTGCAAAAGGATACAGGCAGGAAGAGGGTATTGATTTTGATCAAACCTTTGCCCCAGTAGCAAGACTGGAAGCAATTAGGATGTTCCTTACTTATGCAACATATCAAGGCTTTAAGGTATTCCAAATGGATGTAAAATCAGCATTCCTAAATGGAAATCTAAAGGAAGAAGTCTATGTAGAGCAGCCCTCAGGTTTTGTTGATCCTCTCAAACCTGATTATGTTTTTAGACTAAGAAAGCTTTGTATGGGATGAAACAAGCCCCAAGGGCTTGGTATGAAACCCTGTCTAATTTCCTCATTGAGAACAAATTCTCAAGAGGGAAAATAGACAAGACTCTATTCCTTAGGGAATCTAAAGGAAAGATTATTCTAGTTCAAATATATGTTGATGACATAATATTTGGGTCTACTGAAAGTAATATTTGTAGAAAGTTTGCAAAACTAATGCAAGGAAAATTTAAAATGAGCAGTATGAGAGAAATTAAGTTTTTCTTGGGTCTCCAAGTAAGACAGACTGAAGATGGCTTGTGCATATCCCAGTCTAAGTTCACCCTGGAGTTAATAAAGAAGTATGGTATGTAATCATCCACTACTATGAGAACTCCAATGAGGACAAGTGTGTCTCTAAGCAAAGACGATGTAGGGAAACCTGTAGATGAAACTTTGTATAGAGGGATAGTTGGCTCCCTTCTATATCTGACTGCTAGTAGACCAGATATCATGTATGCTACATGTGTCTGTGCTAGGTACCAAGCATGCCCTAAAGAATCTCATCTGACTGCAGTTAAAAGGATTTTGAGATATCTTAAGGGCACACCTTATCTAGGCCTTTGGTACCCTAGGAATGGAGATTTTCTACTGACAGGCAATTCAGATGCAGATTTTGCAGGTTGCAAGGAAGATAGAAAAAGTACTACAGGCATCTGTCAATTTCTAGGTGGAAGACTAGTGTCTTGGAGCAGTAAGAAGAAGACCAGTGTGGCAATCTCCACAGCTAAGTCAGAATATGTTGCTGCTGGAAGCTGCTGTGCACAACTTTTGTGGATTCAGCACCAGCTAGAAGACTATGGTATTCAAGAAAGTAGAACACCTTTGCTTTGTGATTCTACAAGTGCAATTTCTATAGCTAATAATCCTGTTTCACATAGTAGGACTAAGCATATAGAAATTAGATACCATTTTCTTAGAGAACATGTAGAGAAAGAGGACATTTCACTAGAATTTGTTAAAACAGATTATCAAATTGCAGATATGTTTACTAAGCCTATAGATGAAACTAAATTCAATAAGTTTAAAATTGAATTACGAATGTTGAACATAGATTAGTTTAACAAAATTGGCTAAGTAAAATAGTGTCGACACAAGGAGTTGTCTGTGTCGACACATAGAAGTGGTGTCGACATTCCAGAGAAATGATGTCGACACATCTAGAACATTGGTGTCGACACTTCAGAGAAATAGTGTCGACACATCCAGGAGTGGTGTCGACACATCCAGAGTTAGTGTCGACACTTAGATTCAATACAGATTTTGTCGAGTGGAGAATCGACATATCGTCGAGCGCAAAGGAATAAGTGTTGACACATAGAAGTCCACACTTATGTCGAGACATTAGAAGTCTGTATCGACACTTTTCAACAGTGTCGACACATTTAGAGTATTATGCCGTGCCTTTTCACCTTCGTTTTTAGAAAGGTATAAATAGGTCAACACCATTGTCTGTCGAAATGCTTTCCATAGTTTCGAGACCAAAACTTTGTGTCCACAAATTCTCTCATCTACATTCAAGATTTCACTCAACCCTAATGGCGCCCAAGCTTGAAGACAATGTCAATGAAGGATATGAGCTGGTACGCAACGCATTTGATGGATCGGAATCTGAAATTAAAGGCGTTGTAACCCTAATTGCTGAGAATGGGTTGGAGTTTCTGGTATCTGAACCAACCAAGATTTGGAAGAAGGAGATACTAGAATTCTTTGGTGCTACTACCCTAGATCAAACTGGACTCAAAATTAGATCCACAGTCCATGGAGTAAAGGTGAAAATCACCAAGAAGAGTTTAAGGAAAGCTCTTCAACTGCCAAGAACACAAGAAGAAGAAGATGTACCTGCATCTAAGCTAAGGGAAGCACTTCAATGGTGTGGACTGAATTCCACCATGAAGATTGACTCAGCTTTGAACAGGAAGGGCATGAATATGCAAGGGAAGTTTCTGTCTGAAGTTATTGGAAAAGTGATTCTGTGTAAGCCAGGGGGCATGATAGGATTTCTGCCTACATGTTCAGCATAATGACAAGGATCATCTATAGACTAAACACTGATTGGTCAGCAGTGATTTTGAAAAGATAAAGGAGAGTATTAATAAACCCAATCTGCGAACAATTATGAGCTTGTATTTAGCTGGAACAATCCCTGAAGTGATGGAACAGTCAGCTGAGACTAAGATAAATCACATGAGGAGGATGGACATCAGGATCATCTCCAGGTGGAAGAGAGTATTAATTAAGGATATGCCTACTCCAGAGAAGGAAGCTCCATCACAGAGGAAGCAGAAGAAAGCCAAAATAGCTCCTGAACCTTCCAGTAGTTCAGAGGAGCAAGCAGCTTCCATTTCTAATGAGGAAGAGGCTGAAAATGCTGGAAAATCACCAGTAAGAAATGAAGATGCACAGAGGCAGGGGGAGCAACTATCTGCTAGCCCCATCCACCTGGATCCACTCCAGGGGGAGCCTTACCATGATAAAGTGTCAACTCACCTGGAAAGTGAGATGGCTATACATACTATTCTTGAGGTAATCAGTGAAGTAAATCAATCAATTTTCAATATTGATTATGAAATGCTAACTGAATCTTTGATTGATGTTGAACAGCCAACACAACTAAACAATCAAGCACAAGATGTTATCTTGGAAGATACATCTGCTGCTGCTAATGTTCCAGAGATTACAGTACCTCAAGTGCCTACTCAACAGGAGTTTACCTTAGAAGAGTTGTTTCCTGATTTAGTGCAAGCTAATATTGAGGGGGAGCATGCTGGTTTTGAGAGGGAGAAAACTGCTTTTGATGGAGAGCAAGTTGAACTTGAGGGGGAGCAAGTAGGGTCTCAAGGGGAGAATGCAAGGACTGAGGAGGAGCAGATAAGAACTGAGGAGGAGCAAAGGACTCAGGGGGAGCTACCTAAGACTGCACAGGAATTTCCTCCTAGTCCAAAGGATAGAGTAAATATAGCTAGTACCTCAGATTTTGAGGATGCAGCTGAGGTTCAAGCTAAGAAGCGGAAGCTAATGGTCTTTAAAAGGAGAAGCCAAAGCTACAAGAAGGCACTACAAACTGTTGCTCCACAGCCTGCCCCAACAACTGATTATAGTTCTTTGTTAGTATCCATGCAAGTGAAGTTGGATGAGCAAAGGATTGCCATGGAAAAATATATAGATGAAACTCACAAAGATCTACAACTCTCCTTTGCTACAGATATCAAATCTATAAGGTTTGAAGTTAATCAGCATAAGAAAGAAATGACTGATTATTTCCACAAGGGTGGGAATGCTGTGATTTTCCTAGCCACACACCAAGAGAAAATCAAGACACAAGTTGATGATATAGCTGTCAAGCAAGGCTATGTCTTAGAGAATCAAATTAGAATGAATGAAAATCTGACAGAATCACATAATGTGATTGTTACAGCGATTAAGAATATTGCTACTGCACAGACTGCAGCAAGGGCTACAGCCAAGGCAGAATTTGATAAGCAATTACAAGAAGGAATAGCTGCTGTAAAAACTGCTATTGAGGATTCACAAAAGACTATTTCTGGACAGTTACTGAAATTAAAGGCCTTCTATAAAGATGGTGTCAATTTTATGGATGCACAAGTCAGATTTCAGAAAGATGATCTCATAGATCATGTTGCCAGAGAAGTTATAAAGGGGGAGAGAGTATTAGTCAAAGCTGGATCTGACCATGCTAAATGGATTTCCAATAGCATCAGAGCCACACTTGGATATCCACCCCTTTGTGATGATGAAAATATAGCTGAATCTGGAATACACCCTGCTTCTTTTGGAGGTGAACAAGCTGAAGTTGCTCAAGTAATTTATCCTCCAGCAGATTTTGAGATGATACATCAAGAAGTACAGTCCATGTATAGCCCTCCAGAAGGTACTCAAAATGTGATCATAGAGAAAGTAGACAAGCCTGTGTCAGAGGCAGTTTTGAAAGAGCAAGAAGTTCTATTGTCTAAGAAAAGATTCAGAGAACAGGCTGAATTAAAGCCAGATTTTGAGCAGTGGAGCCCAACATCTAGGAATATCATCCTGACTGCTTGGAAAGCTGTGAAGGACAATACCCTAGAGAGGGGCAAATGGTACTCTGAGCAAGAATGGAGAAAGCATGAAGCCAGGCAAGAAGCCATAGTTCAATATAGAAGAAAGGCTAAGGCTGGGAAGCTACCTCCTAATGCTCAGGAGCCTAGCAAATATTTCCCTAAGCCCTTTCATTATTTTGAAAGACAAAGAATAAGAGCTGAAGAGCAAAAGAAGAAAGATCTTAAGGGAAATAAGCCAATTGATGACACTGATGTTCCTGTGCAAGCCAAGATTCAATCAGGCAAGGGCATTGTCATCAAGGAGCCAGAGCAGCCTTAGATTAGATTTACATGATTTTATAATTTTGTAATCTTTACTGTTTAAAATCTATGTAAACAATTATTAAAGAAATTTTTGAAGTTGAAACAAAAAATGTTTAATGCTCACATTATTCTGTGATGATATATTCTATATATTTTGTTAGCAGTTACCCAGTCATATAATATTGTTTTACATCATAATGTGTATTTGTTATGAATGGTGTATATCATTGACTAAGGGTTATGACTTCTCCAAATAGGGGGAGATTGTTGGGTACATTGGAAAATGTGTACCAGATTTGAAGAAGCCTCACCCTACTCAATGATATGCATCAAGGTGTATTTGACGTGTTTTGAGTTTATATGTGCAAGTTAAGTAAATGCAGGAATACAAAAAAATTTCTAAGTCCATATGTCGACACCTAGAGAAACTGTGTCGACACTTATGAAGGCCAGTGTCGACACTGGAGAAAAGTTGTGTCGACACTTGGAGTTAATTGTGTCGACACTTGGAAAGGCTGTGTCGATACCAGAAGGAATGTGCCGACACACTGTGAAGCTTAGTCGACACACAGTGAAGTATTGTCGACATCAACTGTGTCGACACCAAGAGATAGTGTCGACACACAGAGAAGCTTAGTCAACAATAATTGTGTCGACACTAAGAGGCAGTGTCGACACACAGAAGACTTTGTCAACATCAACTATGTCGACACACAGGACTTGTGTCGACACACAGCAATGCTTCAACAAAGTTAAAGTGAAGAAGTGTTTGTGTCGACACACTCAATCAGTTTCGACACATTCTAAAGAAGCTGTGTCGAGAAGCAGTAAACAACAACAAAGGAGTTGTGTCGACACCACCAAGGCTTGTGTCGACACATAGTCCACTTGTGTCGACACTTAGTCTACTTGTGTCGACACATAATGAAGGTCAGTCTTGACACTTTCAGATAGAGACAGTGATTTCAAGAAGTGACTGGATGACTTAACAGCTGCCATTTCTAACTGGTCAACTACTACTGTCAGAGCTGTCAGAAGGTTGTTAGAAATCGGTTCAGTCGGTTACCATGGAGGAAGACTATATAAAGGCTTTCTCATTCAACAGAAAAGAAGATTATTGAAGAATACACAAATAACTAACAACACAAAAAGAAGAAGACCTTCGACAGAAGATCTAAGAAGTTGGAGAGAGAGAGCTCCATCTAAGAAGTGCAGTTGCAGAACCAGGCTGCTAAGAAGAATTCAGATTGTGATCTGAATATCAAGAAGGAAGTTGATTGAAGATCATCTTCTCAAGAGTTCAACCCTACTGAGTTCAGATTCAAGAAGCTTTGAAGAAAGCTAAGAGAGGTTGTTCTCTGCCATCAGTTTCTTCCAAGAACTGATCAAGAAACCATCCATCCTCTCTCTCTTTATCTGGGTGGTGGTAATACACTTTGTAAACAATATTTTCTATAGGATCTATTCTAGATCTGAGATGTAAGCCTATTTTATAAATACTGAGTGTAGGAGAATATTTTCTCTGAGTGGTAGGCCTTGTTGAAGGCTGAGGTAGGGCTGTGAGCCTGAGTTGTAGGAGATTGATATCTCTGAGTTGTAGGCCTTGTGTAGGCTGAGGTAGGGCAGATTGCCTGAGTTGTAGGACCTTGTTTGGGGGTCTGAGTTGTAAGATCTGAGGATCTGAGGTGAAGTGAAGAAGTTAGGCCGAATCTAGCACACTGCTAGATAGGCGAAGGGGGAAAGTGGATGTACCCAGACCTTGGGGAACCACTATAAAAATCTGTGTGCAATCTGTGTTGTGATAATTATGTGAATCTGTGCTGTGTTAGCTATAACATTTACTGCTACTAAGTAAACAACTGAACAGATTTGCTGCCTTAAAATAAAAACATGAATTACACCTATTCACCCCACCTCTAGGTGGTTAGGCACTAATTCTTTCATAAATTACTGAACCTTAGTTTAAGATAACCATGGAGCTTCACCAAGACTTCAAGACCCCACCATGGTCTCATCAACCCATTGTAAGATCCATTAGAGCACTAAGGACCCATGGAGGGCAGTCAAAAGGGTTAAGTTGACCCAAGTCAACCCTAACCTTAAATGGGTCAAACTAACCTACTTAGGGTCAATTGACCATCCCCAAGCCAAGTGGACCCCACCCAAGCCCACCTAACCCTAGAGTGAGGTCAATGGGTCACCTAGGACCCGTTGGGGTCCACTCAAGAGGCTAAGTTGACCAAAGTCAACTCTAACCCTAAATGGGTCAACCTAACCTACATTGGGTCAAACTGACCTGCACAAGGGCCAATTGAAGTTCCCTTAGCCAAGTGGACCCCACACATACCTTCATAACCATAGTGAGAGGCCAATGGGTCACCAAGGACCTATTGGGGCCAACCAAAAGGGCTAAGTTGACCAAAGTCAACTCTATCCCTAAAGTGGCCAAGGTACCCTGCTTAAGGGTCAAGTGACCTCCAAAGGGTCAAGACAACTCTACCTAGGCCTTAGGGGAGGCCAATGGGTCACCAAGGACCCATTTGGGCCAACCTCAAAGACCAAATTGACCTAAGTTAACCCTAGCGTAGGTTTGGGTCAAGCTAGCCCAAATGGGCTAACTCAAGCTCAAGCCCAACTCACTTGGGCTAACCATGTTTTGGTGGATGAAATAAACATGTGGGCTGCCAATAGACTAGAAGATTGACTAGCCAACTTAGTTACTAGGAGAGAGAGAGAGAGAATCTCAAAAATTAAAGAATAATTAGGAGAGAGAAAGGGGTATATTTAAGGGTGTTTAGTGGAATGAGCCACTTGGACCCATGCCATCAGCCCCCCACTTAGGCTGGCCGACCCCTGGAGTCATGGAGGAGGAGGTGGATGGAGTCGGGCCCACCCATGCATGCATGGTGACAATAACAAGGCAAAACCGCCACCTTCACATAGGAATTCTCACCCCCTATACTTCACCTCCCCTTTTTCCCCTTCACTTCATCACCCTCAGGACAAGGAGAGTAGCAGATAGAGAGAGAGAGAGACCGAGCCTTGGAGCTGAACCCGAGCTGGAGCCGTGAAAACCAAGGATCAGTGCCGCCGCCGCCGCCGCCGCAATGGTTCCCCGCCGCTCCTCACGTCGCAAGGCCGCCGGGAAGGTCCTCCCTCACCTCTCTCTTCATGCTTAGATCTTAGGAATGTTTAGGGTAGGGTTCGGGCTCGAATGAGCCCGAACCCAGTTATTCCTTTTTCTCCATTAATGGCGGTTTTAGAAGTTCTCGGGTGAGGTGGAGCCGCCATCTCCCGCCGCCCTAGCCGCCGGCAAAAGTCTGCCCCCACCACCGTGAGGGGGAGGTGAAGTTTGCCGGTGGAGGCGCCGCCGGTTGCCGCCGGGAAAGCCCCCGTGAAAGCTCAGCTAGATTCCAGGCGATTTGGAGAAGAAATACAGCAGCCGTCTGATTGCTTTAGGATTAGTGCCATGCAATATTATAAATCCTGTAATTATTTTAATTACATGAATAGTGTATTCCTGTCTCCTAAAATCCTACTTTTGCATGTCAATAGTTAGGGCACTTACAGCCTTTTGCATAAAATGTACTCAACATGCAAATTGTAGGTCTTGAAGTTACCTTTAATTTGATATGTTACACTTAACTTTTGGTTAGGCCTACTGCCTTATAGAGCCATTTTCCTAGGGCTGGTCCTAGGGTAGGTCAGAAACTAAAATGAGTGCCCTGCCTAAACCCGAAGTCCAAATGGGCTGAACGTTTGGGCATGTGGCTTAATTAGGTATATCTAGGTCCTCCCCAAAAATGGGAATTTATGGGGAAATTAATTCTATAGTTTTAGTCAGAATATTATAAATTAAATTTTGTTGATTTTTGGAGCATATCAAATCCAAAATGCCCTAAATTTTGGTGGCCTGCCCTTAGGGATATAATAGACTTATGGTAGAAAAATTAGACAATTTAGCCCTATACATGTTGAGATATCTCACTTGCAAGATCTGAAAAAGTGAATGGTCTTGGGCTGCAAATAACAAACAATGCAGAAATTGGAAGAGATGCCCAAGCCCATCCAGAGGCCCAAAAGACCTGGGATTTTGGGAAGAAACTGGTTTAGGGCATATTTAGGCCCTTCCCAAAAATGGGATTAATTGGAATTAAAATCAGGGGAAATTACCAAAATACCCCTATGCTTGTTTAGGTGATTCTTGGAGTAGTTCAACTTCAAAAGGCCCCAATTTTTGGTAGCATGACCATGGGGACATTTTTAAAGCACGGTTAAAGTTTCAGCCCATAAGGCCCACAGCAAGTTAGGTAAACCCCCTTGCATGTGTGGCTTGTAAAGGGCTTGCTGTGCTTATAGCCAAAAATATGAAATAATGAATGCATAGCCCTTTTTGGACCACTGACTTAGTATTAGCTCAAGTACCCTCCCATCTTTGGGGAAGATGGATGAATTAGGGTTGATTTACCCTTGGACCCAGGTTCACACCTTGAGGAAGGACCTTTGGGGGTTGTGAAGGACATAGGGGAAAATGCCCATGTATGGCCTTGTAATTTAGTAGAAAGATAGCTTATGTATATTTAAGCCTCTGGTTGAAATGTTAGGGAATTTAGAAGTAGTTAAGTATCTCAAAAGTCAAAACATAGCTTTAGGGTAGAAGCACTACTAGGTCAAAACAGTAACTTAACATCATCCAAAAATTGTGAAGTTGGGGTAGAATGAATCTTAGGGTGAGGTTAACCCCTAGATATGTTTAGTAGAATTTTATAGATTATATTCATGGTAGTTCCTTTGTTAAATATCAAATTGTCCAATTTAGTATTTGATTTAATTTGATCATTTGGTTTACATGGAATCTAGTAAAATTTGGCCAGTAGAGGTTTTTGACCTAAATAGAGGTCTCTGAATTTTATTATAATTTTTAAAGGACTTTATATATTGCTTCCTTCATAAATTTTGCAAAGGCCATACTTGGTAAATAAATCATTTAAAGAACAATGTAACTTGTAAAAATGTGAATTTTGGCCACTGATGATTTTAGGATGATATCTACTATTAGGAATTTAATTAGGAATTTTTGAAGTATAATTATAGTACTTGATTCACAATTATGCTCTTTGTTGATTTTTGTATTGAATTTATTTAGAATTAAATATTCTGTGAAAAATCATGAAAGTTGGCCAGTGATAATTTTAGGACTGTAGTAGTATAATATATTTAACTCAAATTATTTGGATAATAATATCAAGTAGTTGATTTACAAATCTTGGAATATGGGAATTTACTGCTAAAATAATTTTAGGCCCCTTAAATGTTTGTAGAAAATGTCAAATTTGGAAATTGTCACTTTTAGATATATGGAATATTATCATGAATTTATGAAACATTAATCATGTTTAAAATGTATACTTCATGATCAACTTGACTATAATTGGCTCTTGTAAGAAATTATTTAAATAAAAGATTAATTGGGGAAAATACGATATTCTGGAATCAAATCATTTATGTCATGATAGGACTCCAGTAATAATCCTAGGTCACTCGGATGAAAACTTGAAGGACATCTTATCATGAACATCACTTAGTATAGGTTGGTCTGCAAATAGTAATTTGGGGAAAGGTTGTATTAGGATAAGAGTTGGATTAGTGTAGAGTTAGTCGTGTTGAATTGTTTGAAATGAAAGTAGATGAGTCACCATAGGAAGTTCTAAGGAGTGGTGGGAATCGAGTTGATGTGTGTTAGAAGGTACGCGAGTTCGACGAAAGATCGTCGTTCCCGCGAGAGTGAAAGGTCTAAACTACCTTAGGATTACCCTATCGCAATATGAGAAGGTAATGGGTAAGGGAAATCTACCAATAATAATAAGCACCTTGCTAAAGGGAACGTTGGGCGTAATCCCAACATAGTTCCTAGTGCCCCTTGAGAACCTTTCACAGGGAATACCGGGGGCAGTCCTGGGTTAACGTAAACTGAACTAACAAGCTGAAAAGAGTAACTTAGTAATTAGGGATTGCACATTTCACGAACACAGATAGCACAGGAAGATAGTTGGAAGCTTCGGCTTGGATGGTTAAGAGACGGACGTTTTGGTCCGGGGAGCTTTGGCTCGGTTGATATTTGTGACGGACGGGATGGTACGGGGAGCTTTGGCTCGGTACTGATACGATAAATATTGCATGTGCATGAAAGGAAAGAAAATTAAGGTGGTGGGTCTTCGGTATGGGTTAGTCGTTGCACCGACGCCCATACGATGACTCGGCAAGTATGGTTTTACACTTCGCCAAACTTAAGTCCGGCGGTCCAGTCGGCAAGAGTACGCGGTAGTCCGCTTAGTGCACCAAGCATTGAGGCGTACGATAGGTCAGACCGGTAGTGCTATTACTAGTTTTGAGGTGGGCGAGGCCCAACCCACCGCTTTCGTCTGCCACTACGGAGGTATCCTGGGAGGTAATGACTCCGAAAGGGGGAACTAAAGGTCTGTGTGCACAGAGTCGGGTGTGTGTGTTGCACTTGCATGTTCCATCATACCCACTTGCATGTCATAGCATAATCGATTCATTTAGTTCTGACAGCTAAAGTATAAGTGGTATGAGACGCTTATACATTAGGTCTTGCAAAACGACCCCTTGGTCTATAAGCTTGTGTGGGCAAGTTTATAAATTAAGGTTAAATTCTTTATATATATATTGCTGTTAACAACCGACACCCCAACGTATAAATTGGTATGAGACTTTTTATACGATGGGAGCCATGTAGAAGATCCCTTGGCTTATGTGTACTCACATAAATGAAGGTTAAATTCTTTTCTTACTTTACCTATTACAACATGATTATAAATTGCTAGCTAGGTCCCCCTGTCACCTGTTTTTGATTACTCTCCACTTTCACGTCCTTTCCTTTCTTCCTCCCCACTCGGTGCCTAGGAGCATGGGGGAAGGGGTGGGGGACGATAGGGCTTAGTCTTATAGACTAGCGGTTTTCGAACCACATCATATAAGGGGATCGTGGAGTCCAGCATGGAGGAGTAGCCCAGGAGACCGGTACGATTGGAGATAGGGCAGTCTAGCTCAGGAGTACAGCCAGCTGGGATCGTGAGTCCCGACTTCTAGTAGTTATTTTATTTTGCTTCCGCATGAGAGATCTGTAGTGAGGATATTGATGTACCGGGCTTAAGCCCTTCATTTCTGTACTCTTTTACTATTCTGTGGACACTCCCTTCGTGGAGATTTTATATATATGTGATTTGCTGTGGACTTATCTTCTCTTGCACTAATACTTTTGCTACAGTTGCGATCGATTTGGCCGGCAGGATCGGCGTCTTGTAGTGACGACCTTCCCGGGGTGCGAAGGTATCACCGCAAGGCGGCGGTTCTGGGCCTAAGACCCCGGGGTTTTAATTTGAAAAAAAGAAAAAAAAAGGGGCGGTCTTACAAGCGGTATCAGAGCAAACTAATCAGCGGAAGAAGTGGTGTGCCCATGTGGGGATCACATATATAATTGTCCATTTTAGTTAAGGTTGAAAATTTTCTGACGATAAATTTTGTGGCGCAGCCTCCAACACTGCCTACACCCTCGGGTGGAACCCCGCAGATTCCGGAAGTTGCACCACCGTCGCCGGTTCCCACTCAATTCCTATAGTATGACATGGGACAGACTCTGACAGCTATCTTTGAAGCCTTCAGGAACCAACAGGCCCCGGCTCCGCAGCCTATTCCGGGAGCCAACTGGCTCAGCATCTTTCGAGGACTCTCTCCCCCGTCCTACTTGGGGACAGAGTCGGTAGTTCGGACAGAGGAATGGCTGGACATCATGGAGGAGATGCTGACAGGGATACGGAGCACTTGGGAGGAAAGGGTGCCACTGGTTGTTTCCTGCTTGGAGTCCCATGCCAAGCGGTGGTGGAAGACAGTTCTGGAGACTACCTTTACTGATAGGGAGGCTGCCGATGTGACGTGGGAGGAGTTTAGGCCCATACTGTTGGAGCACTTTGTTCCGCAGTCGGCCCAAGACGAGTTGGAAGACCGCTTCTTGTAGTTTAAGCAAGGTTCCAGGACGGTGGTGGAGTACCATCGAGAGTTCAACCATTTGGCCCGTTTTGCAGACTCTTACCGGCTAGATGAGGCAGCGTACACCAAGAGGTTCTACAAAGGTTTACGGGAAGACATGAGGGATGCCCTTCTTTTCGTTTCGGACGGGCTTATCACTCGTATTCTGGAGATGGCAAAAAGGTTAGAGGCAGATTGTCTCATCACCAGAGGCCGGAAGCGGCCAACGGAGGATCAGAGCCGGGGAGCCCGGAACGATCAGCGGCGAGGTCGTGTGCCAGAGGTACGAAAGGTGGAGGATCAGCCTCGACAGGAGTTGAGGCAGGAGCCGAGGGAGCAGGTGACGCTGGCCCCTCAGCCTATTCAGATGCGAGATGTGCAGAGACCGGGAGGTGGGGCTTACACTCCACCGGAATGTTACCACTGCCATCAGGTGGGGCACATCAAGAGAAATTGTCCCGTGAGAGGGATGCCTCCACCATCACCGCAGATTGCCCCACCGACTCAGCATTATGGAGGCTGAGGATGTGGCCAAGGACGCGGATATCAGGGTAGAGACCGCAGGCCGGAAGGACAACAGATTTATGCACTGGACCTGGCTCAACCCAGGAACCCGGAGCAAGTGATTACAGGTACGACCAAAAGTTTTCTTTTTTACTTAAGTTCTTTCCTTCCTATAAAAGTAGTTTCATGAACTTGAATTATTAAGACTAGGCAGGAAAACTAGAAATAGAACTCTAAGTAAATTTACTATCTCAGGCATCGTCTTCATTTGCGGCAAGCCCGCACACACTCTCTTCGACACAGGTGCTTCACACTCATTTGTGTCGGAGACCTTTATCCAAGGGTTAGAAGGCGTGGAGAGGATCACAGCCAAGACGTTACGGATATGGCTACCCGATGGGTCGGTGTTGTTCACATCATCCCATTGCAATCTGGAGGCATGGATAGGCGGAAAACCCTTCGAAGCTCCAGCAACAATTCTGTTGCTGCCTGATTTTGATCTGATTCTGGGTATGACATGGCTCCATTAGAACCATGCCCAGATTGACTGCTTGGCCAAGAAGATTACCCTAAGACATGGGGGCTCGTTCGTCGTGATGGAAGGTATTAGACCCGCCTCCCATATATTCTTACAGTCTATTCAGGCCGTCAAGGCCCACATGCAGGGCGACGAGATTTATCAGATTCTCTTCGAGATGGCGGAGGTCAAGGGATCTGTATCCGACATTACCGTGGTGCGGGATTTTGCGGATGTCTTCCCGGAGAAACTACCAGGGCTACCCCCACACAGAGAGCAGGATTTCCAGATAGTGCTTATGCCAGGGGCCAAGCCGGTATCCAGAGCTCCCTACCGCATGGCCCCAAGGGAGCTGACAGAGTTCCGGAGTCAGCTGCAGGAGTTGGTGGAAGTTGGGTTTGTCCGGCCGAGCTCTTCGTCATGGGGAGCCCCAGTGTTGTTTGTCCAGAAGAAAGACGGAACACTCAAGTTGTGTATCGATTACCGGGCGTTGAACCGACTAACAGTCAGGAATACCTATCCTCTGCCAAAGCTATACGAGTTGTTCGACCAGTTGGAGGGAGCCCGCTTCTTCTCGAAGTTGGACTTGCGATCGGGCTATTATCAGTTGAGGATCCGAGAGGAGGATATACAGAACACTGCTTTTAGCAGCAGGTATGGACTCTACGAGTTTACCGTGATGCCCTTCGGGCTCACGAATGCGTCGTCAGCATTCATGACTCTCATGAACCGGGTCTTCGAGTCATATCTTATGTGTTTGTCATCGTTTTCATCGATGACATCCTCATTTACTCGAGGACCGAGGAGGAGCACGCGAGGAATCTGACGATGACCTTGGAGAACTACGGGAACATCAGTTATATGCCAAATTCAGCAAATGCCAGTTCTGGCTGAAGGAGGTGGCCTTCCTTGGACACGTTATTAGTGGAGCAGGGTTGGCAGTAGATCCGGCCAAGATTCAGGCAGTCCGAGATTGGCCACAGTTGAAGACAGCTACGGACGTACGGAGCTTCCTAGGACTTGCCGGCTACTACCGGAAGTTCGTAGAAGGTTTTTCTAGACTTGCCCTCCCACTTACCTCTCTGACAAGGAAGGATATACCATTTATTTGGACACCACAGTGCGAATCGGCATTCCAAGAGCTGAAAGGTCGACTCACTTCAGCTCCGATACTAGCCCTCCCCTCGGGGAGAGAAGGATTTCAGGTTTATGTGGATGCCTCCTACCAGGGCATGGGAGCAGTTTTGATGCAAAAGGGACATGTGATCGCTTATGCCTCCCGCCAGCTGAAGAAACATGAACAGAACTACCCAGTTCACGATTTGGAGATGGGAGCGGTTATATTTGTATTGAAGGTCTGGCGGCACTACCTCTATGGTGTCCACTGCGATATATTTTCAAATCATAAAAATCTGAAATATGTGGATACGCAGAAGGAACTGAATATCCGGCAACGCAGATGGGTGGAGTTTCCAGCGGACTATCAGTACGAGATGCACTACCATCCGGGTAAGGCAAACATGGTGGCCGATGCACTGTGCCGGAGAGCTTCCACTTCTGGAGTAGGGCCCCATCTTATGTCCATGGAGCTACTACGGAGTTTTGAAGAGATGCATATCACTCTGGTATCATCTGATGACCCTGAGCGGTACAAGGAGTACCTGGCCGCTACGAGCACCACATATGATATACATGATAGAGTCAGAGATTGGCAGAGGCGGGATGCCAAGCTAGAGCCGATTTTCCGGGCCTTGGAGGTAGGCTCAGCTGGGGACTACACGATACGAGATGATCTGATATGTTTCAGAGGTCAGACTTACATACCAGATGGAGGCCAGATTCGGGAGGACATCATGGTCGAGGCTCATCATAGCAGATATTCTATACATCCCAGGATCACTAAGATGACGACGGATTTGAAGAAGACTCTATACTGGCCAGGCATGAAGAAGGACATCGCCTACTTCGTGACTCGCTGTGAGGCGTGCCAGTTAGTGAAGGTAGAGTGTAGACATCCCGCTGGTTTATTGTAGCCACTCCCAGTGCCGGCGTGGAAATTTGAGGATATCGTGATGGACTTTATCCATGGCCTCCCTCGATCACGAGCGGGAAACGATTCTATCTGGGTAATCGTTGACCGACTGACGAAGGTGGCTAGGTTCATCCCGATCAGGAAAGAGGATGCTGTCGGAGTACTGGCACGGAGGTTCATAGAGCAGTTTGTGCGATATCATGGGGTGCCCAAGACGATCGTGTCAGACCGATATGGACGATTCACGTCCAAGGAGTGGAGTATAATAAAGGCATACTTGGGTACTCGACTGACTTTCAGTACGACCTTCGACCCCCAGACAGATGGGCAAACAGAGCACACCAACCGGACACTGGAAGACCTGCTGAGACTGTGTATTGTGGACCGTAGAGAGCCCTGGGAGAGGATGTTTCCCATAGTGGAGTTTTCGTACAATAACCGTCATCAGTCTAGTATACGGATGGCTCCATATGAGGTGTTGTATGGGCGGAAGTGTAGGACTCCATTGTCTTGGATACAAGACGAGGATCCGAAGACTGTGGGCATGGACTTTATTGAGGATACTGAGGCACAGGTACGGCTGATACGGGATAGAATGCTGGAGGCGCAGAGCATGCAGGCGAAATATTATGACGCTCAGCATCGTCTAGTGGAGTTTCAGGTAGGGGATCGGGTGTTCTTGAAGATCCAGCCGATGTATGGGGTTTCACGAGTACGTGGTCGGCGGAAGAAGCTTAGCCCGAGGTACATGGGGCCGTTCAAGATCCTGGAGCGGATCGGTCCCCTAGTTTACCGGCTGGAGCTGTCACCGGAGCTGGCCGGCTTGCATGACGTCTTTCACGTGTCTTCACTCAGGAGGGCTCTACTGCGCCCGGAGTTGCAGATTACGGCCACTGATGGGCCTGTAGCTTCGGATTGATCTGTACATTTGGAGCCGATACAGATCGATGACCAGGGGATACGAGTCTTACGCCGCAAGAAGATCCCACTAGTCAAGGTCCTGTGGAGGAACCACGGACGAGAGGAGCATACTTGGGAGCCACAGGACCTGATGCAGTAAAGATATCCGGAGCTATTTAGTCAGGTATACCTCGCAACCTCTCAACATGTTCAATTTACTTTCCTGTTTTTTTAAACTTGTAGGGCCGCTCTAGGAAGAGTAGAGGCTAATCTTTTGTTTATTGGGATCTTGGCTTTGCCAATTGGGCGAATTGGTCATATATTTAGGTTTTTCCTTTAAACCCCACTTAGCAAACATGGCGTCGAGATGTAATCTTCCACTTCTTATGGGATGTTACAAGTTTCTTTTCTTCGGTAGAAATTCCCGTAGGCCTAACCTAGATTTCGGGGACGAAATCTATATTTTGTTTATTGGGATTTGTAACATCCTATTTCCAACTAGACCCCTAAGAGTAGTTTTGGCCATGACTAGGTCATGACAAAACCCTAAGAAGTCCAAGAAGGCCAAGAAAACCTAAGAATGTGGGTGAGACCACTACGGTCTGCAAATAGTAAATTCCTGAACCTTAGTTTAAGATAACCATGGGGCTTCACCAAGACTTCAAGACCCCACCATGGTCTCATCAACCCATTGTAAGATCCATTAGAGCACTAAGGACTCATGGAGGGCAGTCAAAAGGGTTAAGTTGACCCAAGTTAACTGTAACCTTAAATGGGTCAAACTAACCTACTTAGGGTCAATTGACCATCCCCAAGCCAAGTGGACCCCAACCAAGCCCACCTAACCCTAGAGTGAGGTCAATATGTCACCTAGGACCCATTGGGGTCCACTCAAGAGGCTAAGTTGACCAAAGTCAACTCTAACCCTAAATGGGTCAACCTCACCTACATTCGGTCAAACTGACTTGCACAAGGGCCAATTGAAGTTCCCTTAGCCAAGTGGACCCCACACATACCTTCATAACCCTAGTGAGATGCCAATGGGTCACCAAAGACCCATGGGGCCAACCAAAAGGGCTAAGTTGACCAAAGTCAACTCTTGCCCTAAAGTGGCCAAGGTACCCTGCTTAAGGGTCAAGTGACCTGCAAAGGGCCAAGACAACCCTACGTAGGCCTTAGGGGAGGCCAATGGGTCACCAAGAACCCATTTGGGCCAACCTCAAAGACCAAATTGACCTAAGTTAACCATAGCCTAGGTTTGGGTCAAGCTAGCCCAAATGGGCTAACTCAAGCTCAAGCCCAACTCACTTGGGCTAACCATGTTTTGGTGGATGAAATAAACATGTGGGCTGCCAATAAACTAGAATATTGACTAGCCAACTTAGTTACTAGGAGAGAGAGAAGGAGAGAATCTCAAAAATTAAAGAATAATTAGGAGAGAGAAAGGGGTATATTTAAGGGTGTTTAGTGGAATGAGCCACTTGGACCCATGCCATCAGCCCCCCACTTGGGCTGGCCGACCCCTGGAGTCATGGAGGAGGAGGTGGATGGAGTCGGACCCACCCATGCATGCATGGTGACAATAACAAGGCAAAACCGCCACCTTCACATAGGAATTCTCACCCCCCTATACTTCACCTCCCCTTTTTCCCCTTCACTTCATCACCCTCAGGACAAGGAGAGTAGCAGATAGAGAGAGAGAGAGAGACCGAGCCTTGGAGCTGAACCCGAGCTGGAGCCGTGAAAACCAAGGATCAGTGCCGCCGCCGCCGCCGCCGCAATGGTTCCCCGCCGCTCCTCACGTCGCAAGGCCGCCGGGAAGGTCCTCCCTCACCTCTCTCTTCATGCTTAGATCTTAGGAATGTTTAGGGTAGGGTTCGGGCTCGAATGAGCCCGAACCCAGTTATTCCTTTTTCTCCATTAATGGCGGTTTTAGAAGTTCTCAGGTGAGGTGGCGCCGCCACCTCCCGCCGCCCTAGCCACTGGCAAAAGGCTGCCCCCACCACCGTGAGGGGGGAGGTGAAGTTTGTCGGTGGAGGCGACGCCGGTAGCCGTCGGGAAAGCCCCGTGAAAGCTCAGATGGATTCCAGGTGATTTAGAGAATAAATACAGCAGCTGCCCGATTGCTTTAGGATTAGTGCCATGCAATATTATAAATCCTGGAATTATTTTAATTACATGAATAGTGTATTCCTGTCTCCTAAAATCCTACTTTTGCATGTCAATATTTAGGGCACTTATATCCTTTTTCATAAAATGTACTCAACTTGCAAATTGTAGGTCTTGAAGTTACCTTTAATTTGATATGTTACACTTACTTAAATTTTGGTTAGGTCTACTGCCTTATAGAGCCATTTTCCTAGGGCTGGTCCTCGGGTAGGTCAGAAACTAAAATGAGTGCCCTGCCCAAACCCTACGTCCAAATGGGCTGAACTTTTGGGAATGTGGCTGAATTAGGTATATCTAGGCCCTCCCCAAAAATGGGAATTTTTGGGGAAAATAATTCTAAAGTTTTAGTCAAAATAAGATAAATTAAAGTTTGTTGATTTTTGGAGCATATCAACTCCAATATGCCCCATATTTTGGTGGCCTACCCTTAAGGGTATAATAGACTTATGGTAGAAAACTTAGACAATTTAGCCCTCTGCATGTTGAGATATCTCACTTGCAAGATCTGAAAAAGTGAATAGTCTTGGGCTGCAAATAACAAAAAATGCAGAAATTGGAAGAGATGCCCAAGCCCATATAGAGGCCCAAAAGACCTGGGATTTTGGGAAGAAAGTGTTTTAGGGCATATTTAGGCCCTACCCAAAAATGGGATTAATTGAAATTAAAATCGGGGGAAATTACCGAAATACCCCTAGTCTTGTTTAGGTGATTCTTGGAGTAGTTCAACTCCAAAAGGCCCCAATTTTTGGTGGCATGACCATGGTAACATTTTTAAGGAATGGTTAAAGTTTCAACCCATAAGGACCACAACAAGTTAGGTAAACCCCCGTACATGTGTGGCTTGTAAAGGGCTTGGTGTGCTTATAGCAAAAAATATGAAATAATGAATGCATAGCCCTTTTTGGACCACTGACTTAGTACTACCTCAAGTACCCTCCCCTCTTTGGGGAAGATGGATGAATTAGGGTTGATTTACCCTTGGACCCAGGTTCACACCTTAAGGAAGGACCTTTGGGGGTTGTGAAGGACATAGGGGCAAATGCCCTTGTATGGCCTTGTAATTTAGTAGAAAGACAGCTTATATATATTTAAGCCTCTGGTTGAAATGTTAGGAAATTTATAAGTAGTTAAGTACCTCAAAAGTCAAACCCTAGCTTTAGGGTAGAAGCACTACTAGGTCAAAACAGTAACTTAACATCATCCAAAAATTGTGAAGTTGTTGTAGAATGAATCTTAGGGTGAGTTGAACCCCTAGATATTTTTAGTGGAATTTTATAGATTATATTCATGGTAGTTCGTTTGTTAAATATCAAAGTGTCCAATTTAGTATTTGATTTAATTTGATCATTTGGTTTAAATAAAATCTAGTAAAATTTGGCCAGTAGAGGTTTTTGCCCTAAATAGAGGTCTCTGAATTTTATTATAATTTTTAAATGATTTTATATATTGCTTCCTTCATAAATGTTTTAAAGGCCATACCTGGTAAATAAATCATTTAAAGAACAATGTAACTTGTAAAAATGTGAATTTTGGCCACTTATGATTTTAGGATGATATCTACTATTAGGAATTTAATTAGGAATTTTTGAAGTTTAGTTATAGTACTTGATTCACAATTATGCTCTTTGTTGATTTTGGTATTGAATTTATTTAGAATTAAATATTCTGTGAAAAATCGTGAAAGTTGGCCAGTGATAATTTTAGAACTGTAGTAGTGTAATATATTTAACTCAAATTATTTGAATTATAATATCAAGTAGTTGATTTACAAATCTTGGAATATGGGAATTTACTGCTAAAATAATTTTAGGTCCCTTAAATGTTTGTAGAAAATATCAAATTTGGAAATTTTCACTTTTAGATATATGCAATATTATCATGAATTTATGAAACATTAATCATGTCTAAAATGTATACTTGATGATCAACTTGACTATAATTGGCTCTTCTAAGAAATTATTTAAATAAAAGATTAATTGAGGAAAATATGATATTCTGGAATCAAATCATTTATGTCATGATAGGACTCCAGTAATAATCCTAGGTCACTCAGATGAAAACTTGAAGGACATCCTATCATGAACATCACTTAGTATAGGTTGGTCTGCAAATAGTAATTTGGGGAAAGGTTGTATTAGGATAAGAGTTGGATTAGTGTAGAGTTAGTCGTGTTGAATTGTTTGAAATGAAAGTAGATGAGTCACCATAGGAAGTTCTAAGGAGTGGTGGGAATCGAGTTGATGTGTGTTAGAAGGTACGTGAGTTCGACGAAAGATCATCGTTCCCGCGAGAGTGAAAGGTCTAAACTACCTTAGGATTAGCCTATCGTAATATGAGAAGGTAATGAGTAAGAGAAATCAACCAATAATAATAATAAGTACCTTGCGAAAGGGAATGTTGGGCGTAATCCCAACATAGTTCCTAGTGCCCCTTGAGAGCCCTTCACAGGGAATACCGGGGGCAGTCCTGGGTTAACGTAAACTGAACTAACAAGCTAAAAAGAGTAACTTAGTAATTAGGGATTGCACATTTCACGAACACAGATAGAACAGGAAGATAGTTGGAAGCTTCGGCTTGGATGGTTAAGAGACGGACATTTTGGTCCGGGGAGCTTTGGCTCAGTTGATATTTGTGACGGACGGGATGGTCCGGGGAGCTTTGGCTCGGTACTAATACGATAAATATTGCATGTGCATGAAAGGAAAGAAAATTAAGGTGGTGGGTCTTCGGTATGGGTTATTTGTTGCACCAACGCCTATACGATGACTCGGCAAGTGTGGTTTTACACTTCGCCAAACTTAAATTCGGCGGTCCAGTCGGCAAGAGTACACGGTAGTCCGCTTAGTGAATCAAGCATTGAGGCGTACGATAGGTCAAGCCGGTAGTGCTATTACTGGTTTTGAGGTGGGCGAGGCCCAACCCACCTCTTCCGTCTGCCACTACGGAGGTATCCTGGGAGGTAACGACTCCGAAAGGGGGATCTAAAGGTCTGTGTGCACAGAGTCGGGTGTGTGTGTGTTGCACTTGCATGTTCCATCATACCCACTTGCATGTCATAGCATAATCGATTCATTTAGTTCTGACACCTAAAGTATAAGTGGTATGGGACGCTTATACATTAGGCCCTACAAAACGACCCCTTGATCTATAAGCTTGTGTGGGCAAGTTTATAAATTAAGGTTAAATTATTTATATATATATTGTTGTTAACAACCGACACCCCAACGTATAAATTATTATGAGACTTTTTATACGATGGGAGACCTATAGAAGATCCCTTGGCTTATGTGTACTCACATAAGTGAAGGTTAAATTATTTTCTTACTTTACCTATTACAACATGATTATAAATTGCTAGCTAGGTCCCCCTGTCACCTGTTTTTTATTACTCTCCACTTTCACGTCCTTTCCTTTCTTCCTCCCCGCTCGGTGCCTAGGAGCATGGGGGAATGTGTGGGGGACGATAGGGCTTAGTCTTATAGACTAACGGTTTTCAAACCACATCATATTAGGGGATCGTGGAGCCCAGCATGGAGGAGCAGCCCAGGAGACCGGTGCGATTAGATACAGGGCAGTCTAGCTCAGGAGTACAGCCAGCTGGGATCGTGAGTCCCGACTTCTAGTAGTTGTTTTATTTTGCTTCCGCCTGAGAGATCTGTAGTGAGGATATTGATGTACCGGGCTTAAGCCCTTCATTTCTGTACTCTTTTACTATTCTATGGACACTCCCTTCGTGGAGATTTTATATATATGTGATTTATTGTGGACTTATCTTCTCTTGCACTACTACTTTTGCTACAGTTGCAATCGATTTGGCCGGCAGGATCGGCGTCTTGTAGTGACGACCTTCCCGGGGTGCGAAGGTGTCACCGCAAGGCGGCGGTTCTGGGCCTAAGACCCTGGGGTTTTAATTTGAAAAAAAGAATAAAAGGGGGGGGGGGGTCTTACAACGGCTCCCTATGGGGTGACAAAAACGCTCTCCTGCTTTGAGCTTCACGTGTCACAATGGTCTGGAAGTATTTGGTGCTTCACATTCCCTATGTGTTGTGCACTGCCCTTAGCAATTCCCATCGTGCGTTTGTTTCAAAGACTTGTTGTCTTATTATGATGTGGATGGTCGACTACTGCCCTACTTTGGCGGTGTGGATGAACTCAGAGTCCATTTTTACACTGTGATACAGAACGATTACAAATTTGTCCTGGTTGGAATCCGGAATTGGTGCTTTCCCTTGTCTCGAGGGTTAGAAGAACACAGTTGGTTACAGAAGGTCTTTTCATTAGTTCTTGTCAGTTCGGGTCCCGTTCAATGTTGAGTTGCGGATGAATCTTTCTTCATTCTCGCCTGAGTAGAATGACTCGGAGTCCGTTCTATTAGGGGTGGTAAAGGACCTTTTTCGTTTGCATCTTAGAAGGGCATGGTGACCGTTCTATTAGAGGTGGTGAAAGTACTTTGTCCATTCGTAGGACTTTGTGTTCATCCTTGCATGGGAGTATTGAAGGACTAGGCGTCAGTTTTTATAGAAAGTCGAAGCAGAGCTGTTCAAGGTGGAGACTGAGTTGACTCGGCTAAAGGAGGAGAAAGCGTCGATGGATACTGCACTTCTGTATGTCAAGACGGCACGAACCTCCGAGATAGCTAAATATAAGTAGTCATATGGCTTTAGAGCTGAGCGACCGCAGATCACAGAAGAGGCCCGATCAAAGATGTCTACCACGAAGATTGACCACTATAGAAGGCAGAGCGCAATACTGTTCTTTGCCTTACATTTGGCGAGAGCATCATTGCATCATGAAGGTTGTTGGGGGTGCTCCAACACCTGAATGGGAGATGCCTCAGATGACGATGCTGATGTTGACTTCGTGTGACTACTTGATCATATCCGCACTGCACACGCACTTTGTATCTCTTATTTGTGTTTTACTTTTTGTGCTCGTTTTGCTTGAACACATGGGTTTGAAGAAGCACGTTCAGTTTGTGACCTCCACTGGGCATTAATGCTGAGGGCTAATGCTTGGATGCAATGTGGAGGGTCATTTTTTTCCCCTTCTTACGGATTGAGCAAGAGGTGCCAGAGTCCGTTTTGGCTAAGTGATGCAGGAGGACTTGTGGTTCGTCCTTAATGAAATACATGGGAGTATTCAGGGCTTGATCTTGTCTTGAGGAGTACAAGGACATGGGGTTCATTCTATTGGAAGTGGTCAAGGATTTTTCTATGTTTGGGCCTCAAAATGACTCAAGGTCTATTATATTGGAAGAGTCAAAGGACCTTTGTCCGTCCTTTCTTCAGAAGGACTCAAGGCCCGTTATATTAGAGGATACCAAGGACCTTTATTTGTCTGTGCCTCAGAAAGACTCGGGTTCTGTACAATTGGAGGAGGTAAAAGACTTTTGTCCATTCATGCCTCAGCAGGACTCGGGCTTCGTTCTATTGTAGAAGGGTTATAGGGACCTTTGTCCATCTCACCTTGATAGTAAAAGGATGCATGGTTTGTTCTCTTAGGAGGTACAAACGGATATTTGTCCATCTCATCTTGACAGTACAAGGACGCATGGTCTGTTCTTTCAATGGGTGCAAATGTATGTTTGTCCATCTCACCTTGATAGTATAACGACACAAGATTCATTCTTTCTAGAGATTTAATCGTAGTGGAAGAAATTAGGAAGCAGTTGCATTGTTGTTGAAAGGGAAGATACAAGTGTGCACAAGTTTCTCCTTGCGGCGTATTCTTGAATGAGAAATGGGTAAAGGTAGTAGATAGCACGGTGGCCATTTCATCCTACCCCTCTAGTCCAACTCAAGCTCCGCTTGTGTCTTCGTGGACCAGACTTTTGGACAGGGCGTGACTATTACAAGTAATAGAGTCGCGTTGCCTCTTCATCTCCCCATATAATGACTTTCCCCTTAAGGGGGATGAACTTGATGGCCAGGTGCAGAATAGAAGGAATAATTTTGAAGAGTATCAGAAGCGTTCGACCGAAGATGGCATTGTATGCTGAGCTAAAGTCGACCAACACAAACTGAACATCCTGTGTAACCTGCCTTGGGAACTCCCCTAGGGTGACAAGAAGAGTGATCGTCCCTTGCACCAGAAATAGACTTTTGGCATACCTATATAGTGGTGTTGTTGCCGACTCGAGGCATTCCCAAGCGATCTTGTTGCATACTGTGGACGCAAACATGACATCCACTGAGCTCCCATTATCGATCAGTATTCTTCTGACCCTAAAGCAGGAGTTGTCGATTCCTACGTTGATGATGACGGAGTCCTGGTGCGACATGCGACTGTAACATCCCAACTTTATTGGGTCACTAGAACCCTAGATGACCTAATAAAAATAACCTATTCACCTACAAGATGCCTAGAAGTTATTATGTGACCTAGATTTTGGATATTGAGCATAAACGCTCTGAATTTAGTTCTGTTAGTTGCAATAGACTCGTACACTTAATACGAGTTCAATAGAACTCATTCAATTACGAGCTAAAGTCATATGAAGAATATGACCATTTTAAGTATCGTTGCACGTCACAATGACACCATTTTGAATATTGAGAATATGTACTTTGAATTTAGTTTTGTCAGTTGCATTAGAGTCGTACAATCAATATGAGTACAACATAACTCGTTTTGTTCCAATATGAGGTCATATGGAGAATATGACCATTTTGAGTAGTCCGACACGTCCGCGTTGATTTTGTATATTGAGCATACATGGCCCGATTAAGTTTTGTCAATTGCATTGTACTCGCATAATCAATATGAAAGCAACAAATCTTATTTTGTTCATATCCCAGCTCATATAGAGAATATGACAATTTTAAGTATCATAGTGCGTCATGACAACACCATTTTAAAATATTGAGCATACAAACTCTGAATTGAGCCCAGTCTGTTGCATTGGAGTCGCGCGGTCAATACGAGACCAACAAAATTTGTTGTGCTCAATTCTGACGTCATTTGGTCAACTTGGTCAAATCAAGCTTTATGGTGCACCGAAAAGCGCGCCTACACCAATATTGCTCAAATACCTCAATATTGGCTCGAAATTTGTTGACTTGGACTAACTTTGACCATGACCTACAATGAGGACCGCCCTAAGGTTGAATTTGGTCAAAGTATTCGAAAGCACATCTTTTTGGATTAAGGCGCCACCCTCATCCACTCAAGCTACTCACCGAAGCTCTACTTGGGCCCACACGTCAGCCCAAATGGGCTCTAACTAGGCAGCAAAGGGGCAAGAAGAAAGGGCATTGTGCCAAAGCCAAGATGCCACCCTTATTTCTCTTTTTTTCCTAAGCCCAAAACAAGCCAACCCACCCCCTCCATCATTTGGGCACTTGTATGCCCTTGCGCCTCCTGATAGATACCATAAGCCTAGCCTGTTAGAGGGGGCAAAGCTTCTTCTCCAAAGGAGAATTTAGTCCCAAATCAATAGGAAGGATAGATAGGGTCTCCTCCCATCCATTATATAGGCCTCACCTCCTCCAGGGCAAGACATACCTCTCCCAAGCCCAGTCAGACCTGGCCCCACCCTGTTGGAACCCCACCTCACCAGAAAACACCAAATCCGAGTCTACCACCCTCTAATTGCGAACCTATCCGAGAGCTCTAAAAGTCCCTACATTTGGTGGATCTCCTTTGAAAGAAATTGTACCTAATCACCTAGAGGGGGGGGGGGGGCGGGGTGAATAGGTGACCTTAATCTTTTTAAACTTTTAGGCAGAATCACAGAATTATAAACAATTCTTCACAGCAATACAGCACAGCAATCACAGAATAAAGCACACACAGAGTACACAGAGTTTTATAGTGGTTCCCCAAGGTCTGGGTACATCCACTTTCCCCCTTCGCCTATCTAGTAGTGTACTCGATTCGGCCCAACTTCTCCACTATTCCTCAGATCCTCAGATCTTACACTCGGAACCACAAATAGGTTCCTACAGCTCAGAGTGATCCCACTCCTACAACTCAGGCACACAGCCCTACCACTCAGTCTTCACAAAGACCTACACTCAGCCTTCAACAAGGCCTACACTCAGAGAAAAGTATCTCCTACACTCAGACACACAGGCCCTACCACTCAGCCTTTATAATTTCAGGCTTACAACTCAGATCCTTTGGGATCCTACAAGAAATTAAAATTACAATGTATATAACCACAACTCAGAATAAGAGAGAAGAGTTGTCTGGTTTCTTGATGAGTTCTTGGAAGAACTTTGCTGAGATCAACCTCCCTTGGCTTCCTTCAAAGCTTCTTGAATTTAGAACACAGTAGGGTTGAGTCTCTATGCAGCTGATCTTCAATCACTGCTATTCTTAAGAATCAGAACTCAATCTGAAACTTTCTTCACAGCCTGGTTCAACAGCTGTCTTCTTGGAAGGAGATCTCTCTCTCCAACTTCTTAGATCTTCACTTGAAGATCTTCTTCTAGTTGTATTGTTCTTCACTTTGTTGATTTCCAACAACTGTCATCTGTTGAAGGTATAAGCCTTTATATAGACTTTCTTCATGATGACCGATTGTTCCGGTTTCTAACAACTTTCTGACAGCTCTGACAGTTGCAGTAGACTGGCTAGAATGGCAGCTGTCAAGTCATCCAGTCACTTCTTGAATTTTCTGTAACTGTCTGAAAGTGTCAAGACAGTCAGTCTTTAAGTGTCGACACTGATAGACTAAGTGTCGACACAAGTTGACTAAGTGTCGACATTAGCCTTCATGGTGTCGACACAACTCCTTGTGATGTAGAATCTGCTTCTCGACACTGCTACTTCATCATGTGTCGACACTGATCCTGTGTGTCGACACAAGTCCTTCTTCTTTGATACTTAGTTGATTTCTTGTAAGTGTCGACACAACTCCTTTGTGTCGACACATCTTCTTGTGTTGATACTTGCTAAGTGTCGACACATCTCCTTGGTGTTGACACATGCCTTTTGTGTTTATACTTTTGCTGTGTGTCGACACATTCTTCATTATGTCGACACATTCTTCTTGTGTTGAGACTTTGGCTGTGTGTCGACACATTCTTCATTATGTCGACACTTGTACTTAGAATCTGTTGAAATTTGCTGAGTGTCGACATAGCTCCTTTGTTTCGACACTTGTACTTGAACTTTGTTGATGTTTTGCTGAGTGTCGACACAGCCTCCTAGTGTCGACACTTTCTGATGTCGACAAAGTTTCTCTGGGTGTCGACACTGCTTCTAAGTGTCGACACATCTTCTCTGGACATTTCTTCATTGTGTGTTGACACAGCCTGTATGTGTCGACACTTTCCTTCTGGTGTCGACTCTGCATTCCTGGTGTCGACACAATTACTCCAAGTGTCGATACAGCTTCTCTGGGTGTCGACACAAGTCTTCTTAAGTGTCGACACTTTTCTTCTGGGTGCCGACACATGGACTTAGAAACTTTTCAGATTTCCCTGCAATTACTTAACCTGCACAAGGTAACTCAAAATACATCAAATATATTTTGATGTATATCATTGAGTAGGGTGAGGCTTCTTCAAATCAGGTACATTTATTCCAATGTACCCAACATCCTTCCTCTCCTACCTTCTTAGATCACAGACAAGCTGCATACAGGCTCTAGTCGCTGAAGAGTCGTCGCCGCCACCCAAGCCAAGATTTAAGCTTGTGGGTGTATGAAAACATGTGCCTCAGAATGCTCAGTGGTGGCACTCGGAGGATGGTCCACGTTGGAAGAGGGATGGCCAACCCCCTCTTGATAGAGGGGATGTAGTGGTGCCACCGAAAAATAGAGCTTCGTCGGCACCCGAGACTACGCTCCCTATGAAAGGGAGCTTCGACGATTACCAGCGAATCCAAGCCGCCGCACCACCGCCGTAGGATGCACTGGTCCCGGATGAGTCGGTTGGGGTGGTGGCGCGATAGTTTGCTGACTGTATGGTAGCAGAGATTCCCTATACTGCTTTGCGGCTCGGGAAGGCACAATTGTCGTCTGATCCCATGCTCGGGATAAGACGACTATGATCTTCTTAAAAGTCGCAAAGTAATGATTACACCCCACATCAAATTGACTCCAGATTTGCTATGGGGCCATAGATTTCACTGTCTGGCTCGATCTGAGCTACTGCTTTACATAAATATGTGTTGTGTACATAATTTAAGTTTTTGATTTTTAAAGTCTTATAGAAATCCAAAATTTAAAATCTTTGAACATGAAAGATGTGTATCAGAAGGAAGACTACCTCAATAAAAATTTGAGATTTATTTGATGGAATTTAAAATTTTTAATAATTTAAATGGAGTTGTTTTCTTTATTATTGATTTATTTGGGGAATCATAATTAATCAGAAAAATCTGAGAAAATTAGGAGATATGTTTAGCGTCTACTAATTAATGAGGAGTTTTTATTAAATGATGTGCTATTTTTTCATTTAATCAAAAATAACTCTTTTCACAGAAAAAATCCCAAAGGAAAATCTACCCAATTAAAACTCTTTAAAATTTTATATGTTGTGTAATCGTCTAGGATGGATCTACCGAAGATTGCATTATAACTACTTGAAAGGGTGAACAATTGTGATTTAAACCTCTGAGAATTTTCTAAAGGGGGTGAATAAAAACTTAAAAATATTTACTTAAAAACTATTTGCTAAGTTCAAATAATCTCAGATTAGCATTCATAATCACAACCACAATAAAGTAAACAAGTGCAAAAAAACTGCAGAAAATAAAATAGGGACAATACAGAAAATTAGAAAGCATGGAAGACACAAATCTATAGTGGCTGTCCAAAATCCGGGTACATCCACTCTTCTACCATCTTGATTGGAATACACTATCCCAATGGCTGAGTCTTTTGATTAGTAGACTCTCATAACTAACAACAGAGTCTTTTGTTAAAGAGACTCTTAGAACCAAGTCTATATCTTTTAATAAAGAGGTCTTTAACCAGTGACCGAGTCTTTCAATAAGGATACTCTCATAACCTTGACTGAATTCTTTAAAGAGGGATTCTTATAACTCTTTACTTAATTACAAAGTGTGTGTTTGTGTGTGTGTGTGAGAGAGAGAGAGAAGAAGAAAGGTCTTCTATGATGAGTCCTCCTTCATCAAAATTTTGCGGACTTTTGGCTCTAAGTATAGTAGATCCTTTTGATGAATGAATCTATTGGGAATATTGCCCACAATATTCTAAGATTTGAAGAAACACCTCTTACAATGATAAGTGCATATTGTATTTGATGGTGCACTTAGTTTATATAAATGCAGGAAATATTTGCAGTCTCTAAAAACAGGCTTAGAGAAGAGTAAGTTCTAGTGGAGCACTATCGTTGAGATAGTTGAAGTGTTCTCGATGACATCGTCATGAACAAGGAGTGCTTCAAGACAGTATCATCCCAAATAACTGAGAAGAAGCAAGCTCCGGCACTAAAGGAAAATACCGTTGAGATCGGTATATTGTTCTCCACGGTATCAGCTTGATCGTGGGATGCTTCATATCGATATCGCTAATAATTCGTAGCTGAAGCCTCTATCAGTGCCTAAGTGAAGATTCGTTTTGAAATAAGTATTTTCAAAATGATACTGTCATGAAAGGTTAAATGTTACTGTTGAGCAGACGTGCTTGACGGGATGTGAATTTTGGCAGTGGCGCATAAAGTGTTGTTAGAACAATATATTTTTCCCATGTTATGATAATACTTTTTCTAGTCTAATGACTGTTGATATTTTTCAGGGTTATAAAAAAAAAGTTAGGGCAATCAAATAGGAGCGCTTGCATAAGGCTTGTAAAAAGATTACGCATTTTATAAATCATAAAAGTCAAGTAGCTGCGCATTCCTCCTTCATTGTGCAAGATTTCTCTGAAGTCATTCAGACAGAGCAAGGAGGAGTCAAGCTTTACAACTTTAGTTAGGTCTTCTTCCTGAAGAAGAAGATGAAGGAGAAGAGCCCCTTGATCTTTTATACTTGAAGACTTTCGCAAATTAGGGGCTACTTCAAGTAATTGCTTTAAACAACAAAATCAATTGAAGTATCAGATACATTATGGTTAAATTTTTAGAGTCTTTGATTGTAATTTATTTTATACATTCATCTATAAGATCTCTGTGTAGATATTAGTTGTAAGGTAATTGCCTGAGTTATAAGGGTATTAACCCTGAGGTAGGGTTGTTGCCTGAGGTAGTGCTCTTGAGCTTGAGGTAGGATCTCTATGGAGATCTGAAGTAGGAGAGCAGTTGGGTTTCTAAGCTGTAGGAGTTGGAAGACTTTGAGTTGTAGGTATATTGAGCTCGAGGTAGGGTCTTGGAGGAGACCTGAGATATTCTGAGGAATATGAGTTGTAAGCTCTTGAAGCAGGGTTTGGAGAAGTTAGTTGAGTCTAACACACTGCTAGATAGGCATAGAGGGACAATAGATGTATTCATACCCTAATGAATCACTATAAAACAACTTTGTGCAGTGCTGTGTAGTTTGAGATGCTTTACTTTTATTTTTACTTGCTGAAATTTAAAGTAGACATAAGATATTGCAAGACCACCTATTCACCCCCCTTCTAGGTGATTTAGACTACCATCAATAATCTTTCAAGTGGTATCATAGCGAGGTTAGTCAAAATAAGACTTAACAATCTGACCAAGATCATATAAGGGTAGTCAACCTAATCACCATGGCTTTAGCTGATAGCCATAAGGAGCTGAGCTCAATGAAGCTCCCTATATGTAGAAAGGAGAACTTTGATATTTGGTAGCAAATGGTAAAGATGTTCATGGAAGCATCATGCCCTAGGATCTATATTACATTTGAGGAGGGGACATTCATCCCCATAAAGGCCTCCACCATTGATCTTAATCTGCAGGTCCCAATGAAATATGGTGACATTACTAGGGATGAAATTGTACTGGCTATTATGGATAAGGGAGACAAAAATATTATAGTCAGTCCAATTGATGATTCCACCCTCCAAAATTTGGTTCACTGCCAGACTGTAAAGGAAATGTGGAATACACTTATTGTGTACATGGAAGGGACTGAGGAAGTCATGGATGACTAAAAATCCCTGCTCAACCAAGAGTATGAAGCCTTTAGACAAGGGCAGCAAAGATAGCATAGCTGAGTGTTATGAAAAAATTTTCAAGATAGTGAATTAGTTGAAGACCTATGACATAGTATTAACAGATAATGAGCTCAATGACAAGTTCCTTAGGTCTCTAACTAGAGACTGGAATAATAAAATCTGTGCCATTCGAGAGATGAGCAACCTGGCCAACATTCCTCCCCACACTCTTTATGGGAAGCTGCTCTCATATGAGATACAATTAAATGCAAGAAAGGAAGAGGAGGTTGCTATCAGGTCTTACCAGAAGGAGAAGAATGTGACCCTCAAGGTTGTGGGCTCTAGGAAGAATAAGGAGAGAATCCCCTCTCCTCCCAGGAAAGTGATTGAGTAAGAGTCTTCTGAACCCAGCACTTTAGATGCTGATATGTCTGATGGGGAGTTTACTGCCTTCTCAAGGTAATTCAAAAAGATGATGACAAGAAGAAAGAAGTGGAAGGGCAGACCTTCCTCCTGTTCCAACTATAAGAAGGAGAGCAACAAATCTGACAGAGCCAAAAAGAACCCCAAAAATGTAAATGTATTGTTCTAAACTTTATAAACATGTTTCTTTTGATAGTGTTTGGTATTGCTGCAGCAAGCATGTGCATATTATAGCTGACTGTCTATTTAAAAGAAAAGAGAAAGCATCTACTAGTGAGAAGAAGCACTACAAGAGCAAGAAGTCTGAAAAATCTTTCCTTGCCAAGAAAGAGAAAAGTTAGAGTTAAAGTGACTCCGACTCTTCTGATTCAGAGGATGAGGAAGCCTATATTGGGCTGTTTGTACAAAAAGAAGAAGAAGATGCTCCTACTACAAGGATATGCATCAAGGACCCTTTGTCATACTTAGATAGTGACATTGAGGATGAAGAAGAGAATTGTGGCTTAATGTACATGACTGATATAGATGATCAGAAATAATCTATTCCTGATGAGGATAATTCTTAACTTGTCTTCCTCTGATTCTGAGTTTGAAACGGTGCAGAATCTGAAGCACCCTCATCATCCAATGAGGAGGATGATTCAGATTCTGATAATGATCTTAATCACATGATTGATAATTATTGTGCTCTTTTGGAAGCATTAAAGAAGATCAAGAACCTTGTAAGGAGCAAGCAAAGAAGATTGCTTCTCTCCAGCTGTAAAAATCTGAAAACCTTGATTCTACTACCCAGGTAACTCAAATGATTAGAGAGATTAGCTAGTTGAAAGGGATGATAATCATCTAATTCAGTACTATCAATCAAAAGAACAAGGTCATTATAGACCTGGAAGAGAAGCTCCTCAAAAAGAGGAAGCTAGTGGTCCAGTTCTCTTAGACACAATCTGTTTTGCCAATTATTGACTCCTCTTCCTAAAATAATAGAAGGGGAGTTGGCTTCAATGGGAAAGCATCAGCATCAAAGAACATGAGAAATGGTATGGCTCCAATAACTCAAACCACCTTTCAGAAGGTTATGCTTCCTTCTAACAGGTATGATCATGATATTACATATGGTCATTGGAAGAATGGAAGCACCTACAGTAAGGTAAATAGTGCACCTAACTGTGGAGGTAGAAAGGGAATGAGGTTGAGTGCCTTGAAGGCTCCCCATGAGGAAATTCAGATGGCTCATTATGAACCATTTATTTTTGGTACACTAGCCCCTACTCTCAAGGGTAAAGAAGTAGCATCTTCCCAACCAATTCTAGTGAAAAAGCAAGCTATTGGCAAAATAGTGACTCACTCTCACAAAACCATATCAGATGCCATCAACACAATGTCATCTATCAAGATGACATATGTTGATGTTAAGCCGATATCATTGAGTAATACTGGTTACCGTTGAGCACACGACCAAGTGATTGCTGAAAGGGATAGGAAGAATACATGTGCCTTCTCTGCTGAACTTGGACATTTCGATGCACCATAGACTTCCAAGAATGTTCAGAATAGAAGGTACAATATTTTTGAGTGTTGGTGTTGTGGTAAAGTGGGATACTTTTCCATAGATTATTTGCACAATCCCTCTATGCCATAGGAAAAGAAAAGACTTCTTGCTAGAGCAGCTTTAGGAGGAAATATTTTTGTTAATGATAACAAGAACCTAGACCCAAAGTCAGTTGGGCTCCTAAGGTAAAATAAACTTTATCTTACAGGTTAGTTCAAGTACCAACCTGAAGTAAATTTGTTACTTGGATAGTGGGTACTTTAGACACATGACTAGGACAAGGAGTCGTCTCAAGTATTACACTCCTGTGAAGTATGGACGTAAGGTCATATTTGGAGGCTCAGATAGGGGAGTCACCGGAAGCTACAGTATGATTTTCAATGCCATAGTCTCAATCACAAGGGCATCTTATTTGGAGGGGGTTGCAATACAATCTCATAAGCATAAGGCAACTATATGACTTAAGCTATGTGATTGAGTTCAACAAAGAAAAGTGTCTGATCAAAAAGTCAGTTAACTTAAAGACTATTCTCTCAGACACTAGGAGTGGTAATGTCTATTTCTTAGATTTTATTTGTCATAATTCTTCCACTATAGTATGTTTGGTAGCTAATGAGAAAGAGACTTTTTGTGTCTAGTGGCATAAGATACTTGATCACATTTACTGAAAGACATTAAGCAAGCTAGTTTCAGAGAACTTAGTTAGGAATTTTCCTAATCTAAAATGTGTTAAAAAGATCCATGTCATGCATGCCAAATGGGCAAGTAAACAAGGGACACCTTTAAGAGCATTGGCTCCAAAGACACTTTTTGATGTATTTATCTGTTGCATATTGATCTATTTGGTCCTATGTCATTTCAGAGTTTAGGAGGGAAGTTGTACACCTTTTCGATTATAGATGATCACTCAAGGTTTACATGGGTCATCTTGCTTAGGAATAAGTCAGATACCCAAGATGTCTTCATGACTTTTGTAAAGTCCATTCAGAATGATCTAGACTATATTGTGATCAAAATAAGAAGTGGCTATGGTACAAAATTTCAATCTGGAGCTATGACAAAATTCAATCAAGAGCAAGGTATCTCCAAGGAGTTCTCTTCTCCTAGAACACCACAATAAAATGGAGTGGCTGAGAGAAAGAATATGACTTGAATAGAGGTTGGCAAAACATTGCTTACTGATTCCTCACTACTAGAGTACTTCTAGGAAGAGGCAATCAATATAGCCTGTTATGTTTTGAATAGGGCCTCTATCAATAAGTCCCATGAGAAAACTCCCTATGAAGTTTTTAAGGGTAGAAAACCAATATTTTCATATTTTAGAATCTTTGATTGTAAGTGTTATATTTTAAATAATGGAAGATCTCAATTGACTAAGTTTGTTGAGAAGTGTAGTGAGGGTGTTCTTATTAGATAAATATTATATAGTAGAGCTATAGATTATTCAAAAATAAGATCTAAGTTATTGAAGAATCTATGAATGTTGTTTTTTATTAGACTAGCCTTATATACAGAGGCAGGTCTAGTGCTCTTAACACTGCATGTACAAAACAAAGTTTGCAAGAACTATCTATCTAAGACAAGCCCAGCTCAAGCAAGGTATTACTACCTGATGAAGATTTCTATTAAGAAATTCAGCTAGTTGATGAAGATCAAGTAGCTGCTAAAGCTGAAGCTATTACTAGAACTCAGCCAACTATTGATAGACTATTTACTGCAAATAGGCACCTGAAAGATCACCCCACCAATCTGATAATAGGGGATGCAAGATATGGTGTCAGTATAAGGAGCTGTATTCATAATGAAGCTCTATTTCTGAGCTTCTTGTCGTAGGTGCAGCCTAAGAAGTTTAAAGATGCAAACCAAGATCCTTTCTAGATTAATGTTATGCAGGAGGAGCTACACTAATTCAAAAGGTGCAAGGTATGAAAGTTGGTGCCAAAGCCATCATGACACATCATAATTGGCACTAAATGGATCTTCAGGAACAAGCATGATGAGAATGGTGTAGTTGTGAAGAAAAAAGCTAGACTGGTAGACAAGAGATACATGTAAGAGAAGGGCATAGATTTTGATCAAACATTTGCCCCAATTACAAGGCTAGAGGCAATTTGGATGTTCCTTGCCTATACTGCCTTCAAAGGATTCAAAGTCTATTAGATGAATGTCAAATCAGCATCCCTGAATGGTAATCTCAAAGAAGAGGTATATGTGGAGATGACCTCAGGTTTTGTACATGAAACACTATCTAATCATGTGTATTTTTTAAGAAAGATTTATATGGGTTAAAGAAATCCCCAAGGGCTTGGTATGTAACCTTGTTTACCTTTCTCATTAAGAATAAATTGTTAAGGGGGGAGATAAATATCACATTGTTCCTTAGGAAAACAAAGGGCAAGTGTCTCTTAGTCTAAATATATATTGGTGATATTATATTTGGGTCTACTGATGACAACCTTTTCATGAGATTTACAAACCTTATATAGGGGAAGTTTGAGATGAGTAGTATGAGAGATCTCACGTTCTTCTTAGGACTCCAAGTGAAATAGTATGATGTGGAAATCTTCATCTCTCAGGCTAAGTACACTAGAGAGCTAATTAAAAAGTTTGGGGTGGAGTCAGCGTCCACCATACAAACACTCATGGGATCAAATGTATCCCTGGATAAGGATAAAAAGGGGAAACCGTTTGATGAGTCCATGTATAGGTGTATTATTGGGTCTCTACTTTATTTGACTATTAGTAGACCTGATATTATATACTCCACATGTATTTGTGCTAGGTACCAGATCTTCCCTAAGGAATCTCATTACTTGGCTATAAAGAGGATTTTGAGATACCTTAACATCACCCAATTAACTTGGCCTTTGATACCCTGTGAACAATGATTTTGAGCTGATTGGTTTTTCAGATGTAGATTTTACAGGGTGCAAAGAAGATATAAAGATAACCTTAGGAACCTGCCAGTTTCTAGAAAGGAGGTTGATCTCATGGAGCAGCAAGAAGCAGACTAGTATGGAAATATCTGCATCTGAGTTTGAGCATATTTCAGTAGGGAGTTGTTGTACATAATTGCTATGGATTCAAAATCAATTGCAGGACTACAACCTCCAGATAAGTAAAATTCCCATATTTTGTGATTCATCTAGTGCAATCTCTATAGCTAACAATTATGTATTACACAGAAGGACTAAGTATATAGAGATTAGACATCATTTTATTAGAGAGTTTGTGGAGAAAGAGGATATATGCCTCGAGTTTGTACCTACAGACAAACAAGTGGTAGTTATTTTCACTCTTCCACTGAATGAGGCTAAGTTTAATTTCTTTAAGATTTAATTTGGAATGCTTAACTTAGAATAGTTTTATCATTCTATTTGTATTTGGACATTTATTCATTCCATCTATATTGATATAGGTGCTACTAGATAAAAAAAATCATCTGCCAGTATGTTAGGTTGTACTAACCATGGTTGCAGGTACACATAAGTATAAGTCTATTGACTCACTTTCAAGAGTTATTCTATCATCTTGATCTACATATAGGCCTAGAAGGGCAGAGGTGTTGAGCAGAGTCAATCTCTGCTATATCATGGAGATCGTTGAGAAGATGCTCATCGATTCATCCTTGCAAAACGATATCATTGTGACAGGCTAATTTTATTATTCTCAAATCAATCTCAGCCATTAGATCATTTATGCATGATCATTTATATATATTTATATTATTAAGTTCAAAATAAAATGAAGCACCACACACTTGCGTTGATCATGCATTAATGAGCTAAAGGCTGAGATTGATTTGAGAATAATAAAATCAGCCCGTCACAACGATATAGACCAAGGATTTAGTTCAAAATAAAACATTTAGACCTAAAACACTATCGTCACTATCTGTTTCGCTCCGTCACTCTCTACATTCTCAACGACTAGATCTTCAGTCAAATGGTGCCTAAACCAGTGAGAATCCTGCATTTTAGTTATGAAGTAATGAGATATAAATTCAAGGATGCTTTTGACAAAATTAAGGAAGTTATCAAAATGCTAGATCCTTCTATCTTAACCCAACATGATTCTGAAGGATGATGTCTTGGAATTCTATTCTCATGTAAAGGTTTCTTCAACTGGAAATTCTATTAAGAGTAAGATTGGTGATGTTAAGATTAAGATAAGCCCTAAGCAGCTAGCATAATCTCTGCACCTACCACCTGTAGACTTGGAAGTAGAGCATGAAATCTCAACCCAATAGGTAGTAGACACACTAAACTGGTGTGAGTTCAGTGGTGAGAGATATGGCTCTCTTGAAAGAAAACATTTTAATTAGAGAGGCAAAATGTTGGCAGATATCATTGGAAAGGTGTAACACCTCCGTTCGTCTCATGAAATATAATAGAGAGTCCAGCCAGGGCCCCACACTATATTCCACAAGCAGTGTAAGACCCCCCACCCTACCAAGGAGTTTACCCTGACCTTATGCCCAGAACCGCCTCCTTATGGTGACACTAACACACGAGTTAGTCGATTTGCAAGACGCCAATCCTGCCGGCTATTACAATCATTCAACCAGTTCGACCAATCAAGAGTAGAAGTATAAAAGTAGTACATAACAGCTAGCTAGTCCACAAGTCACAACACTATATCAATATGAAAATGAAAGTACAAAAGAGTCCACAATGAGTACTTGAAAGAGAAAAAGGGCTTATACCCTGTACATGATATCAAATCTCTCTCTCTCAAAAGAAAACTAAGCGGAAGCTAATCTATCAATGGTACATGCATCGTCACCTAACGTCGGGCTGTAATAGTAGTAGGTAACGGCTCCTCAAGTCCTGCCACCTCGTCCTACTGGTTGTACTGGTGGTGCATCTCCTCGAGCTCCTAAAATGATTTGGTCACAACCTACCATTATTCATAAAGACTAAGCCATTTCCTCCACACCTCGCCCCCGCAACTCCTAGGTACCGTGTGGGAGGATGAAGCGGAGGATAACAAGGGGTATGAAATAAAAGCAGGTGACAGTGGAACTAAACTATCAAGTCTAGCAGTTCTATATAATACATGTAAAGTAAGTAAAGAACAGTAATGCAAGTAAGGTAAGGTAAAGAACAGTAAGTAAACAACACTACTACTAAACTACCATCACAGAAGTATCTTAACTTATATGAATGTCCATACAAACTTATAAGTTAAGGTTTCCAAATATAACTAATCATATAAAAGAGCCCTTACTAATTTATATGATAAGGATTTATGGAGCGTATGACCTAAATATGGATGTATGTTACACATACATGTTATGATTCATACAAGTGCAAATCATGTACGCGACACTGTGATCACAGACCTTTAGTTCCTGCTTTTTGGAGCTAGCATCACTCTCTGGTACCACCGTTATGGCTATGACAGCAGCGAAACGGGTGCTTCTACTTCCTAGGTAGGTATACACACTACTAAGCCCAGACCATTCGTACGCTTCTATACACTTCCTAGGTGCACTCTAGAGTCTCTGCGTACTAATGCTGGCCAACTACCAGACTTCCTTGGTCAGGTGCGCATTTTTGTGGATTGTCCATTAGACCGCAGTATAAACAACATACTGGCCCCTCAAACCCTCGCACCTCACCAGAGTCATTGTACTACCATCGGTGTGACGATTGGCCCAGTAGCACATGACCCTCCACATAGTTTTGTTTATGCATATATAAGGTATCTCAACTTTAGCCTCCAGCTCGCAGGACCAAACACTTCCTTATGTCATATTCTCGATCCTCCAGCTCGCAGGACCAACCCATCCTGAATCCCTCCAACCCATCACGGGTGAGATTGCACATCAATGTCTTAGTTCTAAATCCCTCCAACCCTTCACGGGTGAGAATATTACCATCTTCTCTTATCCTATTAGACTACTCTTGTCTAATGTTAATTACAATTAGCAATTTAGGGTTAATCCCAGGACTACCCAGGGTATGCCCAATGAAGGGGTCTCGGGGTCACTAGGAACCAAGATGGGATTGAAAGCCCAAAGTTCCTTTTTTCAAGGATACTTACTTTTATTAATGTGTACCAATGTTCCATACCCAACTCTCGTTGTAACTCTGGAATGAACCTAATGACTCAGGATATTATTGGGGAATCGGTGGTCTTCAGTCGGTCTCCATTCTAGTTATTGTCCTTGGGGTTTTGCACTCTATCACTCGATACTATGAAGTGACCTACTAGAAAGCAACCATGGTTTATCTTCCCAATATTGTTATCAACTCAACCTTCTATCGTATCCCCTGTGGGTCCCAGTAATACCTGCTACTTTTGCTAAGCGCAACCCATGACCTAATACTAACCCGTATAATAGGACTTCCAATTCCTTGGGCCAAATGCCCCTAATTAATTATCATGGGTTGGTATGGTGTATGGTGTTGACCATTTATGATTTCACCATTTTTCTAAGTAATTAAGACCCTAAATTAAATCTTTTAATTAAGTGACCTAAGTCACTTTGTGCATGATGTACTACATCCAATGAGTCCACATACCTAAGAAATTTTCTTGGTGTTCAACTAGGTTAAATATGACTGCCTACCAGGGATCATAATTTTTCCATTTAAATTTCTATGTAATTTCCATTTAAGATTAAAATCATAATTGAACCATTTTCCAAATGAATTACATCAATTATATAACCAAAAATTCTAGGAAAATTACTGGAGGTCAATATTGATATAATAAAATAACATACAGAATTTGGTGATCCTAACCAGTGATTTAACCTACCAAAATTCCATAATGGTAATATTACTAAAATGCCACAACTTGAGTTTTTAACATACATAAGCACCTATAAATTCTAAAATAATTACACAGGATTTTCATCACAGAATTAAGATGTTATGAATTTTCCACTAATTTTCCAGCAATAATTTCCATTACTTTTAATTAATTTCCAAAAAGGGGCAATAAGGTAATTCTACTAAAAACTCAAAGCAAAATTTCCAAACAAGCTCATAAAAGTTTTCAGAGTTGTATGATGTCCTATTAGGGTTTGTGATAGAGTTTCAGAATTTAATAAAGTAACTACCCTATTTTCAAATTTATATTTCCAAATGGACATGATTTCCAATAAATCTATTTAATGGGAGTTTTGATCCCAAAAATCCCATACTTCCTATGGGAGGTGTAATTCATCCTTATAAGCCTCTATCTAAAGTTTCATGGACATGCATTGGGCCAAATGGGCTAAACTCCCATTTTTCCATTTCTAGTATAGGCACACTAAATTTTAATATACCTTCATCATGCATGTTGGATTTCCCAAACATGCATATGTCATAATGGCCTAAAATTTTCACCTTGGTCATCTAATGACCCAATGGCCATGGCACACAAATTTGAGGGCATTTGGAGTTGTAGATCTCCAAAAATTCAATTAATTCAATAAATGATATTTCTCCGAAAACTATGGAAAAACTCTTTCCAAAAACTCCCATTTTTGATCAGAACCTAAGTATGACCTAGTCACATGCATGACCAAAATCCCAGGTCATGTGGACTTAGGGTTTGACTTGGACACTCATTTAAAAATCAGTCCTAGCTTAGGACCAGCCCTGGTAGAATGGCCCTACGAGGAGCCCTAATGCTCCAAATTATAATTTTAGGGTGGAAAAACAAAGCTAAGAACTAGTCCTATACTTTTCATGTTGATGGCTGTCTCTAAAAATGCCTCTAATAGGCCTATAGTTAACATGAAAAACTATGTATAAAATGTGACAGAATTACACTATTCATAAATAATAACCAACATTTAAATTAATTCCCTCTAATTGGACGACATCTGTTCATCGTCCCCATCAGACGACGACCAGGATTCAATTTTACTGTACCGACTTGACTGGCTTATTCTGGCCACTTGGGCCCCCTCTACCACCGGCGATTATCGACACCACCTCCATTGAGGTGGTGGCTAGCGTTTCCCGTCGATATGGCCACCGAAGGCGGCTCCCCGGCGATCCCGAGCTGGAGTTAAAAAAACTCAAATTTTAAGCTCATGGCTCACATTGCATCGGGCTCAATTGAGCCCTACGTCTCGCCTAATTGAGCTAGAAAGCTAGCACGAGGTGAGGTGAGGTGAAACGGACCTGGATGCGAGCTTGGCGGCGAGTGTGGTGGCGGAGAGCCATGGCCGATGCTTGCTCCGGCGAACTAGCCTGATTGCTCGATTCTCCAGCCAATTCCTTGCTCCAACTGTCGATTTCTACTCCTTAGGGCTCAGGGAAGGTGATGGTTGGCTTGGTTTTGGTTTGGAGTGCGGTTTTGTTTAAGGAGGTGGTTGGCCATGAGTATAGGATGTTCCTCCTTGCTGATAGGTGGCCACCAGCCCCTAAAACATGCTAAAGTTGATTTGCCACATGTCATTCTACCATTGGACCGCCTATTCTTATTTTAAATGAGTCATGTTAAAAAGACCATATCCGAATAGGTCATTTAGCATATTTCCCAAAAACCCATTTCAGCCTATTAATATGAACTAGAAAACAGGGCCGAAAATTTCTCTACGGCATAAGCGTTGAGTGCAGTTCGACAAATTAACCTACTGACTTCTCAATTCGACCAATTGGTGTTCTACGAATTAGCATTTGACGTATTAACCTGCTACCTTCTCAGATCGACGAATTTGCATTCGACGAATCAGACTATGGCATTGAGTCAGTGAATTAACCTAATGCCTTCTCAGATCGACGAATTAGCATTCGACACATTAGCGTTCGACGAATTAGACTATGGCGTTGAGTCAGTTTGATGAATTAACCTACTGCCTTCTCAGTTCGAAGAATTAGTCTACGACGTTGAGTGGTGTTGAGTCCACTCAATGCACTCAATGCCCAGAGCCAAAAATCTTCCCAAGTAAAATGGCATTGAGTGGTGTTGAGTCCACTTAACGGCCCAGCTTAGTTCATCGAATGGCGTTGAGTGCACTCAACGCACGCAACGGCGCGTTGCTTGGTGTTGAGTCCACTCAACGCCCCAGCTTAGTTCATCAAATGGCGTTGAGTGCACTCAACACACTCAACTCCGTGTTGAGTGCACTCAACGCACTCAATGCTGCGTTGAGTGCATTCAACGCACTCAATGCTCCGAGTCCAGAAAAGATTATAAGTAAAAATGGCTCTATCTTTCGAGTCCACTCGACCCACTCGACACTTCCCGAGCCCGAGACAACTCTCTTGCCTCGAAATGCGTGTGAGGGGCCTAGCGCGAAATGAGATGTTACAAACAGGCAGTGTGATAACATATAAATATCAAAAGACTACTCGCGCCCAAACTTAGAGCATTCTAGCGAAAGCATTAAGGTTGCATGAACTCAAACCAATTGAATGTCCACTATATAGAAAGCACACCATTTATATATATCAGGAATGTCACTAACAAATTCAAAATATTTATGGCCTTAAGGCCTTACAGTTATACTTCACAAGTGTGCTTTACAAATATTGGCGCGTGATGAATTGTAAATATACGTATTTTTTGTGCACATTAATTTAGTCGTTTTCATTTATTTTCGTCATTTTTACTTATTTTTGTTCAATAAAATGCTCTTATTCTTGTAAATTTACTACTAACTTGTTTTATTTTATTTTTCAGAAAAATTCCAAAATCTGCCAAAATTGGGCAGTACACGCCCGTGTTATTTTGATCACGCCCGTGACCAAGGCGTGACAGCTCAAAATCCCGTGATGTTGCAAATTTCTGAAGTAAAAAGCATGACACACCTGGCGATACGCCCGTGTCACCCGACACGGGGCGTGACAGAAGCCCGTGTCCACTCCACTTGACGAATTCAGTTCAACGATCGTTGAACCCGCGACACGCCCAGAGTCACGCCCGTGACCTAGGTCGTGACTCGATCTCAGCTCGACTATTTCAACTCGACACTTTCCGCTCGATGATTGTCGAGTGTCGCCACCAACCGACACGCCCAGCGTCACGCCCGTGACCTGGGGCGTGACCATTCCACCTAGCTCGACAAGACCCGCGCGGTGACTTTCGGCGCAACCCGCGCCCAGCTCTACCTCCCCGACACGCCCACCGTCACGCCCGTGACCAGGGGCGTGACCAACGTGAGACCGACACGTGTCCAGCCCGAAGTCAACTTTTCCATCAAATAGTCGGCCGCCTTCGCAAACAGTAGTGACACGCCCACCGACACGCCCGTGTCGGAGGGCGTGTACTTTGCTTTTTTTTTCCTATAAATTCCCCACTTCTGTAATGACCAAGGGTTCACATTTTTGAGCCACTTTAGTGTGTTTTGTGGGCTGCATAAGTGGATTCCCTTGCTATGTAAGGAGATTTCTCCCCCCCCCATTTCTTTCATGTTTGTTTTTTGCTTTTGCTTTAGCTTTGTAATAGCTTTGTAATAGTTTCCTTTAATCAATAAAAATGTTAGTTTTTCTCTTCTTATTTGGCTTTGGAATGAACTCATGTGCCCACTTTTCTTCTTATTTTATCCTTAGTTTCTCCTTTGTTTTTCTCTTTATGAAAAGTGTGTGTGTGTGTATGAGTGTAACATGTTTAATATTCATGTTTTTAACTTGTCTTCATGATTAGGTATGATAGGTTTTCCTCTTTTTCACCATGTCCTTTTCTTCAGAGACTTATGTTTTCATTCTTATGTATTTATAAAAGAGATTTTAAAAGTGATTTTGTTCCTTTTTACTTAGTTTTTCTTTTAGGATTGTAAAACTTTTTTTGTCCTTTTCATTTTCTCTTCACCTTTTTTATCACTTTTATGAATTCTTAAGAATGAAAAAGTTATAGTTTTAATTTTTGAGCACCTTTGATTTTGACTTTATTTTGAAAAACTTTTTGCTCATTCTCTTTTTATTTTTTCTTTTTATGTGTTTTGGGTAAGCTTTAGGAGTAGAAATCTTGTTATTTTAATTTATAAGCAACTTTGATTTTTCTTTGTTATTAGTGTGTGTGAGTGTATGAGCATAAATTTTCTTTTGTTCTTCTTAATTTTCATAATGTGTGTGTGAGTGTATGAGTATAACTTTTTATTGCTTTCTTTATTTATGAAGAGTGTGTGAGTGTAGGTGTTAAATTTTCATGCTTTATTTTATTGCTTTCTTCAATTACGTAGAGTGCGTGTGTGTAGGAGATAGTTTTATTGTTTTCTTTCAATTATGTAGAGTGTGTGTGTTAGCGTTTATTTCCGCCTACTCGCTAGGAGTTAAATGGCCGGATTTTGTTTACCGCCTGCTCATTTGAGTTAAATGGCTGGTCTTTTATTTTTCTGCAATTATTTTAGTAAGACTTGTAATTGTATTTATTTCCGCCTACTCGTTAAGAGTTAAATGACGTGCCCTTTATTTCCCGCCTACTCGTTTGAGTAGGACTTGTAATTTTCCTTTTTTTTGTAACTTAGTTTCTGTTTTATTTATAATTAGGAGTGTGTGTGAGTTCTTGTTTTAGCTAACTTTTCAGCTTTCTAAATGTTTGTTATTTTCTTTATGTCCTCTTCTTATAATCATTTAGCGTTTAATTTCGAACTCGCGCCTCATTAAATTATAAAGTCGTCCCCATACCGATGTGTGGCTAATCGCTATTAGCCTCGGCATCGAAGAGCATTGGGACATTTAAAATGATTTGTAATATTTAAAGCTCTTTATTTTCACTTTAATTTAAGGACTTAAGGTTTACCCCGGGTTAACGACGCGTAGGACCACAAATTGATGTGTGGGCCCTATTTCCGTTATCCATACACTAGCTAGCCGAGATGCCGTACATATGGACAGATCACCCCTGGGTAAAGAGAGTTACGTGCATACCCTCGAGAGAGGACAAGCGTAATTCTTCCGGATTGGGTTCCCCACCCAATAGCGGGGTTCTTAGCGTAAAGCGTGCGTTAAGAGGAATCCTTCGTCAGAATAACGTTCGGTCGAATAGTCTTAGCGTTCAGGTGAGCAATATTCCTAGAGATAAGCGCGCTCCCATTTGTGGAACCTCCACGGCCAAGTTGCCTTTTATTAATTTGAAAACTAAGTCCTATAATTATTAAATATTATCTTAGTCTTAATCTGATTCGATGCCGAGCGTTAACCCTTCATCGAATATTTTCTAAATTGTTTTTTTTCGCTCCTTTACTTTTTCCGTCTTTACTTAATTAAAAATCTCCACCTTACTTTCAGTAAAATAATAGTCCTCCCGGAGGAGTAAGAATAGTCAACACGACCCCGAGAACAATACGACCTCGGTATTCCCCCGAATATCGAGTACTACTTGCGATAGGTGCACTTGCCTCCTGTAGCACGCCCGCGGCGATCGACTCACCGAACCAACCACAGTAAGAGTCTGTTCACGGGATCATCAGCGCGCAGGCTGACCATTTATGAAAATAGTAAAATTTCTTTGCTCGGCCTTCGAGGGCCAGCATAGCAGCAAGGGCTTCAGCCCGCTATTTCCCGCTCGGATCTCCAGCACCTTCACAAGAAAAATCCACCACGAGGGTGGAAAAAAAGGCAACAGTCAGCATTCAGCTGACCAATTTATAACGACCCTACCCCTTTCCTAGGGCAGAGGTATTACTTTCCTGCAGGCAAAGCATTTTCACAAGCAGATATCTCACATGAACGTGCACTCGCACACAGTTCAATATATCAAAAGCACCATCCTCAACTACCGATGCTTCGTGCACTCAGGGCATATTTTTGGTGTGCTAGTTTCCCGGACTACACCACTATTCAGAGGTTCAAGATATGATAGTAACCTTTGAGAATTACTAGCCTTTACGGTGCGCAGGCCTAAGACTCTTATTATGCGCTCTAATGAGACCAATAACCTAGGTACTCGAGTCGGTCAGACATAATGCAGGTATTGTTCAGCCTTTGCACGTTGCTCAAATCGTCAGTTAAGAGGCAAAGACTGACATAGGTCGGCTTCTCCTTTCCCGTTCGGCACATTGGCCTTAAGAGCTCATGGCTCATACTAGCCACGCTGTCTTCGAGAGATTGGCTTTGCAAACACAAGGCTATCTGGGAGCTATCGTCGGCGATACTCAATGTCACTAGGCATAACTAACAGAACTCACTTTTTGTATCCAGACCTAGCCCAAAACCTCGCAGTAACCTGCAGTGCTAGAAACACTGGTCTTTTCATAACACACAACACAAATAGCTCACCAAGAGATATCACCATTGGTGATACACACTGTCGGCCGACGATATCCAACAAGTCTTAAAATCATGGAATTTAGTTTGTATTTTCTTGGAGTGCAACTCCAGTACTTCTTGCTACTTTCAGTTCACAGATACAACCCCATAGACCTCGTAAACTGCTCATTTATACCTGGAGTCTTCTCCGGCATGCAAAATAAACATCACCAATCCAGACTAACCTGTGCAGATGGGATTTAACCCAGAAATTAGCGATCCATCCCGAGGTAGCCAGCTTACAAGTCGCGGCATGCTCCAGGCTCCCCCTGGAGGTCGCTGCCTATCTTAGTGAAAGAATTGGTTCCTAAACACCTAGAGGGGGGGGGGGGTGAATAGGTGTAATTCCTTTTTCTTCTAAGGCAGAACTGTTGGGTACATTGGAATATATGTACCTGATTTGAAGAAGCCTCACCCTACTCGATGATATACATCAAGGTGTATTTGATGTGTTTTGAGTTTATGTGTGCAGGTTAAGTAATTGCAGGGAAAGCATAAAAGATTCTAAGTCCATGTGTCGACACCTAGAAGAAAAGTGTTGACACTTAAGAAGACTTGTGTCGACACCCAGATAAGTAGTGTCGACACTTGGAGTAGTTGTGTCGACACCAGGAAGGCAGAGTCGACACCAGAAGCAAAGTGTCGACACATACAGGCAGTGTCGCCACACAGTGGGGAATTGTCAACAAGTACAAGTGTCGACACTTAGAAGTAGTGTCGACACCCAGAAGAACTTTGTCGACATCAAAAGTGTCGACACTAGGAGGCTGTGTCGAAACTCAGCAAATTTTAGCAAAGTTCAAGTACAAGTGTCGACACTAGGAGCTGTGTCGACACTCAGCAAAGTTTCAAGACATGAATCATGTGTCGACACAAAGGAGATGTGTCGACACTCAACAAAGTTCAACACAGAAGGCATATGTCGACACAAAGAAGATGTGGAGACACTTAGCAAGTTTCAACACAAGGAGTTGTGTCGACACTTAGCAGAAATCAACTAAGTATTGAAGAAGGACTTGTGTAGACACACAAGATCAGTGACGACACATTCTGAAGAAGCAGTGTCGAGAAGCTAATTCTATAACACAAGGAGTTGTGTCGACACCATGAAGGCTAGTGTCGACACTTAGTCTACTTGTGTCGACACTTGGTCTATTTGTGTCGACACTTAAAGACTATCTGTCTAGACACTTTCAGACAGTGACAGAGTTTTCAAGAAGTGACTGGATGACTTGACAGCTGCCATTTCAACCAGTCAACTGCTACTGTCAGAGCTGTCAGAAGTTAGTTAGTAACCGGATCAGCCGGTCACCTTGAAGAAAGCTTATATAAAGGCGTATACCTTCAACATAAGGAATCGATATGAATCAATCAATGAAGTGAAAAACAACACAACAAGAAGAAGACCTTCAAGTGAAGATCTAAGAAGTTGGAGAGAGAAAGCTCCTTCTAAGAAGACAGCTATTGAACCAGGCTGATAAAGAAAGTTTCAGATTGAGATCTGATTCTCAAGTCAGCAGTTGATTGAAGATCATCTGCAAAGAGATACAACCCTACTGTGTTCTAATTCAAGAAGCTTTGAAGAAAGCCAAGGGAGGTTAATCTCTGCAAAGTTCCTTCAAGAACTCATCAAGAAGCCAGTCAACTCAACTTTCTCAATCAGAGTTGTGGTTATTAATTCTTGTACTTTTTATTTTCTGTAGGATCCTAAGGGATCTGAGTTGTAAGCCTATATTTATAAAGGCTGAGTGGTAGGGCTTGTGTGCCTGAGTGTAGGAGATAAATTTCTCTGAGTGTAGGCCTTGTTGAAGGCTGAGTGTAGGTCTTGTTGAAGGCTGAGTGTAGGTCTTGGTGAAGACTGAGTGGTAGGGCTTTGTGCCTGAGTTGTAGGAGTGGGATCACTCTGAGTTGTAGGAACCTATTTGGGGTTCTGAGCTAATCTGAGAAGTAGTGGAGAAGTTAGGCTGAATCTAATACACTACTAGATAGGCGAAGGGGGAAAGTGGATGTACCCAGACCTTGGGGAACCACTATAAATCCTGTATGCTCTCTGTGATTGTATACTTGTGTGATTGATGTGTTATCTGTGCTGTGAATTGCAATTACTGTACTGTATTTCTGCCTTAAAAGTTTAAAAAGATTAAGTGCACCTATTCACCCCCCCCCCTCTAGGTGTTTAGGCACTAGTTCTTTCAAGTGGTATCAGAGGGAGGTTACTCAAAAAGGACATAACAGTCTGAGTAAAGATCCTGTAGGCAGAATCAGTATAATCAAGATTCAAGAAAATGGGTTCAACTGAGAATCACAAAGAGCTAGGATCCATAAAGTTGCCAATCTGCAGAAAGGAGATCTTTGGCATTTGGAAAGAAAGGGTTAGACTGTTTAAGGAAGCCTCAGACCCAAGAATTTACATTACAGTCAAAGAAGGGCCATATGTGCCAATGAAAGTATCTGTTCTAGCTGCAAATCAGAGAACTCCCAAAGACTATTCAGAAATGACCAAGGATGAAATAATTCTGGCCACTATGGACAAGAGGGCCCAGAATATTATTGTAAGTGCAATTGATGATGCCACATTTCAGAATCTGATTCATTGTAAAACATCAAAAGAAATGTGGGACACACTGATAGTCTATATGGAAGGATCAGAAGAGGTAAGACAAGGCAGGAAGTCTTTGTTAAACCAAGAGTATGAAAGCTTCTGACAAGGCAGGTCTGACAGCATAACTGAATGCTATAAGAAATTTTATAGGATAGTCAATGAATTTATGTCCTATGGAAGAGAGTTCAGCAATTATGAGTTGAATGATAAGTTTTTGAGATCCCTGACAAAGGACTGGGATACCAAGATCTGTGCCATTAGGGAAATGGCCAAATTAGCATACATTCCTCCTCCAACTTTGTTTGGAAAACTGTTATCTTATGAGATGCAGTTACTGGTAAGGAAGGAGGAAGAAAAGACTACAAGAGTAGAGCACAAGGAAAGAGCTGTGGCCTTCAAGACTGAAGCCACTAAGAAATATAGAAGCAAGTCTCCATCTCCACCACAAATAGTTACTGAGACAGTATCAGATACTTAAGATAGGAAGAAGACAGAAAGCAGTGAAAGTGATCAAGACTTTGCTGCATTTACTAGGCACTTTCAGAAGTTTCTAAAGAAGAAGCAGTGGAGGTCCAAGCCATCCACTTCACAGCCAAAAGATGACTACTACCAGAAAAGGAAGTCATCAAGGAATGATAGAAGAAAGTCCAAGTCCAGTAACGCTACATCCTCAAAAATAGTTTGTTATTGTTGCAATAGACAAGAACATGTAATTGCTGATTGTCCAGAAAAGAGGAAAGAGTCCACTAACAAGAAGAAGACACAGTTCAAGGGCAAAAAGGAAAGGTCCTTTGTTGCCAAGAAGGATAAAAGTCTGACTGATATGTCATCTTCAGAAACTGATTCAGAAGCTGAAGCCTATATTGACTTGTTTGCTGAAGAAGAAGAAAATGAGTTCATGCAGCTAATGAACTCAATATATGAGCATGAGGACAATCAGAGCAAGGGACTGATGGACTTATCAGAAGGAGACAAAATCTAGGATCAGCCTGGACCAAGTCAGGTACAAAATTGTTCTTCAGGTTCAATTTCTAGTACATGATCAGAATCGGATACATCAACATCAAGTGATGTGAGTGGATCTGAATCTGAAGGAGACATTCATCAGTTGATTGATGAATATAGAGTATTGTTGCAGGCTTTGAAGAAAAGCAAACTCTTGGCCAAAACTCAGGCTAAGGAGATTGCTAGTCTTAAAGTGGCTGCAACAGATTTTGACAAGTTATTAGATCAGAAATTAAATGAAATAGCCAGACTGAAGAATATTACAGTTATTCAGATGGGGACTATTACATTTAAAAATGATCAAATAAGAAATGTGAAGATTAGTCTTCAGAAGGAGAGAGATATTGTTGCAAGTTTTTCTAAACCAAAATCTGTTCTACCCTTGATAGATGAGTTTGTATCTTATAATGGTAAAACTGGATTGGGGTTTAGTAAACCTGCCAGGACAGTATAGTCCAAGTCTAAGGGCAAATCCCCAGTACTCAACAAGAAGCCTGTTGTAGATAAAACAGTCAGGGTTGTACCTAAACAAAGGTACAACAGATTTGAGTGCTGGTGTTGTGGCAAGGTAGGCCACTTTGCCATAGATTGTTGGCATAATTCAAGTGCCAAGGTTAGTAGCAATCTGCCTGCTAGAAAAGCTACAGGTAGTTTTGTTAAGAATCAGACTAACTTGCACCAAGGACCCAAGAATTATTTGGGTTCTAAGGTTAAGTAATCTGTTTTGCAGGTGAGTCCAAGTGGCCAAGCCCCAATATGGTACTTGGACAGTGGATGTTCCAGGCACATGACTGGAACTAGGGGATTGCTGAAGGACTATACACCAATCCAGGATGGTCCTAAGGTTACCTTTGGCGGTTCAGAAAAAGGAATCGTCAAAGGTTTTGGTAACATTTCTAGCAACCTTATTACAATTACTCAAGTGGCTTATGTAAAGGGTTTGAAACATAACCTCATTAGCATAAGTCAGCTGAGTGATTTAGGATATGACATCTCATTTGTCAAGGATGGTTGTCATATCAGTAGGTCAAGTGATCAAAAGATCATTCTGACTGGATATAGGAAGAAAAATATCTATTGTCTAGACATTATGTGTGAGAACTTTGGTTCTCCTATTTGTCTTGTAGCTGATGAGAAAGTCTCACATTGTGTTAAATGGCACAAGTGGCTGGCTCATCTTAACTATAAGACAATTGGCCAACTCTTTAGCAAACAGTTAGTGAGGAATGGTCCTCAGGTTAAGTGTATTAAGGATGGGATATGCTCAGCTTGTCAAAAGGGCAAGCAGACCAGATCCACCTTTAATAGCATTGAGAACAAAGATTCTGTGAGGTGCCTATACCTCTTGCATATGGATCTTTTTGGTCCTATGCCAGTTCACAGCCTAGGTAGGAAGGTCTATACATTTGTGGTAGTTGATGACTACTCAAGGTATTCCTGGGTGTTCTTCCTAAGGAAAAAATCTGAAACACCAAGTATCTTGTATAGTTTTGTCAAACAAATTCAGAATGAGTTAGACAGTACAGTGGTCAAAATAAGAAGTGACCATGGTACTGAATTCCAGTCTGATAGTATGACAAAGCTATGTGAAGAGTTTGGGATATTTCAGGAATTTTCCTCACCAAGAACACCTCCGCGAAATGGTATTGCTGAAAGGAAAAATAGAACCTTGATAGAGGCTGGTAGAACCCTATTGAGTGACACATCTCTCCCAGAATATTTCTGGGCTGAGGTAGTTAATACTGCATGTCATGTGATCAATAGAGCTACTATCACCAAGAGCCACAAGAAGACCCCCTATGAGATTGTGAAGGGCAGAAAACCAAATCTATCCTATTTCAGGATCTTTGGTTGTAAATGCTATATACTTAACAATGGTAAGTCTTATTTAACCAAGTTTGCTGCCAAATCCCAAGAGGGAATCTTTGTTGGGTATAGCAACAATAGTAAGGCTTATGGGGTCTACAACTTGACTACTCAAGTTGTAGAAGAGTAAGTTCATGTAGTCTTTGATGAAGCTAGACTCATTAACAATGAATTGCCCAGAAGTGTTTGCAGCTCCACAGGTGTGACTGAGAAGATGGACAAGCTTACTATTGAAGAAGGTTCTACTGCAAGTCAGCAAGTGGATGATAGTGGCTGCTGTCCAGGGGGAGTACAAGATACTCTTGTTGCTGAAGGAGACCAAGAGGAGTTGCTGAATGAAGAAGCAGAAGGTGTACAACCAGAAGATAGGCTGCCTCCAACAAATAGGCATTTAAAAGATCATCCAGCCAATCAAATTATTGGAGATCTCAGATAAGGGGTACAAACAAGGAGCAGAAATCTAAGCTCAGTTCTCTACTCCAGCTTTCTATCCCAAGTAGAGCCAAAGAAATTTGAAGAAGCCATCCTAGATCCTAATTGGATTGAGGCTATGCAAGAGGAGCTGAAGCAGTTCAAAAGATGCAAAGTCTGGGAGCTAGTTCCTAAACCAAAAGACCACAACATTATAGGAACTAAGTGGATCTTTAGGAACAAGTTGGATGAAAATGGAGTAATTATAAAGAACAAAGCTAGACTTGTTGCAAAAGGATATAGGCAGGAAGAAGGTATTGATTTTGATCAGACCTTTGCTCCAGTAGCAAGACTGGAAGCAATAAGGTTGTTCCTTGCCTATGCAACATTTCAAGGGTTCAAGGTATACCAAATGGATGTTAAGTCAGCTTTTCTGAATGGAAATATGAAGGAAGAAGTCTATGTAGAACAGCCATCAGGTTTTGTTGATTCTACTAAACCTAATTTTTTTTATAGACTTAGGAAGGCTTTGTATGGGTTAAAACAAGCCCCTAGGGCTTGGTATGAAACTCTGTCTAGTTTCCTCATTGAGAATAAATTCACAAGGGGGAAAATAGACAAGAATCTATTCCTTAGGGAATCCAGAGGCAAGATTATCTTAGTCCAAATATATGTAGATGACATAATATTTGGGTCTACAGAAAGTAGTCTTTGCAAAAAGTTTGCAAAACTAATGCAAGGACAATTTGAAATGAGCAGTATGGGGGAACTTAAGTTCTTCTTGGGTCTCCAAGTTAGACAGACTGAGGATGGTTTATTCATATGCTAGTCTAAGTTCACCCTAGAGTTGATAAGGAAGTATGGTATGGAGTCATCCAGTACCATGAAAACTCCTATGGGGTCAAGCATGTCTCTAAGCAAAGATGATGCAGGAAAACCTGTAGATGAAACTTTGTATAGAGGGATAGTTGGCTCCCTACTATATTTGACTGCTAGTAGACCAGATATCATGTATGCTACATGTGTCTGTGCTAGGTACCAAGCTTGCCCTAAAGAATCTCATTTGACAGCAGTCAAAAGAATTTTGAGATATCTAAAGGGAACTCCTTATCTAGGCCTTTGGTACCCTAGGAATGGAGATTTTGAACTGACAGGTTATTCAGATGCAGATTTTGCAGGCTGCAAGGAAGATAGAAAGAGTACAACTGGAACCTGTCAATTTCTAGGTGGAAGGCTGATATCATAGAGTAGCAAGAAGCAAATTAGTGTGGCTATCTCCACAGCTGAGTCAGAGTATGTTGCTGCAGGAAGCTGCTGTGCACAACTACTATGGATACAACACCAGCTAGAAGATTATGGTATTCAAGTAAGTAGAACACCTTTATTTTGTGATTCTACTAATGTTATTTCTATTGCAAATAATCCTGTCTCCCATAGTAGGACTAAGCACATAGAAATAAAATACCATTTTCTAAGAGAATATGTGGAAAAAGGAGATATTTCACTAGAGTATATTAATACAGATAATCAGCTAGCTGATATGTATACTAAGCCTTTAGATGAAACCAAATTCAATAAATTTAAAATTGAATTAGGGATGATAAACTTAGAATAGTTTATAAAATTGGCTAAGTAAAATGGTGTCGACACACAGAGTTGTCTGTGTCGACACATAAAAGTGGTGTTGACATTTCAGAGAAATGGTGTCGACACATCTAGGAAGTCTGTGTCGACACTTCAGAGAATTAATGTCGACACATGCAGGGTAGGTGTCGACACATCCAAGGTGGTGTCGACACTTAGGATTTACACAGATTTAGTCTAGTAGAGTCTCGACTAAGTGTCGATCTAAGTGGTGTCGACACATATACAAGTGTCGACACATATATTCTGTCGACTATACTTGTGTCGACACATAGTGGTCGAGACATTACAAGTAAGTGTCGACACTTTTCAACTGTGTCGACACAATTTAAGTATTTTGACGCGCATTTTCACCTTCGATTCTAGAAAGGTATAAATAGGTTTTCGCCATTGTTTGTCGACACGCTCACCAAAGTTTCAAGATCAAACTTGTGTGTCGACATCTCTCTTCTCTAAATTCAAATTTCTTCAAACCCTAATGGCGCCCAAGCTAGAAGAGAACATAAATGAAGGATATGAGCTCGTGCGTCACGCCTTTGATGACGCGGAACCTGAAATCAAAGGTGTGGTAACCCTAATAGAAGAGACTGGGTTAGAATTTCTTGTATTAGAACCGATCAAGATATGGAAGAAGGAAGTCCTCGAATTTCTGAATGGAGCAACTCTAGATGAATCAGGACTCAAGATTAAGTCCAGAGTTCATGGGGCAAAGGTGAAGGTCTCTCCTAAAAGTATAAGAAAAGTTCTTCAACTACCAAGGACAAAGGAAGAGGAAGATGTGTCTGCTTCTAAGACAAGGGAGGCACTAACATGGTGTGGACTTGATTCTAACCTGAAGATAGGATCTGTATTCAACAGAAAAGGAATGAACATGCAGGGCAAGTTCTTATCTGAGATAGTGGGCAAGGTAATACTGAGCAAGCCTGGAGGGCATGACAGAATATCAGCTCATATGTTTAGTCTAATGACAAGGATAATATTCAAACTGAATACTGATTAGTCTGCAGTTATGTTTGATAAGATAAAAGAAAGCATGAAGAAACCCAATTTGGGTAGAATTCTAAGTCTTTACCTAGCTGGAAGTATACCAGAAGTAATGAACCAAGCTACTGGTTCTAAAATAAACCACATGAGGAGAATGGATTTAAGAATTTTCTCTAGGTGGGATAGAGTCTTGACCAAAGAACTACCAACCCCAGAAAAGGTTACACCACAGAAGAAGAAGAAGAAGAAAGCCATAGTGGCTCCTGAATCCTCAAGTAGCTCAGAAGAACATGTAGTGTTTAGTTCTGATAATGAAGAAGATGAAGCTGATAAGAATGCAGCTGAAGTAACTGGAAATTCTCCAGCAAGACAAGAAGAAGCTCAGAGGCAGGGGGAGCTACCCTCAGCTAGCCAAATTCACCTGGATCCACTCCAGGGGGAGCCTCTACTTGTGGAAGAGCCAACTCCACTAGAGAGTGAAAGGGCTACTCAAACCATACTAGAGGTAATCACTGAAATTAATCAATTAGATTTGACTATTGAGGAAGAAGTTTTGACTGATTTATTGTCTGATATTCATCAGCAAACACAGATATAATCTCAACCCCAAGATGTTGTCATGGAGGACACATCTGTTGCTGATCAAGTGGTTGATGAGATAAGAGATTCTCCAGCCCTTCCTCAATAGGAATTTACATTAGAAGAGTTATTCCCTGATCTTCTACAAACTGATTTTGAGAAAGAGAAAGTTGCTGCTGAGGGGGAGGAGATCTATATTCAAGGGGAGCATGTGGAGATTGTAGAAGAAACTGCAAGCAAGGAGACTGAGGAGCCAAGAGATGCTAAAGGGATACCAAGGACTGTGAAGGATTCACATCCTAGTCCTAAGGAAAGAGTAGAGATTGCTAGCACTTCTGCTTCAGAAGATGAAGAGGCTGCTAGAGCCAAGAAGAGAAAGTTCCAAGTCTTTAAAAGAAGGAGCCAGAACTATAAGATAGCCCTATAGACAATTGCTCCACAGCCTACCCCATCTACTGATTACAGTTCACTGATGGTGGCACTGTAGATAAAGATGGATGAGTAGAGGAAAACTATAGAGAAGTATATAGATGAAGGCCATAAGTCACTGTAATTTGATCTGGCACAAGACATCAAGTCAATCAGATTTGAAATAAATCAAAACAAAAAGGAAATGACTGACTGCTTCCATAAAGGAGGAAATGCAGTAGTCTATTTGGCCACTCATTAAGAAAAGATCAAAACTCAGGTGGATGATATGGCAGTGAAGCAAGGCTATGTCCTGGAAAACCAGATCAGGATGAATGATAATCTCACTGCTTCACATAATGCCATTGTAACTGAAATGCAAAAGATAAGTACTGCACAGCCTGCAGAGAGTGCAACTGCAAAAGCAGATTTTGATAAGAAGTTACAAGAGAGCCTTACTGCTTTTAAGACTGTGCTTGAAGATTCACAGAAGGCTATTACTGAACAGCTTCAGAAGTTTAAACCTTTCTATAAGGATGGAGTTAACTATCTGAATCATCAAATAAGATTCCAGAAAAATGATCTTAAGGACCATATTGTTAGAGAAGTCATAAAGAGGGAGAGGGTATTAGTCAAGGCAGGCTCTGATCATGCCAAATGGATTTCAAATTCCATCAGAGCCACCCTTGGATATCCACCCTTATGTGATGATGACAATGTGGCAGAGTCTGAAATCAATCCTGCATACTTTGGAGGAGAGCAAGCTGAAGTGGCTCAAGTGATATACCCTCCACCAGACTTTGACATGATACATCAAGAGATACAGTCAATATATAGTCCTCCTGAGGGAAATCAGAATGTCATCATAGAGAAATTTGTCCAGCCTGTGTCAGAGGCAATACTGAAAGAACAAGAGGCTTTGCTAAAAGAACAAGAAGCTCAATTATCTAAGAAAAGATTCAGAGAGCAAGCTGAATTGAGACCTGATTTTGAACAATGGAGCCCCACTTCCAGGAATATCATCTTGACTGCATGGAAGGCTGCTATGGACAATGTCCTGGATAGAGGCAAGTGGTATTCTGACCTGTAGTGGAGGAAGCATGAGAATAGGCAAGATGCCATTGTACAATATAGAAGAAAGGCTAAACTGGGAAAGCTACCTCCTAATGCACAGGAGCCTAGCAAGTATTTTCCCAAGCCTTATCATTATTTTGAAAGACAGAAGATAAAGGCTGAAGAGTTGAAAAAAAAAAGATCTTAAGGGAAGAAGCCTGCTGCTGCTGTTGATACTGAAGCTCAAGTTTAAGCAAAGATTCAATCTGGAAAGGGGATTGTAATCAATGAACCAGAGCAGCAATAGGATAGCATTTTCTTAAGTTTACAAATTGTAATCATTTGTATTAAAATTCTATGTAAACTTTTGACTAATGAAAATGTTGGAATTTGTAAGAACAATGTTATATGTTCATCTATTACATTAATTGTTCTGAGATATTTGTTTATACATGTTCTGTTTATACATGTTTAAGTATTTTCCCTGTCATATATTACTGTTTTATATCATCTTGAAAACTTGTTATGTATGGTGTATATCATTGACTAAGGGTTATGACATCTCCAAATAGGGGGAGATTGTTGGGTACATTGGAATATATGTACCTGATTTGAAGAAGCCTCACCCTACTCAATGATATACATCAAGGTGTATTTGATGTGTTTTGAGTTTATGTGTGCAGGTTAAGTAATTGCAGGGAAAGCATAAAATATTCTAAGTCCATGTGTCGACACCTAGAAGAAAAGTGTTGACACTTAAGAAGACTTGTGTCGACACCCAGATAAGTAGTGTCGACACTTGGAGTAGTTGTGTCGACACCAGGAAGGCAGAGTCGACACCAGAAACAAAGTGTCGACATATACAGGCAGTGTCAACACACAGTGGGGAATTGTCAACAAGTACAAGTGTCGACACTTAGAAGTAGTGTCGACACCCAGAAGAACTTTGTCGACATCAAAAGTGTCGACACTAGGAGGCTGTGTCGACACTCAGCAAATTTCAGCAAAGTTCAAGTACAAGTGTCGACACTAGGAGTTGTGTCGACACTCATCAAAGTTTCAAGACATGAAGAATGTGTCGACACTAGGAGTTGTGTCGACACTCATCAAAGTTTCAAGACATGAAGCATGTGTCGACATAAAGGAGATGTGTCGACACTCAACAAAGTTCAACACAGAAGGCATGTGTCGACACAAAGAAGATGTGTCGACACTTATCAAGTTTCAACACAATGAGTTGTGTCGACATAAAGGAGTTGTGTCGACACTTAGCAGAAATCAACTAAGTATTGAAGAAGGACTTGTGTCGACACACAGGATCAGTGTCGACACATTCTGAAGAAGCAGTGTCGAGAAGCTAATTCTACAACACAAGGAGTTGTGTCGACACCATGAAGGCTAGTGTCGACACTTAGTCTATTTGTGTCGACACTTGGTCTATTTGTGTCGACACTTAAAGACTATCTGTCTCGACACTTTCAGACAGTGACAGAGTTTTCAAGAAGTGACTGGATGACTTGACAGCTGTCATTTCAAGCAGTCAACTGCTACTGTCAGAGCTGTCAGAAGTTAGTTAGTAACCGGATCAGCCGGTCACCTTGAAGAAAGCTTATATAAAGGCTTATACCTTCAACAGAAGGAATCTATATGAATCAATCAATGAAGTGAAAAACAACACAACAAGAAGAAGACCTTCAAATGAAGATCTAAGAAGTTGGAGAGAGAAAGCTCCTTCTAAGAAGACAACTATTGAACCAGGCTGATAAGGAAAGTTTCAGATTGAGATCTGATTCTCAAGTCAGCAGTTGATTGAAGATCATCTACAAAGAGATACAGCCCTACTGTGTCCTAATTCAAGAATCTTTGAAGAAATCCAAGGGAGGTTGATCTCTGCAAAGTTCCTTCAAGAACTCAACAAGAAGCCAGTCAACACAACTTTCTCAATCAGAGTTGTGGTTATTAATTCTTGTACTTTTTATTTTCTGTAGGATCCTAAGGGATCTGAGTTGTAAACCTATATTTATAAAGGCTGAGTGGTAGGGCTTGTGTGCCTGTGTGTAGGAGATACATTTCTCTGAGTGTAGGCCTTGTTGAAGGCTGAGTGTAGGTCTTGTTGAAGGCTGAGTGTAGGTCTTGGTGAAGACTGAGTGGTAGGGCTTTGTGCCTGAGTTGTAGGAGTGGGATCACTCTGAGTTGTAGGAACCTATTTGGGGTTCTGAGCTGTAAGATCTGTGGATCTGAGAAGTAGTGGAGACGTTAGGCCGAATCTAGTACACTACTAGATAGGCGAAGGGGGAAAGTTGATGTACCCAGACCTTGGGGAATCACTATAAATCATTTGTGCTCTCTGTGATTGTATACTTGTGTGATTGTTGTGTTATCTGTGCTGTGAATTGCAATTACTGTACTATATTTCTTCCTTAAAAGTTTAAAAAGATTAAGTGCACCTATTCACCCCCCCTCTAGGTGTTTAGGCACTAGTTCTTTCAAGAACTTGTAATTCAGTTAATTAACTAAACCAGATACTTTTACAGCAATCACAGCACAGAATTAATAATACCACACACAAACACATATTGCACACTGATTTATAGTGGTTCCCCAAGGTCTGGGTACATCCACTTTCCCCCTTCGCCTATCTAGTAGTGTGCTAGATTCGGCCTAACTTCTTTCCTTCTACTCAGATCCTCAGATCTTACAGCTCAGAACACAAACAAGGCTCCTACAACTCAGAGTGAGTCCACACTCCTACAGCTCAGGCAATCTGCCCTACCTTAGCCTTCAACAAGGCCTACAACTCAGAGATGACAATCTCCTACAACTCAGGCTCACTGCCCTACCTCAGCCTTCAACAAGGCCTACCACTCAGATAACTATTTCTCCTATAACTCAGCCTTTATAAATTAGGCTTACAACTCAGATCTTAAAAGATCATATAGAAAATAGATGTAAATCTACACTTTAACCACCACCCTAGTTGAGAGAGAAAGGATGGACAGTTTCTTGATCAGTTCTTGAAAGAATCTGACGTTAGAGATCGACCTGACTTAGCTTTCTTCAAAGCTTCTTGAATCTGAACACAGTATGGTTCATCTCCTTTGAAGTTGATCCTCAATCAGCTTCTTTCTTGAAATTCAGAAATCAATCTAAATCCTTCTTGGCAGACTGGTTCAAACTCTGCACTTGAGAGACTTGTTGATGTAAGTCCCTTTCTTCACTTGAATATATGGAGCGCTCTCTCTCCAAATTCTTCTAAACATTCTTCTGAATTCTTCTTTGAATTCTCTTGACAATCTCTGAGTAGATCACCACTTGAGAATGTCTACTTAGATCTTCTGTTGAAAATCTTCTTCAGTTTGTATGTATCTCTATGTGTGTTATTCAATCTTGTCTTCTGTTGATAGAGAATGTCCTTATATAGACTTTCTCCATGGTAACCGGCTGATCCGGTTTCTAACAAACTTCTGACAGCACAGACAGTTGCAGTAGACCGGTTGGATATGACAGCTGTCAGGTCTTCCAGTCACTTCTTGAAACTCTGTCTCTGTCAGCAAAGTGTCGAGACTGAACTTCATTATGTGTCGACACAAGTAGACTAAATGTCGACACTAGCCTTTGTGGTGTTGATACAGCTCTCTTGGTGTTGACACTAATTCTCGACACACTGCTTCTGTAGAATGTGTCGACACTAATTCTGTGTGTCGACACAGTCACTTCTTTTCTTCAAGAAAATTAACTTTGTTGAAACTCTGTCATGTGTCGACACAAGTCCTGTGTGTCGACACAGTTGATGTCGACAAAGTCTTCTGTGTGCCGAGACTGCCTCTATGTGTCGACTCAGTTGATGTCGACTAATCTTTTCTGTGTGTCGACATTGCCTCTGTGTGTCGACACAGTTGATGTCAACTAAACTTTTCTGTGTGTCGACACTGCCTCTGTGTGTCGACACTGCCTCTTCTGGTGTCGACACAACCTTTCCAAGTGTCGACACAGCCGACTCCAGGTGTCGACACAGCTTTTCTCCAGTGTCGACACAAGCCTTCATAAGTGTCGACACAGCTTTTCTGTTGTCGACTCATGGACTTAGAAACTTTTTTCTGCATTCTTGCATTTTCTTAACCTGCACATATAAACTCAAAATAACATCGAATACACCTTGATGCATATCTTAGAGTAAGGTGATGCTTCTTCAAATTTGGTACACATTTTCCAATGTACCCGACAATCTCCCCCATATTTGGAGAAGTCATAACCCTTAGTCAATGATATACACCATTCATAATAAACACACAATATGATGTATAAAAATATTATATGGCAGGGTAACTAATAAACAAAACATGTATAAAATGATATCACAGAATAATGATGCAAACATAATGAGCATTAATCATTATTTTGTTTAAACTTTCAAAAGTTTCTCAATAGGTTACATAGATTTTTAACACTAAAGATTACAATGTTGTAAATTTAATAAATTTATCCTAAGGCTGCTCTGGCTACTTGATGACTATTCCTTTGCCTGATTGGATCTTGGCTTGTACTGGAGCATCAGTATCTTCAGCTGGCTTCTTGCCCTTCAGATCTTTCTTCTTTTATTCTTCAGCCCTTATTCTTTGTCTTTCAAAATAGTGAAAAGACTTTGGGAAATACTTGCTAGGCTCCTGAGCATTAGGAGGTAGCTTCCCAGCTTTTGCCTTTCTTCTATACTGAAGAATGGCTTCCTGTCTAGCTTCATGCTTTTGCCATTCTTGCTCAGTGTACCATTTGCCCCAGTCATGGGACTTGTCCTTCACAGCCTTCCAGGCAGTCAATATAATATTCCTTGAAGTAGGACTCCACTGCTCAAAATCAGGCTTCAACTCAGCCTGTTCTCTGAATCTCTTCTTTGACAGTTGAGCTTCTTGCTCCTTATTCACAGCTGCCTCTGACATTTCTACCTTCTCAAGGATAACATTTTTAGTACCCTCTAGAGGACTGTACATAGACTGTACTTCGTGCTGAATCATCTCAAAATCTGCTGGAGGGTAAATAACCTGAGCAACTTCAGGTTGATCACCTTCTAAATAAGCAGGTTTTACACCTGACTCAGCTACATTACGGGTGGATATCCAAGGGTGGCTCGGATGCTATTAGATATCTATTTAGCATGATCTGAGCCTGATTTGACTAATACTCTCTCCCCCTTTATGACTTCTCTTTCAATATGATCTCTTAGGTCATGTTTCTGAAATCTCACTTGTTCATCTAGATAATTAACACCATCTTTATAAAATAACCTTATTTTCAGCAGCTGATCAGAAATGATCTTTTGTGAAGTCTTAATAGTTGTTTGTACAACAGCTAATTCTTCCCGTAATTGTTTATCAAAATCTGACTTGGCTTTAACTCTTTCCTCAGTCTGAACAGGAGCAGTATTCTTCAATTCTGTGACAATCACATTATGTGATTCAGTCAGATTGTCATTCATCCTTAGTTGATTTTCAAGGACATAGCCTTGCTTGACAACTATATCATCAACTTGAGTCTTAATGCCTACTTGTTGTTTTGCAAGATAGACTACAGCATTGCCACCTTTGTGGAAGCAATATGTCATTTCCTTCTTGTTCTGATTTACTTCAAATCTAATGGATTTGATATCTTGTGCCAAGGAGAATTGCAGATCTTTATGAGTTTCATCTATATACTTCTCCATGGCTATCCTTTGTTCATCCAACTTCACTTGCAAGGATATCAACAAAGAACTATAATCAGTTGCTGGGGCAGGTTGATGAGCAGTTTGCAAAGCCCTTTTATAGTTTTGGCTTCTCCTTTTGAAAACCATCAGCTTTCTCTTTTTGGATTGAATTTCTGCTTCATCTTCAGAAGCTGAGGTACTGGCAATATTAACTCTTTCCTTAGGACTAGGAGGCAATTCCTGTTCAGTCCTAGGTTGCTTCCCCTGAGTCCCTTGCTACTCCCCCACAGTCCTGACATACTCCCCCTCAATGTTAGCTTGCTTCTTGTCACGACCCGCATTTTCTCCGTATTCGAAGATACATCAGAGTAGAGAAACTACGCGCCGTGATGCCAAGCCATGCAGGGGACAACTGCAGATGCTCAGGCACCTCGTACTCACATTTTCTTCAAGTCAAAGATTTATAACTTTTAGTTAAAAATAATGCATAAAACTTAATAGAGTTAATGACCGTGTCCCTCGGTCGGGTGGACTACTGTCCATAGGTGAGAAAATATACATCTTTTATGCGGCAGAAAATACTGAGTTAGCTCATTTGCTATCCTACTTGGGAGTGAGAATCCAGTGTCATAAAATGTTGATGTGACTTCTACATTTACTATGTATATATATAGAAATCTTTTGTACGCTTAAAAGTAGTAGATTTAGTAGTTGAAGTTATGCCATGCCAATATTCCGTAATGCAATTTTGTATACTTTAAAATAACTAAATGCATCCTAACATAAATCTTTCCTAGAGAGCAAGAACCATCAGGTAAAAAGTAATAGTAGTAACAGCAGCAATTAGTCCATCACAGAAAAGTCAAAGTCTATGGACGTCAACAACTGACACGAACCCATAGCAAAATCTGACAAGTCTAAACAAGACAACTACCTCAAGCTCAGAGGTGGAAACAAACGGCCGTAGAAACCAGCAGCACCAGAAGCCCAACACTGTCAGCTAAACCTGCTACAGCTCTGATCCTGAGGCATTCAAAAGAAGAACACCTCAGAAGCAAGTCACAAGTAGTACAAGAGTAAAAGCAGACTACACAAACCTCAAAGTAAAGGAGAATGAAAAAGTGACTGCAACAAAACGGTCAACAGAGTAAAGGTGAGCAACAGTAAAACTAGCCGAGCAAGAAATGCTAAACACTTTATCAAAATGGAACAAGCGCCAACAACAGAAGTTCAATCTTTCATTAATAATTACTATGTCGAGGGAGAAACCCCAACGCGCACAGTCTATCTGAGCATAAAGCACTATGCCGAGGGAGGACCCCAACGCGCACAGTTCATCTGAGTATAAAACACTATGCCGAGGGAGGACCCCAATGCACACAGTTCATCAAGGTATAAAACACTATGCCGAGGGAGGACCCCAACGCGTACAGTTAATCTTAGCATAAAACACTATGCCGAGGGAGGACCCCAACGTCCACAGTTCATCTGAGCATAAAGCACTATGCCGAGGGAGGACCCCAACGCGCACAGTTCATCTGAGTATAAAACACTATGCCGAGAGAGGACCCCAACGCACACAGTTCATCTGAGTATAAGACACTATGCCGAGAGAGAACCCCAACGCGCACAGTTCATATGAGTATAAAACACTATGCCGAGGGAGGACCCCAACGCGCACAGTTCATCTGAGTATAAAACACTATACCGAGGGAGGACCCCAACGCGCACAGTTCAGCTGAGTTTCTTTAGTTACATAATTATACAAGCAGGGTTCATTTATTTTTTATTAATCATAGACTCAAGGGATAGCCAACCAAGTGGACTGCATAAGGGCATTTCAAAGACCAACAAGTATAGGTTAATAAGAAAAACGAACAAGATGACTCGATGGTTAAAACAGCATGACAACCAATTTGTTTACCAATTCAATGGACTAAAATTTTGAGGTTAAGGCTTTAGGGACATCAAGTCACAATTCCAGAAAAAAGAGGGGGAACAAGTTAGGATTTTTGGACAAGTATCTCAACAGTCGAAACATAATAAACTCAACAAGTGTAGAAAAGGGCAAAATTTAGAATCAAGAGCAAGAGGGAGAGCAAGAACACTACTTGCCTCGATTTACCGAAAAAAACTCTTCAAATCTTCACGCGTCGCGATCGGAGCCGAAATCTGGACGAAAATGTCCGAAATAACGGTTAGGGCCGAAAACCCTAACAAGAAAATCTCAAGAAACGGGGAAGAAACTACCGCGAGGGCGCAGCTCTCGACGAGAGCTTTCCGAATCTATGATCGGTTGGAAATTCCGAGCACCGGAGCTCCGTTAGTGGTCACCGGAAGAAGCACGGACGGACAACCTTCTCCTCACATGCCGCTCTAGTACGAAAGGCAGGAGAAATCTAGGTCGGCTTAAAGCTTAATAAGAAGCAGAGAGTATAAATACTCAACAGCAGAAAAGACCGGGTTCAATAAAACCGGCCTGGCGGTGTCGACACAGTTACGGCGGTGTCGACACAGTTATGGCAGTGTCGACACACTACAACAGTGTCGACACCCGACGGCAGTGTCGACACCCGACAGAACAACGGTGTCGACGCAACTGTTTCAACACTAGTCGGCAGTGTCGACACAGCTGTGTCGACACCCGACAGAACAACGGTGTCGACACAACTGTGTCGACACCAGTCGGCAGTGTCAACACAGCTGGGTCGACACCCGATAGCCACCGGTGTCGACACAACTGTGTCGACACCAGACGGCTCCGCTGGACGATCGACGAACAAAAGGAAATTCTGTTCGAAAATCGTCGAACGCAGAAAGCAGGGCCTGGTCGACGAACTCAACACCCAAAACTGCTAGACCTACAACGAGCTCCACTCGACGCTTCGTCGAGCTCAGCACGACAAATCGTCGACCTCTGCTTGACAATCGTCAACCTCTACACAACGCCCAGAGAAACTAACAATCGTCGAGCTCCGCTCGATGATCGTCGAACTCCAAGCAGTGACCAGAAAGGAAAAGCGATCGTCGAGCTCCGCTCGACGATCGTCGAACCCAAACAACACCAGAAAGAAAAGGGCGATCGTCGAGCTCTGCTCGACGATCGTCGAACCCAAACAGCACCAGAAGGTATAAACAGAAATAAAATAACACCCAATAAGGTTGGTTCGACGAAACTGGACGAGCAAGACAAAAAAAATAAATCAATTAAGTTTTCCAATGCGAAATTTTCCATTTCCGCCAAAGATTCATGAATTCCGCCGACTGAATAGAGAAAAATGTGATAACACACTATCGACGACGCGCCATCAACTGCACGCTAAAGTAACGCCCTTATGTCATTATGACGTCAACAAGAGGAGTAAATAACACCGAAAAAATAGGGGCGTTACAGTCACCCCTCCAAAAAGGAAGTTTCGTCCCGAAACTTAGAACACGAACAAAATAAGAGGACACAGAACGAGACAAGACAGAAGAATTCTTGAAACTAGAATACTAACCAGGGAGACTAGAAGAACAGCTGAGGATGAGATTTTCTCATCGCGGATTCCAATTCCCAAGTTGCACCTCCTACATCCTGATTTCGCCAGAGAACCTTAACCAATGGAATTATTTTCTTTCTTAGCACACGGTCTTGCATCTCCAGAATACGGACAAGTTCTTAACAATATGAGAGATTAGGCTGCAACTGGGGTACTGATTCAAGGACATGCCGCTCACTACGGACACACTTTCACAACTAGCTCACGTTAAACACGTCGTGAACACTAGGGAAAGAATCAGGCAACTCCAGCCTATAGGCAGAAACTCCAATGCGCTCCAAAATCTGAAAAGGCCCCACATACCTGGGATCTAGTTTCTGGTTTCTTCCAAATCTTTTAACAACCAGCATCGGAGAGACCTTCAAAAATACCATGTCCCCAACTGCAAACTCCCGATCAACTCTGCGCTGGTTTGCATACTTCTCGTATCGCTCCTGAGCTAACCTCGGCTTTTCACGAATATGCATTACTGAAGTGCTCATATCCTCCAGCACTTCCGGTCCAAGCAACGGCTTCTCGCCAACTTCTGCCCAAAACAGGGGAGTTCGACAACGCCTTCCATATAAAGCTTCAAAGGGCGCCATCTACAAACTTTCCTGATAACTATTATTGTACGCAAACTCCATCAATCCGAGGCGTTTATCCCAAGCCCCACCATGGTCCAGAATATAACATCTAATCATATCCTCCATGATCTAGTTCACTCTCTCCTTCTGACCATTTGTCTGAGGGTGATAGGCAGTAGAATACCTAAGGTCAGTACCTAGAGCTCCTTGCAAGCTTTGCTAGAAATGAGACATGAATCGGGAGTCTCGGTCTGACACAATACTCGTAGGTACACCATGAAGTCTGATGACTTCGTCCAGATAAAGCTCAGCTATCTTTTCCATGAAATAACTAATCTTAAAAGTCACAAAGTGGGCACACTTGGTTAGTCTGTCCACAATAACCCACACTGCATCATGCCCTCGGGGAGATCTAGGCAAACTGGTTATGAAATCCATGGATAAACTCTCCCATTTCCAACTCGGTATGTCTAAGGGCGTTAACTTACCAACCGGCCTTCTGTGATCAGCTTTGACACGCTGGCAAGTATAACATTCTGATATAAATCTTGCAATGTCATTCTTCGTGCCTGACCACCAAACAATCTTCTTCAAATATCTATACATTTTCATGGAGCCAGGATGATATGCAACATTGGAACCATGCGCTTCACTGCATATTTTCGATCGGATGTCCCCAACAGTGGGAATACAGTATCTGCCACGGTACTTTAAGGTACCCATGTCGTCAATGGTAAAGTCAGGTAATTCCTTTTTCTCAGTTCTACTGCAGAGGTGCTGCAAGTCAGGATCGTCCTTCTGATGTAGCCTAGTGAGAGTAATCCACGAAGGCTCAACCACCTCTAGGCTACACGACGAAGCGCTATTCCCTACGGTTATGTCCATGAGCAAGAACTCTTCAACAAGGGATTGCACCGAGAGGTTAAAGATGTGTGCGGGCTTCCGGCTCAACGCATCAGCTACTACATTAGCCTTGCCAGGATGATAAAGGATATCGACTTCATAGTCCGCATCATACTCTAACCATCGACGCTGGCGCAAATTCAGTTCCTTCTGAGTAAAGACATGTTTCAAACTTTTGTGGTCCGAATAAATTTTGCGCGACACTCCATACAGAAGATGTCTCCACAACTTCAAGGCATAAATGACGGCAGCAAATTCTAGATCGTGCGTAGGGTAATTCTTTTCATGCACCTTTAATTGTCTTGATCCATACGCAATCACTTTGTCGTCCTGCATCAACACGCAACCGAGTCCAACTCGCGAGGCGTCCACATAAACAGCATACTCCACTCCTTCCACTGGCAATGCCAACACAGGAGCAGAACACAAACGCCTCTTGAGCTCTTGAAAAGCTTCCTCACAGGCATCACTCCAAACAAAAGCTGCGCTCTTTTGCATAAGCCTGGTCAATGGCGCAGAGAGAACAGAGAATCCTTCAACAAATCTTTTGTATTAACCTGCCAACCCTAAGAAGCTCCTTATCTCCTTAGGCGATGTAGGTCTCTTCCAATCCAAAATCGCAGCTATTTTTGCAGGATCCATGGAGATACCATCCTTACTTACAATGTGTCCTAGGAATGACACCTGAGATATCCAGAACTCACACTTGCTAAGCGTCGCATACATCTTGTTCTCCCTCAGAGTAAACAAGACCAAGCGCAAGTGCAGGGCGTGCTCCTCTGCATTTCTGGAATATACTAGAACATCGTCAATGAATACCACCACGAACTTATCCATAAAATCTTTGAACACCATGTTCATCATGTCCATAAAAGCTGACAGTGCATTCATTAATCCAAATGACATTACCAGAAATTCAAAGTGACCATATCGAGAACAAAAAGCAGTTCGCGGAATGTCTAACTCCCAGATTCTCAACTGATGGTAACCTGAACGGAGGTCAATCTTCGAGAACACGGAGCTACCCCGCAACTGATCGAACAAATCATCGATCCTAAGTAACGGATATCTGTTCTTAATTATTACCTTATTTAGCTCTCGATAATCAATGCATAGCCTCATCATTCCATCCTTTTTCTTCACGAAGAGCACTGGTGCACCCCAGGGGGAATAACTGGGTCTAATTAAACCGCACTGCAATAACTCATCCAGTTGAGTACGCAGCTCCTCTAACTCACGCGGCGCCATGCGGTACGGTGCTTTTGTAATAGGGCGAGTGACTGGCTCGAGGTCTATAACAAACTCCACCTCTCTCTCAGGAGGATGTCCAGGAAGGATAACTGGAAAAACATCCGGAAACTCACACACCACAAAAACGTCCTCTACCCGAGGCTCAACCGGTGCAGCTCCCAGAACAGAAACAGAGACAAGAAAAGAATCACAGCCAAACTCTAGAAATTTGCGAGCACGTACCGCAGAAATGATCGGAGATTCCTGACGCGACAAACCATACACACTCATGGGCTAGCCATTGCTACCTTTGAAATCCAAGCGCTTGAGCTTGCACTGAATGACAGCATCATAGCTGGACAACCAGTCCATGCCCAAAATCACGTCAAAGTCTACCAGATCTAGCACCTTCAGATCCGCAATTGCTAGAAATCCGCCTAGGGAGATGGGTCATTTTTGGATACCATGGCTTGACCTCACCAACTCTCCTGAAGGAAATTTGACATTTATGGAGGTGTCTAACTGGTCGAGAGCCCAGCGATGTCGGTCTACAAAACTCCTTGCCACAAAAGAGTGAGTAGCACCCGAATCGAACAAAACACGCGCCCACTTATTCTTCACCTTAAATTCACCTAAACACATAGCACGTGAAACTAATATGCGAAAACCATAAATCTACTAAAAGAAATTACTAGCCGAGTCAGAGACTAACCTGCGATCACTTGAGTTGAAGATTGGGCTTCCTCCTTGGTCAGCACATTCAACTTTCCTTTTCCCTTGTCCACGAGAGGCGGGGGCGGCGGTAAAGTCTACAATGGAACTGCATGCAGCGCAGGCTGGCTCTGCGGGCAATTAACCCTCACGTGCCCTTTTTGGCCACAGAGGTAACAGGCTCCAGCCTTCTTGCGACAACGGGCCACATCATCCCCACTCCTCTGAGAATACGAATAGATAGGACCCCCTTTGGGAGCATCCTGGATCGCATGCACCTGAGATAGCTTCTGCGCATCCAATCTCTTAAAGCACTTATAAAAAGGGTGCCCGACTTACTACAGAAGCTACACACCTCTCTTCTATCCTTCTTCACTGCAGGGCCAGATGCCCTTGCACTTCCTCCATCGTCAGATTTCCTCTTGTCCTTCTTTGCAAGCGATCCCCGGTTCTTCGCATTTTCTATTGCCTCAACCTTTAAAGCAGCTTTGACTACTTCTGCAAAGGTCTCAGACTTGTATGCACTAACCAACTGCTGGATGTCATACCTCAGACTTCCCAGAAAATGCTTCACTCTGCCTTCTTCAGATGCTATCAGATCTGGGGCGAAATGACTGAGCTTGCCAAACTCAACCTCGTACTCACCAATAGTGAGTTGTTGATGCTTCAGGTGTAAGAAGTTATTCATTAGGCGGTCTCACTCGACCGATGGTAGGAACTTCTTCAATAACATACTCCTGAACGATTCCCACGAGCACCCATCAGAAAGGTTCTCTTTTTCTCTGATCCACCAACTCTTCGCAAGACCTTTGAGCTGATATGCTGCAATCATCACCTTTTTATCGGGAGAAACGCCAGAGTAGGAAAACATTTCTTCCATGGCAATAATCCAGTCATCCAATGCCATGAAGTCTGCCCTACCGTCACAAGAAGGAGGTCCTAATCGCTGGAAGTGAGAAATGAAATTCATCTCAGGCGGCAGCATGACTGGGGGAACTAGAGCAGCAGGGGGAGTAGGAACAGCTTGGTCCACAACAGGGCCCTGCGCTCTGGTCTGCTGCCCGGCGACGACAACCAACAACGATTGCATTTGGGAATGCATGTCCACCATCTGCCTTGCCATGGTCTCATTACTTTGTCTCAGCGCGTCGATCACTGCTTCTCTCTGGGCACCAGAAGACTCACCCTCTGACTGGGGAGTCTACCTCGTCGCAACGCGCTTAGGCGCCATTCTACAGAACAAACAGATATCTAGTCAGACTTTGCCTAAGACATCACAAACTGGGAAAAAAATATTCCCTAAACACACTGTTTCGGGTTCATATTTAACTGATATGAACAAAGGACTTATCAGGGACCTAGCTTAAGACACTGAAGCTTGAAAACTTGAATACCCTGGCACAGATCAGATCAGGAACGGACAAACTCAGATCAGATCGAAAAAGAACCGATACTTGCTCTTGTTGTTACCTTGCTCTGGGAAATCATAAAATAATGTTATGCTTCTAACTTGTGCCTATAATATGAATGCATGAATGTATAAATTTCATCTCAAATCATGGGTGTATATATGTCATCATGCAGATCTTTAACTTGGCACGTGTGCTTATGCAATGATATATTATGTATGCAGTGTTATGCATTCTAAAAGAAAGCCTTAGTGCATGCTATGAGCGGCGTACACATACAATGTTATGCATCTCATACTACATTGTATGTAACGAAGAAAATAAAATGCTCTAATGGGCACCCATGTGATGATGGTTATGCATCACATACTACATAACCGTCATATGTTGCCACCTATGGTGGATCCATATACAAACACATATTATGCATCACATACTACATAATATGCCCCGTATACTTCTTATCATGCTATGAGTGTAGTGTTCGTGCTTCCATCAAAATCTACTGATGACATATTGGTGTGTGTATGTAATGTAATGATACGATTAAAGTTTTGCTTAAGGGAAAGTTGTTCGACTGGCTTGTCAAACCAACCAACCCTCTTGCAAAACCTCCCTCTGATACCAACTGTCACGACCCGCATTTTCTCTGTATTCGAAGATACGTCAGAGTAGAGAAACTACGCGCCATGATGCCACGCCATGCAGGGGACAACTGCAGACACTCAGGCACCCCGTACTCACATTTTCTTCAAGTAAAAGATTTATAACTTTTAGTTAAAAACAATTCATAAAAATTAATAGCGTTAAAGACCGTGTCCCTCGGTCGGGTGGACTACTGTCCATAGGTGAGAAAATATACATCTTTTAAGCGGCGAAAAATACTGAGTTAGCTCATTTACTATCCTACGTAGGAGTGAGGATCCAGTGTCATAAAATGTTGATGTGACTTCTACATTTACTATGTATATATATAGAAATCTTTTGTACGCTTAAAAGTAGTAGATTTAGTAGTTGAAGTCATGTCATTCCAATATTCCGGAATGCAGTTTTGTATACTTTAAAATAACTAAATGCATCCTAACATAAATCCTTCCCAGAGAGCAAGAACCATCCGGTAAAAAGTAATAGTAGTAACAGCAGCAAGTAGTCCATCACAGAAAAGTCAAAGTCTATGGGCGTCAACAACTGACACGAACTCATAGCAAAATCTAACAAGTCTAAACAAGATAACTACCTCAAGCTCAGAGGTGGAAGCAAACGGCCGCAGAAACCAGCATCACCAGAAGCCCAACACTGTCAGCTAAACCTGCTACAGCTCTAATCCAGAGGCATTCAAAAGAAGAACACCTCAGAAGCAAGTCACAAGTAGTACAAGAGTAAAAGCAGACTACACAAACCTCAAAGTAAAGGAGAATGAAAAAGTGACTGCAACAAAACGGTCAGCAGAGTAAAGGTGAGCAACAGTAAAACTAGCCGAGCAAGAAATGCTAAACACTTTATCAAAATGGAACAAGCACCAGCAACAGAAGTTCAATCTTTCATTAATAATTACTATGCCGAGGGAGAAACCCCAACGCGCACAGTCTATCTGAGCATAAAGCACTATGCCGAGGGAGGAACCCAACGTGCACAGTTCATCTGAGTATAAAATACTATGCCGAGGGAGGACCCCAACGCACACAGTTCGTCTGAGTATAAAACACTATGCCGAGGGAGGACCCCAACGCGCACAGTTCATATGAGTATAAAACACTATGCCGAGGGAGGACCCCAACGCGCACAGTTCATCTGAGTATAAAACACTATACCGAGGGAGGACCCCAACACGCACAGTTCAGCTGAGTTTCTTTAGTTACATAATTATACAAGCCGGGTTCATTTGTTTTTTATTCATCATAGACTCAAGGGATAGCCAACCAAGTGGACTGCATAAGGTAATTTCAAAGAACAGCAAGTATAGGTTAATAAGAAAAACGAACAAGATGACTCTATGGTTAAAACAGCACGACAACCAATTTGTTTACCAATTCAATGGACTAAAATTTTGAGGTTAAGGCTTTAGGGACATCAAGTCACAATTCTAGAAAAAAGAGGGGGAACAAGTTAGGATTTCTGGACAAGTATCTCAACAGTCGAAACATAATAAACTCAACAAGTGTAGAAAAGGGCAAAATTTATAATCAAGAACAAGAGGGAGAGCAAGAACACTACTTGCCTCAATTTACCGAAAAAAACTCTTCAAATCTCCACGCGTCGCGATCAGAGCCGAAATCTGGAAGAAAATGTCCAAAATAACGGTTAGGACCGAAAACCTTAACAAGAAAATCTCAAAAAACGGGGAAGAAACTACCACGAGGGCGCAGCTCTCGACGAGAGCTTTCCGGATCTATGATTGGTTGGAAATTCCGAGCACCAGAGTTCCATCGGTGGTCACCGGAAGAAGCACGAACGGACAACCTTCTCCCCACACGCCGCTCTAGTATGAAAGGCAGGAGAAATCTAGGTCGGCTTAAAGCTTAAGAAGAAGCAGAGAGTATAAATACTCAACAGCAGAAAAGACCGGGTTCAACAAAACCGGCCCGGCGGTGTCGACACAGTTACGGCAGTGTCGACACACTACAGCAGTGTCGACACCCGACGGCAGTGTCGATACCCGACATAATAGCGGTGTCGACACAACTGTGTCGACACAGCTGTGTCGACACCCGACATCCAGCGGTGTCGACACAACTGTGTCGACACCAGACGGCTCCGCTCGACGATCGACAAACAAAAGGAAATTCTGTTTGAAAATCGTCGAATGCAGAAAGCAGGGCCTGGTCGACGAACTCAACACCCAGAACTGCTAGACCTACAACGAGCTCCGCTCGACGCTTTGTCGAGCTCAGCACGACAAATCGTCGAGCTCTGCTCGACGATCGTCAACCTCCAAACAACGCCCAGAGAAACTAACAATCGTCGAGCTCCCCTCGACGATCGTCGAACTCCAGGTAGCGACCAGAAAGGAAAAGCGATGGAGCTCGACGATCGTCGAACCCAGACAACACCAGAAAGAAGAGGGCGATCGTCGAGCTCCGCTCGATGATCGTCGAACCCAGACAGCACCACAAGGAATAAACAGAAATAAAATAACACCCAATAAGGTTGGTTCGACGAAACTGGACGAGCAAGACAAAAAATCAATCAATTAAGTTTTCCAATGCGAAATTTTCCGTTTCCGCCAAAGATTCATGAATTCAGCCGACTGAATCGAGAAAAACGTGATAACGCACTATCGGCGATGCCCCATCAACTGCATGCTAAAGTAGCGCCCTTACGTCATTATAACGTCAACAAGAGGAGTAAATAACGCTGAAAAAACAGGGGCGTTACACTCCTCCCCCTCAGTCCTGACTTGCTCCATTTCAGTGAATAACCCATCTAGGGTAAATTCTTGTTGAGTTGGGACTTGAGGCACTACCAACTCAGGAGCATCTGCAGCTGTAACATCTTATGCTTGAGTGTTGAGGTGAGTTGTCTGGTCAACATCAACCAAAGACACAATTAGTGTTTCATCCTTATTAATGAAAATTGATTGATTAATTTCTTGGATTACCTCAAGTATAGTTTGTGTAGCCATTTCACTTTCTAATTGTGTTGGCTCTTCCTCAAGATGAGGCTCCCCCTGCACCTGAGCACCATCTGTAATTTCTTGTGCAGGAGATTTTACAGGAATCTCTGGCCTCTCTTCATCAGGCATGTCCTTTGTTAGTACTCTATCCCATCTGGAGATTATCCTTATGTCTATTCTCCTCATATGATTAATCTTGGATCCAGCAGTCTGTTCCATTACTTCTGGAATTGTTCCAGCCAAGTATAGACTCATGATCCTTCCTAGATTTGGCTTCTTAATGCCTTCCTTAATCTTTTCAAAGATTACTGCAGACCAATCAGTATTCAGTCTGAAAATAATCCTGGTCATCAGGCTGAACATATAGGATGAAACCCTATTATGTCCCCCTAGCATGCAGAGAATGACTTTTTCAACCACTTCTGAAAGGAATTTTCCTTGCAGATTCATCCCTTTTCTGTTCATTGCAGATCCAATCTTCATGGTGGGATCCAATCTACACCACTAAAGTGCTTCCCTAGTCTTGGTAGAGGGAACTTCTTCTTCTTCTTGAGTTCTTGGGAGGTGAAGAGTTTTCCTCAAGCTCTTCAAGGTAAGTTTAACTTTAGCTCCTTAAACAGTAGATTTGATCTTAATTCCAGTTGAATCTAAAGTAGCTGCGCCATAGAATTCCAGTATTTCTTTCTTCCAAATCTTTGTAGGTTCAGATACCAGAAATTCCAACCCATTTTCTGCAATTAGGGTTACTACTGCTTTAATCTCAGGTTCCGCATTATCAAAAGCGTTGCGAACCAGCTCATATCCTTCGTTGATGTTATCTTCAAGATTTGGCACCATTGGGGTTGAGAGAAATCTTGGATTGAGAAGAGAGAAGTTGTCGACACAAGGTTTTGGTCTCGAAAATATGGAGAGTGTGTCGACAGAATATGTTGTTGACTTATTTATAACCTTCTAAATAATGAAGGTCAAAGGTCGCGTCAAAAATCTCTTAATGTGTCGACATAGTTGAAATATGTCGACACAGACTGCTAATGTCTCGACAGAAGTGTTGACTTCTATATGTCGACATAATTCTATTTGTCATGGTCGTGTTTGACGAAGAGCCCGTGAAGTCGATGATCTGAGGTCGACGAATCTGCGCTAGACGATATGTGTCGATTCTGCGCTCGACGAAATCTGTGTATTGATTCTAAGTGTCGACACCACTTCTGGATGTGTCGACACTACTTCTCTGAAGTGTCGACACCTATTTTCTCGATGTGTCGACATCACTTCCCTGGAGTGTTGACACCAACTACTATGTGTCGACACAGACAAGTTTTTGTGTCGACACAATTTTACTTAGCCAAATTTGTTAAACTAATTTATATTCAACATTCCTAATTCAATTTTGAAATTATTGAATTTAGTTTCATCTAAAGGCTTTGTGAACATATCAGCAATTTGTAAATCAGTGTTAACAAATTCTAAAGAAATATCTTCTTTCTCTACATGATCTCTAAGAAAATGATATCTTATTTCTATATGCTTTGTTCTACTATGAGAAACAGGATTATGAGCAATAGAAATAACACTAGTAGAATCACATAATAGTGGAGTTCTACTTACCTGAATACCATAATCTTCCAACTGATATTGTATCCACAACAGCTGTGCACAACAACTTCCTACAGCAACATACTCAAACTCAGCTGTGGAAATTGCCACACTAGTCTGCTTCTTACAGCTCCATGACACCAGTCTTCCTCCTAGAAATTGACAGGTGCCTCTTGTGCTTTTCCTATCTACTTTGCAACCTGCAAAGTTTGCATCTGAATAGCCCATTAGTAGAAAATCTCTATTCCTAGGATACCAAAGGCCTAGATTAGGTGTGCCCTTAAAATATCTCAAAATCCTTTTGATGGTTGTAAAATGAGATTCTTTAGGGCAGGATTGGTACCTAGCACAGACATATGTAGTATACATGATATCTGCTCTACTAGCAGTCAGATATAGGAGAGAACTAACTATCCCTCTATATAGAGATTCATCTACAGGTTTCCCTGCATCATCTTTGTTTAGAGACATACTTGTCCCCATTGGAGTTCTCATGGTAGTGGATGACTCCATACCATACTTCTTAATTAACTTCAGGGTGAACCTAGACTGGGATATGGACAAGCCATCATCAGTCTATCTTACTTGGAGGCCCAAGAAGAACTTAAGTTCTCCCATACTGCTCATTTCAAATTTCCCTTGCATAAGTTTTGCAAACTTTCTAAAAAGGTTATTTTCAGTAGAACTAAATATTATGTCATCAACATATATTTGGACTAGGATAATCTTTCCTTTGGATTCTCTAAGGAATAGAGTCTTGTTTATTTTCCCCCTTGAGAATTTGTTCTCAATGAGGAAATTAGACAGGGTTTCATATCAAGCTCTTGGAGCTTGTTTTAACCCATACAAAGCTTTCTTATGTCTATAAACATAATTAGGTTTGAGTGGATCAACAAAACCTGAGGGCTGCTCTACATAGACCTCCTCTTTAAGTCTCCATTTAAGAATGCTGACTTAACATCCATTTGGAACACTTTGAAGCCTTGATATACTGTATAGGCAAGGAATAACCTGATTGCTTCCAACCTTGCCACAGGAGCAAAAGTCTGATCAAATTCAATGCCCTCTTCCTGCATGTATCCTTTGGCAACTAGTCTTGCCTTGTTCTTCACTATGATACCACTCTCATCAAGTTTGTTTCTATAAATCCACTTTGTCCCCATGACATTGTGGCCTTTTGGTTTTGGTACCAACTCCCAGACCTTGCACCTTCTAAATTTATTTAACTCTTCCTGCATAGCATCAATCCATTGTGGGTCTTGAATAGCTTCTTTAAATCTCTTGGTTTCCAGTTGAGATAAGAAGCTTGAGCAAAGAACTGGATTTAAGTTCCTGCTCCTTGTTTGTACTCCATGTCTTGGATCACTAATGATCTGGTGTGCAAGATGATCCTTTAACTGTCTAACTGCTGGAGGTAATCTATCAACAGTTTGACCTTCTTCAATCTCTTCATTATGCTGCACCTCATGGTCTTCATTTTCCTCTTGAGTGTATTGTACTCCCCATGGACAACAACTACCATTTTCCTCATCCTGCTTTGCAGTTGGATCTTCTCTGATAGTAAGCTGGTCCATCTTCTGCTGTATACCTGTGGAGCTACAAGAACTACTTGGAAACTCACTGTTAATAAGTTTAGATTCATCAAAGAAGACATGAACAAACTCTTCTACAACTTGAGTAGCCAAATTATAGACCCTATAAGCCTTACTATTGTTGTTGTACCCAACAAATATCCTATCTTGGGATTTGGCAGCAAACTTAGTTAGGTGAGACTTGTCATTGTTAAGTACATATCACTTACAACCAAAGATCCTAAAATAGGATAAGTTTGGTTTTCTGCCCTTCATAACCTCATAGGGTTTCTTTTTGTGGCTTTTGGTGATGGAAGCCCTATTGAGCACATGGCATGCAGTGTTTACTGCCTCAGCCCAGAAATATTCTGGGAGAGTAGTGTCTCTCAATAGTGTTCGTCCAGCCTCAATCAATGTCCTATTCTTTCTTTCAGCAATGTCATTTTGCTGAGGTGTTCTAGGTGAGGAGAATTCCTGATGAATCCCAAATTCTTCAAACAACCTTGTCATACTTTCAGATTGGAATTCAGTTCCATGGTAACTTCTGATTTTGACCACTGAACTATCTAATTCATTCTGAATTTGTTTGACAAAATTGTAGAAGACATTTGGGGATTCAGATTTCTGCCTCAGAAAGAATACCCGTGAAAATCCAGAATAGTCATCTACCACCACAAAAGTGTAGACCTTCCTACCTAGAATATGAACTGGCATAGGACCAAATAAATCCATATGCAAGAGGTATAAGCACCTCACAGAGTCTTTGGTTTCAAGGCTATGAAAGGAGGATCTGGTCTGCTTGCCTTTTTGACAAGCCGAGCATATCCCATCCTTATAGCACTTAACTTAAGGATCATTTCTCACTAACTCTTTACTAAAGAGTTGGCCACTAGTCTTGTAATTAAGATGAGCTAGCCCCTTGTGCCATTTGACACAATGAGAGGCTTTCTCATCAGCCACAAGACAGATAGGAGAATTTTTATTCTCACACTCAAAATTTAAGCAATACACATTTCTATTTCTATAGCCAGTCAATATGACTTTTTGATCACTTGACCCTTAATATGACACTCATTCTTGACAAATAAAATGTCATATCCAAGATCACTCAGCTGGCTAATGCTTATTAGGTTGTGTTTCAAACCCTTCACATAAGCCACTTGAGTGATAGTGATTAGGTTGTTAGAAATGTTACCAAACCCTTTGATGAATCCTTTTTTAGAACCACCAAAAATTACTTTAGGCCCATTCAGTATTGGTGAGTCGTCCTTCAGCAATCCCCTTGTTTCAGTCATGTGCCTGGAATATCAACTGTCCAAGTACCATATAGGGGCATGTCAACTTGGACTCACCTACAACAAAGATTACTTAACCTTAGAATCCAAATAACTTTTGGGTCCTTGGTTCAAGTTAGCCTGAAACTTGACATATTTGCCTGCTGCTCTTCTAACAGGTAGACTGCTATCCTTCTTGACACTGGTATTGTGCCAACAGTCTAAGGCATAATGGCCTATCTTACCACAGCACTAGCACTCATACTTATTATGCCTCTTTTTAGGTACAATCTTATTTGTATTGTTAGCAGCAGATTGATGCTATAAGATCACGGCAGTGAACCGGTCGCACAAGTAATATAAAATGGGGGTTTTTCAAAGTATCGATCTCACAAGGAACACAGTAAGGTGGAGTTAATTTCGAGGAGGAATTGAGATTGAAGTTCTCAGGTCAGAGCTAACTAAGGGAAGGTTTTGATGTTGCGGAAATAGAAAATAAAAGGCTAACACTACTCCTATGCAACGCCGCTATGTGATGCTTCGCCAGGCAGGATGGAAGACTAGTCTGGCCGCTATGCACCGAATCGCTAGGCGGATGGAAGAGTAGGCTCGCGGATGAGGTGGTGAGAATGGCGGAATGAGGGTCGTGAGCACCTCTTCGCAACGCACGCCACTAGCAATTGCTAGTGCGGCAAGGGTGGATGGAATAATAGGCGCACCTCAAGTAAATAACGAATACAAACAATCACATAGACATAATTGTAAGAACATTTTACAAATAAGCATGCATCATCTATAAATAAGGTTTACAACAACACATAAACAACAATAAAGGAAGAACAAGTCAAGAGATCGACCGAATTCGAAGTCTTGCTGAGGATTCACGGTTGGAATCGTTGGGTTGTCAATCCGCGTCCAAGCTCGGTCCTCAACTGCGTCCGGGATAGAGAAGGGCTGTCACCACCTTCCAATGGCCCGTCTTCTTCGTCTCACGATAGCGGACGAAAGTTGCAAGCTTCCCTTTGCTTGATGGCTATAGCGTTGAAACTTGAAATGAACCCAAGAGATGATGGAGGAGGCCGAGAGGAAGCTCCGGCTTGGATTTGGCGGTGAAAGCTTGCCCGGAGCACCTTCCTAGTGTGGAGATTGAAGGAGGACGGCGGAATCCCTCCTCGGAGATGAAAACGGCAGAGGAAAATGAGCGATCCCGAATTAGGGCGGAACCTGCACTATTTATACAAAAGCAGAAATGAACAATGCGCACGATCACAAGCGCACGACCAGTGGTCGTGCGCACTATGTCATGTGCTCGTGCGCACTGACATGGAAAATCAGGAAGAAGAACTGGGATAATGCGCACGAGTAGTGGCGCACGACCAGTGGTCGTGCTCACTAATTCTAATGATCGTGCGATTACCCATACAGGACTCCAGAAAAGAGGAATCAATGCACACGATCAGTGGCACTGATTATTTTCTGATTATTACCTGCTCCTCACAAGCACTAAGTCCAATGATCGGCGGAACCCCAATTTTAGTGAGCCTGGAAGGTTGCTGGGCCGTTGCACAATCCGAATGGCATTCGCCTGAATGCGAAGGTGACAACAGGACTCCAGAAAACGTAGAGTAGTGCGCACAATCCGAGGCACATGACCAGTGGTCGTGCGCATTAGATCCCATGATCGTGCGCAGTATTCCTGTTTTACAACCATCCCGGAACACGCACACGACTCCTGTACCGAAAGGAAAAACCAATCACTAATCTGTGCAGACATTCTAGACAATCACAAAAGGGAGTACAAACTATAAAAATAACAAAATACACAACCACGGGCATAAATGTGCACTTCCAATGGAAATAAAGATTAGATGAAATAGGAACGATAAAGAACTAAAAGTGAAGTGCAACCGCGTGAAAACTCGCCCAGATGAGTCCGAAAATAGGTATAAAAAGTGGACTCATCACACCCCCAGACTTAACTGTTTGCGCGTCCCGAGCAAACAAAATCTAAGTAGATAGGGAAAAATACTAGTTAATAAAGAAATTGCGATACTAAGTACCATGCGAAGTCGCATGCTCGCGCGCATAAAAATATAACAGAAGAAATTTCTAAGTATACAAAATAGTTTATACTTTTCACAATGCGTATCAAAATTTTATTATTACTCAAAAATGGAATCACGGTGAATCATTCGGTCACGCGTAGGAAGAAAGTAGACTAATCGCTAGGCGAGCATTGTCGAAGATCGGGGCTCCGGATAACCTCCAAAGGAATCCACCAATGTCGGTGACCATATGCTTGCCTTTTCGCATTCTCTCCACGGCACTGGTTTGGTTCACACACGAATCAGTATGACTTGAGGTGAAGAGATGGGGTTTAGGTTTCGGTGAGGTAAATAATGATAAACAGGAAGGCTATGCACCTAACCCAAATGAGCTAGTATGAAAGAAATCCCTCTACTAAGCAAAATACACGCGGGTACACCACACCCCCAAACTTAACTTTTAACATATGGGTGTGTGCACCGCCTACTCCAAATATAATCACATTTCCCAAAAAGATTTTCAATTTAAACTTTTTCTTTTCACTTTTTTTTTCTTTTTTTTTCTTTACAAATATTTTTCTTTTTCTTTTTTTTTTCTTTTTCTTCATTTTATTTTCACAATTCAGCAGATATAAACTTGGGAGCACTTCCACATTTTTCACAAATAAAATCACCACATCACATCCCAACATTAAAATGTAAAACTCTGAAGCTCAACTTGGGTGTGCGACTAGGATCGTCTATGAGGCTTTGGTGAAATCATGGTGGAGCTGAATCAAAAGGATGGGTAGGCACAACGGGGCTAGCGAGGATAAGACGTTAGGAATGGTACAAAGCTCAACCGGGCCAAAATGATGGCCTACATCACACTCATGCATGACTAACCTATACCCATGCTTCAAGAATAGCTTGGGGCAAGTTCTTAGCCAACGAGAAAGACTATCCCTCCTCCCGACTCGAGCAATACGAACCTAACAGCCGTCTACACACATCCCTAAGCTACCGTCGGATTCACACCGGATTCACCAACTTTTGAGTAGAATAAAAAGTATTTACGCAATTAGAAAAATACAAAACAAAAAGCATACAGAAAAATTAAATCTACTCCAATTTCTACACAAGACGAGAGCAGTTGACTAGAAACACAACAAGGCCAACATTTTACTCCGTCTCACAATCCTATGTCAGCACCATAATTTTCCTAAATCTAACAAAGAAATGAGTTTAACTCGCAGCACGCAAAAAGCTAAGCACGCGCTCATGCGGGTGCAGTGGTGTGTGATGCAATGAACTAATCAAAATATAACAATAAAAGCTTCTAGTATGCACAAGAAATATGTGCGTGCAATAGGTAACAAATCTCTCCCCCAGACTTAAACTAAGCAACAAATCATAAGATAGAGAAATTAAAATCATAAAGAGCTAAGGGAAGAGTTTACCCCATGCTCAGCTAGTGAGCATACCAGAAGACGCGTGGAAACAGAAGCAGGCCCGCCATACGAAGAATCAGAACCCCGCCAATACAATTTGCCAAGAATACCTGCTGGGGTGAGCTCCGCAAAAACAAAACAAAATATACAAAAAGAAATACTAAAACTAAAATAGACAAGAAAAATAAAATGCAGAAAATGAAAGATAAGTACTGGGGTTATTGTCATCCCAGCACGACTTATTAAATTCTAAACAATTCTAGCTAATGGGCCTATGAAATAAAAAGTGCACAGGTAACTGGCCTAATATCTGTTTCGGTAACGGGTACCGATATGGTGATAGAGCAGTTACCCCTCTACCTAAATAGTAATACCTGCCCAACACAGGTAGAGGAAATAGGAAGTAGGATGAGGAGGAGGCCTGGTCCTCACTCATCTCACCACAAAACAAATCCTTGCCTAACAAGGTTTCGTCCACCACAAGTTCGCTAGGGGCAAAGGTGACGGCAGGGGCTTCCACTGTGAAGGAGGTATGAACCTCCTCACACAAGAGGATGCACTCGTCGACAGCCTGAGCGCAAGGCTCAACGTTAACCCAACTTACCTATGGAGATGCAACCTGCACAGGCTCAGAAAAGGAAGGTGGGTCAAGAAATAAAAGAGATGAAGAACATAAAGAAATAATCGGGGGAATGATCCCGGTTTCACTCCCCAAAGGCTGAGGTAGAAAAATATCATCAGTAATCTCGACAATGCTACAAGGCTCGGTTGGATCCATTGAGGACTCCACCAAGACTTGGACTTCCTCCTTTGGTATCGAGGGAGAATCCTCGACACCAGGAAGGTTGTCCTCCTCCATGGGAGTGGAAACAACCCATGTATCACAAGCCTCAACTTGTGTTGCATCATCGAAAATGTCGCCAGAGACGACTGAAGTAGAATGCACAAAAGGGGGAAGAACTGTGCTTGAATAAAAGTCAAGCGCAGGTTCCTCACAAAGAATCGGCTCCACGCTTGGAGATATATGCACAGGAGAGATGGGCTCAGCCACGTCGAAGCCTAGATCAGCCACACATCTGGTGGTTGTGTCCATATCATTCCCTTCAACAAATGAAGGTGACAGGGGCACATAACCAGATGATGAAGGGGTGCCACCAAGGGTAGGAGTCGGGATGATCCGGATGTCCGGCTCATCATCCTCTTCCATAACACGGAGGTACTCGGCACAATCCTTCAGGACATGATCTGTTCGACGACAATACAAACACTTTCTCCCATTACGCTGCAGTCCTTGTGGGGCCGGAGAGGAATAGGAGAACGATGTATGTGGCGAGGACGATTGACTATAATCTCGGGGCACAGTGTTTGAAAGGCTGTACGAATACAACATCTCATGCATTGTGCGCTGAGGCTTATGCTCAATATCTCTCGTAGGGCATTCATGACTAGCGTGGGAAGGCTTCCCACACCAACGACATCGGGCATACAAATATCCCCACATGGTGTCGAAATAGCAAATTCAAAATAAATTGTGCAAATTACTAAATCCAACAATATATTGCTACAATTGCCTAAACAAACAAGAAAAAGGCAGGCAAAATAGAAATAGAACAAAACAAAAGCGATTTACAAAGGAAAAGGAAAGCAATCTCACGTCTCCCTCTCCAAAAACTCACACGACTGTGTTCCCCGGCAACGGCGCCAAAAACTTGATGCTATAAGATCACGACAGTGAATCGGTCTCACAAGTAATATAAAATGGGGGTTTTCCCAAGTATCAATCTCACAAGGAACATAGTAAGGTGGAGTTAATTTCGAGGAGGACTTGAGATTGAACTCCTCAGGTCAGAGCTAACTAAGAGGAGGTTTTGATGTTGCGGAAACAGAAAATAAAAGGCTAACACTACTCCTATGCAATGCGGCTATGCGATGCTTCGCCAGGCGGGATGGAAGACTAGTCGGGCCGCTATGCACCGAATCGCTAGGCGGATGGAAGAGTAGGCTCGCGAATGAGGTGGTGAGAACTGCGGAATGAGGGTCGTGAGCACCTCTTTGCAACGCACGCCACTAGCAATTGCTAGTGCGGCAAGGGTGGATGGAATAATAGGCGCACCTCAAGTAAATAACGAACACAAACAATCACATAGACATAATTGTAAGAAAGTTTTACAAATAAGCATACATCATCTATAAATAAGGTTTACAACAACACATAAACAACAATAAAGGAAGAACAAGTCAAGAGATCGACCGAATCCGAAGTCTTGCTGAGGATTCATGGTTGGAATCGTCGGGTTGTCAATCCGCGTCCAAGCTCGGTCCTCAACTGCGTCCAGGATAGAGAAGGGCTGTCGCCACCTTCCAGTGGCCCGTCTTCTTCATCTCACGATAGCAGACGAAAGTTGCAAGCTTCAATTTGCTTGATGGCTATAGCGTTGAAACTTGAAATGAACCCAAGAGATGATGGAGGAGGCCGAGAGGAAGCTCCGGCTTGGATTTGGCGGTGAAAGCTTACCCGAAGCACCTTCCTAGTGTGGAGATTGAAGGAGGACGGCGGAATCCCTCCTCGGAGATGAAAATGGCGGAGGAAAATGAGCGATCCCGAATTAGGGTGGAACCTGCACTATTTATACAAAAGCAGAAATGAACAATGCGCACGATCACAGGCGTACGACCAGTGGTCGTGCGCACTATGTCCTGTGCTCGTGCGCACTGGCATGGAAAATCAGGAAGAAGAACTGGGATAATGGGGATGAGTAGTGGCGCACGACCATTGGTCGTGCGCACTAAGTCCAATGATCGTGCGATTACCCAGACAGGACTCCAGAAAAGAGGAATCAATGCACACGATCAGTGGCGCACGACCGGTGGTCGTGCGTAATATGTCCAGTGGTCGTGCGCTTACCCCAGGCTGATTCTGGAAAACGTAGAGTAGTGCGCATGATCCGGGGCACACGACCAGTGGTCGTGCGCATTAGATCCCATGATCGTGCGCAGTATTCCTGTTCCACAACCATCCCGGAACACGCACACGACTCCTGTACCGAAATTAAAAACCAATCACTAATCTATGCAGACATTCCATACAATCACAAAAGGGAGTACAAACTATAAAAATAAAAAAATACGCAACCACGGGCATAAATGTGCACTTCCTCTGGAAATAAAGATTAGATGAAATAGGAACGATAAAAAACTAAAAGTGAACTGCAACCGCGTGAAAACTAGACCAGATGAGTCCGAAAATAGGTATAAAAAGTGGACTTATCACAGATCTCTTATTTTGTGCGGGGGCTTTGCCTTTCTTATTGTACTGTGCAGCCCATGCAGTTCTCTTAAAGCCTAATCCTGCTTTACCCTTTTGAGACACAAAGTCATCAATTAAGGGTAGTACAGATTTTGGCTTAGAGAAACTAGCGACTATCTCCTTCTCTTTCTAAAGTCTGTCTTCCAGACTTTTGATTTGATCATTTTTGAATGTGATTGTGCCCATCTGAATAACAGTAATGTTTTTTAGTCTGGCAATCTCATTCGTCTTCTGATCCAGCAGCTTCTCTGAATCATATGCAGCCAATTTAAGAGCTGCAATTTCCTTAGCCTGATTTTTGGCCAGGTGTTTGCTTCTCTTGAGTGCCTGCAACAAATCCACATATTCATCTATAAGCTGATGAATATCTCCTTCAGATTCAGACCCATCCACATCTATTGATGCAGATGCATCTAATTCTGACCCAGTGAAGTAATCAGAATCTACAGATGAACTTTTTACCTTACTGGGGCCAGGTTGATCCTAGCACTGGTCTTCTTCAGACAGCCATCAGTCTTTTGCACTGATGGTATTCTTGCTCATAGATAGAGTCCAGTAATCTCAAGAACTCATCCTCTTCTTCCGTTGCAAACAAACCAATATAGGCCTCAGCCTCAGATTCAGACTCTGAAGTTGATTGATCTTTCCAACTTTTCTCTTTCTTAACTACCAAGGATTTCTCCTTCTTGCTCTTGTGCTGAGACTTCTTTTTATCAGTAGACTCCTTCCTTTTGTCTGGACAGTCAGCCATAACATGTCCAGGTCTGTTGCAGCAGTAGCAAATGATCTTTGATGTATTTTACTTGCTAGGCTTTGTCCCACTCCTGTCCTTCCTGGATGATTTTCTCTTCTAATAATAGTCATCCTTGGACTGAGATGAGGATGGCTTAGATTTCCACTGCTTATTCTTTAAGAATCTCTGAAACTGCCAAGTGAAAGCAGCAAGTCTTCATCTGAATTACTGCTGTCTGAACTTGGATTATCAGAATTTTCTGAGTTCACTTCTGCATCTTTCTTAGGAGAAGATGGAGACATTCTCATATTCTTCCTTGTGGCTTCTACCTTGAAGGCCACAGACTTTTCTCTATGGTCAACCTTTGTATATTTTTCTTCCTCCTTTCTGGCCAACAGCTACATCTCATATGACATCAATTTACCAAACAGTGTTGGAGGTGAAATCTCTGCCAGTCTGGCCACTTCCCTTATGACACAAATCTTTGTATCCCAATCCTTAGTCAATGACCTAAGGAATTTGTCATTCGGCTCATAAGTACTGAAGATTCTTCAATAGGACATTAATTCATTTACTATTCTGTAGAACTTCTTATAACATTCAGTTATACTATCATATTTGGCTTGTCTGAAACTCTCATACTCTTGATTAAGCATAGACTTTCTATCTTGCCTAACCTCTTCAGAACCCTCCATGTAGACAACCAATGTGTCCCACATTTCCTTGGAAGTTTTGCAGTGAGTCAGATTCTGGAAAGTTGAGTCATCTATGGCACTCACTATAATATTATGTGCTCTTTTATCCATAGTAGCCAAGATGATCTCATCCTTTGTCATTTCTGAAAAATCCTTAGGAGTCCTTTGATTAGCATCAAGAACAGAAACCTTCATTGAAACATATGATCCTTCCTGAACTGTTATATAAATTCTAGGATCAGATGGCTCCATAAATAATCTGACCCTCTCCTTCCATATTCCAAAAATTTCCTTCCTACAGATGGGCAACTTCATTGAACCAAGTTTTTTTATGGTTTTCTCCTGAACCCATCTTCTTTAACTTATTTCTGCCTCACAGATCATACTCAGACAATTATGTCTTTCTTTGAGTAACCTCCCTCTGATACCACTTGAAAGAATTGGTTCCTAAACACCTAGAGGGGAGGGGGGTGAATAGGTGTAATTCCTTTTTCTTCTAAGGCAGAACTTGTAATTCAGTTAATTAACTAAACCAGATATTTTTACAGCTATCACAGCACGGAATTAATAATACCACACACAAACACAGATTCCACACTGATTTATAGTGGTTCCCCAAGGTCTGGGTACATCCACTTTCCCCCTTCGCCTATCTAGCAGTGTGCTAGATTCAGCCTAACTTCTTTCCTTCTACTCAGATCCTCAGATCTTACAGCTCAGAACCCAAACAAGTCTCCTACAACTCAGAGTGAGTCCACACTCCTACAGCTCAGGCAATCTGCCCTACCTCAGCCTTCAACAAGACCTACAACTCAGAGATGACAATCTCCTACAACTCAGGCTCACAGCCCTACCTCAGCCTTCAACAAGGCCTACCACTCAGAGAACTATTTCTCCTACAACTCAGCCTTTATAAATCAGGCCTACAACTCAGATCTTAAATGATCATACAACAAATAGATGTAAATCTACACTTTAACCACCACCCTGGTTGAGAGAGAAAGGATGGACAGTTTCTTGATCAGTTCTTGAAAGAATCTGACGTTAGAGATCGACCTGACTTAGCTTTCTTCAAAGCTTCTTGAATCTGAACACAGTAGGGTCGATCTCTTTTGAAGTTGATCCTCAATCAGCTTCTTTCTTAAAATTCAGAAATCAATCTGAATCCTTCTTGGCCGACTGGTTCAAACTCTGCACTTGAGAGACTTATTGATGTAAGTCCCTTTCTTCACTTGAATAGATGGAGCTCTCTCTCTCTAAATTCTTCTGAAGATTCTTCTGAATTCTTCTTTGAATTCTCTTGACAATCTCTGAGTAGATCACCACTTGAGAATATCTTCTTAGATCTTTTATTGAAAATCTTCTTCAGTTTGTATGTATCTCTAAGTGTGTTATTCAATCTTGTCTTTTGTTGATAGAGAATGTCCTTATATAAACTTTCTCCATGGTAACCGGCTGATCCGGTTTCTTACAAACTTCTGACAGTATAGACAGTTGCAGTAGACTGGTTGGATATGGCAGCTGTCAAGTCTTTCAGTCACTTCTTGAAACTCTATCTCTGTCAGCAAAGTGTCGAGACTGAACTTCATCATGTGTCGACACAAAGTAGACTAAGTGTCGACACTAGCCTTGGTGGTGTCGATACAGCTCTCTTTGTGTTGACACTGCTTCTCGACACAGCTTCTTTAGAATGTGTCGACACTAGTTCTGTGTGTCGACACAGTCACTTCTTTTCTTCACAAAAATTAACTTTGTTGAAACTCTGCCATGTGTTGACACAAGTCCTGTGTGTCGACACAGTTGATGTCGACAAAGTCTTCTGTGTGTCGATACTGCCTCTGTGTGTCGACTCAATTGATGTCGACTAATCTTCTCTATGTGTCGACACTGCCTCTGTGTGTCGACACAATTGATGTCGACTAAACTTTTCTGTGTGTCGACACTGACTCTGTGTGTCGACACTGCCTCTTCTAGTGTCGACACAGCCTTTCCAAGTATCGACACAGCCGACTCCAGGTGTCGACACAACTTTTCTCCAGTATCGACACAAGCCTTCATAAGTGTCGACACAGCTTTTCTGGTGTTGACTCATGGACTTAGAAACTTTTTCCTGCATTCTTGCATTTTCTTAACCTACACATATAAACTCAAAACAACATCAAATACACCTTGATGCATATCATTGAGTAAGGTGAGGCTTCTTCAAATCTGGTAGACATTTTCCAATGTACCCAACACTTAGCCTTCTTTGGATATGGCATACATACTCTTTTCTGTCCGCTGAGGCCGCGCAGCTAGGGCGGTCTCCCCGGTTTAACCGGCCAGGTCGCGCAGCAGCCATTCATTCTGCAGGGGCTGCGGACTGCTTGCGCATTCTATCCCTGTAGGCCGCGCGGTTAGATCGGCTATCCGTGCAATAGTTCCCTCAATTCCAACAGGTGCGGACTATAAAACTAGGTGGCAGACTCTCATTCATATCCGCCCAGACCGCTTGGTAACCGCATGCCCAATAGGAGGTGCGGTCTGCTCTTCAACTCGCTCCTACAAGTTGCCCGGCTAGCAAGGCTACTTTATCGCCAGGCGACCACCATTCCTTTGACTGGTTCGGATGGCTCACCGTTATATCCCAGTCCTCCAAGAAGTAGTCGACCTGCCACCAGGTTGCCTGACAGTACTCGACAAGCTTCAGGTCGTCAGGCAGGCGACAAAAAGCGTCAGGCCGCCCAGCAGGGGAGACAAGCCTGTCCATCCAGTGGGAGCGGAATTCAGCAGCGGGGGTGACCTGCACGACCTGCTCCTTCAGTCTGTCAAGTTGCCCAGTCGGCAACCAACCCTCCTGCCCGCCAGCAATTCGCGGACTCAGTTCAGTCCGCCCAAGGAGGGTGGACGGCGGCAGGACCGTCAACCCACACGACATCTAGTGACCTGCTGCACCTGTCCGACAACAGTGGGAGGACTCAGTCTCAGTATGCCTGAGGAAGAACTTGGCAGCATGACTGATAACTCTTCACCAGACCGCACAACACAATGCGGACTCAACTCCATCCCGCCAGATGGAGGCGAGCTCACTCCTCCAGCGGGCGACCTTCTACTTATATTCTGTAGAAGGCAGTAGACTCGTCTCCATCCAGCAGTAAAGGCGGACTCAATCTATCTGCCACGAGCTAGGCAGACTCATTGAACAGTCTGCCAAAAGCACTCGATTCCCGACAACAGGCGAACTACACCTAAACCTGTATAGCTTGGCGCGGGCTCTCTTAGTTCAGCAGAGGCGGACTCGTCCTAGTCCGCCAACAGCCAACCAGACCAAGACAAGCGCCTATCCGCACATGGCATGGACTCGATGGATTCCCTTGTCTACTCGCACAACTCACCGACGTACCGAGGGTAACGTTACTAAGACCGTTACCACCTCGGGCCTATAAATAGACCCCCATATCTGTCATTCTGGGGACACGACATGACAGTCTACACAGGATAGTCAAGGACCATCCAGCATAGTAGACCCTATGGACTCAATTTCCCAATCTGTGCGGTTAAGTCTTCCTGGCCTTCTCATCTTGATCGTCCAGCCCGCTCCACCTTGTTGTGCGAGCTATGATTTCAAGCAATCTGCATGGTCTGCAGTCCTCCTTGCATAGTCTGTGAGGTCTCTGGCACTTCTTTCCTCTAGCAGCCAACTTCCCCTTGTACCCTTTGTTTTCTCATATAAAGGACTCAGCTCAAGCTGTAACACTGAATTATAATCAAAGGAAATCCCGTATCAAGAGCGGCATTTAAGCCGCGGCGGGCGAAGTCTGCTGTTGTCACTGCAAGCGGCCTCTCTGCTCTTCTCCTATCCACTCTCGGCACCAACCTACAAACCTAACCATCAAAGTAACCTTCTGCTTGATAGTTCTGGATCAACCCTCCCATTATCCCACGCATCCTCATCAACCACTCCTCTATCCCCGCAATCTTCTTCTCCACCTCACCCGTGAGACCGAACACCCGTTAGCTGCTGGTATTCCATTCCATTTTCGCTCATAAATAGTTAACACGCGGCCTTCAGATCTCAAACAGATAGTGAAAAACAACGGTTAGCCATGATAGATCATCAACCAACTGAGAACCTTGCTCCATCAAGTCCTAGTGAAGATTCTCTTTGGGAAGCCATGGAGCAATCGTGACGGGAAACCGCCCAACAGTTTCAGGCAATCAACCATACTTTAGCTGCTATCGCGCTGCGATTAGAGATGCAATCTGCAGCAGCACCAGTTCCTCCAGCCAATCCAACACCAATATTGGAGAATCCGCAAACTTATGCACTGGCCTATCCACCGGTCTATCCTCCTGTTTACCAACCAACCTTTCCGTAAGGGCCTGCAACCCCTTTGCGGTCTCAAAATGATGAGTTTGTTGCTCGTCAGAACTTTTTTCGGGAAGCTGCCCGGGGAAGTCCAGCAAGATCACTAAATTTTCAAGGAAGTCATCCCTACTCTTCAGTCCTACCTTTACTCCTCCCGCAGCAGCTTTTCCCTTCTATCCCCCTGCTCCTCCCGCAACAGCTTTTCCCTTCTGTCCCCCTGCTCCTTTTACAGCTACACCTTATGCTCCCTTCTTTCCTTATGCTATAGGAGAGCAGGAAGAGTCGTCACCATTTTCAGAGAATGTTCGGCATTAACCAACTCCAGATAACTTTAGAGAGCCGTGGTTACAAATTTACATTAGAGGGACTAATCCAATAAAGCACCCTCAAGCTTTTGAATCATCTATAACTCTCAAGACCCTTTCAGATGCTACCAAATGCAAACTCTTTGTAACAAACTTTGATGGCCAAGTGAGAGATTGGTTCTATGGACTGCGTCCTCAGACCATCGCTTCTTTGCTGATTTGCGAAGAGAGTTTCTACTCAGGTTTTCTACCGCTACAAAGAGAAAGGGCAGTCCAGAAGACCTCTTTGAGATCAGACAACGAGAGAATGAGACCTGGTCTCATTTTGTGGATCATTTACAGAAAGAGATTTTGGACATTGAGATCGTCGATCAAGAAATGTATCGGGTGGCTCTAATACACGGTCTGCATGAAGGACCACTTAAGTTTGAGGCTAAGGTCTGAGCACCAAGGACATTTCAAAAGTTGATTGGCTTAGCCAACTCATACATTCGAGGCGAGAAGAGCAATCCCTGCTTCGTCTAACGCTTGTAGCAGAGAAAGATTCTTCTTCTTACAAGCAACCTCCGAGGTCTCCACGGAAAGATTTTCCATCCCACTCAAGGAAGGGAAGAAGATTTCAACGTCATCGACACCCCTTCCCGGGCCAGGATCGTGCCCGAGATCAATTGTTACTATTACTAGCCCCAGCTCCACAAGCAGCTTCAGTTCATCAACAACAAGATGATGACTTGCTAGAGACTGAACTGGATGAGGCCTTGCAAGAAGTAAGCCAAGTCATGAAGGGCAAGGCTAATTACAAAAGTCCTTAACAGCCGGCAGATCAAAGATCAAAATATTCAGATCTGTTCTGTGAGTTTCACAAAGAAAACGGTCAATTGACTGAAAACTGTCGAGCAATTCGTCAACTGGTGCAGAAAATGCTGAGGTATAGTAAGATGCGTGAACTATTCCTAAAGTGTGATCACTCTGATCTGTCTACTTCAAAAGACAAAGTAGCAGACATTCCTTCCTTCTCAAAGTGTTGAAACCAAAACTCGGTCTCCTGTGGAGTTCTACCCTTGGGGAAGGGGTGATCTCGCACCTACTTCACTCCTGCAAGCAAAACAATGGAGAAAACAAGGAGAAACCGACCCAAGGGCTCGGCGGGGAGGACCCACCACACACCCGGAAGATCTCAGAGCGCTTCCCCTCCTTAGCCAGAAGTCGAGCTAAGTTACCCTCAGAAAGCACTTGGAAGCTGGAGCAGGAAGACACAGGAAGCCTTCTTTCTGGGGTACCCCTTGGGTCCTATTTATAGTTTTTAGAATCTGTACTGCCAATAGCCAAAAGAGCTGACCTGAAATTACCATAAAACCCTTGGTTGGGTCTGGCAACAGCCAAACTCCGCTGTTTTGAAGGTCTATAGGCAGACCAGCGGGGGCAAAACAGTAAAAAGTACCTCATTCATCCAGGCGAGCTGGGGAGCTTCATCATCTCGGCGGGACCTGCTCGCCTGCTATTGCCAAGCTCCATTGCAAGGGCGCGAGCTAGGGCTAGCTCGGCGAGATGCCGAGCTTGGGGTCAGCGAATACTGATGTCCGGTCGACGGATGCCGATCTCTGGTCGACGAACGCCGAGCTCGGGCTCGGCTTCTCTTCTGCCGAGCTCGCCTACTGCCTTTAGCCCGATCTGTCTGGTTCCTGGCGACCTTGCTCGCCGGACACGGGGTTGTACACAATCCCCCCTCTTTTTGAGCTTGGCAAAGCTCGGAAAGAAACATCCAACCCCAAGTGTGCGGCGAGCACAGGTTGGCGAGTTGGAGGGAATCTTTGGGTGGGGTCCACCTGCGGCTATATATATGTGCACTTGCCCACCTGCCTGACTCTTGCCATTCCCTTTGCTCTAACCCTGCCAAGATGCCTCTTCCCAAGGAGATCCAAGAGCGCTTAGACCGAGCTCGCCGGGCTTCGGCAGCTCGCGTAGCCGCCCTGACGGCGGTTCCTGCCAAAGTTCCTCAAATTGACTCCGACGAGCCCGGCTACAAGAGGTCGAGGCCATTTCCGCAGGCGGCCGAGCCTATTTACCACGACCTGAGGGCCACCCTGGAGCGCGAGACCGGTTCTTCCACACGGACAATTCTTGAGAAGGATAGAGAGGTTGTCATAGTCGGCGACGACCCGGATGGCCAACCTGACAATACGGGGGGTGTCACGTTGCGAGAGCCCATACCGCGAGGCGAGACGACTCCTGCGGGCTCGCGGTTTATGGCACCGGATGACCGTCCCCAGGACCCGCCTCTTCTCTTCGGGATCCTGCCAGTGAGCTCGCAGAGGCCGAGCTCGCCGATGCGCGCCCCCTCCCCTCGGCAAACTGACGCGGCTGCGGGGGCAGGTCTGGGAAGCATCCCCACCCCGGGATTTGAGCTCCTCTCGCCGGGGGCTCGCAGTCCAGGTCGCGGGAAGGATCTCAAGTTCATCCCTTCCCGCATCTCCTTTGAGCTACCGAGCTCGTCAGGTCAATCTTGCTCGACTTCTTGCCCCATGAGTTTTTTCTGCGTTTCTCTTCTTGCAGACACTTGTCTTCACAGCTCTTCCCAGCCAATCCGCTGCCGAGGAATCCTCGCGGGCAGCCCACTATTCTCTCCTCCCTTCCCTAAGCTCGCTGGACTCTTACCTGGGTCCTGAGGTGGATCAAGGCGAGCTGGCGAGGAGGGAGGTCAAGCTCCTCAAGAATCTAGTGTGCGGGCTGCGCGAGGTGCAGGGGGTCAACGAGATGCTACAGCGCGACTACGCGCATCTCACCGACGAGGTGCGAAGAGGCCAGGCTGGCGAGCTGATGTCCCCCTCCCGGCTCCTGGACGAGATAGATGACGGTCTCTCGGTGGCGCAGAGGAATTCGGGAAGGATCCGCGAGCTTCTCCGCGCACGGCAGTCTGGGGGGCGGGGGTCGCGAGGCCGGGGTAGGTAAGTGAGCGTCTCCTTTGCCGAGCCGACCGGTACTCACATCCCGATGCCCTCCCTCTCACACGCCCTGCTTTTTTATTCCTAAACTTTGTCTGTAATAAGTAGCTTTTAGAACATTCTTGGACATGTTATTCAAATAATGTACTGCAATGTTTGACTTAACCTTGTCTGGGACGCGCCGAAAGTCGGCGAGCTGGGTTGATGTGCTTGGGTGGCGAGCTTGGGGGGCGAGCTGGGGCTGCGAGCTGAGCCGATGGGACGGCCTGCCCCAGATTTCTTTTTCTATAAATAGCCCCCCCCCTCACCTACCCCGTACTGTGCCTTTATTGCTTTCTTTCCCTCTCTCTGTGCTTCTTTCTCTTCCTGCTCCCGCTCCGCTCGTTCCTTCGCGATCATGGGCAAGACCAATCCAAATGCCGACTGTCGCTCCAAGTGCGCGCAGCACTTCACAGATTATTGTTTCTTTGAGGGGCACACTAGTGAGGAGGAGCTTGCAGAGTTCAAGGCAGGGCGAGGCCATCAACACCTTTTATGGGGATGAACTCGCCTTTCCCATCTCGCACTTCGAGGTGGGGTTGCGCCTTCCCCTCTGGCCGGAGATCCGACAGATCCTGAAGTATTACGGAGTCGTGCCCGCGCAGCTAAATTCCAACGCCATCGCGATGATGGTGGCGTTCGCGAGTTACCTCCGGCGGGAGAGGATTGAGTTCAACCTGACAGTGTTCAGGAAGCTCTTCTCCTACAAGGCGACGCCGGATGGTGTCGCCTACTTCGGCAACTCGCTGATCAAGGTTCGTGAGATTGCAAACAAGCACCACACCTGCATGACCAAGATCTCCTTCATCAAGGGCGATCTCGGCAACATCCCATACTTGCCCCAGCAGAAGGGCGAGGAGGTCTACCGCCCCCCCTGCCATGTCCGGCAACGATGCTGAGCTCCACGAGTTCTTTCTCCACAAGGACTTCGAGGTAATCTTCCTGCAAAGGGTCCTCGACACGCTTCCCCCTGTTCTACCCGGCGAAGGTACTGTTCTCTCCTCATCTTGCCGAGCTCACCCGATCGCCGAGCTCTCCATATTGTTGCTGAATCTCTTCTGATTTTTTCAAAGTATTTTCATGCAGGGGAGCGAATAATTCCTGCGAACCCGCCATTTGCGGATCCGGGATCGCACCCGGACCCCCTTGCCCGCGAGAAGGCGGCAGCGGCGGCCTGCCGAGATGAGGCGGCCCTCTCCCAACCCTCTTCCAGTAAGAGTCGGCCTGAGGACACGGGGCCAAACCCGCCACACCGCCAGCAACCACTAAAGAAGATGCGAAGAGCCCTGTTGGCTCCGCGGGGGCAACAACAACAACATCAACAGCCCAGCCCCAAATACATCAGCTCGTCGGAGACCCCTCCCGACGCGTCGCTAGAGAGCCCGCTGAAGGAGATTACCAGCAAGGGCCGGAAAGGTGGCGAGGCCCCCTCTTCCACGGCGGCAATCTCCCCTCCTCCATCGGCGAAGAGGGCAGCCCGCGAGCGAGCGCCGCCAAAGCAACACCCCCTTTTCAACTTCGGCGGGCGGTGGAAGGACTCGGCGGGCGAGCCCATGCTGCAGTGGGATGAGCTCGCTCATCGAGTCTCCATCTCCACCTTGCACCCCTCCGGGCACGACCGCGAGCCCGCCACCAGTCATGCCTATGCCCTCGGCTTCGGCCTATATGGACGCGAGGATGCTGAGGCCTATAAGAAGATGACCCTCCGGCAGCTCGGCCACGAGGGCCTGCAGGGCCACCTGCGGACCATGGAGCTGCACCACATGCTGACCCGCCGCAGCTTCGCCCTCAGCAACCAACTCCAAAAAGCTGAGCAGGCTCGCGACGTAGCCAAGGATAAGGTTACTGATCAGGCGAGGCGGCTCGGCAAAGCGGAGGGTCTACTCGCCCAAGCCGCCGGCGGGCTGGTAAGTGTCAAGCACTACTCTTCTCTTTTACTTAGAACATTTTGCGCTGATACCAGACTGAATTTTTTCTTTACCAGGATGCCAAGGCTGCAGGGGAGCTTCAGGCTCGCAATGCCGAGCAGGGGGACGAGATTAGCCAGCTGCGCGCACGCCTCGCCGAGCTGGAGGGAGCGAACATGAAGCTGAAGGAGGAGAATCAGCACCTCCTCCGTGAGGTCCGTCACCAGGCGGAGATATTCTTCCCGCCCCACGACATCGACCCTACCCTCCCCTACAAGAGCCCGCGGATCTTTGGCGAGGCCGATCTCGCCGAGAGACTGCGGATCAACTCCATCCAAGCCGTCGAGTGCACCCTCCAAATGATGAAGGACTCGGGGGTGCTGGTGGAGGGATGCGAGGGGATGTCGGCCGGGATCTAATGTCGAGCCTGTTCCTGGCGACGCCGCCGAGCGAGAAAGAGGACAGCATGGACGCGATGATCGGGAAGGGCTTCCCGGACCAGTCGGGTGGAGGCGAGGACCAGTCCTGTGGGGGGGGGGGGGAGGGGGCGAGGCTTGAATATAGCTTGTATATCTTCTTCTTTCTTTTCCTTTTTTGTTTACTCGCCGAGGCGAGCCCCCTGTAACTATTTTTGTAAACACTTACTTAATGAAAGAAACTTTTTGATCATACCCGTGCCACTTTTCTTTTCCCTTTTTCTTTGTACTTTGTTTGTTATGCTCTGAATATCCGCGAGTGCTTCCCCATGCGACCTCGCATAGACAGGTTCCACGAGTAGGGTAGTCATGTGTACGCGCCCGCGAGTGAATACGTTTTGAGTGCTCGCCGAGCCCCAAGCGATTCGGGAGCAGGCTGCTCTCCGCCCTTGTCACGCCACCTTAACTCGCCCGCGAGCCATCCAGGTTGAGCTCAAAAAAGAGAAAATTTTCTAAGTAAAACAGGCAAAGGGGTGAAGTGCCCCGGCCTAGCTCGCCTTCCTTCAGCGAGGCCCGGGCTCGCTTCCTCTTCGCTGATGTCGAGCTGGGGTCGGCGAGTCCAAACTCGTCTGTGCAGAATCCTCTTGCTGATGCCGAGCTGGGTTATGCGAGTCCGGGCTCGCCTATACAGAACCTCTTTCCCCCTTTTTCCTTGGCATTCGAAACTTCTTGATCTTTACCTGGCAATTTCAAGGCCGACACCATCGAGTGACTTCCTGCCCTGCCAGCTAGGTGAGAGCCTGACAGCGGGATCTGCTCGATGCCAAGGATTACACCGAGTGACTTCCTGCCCTGCCAGCTTGATGGTAGCCTGGCAGTGGGATCTGCTCGGGATCCAAACACACACCATCGAGTGACTTCCAGCCCTGCCAGCTAGGTGAGAGCCTGACAGCAGGTTCTGCTCGCGGCCAAGGATGACACCGAGTGACTTCCTGCCCTGCCAGCTAGATGGGAGCCTGGCAGCGGGATCTGCTCGGGGTCCAAAGACATTCCATCGAGTGACTTCCTGCCCTGCCAGCTAGGTGAGATCCTGACAGCGGGATCTGCTCGAGGCCAACGATGACACCGAGTGACTTCCTGCCCTGCCAGCTAGGTGAGAGCCTGGCAGCGGGATCTGCTCGGGGTCCAAACATATTCCATCGAGTGACTTCCTGCCCTGCCAGCTAGGTGAGAGCCTAACAGCGGGATCTGCTCGAGGTCAAGGATGACACCGAGTGACTTCCTGCCCTGCCAGCTAGGTGAGATCCTAGCAGCAGGATCTGCTCGGGGTCCAAAAACATTCCATCGAGTGACTTCTGGCCCTGCCAGCTAGGTGAGAGCCTGACAGCGGGATCTGCTCGAGGCCAAGGATGACACCGAGTGACTTCCTATCCTGCCAGCTAGGTGAGAGCCTTGCAGCGGGATCTGCTCGAGGCCAAGGATGACACCGAGTGACTTCCTACCCTGCCAGCAAGGTGAGAGCCTGGCAGCAGGATCTGCTCGGGGTCCAAACATATTCCATTTCTTTATGCAGGCTAGCTATGATAGTACCGAAGTGTTGAAGAAATTTATTATAGTCAAAGTATCGCTTACATGTTTCAGGGAAAAAACGTTTTAAGTCGTCACCACTCCAGGTGAGACTCAGGGTCTCGCCCTCTACATTTTAGAGTTGATAGCCTCCCGATTTTAGAGCCTCCTTTACAATGAATGGTCCTTCCCAGCTGGGGTTGAGCTTCCATACTAATGCCGACCTCCCTGCTGCATCCACCTTCTTCAGCACCAAGTCCCCTTCCACGAACTGCTTGACCCTGACATGCTTGTCAAAGTACTTGGCCATTCTCCTTTTTATCTCTTCCTGTTGGATGGCGGAGAGGTCCCGTAGTTCCTCCACCACGTCAAGGGAGAGCCGCAGCTCCTCGTTCTCTGCCCTCCATTCCTCTCCGCCTTCCTTGGCCACAACGACTCGAGGTGTTTGGACTTCAAATTCCACGGGGAGCACTGCCTCGCACCCATGGGAGAGCATGAAGGGGGTCTCTCCAGTAGCCGTGTTAGGGGTGGTTCATAGGGCCCAAAGAACCGCGGGGAGCTGCTCCACCCAGCTCCCCTTCAAATTCTTCACCTTCTTCTTGAGGAGGTTGATGATGATCTTGTTGGCGGCCTCCACCTACCCGTTGCTCCTGGGGTGATGGACTGAGGCGAACCTGAGGTCGATTCCCAGCTGCTCGCAGAAGCTAGTGAACTCGGCGCTGGCGAACTGGGGTCCATTGTCCGTGACAATGGCTTGGGGCAGCCCATGGCGACAGATGATCTCTCCCCAAACAAAGTTCCTGATTACCTGGGAGGTCACCTTGGCCAGCGCCTTCACTTCCAACCACTTGGAGAAGTAGTCAATCATTACTATGAGGAACCTCCTTTGACCACTGGCCTGGGGGAATGGCCCAACCAAATCCATTCCCCAAATTGCGAAGGGCCAGGGGGCCGTGATACTCTTGAGTCATTGGGCCGGCTGTAGCTGGAGGGGGGCAAACAGCTGGCATTTATGGCACCACCACGCGAACTCCGTGGCTTCTTGGCTTAGGGTGGGCCAGAAGTACCCCTGCCTGACTATTCTTCCTTCCAGGGTCTGACTCCCGGAGTGGCTCACACACTCTCTGGAGTGGACTTCCTCCAAGATCCTCTGTACCTCCTCCTCGGCCACGCAGCGGGCCAACATCCCCGAGAGTGTCTTCCTGTACAGCTGCCCGTCCTGGAGGAGGTAATACGCCGACTTGTGCCTTAGCTTCTTCTTATCTGCCCCCTCCGGATACTCTCCCGTGGAGAGGAAAGTCACAACTGGGTCCATCCACGAAGTTTGTTGATCAATTTCCATGAGCTCTCCTTCTTCGATGGAGGGGCGGAATAGGTCGGTGATAGTGCCTCCCACCTGGGGACCATGCTTTGCTAGTTGGTCGACTTGTTCATTCTCTTCCCTGGGCACGTGTTGGATGGAGAAGGTTTGGAAAGTGCCTATGACCCCCTTCACTTTGGCTAAGTATAATCGCAGGGTGGGCTCCCTTGCCTCAAACTCCCCGTTGATCTGGGAAGCTACCACCATGGAATCGGTAAGGACCTCCACGTCCAACACCCCCTGCTCCATGGCTAGGCGTAGCCCTGCTATCACGACCTCGTACTCGGCCTGATTATTTGTAATGGGAAAGTGCACCACCACCATCTGCTCAATTCGAGTCCCCTGAGGGCTTTCCAGGATCACCCCCACTCCTAGGGAATGCCTCCCCAAGGCGCCGTCTACCTTCACCTTCCAAGGAGTCGGACGGGTGAGTTATTCCTCTGCTACCTCGATAACATAGTCAGCCAAGAAGTCGGCCATCGCCCGAGCTTTGATCAAGAGCCGCGGAATTAAGGAAACGTCAAACTCACTCAGCTCTACCGACCACTTGGCCAGCCTACCTGAATGCTCCACCCCCTCAAAGATGTTGCGGAGAGGATGGTCGGTCACCACTTGGATTGAGTGTGCAAGGAAGTAAGGTCGCAGCCTCCGGGCTGAGATGATTAGGGCGAAGGCTATCCTCTCCAGAATCCGGTACCGGAGCTCGGCCTTCCTCAGGACCCGTCTTACGTAATAAATAGGGAGCTGCTTCTTCCCCTCTTCACGAACTAGGACGGAGCTCAAGGCCTCTGCCCCGACCCCGAGGTACAAAAACAGGTCGTCCCCCTCCTTCGTCCCTTGGAGTAGCGGAGCCTGAGTCAACTGCATCTTGAGGTCCTGGAACGCCTCCTCGCACTCCTTGGTCCATTCGAACTTCTGACCACCCCTCAGTGTTTTAAAGAAGGGAGAGCACTTCTCTCCTGCCTGGGAGAGGAACCTACTCAGCCCTGCTAACTTCCCCGTCAGCCGTTGGACCTCCTTAGCATTCCGTGGTGACCCCAGCTCCAAGATAGCCTTGACCTTATCAGGATTCGGCTCGACCCCCACGGGGGTGAGGAGGTACCCGAAGTACTTTCCCCTGCTAGCCCCGAAGACACACTTTAGGGGATTCAACCGCATTTTGTACTTGCGCAGGGTGTCAATGGTCTCCTCTAGGTCCCGGAGGTGGGAGTCCACATCCCGACTTTTGATCATGAGGTCATCTACGTACACCTCCAAATTCCTCCCCTTCTGCTCCTTGAAGACCCTATCCATCATTTTCTGGTAGGTTTCCCCTGCATTCTTCAGCCCGAAGGGCATCATCTTGTAACAATAGCATCCATCCCCTGTGATGAACAAGACATCCTTGATGTCTGGGGGGTGCATCCTGATTTGATGATAACCTGAAAAAGCATCTAGAAAACTCATTACAGAAAAACCGATGGCTAAGTCAACCAGCGCGTCGATTCGAGGCAAAGGATAACAGTCCTTAGGACAAGCTTTATTAAGTAAAGAAAAATCGATACACATCCTCCACCGGCCATCTCCTTTTTTGACCATGACCACGTTGGAGACCCAGCCGGGGTATTGGATCTCAGACACGAAGCCGGCCTTGAGGAGTTTCGCCACCTCCTCCCTGATAGGCTCCTCCAGCTTGTCTGCAGTGGACCTCTTCTTCTGTTGAACGGGGCGTGTTCCCGGGTCCAGGTTGAGGTTGTGGCAGGCCACATCCACGTCAACCCCCGACATCTCTGCGGCATCCCAAGCGAAGATGTCCACATTCTTCTGAATGCACTCCAGCATCCTGCCTTGGTCCTCCAGGGTCAGCCCTCAGCTGACGCGTATCTTATCCACCCTGCCTCCATTGGTGAGCACCTCCAACTCCACCACTTCCTCCGCAGCCTCCAACCTGGACTGCTCTCCTCGTCCTTCAGCATCCCTCTCTTCCAAGACCGGGATCTCCACCTCAACCTCTTCTCCCTCGGCCATCACTTCGGCCACCTCCTCCAGGTCTCCTCCTGCCGCCTCCTCAACACAGCTCTCCATCTCCAGCTCCTCCCTTCTTTCTTCTTGATCAGCTTCCTCCATCCTCCGCCCCATCTCCTCGGCTCCCTCCTACTAAGAGATGGTGTTCACTGCAGTTACATAGCACTCCCGCGCCACCTTTGGGTCCCCCCTGACCCGCACCTGAATCCCCTAAGCGTTGAACTTCAAGCACTGATGGAAAGATGAGGGGACGCAGCGGAAGGCGCTGATAAGGGGCCTCCCGAAGATGGCGCTGTAGCTGCTGGGGGCGTCTACAATGACGAACCTGCAATTTTTGGACTGCCCCCCCCCCCAGGTAACATGGAGGCCTACTTCTCCCTCCACTTCCTTCCTCACACCTGAAAACCTGAACAAGGGTCCATCCGAGGCCAGCACCCTCTTTGCCTCCACCTTCATCGCGTCAAACGCCTTTTTGAAGACGACGTTGACGGAACTCCCGTTGTCCACGAGGATCCGAGAGACGGTAAAATTCTCGATGGCTGCCTTGATGACCAGCGCATCATAGAATGGATCCTCGTGATCTGGCATATCGTTTCTGGAGAAGGTGATCCTCTCCTCTAGGGGCGGGGTCTTGGATGTGGAGACAACACTCCGGCGATACATGGTGTGGAGGCTCACCTTGCGGGAAGCCTCGACCCACACTCCCCGTGGATCACTCCGATCCCTCCTCGGGTTCCGACATCCACCCGGTCTTCGCAACGATCCTCCTCCGCCCGAGGCAGGACCTCCTCAATCCTCACTTCTTGACGACCCTGCTGCTGTTGCTGCTCCCTATTCCCTCTCATCTCAAGGAACTCCGGGCAGGTGGATGTTGTGTTCCCCTCCTCCTGATGGAAGTCCCAATAGGGCAACTCCACCCTAACTTCTCTCCTCCTCCTCCTTATTATCCTCCTCCTCGCCGCCAAGGCTATGACCATAGCCTCCTCTTGGTCGGGGAGCCGGGGTCTCTGGGCCTGCCTCCAGCCCGGGGGGGGTGGAACTGATCTTGCCTCCCCTGATAGTGATCCCTTCCATAGTATCCCCTTTGTGGCCCATGCCCCTGCCACTCAGGTCTCCAACCTAGCCGGCGGTCGGGCTCCTGGCGCCCCCACCTCCGCTGCTACTGCCCCTGGAGCTGCCTCTAATCCCTCTGTCGGGGCTCTCCTCTCCTCTCCTTCTGTCCTCTTCCTCCTCTCGACTCCTTCTCCTCCTCCGTGGCCCACCTGGCCAGCTTCCTCGCAAATTCCGGGTTTGATGCCTCCCCGTCAACTTCTCTCGCCGCCCTCTCCATTATCTCCTCGTAGGACAGGGGGGAACTCTCTTCAGCTCCATCCTAAAGAACCCCTACTGTAGGCCTAGGGTGAAGTCCATCATCAAGCTATGGCCCGACATCTCTTGGACCTGAGTAACCTCCTCCTGGAACCGATCCACATAGCTTCCCAACGTCTCGTTCACCCCCTGATTGATGTGGAACAGGGAATCTGACTCCTTCTTCCTCTTCTTCGAGGTAGTGAACCTCAGCATGAACCCCCGGTGTAGGTCCTCAAAGCAGTAGATGGAGCTGGCTGGTAGCTGATGGAACCACTCCCTTGCCTTCTCCCTGAGGGTGATAGCGAAGAGTCGGCACTTGAACCCGTCCGACATCTATCGGATGGCGACTACGTCCTCAAACCATTGAACATGTTGGACTGGGTCTCCCTTCCCGGTGTAGTAGGACATCTCGGGTTCCCTGAACCCATCTGGAACTGGAGCTGAAGAGACCAGCTCATTGAAAGGGCTTCCTCCCCCCGCTGGGCGAGCTGGCGAGTCTCGCTAGCCCAGCTCGTCGAACCGGCCTCAGCCTGCCGAGCTGGGGAAGAGCTCGCGCCCGGGGAGCTCGCACCCCCGGCCTTCCTCGGAGACCTCCTTCCCAGCTCGCCTGCCGGGAGCTTCCTCGCCTAAGGAGGGGGCGGTCGCGATCTGGACTGCTGGAGTCGAGCACTCGGCCTGCGTGCCGAGTGCGAACTTGACAAGAGTCAGCACCTCATTCCTGAAATCTTCAAACATCCCCACCGTGGCGAGAGGTGAGGGGGGCGGCGAGTTCGGCCTGTCAGATCCCTGTCCCGTCATCGAGCTCGCTGAAGATTTTCTGTACTGACCACGCTCCACGCTCACCGCACCAAAATGTTGAAACCGAAACTCGGTCTCCTGTGGAGTTCGACCCATGGGGAAGGGGTGATCTCGCACCTACTTCACTCCTGCAAGCAAAGCAACGGAGAAAACAAGGAGAAACCGATCCAAGTGCTCGGCGGGGAGGACCCACCACACACCCGGAAGATCTCAGAGCGCTTCCCCTCCTTAGCCAGAAGCCGAGCTAAGGTACCCTCAGAAAGCACTTGGAAGCTGGAGCAGGAAGACATAGGAAGCCTGCTTTATGGGGTACCCCTTGGTTCCTATTTATAGTTTTTAGAATCTGGACTGCCAATAACCAAAAGAGATGACCTGAAATTACCAAAAAACCCTTGGTTGGGTCTGCCAACAGCCAAACTCCGCTGTTTTATAGGGCTATAGGCAGACCAGCGGGGGCAAAATAGTAAAAAGTACCTCATTCATCCAGGCGAGCTGGGGAGCTTGATCATCTCGGCGGGTCCTGCTCGCCTGCTATTGCCGAGCTCCGTTGCAAGTGCGCGAGCTGGGCCTAGCTCGGCGAGATGCCGAGCTTGGGGTCGGTGAATACTGATCTCCGGTCGACGGATGCCGATCTCTGGTCGACGAACGCTGAGGTGGGGCTCGGCTTCTCATCTGTCTAGCTCGCCTACTGCCTTTAGCCTGATCTGTCTGGTTCCTGGCGACCTTGCTCGCCGGACACGGGGTTGTACACAAAGGGAGTGAGCCAAATCAACAATTACCCTAATCTCATTATTAACGAGACCATTGATGCCGATGATGAGGGCCCCCTTGGAAGACTATTCTGATGTGAAAAGGACATCCCAGTTCTAAAATCTCCTCGCAATCCTTGCCGATTGTGTCTACTTTACATTCTTCGAACATTTTCTTTCTAAAAATGCTTCTAAGTGTTTCTTTCATTCATTTCAATAAATTTTAAGTCAGAGATCCCGTACGGACACATTTCCCTATTTGGAGCGCTTCCTCCTCTATTTTCTCTTTGCCAAAGAGATCATTGAACCACTGAGACATCACTGAGTCTTGCTTGGGCCCCCCTCGAGGTTAGACTCTAGCGTAAGACCACAATGATCACATATAGAGGATGATGATTAACAAGCTCTCTATCTAGTCTTATTGGATGTTACTGACACCAATAATCAATCAGAGTTTCTGGTTCTATTTATTAACAAGCAATGCTATTGAAGTCTAATCAAGATTATTTCATCTTGTTGATTTGGATTTAGTATTAAAGATATCATATCTAATCTCACAAAAAGTTCATTATTGTGGTTTGATACTTATTCGGTTAATAACAGAGTTTGTCGGACATTTCTTCTGATATCCGATTATATCTTCCTTATCATACCAACAATTAACATTCACAAGTTCCCTTCATGTACTTGCAACTTAACTTCTCTTTTATATCTTCTACTCACTCTTTTCTTACAGAGATTAGCAGGTATTTGCAAGTTCCATCCAAGTACTTATAACTTAACATCTCTTTTATATCTGCTACTCACTCTTTTCTTGCAGAGATTAGCAGGTATTTGCAAGTTCCATCCAGGTACTTGCAACTTAGTTTTCTTTCATATATACTGCTTACTCTCCCCTTTGTAGAGATAAGCAGGTATTTGCAAGTTCCATTCAGGTACTTGCAACTTAGTTTTTTCTTTCATATCTGCTACTCACTCTTCGTTTTACAGAGATTAGCAGATATTTGCAAGTCCTCTTCAGGTACTTACAACTTAGTTTTCATTTATATCTGCTACTCACTCTTTTCTTGCAGAGATTAGAAGGTATTTGCAAGTTTCATTCAGATACTTGCAACTTATTTTTCTTTCATATCAGCTGCATACTCTTTCTTTTGCAGAGATTAGCAGGTATTTGCAAGTTCCATCCAAGTACTTGCAACTTAGTTTTCTTTCATATCTGCTTCTCACTCTTCCTTTTGTAGAGATTAGTAGATATTTGCAAGTCCTATTCAGGTACTTGCAACTTAGTTTTCTTTTATATCTACTGCTCACTCTTCCTTTTGCATGGATTAGCAGATATTTGCAAGTTCTCTTCAGGTACTTGCAATTTACTTTTCTTTCATATCGGCTTTTAACTCCTCTTTTGCAGAGATTAATAGATATTTGCAAGTTTCCCTCAGGTACTTGCGTCTTACTTTTCTTTCACATATGTTGTTTACTCTTCCTTTTGCAGTGGTTAACAGTGCTTGAAAGCTTCCTTCAGGTACTCAAAAGTCATTTTCCTTTTATATTTACTCTCACCTTTGTTTTGTAGAGACTCAATGAAAGACATTCACATATTCCTCATTTTGCAAAAGCAATTCAGGTACATACAAGATGTGCCTCTTTTCTCCTTTATTAACTTTTCCTTTGCAGGAAAAAGATTGGCATTGACAAACCTTTTCTGAGGAGAGACATCAGGTTATATCTCTCCCTGACTCTTATTCTCCAAGGGGAGGATCACGATTTTCGTGGGTCTCCTACTTTTTCAAAGTTCCCTTCGGGACTTAAAAAAGTACGAGGATTATGTTAATCTAGAAATCGGCAATCCCTCCCGAGGTAGCCATCTTGCAAGTTGCCTAGGCGGACTTATTGCGCAGTCCGCCAAAAGCACTCGATTCCCGACATCAGGCGAACTGCACCTCAGCCCTTATAGCATAGCACGGGCTCGCTTAGTGTAGTAGAGGTGGGCACGTCCTAGTCCGCCAACAGCAAACCAGTCCAAGACAAGTTCCTATCCACACATGGCGCGAACTCGACGGATTCCTTAGTCTACTCGCACAACTCACTGATGTACCGGGGGTAAGATTACTAAGACCGTTACCACCTAAGGTCTATAAATAGACCCTCATACCTCTCATTCTGGGGACACGACATGAAAGTCAACACAGGACAACCAAGGACCATCCAGCACAACAAACCCTGCAGACTCAATTTCCCAATCCTTGCGGTTAAGTCTTCCTGGCCTTCTCGAATTGATTGTGCAGCCCTCTCCACCTTGTTGTGCAAGCTGCGAGCTCAAGCAATCCGCGCGGTCTGCCGACCTCCTTACTTAGTCCGTGCAGTCTCTGGCACTTCTTTCCTCTAACCTCTAGCTTCCCCTTATACCTTATATTTTCTCATGTAAAGGACTCAACTCAAGCTATAACACTGAATTATAATCAAAGGAAAGCTCGTCACAAGAGTGACATTTAAGCCGTGGCGGATGAAGTCTATTTTTTACCGCTGCAAGCGGCCCCTCTGCTCTTCTCCTATCCACTCTCGGCACCAACCTGCAAACCTAACTGTTGAAAGTTACTTAATTGAAGGTTAGCTAATCACCTAGAGTGGGGGTGAATAGGTCTTTGAAGTTTTATTAGTTCTTTTGCTGATTTTTGATTAATCTATCTAGAGCTTGTCCTTAGATCCTACAATAAGAAAGATAACAAGCACCAAAGCAGACACACAAATATTTATAGTGGTTCTCCAATTGGGTACATCCACTTTCCCTCCCACCTTTCCAGCTTATTTGTTGGACTAAGCACAAACTCCACCAATATGCTCCTCAGAGCTTACACCTCAGGCCCTCAGCCTTATACACAGATTCTTCACAGAATCCAAACTCAGAACCACAAGGGTTCCCACCTCAGAGCCCGGCAGAGCTCCTATAGATCAGTGATCCACTGATCATCTACCTCAGCCTTATTTCTAAGGCCTACAACTCAGGCTCTTCAACCCTACAGCTTCAGGCACACAGCCCTACTCTCAGAGTGCTGCAACACTCCTATAACTCAGTACCCTTCCAGGTACCTACAGCTCAACCTCCTCCAAGGCCTATAACTCAGTGATACGCTTGTCACCTATATCTCAGTGAATTTTCAGTCACCTACCTCAGGTACAATGCCCTACCTTAGATCCACACTTGGATCCTACCTCAGAGAGGAGCACTCTCCTACCTCAGGCAATTAAGCCCTACAACTTAAATCCACTCTTGGATCCTACCTCAGTACCCCAACAGGGCACCTACCTCAGTGACTAATTAGTCAGCTACATCAGGCACAAAGTGCCCCACACTCAGATTTAGATAAATTGAATCCTACAGGAAGTGAATCCAGAATGTTTAAGAAAAATAAAATAATTGACTCAGAGATAAATCTTTGAGTCTACTTTGTTGGACTGAGCAGATATCAGTCCAGCCCACTTGCTGTAGAAGGAATGAGTCATCTTCTACTACAACTAATGAAAGGGAAACTAGATCTGATATACTCTAGAGGGGGGGTGAATAGAGTATATGGTGCTTTTAAAACACACAAAAAAACTTTTGCAAAGCTTTACAACAATTGTTGTAATGAGTGTGAGCAGAGAAGCAGAAATAAAACTAATCACAAAACTAAGCTATGCAAGAGCTAAGCACAAGAAAATCTAGGCCAGAAACAAAAAGAAAACAAGCAGAACCAGAGGACACAAGGAAATATAGTGGTTCCCCAAACTTGGGTACATCACTCTTCTACCACCCTAGGTAGGAATCCACTGCAGGATGAGTTGATCAGGTGTCCTGGGCACCAATGAGCTTTTGATAAGGTGCTCAAAAACCAAATCAGATTTTTTGATCAGGTGTCTTGCCACCAATGAGCTTTTGACAAGGTGCTCAAAAACCAGATTCAAACTTTTGAAGGGAGTTTGAAAAACCCTTTACAGAGTGGGGGTGAGAGAGTTATGGCAGTCTTCTCTTTCTCAATCAACTGAGAAGACTAAGTGGATTGATGTCAAAGCTCCCCCTGAATCCTTGAAATCTTCAGGAAGAAAAGCTTTGCTGAGGGTGATAGGCCTTCAAAGATAGATCTCCAGCAATAGATGATTTCAGCAAGCTGAAATGTTGAGTGTCTGGAGTCTTGAAATGGTGTTGGCCTTGAACACTTTGAGAGCTGAAGAGATATGAAGAATGCTTGATCTCTTTGATGAGTGTTCTTCAGAAATCTTCTTGACAGAAAATTTTGAAAGAGTCTCTGTATACTGAGTTGTGTGTCCTATTCTTGTCAATCTCTATCTTGATTCAAAAACATTCTATCTTTTATTCTCTGTGCCAGAATAGAATATCACTCTATCAAATATAGCCGTTGGTCTACATTAATTACAGCCTTAATTGCATAATTTCTTCTGAAGGAAAGTCCACTGAATTATTCCTTGAAAAATCCCTTGAAACTTGGTCCAGAAGTAAATGAAAACGGCTAGCAGATCTTCTGAATTAAATGCAGAATAACTTCTAACTGATTTGAATTTGAATTCTGGAAGATAACTGAAAACGTCGAACTGGGCTCTGCTATCGTCGAGCTGAGCTCAGCGAACTGGAAAATTCAAGCAACAAAAAAATCGTCGATCTGAGCTCAAAGATCGTCGAACTGAGCTCAGAGATAAGGATCCAATGCAGAGTCAAAATCGTCGACCTGAGCTCACCGATCGTCGAATGGAGTTCGACGATATTGTGAAGTTGAGCTCAGCGATCGTCGAGTGGAGCTCGACGATATTATGAGGTTGAGCTCAGCGATCGTCGAATGGAGCTCGACGATCTGTAGAAGTTGAGCTAGACGATCGTCGACCGGAGTTCGACGAATCGTCGTGCTGTGCTCGACGATTAGACTTGGTCTACAGAAAAACTTGGTCTTCAGGGCAGCTTCCAATCCTAGACTTCTAACCCTTAGACTCAATTCTAATTGACCTATTAAGCTATACAGAAGGTCAAACACAGATTCCTAGAGACATAGTGATCTTGACCCAAATTAGTAATAGGGTGTTCCAACAATCTCCCCCTATTTGGGTTAGGAAAACTATTTACAGACTTTGGAAAAATTAAATAACATCATACAATCAGAAAAGCATAAAAACAACAACAGCTAGACACATTGCAGAAACATCACAGAGATATATATATATATGACATCCAGATAGCAGTTCAGAAAAACCAAAGATTGTCACCTTACAGAGTTACTTCTTCTCTTTGCTTTTAACCATCTTGATTTCTATGTTAGGGTTCAGGGCTTCCTTGTTAGACCTAGTGTCATCAGCTGCACCCAAGTATGTTTTCTTTGAAGTCCTGGGAACCACAGCAGCAGGATGCAACTCCATGTATCTGTCTGCATCAAAGAACTTGCTGGAGGCATATCTTTCTAACTCCTTTTGTCTTTGCTCTGACATGGCATAAATATTAGAAGTGTCTAAGCCTTGCTCTCTGGCTTTCTTTATCTGGTCTAATGCAGCCATTTCTTTCATTCTAGCAGTCCAAGAGGCTGGGTTCTTTTCAGGGTCCTCAAATGGTACAGGTGGCTCATACCTGTTGGAAGAAGTGTCTTGAGGAGGCCTAGCAGACACTGTCTCTTTGAGCGTAAAGGGGAATGGACCAGAAGTAGTATCAGATGAAGCATGTCCTCCCCTGGAGTAAGGGTGCTGCCTGGAATGCCCTTTAGAATATACCTGAATATCTCTTTGACTTCCCCTGTATCCTCCTCTCCTGGAATAAGAAACCCTAGATTGGCTTTCCCTTTGATAAGATCTGGCATGTGGTTGATAGGGAGCCTGGCTTCTAGCTGGGGCTTGACTGGCAGAGCTTCCACCTGCACCTGCATCAGGAGGAGGTGGTGGAGGAGGATAAGGGTGCTGGAACTGGGAGGAGCCCTTCTCATACTTTCTTTTCTTCTTCATTGCTTTCAGCTGATTTTTAGAGTACTGCATCCAATGTTCAGTAATTTGGCAGTTATGCAGAATATAGTAAGGAATATCATTATCATCTTTTACTTTTGCAGGAGGAACCCTTTTCATAGCCTTTCTTCTAGCTTTCCTCTTCCTGGCAATAGTGGCAGCAGAGTCATCAGAGTCTGTCTTGAACTCTTCAGAGTCAGAACTCTGGGCATCATATATAGCATCTATCTTCTTCATAAGATCTTTCTTCAGTTGAATTGCAGCAGATGAGGCAGAAGCAGAAGGGGCAGCAGCAGGAACAGCAGCAAATACAGCAGCAGATATAGGAACAACAACAGATGGGGCAGCAGATTCAGCAGCAGATACAGAAGGAGAAGCAGAAACAGCACTAGTAACTTCAGGAGTGATGGCAGCAGCAGCTTCAGTAACAACAACAAAATCTTCAGCAGATGGAGCAACAGAAGCTGGAGAAGTGACAGTAGCAGTGACATCATCAGAATCTGCAGCAGGCTCAAACACAGTGGCCTCTGTCATCAGAAAATCCTGGGATATTTGCTCATCAGAAGCAATTTGAATTTCAGCAGCAGGGAGAACAACTTCAGCATTAGCATCAACAACTTCAGAAGCAAAGGCAGACCTTTCTTCATCAGCATCAGCAGCAGTAATCACTGAGAGTACAAAGGAGGAAATAATGCTGGGGTCACAGCCAGAGAAAGGCACCAGAGCCTTGGACAGATCTTCTGGGGGCTGGACAGCATTAGGCTCTGGGAGATGGCTGAAGTATGCAGTATCAAAGGTAGAAAGCAAAGACCTTAGGTCTATTGCCAAAACTGCAGTAGGAGCCTGGACTGGAGTAGCAGCAACAGGAGCAGCAGATACAAAAACAACAGCAGCAGCAGCAGCAGCAGTATCAACAACAGGAGCAGAAGCAGCAGCAACAGCAACATGAAGGCTGGCTTCATATGGCATCCCCCCCTGCCTGGATGCAGATACATCTGTATCAAGGCACACTGCTGGAGGTGCTGCCTGAGGAAGGAGGGAGGAAAGCCTGGCAGATAGGGCTGCCACGGACTGTTGTAGAGGAGCTAAGGAGGCCTCCATGAGAAGAGAGAGCCTGGGGGCAAGTAGCTCATACAACTTGTCAGCTAAGGCTGGCAGATCTACATGCTCAATAGCAGGAGCATAGGTAGATGGTATAGGGATGGCTGGGGAAGCTGGAAGTGGAGGGCTGGAGAGTGGAGGGATGGATGGCTGAGGTGTGGGGATGGTGGAGATGGATAAGGGGATGGGTATGGATGGAGTGAATGTTGGTTGGTCAATGATGTGGAGGAGGAGATCTTGGAATGAGGTTGAGGAGGAGGGTAATTCTGGAGGAGAAGAGGGGGAATCATCCATGTAGGAGTCATCCAGAAGTGTGAATGATGGTATGGATGGAGATGATGTGACATCTGGTGGTGGATAGGAGAACAATGGGTGGAAATGGTCTACTGGAGGTGATGAAATGGTTGCTGGAGATGGAATTGATGTTGGAGATGGGCTGGAGATGGTAATTGTGGATGAAGCTGGAATGGTGGATGGAAGAGGTAGGGTTGGGCTTGGAGGAGGAGAGGAAGCGGCAACAACAGCAGCCAGGTCTTCTGCAGGAGCAGAGACCTGTGGGGGAGTGACTCTTTGAGTCCTGGTGCCTGAAGGAGCACTAGAAGAGGGCCTGCTGGGCTTGCTTATCTGCCTGTCCCACTTGCCAAAGAGGGCACAGGTGAGTCTCTTGGAGGCATTAATGTGCACTCCAGAGGAGACCAGCAAGGCAGGGCATTTGTTTTGCAAGAAGACTCCAAGGATCCTTCCAAAATTAACAAAACTTTTATTGATTTTCTTCTTTATCAGGTCAAAGAAGACCTCTCCCCAGTTCAAGCTTTTCTTATCTACCAGAGCTCCCATGAGGCAGAGCTGATGTCTGGAGATAGTATCATGAGCTGAGTGCTTTGCCAGCAGCACTTTTCCTACAACATCTGCTAGGAACCTATACTCAACAGACAAGTTCCTTTTGAATAACTTGCTAGGGTTTCCCTCTGGATGACCCATCCTGGCAAGTATATCAGAAAATTCCTCCCCAGATAATTCAGCAGAGTCTTCTCCATTTCTCAAACCAAAGACCTCTGTTAAAACTGTGGGGGTCAGAGGTACCTGAGTGCCAGCAATAGATCCAACTATTGTGTTGTTGTCAAGGTTGTGAGCAGTATAGACCCATTCCTTTATTTCATCTGAAGCAAGCTTGATTCTAGTGGTCATGAGGGCAGACAAGTTCTGATCCTTGAAAAAACTCAAAATATCCTGGAAGATTTTATCAGTAGTGTTGAATGAGTCCAGATCAATGTCGAATCCTGCATCGAACTTCATGGCGGCTAGAACAGCAACTGATACGGCCATTGTACCTGAAAAAATTCAACAAACAAAACGAACAAGCGTAGAACTGTTTGGAGGGAAGAAAGTTCTTGCAGAGAAATTGAAAGCGCAAGAGAGAACGACGGCGAAAAATGAGTTTTATATTAGGGTTCGACGCAGAATTGGAAAGATCGTTGAACTCAGTTCGACGATCGAGGCTTCTAAAGGAATCTGAAGAGACTCCAACATCGTCGATCTCCGTTCGACGATCTGGAAAGGCGTCGAGCTCCGTTCGACGATCGTTCAGGGGACAAAATCGTCGAGCGCCGTTCGACGATCGTTGACCGGAAGAGATAGTTCATACTATCTGAGGGGCGCCGAACTCAGTTCGACGATTCTGGGAATCGTCGAACTCCGTTCGACGATCTTTGGGGAAATCGTCGAGCGCAGTTCAGAGATCAGAAAATTCTAGACACTAAGAAAAATCAGAATTTTTGCCTAGTTTTGGTCAATATTTAGCTTTCCAAAATCTTGGGTATTATTTAAGACTTCCTCCATCTAACATTCCTAACTGATTTAGGAAGAAAGTGTGTTTCTTTTCATCCAAAGGCTTGGTGAAAATATCTCCCCTTTGTAAATCAGTTGGGATATATTGCAGTTCAATTTTATTCTTTTCAACATTGTCCCTTAAGAAGTGATGCCTAATCTCTATGTGTTTTGTCCTACTATGGAGGACTGGATTTTGAGCTATGGAAATAGCACTTGTATTGTCACAAAAGATTTTTTACTTCTCTAAGTTGTAACCATAGTCTAGGAGTTGATTTTGAATCCACAGTATTTGTGAACAACAACTACCTGCAGCCATATATTCAGCTTCAGCAGTTGAAGTTGACACAGATGTTTGTTTCTTACAAAACCAAGAGACAAGTCTATCACCAAGGAACTGACAAGTTCCACTGGTGCTTTTCCTGTCAATTCTGCATCCAGCATAATCAGCATCAGAGAATCCAGTTAACTCAAATGCTGAATCTTTTGGATACCAGAGACCTAGATTTGGACAACTTTTAACATACCTGAGAATCCTCTTTACTAATGTTAGGTGTGACTCTCTAGGGATTACTTGGAACCTAGCACATATACATGTAGCATTATATCTGGTCTACTAGCTGTAAGATACAGTAAAGAGCCAATCATTGCTCTATATGTTGTCTGATCAACAGGTTTCCCATGTTCATCAGCATCCAATACAGCATTGGTAGGCATGGGTGTTTTCATACAAGATGCCTCAGACATACCAAATTTCTTAACCAACTCATTAGCATATTTGGTTTGAGAAATAAAGATGCCTTCAGCATGTTGTTTGACTTACAATCCTAGGAAGAAGGATAGCTCACCCATGCTACTCATCTCAAATTTAGAATGCATTAGACTAGAAAACCTTCTGCACAATTTTGAGTCAGTAGAACCAAAAATGATATCGTCTACATAAATTTGTACTAGTAGGGTATGGGACTTATGGGTTCTAATAAAAAGAGTTTGGTCTACTCTACCCCTGATAAAACCATTTTCCAAGAGAAAGCATGCTAGGGTCTCATACCATGCTCTAGGAGCTTGCTTGAGATCATATAATGCTTTATTTAATCTAAAAACATAATCAGGATAAGTTGGAGAGATAAAACCTGGAGGTTGTCTGACATATACTTCCTCTTTGATGTCTCCATTTAAGAAAGCACTCTTGACATCCATCTGATAAACCTTGAAGCCTTTGTGAGCTGCATAAGCTAAAAATATCCTGATGGCTTCTAATCTTGCAACAGGTGCAAAGGTCTGGTCGTAGTCAATTCCTTCTTCTTGAGAATATCCCTGGGCAACTAGCCTTGCCTTGTTCCTTATTATTACTCCTTGATCATCCAGTTTATTTCTGAATACCCATTTTGTTCCAACAATGGAATGATCCTTAGGCTTTGGCACTAGTTCCCATACTTTGTTCCTCTCAAATTGATGCAACTCCTCTTGCATGGCAATGATCTAGTGTGGATCTTGCTCTGCATCTTGAATGGACTGAGGTTCAATTTGAGAAAGGAAGCAAGTGTGCAACAGGTTTTGGTTGACCTGATTTCTGGTTTGCACACCAGCTGAGATTTCTCCAATTATCTGGGAAATTGGATGGTCTCTTGATGTTACTAGATCAACAGGGGGTGTTGATTGTTCACCAACCTGTGTTGTTGTTTCCTCTTGTGGTACAACAACTGGCTCTTCAGGTTGTGCTTCAATGTGTTGAGCATTCCCTTCATCTTCACTGCTTTCATCCTCTTGAGCAACCTGTAACTTGTTCATATCTTCAACTAGAGAGAGTTCCTGCAAAGGTTCTATGGTAGAATAAATCTTCTCCTTGAAAGACATGTTAGTTTCATCAAAAGAAACATGAACAGATTCCTCAATTTTCAAAGATGATTTATTATAGACGCTATAGGCCTTGCTGATCATGGAGTATCCCAGAAACACTCCTTCATCAGCTTTGGCTTGAAATTTTGCTAAATATTTCTTGTCATTATTGTGAATATAGCAAATGCAACCAAAAATTCTGAAATAGTCAACTTTAGGTTTCTTCACTTTGAGTAATTCATAGGGAGTCTTTCCCTTTAGTTTATGTATCAGACTTCTGTTCAGCACATAGTTGGAGGTGTTCACTGCCTCTGCCCAAAAGGATAGAGGTAGATGAGCATCTGACAACAATGTAGTGGCAGATTCAATAAGGGTTCTATTTTTCCTTTCAGCTACCCCATTTTGTTGAGGAGTTCTAGGAGCTGAGAAAGTATGCCTGATCCCTTCACTCTGACAGAACTCTTGCATAAGAAGAGAATTAAACTCTGTCCCATGATCACTTCTGATCAGGGCAATGCGAGTATTGAACTCAATCTGTATACATTTGAGAAACTCTGTCAGACACTTAAAGTTATCAGACTTTTTCCTTAGAAAGAACACCCAAGTGAATCTAGAGAAGTCATCTACAATTACTAAAGTGTAGGATTTCCCTCCTAGGCTTTGTACTGTGATGGGACCAAATAGATCCATGTGTAACAGATACAATATCCTAGGTGAATCACTCTTATTAAGTGACTTAAAACTGTTTTTAGTTTGCTTGCCTAATTGACAAGCCTTGCAGAGTCCTTCCTTCTTGTAGGGGCCAGAAGGTAGTCCTCTAATAAGGTTGTCCTTGGAGAGCCTAGCAATAGTTCTAAGGTTTAGGTGTCCTAGTCTCTTATGCCATAAAACATTTGGTCTACAAACTGAGTTAAACAGGCAAATATCTATATCAGTTGAAAGAAAGTCTACTAGATAGATGTTACCTTTCCTTTTACCTGTCAACACAGTTGTGTTGTCCTCTGACTTGATTTTGCATAAGGTTTTGTTGAAGGTCACCTGGTAGCCTTCATCACACAGCTGACTGATGCTGATTAGGTTATGCTTCAGTCCTTCCACATATGCTACCTTCTTGAAGGTTACTGAACCAATCTGGACTGCATCATATCCTTTAGTTTGTCTAAAGTTGGAATCACCAAAGATAACCTTGGGTCCAAGCTTGGCTCTAAAGGCAGTGAGGTTGTCCTTGTTCCCTGTCATGTGCTTAGAGCACCCACTATCCAAATACCATTGCTGGTTAGATGTTGGATAGGTCTTCATCAGCACATAAAACAATTCACTTATTTTTGACCCAGTTTACCTTGGGCCTAGGTTGATAACCTCTAAATTCAGAAATGAAAGACATCCCTGGCTGACTCTTATATCCTTCAGGATGATATCTCCTTGGAGGTATAATCCATTCAGTATAAGGGTTAAAGGTTTGGGATGAAGAACCCTTAGGATTCAATTTTGACTTGCCTTTGAAAGAGTTTCCAGAGCTCTGACCTCTATTCGATGATCTTGGAGCTGCGTTCGACGATCGTGGGTCAGATTATCGAGCTCCGTTCGACGGTCGACTATGGTTGAGGTCAGGTATATGGGATCGTCGACCTGCGTTCGACGACTTTGGCTGAGATCGTCGATCTGCGTTCGACGATCTATCCTGAGATCGTCGAGCTGCATTCGGCGATCTTCGATCTTCATTCGGCGATCGTCGATCTCCGTTCGACGATTTGTGCTGAGACTTAGTTTTCTGAGGCAGATCAGAATTTTTCCTGGCAACCTCTATAACTCCCTTTCTCTTATCAGAAATGAACTTGATAGGAGTTGTCAGAATAATAGGTTGGCTGGATGAGGCACCCAAGCCCAGTGTACTGTTGAATCTTGAGTTCACTGTGCTTGTGATGTCCATCAGCTTGATGCTTCTCCCATTAAGGGATTCTTCAAGCTTCTTGGCCTCAGAGAGCTCACTTTTCAGTGTAGCTATCTGTTCCCTATAGTTCTCCAACTCCTGAGAGAGTTTGAGGTTTTCTGACTTTAAAATATTTTGTTCAGATAATTGATTTCTGAGAGAGATGATCTCTTTCTCAGACTTTAGCAGGTCTAAACATAGTGCTTTAAATTCAGATTTAAAATCTTCTGAAGTAAAATCAAAAGTGCTGATTACCTGATCTTCTTCAGGTTGAGTCTCTGAGTCTGACTCTGACTCCTCTTCCTCTGAGTTGTGTTGTGAGGCATTGATTGCCATCATGCAGAACTCCTTTTCCTCTGCATCATCCTCATCATCACTGGAGCTGGAAGAGGCTTCTGACTCCTCTTCAGTCTCACTGCAGGATTCAGCAACAAACCCTTTCCTTGTATGCTTATTTTTGCTGAAAGAAGGTTTGCTATTGCCACTCCTTTTGGAGTCTTTCTCCTTTCTTCTCTCTTTTCTTTCCCTTCTGTCCTTGTTCTTGTTCTCTGGACAGTCAGGAACTATATGCCCTGGTTTCCTGCAACCAAAGCAAATAATGTCTTTGTTATTGCCAATGGACTTATCATACCTTGGCTTATCCTGCTCCTTGTATGATGTTCTTCTGAAGTCCTTTCTGGCCATCTTATAGAATCTTTTGGCCAACAAACTGAGAAGTTCATCATTGCCTGTTCCTTTTTCTTCAGGCAGATCCTCAGTTGCCTTGAATGCTATGGTCTTCTCCTTTCTTGTGGCCGGTGAAGCAGCCTTCTGTTCTTCCTCTCTGTTCTTGATGAGTAGCTCATAAGATTTGAGCTTACCCAACAAGGCTTCAGTGGTGATCTCATTCAGACTTCTGGCATCTTTAATTGGCCAGATTCTTGAATCCCAAGTGCTGGGAAAGCACATTAGGATCTTGTCATTAAGTTCTGTCAGTGAGATCTCTTTGTCTAATGTCCTCAGTTCACTGACAATTAGACTCAGTCTGTTGTACATGTCTCCCACTGACTCAGTTTCTCCCTTCTTGAAGTTCTCATATTGGGAGATGAGATGGGATCTTCTGTCCTTTCTCTCATCAGCTGAGCCTGAAACTATTTCTGAGAGCTTGTCCCAAATCTCCTTGGCTGAATTACATTCAGCTACCTTTTGAAAAATGTCATCTGACATTGTCTGAGCTAGAATGTTCATAGCCTTGGCATCAGCTACTTTCCACTTTTTGATGTCAGCATCTGTTCCTGATGGAGGTGGAACAGCATTTGTGCTTGTACTCTCTGGGGGTCTTGGACACACTGTCAAAACAGAATTAAAAATATCTTCGTCAATAGAATTCATGTAGAGTCTAATCCTTGCTTTCCAAAGTGCAAACTTTGATAGATTGCACACTGGGGGTCTGGTGCTAGCATAATCTTTATTTTGGTCCATGATTTGTGCAAACAAAATCTAATAATAACAAAAAGATCTAGTTTGGGATCTTGGGGTTCAGGTGTTAGCCTGTACAACCAATCAGGTATGGTATGTTTAACCAACCTGGCTCTGATACCAATTGAAAGGGAAACTAGATCTGATATACTCTAGAGGGGGGGTGAATAGAGTATATGGTGCTTTTAAAACACAAAAAAAAACTTTTGCAAAGCTTTACAACAATTGTTGTAATGAGTGTGAGCAGGGAAGCAGAAATAAAACTAATCACAAAACTAAGCTATGCAAGAGCTAAGCACAAGAAAATCTAGGCCAGAAACAAAAAGAAAACAAGCAGAACCAGAGGACACAAGGAAATATAGTGGTTCCCCAAACTTGGGTACATCCACTCTTCTACCACCCTAGGTAGGAATCCACTGCAGGATGAGTTGATCAGGTGTCCTGGGCACCAATGAGCTTTTGATAAGGTGCTCAAAAACCAAATCAGATTTTTTGATCAGGTGTCTTGCCACCAATGAGCTTTTGACAAGGTGCTCAAAAACCAGATTCAAACTTTTGAAGGGAGTTTGAAAAACCCTTTACAGAGTGGGGGTGAGAGAGTTATGGCAGTCTTCTCTTTCTCAATCAACTGAGAAGACTAAGTGGATTGATGTCAAAGCTCCCCCTGAATCCTTGAAATCTTCAGGAAGAAAAGCTTTGCTGAGGGTGATGTGCCTTCAAAGATAGATCTCCAGCAATAGATGATTTCAGCAAGCTGAAATGTTGAGTGTCTGGAGTCTTGAAATGGTGTTGGCCTTGAACACTTTGAGAGCTGAAGAGATATGAAGAATGCTTGATCTCTTTGATGAGTGTTCTTCAGAATTCTTCTTGACAGAAAATTTTGAAAGAGTCTCTGTATACTGAGTTGTGTGTCCTATTCTTGTCAATCTCTATCTTGATTCAAAAACATTCTATCTTTTATTCTCTGTGCCAGAATAGAATATCACTCTGTCAAAGATAGACGTTGGTCTGCATTGATTACAGCCTTAATTGCATAATTTCTTCTGAAGGAAAGTCCACTGAATTATTCCTTGAAAAATCCCTTGAAACTTGGTCCAGAAGTAAATGAAAACGGCTAGCAGATCTTCTGAATTAAATGCAGAATAACTTCTAACTGATTTGAATTTGAATTCTGGAAGATAACTGAAAACGTCGAACTGAGCTCTGCTATCGTCGAGCTGAGCTCAGCGAACTGGAAAATTCAAGCAACAAAAAAATCGTCGATCTGAGCTCAAAGATCGTCGAACTGAGCTCAGAGATAAGGATCCAATGCAGAGTCAAAATCGTCGACCTGAGCTCACCGATCGTCGAATGGAGTTCGACGATATTGTGAAGTTGAGCTCAGCGATCGTCGAGTGGAGCTCGACGATATTATGAGGTTGAGCTCAGCGATCGTCGAATGGAGCTCGACGATCGTCGACCGGAGTTCGACGAATCGTCGTGCTGAGCTCGACGATTAGACTTGGTCTACAGAAAAACTTGGTCTTCAGGGCAGCTTCCAATCCTAGACTTCTAACCCTTAGACTCAATTCTAATTGACCTATTAAGCTATACAGAAGGTCAAACACAGATTCCTAGAGACATAGTGATCCTGACCCAAATTAGTAATAGGGTGTTCCAACAACTAACTTCTTCTTTGCTGCACAGGTGGGCAGCTATCTGCTGTTGAAGGCTGACTAACCCTTCACACATCAAGCTTCTTGCTGAATAGTTGAATCAATAACTTTGTTCTTCAAAGAATTATCTTGGTGAACATAAATAGCTTCAGCTATCTTACTTTGCCTTCAGGCTATCTCTGCTGGACTTGATCTTTCAAGCTTAATGGAGAAGAAGATGTCCAACCGCCTCTAGTTTTCTTTTTGTATTTGCTGCGTTTGTTCTCCGTTAACCCTAATCCCCTTTTATTTTTCCTTTTTTATATGTGTTGATTTGATTCAACGGTATAATTATATGTGGGCCCAGCCAATGATTGGTGAGTGCCACCTCTATCAGAAAAGGACAATGCAACTTTCGGCGCCACTGCAGCTTTCCCGCAACGGCTACATGTAAGTTGACTTTGGTGACGTCAGCAATTGTCATCACCATCTGGACTTAGAAAATATTTCAGAAATTCATAAGGCGTTGAGTGAAGTTAAGTCACTCAACGCCATCTATCTTGGCTCTCAGCGCTTCTGGACTTATGAATTTTCTCTGGATTTGTCTCAGCGGTTCTGTCTCTACGGTCTCAGTGGTTTCTTATTAATAGCTGAGACAAGCTTCTGTCTCAGCGCTTTCTTTTCAGCATTCTCAGTGCTTTATTCTTAACTATTGAGATAACCTTCTGTCTCAGCACTTTCTTATCAGTGGTCTCAATGCTTTCTTCTCATCTATCTCAGCTGTCTCAGCGCTTTTTGCCTTAGTCAGTTATTCTGGCTATAACTGCGTTCGACGATTTGTGGGCTGAGCGCGACGAACTCTGATCTTCTCAGCGGTCTCAGCGCTTTTTGCCTTAGTCAATTTTTTCTGGCTTTAGCTCGACAAGTGTTGAGCTTAGCTCGATGATCTGTAAGCTGAGCTCGATGAACTGCAAACTGAGCTCGACGAACTTCAAGCTGAGCTCGACGAATTATGAATCCTGAGCTCCTGAACTTAGCTCTTGAGGAATGTCGACCTGAGCTCGACGATCTGTGAGTTAAGCTCGGCGAACTACAAGCTAAGCTCGACGAACTTCGAGCTGAGCTCGACGAAATTTGAGTTTACTACCAAACTCATTTTTCCTCACCAGTCCAATCATGGACTACCTGCTTGCAAGAACTAATGCGCACATCAAATACATTATGTGTGTATGCCATTGACCCATTTGACTTCTTAAAAATCTGGGGTATTGGGAGCAATAGACCCAACAATCTCCCCCTATTCGAATAATTCAAAACAATACATTTCATTGACAACACAACATATTCATCATAGACAAAATTTAACATTATGTGTAGAAAAGTTACCATATTTCTCCAGCCTGTGGAGAATTACTTACTTCCCCTGGCATGCTGCCATCCATACTATTTCACTTATCTATTCTTCTTACCCCTTTGACTCCTTTGACTCTATCCTCCACCTTTTTGACTTCTGTAATAGAGAGCATTCTGTGGGGTTTTTCTCCCCCTATCCGTCTGGAGTAGATCCTCCACTTTTACTCAATCCAGTCCAGCTCTCTTTATATTTTGTTGGGCTAGCTCCCCCTCGACAGTTGCACACTATCTTCATAATCTGGAGGATTCTATCTGCAAAATAAGCAATGCAGCATATGGTAGAAGAGAGAATTGAAGCTACACAAGATTCAACATACAAAATTCAAATTTGAAGGTGTTAAAATTGGCTTCATCTAGTTGCTTAGTGATGATATTAGCCACTTGCTTGTTTGTGGAGACAAACTCAAGGGATATGTTTTCCTTTTCCACATGTTCTCTAATGAAATGATACCTAATTTATATATACTTAGACCTGCTATAAGACACAAGATTCCTAGCTATAGAAATTGCACTAGTAGAATCACAAAAGAGTGGAGTTCTACTTATCTGAATATTGTAGTCCTAAAGTTGATGCTGGATCCACAACACTTGAGCACAAAAGCTTTCAGCTGAAATATACTCTGACTCTATTGTTGATATTGCATCACTCGTTTGTTTCTCGCTGCTCCAAGAGACAGGCCTTCCATATAGAAATTGACAGGAGCCTGCAGTGCTCTTCTTATCCTCCTTACAGCATGCAAAATCTGCATCTGAATAGCCTGTTAGTTCAAATTCCCCATTCCTAGGGTACCATAGGACAAGATCTGGGGTTCCCTTAAGATATCTCAAGATTCTTTTCACAGCACTGTAGTGAGACTCTTTAGGGCAGGCCTGATACCTAGCACAGACACATATTGCATACATAATGTCAGGCCTACTTGTAGTGAGGTAGATAACTGAGCCAACTATACCTCTATACAGAGTTTGATCAGCAGGCTTTCCTGGATCATCTTTGCCTAAAGGCATAGTTGATCTCATGGGAGTTCTTATGGTGGAAGCATTCTCCATGTCATGTTTCTTGATTATCTCCCTGGTGAACTTTAACTGGGATTTGGATAGACCATCATCAGTCTGTTTTACTTGGAGTCCCAAGAAAAATTTCAGTTCACCCACACTACTCATCTCAAACTTCCCCTGCATAAGTTTTGCAATCTTTCTGCAGAGGTTGTCATCAGTAGAGCCAAATATTATGTCATCAACATAAATCTGGACAAGGATAATCTTGCCCTTAGATTCCCGTAGGAATAGGGTCTTGTCTATCTTCCACCTTGAGAATTTGTTCTCAATGAGGAAGGTAGACAATGTCTTATACCATGCTCTTGGAGCTTGCTTGAGCCCATAAAGAGCTTTCATAAGTCTATATATAGCAGTAGGAGAGTTAGAATCTACAAAACCTGGAGGCTGCTCTATATAAACCTCTTCCTCCAAGTCTTCATTCAGAAAGGCAGACTTGACATCCATCTGGAATACCTTGAATTCTTGGAAGGCTGCAAATGCAAGGAACGGTCGGATTGCTTCCAACCTTACAACTAGGGCAAAAGTTTGATCATAATCAATCCCCTCTTCCTGTCTATAACCTTTGCCGCCAGTCTAGCTTTATTCTTTATTACAATGCCATTTTCATCAAGTTTATTTCTGAAAATCCACTTGACTATAATGACATTGTGTCCATCTGGTCTGGGAACCAGCTTCCAGAGCTTGCACCTTTTGAACTGGTTCAGTTCTTCTTGCATTGCACCAATCCATAAATGGTCTAGATTTGCTTCTTCAAATTTCTTGGGCTCTTCTTTTGACAAGAAGCTAGAATAGAGTGCTATGTTGAGATTCTTGCTTCTAATCTGTACACTTTGGCTAGCCTCACCTATTATCTGATCTGGAGGATGATCTCTCAGATACCTGACTGTCGGGGGTAGCCTGACTGCATCCTAATGATTACCATTTTCTTCAGCAGTTTGGTCTTCATATCCAGTTTGATTGTCCTGTGCTTCCTCTGGACAGCATCCCTCTTCACGGTCTTCTTGCATAGTGGTTCCCCTACCTGGGTACATCCACTCTTCTACCACCCTGGCAGGAATCCACTCAAGTTTTTGATCAGGTGCCTGACACCAATGAGCTTTTGATCAGGTGCTCAAAAACTAAACCTCAAGACTTTTGGTCAGGTGACTTACAACTAGGAATAACTTTTGAAGGGAGTTAAGAACCCTTTATACAGTGGGGGGATGAGAGATTATTTTGTCTTCTATTTCTCAAGTTACAACTGAGAAGACTTAAGTGGATATGATGTTAGCAAAGGGCTCCCCCTGAGATGTTGAATGGTTCAGGAAGATGGAGCTTTGCTTTAGGGTGATAGGCATTCAGATTGATGATGTCTCCAATAAGTTTCTTAGACTGATATTGATTATGTCTCTCTTGAGAAGCCTGGAGCAGATGAAGATCTCTGTGAGTATATAGATTGATGCAGAGTTCTTCCTTTTCTGTAAAATGGAAAGCCTTCATTGTTTGTCTATTCTCTGTCAGTTCTCTGGTATCTGTGTTTCTTGTTATATTCTTCTCTTTCGAATTCAAACATTTGAATTCATTTATCTTGAAGACGGCTGAATCATTCCCAAGAATGGTAATTGTTTTGGGAATCAATTAGCATTAAATTATGATTTAATCCATAATTAATGTATCCTCCAAACGGCTATATTCATAAGAATATATAGCATTAATTCTGATAGTTGTAATCTCCTTTAATTAAGCCTTAATTAATTCTGCCAGCTGTAAATAAATAAGCCTGGAATAAATGCACATAATTCGTCGAGCTCAGTTTCTTATTTCGTCGAGCTTTCTTGAGTTCAGCGATCGTCGACCTGAGCATGGAGTTCGTCGAGCTGAGACAACAGTTCTTCTTTAACTTCTGGTATCGACACAGCTTCTATGGAATGTGTCGACACAAGTCCTGTATGTCGACACAATTGCTTCTAGTATCGACACAGTTAATGTCGATTAGAGTTCTTTGTGTGTCGACACAAGTCCTGTGTGTTGACACAATCTGACTGCTAGTGTCGACACAGCCTTTTCGAAGTGTCGACACATTTGCTTTTGGTGTCGACACAGCCTTGCTGAAGTGTCGACACAATCTTGCTGAAGTGTCGACAAAATTGCTTCTAGTGTCTACACAGCTTCTTGAGTCTCTGACAATCTGTTGAATGCTGGTCCATGTGATGATGTTGATTCTAAGGACTTGTCCTAGACTCTAGGACACAACCATGACCCTGGCTATACATGATGGGTCAGTCTAAAAAAACCTAATAGTGATCCTTGCCCAAATCATAACTGGGGTTCTAACAATCTATAAGGGAAAATAGCAAATTATATGTTACAACATATTTTCCTTTCACACAAAACAATATTACAACATTATTTTACAAATAATTCGGGGTACTCCTCGTGCATGGTTTGCTCACGCTCCCATATCAGCTCTTCACGGCCACAGTTGTCCCACCAGACTTTAACCATCCCGATTATCTTGTTTCGCAGTTGCTTGATCTACGTATCCTCGATTCGAATGGGCCGAACTTTCGTCGTTAGCTGAATATCGACCGGTACTTGATCAACAATAATCCCTTGAGCTGATTCTTTTACAGCTTTGCGTAGCACCGATATGTGAAACACATCATGCAAACCACTTAGCTCTGTCGACAGAGATAGCTGATAGGATGCTTCTCCCACTCCCTTAACCACTTCAAACGGACCAAGATATCGCGGACTCCACTTTTTCAAGTGCCGGATCATGGATACACCTTTGAATGGTTTTATCTTCAAGTACACCCACTTACTAATGGAAAACTCCATGTTTCGGTGTTTGGCATTATAGTACTTCACTTGCCTATCTTGGGCTATCAGTAGTCGCTCTCTTATAGTTCATATGGTCGAATTTGCATCTTCGACCTCCTTATGCTTATATAGTTTTGACTCGCCTATTTCCGCCCAAGCTAAAGGTGTACGACACTTTCTACCGTATAAAGCTTGAAAGGGCGCCATTTGTGTACAACCCCGTAGCCGGGCGAGTTGGACCCTCCCCAAATATCAGCCTAGGGGCGTGTTATGGGCGACGAGTTGGTGCGACCCCGTTCGAGGACGTGCGGGTCCTCGTGCGTGCGCGCGGAGGTCTTAAGCGCATAGCTTTATGATTTATATACATACATATATATATTATAATAGATATAATATATTATATATATATGATATGTGGGGTATAAGAAAGGAGGAGGGCAGCAGGTATCAAGGGGTACAAAAAAATAAGAAAAAAGGAGCAAGGAGTGTCGGGCTCGGTACAGCAGTAGGGGGGAAAAAGAAAAAGGGAAAATGGAAGCCGGGGAAGAAGAAAAAAGGCTGAGTGGAACCCTAGCCCGGCGGATCCGGAGCCCAGCCGCCGCCGCCCCCTTCCCCGCTCTCTCATCGGCCTGGAGCAAGACAACCCCGCGCCTCCATCTCTCTCTCCCGTCGGCTGGAGTAGCACACCCCCAACCGCGCCTCCATCTTCTCTCTCGCGTCACCTGGATCAGTGGCCCGAGCCCACCTCCTCTCTCTCGCCACCGCCGCCTGTAGTGGCAACCCGAGCCCCGTCTCCATCTCTCACTTTTGGCCTGAAACAGCAAGGGGCCGCCCGCCCCCTCTCTCTCCCGTCGCCAGCAAGGCAGGACGCGGCCACCCCTCTCCCTCTTTTTCCAGTCGCCTGGAGCACCCCGGCCGATCCACTATTTTTCCCGACCTAGAGCAGCACACCTCGACCTCCCCTTCTCCCGGCGGCAAGCTCGGCCTGGAGCGAGGCTCGGCCTGGAGCGAGGCCCGTCCTGGAGCGAGGCTTGGCCTGGAGCGAGGCTCGGCCTGGAGCGAGGCTCGGCCTGGTGCAAGGCTCGGCCTAGAGTGGAGAGCGACCACCGACGCGGCCGCACGTAGCAGAATCGACCCGGAGCTCCTCTCCCGGCCCCGCCGCCAAGAACGCGACAAGGGTAACGATGTTTCAACTCACGCAGGTGAAGCCTTCAGTTTACATATTCGCATGGAAGCCCCTATCCACCAACGGGTGGGGGGAAGGGAGCTTTCCGACGGGTTGACGTGTACGTCCCCGCAGTTAATTGCATTAGTACCCGGAAGCGTGGGTACGGGTTTAGGCATGCTGTGTGAAGCCCATCCGGACGTGTGAGCCGGATTGGTGATGTTCTGGGGTTCCCGGATAAGACTCTGAGGAAGTTGTTTATTAGCCGCTTGCAGGGAACGCGCACCATAGCCCAAAAAAGGGGCTGTGCGCAATATGTTTGGTCCGCTCATGTTGGCCGACCGATGAATAGTTGGCCGCCGCTCGTCGAGACGTTGGCGTACAGGTGTTGCAGTACCAGGTGGGGAGTAGCGGGCTTAAGCCCAAACTTGTGCTGGCCCTCGAAGGCCTTTTTTTTCATTTCCTGCCTGCGTGCCGAGTATGGAATTTATATTCCTGTAATATTCTTTCATATCTGTGATGCTCTGTGAATATGTGGTTTACTCCTGTCTTGGGCGAGCGGTGTGTTCGTGAACCGCTCCCCCCGTGTGGGCCCCGAGGAGTAGATGCCGGGAAGCCCCTGATGGCTCGTTGTCATCCTTTTAGAGTAGCAGAGTTCCGCTATTAGCGGCCCAATTGGGGGCTGCGTAGAGTAGGGCTGCAGGGCGGTTTTGCGCCAATAGTTAGGCGGGTGGGGAATATTTTACATAGACCCGAGATGGCACCTCTAGTTTGGGAGTGGATCTCGAGATCCTCCTTGGATGATCCGGTCGGCCAAGAGAGCCCTCCGAACGTGCCTTAGCTCAGCCCTTGGCTTGGTAGGGGAAGAGTTTGTTAGTCTTCCGGGTATGCGGCGGGTCCTCCACGCTGAGTCCTTGGGTCTGTCCCTTGTGTTCCTAGTCTTGTGCCTAGATCGTTCGCTTGAGGGTAGTAGGTGCGCGGTCACCCCTTCCCCAAGGGTCGAACTCCACAGGAGACCGGATTCCGGTTTCAACAATTTGTATGCTAGCTTGATAGTTATTGTTGTAGGCGAACTCATTCATATAGAGGTGATCTTCCCACCTCTTCCTGAAATTCAGGGCGCACATACGAAGTATATCCGCCATTGTTCTGTTGGTCCTCTTGGTCTGACCATCCGTTTGAGGATGGAAGGCCGTACTGAACTTTAAGTTGGTACCCAATAGTTGGTGGACTAGCCTCCAATCACCTGAAATAAAATGCCTACCTCGATCACTGATGATTCTACTAGGCACGCCATGCAATCGTACGATGTTATCCACATACAGCTTCACCAATATTTCCACTGAATTGTCCTTCCTATTAGGTATGAAGTGCGATACTTTGGTTAACTGGTCAACGATCACCCACAGGTCATCGTTTCTGCTCTGAGATCTCGGAAGTCCATGCACAAAATCCATAGAAATGACATCGAACTTCCATACCGGAATTGATAACGACATCAAGAAACCTCCAGGTTTCTGGCATTCAGCTTTTACCAAGGCGCAAGTCTGACATTTTGCCATGTAACGGGCTATGTCTTTCTTCAAATCTGGCCACCAGAACACCTTCTTCATATCCTTATACATTTTCGTGCTCCCTGGGTGAATTGAGTACTTTGTAAAATATGCTTCGTACATCAATTTCTCAAGTAATTTACCCACATCCGGTATGCACAAACGACCATCTTTCCGCAAAAGGCCGTCATCCAAGGAGAATTGGGCATTTGAACCATCCACTGCACAGCGTTGTAGACTTTCATCGAGTTCCATTGCTCGTCGAACCCTATATACGAGGTCATATTGAACCTCTGTCCAATTGAGGCACACATTTGCAGTGACATTCTTGTCAACACAAGAAATCTCCAAGTTCTCCAACTCCTGGATCAGACGCTCATCATGCATCTACAACCAATTAGCCCTTGTCGAAGTCCTATGGCTCAAGGAATCTGCGACCATATTTCCCTTCCCGGGAGTGTAATAAATCTTGAAGGTGTAGTCCCCGAGGAACTCCATCCACCTCTGTTGCTGCATATTTAGATCTTTTTGATCCAAGAGGTACTTAACGCTCTTATGGTCCGTGACGATGTCAACTTTCACGCCATAAAAGTAATGACGCCACAACTTAAGTGCAAATATCACTGCCGCCAACTCCAAGTCGTGGATGGGATAGTTACGCTCATGCACTTTCAACTAGCATGAGCCATATGCTATCACTTTATCAAACTGAAGAAGTACACAGCTTAAGCCACTCCCTGATGCATCATTGTACACTTTATAGCCATTCGAACCACATGCTGACGTCAAGATTGTAGCCGTGGTCAAGCGACTCTTCAACTCTTCAAACATTCGAGCTCACCTAATGTCCAAACAAACTTTTGATCCTTCCTTTTCAGCGTGGTAAGAGGCAAAGCGATCCACGAGAAGTTTTCTATGAAGCATCTGTAGTAGCCCGCAAGTCCAAGGAAACTCCGGACTTCAGCTATAGTAGACAGAATAAGCCACTCCTGTATCGTAACTATCTTCGCGGGATCCACCGTAATCCCCTCTCCACTAACAACATAGCCAAGAAAGGGTACTGACGGCAGTCAGAACTCACACATTGAGAACTTGGTGTAGATCTTGTTTCTTCTCATGGTGTGCAACACCATCAACAAATGATTCTCATGATCTTCTTCAGACCAAGAGTACACTAAAATGTCGTCGATAAAGATGATTACAAATAAATCTAAGTACTCTCGAAATGTTTGGTGCTTTAGGTCCATGAACACCAATACCGCATTAGATAGCCCAAACGGCATTACCGTGAACTCGTAATTATCGTAGTGTGTTCCAAACACTGTCTTGGGAATGTCATATTCCCTAATTCTCAACTGGTAATAGCCATACTTCATGTAACACCCCCGTTTTCAGAACGAGTCTCTGGAAGCTATCGCCCGGCGGTTGTAGTTATCGCCCGACAGTAGCTTAGCATTCAGTGGCCAGGCACTGAGAGCATTGAGTGGCCAGGCATTGAGAGCATTGAATGTTAGAGTGAGGTGTTAGCTAGGTACCGCTCGGCGTTAGGCCCATTTCATCGACCGTCGAATGAAAGTCCTGCTCGTCGAGCGCTGGAGGTTTACCGCCCGACGATAGTAGGTATCGCGCTGCGATAGACCTGATTCGTCAAACGTCGAACGAAGTGTCCAGTTCATCGAACACTGAGTTTTCGAGAAAACGTCGAGTTCTCGAGAAAAACGCTACCGCGCGGCGTTAGCCTTATTGCTGGCGTTAGCGCGACATTATTTTCTGGTCGAGCACTTGGGAACCTACCGCTCGGCGGTAGGTAGTTACCGCCCGACGGTAGCGGACGAAAGTAGTTTTGTCGTTTGGCTTTATAGCCATCCAATTTCATTTAGGATTCGATCCTATGGCCCAATACTGTCCTCCGGAGTGCTTATATATGGCTGAACGGTTATTTTTCTTCATTTTCTGATTTGGGAAGTGAGAGTTAGGGTTTGGAAGAGAAAGGTGGGAGGAGTAAGAAGAGAGCTTTCTTCCACCATTAACGGAGCTTCAGACCTCCGATCGTCGTTCCGAGGCCAGATCCGGGTAGAGGACGCGAAGCGCTCATTTTCATCCATTCAAGACAAGGGTTTCATGGCTAAGAAGAGGAGTCGTAAGGTAATGATACTTCTCCTCTAGGTTTTAGGATGCGTGTGTGGCATCTACTCTATTCTTATTTTCCTTTAAGCATTCTAGGCATCGGATCTCTCAAATGAGAGGGATTCGGGTTGCCATGGTTCAAGAAGAGCCAACAGGTCGATTGTGTCCGTCCCCGACATGTTATTGCACTAGAAATCCGCTCTGTTAGTGGATTAGGCATTGTGGGTGAAGCCGCAGTCGCGACCGTTAGTCTGACTCGGTGATGATGCATAGCAGCAAGACGCCATTTGAGATATTTTATGCCCCCCCCCTCATTTCACGTGTGTATGCGTATGCGGAACCGGACAAGGTTAGCTCTGTTGTGATGGTGGATGGTTTTCTTGGGGCACAGTAACTTTAATCGAAACCGGACAAGGTTAGCTACGTTGTGACGGTAGATGGTTTCCTTGGGGCACAGGAACGTTACGGTACGAACGGTGGATTTGGGCGGGAAAGGCGTGGGATTATGATGTGCTAAGGCGTGATTTGTCTCTGCGGTCGGCTGGCTAGCCCGTAACGTTGCAAAGTCATGTGTGGAGAGTGTCCCGACGAGACAAGTCCCCCTTCTGCGGAACTGATGAGAATGTCGAGCTTTAGGCAAGCCCGGACGATTCCAACTGGGTCCTGCTGGGTCAATTTCGGTGGACTTGATCCCGATATTGGAGTCAGGCCTGGGTCGTTGTGAACGGGTGGGGTCTAGCAAAGTTTCTTATTGGTTTGTTTGTGTGGCGCCTTGTATGTCGTTTGGGGGAATTTAGAGTACCCTTATGTTTGCAGTTTGTATGCCGTTTGGGGGAATTTAGAGTACCCGTGTGTTTGCGGCTTGAACGCCGATGGGGAATTTAGAGTACCCGATGTGATGATGTGTTAGAAGCATATGCTTTAGGGTGCCTTGGGTGAAACCCGGGATTGCATTTATGTTGCATTGTAGGCCCCTTTTATTATATGCTCAACATAGAAACGTGTTTGTTGTATGCGACATCCAAACCTCTTTTATAGCTTTACATGTTATTGTATTTTGCATATGGAGTGCTGACCTGCAGGGTGATGACATGGAGTGCTCCGGAGTCCGTTAGGGATGGCTGGGAGGAGATGTGTTGGTTACACAGTTGAGGTCAGCATTTGCTGACCCACGTTACAACCAAACTTTTAAAGTGCAAGGATCGTAAGCGGGAGCAAGCTCGCCGGCCAAAAAGACCTAAGCCTCATGAGGTGTTATAGCTCTGTTTTGTGGAATGTAATGTTTTATGTACTGTATTTTTCGGCTTCCATGCCGAGGTAGCCTAAGAGTACTTATGCACATTGACACTTAATGTTATGCTTAAATTTTGGACTCTAAAATGTTGTAAGGCCATAAAGTCGTGTTGATAATCATGTGTTAGTGGATAACTTCTGGTTTTGCTCTTTTGTTTCTGTTGTTTTTAGTCGGAGTTTTGAGTTGGGTAGTTTATATTATCTTATAATGCTTAATTTGTGGCGTCTATATGTTGTGGAGCCCCGGCCGAACCCATATTATACGGTCATTACAGCGGAGGTGTTACACTTCAGGTCTAGCATTGAGTATACCATTTATCCAACCAGCTGATCGAACAAGTGATCAATCCATGGTATCAGATACTTGATCTTCTCCGTCAGCTTGTTCAGTTCTCTATAATTGATGCACAAACGCAGGCAACCATCCTTATTTTTCACAAAGAGGACAGGTGCGCTTCAAGGTGACATACTTGACCGTATATATCCTTGCTCTAGTAGATCTTATAGCTGGACTTTCAGTTCCGCCATTTCCTTTGGCGCTACACGGTACGGTGAGCGGGCCACAAGTTTCGCACCTAGCACCAACTCGATAGAGAAGTCAATTTCTGTTTGGGGAGGTAACCCCGGAAGATCCTTTGGGAACACATCTGCATACTCTGATACAATCAGAATATCACTCACACTGGCTTTTGGCTCAACAGCCTCTATAAGCGTGAAGAATAACACCGCACCCTTCTGAACAGCTTTGATGACTTGGAGAGTTGACATCAATATCTTGCTCGATCCTTACATGCCAGCGAATTTAGTCTCTAGCTCTATATTTTGTCCCAGTATGATCTCCTTTGAGTTGAAATCTATAAAAGCATGCTGCTCCGAGAGCCAGTAAATACCAAAGGTTACATCAAACTCTGATATGGGCAACACAAATGCTTCTAATCCGAAATCCCGACTTCCTATTCGTACCTCAACACAACAAGACTTATTTACCCGCATCACGCATCTGTTAGGCAACAATATCAATAGGCTATCTGTCGGCGCATAAGTAGGCACTCCAATCTGAGACATGAAGTCCTCAGTTAGAAACGAACGCGAAGTACCCGTATCGAACAGTGCTCTCGCTGGACAGTCCCGAAAAAGGACAAAGCCTAATATAAACAAATCACACACAAGCAACACACAAGGTATGAAGTATAAAAAACAGTAAAATTGTATCTTATATAATACATGTAACGACGTCACTTTGCTTTATGTCCTTCTATTGGCCAAGACTGTACACCGTTGGCTAAGCTGGAGAATACTGGGATGTAGTGGACTCCACCGCCTTTCACTTTTAAGCATATGTTGCTCTTATCTTCTTATCACCCTTTGGAGGACCACTCTTACAGTCACGGGCTATATGGCCCAACTTTCCATAAGTATAAAATGTCTGAGGGCCTTGCCTAGAATTTACTCCAGACACCACTGTGGAAGGAGCCTGTCCAAAAGTTTTGGACTTTCTACCACATTTCCCGCGGTAGCTCGATTTTCCCGGGTGCGACACTTTGAACTCGGGCTTCATCACGACCAAGTCCCTCATTCCCTGCACCCTCTTCATATCTTTCTCCAACGCATATGCAGTATCCACCAATGCTTGAAACCCTTGATTCACTTAACTTGAGAGTAGGAATCGCAGCTCATCCAACAGCCCTTCGTAGAACCTGTTGGTTTTTCTCTCTTCTTTAGCAAAGATAGCCCCTGTATAGCGGGTCCCAACCTTATAAACTCATGTAAGTAGGTATAAACACTACTTTCTCGCTGAGTTAGACGCTGGAACTCATCTTCCATGGCAATTCGTTGTGATGACGGCAGATGCTTTGCCAAAAATAGTCTCGAAAACTCCCCTATCGAGACCTCTGTTAGTTGTCTGACTGCTAAGTGGTGCAGCTCCATTTCGTGCCACCAAAGTTGAACCTCTCCTTCCAACAAGAAAGTGGCCAAGGTGACTCTCTATCCCTCCTTATTTATGATTGTCATTAAAATTCTTTTAACTCGCATAAGCCAGTCCTCTGCCGACGTTGGGGGCTCTGCTCCCGCGAATGTAGGAGGACTGAAACTCATGAACTACTTCAGTTGCCATTTCGCTGCTCATAATCTACGACATCCTTAACAGGTTCTATCCTCACACCAACCTGTATTGGCACCATTACAGGGTACGCTTGCCCAGTAGGCTGCACTTATATCATCATAAACAATGCCTCAGCAACTAAGCATACTATCTCTGCAGAAGGAGGAGGTGTGTGCACCTCAGCTGGTGTTGCACTCTGAACAGAACGCTGGGGCTCAGACAGCCCCGCACCACTTCGAGTCACCTATACATGTAAAATACACACTTTAGTGACTTTGCAAAGGCAACAACTTAGTAGGAACGCGCAGTTACTCAAACAGGTAAATTTTCCTTCCTTAGTGGACATTCTTGAGTTCATTTAAGTAATAACGGGTCGCACTTACACGTTCTCGCCACCCCTTAAAAGAGTTCGACCACGAATTCGCAGGAGGAAGACCAAGACAAGCTGATACCAAATTGTAACACATCCATCCGTCTCATGAAATATAATAGAGGGTCCGTCTGGGGCCCCACACCATATTCCACAAACAGGCTGCTGGATTAAATATGAATATCTAAAGACTACTCGCACCCTAACTCAGAGCATTCTAGCGAAAGCTTTATGGTTGCATTAACTCAAACCAAATGAATGTCCATTATATATAAACCACAACATATATATATATTAGGAATTTCACTAACAAATACACAAAATTTTTGGCCTTAAGGCCTTACAGTTATACTTCACCAATGTGGTTCACAAACATCGGCGCGCAGACTGGCCACACATGAAAACAGTAAAACTTCTTCCCTCGGCCTTCAAGGGCTAGCATAGCATCAAGGGCTTCAGCCCACTATTTCCCGCTCGGTTATCAACACCTACACAAGCACAATCCTCCACAAGGGTGGCAAATAATGCAACGGTCAGCACTCAGCTGAACAATTTATAATGACCCTACCCCTTTCTCTGGGGCAGAGGTTTTCCTTCACTGCAGGCAAAGCATTTTCACAAGCAGATATATCACAAGAACGTGCACTCGTGCACAGTTCAATATATCACAGGTGCCAGCCTCAACTACCGACGCACCTTGCGCTCAGGGCACATTTTCGGTGTGATAGTTTCCCAGACTACACCATCATTCAGAGGTTCAAGACATGACAGTCAACTTTGAGCATTACTAGTCTTTACGGCGCGCAGGCCTAAAACTCTCATTATGCACTCCAACGAGACCAGTAACCTAGGTCTTCGAGTCGGTCGAACTTAACGCGGGTACGGTTTATCCTTTGCCCGTTGCTTAAATCGTCAGTTCAGAGGCAAAGACTGACGCGGGTCAGCTTCCCCTTGGCCATTTTCCACATTGGCCTTAAGAGCTCATGGCTCATATTAGCCATGTTGTCTCGGAGAGACTGGCTTTGCAAACACAAGGCTATCTGGGAGCTATCGCCGGCGATACTCACTGTCGCCAGGCATTATTAACAGAACTCACTTTACGCATCCAGACATAGCCCAAAACCCTGCAGTAACCTGCAGTGCCAAAAACACTATCTTTTCATAGCACATAGCACAAATAGCTCACTAAGAGCTATCATCATTGGCGATACTCACTGTCGCCCAGCGATATCAAACAGGTCTTAAAACCGTGGAATTTAGTGGGTATTTTCCTGGAGTGCAACTACAGTACTTCTTGCTACTTTTAGTTCATAGGTACAACCCCGCTGACCCCATAAAATTCTCGTTTATACTCGGAGCCTTCTCCGACATGCAAAATAAACATCACCAATCCAGACCAACCTGTCCAGATGGCTTCACACAGCATGCCTATTCCATACTACAGATTTTCGGATCTATATGCAAGACTCACTGGTGATTTCACAAATCGACCCAAAGGAATTCCCTTCGCTTTTCCACCTATTGGTGGGGAATTCCATGTATATGCCAAAAGAAGGACTTCACTTGTCCAAGAAGAAAGATCGTTACCCTTGTAGTTTTCTTCGGAGTCATGACCACTTTTCTGTCCAGTTGGAAAGGAGCACCGCGATTTACTCTTCACGGACCAAGCCTCGGATCTTGCTTCCAACTACTGGATCTCCTTCACCAAGCTATTCAAGCTCAGCTCCAGCCCTTAGCTCTTTCTCTCAAAACCTTAGATGAAAGAAGGAGAGAGAGAGTGAGAAGAAGAGAATGAATTTTCATTCCTCTATTCTTCTGTATAAGTGGCCTTGGGATTAATCCCAACAGCAGGATCATTTCATCAAAAGGGAGCAAAGGCCAGGATTTCGATTGAAAAGTCAAACAAATGGATATCGCTGAGTGATATCGGCTATCGCCTGGCGATACCGACAGTAACTGCCTTGACCCTAGTCAACCACCACTCATCGGCCGCCGGCCGCCATTCTGACACATGTCTAGCATACGTGGCATTATCGTCTGGTGATATCCATTGTCGTCGTTCTGATAGCTTACGCAAGGCTTTATGGCGTCAAGTGCGTTGAGTTCATTCAACGCTTCATGACATTGAGTGCATTAAGCTCATTCAATGCTTCAAGGCATTGAGAGCATTGAGAGTTGTGTTATCTCCGCGCAATATCGATTCTCGCCACGCAATAGTCTCTTACTCAACGATTCGTCGAAAGGTATCGAGTTTGTTGAGTTCACTCAATGCTTTATGGCGTCGAGTGCTATTGCTATCGCCGCCGGCGATACCCACTGTTTCCCGGTGATAGCGACCAAAAGTTCTGCTGTCAAATTTGGGGTGTTACAAAAGGCCATCCCTGAAAAGTTGGCTCGCTTGATAGGATTTTTAAATCAATGTTTGAGTTGGTTAAAAGAGTGATTCTTTAGAATAAAACCAGCTTGCCCTTAGTGGTTTTCAGAAAATCTTGGATAGTCCTTATGTAACACCCCCATCTGTCGCATGCCATATAACAGAAGGTCCAGCTGGAACCCGACGCCATATACCACAGACAGTCGGAAGGGTTACCAAATGAATATTCAAACTATTCAATTAAGACTACTCGTCCTACACAGAGCATTCTAGCAGAAGCTTTTAAAGTTGAAAGAACCCAAATCTTAAATCCAATACATATGAATGTCCACGACCACAACCACAGGAATGAAACCCAAATACACTGAAAAGGTACATGGCCTTATGGCCTTACAGATGTTCACTTAATAAAAACATGTCTTACATACATCGGCTCGCAGGCCGGCCACACATGATAAAAGTAAAAACAATTATTCTACGGCCTTCTAGGGCCAGCACAGCAACATGGGCTCCAGCCCGCTATTTGGCACTCGGCTCCGCAGCACCTGCAAGCACATTCCACCGCACGGTGGCAAACAAAGCAATGGTCAGCTAAAAGCCGACCAAATTATAATGACTCCGCCCCTTACTCGGGTCGGCGGTGCTCTTTCCCTACATAATATTAACCCAAAAAAAATAATAAAGTGCAACTATACTACACCACAGGTGTAGGCTCGCACGGTCAAACACCCTGTGCACTCAGGGCACATTAACGGTGAATCCTGACATATCAGTGTCTTCACCACCATCCCAAAGATGGCAACCAAGTGAGCATTTTAGCCTTTTTGACCCTGTCTAGTCTAAGTCTCTCGACTATTCCAACGGCCAGTGCCCTTTTCGGATTTCCTGCACCGTTCCACATAGCCTAGGTCTAATTCCACTTGCCCGTTGCTCACGCCGCATATACAATTTAAGTCCTACGTGCGGGCCAAGCTTCTCTCGGATCCTAAAATTTTCCAAACAATCTCATAACCCAGTTATGATCAAGGCCGGTTCCCAGACTGCCAAGTTAGCAGAACACGTTTCCGTTCAGTTTTCCGGGTGAGCCTTGAAGCTAACCTCCAAGGATCCCTGCTGCAATCTACCGCGTAGAAACCCAAAAAACCCAAAGCACGGAGTCTTCTCCGGCAAATCATAACAAATGCAACATCACCGATCCAGACGGTACACGTCCGGGTAGGCTTCACACACAATGCATATGCCCGTACTTACGATTCCAGACTCTATATGCAACACAAGGGGGACTATTTACATCAACCACAAGGAACACCTCGCACTCACCGCACACTCGTGGGAGCGGGATTCCGTATGTAGAAAGAAAGAGCTTCACATGCTCAAGTTGAAAATCGTTACCCTTGTAGTCCGTTTTGGCGCCATGGAAAAACTACACGGACAGAACTCTTCGCAACGAACATTCCTCTACGAATCCGCTCTCAGATTTCGAAACGGTGTTGCGATGCTCCCACGGCGGCCGGAAACCTCCTTCTTCTTCCTCTTCTCTCTAACACCTTGGAAAGAGAAATCCTTGGAGAGAAATGAGGGATTAACTCCCCTATTCCCGGCCTTAACAAAGCTGGAAATCATCTGGGCCGTTAGATCTTAATTAAAGAAAACGAACGGCTCAGATCCGTTCAAAAAGCTCCAGACCTGGTCCGCACACGGCGTGGCACACGACCGTGTCCCAGGTCGTGTTCCTCGATCCAGGCACGGTTGTCGAACACAGAAAAGACACACGGGCTCAGACACGCCCGTGTCCAACCTGACACGCCAGTGTCGGGTCTCTCGACACGCCCGTATCCGGGGGCGTGTCACGCATAACCGCCACGCGAACCGACACGACCCAACTGCACACGGGTACTAACACGGGTAGGCACATGCCCGTATCCAATGACACGCCCGTGTCCTCTAGCCATGTTCCTGGCCGTGTTCTTCTCGGGATGAAAATGACCAAAAAATCACCAGCCAGACACGGCCTTGGACACGCTCGTGTCCTAGGCCGTGTACCTCTATACAGGCAGCAAAACCCCCTTTTTACGCGACGGACTCCAACACAATTTTCGGGGCGTTACAAATCTCCACCACTTAAGGAATTTCGTCCCGAAATTAAGTAAAGGTACACAAATCTAAGTGATACCTGAGTGGAATAACTCGGGGTATTCCTCCAACATAGCTTGCTCTCGCTCCCAAGAAAGCTCCTTACGTCCGCAATTGTCCCAACGAACTCTAACCATTCGGACCTCCTTGTTGCGGAGTCGTTTGACTGCAACATCTTCAATACGTACTTGCTTGACCCTTGTGGTCAACTCATAATAAACTGGTACTTGATTGTCCGCGATGATCTACGAAGGCTCTTGCGCTGTCTTACGCAACACCGACACGTGGAACACGTCATGCAGCCCACTCAATTCTGCCAACAGCTTCAATCTATATGTCGCCTCACCAACACGCTCCAGGATTTCGAATGGTCCAAGATATCTCGGACTCAGCTTCTTCAAGCGTCGAACCCGTGATACACCCTTGAACGACTTCATTTTTAAGTAAACCCAGTCGCCAACATTGAACTCCACATTCCTATGTTTGGCGTTATAATACTTTGCCTGCCTGTCCTGAGCGATCTTCAACCTTGCCTGAATTGTCCGTATCATTGAATTGGCATCTTCCACCGTTTGATGTTTGTACAACTTCGATTCTCCTGCCTCCAACCAAGACAACGACGTACAACACTTCCTCCCGTACAAGGCTTCGAAAGGCGCCATTCCAATACTTTCCTGAAAGATGTTGTTGTATGCAAACTCCACCATGTACAGGTGATCTTCCCACTGCTTTCGAAAATCTAAGACGCACATGCGAAGCATGTATTCCATCGTCTAGTTGACCCTCTCGGTTTGGCCATCCGTCTGCAGGTGAAAGGCTGTACTGAACTTTAGCTTAGTACCCAACAGACTATGCACCAACCTCCAGTCATTCGACGTGAAGCATCCATCTCGATCACTAACAATACTGCGGGGCACACCATGCAATCATACAATATTATCCACGTAGAGTTTGGCTAACTTTTCCACCGGATCTTCCTTCCTGTTCGGAATAAAGTGCGACACCTTTGTCAACCTATCTACGACCACCCATATGGCGTCGTTTCCCTTCTGCGACTTCGTCAAGCCATGCACAAAATCCATAGATATGTCGTCGAATTTCAATTCTGGGATAGGAAGGGATTTCAAGAAACCTCCGGGCTTCTGGCATTCCGCCTTCACTAATGCACAAGTACGGCACTTGGCCACAAAAAGTGCTACATCCTTCTTCAAACCCGGCCACCAGAATAATTTCTTCATATCTCTATATATCTTCGTGCTTCCCGGGTGGATTGAGTACTTGGTATGATGAGCCTCATACATCAACTCCTCCCGAAGATTATCCGCACTAGGAACGCATAGACGACCGTCCTTCCTTAGCAAACCATCTTCAACAACAAACTGGGAATTTAACGCATCCAAAGATTCTTCCAAGATCTGTTTCATGCCGTTATCCTAAACCAATGCCCGCCGAACTCTATCAGCTAGTTCAAACTGCACCTCTGTCCAAAATAGTTTCGCCTCGGCACTAGACTGCTTGTCGACGCAAGATATCGCCAAAGCCTCCAACTCATGGACCAATCTCTCATCATGTACCGATAACCAGTTGGCTTGTGCGGGAATCTTACGACTCAACGCATCCGCCACTACATTTCCCTTCCCAGGCACATAATGAATCTTGAAGGTGTAGTCACCTAAGAACTCCATCCACCTCTGTTGCCTCATGTTCAGATCCTTTTGGTCCAACAGGTACTTCAAGCTCTTATGATCGGTGTAAATGTCGACCTTTACACCGTACAGGTAGTGCCTCCAAAGCTTTAGAGCAAATATCACGGCCGCTAACTCTAAGTCGTGGACCGGATAATTCCTCTCATGAAACTTCAGTTGTCGTGAACCATAGGCTATCACTCTCTCATGCTGTAGCAGAACACAGCCCAAACCACTGCCCGAAGCATCACTATAGATCTCGAACCCTTCAGTTCCACTTGGCGAACATAAAATGGGCGCCGTGGTCAACCGCCTCTTCAACTCTTCAAAAGCCTGACCACACTCCGAAGACCACACAAACTTTTGATCCTTCATAGTCAACGTCGTGAGTGGTAGCACTATCCGTGAGAAGTTCTCTACGAAGCCCTGTAGTAGCCAGCAAGCCCCAGAAAACTCCGGACCTCTGCCACTGTAGTCAAAGTAGGCCACTCTCGTATCGCCACTATCTTCGCCGGATCCACAGCTATCCCTTCTCCACTGACAACATGTCCAAGGAATGCTATCGAGGATAACCAGAATTCACACTTGGAGAACTTAGCATACAACTGATTCCTCCTCAACGTCTCCAACACCATGTGAAGATGATTGTAGTGATCCTCCTCGCACTACGAATACACCAGGATATCATCGATAAATACTATCACGAAACGATCCAGGTACTCTCTGAACGTCATGTTCATCAAATCCATAAACACGGATGGCGCATTCGTCAAACCAAACGGCATGACCGTGAACTCGTAATGTCCAAACCGCGTACTGAATGCTATCTTTGGGATGTCGCTCTCCCTTATCCTCAACTGGTAGTATCCAGATTTCAGATCTAACTTCGAATATACCGTTGACCCAACCAACTGATCAAACAGATCGTCAATCCTCGGAATCGGATACTTATTCTTCACCGTAAGCTTGTTCAATTCCCAATAACTGATACAAAGCCGCAAGCTCCCATCTTTCTTCTTAACAAAGAGAACCGGTGCGCTCCAAGTCGACGAACTTGGACGCACATAACCTTGCTCCAGCAACTCTTGCAATTGCACCTTCAACTCCGCCATCTCTCTTGGCGCTATCCTATATGGAGAGCGTGACACCAGTTTGGCGTCTGGTACCAGCTCAATGGTAAAATCAATCTCCCGCTGAGGAGGGGCTCCTGGGAGATCATCTGGGAACACATCAGGATATTCAGATACGATTGGAATATTGTCAAGACTTGTCTTAGGAGTCGAAATCTGCACTAGAGTGACAAACAGCTCTGCCCATACCGAACTGCCTTGAACACTTGAAGGGCTGACATCAAAATATTACCCGACCCCTTCATGCCCGCAAAAGTCATCTCCCGATCAGTGTCCAGACCCAACTTAACTTCCTTACGGTTGCAATCGATGCATGCACCGTGCTCCGAGAGCCAATCCATACCGAAGATTACGTCGAACTCCACTAACGGTAGAATCAACGCTCGCAAATCAAACTCATGGTCTCCAAACCAAATCTTCACTACGCAGATCCTATCCGCACGCATTGAGCACTCATTGGGCAACAACACATCCAACTTGTTTTCTGCCATCGAGGACGGAAATCCGATGCGCGATATGAATTTTTCGGATAAGAAGGAATGCGATGCTCCCGTATCAAACAGGGCTCTCGCTGGAAACTCAAAGATCAACACAAAACTTAGCACCAACAAAAGTAAGCTAACAAACAAAAGTGGTAACAACTATGAAAGTTAAACTACTGCAATTTAACTCATACCTGTCACCACATCTGCTTGCATTATGGCCTCTTGAAGAACAAGGTTGTAGACTCTAGGTTGGGCTGGAGCATGATGGGACGCGGTTGACTCCATCGCCTTCCCTTTCTCCTCATAAGTCGCTCCAGGCTTCCTCTCGGACTTTGCACGTCCGCTCCAACACTAACGAGCAAAATGCCCCGTCTTCCCGCAGTTGTAGCAAGCTCCTGGGACTCAACTTGTAGTTGCTCCCGACGCATCAGCCAAAGGGGCTGAGTTCGAAGTCCTCCGCTTCTTGTTCCATCTGCGGAAACTTGACTTATTATTTGGCACCTTGAACTCGGACTTCTTTTCTCCTGGGTCCTTCTTCTCTTGAACTTTCTTCGCAACCTTTTCCAACGATCGGGCCGAATTGACTAAGGCTAGGAAGCCTTGCGCCTTAGGCCCAGCAAGTAGTAACTGTAGGTCGCCGCGTAGACCCTCATAAAATCGGTTGGTCTTCCGTTCTTCTTCCATAAACGTAGCACCAGCATACCGACCCAACCGTGTGAACTCATGCAGATACTCGTCCACGCTTCTGAATTCTTGAGTCAACCCAAGAAATTGATTCTCCATCTCCAACTTCTGAGAAGAGGGTACAAATCTGGCTAGGAACAATCTTGAAAATTCCTCCATAGGCACATCAGCAAGCTGCCTACCCACTAAGAGATGAAACTCCAACTCATCCCACCACAGCCTCGCTTCACCCACCAAAAGAAAAGTCGATATGGTGGTCTTCTACAACTCCTCAGTTATTATGGCTGTCAACACCCTCTTTATTGAAGAGAGCCAGTCCTCAGCTTGAGCTGGCGTTCCAACCCCATCGAACCTCGGAGGATTAAAAATCATCACATGCTTTAGCTGCTTCTCCGTAGCTCTCCTCGGCTCTACCAGATCAACTGTTGCACGCTCCACCACTCTCGGCTCTGCCACCCTAACCGGTTCTTGCTCATTCGCAGGAGGTGCGCGATGCATTTGCCCTGCAGGTTGGGCATTTATCATTGCAAATACGGCTTCAGCCACAACCTTGATGGTTTCCGCTGAAGGAGGTGTAGTAGGCACGTCCCTTGGTGCATTACTTTCTGCCGATTGCGGACGCTCTAACTGACCAGCACCTCTCCTAGCAGCCTATAGTAGCAAATACACACGATTAGATGACAACCAAATTGCTAAAAGCAATCATTGGAATACTCAGATTCCACAAAACAAGTGTATTTTTCATTCCTAAGTAGACATTCATGGGTTCTTTTTGATGTTATAACGATGACGCACACATGTGCTCACCGCCCCTTAAAAGAATTCGCCCATGAATTCATTTAAGCCTGACCATAACCAGAAGTCTGATACCAAATTGTAACACCCCCATCTGTCGCATGGCATATAACAGAAGGTCCAGCTGGAACCCGACGCCATATACCACAGACAGTCGAAAGGGTTACCAAATGAATATTCAAACTATCCAATTAAGACTACTCATCCTACCCAGAGCATTCTAGCGGAAGCTTTTAAAGTTGAAAGAACCCAAATCTTAAATCCAATACATATGAATGTCCACGACCACAACCACAGGAATGAAACTCAAATACACTGAAAAGGTACATGGCCTTATGGTCTTACAAATGTTCACTTAATAAAAACATGTCTTACATACATCGGCTCGCAGGCCGGCCACACATGATAAAAGTAAAAACAACTATTCTACGGCCTTCTAGGGCCACCACAGCAACATGGGCTCCAGCCCGCTATTTGGCACTCGGCTCCGCAGCACCTGCAAGCACATTCCACCGCACGGTGGCAAACAAAGCAATAGTCAGCTAAAAGCCGACCAAATTATAACGACCCCGCCCCTTACTCGGGTCAGCGGTGCTCTTTCCCTGCATAACATTAGCCCAAAAAAAACAATAAAGCGCAATTATACTACACCACAGGTGTAGGCTCGCACGGCCAAACACCCCGTGCACTCAGGGCACATTAACGGTGAATCCTGACATATCAGTGTCTTCACCACCATCCCAAAGATGGCAACCAAGTGAGCATTTTAGCCTTTCTGACCCTGGATATTCTAAGGCTCCCAACTGTGCCAACGACCAGTGCCCTTTTCGGATTTCTCGCACCGTTCCGCATAGCCTAGGTCCAATTCCACTTGCCCGTTGCTCACGCCGCATATACAATTTAAGTCCTATGCGCGGGCCAAGCTTCTCTCGGATCCCAAAATTTTCCAAACAATCTCATAACCTAGTTATGATCAAGGCCGGTCCCAGACCGCCAAGTTAGCAGAACACGTTTCCGCTCAATTTTTCGGGTGCGCCTTGAAGCTAACCTCCAAGGATCCCTTCTGCAATCTACCGCGTAGAAACCCGAAAAACCCAAAGCACTGAGTTTTCTCCGGCAAATCATAACAAATGCAACATCACCGATCCAGACGGTACACATTCGGGTAGGCTTCACACACAATTCCTATGCCCGTACTTACGATTCTGGACTCTATATGCAACACAAGGGGGACTATTCACATCAACCCCAAGGAACACCTCGCACTCACCGCACACTCGCGGTAGCGGGATTCCCTATGTAGAAAGAAAGAGCTTCACATGCTCAAGTTGAGAATCGTTACCCCTGTAGTCCGTTTTGCCGCCATGGAAAAACTACACGGACAGAACTCTTCGCAATGAACTTTCCTCCACGGATCCGCTCTCAGATTTTGAAACGGTGCTCCGATGCTCCGCCGGCGGCCGGAAACCTCCTTCTTCTTCCTCTTCTCTCTAACACCATGGAAAGAGAAAGCGTTGGAGAGAAATGAGGGATTAACTCCCCTATTCCCGGCCTTAACAGAGCAGGAAATCATCTGGGCCGTTGGATCTTAATTAAAGAAAATGAACGGCTCAGATCCGTTCAAAAATCTCCAGACCTGGGCCGAACACGGCTTGGCACACTGCCGTGTCCCAGGCCGTGTTCCTCGATCCAGGCACGATCGTCGAACACAGAAAAGACACACGGGCTCAGACACGCCCGTGTCCAACCTGACACGCCCGTGTCGCGTCTCTCGAAACGCCTGTGTCCGGGGGCGTGTAACGCATAACCGCCACGCCAACTGACACGACCCAACTGCACACGGGTACCGGCACGGGTAGGCACACGCCCGTGTCCAATGACACGCCCGTGTCATCTATCCGTGTTCCTAGTCGTGTTCTTCTCGGGATGCAAACGACCAAAAAATCACCAGCCAGACACGGCCTTGGACACTCCTGTGTCCTAGGTCGTGTACCCCTATACAGGCACCAAAAACCCCCTTTTACGCGACGGACTCCAACACAATTTTCGAGGCGTTACACCTTAAGTTCCAAATATGGGTAGGATTTGATCCTTATTTCTAATCAATGCTTTTCCTGAGTATTTCAATAATAAATAAGGAGTGAAAATCCATATATGAAACGAATGGATATTAAGAAATTGGAGAGATACTAAAGGGTGCTGCCAAAAGTTCTAACTGAGAAGAAGAGGCAGAGCAAAAGTAAAGGGAAAATATGGTTACGGAAGAAGATTCTGACTCTGATCCAGGGAGTAAGGCGCTGATTACTATGTGGACAGTGATCCCATCCACAACCCCTACTTGTCACATTCAATTGGGGATGAAGAAAATCTTCAAGATAGATGAATTCAAGTGAATCTTGATGTAGCTGATATTAGTACCCCTCTAAAAGTGGTTGAATCTGTTGAGGGGGAGTCTGTTGTTCTAGAGATAGGTGTTGTTCAACTGAGGGTGAGTTTGCTAGAGAGGGGAAAGTTGATTCCTTGGAACACTTACTAAGTGAATATGTAAATGATCTTAGTGAGGGGGAGCCTCAATCTGAGGTCCCTGCTTTGGGAGAAAGCTTCCCAGTGTCCCCAGTGGCTGAGATAGCAACTCACACTGAGTTGGCTAGTTAAGAGGACCTAGGGACATGCTTGAAACAAGTTGATGATGAAGTACACCTCAAGTATCACACAATCTATGATCCTCATGCACTACAAATAGCTTAATTCTCACTTCACTGAAAGCTCTATTGGATGTGCAAATAACATCTATGAAAACCTATATAGATGAATTTGTCAAGGGATTGAAAGCAGAGATCATGACTTCAATTCAGAAAGTCAAAGCTGACATAATGGAAGATTTATATTCTCTCAAAGGTGATACAACTGAATGTGAAAATATTGAGATCAATATTAATGTAGAAATCACAAAGTGGTTTGATAAAGCTGCAAGCATAGTCCAACAGAATGTGAAAATATTGAGATCAATGGATGAAAAATATAATGTTGAGTTCCTGGGATCTCATAAGTGTGAAACAATATATGAGTAAGACTGATGAGACAATCAGGCTTGGAATGGACCATATTGGGGAATATGTGTACTCCACTCAAGTTCAGTCTATGCAGCTGGTTGAGAAGTCAAGGGATAAGATTCTGGATGACAATGAGAACATATTTCAAACTATATCCAAAATATTTAAGGCTATTACACTTCATTTGGAGAATAAAAGTTTTGAAGGAGACATAATGGGGGAGTGTGTAAGTGCTGACCAAGCTCTATGGACTCTCCAAGGGACAAGGTTGGCCCTCAACCTTCCTCTAATGGACACAAAAGAATGATCTGACAAATTCATACTATAGTAAGGAAGGAAGGATCTAGAAGATGTGTAGAAATCCAGAAAACGATACAGGAATGGTACCATGCATCCATAAGAGTTCATGGCAAAGCAAAGAAATTAAAGACGAACTCCAATGACCCAAATTTTGATTAATGGAGTGATGACTCCAAAATAATAATCATGGAGGCATGGACCAGCCATGGACAGCAGGGGCATGCCATTGACAATGATTACCCCTCTGAAGATTGGGTTTGTTGAATTTTGTGAAGTGGAAGTGGTTGACGGGACAGGCCGGGCGGCCTGGGGCGGACAGCTTTGGCGGACTATGCGGACTGGGCGGACTGTGATGTGCGGCCTGGTGGAAGGTCTAGTGAGAAGCCGGCTGTCTTCTGAGCGGGTTGTTTGCATGGAGTCCGCGGACTATGCGGCCTGGTTTCTGCGGATAGGGGGTTTGCTGAATTGGCTTTGTCAAGGAGTGGCCTGAGCAGATAGAGGCTTGCGGACTGGTGCATTGCTCAGTGGCCGCGGGTGCAAGCTTGTGCTGATAGGCGGTTTGGCACGTATCCGCGGGTAGCTTGCGGACTGTTGTGTCCGCGGTGTGGGCTGTTGCGGACTGAGCTTAGAGCTTGGCTGAGGCCTTATCGAGCTCTGGTGACACAGCAGGCGATTTGCTGTGGAGATCGATTGGCGGACTGGTTTTTGGAGTCCGGGGTGCGTTGGACAGGAGTGCGAGGAGCTCGCGGACTGATGGCGGTATGTGCTAGGGTGTTTGGCGGACGGGAGTTTGTGTCCGCCATGCTCTCATTGGCCTTTGGTGGTTTTGGACTTGGTCACACTTTGTGCCAAGACCATGGTGTCCGCGGTTTCCGCCAAGTCCGCTGTGACCGGGCGGACTGTTGCTGTCTTCCTTTGGTCGTGGACTTGTGGCGGATTGAGGTGTGAGTCTTGCGGACTACCTCGGGTTGGTGCGGACTGCCATTGAAGGGGGATTGCTATCCTGCAGTGGTTGGAGCTTGCGGGCTGATGCCTTGTCCGCATAGCTTGGGCGGACTGGAGAGGGTTCGTCAATGGTAGCCGTGCTCCTGGCGGTTTTCCTTGGTATCCGGCTAAGTCCTTGCGGACTCGACGGACGGAGTTTTGCTATCGCGCGGGCTGGGGCGGTGTCCCTATCTCTTGGGCGGTGACCACACTCCTCACCTTGCCTATAAATAAGACCCCCCCTGGCACATCTACAGTAACCTAAGTAACCTGAGTGAACAGTAAGTTGGGTTGAGCGAAGTGCTGCGGTCTGTGCTTGTCAGTCCGCGCGGATTGTTTCAGGCTGACGGTTTGCTGTGTGCAGGTCGCGCGGGTAGCTTCAAGGAGCCAGGAGTTTGGCTGTGACTTCGGTGAAGTAATTGGAAGTGTGCGGACTCAGCAGGAGGTCGCTCTGCGGCTTGTCAGTTCTGTTTCATCTTTGTCAGCTTCAATAACCTGTCCGCCGGCTTCAGGCGGGTAGGGGTGTTCCTCAGTTCAGGTTCAGCAGGAGGCAAATAACGGTGTGTCCGCGTGGCCTCGCGGCTTCGGCGGACTCCGTGTCTATTCGGCAAATTGCAGCATAGCTTGGGCGAGCTCAGCAGTCTCGGTAACCTCGACGACCTTGCGGTCTCAGCGGACTCCGGTGCTGTCCGGCCGGCTTGTTTTTTGGTGCTTTCTGTTTACAGCTGTTATACTAGCGAAATCATGTCTCGCTATGTATGCCTCGTGTTGTAAAGAAGTAAATGTATAAAAGACCTGCTTGTGCTTTCATTGTTTGTTGGGATTTACCTCTGTTCCTTGGTTTCCGCTGGTTCAACGTGAGAACTAGGTAGTTCCGAAAATATTAATTTGGCGTTTGGGCTATCTTGCTGACCACGTTGAGAAAATTTAACATGGTATCAGAGCCAGGTTTCTGAGGTTCAGTTGCGTGAGCGGAAGTCAGCCAGTGTTGTTACTCAGTGATTGAGTGGTGATCAACCTGTGTTGTTGCTCGGAGCTGCTGAAAGGTTGCCAACAGGTGTTGCAATGGAAGGGAGTTTTGCAAGAGGTCTTGACATTGAACTTTTAACGCCGACTAACTTCAAGAAATGGAAGTTGTGCATGAAGAGTTGTCTTCTTGGCGAGGAGCTGTGGGAAGTCGTCGGTGGAGACGACAGACAGGAAGTCACTGCTGCTTTCGGTACTGCTGAGCAGGTTAGGCTCTGGAGAAGAACAAATGCTAAGGCGGAGTTCATTCTGAAAAGAGCCGTGTCTCCGGAACTGTTTGATCACATCGTTGGGTGTGAGTTGGATGCTGATATTTGGACAACCATTGATGAGTTGTTCAATAGGAAGAATGTGGCGCGGATTCAGTTCCTGGAGAATGAGTTGGCCAGGGCAACTCAGGGAGACCTTTCCATCTCCAATTACTTCTTAAAGATGAAGAGCTTGTGTGCTGAGCTGTCGGCACTGGATCCTGATGAGCCTATCTCTGAGGCAAAGATGAAAAGGCACATTATCCGCGGCTTGCAGAAGGAGTATGTGGCCTTTGTCACATCTGTTCAAGTGTGGGCTACTCAGCCGTCGTTGCTTGAGCTGGAGAATCTGCTTGCCTCACAGGAGAGCTTAGCAAGGCAGATGGCTGGAGTGAACCTGAATCAGGAAGGCAGCGAAGCTCTCTTCTCAGGAAAGAAGAAAGGATGGGAAGGGAAGAAGAAAAAGAAGGTGCAGGCCGCTGGTGAGAAGGAGACTTCAACTTCATATCCGCCGGAGAGGGGCAATGCTCCTAAGGACTGGAAGAAGAATCTGAAGTGCTACCGGTGTCATCAGCGAGGGCACTTCAAGCGGGACTGCAAGGTCAAATTGCAGCCTGGGCATGCTGCGGGAAAGGAGGAAGCTTGCTCGAGAAGTGAAGAAGCAGAATGGGGCGGAGCCTTTATGACGAGCACTTGTGTCTGGGCCTTGTCTGTTGAGGACTTCAACAGCGAGTGGATCGTGGACTCCGGGTATGGTCATCACCTCACCGGAGACAAATCGAAGTTCACCTCCACGCAGGCTTACTCAGGTAATGAAGCTATTATCACTGCTGATAATACTGTTTATGCAGTAGAGAAAGAGGGGGTCGTGTCATTGGGTAGTGATCAGGGGCCACTCACGTTAAGGAGTGTGTATCACGTGCCGGGCATGAAGAAGAACCTCTTCTCGGTGACCAATGCGGTGGATGCTGGGTATCACGTTCTGTTTGGGCCAACAGACGTGAGGTTCCTTCGCAACGTATCAGCGGTTAAGGATGATGTTGCTCATGTTGGGAGGAGGGTGAAGAACTTGTTTGTTCTTTCCACCAATGCTTATGTTGATAAGATGAGGGCCAATGATAGCGCTGCTATCTGGCATGAGAGTCTGGGGCATGTTGGCATGGACAAGCTGAAGGCGATGGCGAGTAGAAGTTTGGTGAGGGGGTTGCCGAAGTTGTCCTCCTTTGGTGATGGGCATGTTTGTGCGGGCTGTCAATACGGTAAGGCACATCGCCTTCCGTTTGATAAATCACAAACAAGGAGCAAAAAGCCACTGGAGTGTATTCATGGCGACCTGATGGGACCAACGGTTACTACCAGCCTTGGTGGAAGCCGATACGTGCTTGTCTTGGTTGATGACTACTCAAGGTATACTTGGGTGTACTTCTTAAAGGAGAAGTCGGAAGCCTTCCGTTTGTTTGTGGAGTTTAAGGAGTTGGTAGAAGGCCGGCTTGGCTTGCGGATTAAGAAGCTTAGAACTGAAAATGGGGGTGAATTTGTCTCCTCCGAGTTTTCTAACTTCTGCAGGAAGCACGGGATCCAACGGGAGCTTACTTGTGCCCACACTCCACAACAAATGGGGTAGCGGAGCGGAAGATCTGTCATTTGACGGAGACCTGCAAATGCTGGCTTCATGCGAAAGATATCCCAAGGTCTTTTTGGGCGGAGGGAATGTCTTGTGCTGCTTATGTTATCAAACGGATGCCACTTAGCCCTATCAACATGAAGACTCCTATTGAGCTGTTGCTAAAGGAGAAGCCGTGTGTGGGACACCTTCGGGTGTTCGGTTCAACTTGCTACGTGCATGTCCCGGATGCTTCACGGACAAAGCTGGATGCGAAGGCAAGGAAACTTGTCATTGTTGGCTATGATGAGCGGAAGAAGGGATGGAAATGCATGGACCATGTGACGAAGAAGTTCGTGGTGTCAAGAGACGTTGTCTTTGATGAGCTGACGTCATATGGAGGTGGCTCGGTGGAGCTAACCGGAAGTAGCAAGATTGATGAAGCACCGATGGTGGCTGCTGAAGGCTTGGAAGAGGAGCTTGCTGTTTCACCAGCAGCTCCTGTTGCTTCGAACTCCGAGGCTGAGCCTTCTGGCTCAGCAAGCAGGGGGAGCACTGCTCAATGCTTGCCCCAGGTAGGAGTGGAGCCCGAAGAAGCAACAGAAGCCGTGAGTAAGGAGCCGTGTCTTCGGAGATCGAAGAGGGTGGTTAAGCCACCGACTCGGTACTGTGATGGGAATGTAGTGAGCTTTGTCTCCTGCTTCTTTGCAGGTCCTCTGGATGAGCGAGAGCCTGCAAACTTCAACGAGGCCACTGGAGTGAAGGAGTGGGAAGATGCCATGAAGGAAGAGATTGATGCTCTGAAGAAGAATGAAACCTGGGACCTTGTGCCCAAGGTTGATGGCATTACTCTGGTTACTTGCAAGTGGGTGTATAAGTTGAAGAAGAAGGCTGATGGGAGCATTGATCGTTTCAAGGCTCGCCTGGTCGCTAGAGGATTCTCACAGCAGTATGGAGAAGACTATGAGGAGACATTCAGTCCAGTTGCGAAGATGACTTCTGTAAGAGTGGTGATCGCCTTGGATGCTAGCAATGGATGGAGGTTATGGCAACTCGATGTGAAGAATGCTTTTCTTTACGGAGAGATTGACAAGGACATCTTACCGCTTGGTTTTGTCTCTGAAAAGCATCCGAACTATGTCTGCAAACTCAGGAAGGCTCTCTATGGGTTGAAGCAACCTCCTAGAGCTTGGTATGGGAACATTGCAGAGTACTTGCAATTCTGTGGATACCTTGCTTCTAACTCGGATTCAAGCTTGTTCGTCAAGAATAAGGGGGAGCTACAAGTCTTGGTCCTGCTGTATGTGGATGACATGATCATCACAGGGAACTCGGAGGGGGAAGTAGCAAGGCTCAGGGCTGAGCTTGCTATACGCTTCGAGATGAAAGACTTGGGAGAGTTGCATCACTTTCTCGGTCTGGAAGTGGAGAGGAAGGAGTGCGGGGTTCTTATTAGCCAGAAAGGATATGCTGATCGCATTGTAAAGCGGTTTGGCATGGGCGAAGGGAAGAAGTGCTCTACTCCACTGGAATCTGGGCTGAAGCTTCGACGAGATGAGGGAAGGGTTCTTCATGATCCCTTGGTGTTCAGGGCTCTTGTTGGGAGCTTGATTTACCTAACGATTACAAGGCCGGAGATTGCTTATGCTGTTGGCCGAATAAGTCGGTATATGGCTGAACCAAGGCAATCTCATCTAGTGGCGGCGAAGGGAATTTTGAAGTATGTCAAGGCTTCTTCTGATATGGGACTCCTCTATAGAAGGGACTCGGAGTTTGTATTGCTCGGGTACACGGATGCTGACTATGGCGGTGATTCGGATGATCGGAGGTCTACTTCAGGTTATGTGTTCACTTGTGGTTCAGCTAGCATCTCGTGGTGTAGCAAGAAGCAGGACTTGGTGTCGGTTTCAACCACGGATGCGGAGTATAAGGCTTCGGCCTTGGCTGCTCGGGAAGCCGTTTGGTTGAGGAGGCTTATAGAGGATGTTCATGAAGAAGTGCAAGGGCCAAATTTACTCCGGGGTGACAATGAGAGTGATCTCAAACTGGTTAACAATCTGGTGTGTCACGCCAGGACCAAGCATATAGAGATTGATCACCACTTAATCAGGGAGAAGGTGTTGGAGGGGTCTCTGCTGGTCAGGCATGTTCGGAGTGAAGATAATCTTGCTGACATCTTCACGAAGCCACTGTCGAAGGGGCCCTTTGAACGCTTGCGCAGCTTGCTGGGCTTGGTCACCACTTCCCACTTCAAGGGGGAGTGTTGAATTTTGTGAAGTGGAAGTGGTTGACGGGACAGGCCGGGCGGCCTGGGGCGAACAGCTTTGGCGGACTAGGCGGACTAGGCAGACTGTGATGTGCGGCATAGTGGAAGGTCTAGTGAGAAGCCGGCTGTCTTCTGAGCGGGTTGTTTGCATGGAGTCCGCGGACTATGCGGCCTGGTTTCTGCGGATAGGGGGTTTGCTGAATTGGCTTTGCCAAGGAGCGGCCTGAGCGGATAGAGGCTTGCGGACTGGTGCATTGCTCAGTGGCCGCGGGTGCAAGCTTGTGCTGATAGGCAGTTTGGCTCATGTCCGCGGGTAGCTTGCAGACTGTTGTGTCCGCGGTGTGGGCTGTTGCGGACTGAGCTTAGAGCTTGGATGAGGCCTTGTCGAGCTCTGGTGACACAGCAGACGATTTGCTGTGGAGATCGATTGGCGGACTAGTTTTTGGAGTCCGGGGTTGGCTGCTGCGTTGGACAGGAGTGCGAGTAGCTCGCGGACTGATGGTGGTCTGTGCTAGGGTGTTTGGCGGACGGGTGTTTGTGTCCGCCATGCTCGCATTGGACTTTGGTGGTTTTGGACTTGGTCACACTTTGTGCCAAGACCATTGTGTCCGCGGTTTCCGCCAAGTCCGCTGTGACCGGGCGGACTGTTGTTGTCTTCCTTTGGTCGTGGACTTGTGGCGGATTGAGGTGCGGACTGTCTCGGGTTGGTGCGGACTGCCATTGAAGGGGGATTGCTGTCCTGCAGTGGTTGGAGCTTGCGGGCTGATGCCTTGTCCGCATAGCTTGGGCGGACTGGAGAGAGTTCGTCAATGGTAGCCGTGCTCCTGGCGGTTTTCCTTGGTATCCGGCTAAGTCCTTGCGGACTCAGCGGACGGAGTTTTGCTATCGCGCGGGCTGGGGCGGTGTCCCTATCTCTTGGGCGGTGACCACACTCCTCACCTTGCCTATAAATAGGACCCCCCTGGCACATCTACAGTAACCTAAGTAACCTGAGTGAACAGTAAGTTGGGTTGAGCGAAGTGCTGCGGTCTGTGTTTGTCAGTCCACGCGGATTGTTTCAGGCTGACGGTTTGCTGTGTGCAAGTCGCGCGGGTAGCTTCAAGGAGCCAGAAGTTTGGCTGTGACTTCGGTCAAGAACTTGGAAGTGTGCGGTCTCTGCGGACTCAGCAGGAGGTCGCTCTGCGGCTTATCAGTTCTGTTTCATCTTTGCCAGCTTCAATAACCTGACCGCCGGCTTCAGGCGGGTAGGGGTGTTCCTCAGTTCAGGTTCAGCAGGAGGCGAATAACGGTGTGTCCGCGCGGCCTCGCGGCTTCGGCGGACTCCGTGTCTATTCGGCGAATTGCAGCATAGCTTGAGCGAGCTCGGCGGTCTCGGCGACCTTGCGGTCTCGGCGGACTCCGGTGCTGTCCGCCCGGCTTGTTTTTTGGTGCTTTCTGTTTACAGCTATTATACTAGCGAAATCATGTCTCGTTATGTATGCCTCGTGTTGTAAAGAAGTAAATGTATAAAAGACCTGCTTGTGCTTCCATTGTTTGTTGGGATTTACCTCTGTTCCTTGGTTTTCGCTGGTTCAACGTGAGAACTGGGTAGTTCCAAAAATATTAATTTGGCGTTTGGGCTATCTTGCTGACCACGTTGAGAAAATTTAACAGGGTTAAGCACTTGGAAAAGAAGTCTCTAAGAGAGAAAATTATCAAAGATAATTTGGACAAGCAAAATCTTACAAGGGTACCTTCCATATATATTCCTAAACATTTCAAGTATTTTGCATGGTAGGAAGTCAAGAAGAAAATAGATGGAAAGAGGCCTGTCAACACAAGAGAAGCATCTTCAGTACCCATCCAAACAGAGACAAGCTCAGATTCAGATTATGGCATAGGCAAATTCGGTGATAAATTTTATGTTTCTTGAATAGCTGAGTATTGTACTGAGAATGGAAATGGGATGTTCTTTATGTTTTGTTTAACTTAAACCTCTAGCTGTCTACACACACACACACACACACACACACACACACACACACACACACACACACATTTATATCTACCTGGGATTGAATGTGCTTAATGTTTTTCCTTGATCATTGTTATTTTTCTGAGATAATATGTTTTATTGTTAATGCATCTTATCATTGGTAAGGAGTTCTGACTTCTTTAAATAGGGATTTTTTGAGAATATTGCCCACAATATTCCAAGATTTGAAGAAGCATATTTTGCAATGATAAGTGCATAATATATTTGATGGTACATCTGATTTATATAAATGTAAGAAATATTTGCAATCTCTATAAACAGGCTTAGAGATGAGTTAGTGCTACTGGAGCACTATCTTTAAGATTGTTGAAGTGTTCTCGATGGCATCGTCTTAAACAAGGAGTGCTTTAAAATGGTATCGTCCCAAAGCACTAAGAACAAGAAAGCTCCAACACAAAAGGCAAATATCATTGAGATCGGTATACTATTATCCACGACATCGGCTTTATCGTGGGATGTTTCATGTCGATATCGCTAAGAAGCCGCAGTTGAAGCCGATGTCATCTCATCCGTTAAATACCGTCGTGAAAGGTTAAATGTTACCACTGAGCAGGCGTGCTTGGCGGGATTTGAATTTTCGCGGCGGTGCATAAAGTGTGGTCAGAACAATCTATTTTTGACTATTATAAGATGAGATCATTTCTAGTCTAATGAAAATTGATATTTGTCAGGGTTATAAAAAGAAAAGTTACGACAATCAAACAGGAGTGCTCACACAAGGCTTGGAAAAATTTTGTTGATGTATGGTGATCGGGCGGTCTAGCGGTCTGACCCTGGCGACTTGAAAACCGAGCGGTCTGGCGGTTTCTCTCCAGCGGTTTGGTAGCTGAGATGTTGTTGATTGTAGATCGGGCAGTCTGGCATTTTAACGCAGGCGAATTGAAGATCGGGCGGTCTAGCGGTCTCCCCTAGTGGCTTGTCCTCTCTTTATAGTTATTGCCGGGAGGTTAGCCTATTCGTTTAACCGCGCGGCTTATTCGGTCTGTTTTTGTATAGCCGCTTGTACCTGTAATTATTTGTCCTACATTGCTTATTTGTAATCTCTCCTTCTCCTCCATTCTATAAAATGGAAGCTATACCTTTGTAAAACTTACTTTTTTTGATAATAAAATTTTTGTTATTCCAAATTTCGGTCTATTCTTTCTTGTTCGCACATGGTATCAGAGGACTCAATCTTTTCCGCCTGATTCTTTGAGCGCTTCTATCCGTGCGGTTTGTCCACTCCTTCTTGCGCCCTGTCTGCATGGTTTTCTTCTCATCCTTATCGTTGCCCTCTGTGTGTGCGACCTCTCGATTTTCTCTCACTCTATTCGCGACCACTTTTTATCTCTGATCCTTTGCTTTTGCGCAGCCTCGTCTTTGTTCGTGTGGCTTTTCGCTTTCTAATCGCGACCTATTTTTGCGGGCTCCCTTTTGCTCTGCAATCTCTTCCTTTCACACTACCTCATTTATGTTCGCGCGGTCTCCTCTTTTCTTGTTCACGCGACTCCTTGTCTGCCTATTTATGTTTTCTGCTCGCGCCTGTTTTCGTGACCTCCCAGTCACCCACGAACTGTTGCTTTCAAGCGGCCTCTTGTCTATCCGCGCTGCTTCTTCTTCCCTATTCACATGGCTTCTTTTTTATCCGCTCTGTTCTTCTCTATGGCTCTCCCCGACACCTATGCCCACCAATCCAGCCAGCGTGGTCCTTCTTGCTTTCTCTTCTCTCACAGTAGCTGCAACAGCCATACGGTTGATCGCTGCTGGATGAAACATCCACATATTCTCCCCTCTAGGCATGCTTCCACCTCCTCTTCGAAGTAGTCCGCCTCGGTGGTCACATCTTTAGGTAGTGCCCATGTCGTTACTCAAGGTAAATGGATGATAGACTCTGGTGCATCCAATCATATGAACGACAATACTCATTGTTTTTCTCTCCTAGAAACACATGTTCGGTCCCCCCAGTCTTATTGCAGATGGCTTTCCCTCACCGGTCAACGGAACGGGAGTGGTTTAAGTCACTCCATGTCTTCGCTTGACAGATACTCTATATGTGACCATGTTTCCTTGCAATTTATTATTTGTTACTTCTTTGTGCAAGCAACTACAGTGTTTCGTCACATTCACTCCTACTTCTTGTTCTTTTCAAAATTCGGACTCCCAACAAACGATTTCTACTGGGACTGAGAGCGATGACCTCTACTTCCTTGACAACGTTTTCACTTTGTCCAACATCTCCTACTCTTCTACAGACCTTTTGCAATAACATATTTGCCCTGTTCATCCTCCTCCATGGCTTCTTCGTCAGCTTCTGCACCACCTCCCTCCACACAGTCCTCCTCTCAACTATGACGTATGTTAGCTTGGCAAGCATCATCGCTCCTCCTTCCCACTGAAGCAAGGCTGTGGATCTTCCCGTCCATTTGAACTTGTTCACTCTGATGTCTGGGGTCCTTCTCCAACCCTCGTCATAGGTCGGGCTAGTTCATATTTTGTAACATTTATTGATGATTCCTCTCTCTGTACGTGGGTGTCTCTTAAAAGATCGCTCTACATTATTCTTTGTATGGACATCTTTTTATTTTATGATTAAAACTCAGTTTAATGTCTCTATTAAAATCTTTCGCTCTGATAATGTCAAAGAATATCTTAGTCATGATTTTTCTTCTTTCTGTATGCAAAATGAGATTATTCATCAAACTAGCTGTGTCTACACCTCACAACAAAATGGCATGTCGGAGCGCAAAAACTGTCACCTCCTTGATGTCACTCGCACTCTGATGACACAGATGTAGGTTCCTTGCTCCTATTGGGGCTATGCCATTCTTATCTCTTGCTATCTCATCAATCGCATTCCCTCCACGGTTCTCCACGGTCAAACCCCATTCTCCATTCTCTATCCGCGCAAGGATCTGTTTCCTCTCCCTCTGAGTATCTTTTGGTGCATGACTTTTGTACACGCTCCTTCCGCCACACATGACAAACTCTCCCCACAAGCCACCAAATGTATCTTTTTGGGTTACTCTATCACTCAGAAAGGTTATTTTTATTTTGACCGTGTTCTTCGCAAGCAGTTTGTCTCTGCGGACGTAACCTTCTTCAAAAATGCATCTTATTTCTCTCGCGACTCCTCTTTTCTTCCTGATGTTCCCACTTCTCCTACCATCCCCTCCGTCCTATCTATACGTACCGAGATTTCTCTTCCTCTGCCATGTCCACTGTCTCCTCCTCCTCTCTATCTAGCTTCGTTGTCTTCCTCTTCTCCGTGGTCGTCTCTCTCCACTCTCAGGACAGCTCTCTCCACCACGGATGCACCAAATACTGAGGAACACGTTGACCTGGATCTTTCCATTTCTCTTCGCAAAGGGGTGCAGAATGTACCCAACACTCGCTTGCTATTGTTGTTTCCTATGCTCGTCTTACTACCTCTCGCAAGACTTTTACGTTGGCTATCACTACCACTGCCACTCCCCGTACCTACCAGAAAGCCCTTACTGTTCCTCATTGGAAGGCTGTCATGGATGAGGAAATTTCCATCCTCACTGAGCGGGGTATATGGACCCTTATTCCTTCTCCGTTAGGCACTGATGTTGTTGGCTGTCGTTGGGTACTTGTTGTGAAGTTCAGTCCGGACGGCAGTGTCGATCGTCACAAGGCATGCCTTGTCGCCAAATACTTCACTCAAACTTATGGTGTTGATTATTTTGACACATTCTCTCCTGTTCCCCCTCTTAGCATTATTCGGGTAATCCTCTCTGTGATCGTCAACAAGGATTGGCTCATTTCCCAGCTGGATGTCAAGAATGTCTTTCTCTATGGTGATCTTCAGGAGGATGTCTACAAGGAGAAACCTCTTGGGTATGTTGCTTAGGGGGAGACACAGGTATGCATGCTGAAGAAGGCCATCTATGGCCTAAAGCAAAGCCCTCGGGCTTGGTTTGACAAGTTTAGCGACATTGTGGTGGTCGTGTGTTTTACAAGAAGTTCTGCCGATCACTCATTATTCATTTGCAAAACCTCCATGGGTCTGATGGTTCCTGCCGTATATGTGGATGATATTTTTCTCATTGGAGATTGTTGGATCCCTAGTTTGATTTGGGCTAGGTTCACTAACTTAGGATCTTATGACCCATAATGTATAGCCAGGGTCATGGTTTGTGTCCTAGAGTCTAGGCCAAGTCTTTAGAAGCAACACTGCATGGACCAGCCATCATCAGACTGCCAGAGACTCAAAGACTTAGATATTTTCCAGAGACCAAGTAAAATGAGTTCGACGTTCGTCGAACTCAGGTCGACGATAGTCGTGCTCAGCTCAACGATCACAGAGAAAAATTCTCTGAGCTGAGCTCGACGAACTTGGTACTCAGGTCGACGAACTTTGGACATTATACTTCAACACTTCAAGATCAGAAAACATCTCTTTATTCTAAGTCCAGAGTCAGACTTTGGTCGACGAACTTGATCCTCAGCTCGACGAAACCAATTCTTAGGTCGACGAATTCTGGATACTTCACTTTAACACCTTCATCCCGAAGCATCTGAAATTATTCCAAGTCCAGAATCATCTCCAGTCGACGAAGTTACAATCTCAGCTCGACGAACTTGAGACACAGAATAAGCAAGTTTGGATAATGTAGTTTTCTACTTTAGCTCGACGATCTTGGAACTCAGCTCGACGAATAGAAGTCATCTGGTCGACGAACTCCGCAACTCGACGAACTGTGGACTCAGCTCGACGATTTCTGCTATCAGTTTGACGAATCCAGACTTAGTCATTTTTCCATCCTTCTGTCCCCATTCTACTGCAATAATTCCTGAGTAATTAGTGCTCTAATATTCTCTGAATATAACCGTTAGAAGAGCATTGATTATGGTATTCTCCAGGATTATTGCCTGTCGTTTTTCCATGGGATAGTTGGGGAAATAATTCAATGTCGTTTATTCTCAAGGCCGTCAGCATTGATTGCAGAGGATTTCAAAATTTCAAAAGACCATTTTTGACAGGAAATATAAAAGAGATTTTCTCTCTTCTTACTGTAAGATGAAGTGAGATAGACATAAGATAGAATACAGAAGAACAAGAGAGATAGACACACAAAAAATACAATCAGTCTGAAAAATAAGGATCTCTCTGTCTCTTCTCCTTCTTACAAAGAACTCTGCTTACAGAAAATAATCCCAAGACTAGAAGAACATCTGCTTCCTGAAGAAGAAGAACAATCAATCAAATATCAAGAGTCTTCCTTCTTTATCTCTGCAGGACACTTCAAAGGATGACAAGAAATCCATCTTTCAAAGAAGTTCCTGGAGATTTCTCTGGTCAAGGCTGTAGATTGAAGGCCTACTCACCCTATGCAAAGATTCCCAGCCTGAACCCTTTTGCATCTCAGGGGGAGCTTTGACAACATCACTGAATCCACATAGTCTTCTCATTGTGATTGAGAAAAGAAGACTTTCATCACTCTCTCATCCTCACCTCTATACAGGGTTTTAATTTCCTTCAAAATTATTCTGGTTCACAAGTCTCCTTCCAAAAGACTTGGGTTGGTTTTTGATCACCTGATCAAAAGCTCATTGGTGTCAGGCACCTGATCAAAAATCTAAGTGGATTCCTATCAGGGTGGTAGAAGAGTGGATGTACCCAAGTTTAGGGGAACTACTATAAATTCTTGTGTTGTCTGGATTGCTCTTTTCTTTTGTTTTTGTGTTGTGGCTGTTTGTTAAGATTGTTGTTTTAATTTTGTTTCTACACTCGATTAAATTAGAAGAAAATTTTAAAAACCCTGAATACTCTATTCACCCCTCCCCCCTCTAGAGTATTCCTGATCTAACAGCTCACTTTCAATTGGTATCTGAGCAGGTTCCTTTGGTTGTACAAGCTAACCCTTGAACCAAAGATCCTTTGTTAGATCTAAATTTTATTTTTATTTCCATTTAGATTGATATACACAGCTATGACACAGAACAAGGACTATGCAAGCACTAGACCTCCAGTTTGCAACTTAAATAGGTTTGCCATCTGGAAGGCAAGAATCAAATTGTACATGAACTCTATTGATGAAGATATCTACAATTCCATCTTGACCAGTCCTCCTCAAGCCACTGCTTCTACATCAACAGCAGCCTCAAGCACTAATGCAGTTCCACCACCTGAGTGGACTGAGGCTTAGAAGAAGGCCAAGGTTGCTGATGCCACGACAATGAACATACTGGCACAGACTATGTCAGATGAGATCTTCCAAAAGGTTACTGAATGCACTTCAGCCAAAGCCATCTGGGATTCCCTAAACCAAATGGTGGCTGGATCAGTAGATGAAAGAAAAGATAGAAGATCAAACCTCATCACACAATATGAAAACTTCAAAAAGGATAAAGTAGAAACAATTGAAGTGATGTACAACAGGCTTAGCTTCATCATCAGTGAGCTAAGGACCTTAGATAAAGAAATCACCCTGACTGAAGTAAATGACAAGATCCTTATGTGCTTCTCAAGCTCATGGGATTCAAGGATCTGGCCCATCAAGTAGGCCAAAAGCATAAATGAGATCTCCACTGAATCTCTTTTAGGCAAGTTAAAGTCCTATGAACAGCTGATCAAGTCCAGGGAGGCAGCTGAGCAAAGAACACCTCCTCCAGCTAGAAAAGAACAAACCATAGCATTCAAAGCTGCTGATGAGACAGAGACTCCCTCAATAAATGAAGAACTGATGAGTTTATTTGCTAAAATATTCTACAAAATGGCAAGAAATGATTTCAGGAGAAAGTCATCAAGGCAGGATGACAAGCCTAGATATGATAAGACACCAACCAAAGAAGTTGTGTGTTTTGGATGCAGGAAGCCTGAGCACTTCATCTCTGAGTGTCCAGAGAATCAGAAGAAAGACAAGAGAAGGGAGAAAGATACCAGGAGACAGCACAACAGCAGGCCTTCTTCCAACAAATACAAGAAGAAGGAGAAGGGCTTTGTGGCTGAAACCTGGAGTGAGACAGAGGATTATTCTACTTCTTCCAGCTCTAGTGAAGATGAGAAAGAGGCAAGGGCTAAGGAGGTTTGCCTCATGGCAATTGATGCTTCCAAGAGCCACTCAGAAGAAGAAGATTCAGAAAATGAAGCAGGTTCTGAGTCTGAGACTGACAAGGTATTATCCTCTTTTGATTGCAGTTCTGATTCTTTTAAATTTGAATTTAAAACAATGTGTATAGATTTGATTAATTCAAAAAAGGAGATTAAAACTCTTAGGGAGAAACTAGGAAACCTAGAGAATGTTAACTCTGAAAATAATAGGTTAAAGGATGAATTGTGTTTAGCCAATGAACAAATCATAATGTTGAAGACTGAGCTTAGTGAGGCTAAACAAATTGAGGAAACTCTTAATGGAAGAAGCCTCAAGCTGATAGACATCACAAGCACTATAAATGCCAGACTTAATGGCAAGCTAGGCTTGGGTGCTTCACCAGGTTTGCCCTACATCCTCAAGAAACATATTCTGACTACCCCTATTAAATTTGTTTCTAAAAAAGGGAAAGAGAAAATAAACAATAAACAAACAATAGAAAATGTTCCCAAATCAATAGGTCTGAAAACCAAAAATTAGAAAACCTTAAGTAAAAACAAGATTCAGCAGAATTCGTTGAACTTAGATCGACGAAATGCAGCCAGTTCGTCGAACCCAGATCGACGAACACTGAACGAAAACTATAGTTATAATTATTCATCCAACTGCGATCGACGAACTCTGTATGGTTCGTCGAGCAGAGCTCGACCAACGTGGGGCACAAAAAATGAATATGTTCATTCTCTGGGCAGAGATCGACGATCTCAACCCAATTCGTCGAACTCTGGTCGACGAACTCACAGAAATTCGTCGAACCCAGAAAGACTTAACCAAAACTTTAATTATAACAGAAACTTAAATAATTCCAGGAAAGCTTTTAATCCACTAGCTGATTGGGTCATACAACCTAGGAGATATCACCCTCTAGGATATAAATCCCAACCAGAATATTCTGTTATTTCAAGCTTTTCATACCAGGAAAGCAAAGGACCCAAGGTAACCTGGGTCAAGAACATTTAACTGTTTTCATTGCAGGTGAAGAGCTGTCCAGCAAACAATCAAATATGGTACCTGGACAGTGGGTGCTCAAAGCACATGACTAGAAGCAAGTACATCTTACACAACTACAAGTCCAAGCTGGGGCCAAAGGTTATCTTTGGGGATTCCAAATGTGGCCAGTCAGAAGGTTTTGGAGAAGTGAATATTGGAGCTGTTACTTTCAAGAAAGTAACATATGACAGAGGACTCAAGCATAATCTCATCTCCATAAGTCAGTTATGTGATGAAGGTTATCAGGTACATTTCAAATCATCTTCTTGTACTATTGCTAATAAAGAAAACCAAACAGTTTTAATTGGAAATAGACAAGGAAACATTTACTTAGTTGATTTTCTATCTGCCAATTCTGATATCTGTTTACTTAACTTAATTAGTAACCAGAATGATTTATGGCATAAATGACTAAGTCATGTTAATATGAAAAACATTAATAGGCTATCAAAAGACAACCTTGTTAGAGGTCTACCTTCTGATCCCTACAAGAAGGAAGGTCTCTGCAGGGCTTGTCAGCTAGGCAAGCAAATTAAATATAGTTTTAAATCTGTAAATAAAAGTGATTCACCTAGGATTTTATATTTGCTACATATGGATCTCTTTGGACTCATTATTGTGCAAAGCCTAGGAGGTAAATCATACACCTTAGTTATTGTGGATGACTTCTCCAGGTTCACTTGGGTATCCTTTCTAAGATTTAAGTCAGATACCTTCAAGGTTCTTACAGATTTTCTCAGGACCATACAGATTGAGTTCTCTAGTCATGTTGCATTGATCAGAAGTGATCATGGCACAGAGTTTGAGTCTCTTCTTATGCATGATTTATGTGAGAAGGAAGGTATCAGGCATTGCTTCTCAGCTCCTAGAACTCCTCAACAAAATAGGATAGCTGAAAGGAAAAATAGGACACTCATTGAAGCTGCAGGTACATTGCTTGCAAATGCTTACATGCCACTAAACTTTTGGGCAGATGTTGTAAACACTGCAAATTATATCCTGAATAGAAGCTTGATACATAAACTGAAGAATAGGACTCTCTATGAATTACTTAAAGGAAAGAAACCTAAAATCAACTATTTCAAAGTATTTGGATGTATATGTTATATTCACAATAATAACAAAAGATACATTAGAAAGTTTGAGGCTAAGACTGAAGTGGGAATTTTTCTAGGATATTCCCAAGTAAGCAAAGCTTATAGGGTTTTTAATAAATCATCATTAAAAGTTCAAGAGTCTATTCATGTTTCCTTTGATGAAACTAACATGTCTTGCAAGAAGAAAGAGATTTCTACCAATAGCCCTTTGCAGGTACCTCACTTGTGTGAGAGATTGGATGAACTACACCTTACCCAAAAGGTTCCAACACATCCTTCTCCACAAGTTAATGAAGAGAGTGAAGATGAAAGCATTGAAGGAATTGAACTTCCTCCAACAGCAAACACAAATCCACAAGAGGAATTAATCCAAGATGTTGTTGCACAACCAACTCCACCCACTGATTTAGTCACACTTAGGGATCACCCCAGATCTCAAGTGATTGGAGACATATCAGTTGGTGTACACACAAGGCATCAACTCAATCAAGATGTGATGCATGTCTGCTTTCTCTCTCAGGTTGAACCTCTATCCATCCATGATGCAGAGCAAGATCCCCACTGGATCATTGCAATGCAGGAGGACTTAAACCAATCTAAGAGATGTAGAGTTTGAAATTTTGTTCCAAGACCCCAAGACTATCCAGTCATTGGAACCAAATGGGTATACAGAAATAAACTGGATGCTCAAGGAGTGATTGTGAGAAACAAGTCTAGGCTTATTGCTCAAGGTTATAGGCAAGAGGAAGGGATTGACTATGACCAAACATTTGCACCAGTTGCAAGGTTGGAGGCCATTAGAATTTTTCCAGCCTATGCAGCATACAAAAAATTCAAGGTGTATCAGATGGATGTGAAGAGTGCATTTCTTAATGGAGTACTTAAAGAAGAGGTTTATGTTGAACAACCTCCAGGTTTTGTCTCTCCAACTCACTCTTATCATGTTTTCAAATTGCATAAAGCTCTTTATGGTCTCAAGCAAGCTCCAAGAGCTTGGTATGAGACCCTAGCTAGCTTTTTGATAGAGCATAAATACATTAGATGCATAGTAGATAGAACACTTTTCACTAGATATCATAAGGATCAAATATTGTTAGTGCAAATATATGTGGATGACATCATATTTGGGTCTACTGATTCCATTTTATGCAAGAGGTTCTCTAACCTCATGCATTCAAAATTTGAAATGAGTAGTATGTGTGAGCTTTCCTACTTCCTTGGTCTCCAAGTGAATCAGCTCCCTGATGGCATCTTCATCTCCCAAGACAAATATGCAAAAGAGCTTATCAAAAAGTCTGGGATGGCTGATGCCTTAGCAAAGAAAACACCCATGGCTACAAATGTTGTAGTAGACTCTGATCCCCATGGAAAACTTGTGGACCAGAAATTATATAGGGGCATTGTTGGGTCCCTACTATATCTTACAACAAGTAGGCCTGATATTATGTTTGTCACATGCCTTTGTGCTAGGTTCCAAGTGAACCCAAAAGAATCTCATCTAATTTTCTTAAAAAGGATTTTGAGATATATAAAGAGTTGTCCTAGTCTAGGACTATGGTATCCAGATGAGTCAAAATTTGATTTAACTGGATTTTTAGATGCTGACTTTGCTGGATACAGGGTTGATAGGAAAAGCACCTCAGGGACTTGTCAGTTCCTTAGTATGAGGTTGGTATCCTGGTTTTGTAAGAAACATTCATCTATGTCTACCTCAACTGCTGAGGCTGAGTATATTGCTGCTGACAGCTATTGATCCCAGATGCTGTGGATTCAAAATCAATTACTAGACTATGGTATCAACTTAAATAATTCAACTCTATTTTATGATAACACAAGTGTTATAGCAATAGCACAAAATCCAGTCCATCATAGTAGGACAAAGCATATAGATATTAGACATCATTTCATTAGAGAGTGTGTGGACAAAAACAAAATTAATCTTGTCTATATCTACACTGATTTACAAAGAGCTGATATATTCACCAAACCTCTGGATGAGAGAAATCACATATTCTTTATAAATCAGCTTGGAATGATTAATGGAGAAGATTTGGTTTAGTTTCTGTCTGCACTCGACGAATTTTCCAGAGTTCGTCGAACGGAGCTCGACGAACTAGGGAAAGTTTGGGAGATATTCGTCGAACGAAGGTCGACGAACTCTCTGTGAGTGAAGCTGTTTTCGTCGAATGGAGATCGATGAATTCACTTCAGAAAACTTTCGTCGAACGGAGCTCGATGAAATGTCTTCAACTCTTCCAGCTGAGCTCGACAAATTATTTCACTATCAATTATTTCGTCGATCTCAGTTCGAAGAATTTCTTATTTTTCGTGGAACGAAGTTTGTCGATTCATATTCCAGAAAATTTATAACTAGGTTTTTTTCGACCTCCGTCCCGCGCTTTCTGTTCCCTTTGTACTTGATCGACGTTTCTCTCTCTTTTGCAGGTGATTTCATGGCGATTCAAGTAGGAACCCTAGCCGCTATGAAGTTTGACACAAGATTTGAAGTCGACTTTGACTCATTTAAACACTTTGATCCAATTTTTCTGAACATTCTGACTCTACTGGAAGAACAGAATTTAAAAAACCTGATGACCACAAGAATAAAGCTGGCTGGAACAGAAATTAGAGAATTGGTCTATACTTCATCTACATCAGAGGAAAACACCATAACAGGAATAATTACGGTAACGCTATCTCTCTATCTCCCGCCATCTTAACTGAAATTTTTGATCTGAGTAATGGAGAAGAAGATTTAGAGATTGATTCTGAAGAATATGATATGATGTTGAGTTTAATGGGTTATGCTGGAGATAACCCCAGTAAGTTGTTGAAGAAACATTTATCTGCAGAATACAAATTTCTGGCTGATATTGTTGGGAAAGTCTTGCTAGGCAAGCACATAACGCATGATTACATTACCAGACATCAGTTTTTGGTCATGTGCGTAGTGGTGAACAAAAAGAAGGTGAATTGGGCACATATCCTCTTTGATTTGAGAACCAACCCACATCATTTTGTCCATAAAATATGTTATGGCAAAATCATAGAAGTCTTCATCAGACAGCACTTCCGAGTAGATGGCAATTTATCTATTGCCCGACAAATGCTAAACTCAGAAGAAGACTTTTTGGGTGCCTCCTGGATGCATTGTCTAATGGTCTTAGAAGACTCCGCCAAATCTCCTAACACGGAGCTAGTAACATTATTTTCCCCTTTATTTCTTTTCTTGCCAACTTCAGATGTAGCTGTGGTCTTACATGGTGGAGGAACTCTGCCTACCTCAGTGTCTTCAGGATCACGATCAGACATTCCTCTTTCATCTACAGACTCTGGGATCTCATTAATGGTGTTGGGTGTGCAAGCATGATGTCCTGTCGTGACAACAGAACTGAACATCATGTTTAGTTTCTCCTCCAACTCTAGTTGGATTCCCGAGTACCGGAATTTCTTTGCCGCCGGGATAACCTGAAAATGCATATATTTAACATCAAAACTTATTAATTTTTTGAAAAAGTAAAACAAATTTTACTTTTGTAAATGAATGCCTTCAATCTTTCATCCCACTACTCGTCTGAGTCGTCTATATTCTTCCTTGATGCATTCCAACCCAATCTGGTATCACCACGTTTCAACTCTGTCCATAATTTCCACTCCTCCTTCAAATGATCCCACTTATTTTTCTGTTGGAATTTATCGTATTGTTTTCTAGTCAGCTCTTCAGATTTTCTCATAACGTTTGTCCAACCCTCTTTATTAAAATATATGGTCGGTCGATTACCAAGCTCTATATTTTTAATGCATATATCACAGAAATGCATGATATCTGTATTGTCCTAAAAAGCGAGCACCCCACCATCTTTGGATTTGCCCACCCTTAGAAAAGTAAACACACACATACAAATTTATGAATAATAATACAAAACAACAAACACATAAACACAAACACACACACATAAACAACACACAAACATAGAACACACACACACACACATATAACACACACATACACATACAACACACATACAACACACACAAACATACAACACACACACACACACACACAACAACACACACACAAACCAACAACACACAAACAGGCACACAAGGCAACAACAACACACACACACACATACAACACACACACACACACACACACACACACACAACACACACACACACACATCAACACAGACACACATACATACAAGTCACACATACAACACAGACGCACACATACAACACAGACGCACACATACAACACACACTCAAACATACAATACACAACAAACAAACACACATACAACAGACACCAACATACAAAACACACACACACACAACACATTTAACACACACACACACACACACAACACACACACATGCATACAACACACACACACTTACAACACACTTTACAAACAAACAAACAAACAAACACACACCAACAACAACTCACAAACACACACACTTACAACACACAAATAAGCTAACACGCATACAACACACATAAACAAAACACACACATACACACACACACACACATACAACACACACACGACATACAACACACACACATACACATCTCATGAAAAAATCAGCATCAGAAAAAATTGAAAATGCATGAAAACAACCTCTCAGAAATCAGTAATCCCATCCCTCATCAGTTGACAATGTAGCGAGAGGGAGAATGGAATCAAAAACTCTAGAATTACAAAGCAGGAGAATGTGTATACCTCAGCGAGAGGGAGAAGGTGGCACCAAATATGCAGGAAGAGTGTGCAAAAAACTTACGGCAAAGAAGGAGGTGGAGGGAATCGCATTTATACAGGGAGAACAAACAATGGTTGAACGGAATCGGGAGAAGACGACAGAAAATTTACCAGAGGGGTGCGCCGATGTGTTGGTCATCGTCGTCGTGGAAGAAGTTCTGGAGATACATTGTTGTGTGCTAGGTTTTTGGTGGAAAAATTTAGGCGAATTTCATCATCGATGCAAGTAATCATGTCGGCGTCGACAAGCAAATCGGGCTCAGGAGAGATGCTTCTGGTCGATGAAGGCGGTGCGTCGGATTTCATCATTGGGGAGGAGGATCGGGCGATGCAGCAGCTATACCCCCGTGGAAGAAGATTGTCATCGGGGAAGAAGATTAGCGCTAGGTATCGCCGTATCGGGTTGTTGCTGTGCAGCTGAACACTGGAAAAAATCGCGGATAGGTTATAACGTAAAATCCTTTATTTTTAGAAATTCTATTTGCAAGATCAGCCGTGCCAAATGGTGCTTATTTCCAAAACACCGGTGCATTTCCGCCACACAGCAGCCTAAAAGCCTAATAAAATGCCACCTAAGTCAACTACATATATATTGTCTTTCCTAAAGCCATATAACACTATTGCATCTTGTTGGAACACCCTATTACTAATTTGGGTCAGGATAACTATGTCTTTAGGAAACCTGTTTTTGACCTCATTGTATAGATCTAAAGGTCAATTAGAATTGAGTCTAAGGGTTAGTAGTTAGGTTTGGAAGCTACCCTCAAGACCAAGGTTTTTCAGTTTGGAGACTAAATCATTTCGTCGAGCTCAGTACGACGAATCGTCGAACTCCTATCGACGATCGTTTAGCTCAACTTCGACGGATCGTCGAACTCCATTCGACGATCGCTGAGCTCAACTTCAACAAATCGTCGAACTCCATTCGACGATCTTCGAGCTCAGTTCGACGATCTTGACTCCAGTTTGTTCTGCTATATTTGAGCTCAGTTCTACGATAGTTGAGATCTGATCGACGATCTCTGTTTCTGTATAAGTCCAAATCGCTGAGCTCAGTTCGACGATAGTAGAGCTCAGTTCGACGTTTTTTTTGAAGAGTTCAATGACTTTCAAGATTCAAATTCAGAACAGTTAAGGAGTTATTCTCAGCATTTAATTCAGAAGATTTTGTAGCTGTTTTCATTTATTCTGGAGCAAGTTTCAAGGAATTATCAAGGAATGTTTTTGTTGGACTTTCCTCCAGAAGATAAAAGCCATTAAGGAAGTCATTAATGACAGGCTAATGGTTATTCTGGATAGTGGATCATTTCTATTCAAAAAAAAGGAATAAAAGACAAGAATGTTTTTTGAATTACAAGGCAGGAAGAGAAGAACAAGAGAGAGAGACACATTCTGCAATATTCATTCTCTACAAATCTTCTTCTGCAACAACTCTCACAAGAGAAAGAAAAAGAGTTGCAGACATTCTCTGTCTCAAAGAATTCATACAAGAACACCATCACTAAAAGAGATCAACCATCTGAAATCTTCAGATCTCTTTTGATTCAAGTGTTCAAGGCCATCATCATTCAAGACTCCAGACATCTCACATTTCAGCTGTTGCTGAAATCATCATTTGCTGGAGATCAATTTTCTGAAGGCCTATCACCCTACTGCAAAGCTTCATTTCCTGAACAACTACAGATCTCAGGGGGAGCTTTGACAACATCAATATCCACATAGTCTTCTCAGCTGCTTTGAGAAAGAGAAGACTTCCATCACTGAAAGATATGGTACCTAAACACCTAGAGGGGGGGGTGAATAGGTGACCTAAACCTTTTTGAAACTTTGTTGGCAGCAAAACAGTTATCTCACAGATTTCTACAGCTAACAGCAATAACAAAATATAAACTGCTAATCCACAGCACAGCACAGCACAGCAGACACACAAATTTATAGTGGTTCCCCAATCTTTGGGTACATCCACTTTCCCCCTTCGCCTATCTAGCAGTGTACTAGATTTGGCCAAACTTCTCCACTGTCTCAGAACCCAACTAGGTTCCTACACCTCAGGCCCAAAGCCTTACACTCAGCCACCAAGGCCTACACTCAGCCACCCAGGCCTACACTCAGCCAATCAAGCCCTACACTCAGAGTTCTTCAACTCCTACACTCAGGCAACCAAGCCCTACCCTCAGCCTTTATAATATAGGCTTACAATTCACTCAGATCCAATGGATCCTACAAGTTAAAATTGAATTACAATAACTAACTCTACAACTCAGAAAATAAGAGAGGAGTTGAGAGTTTCTTGAAGAGTTCTTGGAAGAACTCAGCTAGATCCAAACTGACTTAGCTTCCTTCAAAGCTTCTTGAGTAGAACTGAATTAGTCTAAATCCTCTGCAGTTGATCCTTGACCTCTGCTTCTTGAGATCCAGATGATTCTGAATCCTTCTTCTCAGCCTTAGTTCCAAAGACTGAATTCTTGATTGGAGCTCTCTCTCTCCAACTTCTTAGATCTGCAGTTGGACTGCCAGATCTTCTTGTGTTGATACTCTGTGTACCACTTTTCTGATTACTTGAATAATCTGATCTATTACTTCAAAATAGCTTCAACAACTTCTTATTAACACTTTTTCAACTCTTTTTTTGTAAACAGTCTGTGCCTATTTATAGGCCTTCTTCATGGTAACCGGCTGGTCCGGTTTATAACTGACTTCTGACATCTCTGACAAGTGCTGTAAACCGGCTGGAACGGCAGCTGTCATGTCATCCAGTCAATTCTTGAAATTCTCTAACTGTCAGATAGTGTCGAGACTTTCTGTTCTTAAGTGTCGACACTTATAGACCAAGTGTCGACACATGTTGTGTAAGTGTCGACACAAGTCTACAAGGTGTCGACACAACTCCTTGTATGTCTTGACACAGATTCTTCTTTAAGTGTCGACACTGAAAGTAAGTGTCGACACAAGTACTTGATCTTCAGTAACTTGTTGAATTCTTCTAAGTGTCGACACATCTCCTTTGTGTCGACACATCTTCATGTGCTGAAACTGTCAAGTGTCGACACTGCTTCTTGGTGTCGACACAAGTCTTCAATTTTGTTTCTTCAGCTGAGTGTCGACACATTCCCTTAGTGTCGACACTTGTACTTAGAATATTTTGTAAACTTTTCTGTTCTTTGCTAAGTGTCGACACAGCTCCTTGTGTCGACACTTTCTTCAAGTGTAGAGTCTTCAACTAAGTGTCGACACATTGTGCTGAGTGTCGACACTTTCTTCAAGTGTTAACTCTTCTGGTTGTGTGTCGACACATTGTGCTGAGTGTCGACACATACTTCAAGTGTTGACTCCTTTGAGTGTGTGTCGACACATTGTGCTGAGTGTCGACACATTCTTCATATGTTGACTCTGCTGATTGAGTGTCGACACATTGTGTTGAGTGTCGACACTTGTCCTTAGTCTCTGCAGAATTCTGCTGAGTGTCGACACAACTCCAAGTGTCGACACTTTCTGATGTAGACTCAGCTCTTCTAGGTGTCGACACTTCTGCTAAGTGTCGACACAGCTTTTCTGCATTCTTCTTCACTGAGTGTCGACACAGCTCCTTGTGTCGACACTTTCTGTCTGGTGTCGAGTCTTCACCTCAGGTGTCGACACAATGACTCCAAGTGTCGACACTGCTTGTCTGGGTGTCGACACAAGCTTTCTCATGTGTCGACACTTTCCCTCTGGGTGTCGACACATGGACTTAGAAACTTTTAGCTTCAGTCCAGTGTATACCTAACCTGCACAAGTAACTCAAACAAACATCAAATACATTATGATGTATATCATTGAGTTAGGTGAGGCTTCTTCAAATCAGGTACATTTGACCAATGTACCCAACAATCTCCCCCTATTTGGAGAAGTCATAACCCTTAGTCAATGATATACACCACTCATAATTAAAAATTATAAAATGATGTAAAGCAGGTATATGTCAACAGGGTAAACTTAAACATGTAATAAAGCACACATGTATACTCATTAAACATTGCAAAACAAACAAGAAATAGACACATGCTTCTGAATAATCATGAGATATATTTATCAAAAATTATTCTAACATTGTTTTAATACATTTCCATTATTGTACAAAAATATTTCATATGTAAAAGATTACAACAATATTTCTTAGTCTAATCTTAGTCTAGTTCTGATCAGGTTCTTTTATAACTATTCCTTTTCCAGGTTGGACTTTAGCCTTTACAGCAGCAGCAGCAGCAGGCTCAGCATCAGCAGGCTTCTTGCCTTTGAGATCTTTCTTTTCAGCCTTGATCTTTTGCCTCTCAAAGTAATGATAGGGCTTAGGAAAGTACTTGCTAGGCTCCACAGCTGTAGGAGGTAGCTTTCCTAACTTAGCCTTCCTTCTATACTGGACAATGGCTTCCTGCCTAATCTCATGCTTCCTCCATTCTGCTTCTGAGAACCATTTGTTCCTTTCATGAGCATTGTCCTTGGCTGCTTTCCAGACTGTGAGAATGATGTTCCTAGAAGTAGGGCTCCACTGTTCAAAATCTGGTTTTTGCTCAGCTAGTTCCCTAAACTTCTTCTTTGACAGCCGTGTCTCTTCTTCTTTGTCCAAAGCCTCTTGCATAGCTGCTGTTATAGGTTGAACAACCTTTTCCAGAACAACATTAGACTTTCCAGTAGTTGGACTATACATTGTGCTGACTTCTGCATGAACCATTTCAAAATCTGGAGGTGGATAGATCACCTGAGCTACTTCCTGTTGCTCACCTCCAAGATATGCACTTTGAATTCCTGATTCAGCAACATTATCATCATCACACAGGGGAGGATAGCCCAGTGTAGCTCTGATGGAGTTAGATATCCATTTGGCATGGTCAGAGCTAGCTTTGACTAACACCCTCTCCCCCTTTATGACTTCTTGTGCAACATGGTCTCTGACATCATCCTTTTGGAATCTGATCTGACTGTCCAAATACCCGATCCCATCTTTAAAATAAGGTCTAAGCTTTGTAAGCTGTTCAGAAATGACCTTCTGTGAATCCTTGATTGCAGTCTTGACAGCAGCAATTTCTTCTTGAAATACTTTATCAAATTCAGCCTTAACTGCAGCAGATGATGTTGAAGGTTCAGCAGTCTTATTCTTCAGTTCAGTGACTATAGCATTGTGGGATGCAGTCAAATTATCATTCATTCTCAACTGATTCTCTAACACATAGCCTTGCTTCAGTGCTATATCATCTACTTGAGACTTTATCTTCTCTTGGTTGGTTGCCAGATAGACTACGGCATTACCACCCTTTGAAAAACATTCAGTCATCTCCTTTTTATTAAGGTTCATTTCAAACCTTATTGACTTGATGTCCTGTGCCAGATCAAATTGTAGGGTCTTGTGCCCTTCATCAACATAAGTCTCTATAGCCTTCCTTTGCTCATCCAGCTTTATTTGCAATGCAATCATTAAAGCACTATAGTCAACAGTTGGGGCTTGTTGAACTATTGGCTGTGGGGCTACAGATTGCAAGGCTTTCTTGTAACTCTGACTTCTTCTTTTGAAGACAAAGAGTTTCTTCTTCTTAGCTTGTGCAGCCTCATCTTCCTCAGACTTTGAAGTACTGGCGATATCAACCCTGTCCTTAGGGCTTGATGGTTTGTCAGCTTGCGCATCAAGTGCTTTCTCACTTTCTTGTCTGACAGGCTCTTCCACAACTTGCAGTTGCTCCCCCTCAGCAGCAGCACCCTTCTCTTCAGCAGCAGCAACTTTATCCATGTCAAAGTCCTCTTGATCCAAGTTTAGAAATAGGTCTTCCATGGTAAATTCAACTGGTGAATGTGCAGGAGAAGTACTGGGTTCATCAACTACTTTATCAGGAACCACTTCTAGGATAACTGATGTGTCTTGGAGAATAACATCTGGTTCTTGATTTGCTTGCTGAGTTTGCTGATGGACATCAGACAAATCAGAATCTATTACAGAAAAATCTAAAGTATTGAGGTCAGTAAGTACCTCTTGGATAATGATTGTGGCTTGCTCACTGTCCAGAGTAGAGGGTTCTTCTACTGCTGGAAGCTCCCCCTGGCTTGGATCCTTATACTTGGGGCTAGCTGGAGGCAGCTCCCCCTGGATTTTAGCTGTCTCTTGAGGAGCAGGAGACTTCTCTGCAGCCACTTCCTCTGGACTATCAGGAGTGAAAACAACTTGTTCTTCACTACCTGAACTGCTGGAGGACTCCTGTGTCACAGGAGTTATCTTCCTCTTCTTCTTTGGAGGTGAATCTTTCTTAGAAACTTGCTTCTCTGGGGTAGGTATTTCCTTAGATAGTACTCTTTCCCACCTGGAAAATATCCTCATATCCATCCTTCTCATGTGATTGATTTTAGTATCAGCAGCAGTGCTCATTACCTCTGGTATTGTACCAGCCAGGTAGAGACTTAGTATTCTGCCTAGATTGGGCTTCTTCAGACTCTCCTTAATTTTCTCATACACAACCATTGACCAGTCTGTTTTGAGGTTGAAGATAATTCTGGTCATAACACTGAACATGGAGGCTGACACCCTGTCATGCCCTCCAGTCTTGCTGAGTATAACTTTCCCCACAATTTCAGACAGGAATTTTCCTTGGTTATTCATTCCTTTCCTGTTGAATACAGATCCTATCTTCATCTTAGGATCTAGACCACACCAGGTAAGTGCTTCCCTGGTCTTAGATGTAGTCACTTCCTCTTCTGCTTGAATTTTAGGTAGCTGAAGTACCTTCCTCAAAGTTTTGGGTGAAATCTTGACCTTGGTTCCATGCACTCTTGATTTGATTCTGTAACCTGAGTCATCTACAGAAGCTTCAGTAAGAAATTCAACAACTTCCTTCTTCCATATTTTGGTTGGTTCTGAAACCAAGTACTCCAATCCAGAATCGGTGACTAGGGTTACCACCGATTTGATTTCTTGATCGCCATCGTCGAACGCGCCACGAACCAGTTCATAGCCTTCATTGACATTCTCCTCGAGCTTGGGAGCCATTAGGGTTTGTAGAATTAGTCTTTAGAAAAGAGAAATGTCGACACAGTAGTTTGGTCTCGAAACTCTGAAAGCGTGTCGACACACAAAGACAGAATCCTATTTATACCTTTCTGGTTTGAAGACGAACAAGCGAGATGGATTACTAAAGATGAGTCGACACTGGCAATAAGTGTCGACACTGACTTATAATGTCTCGACACTCATGTGTCGACACAAGTTTAGTCAACAGATTTTATGTGTCGACACTTGGTTATGTGTCGACACCACACTACTCGACATGTAGTCGAGACGTTACTTAGAAAATTCTGATTAAAACTTAAGTGTCGACACCTCATTGGATGTGTCGACACCAACTCAACATGTGTTGACACTAACATTCTGAAGTGTCGACACCAACTTCCTAGATGTGTCGACACCATTTTCCTGAAGTGTCGACACTTACTATTCTGTGTCGACATAGACTTGTCTATGTGTCGACACCTTTTTACTTAGCCAATTTTTAGTTCTGTAAACTTAGTCTAAGTTTATCATACCTAGTTCAATTTTGAACCTATTGAACTTAGCTTCTTCTAAGGGCTTAGTAAACATATCAGCTATCTGATTATCAGTTTTAACATATTCAAGTGCAATATCATTTCTTTCTACATGCTCCCTAAGAAAGTGATATTTAATCTCAATATGTTTAGTTCTACTATGTGATACAGGATTATTAGCTATTGAAATAGCACTTGTAGAATCACAGAAAAGTGGAGTTCTACTTACCTGAAATCCATAGTCTTCTAGCTGATGTTGAATCCATAGAAGTTGAGCACAGCAACTTCCTGCAGCTACATATTCTGACTCAGCTGTGGAGATAGCCACACTGGTTTGCTTCTTACTACTCCATGAAATGAGTCTTCCACCTAGGAATTGACATGATCCAGTAGTGCTCTTTCTATCTTCTTTGTATCCTGCAAAGTCTGCATCTGAATAGCCTGTTAGATCAAAATCTCCATTCCTAGGGTACCAGAGGCCTAGATAAGGAGTGCCCTTTAGATATCTCAAAATTCTCTTGACTGCAGCCAAGTGAGACTCTTTAGGGCAGGCTTGATACCTGGCACAAACACATGTAGCATACATAATGTCAGGCCTACTTGCAGTCAAGTATAGTAAGGAGCCAACTATCCCTCTATACAAGGTTTCATCTACAGGTTTCCCTGCATCATCCTTGCTAAGAGACATACTTGACCCATAGGAGTCTTCATGGTACTGGATGAATCCATACCATATTTCCTTATGAGTTCTAGGGTGAACTTGGACTGACATATGGACAAGCCACTTTCACTCTGTTTAACTTGGAGACCCAAGAAAAACTTCAGTTCTCCCATACTACTCATCTCAAATTGACCTTGCATAAGTTTTGCAAACTTTTTGCAAAGGCTGCTTTCAGTAGACCCAAATATAATGTCATCTACATATATTTGGACCAGTATGACTTTGCCTCTAGATTCCCTAAGGAATAGAGTCTTATCTATTTTCCCCCTTGTGAACTTGTTCTCAATGAGGAAACTAGATAGGGTTTCATACCAGGCTCTAGGAGCTTGCTTTAACCCATACAATGCTTTCCTAAGTCTATAGACATAATGAGGTTGAGTTGGATCAACAAAACCTGATGGCTGCTCCACATAGACTTCTTCCTTAAGATTACCATTTAAGAATGCTGACTTGACATCCATCTGGTAAACCTTGAATCCTTGATAGGTTGCATAGGCCAAGAACATCCTTATGGCCTCCAGTATGGCTACTGGGGCAAAGGTTTGATCAAAATCAATACCTTCTTCTTGCCTATATCCTTTTGCAACCAGTCTTGCTTTATTCTTAATGATGACCCCTTGTTCATCTAACTTATTTCTGTAGATCCACTTAGTTCCTATAACATTGTGGTCTTTAGGTTTAGGAACCAGTTCCCAAACCTTGCACCTTTTGAACTGATTAAGTTCTTCTTGCATAGCTTCAGTCCACTGTGGATCTTGTATAGCTTCTTCAAATTTCTTTGGTTCTATTTGAGACAGAAAACTTGAATATACTACAGCATTCTGATTTCTGCTCCTTGTCTGAACACCTTGTCTTGGATCTCCAATAATCAGCTCTACTGGATGATCTCTTAGATGCCTGTTGGCTGGAGGCATCCTTACTTCTGGTTGTACTTCAACAGCATCTTCATCATGCTGAGTTCCTTGTACTTCTTCAGCTCCTGGTACATGTAGTTCTCCCCCTGGACATAAGCCATCTTCTTCTACTTGCTGTCTTGCAGCAGGTACATCTTCTATGGTTAGCTTGTCCATCTTCTTAGTAAGACCTGTGGGGCTGCACACACTACTATACAACTCATTGTTAATAAGTTTTGTCTCATCAAAAACTACATGCACAGACTCCTCTACAACTTGTGTAGTCAAGTTGTAGACTCTATAAGCCTTACTATTATTGCTGTACCCAACAAACACTCCCTCTTGGGACTTGGCAGCAAACTTAGTTAAGTAAGACTTCCCATTGTTAAGTATGAAGCATTTGCAACCAAAAATCCTGAAATAGGATAGGTTTGGTTTCCTGCCTTTCACAACTTCATAGGGGGTCTTATTTAACCTTTTAGTGATGGTAGCCCTATTTACCACATGGCATGCAGTGTTAACTGCTTCAGCCCAGAAATACTCAGGCAGTGATGTATCACTAAGTAGGGTTCTACCAGCCTCTATCAAGGTTCTATTCTTCCTCTCAGCAATGTCATTTTGCTGAGGTGTTCTAGGTGAAGAGAATTCTTGAAATATCCCAAAGTCTTCACATAGTTTTGTCATGCTTTCAGATTGAAACTCAGTACCATGGTCACTTCTAATTTTGACCACAGTACTATTTAGTTCATTCTGAATTTGCTTGACAAAGCTGTAGAAGACACTAGGTGTTTCAGATTTCGGCCTTAAGAAGAACACCCAGGAAAACCTTGAGTAGTCATCAACAACTACAAAGGTATAGACCTTCCTACCTAAGTTGTGAACTGGCATTGGACCAAAGAGATCCATATGCAAGAGGTATAAGCACCTCACAGCATCTTTGTTCTCAATGCTTTTAAAGGTGGATTTGGTCTGCTTGCCCTTTTGACAAGCTGAGCAAATGCCATCTTTAACACACTTAACTTGAGGACCATTCCTCACTAACTCTTTGCTAAAGAGTTTGCTAATAGTCTTGTAGTTAAGATGAGCTAGCCTCTTGTGCCACTTGACACAATGAGAGACTGTTTCATCAGCTACAAGACAAACAGGAGAACCATTGTTCTCAATCATGATGTCTAGACAGTAGACATTCCTCTTTCTATATCCTGTCAAAATGATCTCTTGATCACTTGACCTCTTGATATGACAACCATTTTTAACAAATGAGATGTCATACCCTACATCACTTAACTGACTTATACTTATAAGGTTGTGTTTCAACCCTTTAACATAAGCCACTTGAGTAATGGTAACAAGGTTTGAAGAAATGTTACCAAACCATTTGATGATTCCTTTTTCAGAACCACCAAAGGTCACTTTAGGACCATTTTTGATTGGAATGTAGTCCTTCATTAGTCCCCTTGTTCTAGTCATATGTCTGGAACATCCACTATCCAAGTACCATGTTGGGGTATGGCCACTTGGATTCACCTGCAAAACAAATTAATGAACCTTAGAACCCAAAGTAAACTTGGGTCCTTGGTGATTGTTAGTTTGCAACATGACATAGCTACCTACTGGCTTTCCACCAGGTAGCTTGCTACTCCCATTGGCACTAGCATTGTGCCAACATTCCAAGGCAAAGTGGCCAACTTTGCCACAGCACCAGCATTCAAACTTGTTGTACCTTTGCTTAGGTACAGACTTGGCTGTCTTGACTACAGCAGGCTTATTGAATGTTGGGGCTTTGCCCTTGGACTTGGACTGATCCTGAACAGTTCTAGCTGGTTTAATAAAACCCAATCCAGCCTTTCCTTTATGATGAACAAATTCATCAATCAAGGGTAGCACTGATTTAGGTTTTGAAAACCTAGCAACTAGCTCTCTTTCCTTCTGAAGATTGATCTCCAGTCTCTTAATTTGATCATTTTTATAGGTGATAGTTCCCATCTGAATCACAGTAATGTGTTTCAGCCTGGCTACCTCATTGAGCTTTTGATCAAATTTCTTCTCAAAATCTGTCGCAGCTGCCTTGAGATCAGCAATCTCCTTTGCCTGTCTTTTGGCTAGGGTCTTGCTTTTCTTATAGGCTTGCAACAGTACTTTATATTCATCTAAGAGCTGATGAATATCTCCCTCAGATTCAGAAACACTTCCATCACTTGATGAAGATGAATCTGACTCTGAACTAGAACTGGAATCTGAACTTTGAGTTGGACTTTGTACCTGACTAGGTCCTGGCTGCTCCAGGATTTTGGTACTTTCAGTCAATGCCATCAGTCCTTGGCACTGACACTCTTCTTGTTCATAGATTGATTCCATGATCTGCATAAACTCTTCTTCTTCTTCAGCAAATAGCCCTATGTAGGCTTCAGCATCTGTCTCAGTGTCTGAAGAAGAAATGTCTGAAAGAGTCTTCTCATTCTTTGCAACAAAGGACTTCTCCTTCTTTCCTTTGAAGTGAGTCTTCTTTTTGTCACTGGATTCTTTTCTTCTCTCAGGACAATCTGCAATAACATGACCCTGTCTATTGCAGCAGTAACACACTATCTTAGACCAAGTTGCCTTGCTAGTCTTTGTCTTTTTCTTGTCCTTCTTTGAAGGCTTCTTCTCCTGATACTGGACTTCTTTCCCTTTGGAAAATGAAGGTCTGGACCTCCACTGTTTCTTCTTCAGGAATTTCTGAAAATGTCTGGTGAATGCAGCAAAGTCTTCATCACTTTCACTGCTTGTAGACTTTGTGCTAACAGACTCATCAGATTCTGATTCAACTACCTCTGGAGGAGGAGTTGATGACTTAGTCCTGCCCTTTCTAGGTACTTCTGACTTGAAGGCAACAGTCCTTTCCCTGTGCTCAGTCCTTGTTGATTTTTCCTCCTCTTTTCTCACTGACAGCTGCATCTCATAAGACAACAACTTGCCAAACAGTGTGGGAGGAGGAATTTCTCCCAACTTTGTCATTTCTCTGATGGCACAGATCTTGGTGTCCCAATCTTTGGTTAGGGACCTTAAGAACTTATCATTCAATTCATAGTTAGTGAACTCTCTTCCATAGGACATGAGTTCATTAACAATTCTATAGAACTTCTTGTAGCATTCAGTGATGCTATCTCCTCTTCCTTGCCTAAAGCTCTCATACTCTTGATTAAGCAAGGACTTCCTATCTTGCCTAACTTCTTCAGAACCTTCCATATAGATAATGAGAGTATCCCACATCTCTTTTGCTGTTTTACAGTGAATTAAGTTCTGAAAAGTGGCATCATCAATGGCACTTACTATAATGTTTTGTGCCCTCTTGTCCATAGTGGCTAGGACAATTTCATCCTTAGTCATCTCAGAGAAATCCTTTGGAGTTCTCTGTGTAACATCCAAAACTGAAACCTTCATGGGCACATATGGCCCCTCTTTGACTGTGATGTAGATTCTAGGGTCAGAGGCCTCCATAAATAGCCTAACCCTTTCTTTCCAGATCCCAAAGATCTCTTTTCTGCATATGGGCAGTTTCATTGAACCCAATTCCTTGTGATTCTCTGAAGAACCCATGTTTCTTGATTTTCTTGAAACTGTGTTCTGATTTACACTGAATCTGCCAAACTGGATCTCCTCAGACAGTTAGTCCTTTTTGAGTAACCTGCCTCTGATACCACTTGAAAGATATGGTACCTAAACACCTAGAGGGGGGGTGAATAGGTGACCTAAACCTTTTTGAAACTTTGTTGGCAGCAAAACAGTTATCTCACAGATTTCTACAGCTAACAGCAATAACAAAATATAAACTGTTAACCCACAGCACAGCACAGCAGACACACAAATTTATAGTGGTTCCCCAATCTTTGGGTACATCCACTTTCCCCCTTCGCCTATCTAGCAGTGTACTAGATTCGGCCAAACTTCTCCACTGTCTCAGAACCCAACTAGGTTCCTACACCTCAGGCCCAAAGCCTTACACTCAGCCACCAAGGCCTACACTCAGCCACCCAGGCCTACACTCAGCCAATCAAGGCCTACACTCAGAGTTCTTCAACTCCTACACTTAGGCAACCAAGCCCTACCCTCAGCCTTTATAATATAGGCTTACAATTCACTCAGATCCAATGGATCCTACAAGTTAAAATTGAATTACAATAACTAACTCTACAACTCAGAAAATAAGAGAGGAGTTGAGAGTTTCTTGAAGAGTTCTTGGAAGAACTCAGCTAGATCCAAACTGACTTAGCTTCCTTCAAAGCTTCTTGAGTAGAACTGAATTAGTCTGAATCCTCTGCAGTTGATCCTTGACCTCTGCTTCTTGAGATCCAGATGATTCTGAATCCTTCTTCTCAGCCTTAGTTCCAAAGACTGAATTCTTGATTGGAGCTCTCTCTCTCCAACTTCTTAGATCTGCAGTTGGACTGCCAGATCTTCTTGTGTTGATACTCTGTGTACCACTTTTCTGATTACTTGAATAATCTGATCTATTACTTCAAAATAGCTTCAACAACTTCTTATTAACACTTTTTCAACTCTTTTTTTGTAAACAGTCTGTGCCTATTTATAGGCCTTCTTCATGGTAACCGGCTGGTCCGGTTTATAACTGACTTCTGACATCTCTGACAAGTGCTGTAAACCGGCTGGAACGGCAGCTGTCATGTCATCCAGTCAATTCTTGAAATTCTCTAACTGTCAGATAGTGTCGAGACTTTCTGTTCTTAAGTGTCGACACTTATAGACCAAGTGTCGACACATATTGTGTAAGTGTCGACACAAGTCTACAAGGTGTCGACACAACTCCTTGTATGTCTTGACACAGATTCTTCTTTAAGTGTCGACACTGAAAGTAAGTGTCGACACAAGTACTTGATCTTCAGTAACTTGTTGAATTCTTCTAAGTGTCGACACATCTCCTTTGTGTCGACACATCTTCATGTGTTGAAACTGTCAAGTGTCGACACTGCTTCTTGGTGTCGACACAAGTCTTCAATTTTGTTTCTTCAGCTGAGTGTCGACACATTCCCTTAGTGTCGACACTTGTACTTAGAATATTTTGTAAACTTTTCTGTTCTTTGCTAAGTGTCGACACAGCTCCTTGTGTCGACACTTTCTTCAAGTGTAGAGTCTTCAACTAAGTGTCGACACATTGTGCTGAGTGTCGACACTTTCTTCAAGTGTTGACTCTTCTGGTTGTGTGTCGACACATTGTGCTGAGTGTCGACACATACTTCAAGTGTTGACTCCTTTGAGTGTATGTCGACACATTGTGCTGAGTGTCGACACATTCTTCATATGTTGACTCTGCTGATTGAGTGTCGACACATTGTGTTGAGTGTCGACACTTGTCCTTAGTCTCTGCAGAATTCTGCTGAGTGTCGACACAACTCCAAGTGTCGACACTTTCTGATGTAGACTCAGCTCTTCTAGGTGTCGACACTTCTGCTAAGTGTCGACACAGCTTTTCTGCATTCTTCTTCACTGAGTGTCGACACAGCTCCTTGTGTCGACACTTTCTGTCTGGTGTCGAGTCTTCATCTCAGGTGTCAACACAATGACTCCAAGTGTCGACACTGCTTGTCTGGGTGTCGACACAAGCTTTCTTATGTGTCGACACTTTCCCTCTGGGTGTCGACATATGGACTTAGAAACTTTTAGCTTCAGTCCAGTGTATACCTAACCTGCACAAGTAACTCAAACAAACATCAAATACATTATGATGTATATCATTGAGTTAGGTGAGGATTCTTCAAATCAGGTACATTTGACCAATGTAACCAACAATCACTCTCTCTTCTCCACCTCTGTAAAGGGTTTTTAAAACTCCCTTCAAAAGTTTATGTGTGGTTTTTGAGCACCTTATTAAAAGCTCATTGGTGGCAAGACACCTGATCAAAAACTCTGGTTTGGTTTTTGAGCACCTTACCAAAAGCTCATTGGTGCCAAGGACACCTGATCAACTCATCCTGCAGTGGATTCCTACCTAGGGTGGTAGAAGAGTGGATGTACCTAGGTTGATTGGGGAACCACTATAGCTCCTTGTGTCTTCTGGTTGCTTGTCTTTATTTTTGTTTCTAGCTGTGATTGTTTTGTGACTAGGTTGCTTTGTGATTAGATAGGTTTGCTTCCCTGTTCACATTAGAATACAACAACTATTGTAAAAGTTTTAATAAAGCATCATACTCTATTCACCCCCCTCTAGAGTATATCAGATCTAACTCACACTTTCACATCTGACTTCATGTTGACTTCTTGGCATAAATTATGGGCAAAGACCACCTTGTATGCACCATCACAAAGCCGAATAATGCTAATGAGATTATGTTGAAGACCTTTAACATAAGCTATCTTAGAAAAAGAGATATCTCAAATTCTGATCATATCATAGCCTTTAGTCTGACCATAGTTGGAGTCACTAAATATTACCTTAGGGCTATCCTTGGGCTTATAATGTTTCATCATATTCCTTTATCTAGTCATATGCTTGGATCAGCCACTATTTAAGTACTACAGATGGTTTGTGGATGAACATCTCCTAACCTGCACAAGAAACTAACATTAGTTAGGACACAGGTTACCTTAGGTCTATTGCTTCTATCATTATAGGGGTTATGAAGGTGCAAGTAGGCCTTTCATGGTACCCATTAGGATGGAAGAGTGCTGGTTTATTTAACCAAAAACTTCCAGCATCATGTCTAATTCTTAAACATTGATTACATTTAAGTGTGTAATTATCATAAACAATTGATTGCATGTTCTATTATAATTATTAATTGGGAATTAGCTTTGACTAGAACTCGACACAACTGCCTGGTTGTGTTGATATGAAGTCGACGATAGCATGAAGTTGGGTTGAGAAGATGTTGACGCAGCTTCATACTTGAATCAATTAGAAATCTACGCTCATGCAGAATTGTGTCAGGTAGAAGTCAACGCATGCTTCCAGTTCTCAAAAAAATTACCTTTGAAGCCTTGTTATCTGTGAGCTTCTTTCCAAAGATGCTATGATTGTTAAATGAGCTAACCATTTTTAATACAGTGGGTTTATAAGGATCATCATCTATAATGATGATGGGTTGGTTTTCCTTAGCTTTGAAAAAAACTACAGGAATCTTCCAAGTAGTTGTGCTTGAAGCTTTTCCAGAGCATGTTGACTCAACTCTTAATCCCAGATTTTTGAACCTCACAGAGAGATTCTCAGATATATCTTTGAGCTTCTAACTCCTGCCATTTATTGAGTCCTTAAAGGCTTTTGTCTTTGTAAGCTGTTCTTTGAAAGTCTTATTTTCCACAATTAATTATTGAACCTATTTTTCTAGTTTCCTCACTTCAATCCTAAATTGATAGTTCACAGAATAATGATTCTCATTTCTTAATTCTTCTAGTTCTTTTCTAAGCTATTTTATTTATTTTTTTTCCTCTAGATGATCTTCACAAAAATCTGTAAAATAGTTTTTGAAAACATTTGAAGAAAAATAAATATTATCAAAGCAAGATACTTGGTCTTCTTCATCATCAAAGAATGCTTGCAAGGCCATCATGCTTGCTTCTTCAATAACAACTTCTTCTGTCTTAAAAGAGAAACTTGACTCTGAGTCCGAGTCACTCAAGGTTTCAACTAAAAAACCTCTTCCTTTCTTCTCGTCCTTCATTCTAAAAGATTGCTTTTATGCCTCTTATTACTAGTTGGATTCCTCTAGTCTTCAAAATACTCAGGTGCTAAATGCCCTGGCTTATTACATGCAAAGCAAATGACTTCCTTGCTTAGAGTCTTGTCAAACCTGGGCCTATTTACAATCTTATCCTTTCTTCTAAATTCCTTATCCATCTTATAAACCTTCTGTCCATAAGGTTAAACATCTCCTCCTCAATAGTTGAGGGATCTTCATCAGCTGCTTCAGGGTAAATAAACTTTTCCCTTAGAGTTAAGACTTTCTACTTTCCTTCAGTCTCTGCCCTGCTCTTCAGGAGTACCTCATAGGACTCTAGTTTGCCTAATAGGACACCAGTAGTGATTTCCCTATTGCATCTATGCTCGCTGATGATCCAGATCCTTGAGTCCCATATGTTTGGGAAGCACACGAGCACTTTGTCATTGATCTCAGTCAGTGATATCTCTTTATCAAACCATTTGAGCTCACATATAATTATGCCAAACCTCTCATAAATCTTAGTAACATTTTCCTTTAATTTCTTCTGAAAGTTCTCATATTTAGATATGAAAAGATACCTCTTATCTTTCCTATCATCAGAACTGTCATCAACAACTCTGGACATGGATTCCTAAATTTCCTATGTAGATTGGCAGTCAGCAACCTTCTAAAAACATCATCTGACATAGTGGACACCAAGATATTCTTTGGCATAGCTTCTCAGTCTTTTATCTTCTTTTCTCGTTCTTTTCATTCAGCCCTGGGAATAAGTTCTTATGTTGGGTTCCCACTGGCATCCTTTTTGAATGGCATTGGAGGTCATGTCAAAATGAACTTGAATATGCCTTCATCAATAGAATATATATATATATATATATATATATATATATATAATTGTATTATGGCTTTTTAGAGTGTAAACTTATCTAAGTTACAAATTGGTGGAATTATGTATGCAAATCCTTTGAAGTTATTATTAGAACTCATATTTGAAAAATAGAATTATATTATAATATGTGAAGCTTTGCAACTATTAAGATCTTTATGATCAAGGTGTTAACCTTTATTTGATCAACGTCACTCTTATACTAATTGAAAGGGTGAGTAGTTATGATTTAAATCTCTGAGAATTCTCTAGAGCGGGATGAATAGAGATTTAAAAATATTTAATAATTAACTCTTTGTTAAGTTCATACAATCTCAGATTAACATCCAAAATCATAGTCACATTAAAGTAAACAAGTGCATAAATAAAATGTGCAAAAAATAAAAAAAGGATAACACAAAAAAGTGGCAAGCACAAAAGATGTAGAGTTATAGTGATTCCCCAAAATCTGGGTACATCCATTCTTCTACCACTTTAGTAGTAATACTTTATCCTAGTGCCTGAGTCTTTTGATATAGAGACTCTCAGAACCAACAACTGAGACTTTTATTAAGGATACTTTCAGAACCAGGTCTAGAACTTTTGATAGGAAGATCTTGAACCAATGACTGAGCCTTTTGATAAAGAGACTTTCAGAACCAAGACTGAATCCTTTGAAGAGGGATTCTTAAAACTCTTTACTCGGTTATAGAGTAAGAGAAAGAGAGAAAAAATAATAAGAAGAAAAGTATTATATGATGAGTCCTCCATCAGCAAAATTCTGAGGACTATTAACACTAAGTGTAGTGGATCCTTTTAATGAATAAATCATTGTTAGAAGAAGGTGAAAGGAATATAAGCCCTTTTGATCCATTTGTATTTCAGAGTATTCTCAAATCTTTTGTTGTTATAGCAGAGAGAAGAGAAGGAGTCCCTACCATTTTTCAATCTGAAGTTTCTATATTCTGTATATTGTGTATTAAGTATGTTTGTTCTATTCTTGCATTACCACTTTATCCTTCTGAATTCTGGGTATATGAAACCCTTGGAGAATTTTGAAATTCCTTTGTCAGGGAAATTATCTATAGAAGGTATAAGATAATATTCTTCTATATTTGTCTTCATAAATCACTTCAACCTCTTCAAAAATCAAAAGAATTCCATAATAATCATATTCAAATGACACTGGACAGATCTCCTAAATTTTTCATTATGAACTGGATTTGATGCTACATCGACTTCTAGTAGAAGGTGCATCAAAATTTGCTTTTAAAATAGAGATTGTTTACTTGGCCAAATATTCGACGTTGCATCGATATCTTATGGATGCATGTGTCATCTTCTACTTTGGAGGAGCATCGACTAGACATTTTAAGTAACACTAACATCTAATCAAAGGTAAGTTGTCTTCTAGATGATGGCACGCCAATTTTGATTCGACGCAACTATACCTTGGAAGATTTCTCTTCTCTATTTCAATTTGCCTTTCCCATGCCCTTTACTTAACCGACTTTATATGACATCTATGACCAAATTATCCAATCTATACACCTGGGTAATAATCCTAAGGAATAAAATCACTTATAACTATTTTTTTAAGCTAATCAATAGGTTTTTTCCCAACACTGCTTTGGTCATTAATCACTTGTAAGGGCTCCTGCCAAGCTATCCCGCACATAACCACTAAAAGATCCACACTCCCTTCAACTTATTTATTCTCCTCTAAGAATCCATACAATGGCCCGTTGTAAGCTTTTCGGGGTTTACTTATATTTGTGGTGCCAGATGTCTCCTTGAACAACATATTAATAGATGTGCCAATGTCAATGAGAATCCTTGATACCATGAAATTTTCCAGTACAACCTTAATAACAACTGTGTCATGGAATGGATTGACCATCCCAGGGAGGACTTCTTCTTTGAAAGTGATTATCCCTAGAAAGGGCATTGTGAGAGAAGCGGTAGCAACCTTCATCTCTTGAAGGCGCTTCACGCTCACTTTCTTGGAGGACTTGAGACCGGCTCCGACGTAGATATATTTCATGTAGAAAAGTGATGAGTAAATTGTGTTGAGATAGTTTAAATTGAAAAGCAAGTCGGATGAGTAAATTACATGTTTGTGTGTTCTATCTCTTTTTACATATATACTGTGATTTAGGCAAGCATACCTATCGAATAATAGTATAGTATTTTTGTTGAAACCGAAAAATGGTCTCCTGTGGAGTTCACCCTTGGGGAAAGGGTGATCACACACATACTTCACTCCTACAAGCAAAATAACAAGGGAAACAAGGAAAAACTAACCTAAGGGATCGGCGGGGAGGACCCACCACACACCCGAAAGATCTTAGAGCGCTTCCCCTCCTTATCCAAAGGCCGATCTAAGGTATCCTTAGAAAGCGCTTGAGAGATGGAGCAAGAGAGCATAGGAAGCATGCTTTTTGAGGTACCCCTTGGGTCCTATTTATAGATTTCTGAAAGGGGCCTGCAAATAGCCAACTCCCGCTGTTCTGAACGGCTATGTGCAGTCCAGATTGTCCAGCCAACATCATAACTATGTTGTTCTGAAAGGCTATGTGCAGGCCAACGAGGGCAAAATAGTAAAAAGTACCTCATAGGCCTAGGCGAGCTCGGCCACCCCTGAAGAGCCTGCTCGCTTGCTGTCTGCCGAGCTCCATATGGCGAGTGCGTGTAACACCCCCTATCCGTCGCATAGCATATCGCAGTAGGTCCGGCCGGGGCCCGACGCCATATACCACAGACAGACCGGGTGGTTACTTATGGAAACCATCCAACCAATCTCAACGTCCTACACAGAGCATTCTAGCGGAAGCAGTTTATATAAGTTGTAAACAAGAACCCAGCAACAAGCATGAATGTCCACTAATACGATAATAGGAATGTATACAAAATACCCAAAATCGGCCTTAAGGCCTTACAAAATGTTTCACTTGTCTGTTACATGATTTACCAACCTCGGCACGCAGGCCGGCCATACATGAATAAAATAGAAAACATTTCCATTCGGGCCTTCAAGGGCCAGCTTCGCAAAAAGGGCTTTAGCCCGCTATTGACCGCTTGGTCCAGCTGCACCTGCAAGCAACAAACCACCGCACGGTGGCAAACAAGGCAACGGTCAGCAATGCTGACCAAATTATAACGATCCCGCCCCCAACTCGGGGCGGCGATGCTCCTTCCCTGCATTTCATTAGCATAAGCGAGCAAAGCATATAACTAAAGCCATTTCATCACAGACGTTGGCTCGCACGGCCACACGCCTCGTGCACTCAGGGCACATTCTCGGTGAACCGGTCCATGTCGCGTCAATTTAAGCCACCAACATTCCGGACTCACCACCGCCAACAGACGGCTAATCCTATGAGCAATTTGTCTTCCTGGCATTGGTCACGTCAATTTAAGCCATCGACCGCCGAAGACCCTATTCTATGCCAACGGTAAGTGCCACGTGCCTTTAGGTCTCTTTAACCGAACGACATAGAACGGGTACAGTTCCATCTAACCCGTGCTCACATCGCAACGACAATTTAAGCCATATGCGTGGGTCAAACTTCCACCGAGTCCCGTGTCCATCACAAATCACATAACCCAGTTATGTTCAAGTTGGCTCTCAGGCCACCAAGTTGGCAAGATCTCGTATCCGCCCAGTTTTCCGGGTGCACCTTTGGGTTAGTCCCCAAGGCTCCCTGCTGCAATCTACCGCGTAGAAAACCCGAAAACACCCAATAGCACGGAGTCTTCTCCGGCCTTATGCAATGCAACATCACCGATCCGGACTAACATGTCCGGGTAGGCTTCAACCAAAATGCCTATGTCCGTTCTCGCATACGGACTCTAAACAACGGGGACTTTACATATCTACCCGAAGGAACGCCACCAACTCTCCGCAAACTCGCGAGAGGGGGGCTTCCTATGCTAAGAAAAGGAGCGATTCAAGCTCAAGATGAGGATCGTTACCCTTGCGTTCCTCTTTGGCGCCATCGAAAAGTAATCGGATAGAAATCACCGCACTTGCGTTGCCTCCGTGGATCCGGAGTCGGCTTGCGATTCGGAGCTCCGAAGCTCCTCCAATGGCGGATCTAGCTCCTCTTCCTCTTGCCTTAGCTCTTCTTTCTCCAAGGGTTTGGAGAGATGAAAATGGTGAAAAGTGAAGGATTTTCTAAGTCAAACCCGAGTATATCCTCTCAGGAACCAACCCCAGCCGTCGGATCTCAACCTAAGAAAACGAGCGGCTTCGATTCGGGGCTGAAATGCCCAATCTGGACCGAACACGGCCTGGCACACGCCCGTGTCCAGGGCCGTGTGCCGCATTCGCCGTCAAAATCGAATCTTCTGAACCCTCACACGGGTATCGAACACGCCCGTGTTCGAGCTGACACGCCCGTGTTCCAGCTGACACGGCCGTGTAGCCGGCCGTGTACCCCATTATTTTCTCCCGCTTTCAACCCGAGCACTGCACGGGTTTTAGGACACGCCCGTGTCCTTGCCCGTATCATATTGACACGCCTGGGCCCCCAGGCCGTGTACACGGGACATTTCGTCGAGGGAAGATCGACGACTCGATGACACGGCCTTGGACACGCCCGTGTCCTAGGCCGTGTGCCTTGACTCGACGATCGTCGAGTGAATCTCGACGATTTCACCTTGACGATCGTCAACACGGGTCGACACGCCCTGCGACACACCCGTGTCGCAGGCCGTGTACCCATTCTCGACGAATCGTCGAGAATAACTCGACGATTTCACGGCTAAGTGTCGACACGGGTCGACACGCCCTGCGACACGCCCGTGTCGCAGGCCGTGTGCCCATTCTCGACGAATCGTCGAGAATAACTCGACGACTTCGCGGCTTAGTGTCGACACACGCTTGATACGCCCTGGGACACGCCCGTGTCCCAGGCCGTGTGCCTTCAGCCAGAAACCAAAACTGGCCCAAAACGTCCCCCTTTGCTCCTTTGAGTTTCGGGGCGTTACAACTCTCCCCCTCTTAAAAGAATTTCGCCCACGAAATTACATAAAGGAAAGATATACAAAAACCAACATTTGTACCTGAGCGGAACAACTCCGGATACTCGTCAAGCATAGTCTGCTCTCGCTCCCAAGAGAGCTCCTCACGACCGCAATTGTCCCACCGGACTTTGACCATCCTGATCTCTTTATTGCGTAGCCGCTTGACCTCCGAGTCCTCAATCCGCACGGGCTTGACCTTTGTCGTTAGCCCACTATCCACCGGCACTTGATCGACCGCGATCACTTGCGTAGGCTCTTGCACCGCCTTCCGAAGCACCGAAATGTGGAACACATCGTGTAAACCACTTAGCTCCACCGAAAGCTTCAACCTATAGGCCGCTTCTCCAACTCGCTCCAGAACCTCAAACGGTCCAAGGTACCTCGGGCTTAGCTTTTTCAACCGTCGCACCCGCGAGACACCCTTGAACGGCTTGATCTTTAGGTACACATAATCACCCACAGCGAACTCCACGTTCCTGTGCTTGGCATTATAGTACTTTGCTTGCCGGTCCTGAGCGATGAGTAACCTCTCCCGAATGGTTCTCACCAAAGAAGTAGCATCATCCACTTCCGATCGCTTATACAACTTCGACTCGCCCGTTTCAAACCAAGACAACGGCGTGCGACATCTTCTACCATATAGGGCCTCGAAAGGAGCCATCTGAATACTTGCTTGGTAGCTGTTGTTGTATGCGAACTCAACCAAATAAAGGTGGTCTTCCCATTGCTTTCCAAAGTCCAAGACACACATGCGAAGCATGTCTTCCATGGTTCTATTAACCCTCTCGGTCTGCCCATCCGTTTGCGGGTGAATGGCTGTGCTAAACTTCAGCTTTGTCCCCAACATTTGCTGCACCAGCCTCCAATCATTGGACGTGAACCGCCCATCTCGGTCACTCACGATGCTGCGGGGCACACCATGAAGCCGCACTATGTTATCCACATAAAGCTTTGCCAGCTTCTCCACCAGATCATCCTTCCTATGCGGAATAAAATGCGACACCTTCGTTAATCGATCGACCACCACCCAAATGGCGTCGTTCCCCTTTTGCGACCTTGGCAAACCGTGCACAAAGTCCATAGAGATGTCGTCGAATTTCCACTCCGGAATAGGCAAGGACTTAAGAAATCCTCCCGGCTTTTGGCACTCCGCCTTCACCAAGGCGCAAGTTTGGCACTTCGCTACGTATAGCGCCACATCCTTTTTCAAACCCGGCCACCAAAATAGCTTCTTGACGTCGCGGTACATCTTCGTGCTCCCCGGGTGAATCGAGTACTTGGTATGGTGTGCCTCGTACAACAACTCCACCTGCAATTTGCCCACACTTGGGACGCACAAACGACCGTCTTTCCAAAGCAATCCGTCCTCCACAACGAATTGGGAATTTGACCCATCCATAGCCTCTATCATGAACTGCTTCATATGAGCATCCATATCCAAAGCCTGCCGAATCCGATCAGCCAGGTCATATTGGACTTCAGTCCAATTCAGCACTGCTTCAGCACTAGATTGTCTATCCACACAAACAATCTCCAACGCCTCCAGCTCCTGCACCAACCGCTCATCATGCACTGATAGCCAATTCGCTTGAGCTGGGGCTCGGCGACTCAACGCGTCCGCAACCGCATTCCCTTTGTCAGGCACGTAGTGGATCTTGAATGTATAGTCCCCCAGGAACTCCATCCATCTACGCTGCCGCATATTCAGATCTTTCTGATCAATCAGGTACTTTAGACTCTTGTGATCGGTGTAGATATCAATCTTCACACCGTACAAATAGTGTCTCCACAGCGTCAAGGCAAAAATCACGGCCGCCAACTCCAAGTCGTGGACCGGATAATTTCTCTCGTGCACTTTTAGTTGTCTCGAGCCATAAGCTATCACGTTGCCGTGCTGCAATAGCACGCAACCCAAACCGCTGCCCGAAGCATCGCTATATATCTCATAGCCTTCGGTTCCAACCGGCGAACTCAGCACAGGCGCCGTGGTCAACCGACACTTCAGTTCCTCAAAAGCTCGCGCGCACTCCGGCATCCAAACGAACTTATGATCCTTCCTCGTCAAAGTAGTGAGAGGTAACGCTAACCGCGAGAAGTTCTCTACGAAGCGCCTATAATAGCCGGCAAGCCCCAAAAAGCTCCGGACTTCTGCTACCGTAGCAAGCTCAGGCCACTCCCGTATCGCAACAATCTTCGCCGGATCCACAGCAATACCCTCTCCACTCACTATATGCCCGAGGAACGCCACTGAGGATAGCCAAAACTCGCACTTCGAGAACTTGGCATACAACTGGTTTCTCCTTAGCGTCTCCAACACCAAATGAAGATGCTTGAAGTGATCTTCCTCATTTTGCGAGTACACCAAAATATCGTCGATGAAGACGATCACGAAATGGTCCAAGTACTCCCTGAACGTCCTGTTCATCAAATCCATGAATACTGACGGCGCATTAGTCAGCCCAAACGGCATGACCGTAAACTCATAATGCCCGTATCTCGTACTAAACGCTGTCTTCGGGATATCACTCTCCCTTATCCGCAGCTGATAGTACCCAGACTTGAGATCTAACTTCGAGTACACCGTCGATCCGACTAACTGATCAAAAAGATCATCAATCCTAGGGATCGGGTACTTATTCTTCTCAGTCAGCTTGTTTAGCTCCCGATAATCAATACATAATCTCAAGCTTCCGTCCTTCTTCTTAACAAAGAGGACCGGTGCGCTCCAAGGCGAAGAACTCGGGCGCACATAACCTTGCTCCAACAACTCTTGCAATTGAACTTTCAGCTCCGCCATTTCCTTAGGCGCTAGCCGATACGGAGATCGTGACACAGGCTTTGCACCTGGCACTAGCTCGATCGTGAAATCTATCTCCCGTTGAGGCGGGGCTCCAGGAAGATCCGCGGGGAACACATCAGGGTATTCCGATACCACTGAAATACAATCCAAAGCGGGCTTCGGCTTTGCAACCTCCACAAGTGTAAAGAACAGTTCTGCTCCGGCACGAACCGCCTTCACCACCTGAAGAGCAGACATCAACGTCTTGCTCGACCCCTTTAAGCCCGTAAAAGTCGTCTCACGACTTGCTCCCAGCTTGACTTCCTTGCTACCGCAATATATATGGGCCTGCTGCTCCGAGAGCCAGTCCATGCCAAATATGACGTCGAACTCCACTAACGGAAGTAAAGACGCCCGCAGGTCGAACTCCTGCTCCCCAATACGAATCTTAACATCGCAGATCCTAACCGCTCGCATCGAACACCCATTGGGCAACAACACATCCAACTTATCCTTCGCCATCGAAGAAGGGACTCCAATGCGTGATATAAATCCTTCGGACAAGAAGGAGTGTGAAGCTCCCGTATCGAAGAGTGCTCGTGCCGGATTTTCACAAATCAATACGAATCCTAAACAAGCAGTGGTAAGGTAACATGTGCATAACAAGCATATAAAGGAATTGACTTGCTATAAATTAAACCGTACCTGTCACCACGTCAGCTTGTTTAATGGCCTCCTGTTGGCCAAGATTGTAGACCCTTGGTTGGGCCGGAGCATAGTGGGATGCGGTCGACTCCACCGCCTTTCCCTTCTCTTCGTAGGTAGCTCCTGGCCTCCTCTCGGACTTAGGACGTCCGCTCCAAGAATCACGGGCGAAATGCCCCGTCTTTCCACACGTAAAGCACGCACCCGGGGTCCGACCCGTAGTCGCCCCAGAAGCGCCAGAAGGAGCTGGACCCGAAGTCCTATGCTTCTTGAAAGTCCTCCGATAGCCTGACTTTGAAGCAGTCGGCACTCTGAACTCAGATTTCTTTTCACTCAAGCTTTTCTTCGCTTGCACACTCTTCATGTCCTTCTCCAAGGACCGGGCAGTATTGACCAAGGTTAAGAAACCTTGCGTCATCGGCCCCGACAGTAACAATCTCAGCTCATCCCTCAAGCCTTCATAAAAACGATTAGTCTTGCGCTCCTCATCCATGATGGTGGAGCTAGCATAACGACTCAACCGCGTAAACTCGTGGAGATATTCATCCATGCTCCTCTCACCCTGCACCAACTTCAGGAATTCATTCTCCATTGAAATCCTCTGAGTCGAAGGAAGGTATCTTGCCAAGAACAATTCCGAGAACTCTTCCATCGGAATGTCTATCAGTTGTCTACCTCTCAGGTGATGCAGCTCCAAACCTTCCCACCACATCCTCGCTTCACCGTCCAGCAGGAACGTAGCGATGGTGGTCATCTGCCACTCCTCCGTCTCCGTCGCTGTCATGACTCTCTTCACCCTAGAGAGCCAGTCTTCAGCCTAAGATGGGGTTCCCAACCCCGAGAATAACGGAGGGTTAAAGCTCATTACATGCTTCAACTGCCTCTCAGTTGCCCTCCTTGGCACTATTGGTTCCGCAACCACTTGCTCCTCCCTCCTCGGCTCCGCCTCTTGCAGAGGTACTTGCTCCATCACCGGAGCGGGCTACTGCGCTTGCCTCCCAGGCTGCGCATTGATCACGGCCAACACCGCTTCAGCCACCAATCTTATATTTTCAGCCGACAAAGGTGTTGCGGGAGAAACTTCCGGTGCACTACTTGCCTCAGAAACTCGGCGTTCTGACGGCCCAACACCACTTCGGGTCACCTATAGTGGTACAAAACACCGTTAAGCGACCAAATAAATTGCAAACAGCAATTATAGGAACACGCAGGTTCCTCAAACACGAGTATTTTCATTCCTAAGTGGACATTCATGGGTTCTTTTTACTGTTATAACGATGACGCACACAATGTGCTCACCACCCCTTAAAAAGAATTCGCCCACGAATTCCATTCAAGCCCGACCAAAACCAGTAGTCTGATACCAAATTGTAACACCCCCTATCCGTCGCATAGCATATCGCAGTAGGTTCGGCCGGGGCCCGACGCCATATACCACAGACAGACCGGGTGGTTACTTATGGAAACCATCCAACCAATCTCAACGTCCTACACAGAGCATTCTAGCGGAAGCAGTTTATATAAGTTGTAAACAAGAACCCAGCAACAAGCATGAATGTCCACTAATACGATAATAGGAATGTATACAAAATACCCAAAATCGGCCTTAAGGCCTTACAAAATGTTTCACTTGTCTGTTACATGATTTACCAACCTCGGCACGCAGGCCGGCCATACATGAATAAAATAGAAAACATTTCCATTCGGGCCTTCGAGGGCCAGCTTCGCAAAAAGGGCTTTAGCCCGCTATTGACCGCTTGGTCCAGCTGCACCTGCAAGCAACAAACCACCGCACGGTGGCAAACAAGGCAACGGTCAGCAATGCTGACCAAATTATAACGATCCCGCCCCCAACTCGGGGCGGCGATGCTCCTTCCCTGCATTTCATTAGCATAAGCGAGCAAAGCATATAACTAAAGCCATTTCATCACAGATGTTGGCTCGCACGGCCACACGCCTCGTGCACTCAGGGCACATTCTCGGTGAACCGGTCCATGTCGCGTCAATTTAAGCCACCAACATTCCGGACTCACCATCGCCAACAGACGGCTAATCCTATGAGCAATTTGTCTTCCTGGCATTGGTCACGTCAATTTAAGCCATCGACCGCCAAAGACCCTATTCTATGCCAACGGTAAGTGCCACATGCCTTTAGGTCTCTTTAACCGAACGACATAGAACGGGTACGGTTCCATCTAACCCGTGCTCACGTCGCAACGACAATTTAAGCCATATGCGCGGGTCAAACTTCCACCGAGTCCCGTGTCCATCACAAATCACATAACCCAGTTATGTTCAAGTTGGCTCTCAGGCCACCAAGTTGGCAAGATCTCGTATCCGCCCAGTTTTCCGGGTGCACCTTTGCGTTAGTCCCCAAGGCTCCCTGCTGCAATCTACCGCGTAGAAAACCCGAAAACACCCAATAGCACGGAGTCTTCTCCGGCCTTATGCAATGCAACATCACCGATCCGGACTAACATGTCCGGGTAGGCTTCAACCAAAATGCCTATGTCCGTTCTCGCATACGGACTCTAAACAACGGGGACTTTACATATCTACCCGAAGGAACGCCACCAACTCTCCGCAAACTCGCGAGAGGGGGCTTCCTATGCTAAGAAAAGGAGCGATTCAAGCTCAAGATGAGGATCGTTACCCTTGCGTTCCTCTTTGGCGCCATCGAAAAGTAATCGGATAGAAATCACCGCACTTGCGTTGCCTCCGTGGATCCGGAGTCGGCTTGCGATTCGGAGCTCCGAAGCTCCTCCAATGGCGGATCTAGCTCCTCTTCCTCTTGCCTTAGCTCTTCTTTCTCCAAGGGTTTGGAGAGATGAAAATGGTGAAAAGTGAAGGATTTTCTAAGTCAAACCCGAGTATATCCTCTCAGGAACCAACCCCAGCCGTCGGATCTCAACCTAAGAAAACGAGCGGCTTCGATTCGGGGCTGAAATGCCCAATCTGGACCGAACACGGCCTGGCACACGCCCGTGTCCAGGGCCGTGTGCCGCATTCGCCGTCAAAATCGAATCTTCTGAACCCTCACACGGGTATCGAACACGCCCATGTTCGAGCTGACACGCCCGTGTTCCAGCTGACACGGCCGTGTAGCCGGCCGTGTACCCCATTATTTTCTCCCGCTTTCAACCCGAGCACTGCACGGGTTTTAGGACACGCCCGTGTCCTTGCCTGTGTCATATTGACACGCCTGGGCCCCCAGGCCGTGTACACGGGACATTTCGTCGAGGGAAGATCGACGACTCGATGACACGGCCTTGGACACGCCCGTGTCCTAGGCCGTGTGCCTTGACTCGACGATCGTCGAGTGAATCTCGACGATTTCACCTTGACGATCGTCGACACGGGTCGACACGCCCTGCGACACGCCCGTGTCGCAGGCCGTGTACCCATTCTCGACGAATCGTCGAGAATAACTCGACGATTTCACGGCTAAGTGTCGACACGGGTCGACACGCCCTGCGACACGCCCGTGTCGCAGGCCGTGTGCCCATTCTCGACGAATCGTCGAGAATAACTCGACGACTTCGCGGCTAAGTGTCGACACACGCTTGACACGCCCTGGGACACGCCCGTGTCCCAGGCCGTGTGCCTTCAGCCAGAAACCAAAACTGGCCCAAAACGTCCCCCTTTGCTCCTTTGAGTTTCGGGGCGTTACAGTGCGTGCTGGCAACTGTGCTCGCCCTTCGATTTCCCTGCATTAGTCGAGTTCGGATCGACGAAGCCCAGGCTTAGCTCGACGAATGTCGAGCTTGGGGTCAACGAATGCCGAGCTAGGCCTTCATATTTCCCTATCGAGCTCGCCTGCTGCCTTCAGATTTCCCTTCCGAGCTCGCCTGCTGCCAGGGCGATCTGAACCGGCCGGTCTGTTTCCTGGCGACCTTACTCGCCGGATACGGAGTTGTACAATTTTAAAATATCAAGATCGTATTTTTCCACGGATCTGTGTCGAGTACTCTACTTTAAGGAATTGAACTATTATTTTATCAAAAAGAGTTGATGATTTTTAAAATTGAAAACAAAAGTAATAAGTTGGGTTTTGAAAATAGATGAGGGAGATAGCACTCGATTTTGAATTACTTTGGAACATAATTTTCAAACAAGAAAACTCTACTTTTCTACTAATATACTTGACCGTGGAGGTTCCCTAAATATGAATGCACCTCTATCGAGGATACATCCACCTGAGATTAAGGTAGTTTGACCGTACTTTCATCCTTTAATCAAAAATACTTTAATACACGCTTTATGTTGTGAACCCCGCAATTGACCTCCTATCGATATTTGAAGGTTCAACTCGGGAGGCTTACGTTCATCTCTTTTGAGAGTGATACATAGTTTCTCTTTACCTGAGAGTGATCAATTCGTGGACACGAACATTTCGGCTACTAGCTATGGACTATGGAAATGAAAATCATATATCGATAGGTATGTTTCCACTCAACTTAATTCTTAAGTAATTCCTAAGTTTTTTTAATTTAGAAAATAGGCTTTTATATTGCAGAAATAATATCCTTCCCAAACCTCATCTCAAAAGAGTGCTAAAAAATTCTTAGCCTCTCATTGGGATATGGGTGGTAATAGAAAACGAAGAAACTATTTTTAAAAGGTAAGTTTTTAAATTGCAGAAATATATATCATGCTCAACGTATCTCGGTTGAATGCTAAAAAGTTATTAGCCTCTCAATCGGGATAGGGGTGGTCGTAAGAAAATTAAAAGACTAATCCAATGCAGAAATAATATCTGTCTCAACCAACTTAATCAAGCGCTTAAAAGTTCTTAGACTCTTATCCGAGATGAGGGTAGTAGTAGAAAAAGAATTACAAAAAAAAGAAAGTAAATATGCACACACCCTGTCTCAAAAGAAATGGAAACTAAGTTAAAAGAAATAAAAGTTGAAGAATAACTTGAAAACTGAAATTTTATTACTTCAAAAAGTGTTACACACTAAAGAACCGAAACTAGGGTTTGAAAAATATCACTCAAAATCTACTCATAAACACTATATAGAACTATATGGAACTCTTTCAGTTCTCCTCTAAACCTCAGCCGAAGCACTCTATTTATAGATGAAAAATTTGATGAACACGCCCCCTAGGGCGTATCACCTGGGCGTGTTACTAGCATGGCAGATAAGCTAGTATGTGGATCGAAATTTCAGAGGCCTCTAGAACATTACACGGGTGTGGCATGAGGGGCACAGGCGTGGAAACTAGGCATGTCTGTGGACGTGGCAGATAGGCTTCGACACAGCGTGAAAGCAAGATTCTGGCTTGGTTAAGGGTGACGTCACGTGCATACCAGCTGGGCCACGACTGTGTAGCTAGAGCGTGACAGGGTTTGCTGGCATCAGGACTATGGCACGATGTGACAGCGAGCTTCTAGCTTGGTCACGGGTGATGTCACGGACATGTCAGCTAGAACACAGGCGTGTCGCTAGGGCGTGACTGTGTTTGCTAGCCAAAATCTACCGAATTGCTGGAATTGTTAGTTTTAAAGTTAAACGCCCCAGATTACGGGCGTTCCCTGGAGGCATGACTTCACAAAATTTTGCTGAATTGCTCAAAATTTGTAGAAATACCTATAGAGCACAAAATAAGTTCAAGTTAGAACTGAAAATAAAAAAGAAAGGATTTATTTAGGTATGTACATAATATAAGTACCTTTTTCTTAAAACTAAACTAAAATATGTATATTTTGCTACTCATCAACAAGCTGGCCAACATCGCATGTCTCTATGCATTTTTCTTCCATGACATCCCCATAGATGATGGTGACGACTTGTTCTATTTTATTGAACCCTGACCCTTGAACTTAACTCTTTCTTTTCCTTCCCTTTTGTTAAGGTGGAGGCACCCTTGGTCTGGTTGACCAATAGGTCCTTCCATTTTCCCTCTCTTAAGGGCCTCTCTACTATATTATAGAGGACTCAATAATTTTTCATGGCATGCCTGATGTCATGGTGAAACTTGTTGTAGAGACTTTGATTCTTACTTCCTAATCCCTCCCTCAATTGAGGGGGTTTGAATCCTAGCCACTCTGAAATACCTCAACTACATCTATAGGCATTCTTTTGTCCATATATTCTTCTTGGGCATCCCCCCCCCCCCCATTGAGTTAGTGTTAAGGGTAGGAGGAGAGGGAGCACATTACTGCCCTGCTCGAGGAAATGAGGTTGCGTTGACCTAATTTCCTGGAATTATTGGAAATGATGCGATGGTCGCTGGTTGAAAATTCTATCAAGTTGATATGGGTGCTGGAACTCCTGGTAGGGCTTATTCAGTAACTGAGGTGTTGCATGGGGTGAGCGGAAAGAATTATTTGACCATTATGATTCTACGTGAGAGAGGGAAGAGATGAACTCATCGTTTGTTTCTTCTCCTTTGATCAAGTGATTTGCTCTCTATATCAACTCTCCGTAAGACATGGGCTTCCTTGTTGGACTTTGGTTGTGTTGAACAAGTCAAGATTTTGTTTTTAATAATATTATGTTATGTATGAATAATTAATAGGAGAGAGAGAATGTGTATTAAATAGGAGAGAGAAGGTGGTAGTTTTACTTTGCCTATAAATAGGCCCCTTGTAATTCATTTTAGAGGTTGCTGGAATAGAAGTTTTTTCCTCCTTCATATTTCGGTTTTAGAGAGAGAGAGAGAGAAGCGCTGTAGCGCTGGAGAGGCTCTAGTCCGGGCGGTTAGAAGTTAAAGCCGAGCGGCTTGGTGAACTCGCCGCGAGAGGGAACTCGCGGCTTGTGCAACTCGCGAGTTGGTGATCTCACTGCGGGAGGTGTACTCGCAGGCTGCGCGCTCGCGTGTAGTGGTCTAGCCGCATGCAAGGGTGGACTAGCGGTTTAGGTGAAGTTCTCGCAGGTGGTCGCACAGCTCGCATCGGGAGGCCATCTCGCCGAGCGGTCTCGGCGTGAGAGAGGTATTGAACTCGCCGGCTTGAGGGTGTAGCTCGTCGTGCGAGAGGCTACTCGCCGAGAGGTAAACCGCGCGGGTAGGCGGTTTGTGGTGGCGGTCTCGCAGTATTGGACGTGTTATTTCGGAACCCATACACGTTTCCAACAAGTGGTATCAAAGCGAGGTTGGATCCCCTGGAAGTTTGCCCGGAAGGCCAGGTGATACGGAGAGATGGAGTTCGGAGGTGCCATGCCGGGGCAAGTCCCCAAGTTGACAAAGATGAATTATGGAAACTGGAGTATTCAGATGAAGGTACTACTCACTTCAAAGGAACTATGGGAGATAGTTGAGGATGGGTATGAAGAGCTTACTGCCGAAGCAGAAGCGGCGCTGACCAATGCCCAGAAGACCGCATTGAGGGAAGCAAGAAAGAAAGATAAGAAGGCACTGTTCACATTATACCAAGGAGTAGATGAAGCCACCTTTGAGAAGATCTCGGAGGTTGTGAGCTCAAAAGAAGCATGGGAAGTGTTGCAACGCTCCATGCAAGGAGTGGACAAGGCGAAGAAAGTGAAGCTGCAGTCTCTCAGGGGTGAATATGAAATGTTGAGAATGCAGGCCATGGAGAAGGTCGGAGACTTTGTGACCCGTCTGCGGACACTCACAAATGAGATGAAGCGCAATAGGGAGACGATCGATGATGTGAGCCTCATGGAGAAGCTGTTGAGATTGATGTCGCGGAAGTTCCGTCATGTGGTTATGGCGATCGAAGAGTCGAAGGACCTCACCTTGATGACTGTTTATGAGCTTATAGGCTCATTGCAAGCTCATGAGTGCAGGATGATGCAGGATGATGAAGAAGCAAGTGGCTTGGGAAAAGCACTCCAGAACCAGCTGAACTTCGGAGAGAGCTCCGGAAGAGGTGGCGGCCAGCGTGGCCGAGGTCAATAAGGTGGAGGAAGGAGTGGAGGAAGAGATCAGGGAAGAAACCAATATCACCGGAGAGAGGCAGAGCAACCTCAAGGAGGAAGGTGGCAAGATGGAAGAGGAAGAGGAAGAGGAAGAGGCCAAGGAAGAGGACGAGGAGGAAGAGCCCAAGTTCAGTGTTACAACTGCAACAAGTTTGGGCACATGAGCTATGACTGTTGGGCTCCGAGGAAGACAGAAGAAGCCAACCATTATGCGGAGGCTAGGAACAGGGGGAATGATGCTGGGGGTAGAGACCCAATGATGTTTCTAACCTACCGAGGGGCGGAAGAAGGCAGGAATGAAGTGTGGTACCTGGACACAGGGGCGAGCAACCACATGTGTGGAGATAAGGAGATGTTCTCTAACCTTGAACCCAGTGGGGGTGAGGTTAGTTTTGGGGATGCTTCGAAGATTTCCTTGGAAGGAAAGGGCCTGATTGTTGTGAAACTGAACGGGGAGAAAGTACACTTGAACGATGTGTACTACGTACCATGGTTGAAGACCAACATATTGAGCATTGGGCAGTTAGTGGAGAGAGGCTACTGCGTGCAGATGAAGGATAGGTCTCTGGCAATGAAGAATGATCAAGGGAAGGAGGTAGTGAAGGTGAAGATGACGGCGAACCGTCTCTTCACGCTGAAGATGGATGCTCAAGAGACGGCTTGTCTCGCGAGAACAAAAGAAGAGGAAGAAGCATGGCTATGGCATCATAGGATGGGGCACTTGGGCTTCACAGGGTTGAAACTACTATCCCACTCCAAGATGGTGGCGGATCTGCCTACGATCTCCCCTCCGCAGAAGGTGTGTGAGGCGTGCACGAAGGGGAAGCTGAAGAGGCAGACATTCGAAGGGGGAAGTCCTGGAGAGTAAGGCGGCAACTTGAACTGGTTCACTCGGACATCGCGGGTCCGTTTGTGTAACGCCCCGAAAATTGTGTGCGAGTCGGTCACGAAAAAAGGGTTTTTGGTGCCTGTAGGGGTACACGGCCTAGGACACGGGCGTGTCCAAGGCCGTGTCTGGCTGGTGATTTTTGGTCGTTTTCAACCCGAGAAGGACACGGCCAGGAACACGACCGGATGACACGGGCGTATCATCCGACACGGGAGTGCGCCTACCCGTGTCCCTACCCGTGTGCAGTTGGGTCGTGTCTGTTGTCGTGGCGGTTATGCGTGACACGCCCCGAACACGGGCGTGTCGAGGAACCCGACACGGGCGTGTCAGGTGAGACACGGGCGTGTCTTGGCCCGTGTGCATTTCTCAGTTCGACGATCGTGCCTGGATCGAGGCACACGGCCTGGGACACGGCCATGTGCCAAGCCGTGTTCGGCCCAGGTCTGGAGGATTTTATGCAGATCCGAGCCGTTCGTTTTCTTTAATTTAGATCCGATGGCTCAGATGAGTCCCTGCTCTATTTAGGCCGGGAATAGGGGGTTAATTCCTCATTTTCTCTCCAAAGCTTTCTCCTTCCAAAGTGAGAGAGAAGAGGAAGAAGAAGGAGGTTTCCGGCCGCCGGCGGAGCATCGGAGCACCATTTCGAAATCGGAGAGTGGATCCGTGGAGGGAAGGTCATTGCGAAGAGTTCTAACCGCGTAGTTTTTCCATGGCGCCAAAACGGACTACAAGGGTAACGATTCTCAACTTGAGCGTTTGAAGCTCTTTCTTTCTGCATAGGGAATCCCGCTCCCGCGAGTGTGCGGTGAGTGCGTGGTGTTTCTTAGGGTTGATATGATTAGTCCCCCTTGTGTTGCATATAGAGTCCAGAATCGTAAGTACAGGCATAGGCATTGTGTGTGAAGCCTACCCGGACGTGTACCGTCTGGATCAGTGATGTTGCATTTGATGTGGTTTTGCCGGAGAAGACTCCGTGCTTTGGGTTTTTCGGGTTTCTACGCGGTATATTGCAGCAGGAATCCTTGGATGTTAGCTTCAAGGCGCACCCGGAAAACTGAGCGGAAACGTGTTCTGCTAACTTGGCGGTCTGGGAACCGGCCTTGATCATAACTGGGTTATGAGATTGTTTTGGAAAATTTGGGATCCGAGAGAAGCTTGGCCCGCTCAAAGGACTTAAATTGGACATGCGGCGTGAGCAACAGGCAAGTGGAATTGGACCTAGGCTATGTGGTTCGGTGCGAGAGACCCGATGACGGGGACTGGCCGTTGGCATAGTCGGAGCCTTAGACGGTGGTCAGAAAGGCTAAATGCTCACATGTTGTTGCCATCCTGGGGGTGGTGGTGAATGCACTGATGGGTCAGGGTTCACCATGAATGTGCCCTGAGTGCACGGGGTGTTTGGCCGTGCGAGCCTACACCTGTGGCGAATTATAATTGCGTTATATATATTGTTGGGCTAATGTTATGCAGGGAAAGAGCACCGCCGTCCCGAGTAAGGGGCGGGGTCGTTATAATTTGGTCGGCTTTTAGCTGACCGTTGCTTTATTTGCCACCGTGCGGTGGTATGTGCTTGCAGGTGCTGCGGAGCCGAGCGCCAAATAGCGGGCTGGAGCCCATGTTGCTGTGCTGGCCCTAGAAGGCCGTAGAATAGCTGTTTTTATATTTATCATGTGTGGCCGGCCTGCGAGCCGATGTATGTAAAACACTCTTTATTAAGTGAATATTTGTAAGGCCATAAGGCCATGTACCCGTTTCTGTGTATTTGGGGTTTCATTCCTGTTGTTGTAGCTGTGGACATTCATATTGATGGATTTAATTTTGGGTTCTTTCAACTTTAAAATCTTCCGCTAGAATGCTCTGTGATTAGGACGAGTAGTCTTAATTGGTTGGTTTGATTATTCATTTAGTATCCCTTCCGACTGTATGTGGTATATGGCGTCGGGTTCCAGCTGGACCTTCTGTTATATGCCATGCGACAGATGGGGGTGTTACAATTTGGTATCAGACTTCTGGTTACGGTCAAGCTTAAATGAATTTGTGGGCGAATTCTTTTAAGGGGTGGTGAGCACATGTGTGCGTCATCATTATAACATCAAAAAGAACCCATGAATGTCCACTTAGGAATGAAAATACACTTGTTTTGTGGAACCTGAGTGTTCCAATGATTGCTTTTAGCAATTTGTTTGTTGTCTAATCGTGTGTCTTTGCTAATTTAGGCAGCTAGGAGCGGTGCTGGTCAGTCAGAGCGTCCGCAATCAGCGGAAAGTAGTGCACCAAGGGACGTGCCTGCTACACCTCCTTCAGCGGAAACCATCAGGATGGTGGCTGAAGCAGTGTTCGCAATGATAAATGCCCAACCTGCAGGGCAAATGCATCGCGCACCTCCTGCGAATGAGCAAGAACCGGTTAGGGCGGCAGAGCCGAGAGTGGTGGAACGCGCAGCAGTTGAGTTAGTAGAGCCGAGGAGAACTACGGAGAGGCAGTTAAAGTATGTGATGGGCTTTAATCCTCCGAGGTTTAATGGGGTTGGAACGCCAACTCAAGCTGAGGACTGGCTCTCTTCCATAAAGAGGGTGTTGACGGCCACAATAACTGAGGAGTGGCAGAAGACCACCATAGCGACTTTCCTTTTGGAAGGTGAAGCGAGGCTGTGGTAGGACGAGATGGAGTTTCATCTTCTAGTGGGAAGGCAACTTGCGGATGTGCCGATGGAAGAATTTTCAAGATTGTTCCTAGCCAGATTTGTACCCTCTGCTCAGAAGTTGGAGATGGAGAATCAATTTCTTGGGTTGACTCATGGATCCAGAAGCGTGGACGAATATCTGCATGAGTTCACACGGTTGGGTCGTTATGTTGGTGCTATGTTTTCAGAAGAAGAAAGGAAGACCAACCGATTCTATGAGGGTCTTCGCGGCGATTTACAGTTACTCCTTGCTGGGCCTAAGGCGCAGGGCTTCCTAGCCTTGGTCAATTCGGCCCGATCGTTGGAAAAGGTTGCGAAGAAAGTTCAAGAGAAGAGGGACCCAGGAGAAAGGAAGACTGAGTTCAAGGTGCCAAGTAACAAGACAGGTTTCCGCAGATGGAACAAGAAGCGGAGGACTTCGAACTCAGCCCCTTCGGCTGATGCATCGGGGGCAACTACAAGTCGAGTCCCCGGAGCTTGCTACAACTGCGGGAAGACGGGGCATTTTGCTCGGGAGTGTTGGAGCAGACGTTCAAAGTCTGAGAGGAGACCTGGAGCGACTTATGAGGAGAAAGGGAAGGCGGTGGAGTCAACCGCATGTAACATCCCATGTTACTTCTGGACCCCTCAACTTAGATTGGGTTAGGCATGGGGTGAGACTTAAGGAGATCAACTAGGTTTGACCCTAGGTAGTGGGTGGTAGCCATGTGGGGCCCACTATAAGACCATAGTCAAACTAGATCAAACTAGCCTAAGTGGGGACCCTAGCCACACCATGACCCCACCACATTGCCCTAACCCTAAAGACAATCTAAGTGGACCCTAGGGTATGTCACTGGGTCAACATTTTGACCCCAGTTGACCAAGGTCAACCTTGGGCTTAATTTGGTCAAACCCACACCCATAGGCCTAATTAACCTAAGTGGGGCACCCCCTTGACCCAAACTAAGTTGGGTGGTGCCACTAGACCCATTTCCACCAAGTGGGGTCAGTCCACCCACCATGGTTGACCAGTCAACCCTAAAAGTCAATTTGGTCAACAATTTGACCTAAGGAATGAAATGAAGGCCAAGTCATTTCCCCTTGGACCAAGCCCACCAAAATTGGCCCATAGTCAGCCCAAGTGAACAAGACCAGTCCTACCCCTCTAAATCAGGAGAGAGAATACATGCAAGGGGGTAAAATTGGGATTTTTAGGAAAGGAGGAGAGAGAAAGGGGAATGAAGGAAATGGTGGCCACATGGCCACCCCATTAGCTGGTTTTGGCTGCCCAAAACCAGGTGGCCGACCTCCCCTCTTCATTTCCAGCAGAATACCAGAGCTGAGAGCCACATGGCACCATGGGTGAAGCCTTCAAAGCTCAAACCGAGCTCACCTTGGAGTTAACTCCACTTATAGCCCACCTCAGTCCAAACAGACCTCACCATTAGCTTCAGAAGGCCGAAAGGAGTGGAATTCGATATCTGGATCAAAGCTTTTGGTGGAGAATCGGGTTCGGGAGCAAGCTCGCCGGAGAGGAAAACTTCCATGGCCAACCGCCGCCAAACCCTCCGCCAAGCCCCAATCGAGGTCCGTTTCACCTCACCTCTACCCGTACTAGTTTCCTAGATCTATTAGGCGAGACATCGGGCTCAAATGAGCCAGATCCAAGGTGAGCTTTTTCATGGATTTTGGAATTTTGATGGAGTGCAAGTTCGCCGGAAACCGCCGCCTCCGGCCTCCATTTCGCCGCCAAACGTTGGCCACCACCTCAACGGAGGAGGTGGTGGTGGTAGCCGGCCGTGGAGGCTAAGGGGTGGCCGGGAAATGAGGTTTGAAGGTGCTCCAGGTCGGGACAATCTCGGCCCTTGGCTGGAGGAAGAAGATGAACAGATGCCATCCATCCTGCTTTAAGATTCGTGCTACATCAAAATTCAATTTTCTGTCCCTATTTTTGCTGTCACTTGCAAGCTACTGTTAGGCTTCTTAGAGGCATTTCCAGACCTTAGTCTCTCAATGAAAATTGTAGCTGCTGGTCTTATCTGTAATTTTCCACCTTAAATATGTGATTTGGAGTAGTGTACAGTCCTGTAGGACATTTCTCCTAGGACTGGTCCTAGGGTAGGACAGAAATTAAATTGGATGCCTAGGTCAAACTATTGATCACCATGGCCCCAAATTTTGGGCACATGCATGATTAGGGCATACGGAGCTCCTGCCAAAATTTAGGAATTTTTAGAGAATCTTTTCCTATAGTTTTTGGTAAAATAGCAAAATATAAATAAATGACATATATGGAGTTCTACTCCTCCCCATGACCCCAAACTTTGGTGGTAGGTCAGTGGGGTCATCTCTGGTGCATGATAAAATTGTCAGCACCTTGGGTTCACTGCATGTTGTAGAATCCACTTGCATGTGCTAGCCTATGTTAAGCCTTGGTGTGCAAATAGCAAAAATGCAAATTGGTGTATTTAGGCCAATGGTGACATGCAAGGGTCATGAAATTATTTATAGTGGTTCATTAGGGTAAATGTCATCTCTCAAATTAATAATGGAATTTTTGGAATCAAATTCTATTTATTGGAATTTATTTTAAATATAGCTATTTTGGAAATAAAATTGGAAAATAGGGTTTCTTCAAGTACAAATTCAAACAATTTTGCCAAGGCATAGATGAGATCACATTGGACTTAGGAAAAATATGATTCCTCTGTTTTGAAGAACTTTTGGAGTAGATACCCTAAATTCCCCATTTTACCCTTATCTTGTAAATTCTTGAAATGATGGATATATACTTCTGAAAAATTTGGAATTTATTCTATTGCCATAAAATATTATTATTAGTCTTGCATAAATTTCTCAGAATTTAATGGATGCATTATTTGTGTTAAGTTAGTACAATGGCATTTTGGTAAATATCTTATAATGGAATCCTATAGGCCATCTTACAATAAATGTTGATGATTCTCTGCCAATAGTCATAAATTAGTGTCCTAAAAGCTTAGTAATTTTTCTGGAATTTTTGAGTACATAATGCCTATACATCATTTGGAAAATGGAATTTGTGTGGAATTGATATTAAATTGAAAATGATAATAAATAATTTAAGGAAAATCATGAAATTATGTAGGCAGCAATATTTTGTCAATATACATCTCAGGAAAAATTCCCTAGGTCAGTGGATACTTAATCAAACTACTTCATGTGTAAAGTGACCTAACATTTAAATTAAAAGAATTAATTAAAGGACTATTTGACCAAGGAAAATTACGAGAATCCTTAGGGTAGTTCCCTTAGTCCATAATACCATAGGATAAATATTTAGAGGCAAGATGCCTTAAGTTTTGGAAGATCACATTTTTAGGATATTCATAGGTCATGGTCTGCATATAACACAAATAGGTCCTGCCTTAGGGGATTACCGGGGGATTGATTATCGGCAGAAATAAGAGAGAGTGCAACATGAGTAACCCTGGTGGGTAGAGTTATCTTAGTGAGGGATTAAAGTGCAAGTCTTAGCTAGCAATTAGAGTGGGGATCGGCGGAAGACCGTCGGTTTTCCCGGTAATACCTTAAGTCACTAGGGTTGTACTAAAGCAATAAGGAGAGCTGGGGAGATACATGGGTAGCCATCAACTAAAATAAATATCCTTGCGAAAGGGAACGCTGGGCGTAATCCCAACACAGTTCCTAGTGCCCCTTGAGAGCCCTTCACAGGGAATACCGGGGGCAGTCCTGGGATTAACCTTAAATCTCTAAGTATAATAAACTGTAGACAAGAGTAGTATAATAGGTTAGGACATTGTCGTACCTTCTCGCCCGTGTGGGGTTGGAGAGATTCATGATATATGCTCACCCGTTTGGGGTTTGAGGGAGTTGGTATAAAGGCACTAATGTGCGTTCTCACCCGGGTTTGGGTTTGAGGGATTCAGGACGGGTTTTGGTCCTGCGAGCGGAAGGCTCGGTATGAATTACTTGCATGTGCATAAATATCGTGGCGGGGCATGCGGTACTGGCCGTTCGTCACACCGATGGCAGTACGGTGCACCAGGCGGTTGTGGGAGTTAGAGGGGCCAGTGGGTTGTTTTACACTGCGGTCTGGAGGACGACCCCCGATAACACACATCCGACCCAACAAGACTGACGGGTTTGTCAGCAAAGTACGTACGCGAGACTGTAGAGTGCACCTTGGACGTGTACAGAGGCGTATGAGAGGGGTCTAAGGCTTGGTAGTGTGCATACCGGTCTAGAAGAGGAGACGCCCGCTCCGCTGCTGCCGTAGCCACAGCGGTGGTACCCGAGAGTGATGCTAGCTCTCAAAAAGTGGGAACTAAAGGTCTGTGATCACAGAGTCGTTGTGTGTGAGTTGCACTTGCCTGCGCATAAAATTGCATCATATCATTCATTCATATTAGGTCATACGCTTCATAGATCCTTATCATATAAATTAGTATGGGCTCTTTTATATGATAAGTTAAATTTCCTGGAAATCCTAACTTATATATTTGTATGGGCATTTATATAAGTTAGGGTACGTTTGTGGTGATAGCTTAGTGGTAGCTTAGCTTATTTACTTGATCATACTGCTGTTTCTTTACTTTCCTTTACTGCACCGCTCTTACTTACTACTTGTACTGTACTTAGCATTGCTAGAGTAGAATTTCATTACTTAGTACCACTCTAGATAGATATTGTCACCTGCTTCCATTTTGCTACCCCTTGTTGTCCTCCGCTTCGTCCTCCCGCTCGGTGCCTAGGAGCTGCGGGGCGAGGTGCGGAGGAAACGACTTAGTCTTTTTGACTAATGGTCGGTGACCAACTATTTTTAGGAGCCCGTGGAGATGGAGCACCAGCACGTCGAGGAGGCAGGACATGAGGAGCAGATACCGCTTCAGCAGGCTACTACCACTACTGTGCGTCCTCAGGTGGGACGAGTCTTGATGTTCTAGTGTAGCTTCCGCATTTATGATTTTGTGAGAGAGAGATTTGATGTACTGGGCATAAGCCCTTTTTACTCTTTCATTGGTACTATATTGTGGACTATTGTACTATTCATTTCTTTTACATGATTGTACTGTGACTTGTGGACTGATGGTTTTTATATACAGTTTACTTCTTCTTCTCATATTGGCCTACAGGTTAATGATCGTACTAGCCGGCAGGATCGGCGTGTTGCGGTGTCGACTAACCCGTGAGTTAGTGCCACCGTAAGACGGCGGTTCTGGGCATAAGATCCGGTAGCCCTCCTTGGTAAGGGGGAGGGGGGTCTTACAAACTGGTATCACTCGAACAACGATCATATGAGAAAGAAGTCCACAACATGGGACCACCCCCGCCCGAGCATTAGTTTGCGGACAAACTATGCATCGGAAGCAGTGGTGTGCCCATGTGTAAAGTCACATAAATGGTCCACAAAGTACAATGTGTTAGGCCAATTTTGCTCTAACCTTACCTTTATGCAACCTCCACAGGTCGCAGCGCCGCAAAATGTGGCTCCTCCCCCTCCAGCTGCCACTCCATTCCTACATACGGAGATGGGGCAGACCCTGACGGCGATTTTGGATGCCTTTAGAGCCCAGCAAGTCCCGGCTCCACAGCCAAATCCGGGGTCGAGCTGGCTGAGTGCATTCAAGAGCCTGTCCCCACCGACGTACCGCGGGACAGAGGATGCGGTGAAGACGGAAGAATGGCTGGAGGCCATACACGAGATCTTAGCGGGCATCAGCTGCCCGGTAGGCCAGGCAGTACCTCTAGCCACCTCTGTGCTGGAGGCTCATGCAAAGAGATGGTGGAAATCAGTCCGGGAGTCTACTTATGCGGACTTTGAGCTGTCAGAGATATCTTGGGAGGAGTTTGGCGATGTGTTTCTGGAGCACTTCGTTTCTACTACGGACAGAGATGCTTTGGAGGAGAGGTTTTTGAACCTCAAGCAGGGGACTAGATCAGTGATAGAGTACCAGAGAGAGTTCTCCTACTTGGCCAGGTTCGCGGGGATTCAGGACACCGACGATAGGAGGTATGCGAAGAGGTTCTACCGGGGCCTCAGGGATGATTTGAGGCAGGCTTTGCTATTCATTTCTCATGGCACATCCAGGCAGATCATCGAGATGGCGAAGAAGCTGGAGGCTGACCAGCTGATGGTGCAAGCCGGAGGGAAGAGACCATTTGATGGATCGACATCAGGTGAGAGCAGTAGGGGCTCTCAGAGAGGCAGGACCATCGGATACAGGAGGGGTGGGGGACGTCGTCGTCCCAACTTCAGGCAGGAGCAGGTACCTCCTCCAGCATTGGCTCCCCCACCTCTACAGATGCATGATCCGAGGAGACAGGATGACCGAGGCCACCGACAAGTGGTTTGTTACGGATGCCGCCAGCCCGGGCACATCAGGTCGGAGTGCCCGCACCGATTCCATCCCCCTCCTCCTCCTCCACCTCCAGTGGCCCCAGTACAGCAGGGTCGAGGACGAGGCCGAGGATGAGGCCGGGGTCGGGGATATCACGGCAGGAGATGCGAGCAGGAGCAGATATACGCCTTGGACCTCACAGAGCCGAGGAATCCCGAGGAGGTTATCACAGGTACCTGAAGTTAATTATGAATTTTCTTGGATTTCAATGATATATATATAGTACCTGGAACTATAGGATAACAATTAACTTTCGCATAAACAAACCTCAGGCATAGTTATGATCAGCGGCAAGCCCGCTCATACTCTTTTCGACACGGGTGCTTCACACTCGTTCATATCTGAGGCCTTCATCGACGGACTCGAAGGCGTGGAGAGGTTCCTTGGGCTAGAGATGAGGGTGCGTCTACCCGATGGGTCGGAGCTGCGGACCACTGCACATTGTGATATGGAGGCCGAGATTGGCGGCAAGGCATTTGAGGCGCCGACAACTATTCTGAAGCTGCAAGACTTTGACTTGATCTTGGGCATGGCCTGGTTGCATCGGAACCATGCCCAGATAGACTGTCCGTCCAGGAGGATCACGCTAAGGCATGGCGACTCTCATGTTATCGTTGAAGGTATCCAGCCTATCTGCCACCTACTATTATCTTCTATACAGGCTGTGAAGGCCCATGAGCAGGGTGAAGAAGTCTATATTGTCTGCTTCGAGATGGTGGGAACAGAGGCGACTATCTCAGATATTCCGGTGGTTCGAGATTTCGCAGACGTATTCCCGGAGAAATTGCCCGGGCTACCGCCTGCTAGAGATTTGGATTTCAGGATTCAGCTAGTACCGGGAGCGAAGCCGGTGTCCCGGGCACCCTACAGGATGGCTCCCAGGGAGTTAGCAGAGTTCAGAACTCAACTACAGGAGCTAGTCGAGTCAGGATTTATGCGGCCTAGTTCATCGCCATGGGGAGCGCCAGTTCTATTTGTGAAGAAGAAGGACGGATCACTGCGATTATGTATAGATTACCGGGAGCTGAACCGGTTGACGGTCCGCAACACCTATCCTCTGCCTCGGATAGATGAGTTATTTGACCAGCTACAGGGAGCATTCTGGTTCTCCAAGTTAGATTTGCGATCCGGCTACTATCAGCTCCGTATCAGGGAAGAGGACATACTGAAGACGGCATTCAGTTCGCGCTATGGACTATACGAGTTCACGGTGATGCCTTTTGGGCTCACGAATGCTCCTGCTGCATTCATGAGTCTAATGAACCGTGTATTCGAGCCTTTCTTAGACCGCTTCGTGATTGTGTTCATCGACGACATCCTTATATATTCTCGGACTCAGGAGGAGCATACGGAGCACTTGGCACAGGTCTTGCAGAGGCTGAGGGAGACACAGATGTACGCAAAATTTTCGAAGTGCCAGTTCTGGTTGCAGGAGGTGGCTTTCCTGGGACACACGATCAGTGGGGCTGGGTTAGCAGTGGACCCGGCCAAGATAGAGACAGTGAGGGATTGGCCACGGCCGAAGACCGCTTCTGACATCCGCAGTTTCTTGGGACTAGCAGGGTATTACCGCAAGTTCATGGAGGGGTTCTCGAGGATAGCACTCCCCCTCACGTCCTTGACGAAGAAGGACACAGATTTTGTTTGGTCAGAGCGGTGTGAGACTGCTTTTCAGGAGCTGAAGGACCGACTCATCTCATCCCCCATTCTTGCGCTTCCATCCGGGAGCGAAGGATTCCAGATCTACACGGACGCCTCTTACCAGGGGATGGGTGCGGTCCTGATGCAGCATGGACACGTTATTGCTTATGCTTCGAGACAGTTGAAGAAGCATGAGCATAACTATCCAGCACATGATCTAGAGCTCGGGGCTGTGGTTTTCGCCCTAAAGATATGGAGGCATTACTTATATGGGATTCATTGTGACATCTTTTCAGATCACAAGAATCTCAAGTATATCGATACGCAGAAGGACCTAAACCTGAGACAGAGGAGGTGGCTGGAGTTCCTCTGTGATTATGATTACAAGATCCACTATCACCCGGGGAAAGCGAACACGGTTGCAGATACTTTGAGCAGGAGGGCCGGCACTTCTGGACCGGAGCCCCGATTGATGTCTTTAGAGCTGCTACAGATGATGGAGGACATGCACATCACCATGGTGTCCGAGACCGAGCCAGTCGTATATAGAGAGTATTTGAGCTCAGTGATCAGCGGCGATGATATACAAGAGCGCATCCGAGCACATCAGAGGCTGGATGCTGCGTTACAGCCGATTTTCAGTGCCCTAGAGAGGGGCAAGGTCGAGGACTACACGCTACAGGATGATCTTCTTCGGTTCCGTGGGCGCATCTACATACCATCAGGAGGCAGTATCCGGGAGGACATACTCAGAGAGGCACATTGCTCGAGATATTCAGTGCACCCCGGCATCACCAAGATGTGGGCAGATTTGCGGAGGTCTATGTATTGGCCCGGGATGAAGAGGGAGATCACGGATTTTGTGACCCATTGCGAGACCTGCCAGCGTGTGAAGGCGGAATGCAAGAGCCCAGGAGGTTTACTACAGCCACTGCCAGTTCCAGAGTGGAAGTTCGAGGACATTGCTATGGACTTTGTACACGGGTTGCCTCGCTCCCACTCTGGGCATGATTCCATATGGGTTATAGTGGATAGATTGACCAAGGTAGCGCGGTTTATTCCAATTCGAAAGGATGCCCCAGTTGCAGTTCTGGTGAGACTATTTGTGGAGCAGTACGTCAGATATCATGGTATCCCCAGGACTATTGTTTCGGACCGTGATGGTCGGTTCACTTCGAGCGAGTGGAGGGCCGTGCATGCTTATTTGGGATCTCGGCTTACTTATAGTACCGCCTTCCACCCGCAGACCGACGGACAGACCGAGCGGACCATGGAGGACCTGCTCAGATTATGCATATTGGATACGGGGAGGCCTTGGGAGAGGCTGCTACCATTGATTGAGTTCTCGTATAATAACAGCCACCAGGCTAGCATCAGGATGGCTCCATACGAGGCGCTTTATGGGAGGAGATGCCGGACACCGCTGTCATGGGTTCAGGATGTGGATATCAGGGCTCTGGGATCTGATTATATAGAGGACACTGAGGCTCAGATTCGATTGATCAGGGATCGGCTACTGGAGGCCCAGAGCAGGCAGGCAAAGTATTATGATGCTCGGCACCGGAAGGTGGAGTTCCAGGTTGGAGACAGGGTATTCTTGAAGATACGTCCAGTACACGGTGTTTCTCGGGCGCGGAGGCACAATAAGCTCAGTCCACGATACATGGGTCCCTACCTGATCCTGGAGCGGATCGGCCCCTTGGCTTACCGACTGCAGCTGCCACCGGAGTTGGGTGCATTACATGACGTCTTTCATGTCTCTTCCTTGCGAAGAGCTCTCCTTCGGCCGGAGCAGCACATTACTACTACAGCCGGACCGGTAGAGCCTGACAGATCAGTGAGATTGGAGCCGATCCGGATTGACGATACAGCCATCCGAGTGTTGCGGAAGAAGAAGGTCCCTCTTGTGAAGGTGTTGTGGTCCAACCATGGACGGGAGGAGCACACTTGGGAGCCGAGGGATCTGATGCTGGAGCAACACCCGGAGCTATTCGCATCAGGTACATTTAAGTTATGTCTTTAATTTCTTGATGATTCTTGCAAATAGAACCCCGTAGACCCGAACTTAAATTTCGGGGACGAAATTATTTTCTTGTTTATTGGAATTTGTAACATCCCATGTTACTTCTGGACCACTCAACTTAGATTGGGTTAAGCATGGGGTGAGACTTAAGGAGATCAACTAGGTTTGACCCTAGGTAGTGGGTGGTAGCCATGTGGGGCCCACTATAAGACCATAGTCAAACTAGATCAAACTAGCCTAAGTGGGGACCCTAGCCACACCATGACCCCACCACATTGCCCTAACCCTAAAGACAATCTAAGTGGACCCTAGGGTATGTCACTGGGTCAACATTTTGACCCCAGTTGACCAAGGTCAACCTTGGGCTTAATTTGGTCAAACCCACACCCATAGGCCTAATTAACCTAAGTGGGGCACCCCCTTGACCCAAACTAAGTTGGGTGGTGCCACTAGACCCATTTCCACCAAGTGAGGTCAGTCCACCCACCATGGTTGACCAGTCAACCCTAAAAGTCAATTTGGTCAACAATTTGACCTAAGGAATGAAATGAAGGCCAAGTCATTTCCCCTTGGACCAAGTCCACCAAAATTGGCCCATAGTCAGCCCAAGTGAACAAGACCAGTCCTACCCCTCTAAATCAGGAGAGAGAATACATGCAAGGGGGTAAAATTGGGATTTTTAGGAAAGGAGGAGAGAGAAAGGGGAATGAAGGAAATGGTGGCCACATGGCCACCCCATCAGCTGGTTTTGGCTGCCCAAAACCAGGTGGCCGACCTCCCCTCTTCATTTCCAGCAGAATACCAGAGCTGAGAGCCATATGGCACCATGGGTGAAGCCTCCAAAGCTCAAACCGAGCTCACCTTGGAGTTAACTCCACTTATAGCCCACCTCAGTCCAAACAGACCTCACCATTAGCTTCAGAAGGCCGAAAGGAGTGGAATTCGATATCTGGATCAAAGCTTTTGGTGGAGAATCGGGTTCGGGAGCAAGCTCGCCGGAGAGGAAAACTTCCATGGCCAACCGCCGCCAAACCCGCCGCCAAGCCCCAATCGAGGTCTGTTTCACCTCACCTCTACCCGTACTAGTTTCCTAGATCTATTAGGCGAGACATCGGGCTCAAATGAGCCAGATCCAAGGTGAGCGTTTTCATGGATTTTGGAATTTTGATGGAGTGCAAGTTCGCCGGAAACCGCCGCCTCCGGCCACCATTTCGCCGCCAAACGTTGGCCACCACCTCAACGGAGGTGGTGGTGGTGGTAGCCGGCCGTGGAGGCTAAGGGGTGGCCGGGAAATGAGTTTTGAAGGTGATCCAGGTCGGGACAATCTCGGCCCTTGGCTGGAGGAAGAAGATGAACAGATGCCATCCATCCTGCTTTAAGATTCATGCTACATCAAAATTCAATTTTCTGTCCCTGTTTTTGCTGTCACGTGCAAGCTAATTTTAGGCTTCTTAGAGGCATTGCCAGACCTTAGGCTCTCAATGAACATTTTAGCTGCTGGTCTTATCTGTAATTTGCCACCTTAAATATGTGATTTGGAGTAGTGTACAGTCCGGTAGGACATTTCTCCTAGGACTGGTCCTAGGGTAGGACAGAAATTAAATTGGATGCCTAGGTCAAACTATTGATCACCATGGCCCCAAATTTTGGGCACATGCATGATTAGGGCATACTTAGCTCCTGCCAAAATTTAGGAATTTTTAGAGAATAGTTTCCTATAGTTTTTGGTAAAATAGCAAAATATAAATAAATGACATATATGGAGTTCTACTCCTCCCCATGGCCCCAAACTTTGGTGGTAGGTCAGTGGGGTCATCCCTGGTGCATGATAAAATTTTCAGCACCTTGGGTTCACTGCATGTTGGAGAATCCACTTGCATGTGCTAGCCTATGTTAAGCCTTGGTGTGCAAATAACAAAAATGCAAATTGGTGTATTTAGGCCAATGGTGACATGCAAGGGTCATGAAATTATTTATAGTGGTTCATTAGGGTAAATTTCATCCCTCAAATTAATAATGGAATTTTTGGAATCAAATTCTATTTATTGGAATTTATTTTAAATATAGCTATTTTGGAAATAAAATTGGAAAATAGGGTTTCTTCAAGTACAAATTCAAACAATTTTGCCAAGGCATAGATGAGATCACATTGGACTTAGGAAAAATATGATTTCTCTGTTTTGAAGAACTTTTGGAGTAGATACCCTAAATTCCCCATTTTACCCTTATCTTGTAAATTCTTGAAATGATGGATATATACTTAATTTGGAATTTATTCTATTGCCATAATATGTTATTATTAGTCTTGCATAAATTTCTCAGAATTTAATGGATGCATTATTTGTGTTAAGTTAGTACAATGGCATTTTGGTAAATATCTTATAATGGAATCCTATAGGCCATCTTACAATAAATGTTGATGATTCTCTGCCAATAGTCATAAATTAGTGTCCTAAAAGCTTTGTAATTTTTCTGGAATGTTTGAGTACATAATGCCTATACATCATTTGGAAAATGGAATTTGTGTGGAATTGATATTAAATTGAAAATGATAATAAATAATTTAAGGAAAATCATGAAATTCTGTAGGCAGCAATATTTTGTCAATATACATCTCAGAAAAAATTCCCTAGGTCAGTGGATACTTAATCAAACTACTTCATGTGTAAAGTGACCTAACATTTAAATTAAAAGAATTAATTAAAGGACTATTTGACCAAGGAAAATTACGAGAATCCTTAGGGTAGTTACCTTAGTCCATAATATCTTAGGATAAATATTTAGAGGCAAGATGCCTTAAGTTTTGGAAGATCATATTTTTAGGATATTCATAGGTCATGGTCTGCATATAACACAAATAGGTCCTGCCTTAGGGGATTACCAGGGGATTGATTATCGGCAGAAATAAGAGAGAGTGCAACATGAGTAACCCTGGTGGGTAGAGTTGTCTTAGTGAGGGATTAAAGTGCAAGTCTTAGCTAGCAACTGGAGTGGGGATCGGCGGAAGACCGTCGGTTTTCCCGGTAATACCTTAAGTCACTAGGGTTGTACTAAAGCAATAAGGAGAGCTGGGGAGATACATGGGTAGCCATCAACTAAAATAAATATCCTTGCGAAAGGGAACGCTGGGCGTAATCCCAACACAGTTCCTAGTGCCCCTTGAGAGCCCTTCACAGGGAATACCGGGGGCAGTCCTGGGATTAACCTTAAATCTCTAAGTATAATAAACTGTAGACAAGAGTAGTATAATAGGTTAGGACATTGTCGTACCTTCTCGCCCGTGTGGGTTTGGAGAGATTCATGATATATGCTCACCCGTTTGGGGTTTGAGGGAGTTGGTATAAAGGCACTAATGTGCGTTCTCACCCGGGTTTGGGTTTGAGGGATTCAGGACGGGTTTTGGTCCTGCGAGCGGAAGGCTCGGTATGAATTACTTGCATGTGCATAAATATCGTGGCGGGGCATGCGGTACTGGCTGTTCGTCACACCGATGGCAGTACGGTGCACCAGGCGGTTGTGGGAGTTAGAGGGGCCAGTGGGTTGTTTTACACTGCGGTCTGGAGGACGACCCCCGATAACACACATCCGACCCAACAAGACTGACGGGTTTGTCAGCAAAGTACGTACGCGAGACTGTAGAGTGCACCTTGTACGTGTACAGAGGCGTATGAGAGGGGTCTAAGGCTTGGTAGTGTGCATACCGGTCTAGAAGCGGAGACGCCCGCTCCGCTGCTGCCGTAGCCATAGCGGTGGTACCCGAGAGTGATGCTAGCTCTCAAAAAGTGGGAACTAAAGGTCTGTGATCACAGAGTCGTTGTGTGTGAGTTGCACTTGCCTGCGCATAAAATTGCATCATATCATTCATTCATATTAGGTCATACGCTTCATAGATCCTTATCATATAAATTAGTATGGGCTCTTTTATATGATAAGTTAAATTTCCTGGAAATCCTAACTTATATATTTGTATGGGCATTTATATAAGTTAGGGTACGTTTGTGGTGATAGCTTAGTGGTAGCTTAGCTTATTTACTTGATCATACTGCTGTTTCTTTACTTTCCTTTACTGCACCGCTCTTACTTACTACTTGTACTGTACTTAGCATTGCTAGAGTAGAATTTCATTACTTAGTACCACTCTAGATAGATATTGTCACCTGCTTCCATTTTGCTACCCCTTGTTGTCCTCCGCTTCGTCCTCCCGCTCGGTGCCTAGGAGCTGCGGGGCGAGGTGCGGAGGAAACGACTTAGTCTTTTTGACTAATGGTCGGTGACCAACTATTTTTAGGAGCCCGTGGAGATGGAGCACCAGCACGTCGAGGAGGCAGGACATGAGGAGCAGATACCGCTTCAGCAGGCTACTACCACTACTGTGCGTCCTCAGGTGGGACGAGTCTTGATGTTCTAGTGTAGCTTCCGCATTTATGATTTTGTGAGAGAGAGATTTGATGTACTGGGCATAAGCCCTTTTTACTCTTTCATTGGTACTATATTGTGGACTATTGTACTATTCATTTCTTTTACATGATTGTACTGTGACTTGTGGACTGATGGTTTTTATATACAGTTTACTTCTTCTTCTCATATTGGCCTACAGGTTAATGATCGTACTAGCCGGCAGGATCGGCGTGTTGCGGTGTCGACTAACCCGTGAGTTAGTGCCACCGTAAGACGGCGGTTCTGGGCATAAGATCCGGTAGCCCTCCTTGGTAAGGGGGAGGGGGGTCTTACACCGCATCCCATCATGCTCCAGCCCAGCCTAGAGTCTACAACCTTGGTCTGCAGTAGGCCATTAAGCAAGCAGACGTGGTGACAGGTATGAGTTAAATTACAGTGGTTTAACTTTTATAGTGGTTACCTTTGTATTTGTTAGCTTACGTTTGTCAGTGCTAGGCTTTGTGTTAATTTTTGGGTTTCCGACGAGAGCCCTTTTTGATACGGGAGCATCACATTCCTTCTTGTCTGAAAAGTTTATATCGCGCATCGGAGTTCCGTTCTCGATGGCAGAAAACAAGTTGGATGTGTTGTTGCCTAATGGGTGCTCAATGCGTGCGGATAGGATTTGTGTTGTGAAGATTCGGATTGGAGACCGAGAGTTCGATTTGAGGGCGTTGGTTCTACCATTAGTGGAGTTCGACGTAATCTTCGGTATGGATTGGCTCTTGGAGCAAAGTGCATGTGTTGATTGCAACCGTAAAGAAGTCAAGTTGGGTCTGGACACTGATCGGGGGACTACTTTTGCGGGCATGAAGGGGTCAGGGAAGGTTCTGATGTCAGCCCTTCAGATGTTCAAGGCAGTTCGATCTGGGGCAGAACTATATGTCACTCTAGTGCAGACTTCGACGCCTAAGCCTAGTTTGGACAGCATCCCAGTTGTGTCCGAGTATCCTGATGTGTTTCTAGATGATCTCCCAGGAGCCCCTCCTCAGCGGGAGATAGACTTTACTATAGAGCTGGTACCGGGTGCCAAACCGGTGTCACGCTCCCCCTATCGGATAGCCCCAAGAGAAATGGCAGAGTTGAAGGTGTAACTGTAGGAATTGCTAGAGCAAGGATATGTGCGTCCAAGTTCATCGCCTTGAAGCGCACCAGTTCTCTTTGTTAAGAAGAAAGATGGGAGCTTGAGGCTTTGTATCGATTATCGGGAATTGAACAAACTTACGGAGAAGAACAAATATCCAATCCCGAGGATTGACGATCCATTTGATCAGTTAGTTGGATCAACTGTATATTCGAAGTTAGATTTGAAGTCCGGTTACTATCAGTTGAGGATAAGGGAGAGCGACATCCCAAAGACAGCATTCAGTACGCGGTTTGGGCATTACGAGTTCACGGTTATGCCGTTTGGGTTGACGAATGCGCCATCCGTGTTTATGGATCTGATGAATAGGACGTTCTGAGAATACTTGGATCAGTTTGTGATAGTATTCATCGATGATATTCTGGTGTATTTGCGGTGCGAGGAGGATCATTACAAGCATTTACACATGGTGTTGGAGACATTGAGGAAAAGTCAGTTGTATGCAAAGTTCTCCAAGTGTGAATTCTGGTTTTCCTCGATAGCGTTCCTTGGTCATGTTGTCAGTGGAGAAGGAATAGCTATAGATCCGGCGAAGATAGTGGCGATACGAGAGTGGCCTACTTTGTCTACGGTGGCAGAGGTCCGGAGTTTTCTGGGGCTTGCTGGCTACTATAGGCGCTTCGTAGAGAACTTCTCGCGGATAGCACTACAACTCACGACGTTGACAAGAAAGGATCAGAAGTTTGTGTGGTCCTCAGAGTGCGAACAGGCTTTTGAAGAATTGAAGAGGCGATTGACCACGGCGCCCATTTTATGTTCGCCAAGTGGAACCGAAGTGTTCGAGATCTATAGTGATGCTTCGGGCAGTGGTTTGGGCTGTGTCTTGCTACAGCATGGGAGAGTGATAGCCTATGGTTCACGACAACTGAAGGTTCACGAGAGGAATTATCCGGTCCACGACTTAGAGTTAGCGGCTGTGATATTTGCTCTTAAGCTTTGGAGGCACTATCTGTATGGTGTGAAGGTCGATATTTACTCCGATCATAAAAGTTTGAAGTACCTATTGGACCAAAAGGATCTGAACATGAGGCAGAGGATGTGGATGGAGTTCTTAGGGGACTACACCTTCAACATACACTATGTGCCTAGGAAGGGAAATGCAGTGGCGGATGCGTTGAGTCGTAAGATTCCCGCACGAGCCAACTGGTTATCAGTACATGATGAGAGATTGGTCCAAGAGTTGGAGGCATTGGAGATATCCTGCGTCGATAAGCAGTCTAGTGCCAAGGCGAAACTGTTTTGGACAGAGGTGCAGTGTGACCTAGCGGATAGAGTTCGACGGGCTTTGGTTCAGGATAGCAGCATGAAGCAGATCTTGTATGAATCTTTGGATGGGTCAAATTCCCAGTTTGTGGTTGAAGATGGGTTACTAAGGAAGGACGGTCTACTATGCGTTCCTAGTACGGATAGTATTCGGGAGGAGTTGATGTATGAGGCTCATCATACCAAGTACTCAATCCACCCGGGAAGCACGAAGATGTATAGAGACATGAAGAAATTATTCTGGTGGCCGGGTTTGAAGAAGGATGTGGCACTTTATGTGGCCAAGTGTCGTACTTGTGCATTAGTGAAGGCGGAATGCCAGAAGCCCGGAGGTTTCTTGAAATCCCTTCCTATCCCAGAATGGAAGTTTGACGACATATCTATGGATTTTGTGCACGATTTGCCGAAGTCGCAGAAGGGAAACGACGCCATTTGGGTGGTCGTAGATAGATTGACAAAGGTGTCTCACTTTATCCCAGTGAGAAAGGAGGATCTAGTGGAAAAGTTAGTCAAACTCTACGTGGATAACATTGTACGATTGCATGGTTGCCTCGTAGTATTGTTAGTGACCGTGATGGATGCTTCACGTCAAATGACTGGAGGTTGGTGCATGGTCTGTTGGGTACTAAGCTAAAGTTCAACACAGCCTTTCCCCTGCAGACAGATGGCCAAACCGAGAGAGTCAACAGGACTATGGAGTACATGCTTCGCATGTGCGTCCTAGATTTCGGGAAGAATTGGGAGGATCACTTGTACATGGTGGAGTTTGCGTACAACAACATCTTTCAGGCAAGTATTGGAATGGCGCCTTTCGAAGCCTTTTACGGGAGGAAGTGTCGTACGCCGTTGTCTTGGTTGGAGGCAGGCGAATCGAAGTTGTATAAACGTCAAGCGGTGGAAGATGCCACTTCAATGATACGGATAATTCAGGAAAGGCTGAAGATTGCTCAGGATAGACAGTCAAAGTATTACAATGCCAAACATAGAAATGTGGAGTTCAACGTTGGCGATATGGTGTATTTAAAGATCAAGCCGTTCAAGGGTGTATCGCGGATTCGACGCTTGAAGAAGCTGAGTCCGAGATACCTTGGACCATTTGAAATCCTGGAGCGTGTTGGCAAGGCGGCGTATAGGTTGAAGCTGTCGACGGAGTTGAGTGGGCTGCATGACGTATTCCACGTATCGGTGTTGCGTAAGGCAGTGCAAGAGCCTTCGCAGATCGTTGCGGACAATCAGGTACCGGTTGATTATGAGTTAACAACAAGTGTCAAGCCAGTACGAATTGAAGATGTTGCAGTCAAACGACTCCGCAACAAGGAGATCCGAATGGTAAAAGTCCGTTGGGATAATTGCGGACGTGTGGAGCTTTCTTGGGAGCGAGAGCAAGCTATGTTGGAGGAATACCCCGAGTTGTTCCACTCAGGTATCATTTAGCCTTTGTGTACCTTTGCCTAATTTCGGGACGAAATTCCTTAAGTGGGGGAGATTTGTAACGCCCCGAAAATTGTGTGCGAGACGGTCGCGAAAAAAGGGTTTTTGGTGCCTGTAGGGGTACACGGCCTAGGACACGGGCGTGTCCAAGGCCGTGTCTAGCTGGTGATTTTTGGCCGTTTTCAACCCGAGAAGGACACGGCCAAGAACACGGCCGGATGACACGGGCGTGTCATCCGACACGGGCATGTTCCTACCCGTGTCCCTACCCGTGTGCAGTTGGGTCATGTCCGTTGCCGTGGAGGTTATACGTGACACGCCCCCGAACACGGGCGTGTCAGGTGAGACATGGGCGTGTCTTGGCCCGTGTGTGTTTCTCAGTTCGACGATCGTGCCTGGATCGAGGCACACGGCCTGGGACACGGCCGTGTGCCAAGCCGTGTTCGGCCCAGGTCTAGAGGATTTTGTGCAGATCCGAGCCGTTCGTTTTCTTTAATTTAGATCTGACGGCTCAGATGAGTCCCTGCTCTATTTAGTCCTGGAATAGGGGGTTAATTCCTCATTTTCTCTCCAAAGCATTCTCCTTACAAAGTGAGAGAGAAGAGGAAGAAGAAGGAGGTTTCCGGCCGCCGGCGGATCATCGGAGCACCATTTCGAAATCGGAGAGTGGATCCCTGGAGGGAAGGTCATTGCGAAGAGTTCTAACCGCGTAGTTTTTCCATGGCGCCAAAACGTACTACAAGGGCAACGATTCTCAACTTGAGCGTTTGAAGCTCTTTCTTTCTGCATAGGGAATCCCGCTCCCGCGAGTGTGCGGTGAGTGCGTGGTATTCCTTGGGGTTGATATGATTAGTCCCCCTTGTGTTGCATATAGAGTCCGGAATCGTAAGTACGGGCATAGGCATTGTGTGTGAAGCCTACCCGGATGTGTACCGTCTGGATCGGTGATGTTGCATTTGATGTGGTTTTGCCGGAGAAGACTCCATGCTTTGGGTTTTTCGGGTTTCTACGCGGTAGATTGCAGCAGGGATCCTTGGAGGTTAGCTTCAAGGTGCACCCGGAAAACTGAGCGGAAACGTGTTCTCCTAACTTGGCAGTCTGGGAACCGGCCTTGATCATAACTGGGTTATGAGATTGTTTTGGAAAATTTGGGATCCGAGAGAAGCTTGGCCCACGCAAAGCACTTAAATTGGACATGCGGCGTGAGCAACGGGCAAGTGGAATTGGACCTAGGCTATGTGGTTCGGTGCGAGAGACCCGAAGACGGGGACTGGACGTTGGCATAGTCGGTGTAACATCCCATTTCCAACTAGACCCCTAAGAGTGGTTTTGGCCATGACTAGGTCATGACAAAACACTAGGAAGCCAGAAATGGGCCAAGAGATAGGGGACAAAATGTGGAAGATCATCTTGGTCTGCAAATAGTAGAACTCTGAGAAATGGTTTAGGATGACCATGGGCTACACCTTAACCCCAAGACCCTACCACAACACCCCTAATACCTTGGGAGGCCCATTATAGCCATAAGGACCCATTAGGGTCAACCAAAGAGGCTCAGTTGACCAAGGTCAACCCTAGCCCTAAATGGGTCAAACTAGCCTACTTAGGGTCAATTGACCTGCTCCTATCCTAGAGGACCCCACCTATGCCCTCCTAACCCTAAAGTGAGGTCAGTGGGTCACTAAGGACACATTGGGGCCAGCCCTAGAGGCCAGGTTGACCCAGGTCAACTCAAGCTCCTAATCTGGTCAAAGTACCCTTACTAAGGGTATGTGACCTCCAAGTGCAGGGTAACCCTACATAACCCTACCTAGACCTTAGGGGAAGCCAATGGGTCACCAAGGACCCATAGGGGTCAACCCAATTGGTCATGTTGACCCAAGTCAACTCTAGCCCTAAAATGGTCAAAGTGCCCTTACCAAGGGACATGTGACCACCAAGATGCCCAACCAACCCTATTCAAGTAATCCTAGACCTTAAGGGAGTCCAATGGGCCACTAAAAACCCAATGGGGTCAACCCATATGGTCAAATTGGCCCAGGTCAACCCTCATTTAAGCCAAGTCAAACCTAGCCCAAAAGGGCTAACCCAAGCCCAAGCCACTTCTTCCTTAGGCTAACCCCATTTCCATGTTCATCATAACCAAGTGGGCTGCATTTAGCTTTTGGGGTTGACCAGTCAATCAGGGGTGACTAGGAGAGAGAAGGAAGCTTCCCTCAATGATAATGGAGGAGAGAGAAGATGGGGGAGAGGAAGGGGAGAGTGGAAAGCCGGCCAAGGAGATCAACAGCCACCATTTATGGCTGCAATCAACTCCTCTAGGGAAGTGGAGTTGATTCCAGCCATTTCCAGGCCACCAAGAGGAGGATTCAGCCCCCCCCCCCCCCCCACTCAACCCGAGCCAAGCCTTCAAGGGCATTAATGGTCATTGGTGGTTGGCCTCTCCCCTCCCCCAACTGATGATATATACACCATCAGTGACATGAGAGGATCCCTTCCCGTCGTTTACCTTAGGAATTCAGGCAACTTGACTGCACAGTTGCAGAAATCCGGCCGGCGGCACCACCACCATGGCAACCCGAAGATCGACTCGCATTCAGGCCGCCAGGAAGGTCCTCCTCCACTCCTTCTCTCATGGATAGTTCTTAGCAATCACTAGGTTCAAGGTTCGGGCTCAATTGAGCCCGAAATCCATTTCGAATTTTCATGGTTTTTCCATGGAAATCCTCCTCTCGGGATCGCCGGAAAACGGCCCTCCGACGGCCAAGCCGCGCCTGGCGACGGCCACCACCTCAACGGAGGTGGTGGTGGCGGTGGCCGGCCGGGGAGGCGGCCGGATCGCCGGCGGCGGCGTTTGGAAGTTGCTCCATGCGGGAGGAATCCGGACCGTTGGCTGAACGGAGAAGACGATAGGATCCCGTTAATCCCTGCGCCAAGATTCGTGCAGATGGATGAATTAAACTATAGTATATGATATGTGTGTTATATGAATTCTGTCACACTTATGTCATTTAATGTTTTAATTATTTAAAAATAGTTAGAGGCTCTGTATGAGGAAATGCTCAACATAGGATTTGTATCCCCTTGGGTCTAGTGTATTTGAAAATTGGTTTGGACCAATTTGGGTGCCTGGTCTGACCAGGGCACCCATTTTGGTGGGGCCTACACATATGGCTAGGCAGAACTTCAATTGGGTTCTCACACTTTATCTTTGATCCAAATGAGCTGAAATTTTGGAAGGGAGTCACTATAGACCATATATAGGAGTACACCAAAAATGGGAATTTGTGGGGACAATATTTCTATAGTTTTGGAAATTATGTAATTTCTCTATGATAATTTAATTAGGTGGTCTAATGACCTCCAAACCCTCCCAAATTTTGGTGAGTGGTCCCTGGGCTCATGTTCTGTATCTGTATAAAGTTTCACCTAATTTGGATGTGTTTTGAATAGGTATTGACCCAACCCTAGCTTTACCTTAATAAGGGTATTTTGGTCAAAAAGTGCACTTTTGATTTTGAGTGACCAAATCACCTCAACAGAGGCTGAAATTTGGGCCACTGACTTGGTATGGCACTTAGCACCTCCCCATGGATTGTGGGGTAGAGTGGAATTGATTTGCCCTAAGTTCCCAGGCCAAACCCTAGGGAGGGACCTTTGTGCCTTGTGAAGGGCATGAGCCATAAACACCTTGGATGAACATCAAATTTTGTATAGAGGGTCCTAGGGTATATAAAACCCTCTGGTTAAAATGTTAAATAATTTTGGAAAGGGTAGGGTCCACAAAACCCTAACCCTAGCTTAGGACCTAAAACTTGTAGTGTTAGTTTAGGTTAGCTAAACTTCTTGAAATTTAATCAAATTTGGGTAGTGAGGGAATAAGGATATTTTGAGCCTCTAGTAATTTATTTGGGAAGTTTTGATCAATATTTGTAGCACTTCATTTGTAACCAATAGGATTGCCCTAATTAATAATTTGGCTATTGTGATCTCACTGCCCATTGAAAGGGCATGAAACATTGGCAGAGGTAGTTTTAGGCCTTACTGATCATGTATGATTTTTGATAGAATTTTTGGATACCTAGGTAGGGCATCTACTTCACAAGTGCATTACTTCGGTTACATACTAAATAATTCTTGAAAGAACCCAATACTTGTTGAAAAATTATGAAACTTGATACATAGTGTTCCTAGCTCTATATTATCATGTGGAAATTTTTGTGGAAATTTTTGATGGTTAATTAGTATACTTTGTTCATTAACCCATAAACTTGAAATTTTATGAGAAAATCAAGTATAACCTTATTATTAAATGATAAATTATGAAACTTTTTCTAGGGTATTTGTAGGCCATCATAATCATCCCTGAATTTTCTATGAATTTTTTGGAGGTATTATTGCTGTAAAATCTTTTAAAATGACTTTTATGAGATATCTTTGAAATTACATTTAAGGGCCTAAACCTTGCTGAAAAATTTGAATACTTAGGCTTTAGAGTTGATTATGCATTTTGTAATTAACATAAATTTATTGGAATATTATCTTGTTTGAAATTGCTACTTCATGTTCAAACTTGGGCTTTTTGGATACTAGAATAAATAAATTAATTACCTGACAAATCAGGAAAATTATGAATTTCTGGATTTATGCTACAAATGTCATTTTAGCCCTCTAATAATTATCATAGGGGTACTGGATGAGTATTTCATGTGCTTCCCTTTTTACGGGTCATGTAGCTTAAGTGATATGCATATATCAAAACTGCAGGAAATCATTTTGGATATGAATTTGAGCACGTGCGATGGGTCTTGTTGGTTTGCTGAAAGGATAAGGAGAATTAGGTGCATCTATGGAAGATAAGTGGGTAGGGAGTTGTTTTGTCTAGGGTTTAGAGGCGTTCGGGTCCGACGAAAGATCGTCCTGCCCAAGGAGAGTTGGAGTCAAATCACCCTAGGATTAGCCTATCAGAACATGAGAAAGTAATGGGGAAGAGAATCAACCAATAACAAAATAAGTACCTTGCGAAAGGGAACGCTGGGCGTAATCCCAACACAGTTCCTAGTGCCCCTTGAGAGCCCTTCACAAGGAATACCGGGGGCAGTCCTGGGTTAACGTAAACTGTTTTAACAAGCTGAAAAGAGTAACTTAGTAATTAGGGTTGCACATTTCACAAACACTGTTGGCACCGGAATTTAGCTGGGAGCTTCGGCTTGGATGGTTAAAAGACAGACTTTGGGTCCGGGGAGCTTCGGCTCGATTGTTTGAGACGGACGTGTTGGTCTGGGGAGCTTCGGCTCGGATTTGATTACGCTAAATTTGCATGTGCATATAAGGAAGGAAAAACTAAGGTGGTGGGTCTTCGGTATTTGAGGGTCGATGCACCGACGCCAATACGATGACTCGGCAAGTGTGGTTAACACTTCGCCAACAGAAGTCCGGTGCGCCAGCCGGTAAGAGTACGCAGGAGTCCGCTTCGTGCACCAAGCGTTAAGGCGTACGATAGGTCTGACCGGTAGTGCTTTACTGGTTTAGAGGTGGGCGAGACCCAACCCACCGCTTCCGTCTGCCACTACGGAGGTATCCTGGGAGGTTACGCTCCAGAAAGGGGGAACTAAAGGTCTGTGTGCACAGAGTCGGGTGTGTGTGTTGCACTTGCATGATCCATCATACCCACTTGCATGTCATAGCATAATCGTTTCCTTTAACCTTGACACCTAAAGTATAAGTGGAATGGGACGCTTATACTTTAGGACCTGCAAAACGACCCCTTGGTCTATAAGCTTGTGTGGGCAAGTTTATAAATTAAGGTTAATTTTGGATATATATATTTACTGCTGTTTGATAACCGACACCCCAACGTATAAATTGGTATGGGACTTTTTATACGATGGGAGCCTTGCAGAAGACCCCTTGGATTATGTGTTTTCACATAAGTAAAGGTTACTTTTCATTTTTCAGCTTATTGTCTTTACATGCTATAGAATTTGCTAGTATAGGACCGATTCCATCTGCTTTTGATATTCTCCACCTTCAAGTCCTCCCCTTTCTTCCTCTCCGCTCGGTGCCTAGGAGCCGTGGGGGAAGTGGTGGGGGATGATAGGACTAAGTCTTTTAGACTAACGGTTTTCGAACCGCATCATTTAGGGGATCGTGGAGACCAGCATGGAGGAGCAGCCCCAGAGACCGGTGCGCTTGGAGGTGGGGCAGTCTAGCTCCGTATTTCATACAGCCGGGACCGTGAGTCTCGACCTTGAGTAGTTTTTCTGCTTCCACATGAGTGATTTTTTGTAACGCCCCTAGCCGATCCAACGTGACAGCGTCACGGCTCCGCTCTAGGCGATGCTACCGGGCTGCAGCCCAAGCACCCCAACCCCTCTCCATCCACAGGCGGGTTGTTGGTGGCCACAGCCTCCCTTTGATGAGCTAAACTCGATAGTCAAGCCCGCACTACGGGGACTTCCCAGGAGCTCAGTTGGTGATGAGGGAGTGGTAGAAAGCTCTCTTATCAAGTTCTTGGGTTCGAGACCCAGTGGCAACAACCTACCGTGCTGATAAACAGGCCGGATAGGGGTTGGGGTGCATGGCCTGCAGGCTTGAATGTGAAAGGCTGACTACCAGTGGTGGGCCCGGGTCTGGACCCTGGTAGGCTGGCGGTGCCAGTGGGTTCCCATGGGATGGGCCTGGACCGTTATAAAAAGTGCACTTTTATTATAACGACCCTAGCCGATCCAACGTGACAGCGTCACGGCTCCGCTCTAGGCGACGCTACCGGGCTGCAGCCCAAGCACCCCAACCCCTCTCCCTCCACGGGCGGGTTGTTGGTGGCCACAGCCTCCCTTTGATGAGGGAACTCGACAGTTAAGCTGGGCCGTACGGGGACTTCCCAGGAGGTCACCCATCCCAGTACTACTCTCGCCCAAGCACGCTTAACTATGGAGTTCCTTCACTTCTCATCACCAATTGAGCTGCAGCTCAATTGGTGATGAGAAGTGAAGGAACTCCATAGTTAAGCGTGCTTGGGCGAGAGTAGTACTGGGATGGGTGACCTCCTGGGAAGTCCCCGTACGGCCCAGCTTAACTGTCGAGTTCGCTCATCAAAGGGAGGCTGTGGCCACCAACAACCCGCCCGTGGAGGGAGAGGGGTTGGGGTGCTTGGGCTGCAGCCCGGTAGCGTCGCCTAGAGCGGAGCCGTGACGCTGTCACGTTGGATCGGCTAGGGTTGTTACATTTTTGTAGTGAGGATATGATGTACCGGGCATAAGCCCGTATTTTGTTACTCTGATGTTTTATTCTGTGGACACTCCCTTCGTGGAGTTATATTTATTATGACATGTGATTCGCTGTGGACTGCAATTTTGCATTTACATTATTGTGCTACTTTTCTGCGATCGATTTGGCCGGCAGAATCGGCGCTTTGTGGTGATGACCCTTCAGGGCGTGAAGGAGTCACCGCAAAACGGCGGTTCTGGGCCTAAGACCCCGGTGTCGATAAAAGAAAAAAAAGGGGGTCTTACAAGTGGTATCAGAGGAGACCTCGATCAAAAAGTAGCAGTCCACAACCCTGGGTCACCCCCGCGCGAGTTTAGTTTGAGGACAAACTAAGCAGCGGAAGCAGTGGTGTGCCCATATGGGGGATCACATGTAAATTGTCCACTTTTGTTAGGCATTGAGTCGATTACCTACTAATGTAGTTCGTTTTGCAGCCCCCAGCTCAGCTCACCCCACAAGGTGGAGCTTAGCAGACTCCAGACATTGCACCACCTCCCATGGTCCCCACACCTTTCCTTCAGTCAGACATGGGGCAAACCCTTACAGCTATCCTTAAGGCCTTCCGGGCTCAGCAGGCTCCGGCCCAGCAGCCAAACCCAGGGGCCAACTGGATGAGCACCTTCCGAGGACTCTCTCCCCCGTCATACTTGGGGACAGAGTCGGCAGTGCGGACAGAGGAGTGACTGGATGTTATGTACGAGATGTTGACTGGGATACGATGCCCTTGGGAGGAGAGGGTGGCCTTGGTGGTATCTTGCTTGGAGTCCCATGCCAAGAGGTGGTGGAAGACGCTGTTGGACACGACATTTGCTGATAGGGAGATTGCATAAATCACTTGGGAGGAATTCAGGGCCACGCTGCTGGAGCACTTTGTTCCGCAGTCGGCCAGGGACGAGTTGGAGGAGCGGTTCTTGCAGCTGAGGCAGGGCACCAGGACGGTGGTGGAGTACCACCGAGAGTTCGACCATTTGGCCCGATATGCGGGTTCGTACCAGCTGGACGAAGCAGGATACGTCAAGGGATTTTATAAGGGCCTAAAAGAGGAGTTGAGGGAGGCCTTGGTGTTTGTTTCTGACGGGCCTATCTCCCGGATTTTGGAGATGGCGAAGAGGATTGAGGCCGATTGGCACACCACTCGGGGCCGGAAGCGGCAAGCGGAGGATCAGGGCCGGAGGGCCCGAAATGATCAGCGGCGAGGCACCATACCGGATGGGAGAAGGGCAGAGGAGCAGCCTCGTCAGGAGGTGAGGCAGGAGCCGAGAGAGCAGGTGGTTTTGGCCCCTCAACCTCTCCGGACACAGGAGATGCCGAGACCCGGGGGTATGGCGTATCCCCCGCCGGAGTGCTTCCATTGTCATCAGGTGGGACATCTCCGGAGAAACTGCCCTGTGAGGGGGGCACCACCTCCAGCACCACAGGGTGGACCACCTGCCCAGCTTTTCGGAGGCCGAGGACGCAGCTGAGGACGTGGTTACCAGGGAGGAGATCGAAGACAGGAAAGGGAGCAGGTATATGCCTTGGACCTGGCACAGCCTCGAAACCCAGAGCGGGTCATCACAGGTAAGCTAAGATGTTTAAGTTGTTTAAATTAAATTTCCGTTCTCAATTGCCCAACAAATAGTACTGCCCTAGGTAGAATAAATAGGAAAGAAAATGTGTTATAAAATACTAAGACCTTTAATCACCACAGGTATAGTCTTCATCAGCGGAAAGCCCGCCTATACTCTGTTCGACACGGGTGCCTCGCCCTCGTTTGTGTCGGAGGCCTTTCTGGAAGGGCTGGAAGGAGTGGAATGGTTCACAGGCCGGATGAGTAGGGTGCGTCTACCCGACGGATCGGAGATACTCACCTCAGCCCACTGTAGTATGGAGGCGGAGATTGGTGGAAAGTCATTCAAAGTTTCGGCAACGGTCCTGAGGATACCAGTCTTCGAGCTGATCCTGGGCATGATTTGGCTACAGTGGAACCATGCCCAGATTGATTGTCAAGCGAAGAGGATCACCGTGAGGCACGGGGACTCTACCATCATCATCGAAGGTATAAGACCTGCCTCACGTATAACATTATCTTCAGTACAGGCCGTCAAGGCCTATTTACAGGGGGAGGAGGTCTACGAGGTGCTGTTTGAGATGGCGGAGGCCACGAGTTCTATATCGAATATCCCGGTGGTGCGGGAGTTTGAGGACGTCTTTCCGGAGAAGTTACCCGGATTACCCCCGCGCAGGGAGCAGGACTTCTAGATAGAGCTTGTGCCGGGGGCCAAGCCAGCATCCAAGGCACCTTACCGGATGGCCCCAAAGGAGTTGACGGAGTTCCGGAGCCAGCTTCAGGAGTTAGTGGAAGCCGGATTTGTCTAGCCAAGCTCTTCACCTTGGGGAGCCCCGGTATTGTTCGTCAAGAAGAAAGACGGGACCCACAGATTGTGCATCGACTATCGAGCACTAAATCGGCTGACGGTCCCGAACACCTATCCACTGCCAAGGATAGACGAGCTGTTCGACCAGCTGCAGGGAGCGCAGTTCTTTTCGAAATTAGATCTGAGGTCGGGATACTACCAGCTTCGGATTCGGGAGGAGGACATTCAGAAGACTGCTTTTAGTAGCAGATATGGTTTATACGAGTTTACGGTGATGCCCTTTGGACTCACCAATGCACCATCAGCGTTCATGACCCTCATGAACCAAGTCTTCAAGGAATATCTGGATGTGTTTGTCATTGTGTTCATCGATGACATCCTCATCTACTCGAGGACGGAGGAGGAGCACACTCGCCATTTGACACTGACCCTGCAGAGACTGCGGGAGAATCATCTATATGCGAAGTTTAGTAAATGTCAGTTCTGGCTGAAGGAGGTGGGCTTCTTAGGCCACATCATCAGTGGAGCCGGATTGGCAGTGGATCTGACAAAGATTCAGGCTATTCGAGATTGGCCGCAGCTGAAGACAGCCACCGACGTACGGAGTTTTCTAGGACTTGCTGGTTACTACTGGAAGTTCGTGGAGGGATTCTCTCGAATCGCCCTCCCGCTCACCTCCTTGACGAAGAAGGAGGTACCGTTCGAGTGGACCCCGCAGTGCCAGACAGCTTTCCAGGAGCTGAAGGATCGGCTAACCTCGGCTCCCATTCTTACTCTCCCCTCGGGGAGGGAAGGATTTCAGGTCTACACTGATGCTTCCTACCAGGGTATGGGAGCTGTACTGATGCAGAAGGGCCATGTGATTGCATATGCATCTCGCCAGTTGAAGAAGCACGAGCAGAACTATCCGGTGCACGACCTTGAGATGGGGGCGGTCGTTTTTGCTTTGAAGGTCTGGCGCCATTATCTTAATGGAGTCCACTGCGATATCTATTCCGACCACAAAAACCTGAAATACGTGGACACGCGGAAGGAACTGAACATCAGGCAGAGGCGCTGGGTGGAGTTCCTTGCAGATTATCAGTATGAGATGCACTACCATCCAGGGAAGGCAAACGTGGTGGCGGACGCATTGAGTCGGAGAGCTGCCACTTCCGCAGTCGGGACTCAGGTTATGTCTATGGAGTTGGTGAGGAGATTGGAGGATATGCACATCACACTGGTGTCATCCGAGGACACCGAGCTTTACACGGAGTATTTAGCAGCGGTGAATGCTACAGATGATATCCGGGACAGAGTCAGAGAGGGACAGAGGCGAGATGTCAATCTGGAGCCGATATTCTGGTCCTTGGAGAACGGTACAGCAGGAGATTATACGATGAGGGACGGCGTGGTATGCTTCAGAGGTCGGACTTATATACCGGGAGGAAGCCAGGTCCGGGAGGATATCATGGCGGAAGCCCACCACAGCAGATACTCGGTGCACCCGGGCATCACGAAGATGACTGCAGATTTGAAGAAGACTATGTACTGGCCTGCAGGCTTGAATGTGAAAGGCTGACTACCAGCAGTGGGCCCGGGTCTGGACTCTGGTAGGCCGGCGGTGCCAGCGGGTTCCCATGGGATGGGCCTAGACCGTTATAAAAAGTGCACTTTTTGTAACGGCCTCCCCAGCACCATGCTCGCAAGGACGGCCGCCGGCACCCCCAGTATCACGCTCGAAAGGGTTAAGCCTAACAAGGTCTGCATACCATGCACCACAACCCCTCTCCATCCACAGGCGGGTTGTTGAGACCTGGGATCGAACCCGAGACCTCCTTGATAAGGAGTTTTCAAACCACTCCCCATCACCAACTGAACTGCAGCTCAATTGGTGATGGGGAGTGGTTTGAAAACTCCTTATCAAGGAGGTCTCGGGTTCGATCCCAGGTCTCAACAACCCGCCTGTGGATGGAGAGGGGTTGGGGTGCATGGTCTGCAGACCTTGTTAGGCTTAACCCTTTCGAGCGTGATACTGGGGGTGCCTGCGGCCGTCCTAGCGAGCATGGTGCTGGGGAGGCCGTTACAGTCGGAGCCTTAGATGGTGGTCAGAAAGGCTAAATGCTCACTGATGGGCCCGCGAACAGACTCTTACTATGGTCGGTTCGGTGAGTCGATCGCCGCGGGCGTGCTCGGGTAGGCAAGTGCACCTATCGCAAGTAGTACTCGATATTCGGGGGAATACCGAGGTCGTATTGTTCTCGGGGTCGCGTTGACTATTCTTACTCCTCCGGGAGGACTAATATTTTACTGAAAGAAAGGTGGATTTTTTTACTTAATCAAAGATGGAAAAACAAATGAGCGAAAAAACGATTTAGAAAATATTCGATGAAGGGTTAACGCTCGGCATCGAATCGGATTAAGACTAAAACAATTTTTAATAATTATAGGACTTAGTTTTCAAATTAATAATAAGGCAACTTGGCCGTGGAGGTTCCACAAATGTGAGCTCACCTAGCTATAGGGATATCGCTCACCTAAACGTTAAGACTATTCAACCGAACGTTAGTCCGACAAAGGATTCCTCTTAACGCCCGCTTTACGCTAAGAACCCCGCTATTGGGTGGGGAACTCAATCCGGTAGAATTACGCTTGTCCTCTCTCGAGGGTATGCACGCAACTCTATTTACCCAGGGGTGATTGGTCCATATGCACGGCCTCTCGGCTAGCTAGCATATGGACTACGGAAATAGGGCCCACACATCGATATGTGGTCCTACGCGTCGTAAACCCGGGGTAAACCTTAAGTGCTTAAATTAAAATGAAAATAAAGAGCTTCAATTATTATAAATCATTTTAAATGTCTCAATGCTCTTCGATGCCGAGGCTAATAGCGATTAGCCACACATCGGTATGGGGACGGCTTATAATTTAGTGAGTCGCGAGTTCGAAATTAAACGCTAATGATTATAAGAAGGGGACATGAAAACAAAACAAACATTTAGAAAGCTAAAAAGTTAACTAAAACGAGAACTCACGCACACTCCAAATTATAAATTAAACAGAAACTAAGTTACACATAAAAGAAATTTGCATAATTGAAATTTGCGAGTCCCACTCAAACGAGTGGGGGCGGTAAATAAAAGCTGAAAATTGCAAGTCCTACTCAAACGAGTAGGACTGAAATGAAAGCGAGCCCTACTCAAATGAGTAGGAGAAAATAAATGTGATTACAGGGCGATAAAATCCGGCCATTTAACTCAAGTGAGTAGGCAGAAAAATAAAGAAAGAAAAATTACAAATCCTACTCAAACGAGTAGGCGGGAAATAAAGTCCGGCCATTTAACTCAACTGAGTAGGCGGAAAAATAAAGGAAGAAAATTACAAGTCCTACTCGAACGAGTAGGACTGAAAATGAAAATGATGCGCCATTTAACTCTTAACGAGTAGGCGGAAATAAATGCACACAAACACACACACTCCATATGAATTTCAAGAAAGCAATAAAGCTAACACCTACACTCACACACTCTACATAATTTGAACAAAGCATTAAAAGAAAGCATCAAAAGAAAGCATTAAAATTTAACACCTACACTCACACACTCTACACAATTTGAATCAAAGCATCAAAAAGTTATACTCATACACTCACACACACAAATTGAAAGAAAAATGAAAGTTACCTAAAAATTAAAACTTTTACTTTTTCATGCTTAGGTTTTGCCAAAAACAAATAAAAAGAAGAAATTACAATTTTTAGAAGACAAAAGTTTTTCAAAACAAATTAAAAACCAAAGTTTTTGAAAAATTAAAATTTCAACATTTTCATTCCTAGGATTTCATAAAAGTGCTAAAAAAGTTGAAATAAAAAGAGAAAGAAAAAAAGGGTTTTCATCCTAAAATTAAGCTAAGTAAAAAAATCAAAAAAAACTTTAGTAACTCTTTTACACATTCATAAGAGTGAAGATGTTGAAGAAATTAAAAGAAGACATGAAAAAAAAGAAAAACCTAATTCATCATTTCATGAATTTCTAACAAAACCTAACTTGAGAAAAATTAAAGGCATGTAAAGTAAATAAATAACACTCATACACACACACACACACACATTTCATAAATGAAGAACTAAATGAAGAACAAAGATAAAACCAAGGATAAAAAGGAGAAGAAGTAAGCCATCTAAATGAATTTTCATGCTATATAGAGAGAGAAAATCTAACATTTTTATTAAAATTTTCAAGCTATTACAAAGCTAAAAGATAAAGCAAAACAAAACATGAAATAAAGAAGGGAGAAATCTCCTTACATAGCACTAGTATCCACGGATTAAGCCCACAAAAAGACACTAAAATGGCCCAAAAATCTGAACCCTTGGACCTTACAGAACTAGGCAATTTATAGGCAAAAAAATTCTAAGTACACGCCCTAGGTCACGGGCGTGTAGGGGGGGCGTGACAGTACTATTCATGAAGGCGGCCGACGATTGGACAGGAAAGTTGACTTCGGGCTGAGTTCGCGGCAGTCACGCCCCAGGTCACGGGCGTGACTCTGGGCGTGTCGGGGAGGTAGAACCGGGCGCGGGTTGCGCCGAAAGTCTTCGGAAGCATCTTGTCGGGCTAGCTGGAAAGGTCACGCCCTAGGTCACGGGCGTGACGCTGGGCGTGACTGTTGGTGTCGACACTCGACGAATGTCGAGCGGAAAGTGTCGAGTCGAAATCGTCGAGCGAAAATTGAGTCACGCCCCAGGTCACGGGCGTGACACTGGGCGTGACTGTTGGGGTCGACACTCGACGATCGTCGAGATGAATTCGTCGAGATGAATTGAGCATGGGCTTGGGTCACACCCCGTGTCGGGCTTTTCTTTTCAGAATTTTGCAATTTCACGGGAAATGCAATGTCACGGCCCGGTCACGGGCGTGACCAAATTGTCACGGGCGTGTACTGCCCAATTTTGGCAGATTTTGAAATTTTTCTGCAAAATAAAATAAAACAAGTTAGAAGAAAATTTACAAGAATAGGAGCATTTTATTGAACAAAAATAAGTAAAAACAACAAAAATAAATGAAAATGACTAAATTAATGTGCACAAAAATACGTATATTTACAATTCAACAAATACCCCCATACTTAGGCTTTTGCTATTCCAGAGCAAAAGTTTGAGGTGAATCTATAAGGAATAAAAAAAACTCTAAGTTTTAGCTATCGCTTAATCAATTATAAGAGAGATCGAAATAAATATACGGGGTGTAAGAGTTAAGTCTTGAAATTATGTAGATGATTTAAATAGCGCAAAAGTTTTGGCCAAAAGACTTCTTGATGTAATCAAATAGAAGGCAACATTTGTAATGGTTAGATTAACGAAAATAGTTTGGAATTATAAGAACTCTAGCTTATACGAGTGCTACTGGAAATAATACAATTTACTAATTATGCTCTCAAAAAGATTTTTGAATTAATTCTAGAATCGTGTAATTGGCTAAGAGGGTAGTGGGTTTATGAAGAGGGTTTTGATATTTGAGGTGAGGTAATTTTTTCTCGAACCTCCATTTTTTTTCTTTTGGATTATTAGGAAAACGAAATCTTATTTTCCTAATATAATTTTTGTTTTTCAACTTCATAAGAATTAACCAAATGTATATTTGTAGGAGTAATGAATTTTATCCTCTTACTCCATATATAATCTTTTTTAAAATTATTGGGTGCCTATGTTTACAAAACGAAATCTTATTCCCATTGACATAGGATATTTTAAGGATAAAAGTTTTCATGCCAAGTAGGTCATGAAAAGTAAGGGGAGAAAGGAAAACTAGATTTTAATACTAAAAATTTTTGAGAGCAACCTTAATAATTTGTACGTTCCAATGTTTCAGAAAGCTAAAAGTAATTATAATAGAATTCTATAGTCGTTATTTCCTAACATAATATACGTGCTCCTATCAATGAAAAATTATAAGTAGTGCCTAAAACGAGTTCGTTATTTTTAACAAAGCATAAAGAATTCTTTAAAACTTAACCCCGGGTATTTAAATTTTTCAATCAATAATTAACAAACGGGTAGCAAACAGAGAATTAATAGTATTCACATATAAATAAACTCAGAACAGAATTTTTGGATAGCAGGAAAGTTTAAGGATGGAATATTTGTTTTATTTGTTGCAAAACATTTTTTTGATTTTCATAGTTTTTATCATCATTTTTTTCTGTTTTTCATTTATTATCTTTTTTTTTGTATTTTTGTTTTGTTTTACTTAATTTTTTTTTTAATTTCTGAATTATTATATTTTTTTGTATTTTTGTTTTAAGAGAATTTTTATTATATGTACAAAACTATGGGAAAAAAAGGTTTGTACAAGAAGGAGAGAGAAAAGAGTATGTACAAAAAAAATATTTAAAAAGTGAAACTAAATATAATTTTTTTGTTGTTTTTGAGTTTTTTGGAAAAAAAAGAAAGAAAGAGAACAAAAATTTTTTTTTGGATTTTTCATTTAAAATTTTTTCATTGTAAGATGTTTTTTTAAAATTTTTTTTTTTGTTTTGTTGTTACAAAGCATTACAAGAAGGAGAGAGAAAAGAGTATGTACAAAAAAATATTTACAAAGTGAAACTAAATATAATTTTTTTGTTGTTTTTTAGTTTTTTGGAAAAAAAGAAAGAAAGAGAACAAAAAATTTTTTTTGGATTTTTCATTTTAAATTTTTTCATTTTAAGATGTTTTTTAAATTTTTTTTTTGTTTTGTTGTTATATGTATTTTTTTGTATTTTTGAAATGCAGAAAAATTGAAGTGCAAAAAGTAAGTACGAAAACACCCTCATACTTAAGTCCAACATTGTCCCCAATATTGTAACGTAAGTATGCGGAACAAAAAAGGAAAGACAATATATACAAGAAAAAGAAAGGGAAGGGGGTAGAAGCTTCCCTGAAACGCGTTCGGGGAAGTCCAATCAGAAACCCTGAGGGTCGGTCCGTTTTGGATCGAAAACCTCCTTTCCGCTACGGAGGGTTATAGCGTTGGCGTTCTCCCGCGGATTGGGCTCCGTGTTTCCCGGCAGTGCCCCGAGCGCGCGCTCGGACATCATCCTCGCCATCTGTCCAACCTATTGTTCGATTGTTTTTAGCGATCCGGTAATGTTCCGGATATTTGACTCGTTGGACGCAATATACTTCGAAAAATTTTCCTCCATCGGGGAGGGTTTCGGAAGAGGAGGAGGAGGAGGAAGAAATCCGGGCGCATAAGAAATAGGGGGACGCTGAGCATTATTCGGGTTGCTCCACGAGAAGTTGAGGTGATTCCTCCAACCCGGATTATAGTTATTACTATAAGGGTTGTTGTTGGGGTTGAAGGGAGGACGACCCGAATTTCCCATGAAGTCCACAAACTCTTCAGCTACGCAGACATTAGGGGGAATAAAACAAGGCGGAGTGGAGGAGGCAGCAGACATCTCCGCCACCTGCTTTGTTAACCTTTCAACTTGAAGGGTCAAGAGAGCAGTGGCATCCACTTCAAAAAGACCAGCCGCCGGCTTTGGCCGTCCCCGCAGGACGTTCCATTGATAGGCGTTCATAGCCATCTCTTCGAATAAAGCCTGGGCGGCCTCGGGGGTTTTGTTGTTGAGAGTACCCCCGGCAGCCGCGTCAATCATTTGACGCGTCTGAAAATTCAGCCCATTATAAAAAATTTGAACTTGCAACCACGTTGGCAGCGCGTGGTGCGGGCAACGGCGGAGGAATTCATTAAATCGTTCCCAAGTCTCGTATAGAGACTCAGGATCGTTTTGCACAAACGAAGAAATGTCCGCCCGCAACTTTGCAGTTTTTGCGGGCGGAAAGTACTTCGTTAGGAACCGTTCCGTCAACTCTGCCCACGTGGTGATACATCCTCGCGGGAGGGCATTCAACCACGCCTTGGCTTTGGACTTAAGGGAAAAAGGAAATAAGCGCAAACGAATGGCGTCATCAGTGACACCATTAATCTTGAAGGTGTCTCATATCTCCAAGAAATTGGACAAGTGGACATTCGGGTCCTCATCCGGCAGTCCATCGAACTGCACGGCGTTTTGGACCATTTGAATGACACTTGACTTTATTTCAAAATTATTATTCGCCACCGCAGGGCGAACAATACTCGACCCAGAATCATCCAGGTTAGGCCGGGCGTAATAAGACATAGTACGCTCGGCCGCCGGGGGAAGGTTAGGCGTGGCCATAACTACAACAGTGGGTTCTCCGATAGATTCCTCGGGATCTAAAGAAGGATTTCGGCGTTGAGATCGAATACGCGCACGAGAGCGTTCGATCTCAGGGTCGAAGTCAAAATCTTCAGACTCTGAGGGTTGTCCACGGGTCATACACCCAAACAAAAATAAAACAAAATAAACTTCTTTTTTTGTTTTAAAAATAAAGTTTTTAGTTTTTTTTTATAGAAAATAAGTAAAAGTAATAGACTCCGGAATTCAAAATAGCAACTCGAAAAGAGAGTCCCCGGCAACGGCGCCAAAAACTTGATGGGCCCGCGAACATACTCTTACTGTGGTTGTTTTGGTGAGTCGATCGTCGCGGGCGTGCTCGGGTAGGCAAGTGCACCTATCGCAAGTAGTACTCGATATTCGGGGGAATACCAAGGTCGTATTGTTCTCGGGGTCGCGTTGACTATTCTTACTCCTCCGGGAGGACTATTATTTTACTGAAAGAAAGGTGGATTTTTTTACTTAATCAAAGACGGAAAAACAAATGAGCGAAAAAATGATTTAGAAAATATTCGATGAAGGGTTAACGCTCGGCATCGAATCGGATTAAGACTAAAACAATTTTTAATAAATATAGGACTTAGTTTTCAAATTAATAATAAGGCAACTTGGCCGTGGAGGTTCCACAAATGTGAGCTCACCTAGCTATAGGGATATCGCTCACCTAAACGTTAAGACTATTCGACCGAACGTTAGTCTGACGAAGGATTCCTCTTAACGCCCGCTTTACGCTAAGAACCCCGCTATTGGGTGGGGAACCCAATCCGGTAGAATTACGCTTGTCCTCTCTCGAGGGTATGCACGCAACTCTATTTACCCAGGGGTGATCGGTCCATATGCACGGCCTCTCGGCTAGCTAGCATATGCACTACGGAAATAGGGCCCACACATCGATATGTGGTCCTACGCGTCGTAAACCCGGGGTAAACCTTAAGTGCTTAAATTAAAATGAAAATAAAGAGCTTCAATTATTATAAATCATTTTAAATGTCCCAATGCTCTTCGATGTCGAGGCTAATAGCGATTAGCCACACATCGGTATGGGGACGGCTTATAATTTAGTGAGGCGCGAGTTCGAAATTAAACGCTAATGATTATAAGAAGGGGACATGAAAACAAAACAAACATTTAGAAAGCTAAAAAGTTAACTAAAACGAGAACTCACGCACACTCCAAATTATAAATTAAACAGAAACTAAGTTACACATAAAAGAAATTTACATAATTGAAATTTGCGAGTCCCACTCAAACGAGTGGGGGCGGTAAATAAAAGCTGAAAATTGCAAGTCCTACTCAAACGAGTAGGACTGAAATGAAAGCGAGTCCTACTCAAATGAGTAGGAGAAAATAAATGCGATTACAGGGCGATAAAATCCGGCCATTTAACTCAAGTGAGTAGGCGGAAAAATAAAGAAAGAAAAATTACAAATCTTACTCAAACGAGTAGGCGGGAAATAAAGTCCGGCCATTTAACTCAACTGATTCGGCGGAAAAATAAAGGAAGAAAATTACAAGTCCTACTCGAACGAGTAGGACTGAAAATGAAAACAATGCGCCATTTAACTCTTAACGAGTAGGCGGAAATAAATGCACACAAACACACACACTCCATATGAATTTCAAGAAAGCAATAAAGCTAACACCTACACTCACACACTCTACATAATTTGAACAAAGCATTAAAAGAAAGCATCAAAAGAAAGCATTAAAATTTAACACCTACACTCACACACTCTACACAATTTGAATCAAAGCATCAAAACGTTATACTCATACACTCACACACACAAATTGAAAGCAAAATGAAAGTTACCTAAAAATTAAAACTTTTACTTTTTCATGCTTAGGTTTTGCCAAAAACAAATAAAAAGAAGAAATTACAATTTTTAGAAGATAAAAGTTTTTCAAAACAAATTAAAAACCAAAGTTTTTCGAAAATTAAAATTTCAACATTTTCATTCCTAGGATTTCATAAAAGTGCTAAAAAAGTTGAAATAAAAAGAGAAAGAAAAAAAAGGGTTTTCATCCTAAAATTAAGCTAAGTAAAAAAATCAAAAAAAACTTTAGTAACTCTTTTACACATTCATAAGAGTGAAGATGTTGAATAAATTAAAAGAAGACATGAAAAAAAAAGAAAAACCTAATTCATCATTTCATGAATTTCTAACAAAACCTAACTTGAGAAAAATTAAAGGCATGTAAAGTAAATAAATAACACTCATACACACACACACACACACACATTTCATAAATGAAGAACTAAATGAAGAACAAAGATAAAACCAAGGATAAAAAGAAGAAGAAGTAAGCCATCCAAATGAATTTTCATGCTATATAGAGAGAGAAAATCTAACATTTTTATTAAAATTTTCAAGCTATTACAAAGCTAAAAGATAAAGCAAAACAAAACATGAAATAAAGAAGGGAGAAATCTCCTTACATAGCATTAGTATCCACGGATTAAGCCCACAAAAAGACACTAAAATGGCCCAAAAATCTGAACCCTTGGACCTTACAGAAATGGGCAATTTATAGGCAAAAAAATTCTAAGTACACGCCCTAGGTCACGGGCGTGTAGGGGGGGCGTGACAGTACTATTCATGAAGGCGGCCGGCGATTGGACAGGAAAGTTGACTTCGGACTGAGTTCGCGGCAGTCACGCCCCAGGTCACGGGCGTGACTCTGGGCGTGTCGGGGAGGTAGAACCGGGCGCGGGTTGCGCCGAAAGTCTTCGGAAGCATCTTGTCGGGCTAGCTGGAAAGGTCACGCCCCAGGTCACGGGCGTGACGCTGGGCGTGACTGTTGGTGTCGACACTCGACGAATGTCGAGCGGAAAGTGTCGAGTCGAAATCATCGAGCGGAAATTGAGTCACGCCCCAAGTCACGGGCGTGACACTGGGCGTGACTGTTGGTGTCGACACTCGACGATCGTCGAGATGAATTCGTCGAGATGAATTGAACACGGGCTTGGGTGACGTCCCGTGTCGGGCTTTTCTTTTCAGAATTTTGCAATTTCACGGGAAATGCAATGTCACGGCCCGGTCACGGGCGTGACCAAATTGTCACGGGCGTGTACTGCCCAATTTTGGCAGATTTTGAAATTTTTCTGCAAAATAAAATAAAACAAGTTAGAAGAAAATTTACAAGAATATGAGCATTTTATTGAACAAAAATAAGTAAAAACGACGAAAATAAATGAAAATGACTAAATTAATGTGCACAAAATACGTATATTTACAATTCATCACTCACATGTTGTTGTCATCCTGGGGGTGGTGGTGAATGCACTGATGGGTCAGGGTTCACCATGAATGTGCCCTGAGTGCACGGGGTGTTTGGCCGTGCGAGCCTACACCTGTGGCGAATTATAATTGCGCTATATATATTGTTGGGCTAATGTTATGCAGGGAAAGAGCACCGCCGTCCCAAGTAAGGGGCGGGGTCGTTATAATTTGGTCGGCTTTTAGCTGACCGTTGCTTTATTTGCCACCGTGCGGTGGTATGTGCTTGCAGGTACTGCGAAGCCGAGCGCCAAATAGCGGGCTGGAGCCCATGTTGCTGTGCTGGCCCTAGAAGGCCGTAGAATAGCTGTTTTTATATTTATCATGTGTGGCCGGCCTGCGAGCCGATGTATGTAAAACACTCTTTATTAAGTGAATATTTGTAAGGTCATAAGGCCATGTACCCGTTTCTGTGTATTTGGGGTTTCATTCCTGTTGTTGTAGCTGTGGACATTCATATTGATGGATTTAATTTTGGGTTCTTTCAACTTTAAAATCTTCTGCTAGAATGCTCTGTGATTAGGACAAGTAGTCTTAATTGGTTGGTTTGATTATTCATTTAGTATCCCTTCCGACTGTCTGTGGTATATGGCGTCGGGTTCCAGCTGGACCTTCTGTTATATGTCATGCGACAAATGGGGGTGTTACAGTTTGAGACCACCTCAATAGGCGGAAGCAAGTACTACATCACCTTCACGGATGACTACAGTCGGAAGTGTTGGGTGTATTTTCTGAGAGAGAAGTCTGAGGCCCTTGACAAGTTCAGGGAGTTCAAGGTGATGGCCGAGAAGGAGAGCAGGCAACCATTGAAGGTGCTGAGGACAGATCGAGGTGGGGAGTACACCTCGAGGCTGTTTGATGATTTCTGCAAGGAGAATGGAATATCACACCAACTGACGGCCGCATACTCACCGCAGCAGAACGGAGTGGCAGAGAGGAAGAACCTCACCATCATGAACATGGCAAGGAGCATGGTGAAGGAGAAGCGGCTACCGAAGATGTTCTGGGCGGAAGGAGTGCAATGTGCGGTGTATCTACTGAATAGATGCCCCCACAAAGAGTGTGAAGTTCATGACACCATTTGAAGCATGGAGCGGCTGGAAGCTGAGTATGAAGCACCTAAGGGTCTTCGGATGTGTAGCTCATGCTCACATCCCAGACCAGAGAAGGAAGAAGCTCGATGATAGAAGCGAGAAGTGCATTTTTGTTGGCTACGCTCCAGAGAGCAAGGCATATAAATTTTACAACCCGGTGACGGGAGAGGCCATAGTCTCGAGGGACGTGGTGTTTGAAGAAGGAAGCAGCTGGAGCTGGGATGAGGAGACAAGAAGTATGAAGGGCATGTTCTTTGAAGATGAAGAAGAGGGTGGTCACGAAGCTGGAGCCGAGAATGGTGGAGCTAAGCCGTCATCACCACCGAGTAGAAATTCAGGGGGAGCTTCCACCTCCTATTCAAGAGGGGAAAGCTCAAGTGGAGAAAATTCTGGAGGAAGAAGCGGGAGCCGGAGTGACTCCGAGAGTCCACCACCCAGGATGAAGGGGTTGGCGGAGATCTATGAGGAGACGGTCCCAATTCATGCTTACTATTCATTATATTGTCTTTTAGCAGATTGCGAGCCACGGTCCTATGAAGAAGCTGCACAGGACAAATCTTGGAGGAAGGCAATGGATGCCGAGATGGCTTCCATCAAGAAGAACGATACATGGGAGCTAGTTGACCCACCGGCGCGCCACAAACCCCTCGGGGTGAAATGAGTTTACAAGGTGAAGAAAAACAAGGATGGAGTTGTGGAGAAGCACAAGGCAAGGCTGGTGGTGAAAGGGTATAGACAAGTCCAAGGGGTGGACTATGATGAAGTCTACGCCCCAGTGGCGCGGATCGATACTATAAGGCTGATCATCGCACTGGCGGCACACTACGGATGGACTATCATGCAAATGGATGCTGTGGCGGCGTATCTGAATGGGTACCTGGAGGAGGATGTGTACATCGAGCAGCCTCCAGGGTACGTGGTGAAAGGCAAGGAGAGAAAAGTCTGCAAGCTGAGCAGAGCCTTGTACGGACTGAAGCAGGGAGCTCGAGCTTGGAATGGGAGGATAGACAAATTCCTTCAGGAGCATGGGTATATCAAGTGCCCATATGAGTATGCTCTCTATATGAAGGTGGAGAAGAGTGGGGACATCATGATCCTATGTCTATACGTGGATGACATGATATTCACTGAGAGCAACCCTGCGATGTTCGAAGAGTTTAAGAGGCTGATGAAGAAGGAGTTCGAGATGACGGACTTGGGCGAGCTGAGTTACTTCTTGGGAGTTGAGGTGCAGAAAAGAGAAGATGAGATCTTCATCTCCCAAAAGAAGTATGCCGAGGAGATTCTGAAAAGGTTCAGGATGGCGGGTAGCAAGGCTATCTCCACTCCTGCGGACCCTGGAACGAAGCTGAGGAAGGATTCCGAAGAGGAAGGAGTGGACCCAACTATGTTCAAGAGCCTGGTCGGAAGTCTAAGGTACTTGACTTTCACTAGGCCGGACATCATGTATGCGGTCGGGGTAGTAAGCAGGTACATGGAGGAACCCAAGCAGGACCACTTCACAGCAGCGAAGAGGATCCTAAGGTATGTGAACGGGACTCGGGACCATGGCCTGAAGTACTTATCTGGAGGAGAGTTGAAGCTCGTCGGCTACTCGGATAGCGACTATGGAGGAGATGTGAATGACCGGAAGAGCACTTCCGGGTATGCATTCAACATGGACATCGCGGCATTCTCATGGAGTTCTAAAAAGCAGGCTACCATAGCCTTATCATCTTGCGAGGCGGAGTACATAGCGGCGGCGGCATGCGCCTACCAAGCCCTCTGGCTACGGAACATTCTGGGAGAGTTGCATCATGCGCAGGAAGGGCCAACGACAGTGCTAGTGGATAACATGTCGGTCATACAGCTCGCGAAGAACCTGGTGCTGCATGGGAGGAGCAAGCACATCGAGACGAGGTATCATTTCCTTCGTGAACAAGTGGAGCAGAAGACAGTGGAGGTGGTGTATTGCCCAACTGGAGAGCAGGTTGCGGACATCTTCACTAAGGCATTGAAAGTAGAAACTTTTCTGAAGCTAAATAGCAAACTCGACATGGTCTGTCAAGTTTGAGGGGGAGTTTGTTGGACTTTGGTTGTGTTGACCCAGTCAAGATTTTGTTTTTAATAATATTATGTTATGTATGAATAATTAATAAGAGAGAGAGAATGTGTATTAAATAGGAGAGAGAAGGTGGTAGTTTTACTTTGCCTATAAATAGGCCCCTTGTAATTCATTTTAGAGGTTGCTGGAATAGAAGTTTTTTCCTCCTTCATATTTCGGTTTTAGAGAGAGAGAGAGAAGCGCTGCAGCGCTGGAGAGGCTCTAGTCCGGGCGGTTAGAAGTTGAAGCCGAGCGGCTTGGTGAACTCGCCGTGAGAGGAAACTCGCGGCTTGTGCCACTCGCGAGTTGGTGATCTCACTGCAGGAGGTGTACTCGCGGGCTGCGCGCTCGCGTGTAGTGGTCTAGCCGCAAGCAAGGGTGGTCTAGCGGTTTAGGTGAAGTTCTCGCAGGTGGTCGCACAGCTCGCATCGGGAGGCCATCTCGCCGAGCGGTCTCGGCGTGAGAGAGGTATTGAACTCGCCGGCTGGAGGGTGTAGCTCGCCGTGCGAGTGGCTACTCGCCGAGAGGTAAACCGCGCGGGTAGGCGGTTTGTGGTGGCGGTCTCGCAGTATTGGACGTGTTATTTTGGAACCCATACACGTTTCCAACATTCCTCTCACTTACTGAGAACTTGAACTGGCCTGGACAAAAACCGTTACTGAATGCCACCTGGTAGATGGATGTGTCTGTGTCTTGAACTTCAATAGCCTTCTCTTAGAAGCAATTTATATATTGTCTTAGGGTCTCTTAAGTACCCTGTCAAATCTAAAAGATGGCATATATATCGTTTTACCTTCTTGTTGATGTGGCAAACCATTACAGCCTCTCTCCTTTCTTAGATCCTTGAAGCAGCCTGTAGGGAAGTCCTTCTAAGAGGAGCTGAAGGGATACCATGGCATCGAAATCCTGAAGGTGGTATGCCGGGTCCTTCCTAACAGAGAACCTGGAATGGAGAGGCTACTTAACCACAAACAGAGCAGATTCTTAATTTCTTAATTTTTGTTGGGAAGGGGGAAGAGAGTCTGCTCCTTCCATATACTCAGGATCTTCTTCGAAATTAAGGTCTCTTGCATGGTAGGTAGTCGTGATCTCCTTAAATAAATCTTGGCGAGCTTGCGAGAACTCATCGATTTGTTAGTGGGGTGATAGAACTCAACGGAAACAAAGAAACATGACACAGGATATAAGGAAGAAAAGCTTGTGTAATTTCTTGATATTTTTGTTCAGCAATACAACTCCATTATATAGCTGTAGATATACAAAGAAACACCCAAACAATTAACACCTAATTAAATCATAACTCCTAAACCATTTAAGGGAAATAAACTCGAAGAAAACTGCCGCAACATTAAGGCCCATGAAAACAAAGTAACGGTAAAAAACAGTCCAGATAATTAAAAACTAATTATTAACATGGGGGAGGAATCTCTGGTCAGTGCGGTTGCTGCACGGGAGTGACGGTCTCTTGCCGAGGTACACAGTTCTGAGGAGTATGCCCCATCTCTATGAGACACGTGACCATTGAAAGTATTGGTTGAACTCTTCGCGCGTAATGGCACCTCCTTTTGAGGGGTTGGAAGCATGGAGTAACTGCGCTGTATAACCTCCAACCATCAAGTAGTTTCTCTCATTGCTTGATCTGAAAATCGCATGTTAGAATTATTGGTGAAGAATTTGTCACCAACTTCCCCACATAGCGACGGGACAAAAAGTAACTAGGAAATTATGAAATGCAAGCAATCAATTACTATCGCTTTAGGGCAGGCCTGCCCAAAAAGACTGTCTAACCAGTCCCGGACCGGTCTTTTAAAAGATCGGTCTTTTGTCTGACCGGTCCCGGAGCGGTTCCACTCAAACCAGTCCCGATCCGGGACCGTTTTTCCTACTCAAGAGGAGAACCGGCCGGGATCGGAGGACCGGTCCTAACCGGTCCCGGACCGGTTTTTTTATTTAATTTTTTATATATATATATTAAAAAATTTAAATTCTATATTTTATAGTTTTAAATTTTTAGGGTTAAAAAATTTAAACTTCTAATAATCTAATTACAATTTACAAAACACAAACACGAAATGAAATATAAAAATTCAAAATAAAATTTAATTTAATTTTTATAAAAATTAAATATCATTACAAATTTGCATTTTACATTTTCACAAAAATAAAATAACATTGAACGAAAATGAAAATTACATTTAAGTTAAAATAAAATATGAAAATTATATTTAAATATTCAAAATTAAAATAAAATACATTTTGTCTAATTATTCTTCTGTCGCGTTTCCCAAACTTAAGCTATTCATCTCGTCTTCCACTTTGGACTCACTATCTTCAATAGACGAGACGTGTTGTCTACTCCTTATAGCATCCAAATGATCCTTGTAGCAAATGCAAATCTCTAAAGATTTCTCGTTTAAACGGCTTGTTCGCTCGTTCAGAATCCTGTCACTCAAAGAAAAAGCAGACTCCGAAGCTACCGTACTTGCTTGGATTGTTAGCAAATCACAGGCCATTAAGGCCAAAATAGGATAAACATTTGTTTTAGTTTTCCACCATTTTAAAATATCAAAATTTTCTATTTCGCTTGCGGTCATATAATCTTGAAATTGTGTTTTTGTATATAAACCTAATTCATTTAAAGTACTCGAAGTTCGTTGTTTTTTTCTAGAGACTAATTCTAAATGTTTGTTTTTTAAAATATCTTTTGTTTTAGGTTGTGTGGATTTTTCACGAGTTCGCGATCCATACATATTATCATAATAATTATACAAATGAGTAAAATCAGAATTAAATTTTGAAAAACTTAAATTAACAAAATCACTAGTCATTTCGTTTAAATTTAAATTTCGATTAATTTCTTGTATAAAATTTTCTACCTCATCCACACTCATTAAAGGGTTTAAAGTCGCGGCGCATGAAAACATGAGTGGTATTTTTTTGTAATATTTTAAAAAATTTTCCTCAATTACTAATATTAACGGACGACACATTTCATTTTTTTTATGTTTTAAATGTTTCAGTAATTAATAAAATATTTTCAGTAACTAATGAGAAAGTATGATAATAAACTCCTGATAGAATCGTTATTGATCGATAAAAACATTTTAATAAATTTATGTAATTTTCAAGGACCGCCCAATCTGACGCGCCTAAATCATGTGTTTCTACACTATTATATAATTCTATTAATAATATTTTTTGTGTCAAAGCTCAATTTAGCATTTTATAAGTTGAGTTCCAGCGTATAGTCATATCATAAGGACCTAAAAAAATTTTACCTTGTGAAATAACAATTTTTTAAAAATTTTGTTTTCTTTTTTGGAACTGTAAATAACTGGTAACAAAGTTCGTATTTTAATTACATACTCGTTCATATAAACCAAACTATCTTGTACAATTAAATTTAAAATGTGACAGACGCAACGTGTATGAAAAACATTTCATCTAACATTGGTTGTAAATCTGAAATCAAATATCTTATGACGGTCGTATTATTTGAAGCGTTGTCAAAAGAAATACTTATAATTTTTTCTTTTATTTTAAATTCTCTAATACACTTAATAATTGTAACGACCCTCGGCCCGAGCTCAGAGGCCCACAAGCTTGCCTCGTTCAAGACATCGTTACCGGGCTGCAGCCCAAGCACCCCAAAGCCCGGTAACGATGTCTTGAACGAGGCAAGCTTGTGGGCCTCTAAGCTCGGGCCGAGGGTCGTTACAATAATTACATAGTAAATAGCTTTACCAGCATGCGGATATTCAAATCCTTCAAAATAAATTATTCTTTTATTTAGTTCCCAGCTATTGGGATCGATTCAGTGAGAGGTAATGCAAATATATAAGTGTCCCTACGATATACCGCTTGTCCAGACGTCGCTCATTATGCTAACGCGACCGTCAAATGTTTCAAAGTAATTTTTTAAATATTTTTTAGATTGCATATAAGCCGCTAAAGCATCGCGTCTAGTGGTAGAACGACTTACCTGCAGATATTTGGGTTGGAGTACCTCGTGTATGTATGATGTCATTTCTTCATCGTCTTAGTGGCTGAATGGAAATCCCTTTTTGATGACGTTCTCCATTTGTTGCTCCCGCTGCCGAGCTTGATCGTATGTCCAAATGTGCTCGGACGTCAAAATTTGAGTTTGAGTAGGCTCCGAGGTTTGTTTTGAAAAGCATGATTTCACATGCCAAACGAGCGTTGTATTTCTGCCAATGGCCATTAGCTTCCCACAAAGTTTGCACTTTGCCTTCAATTCGTCGTCGATCCTCACTTTGTCGCTTTCTCCAAGACCGCCGCCTTGTGGTGGTGTTCTACTAGCTCGTGCGCGACGGACGCGGAGGAAGAAGTCGGTATGGATGAGGAAGATGACATTTAAGACTTGAGACTTGAGAGTGAGTGAGAGTTGAGAGAGAGAGAGGGAGAGTAAGTGTGAGAGAGAGATAAAAAAGAATTTTTAAGAGAGAGGGGGATATTTATAGTATCTGATTTTTTAATTTTTAAAAAATTAAATTTTATAAAATTAATTTTTTAAATTAAATAAAATAAATAAAAAAAGACACATTTGGTGGCTGGCATGGCCGGCCGGTCATGCCAGACACCAAATTAGTGGCCAACGGCTCTTTAAAGAGCCGTTAAAAACGTCTCCTTTTAGAGCCGTTTTCGCTCTTTAATACGGGACCGGTCTTTTGACCGGTCCCGGTTCCAGTCCCAAATCGGGACCGGTCAAAGACTGATCTTTCACCGGTCCCGGTCCGGGACCGGTCTTTCAACGGTCCCGGTCCGGGACCGGTCTTTCACCCGCCCCGGTCCGGGACCGGTCTTTCACCCGCCCCGGTCCGGGACCGGTCTTTCACCCGCCCCGGTCCGGGACCGTTCTTTCACCCGCCCCGGTCCGGGACCGGTCTTTCACCCGCCCCGGTCCGGGACCGGTCTTTCACCCGCCCCGGTCCGGGACCGGTCTTTCACCCGCCCCGGTCCGGGACCGGTTTTTGAAGTGAAAAGAGGGATTTCTTGAGACTTCTGGGACCGGTCTTTAGCCGGTCCTAACCGGTCCGGTCCCAACCGGACCGATTAGGACCGGATTTTTTGTACATCACTACTTTAGGGTCTGGAGAACAGAGCACAAAAAAGAGAGCTTGCTGATAATAGTGGTGAATACCATATATTCCTACATCGACAAATACCAAATTATTGTGTATGATATTATTAAAAAAAATGGAGCTATTACAAGAAATTTCAATGCAAGAAAGGAATAGAAAAAGGGAAAAACCCTATCAGTTAAAACTTGCAACTGCGCGTACTATATTGCAGATTCATGCTTAAGATATATCCCCTTTAAGCACTCCTGATCCCTAATTTATATAAAAAGGTGGAATTCCTAAACCATTGGGAGCAATTAATGTTATAATAAATGACAACTCATGGTACATGAGAAGTTGAGGCTTCATTTGGTTCGGCGGTGGCGGGTCGATCCAGCGGGTGGAAACGGAGTGTTCGAAACGGAGGGGAGAGGTGGCTGCTCCAAACGGAGCTTTTTGGGGGCGTTTCTCAAGGCGGGCGGGTGGAAACGGAGCAAACGCCGCCGGAGGTTCATTTGTTTACCCGCCTTCCGGCGGCGTTTGCCCAAAACGGAGTAGCGAAACGCCCAAACAAATAGAGCCTGAGTAGAGAAGAGAGAAGAGAAGGTCATTCTTTTTCACGGAACTATGACCTCACGAGCTTTTACTAGCTAAAGGGAGAAGGGAACTCGGGCAGACTGCTAGGTAATTTACCCAAGTCCCTTTGTGCTGGCTACTACTAAGCACTGGCTGAAGTAGTGCGAGGTAGCTATATGTAGAACCGCTCATCCCTCAAGGGCTCGGGATTGTATGACTTGTTGAATTTTTCGGATCTTAGAATGAGCATGAGTTATCTTAACTAAAAGACTAGATCACGGCCAGAGACACAAGCAACAACAAGAGTATTTATTGATAACAACAGTCCTCTTACAAGGCGAGACATACATGACGAGACATTATTTGTCAAAAACATCAAAGAGAAAGCAGAAACAAATACAAGGCAAATCAAACCGCGTGGACTGAACAAGTAGCCGCCGGTTCTACTGCAGCACTATGGAGTCCGCGCAAACCGCCAGGTCGCCAGACCGCAAACCAAGCCGCGTGAACTGCCCGTTATTCCAATGCTGAGCTCTAGCCGCAGATCTGCAAGCCGCCTAACCAAGAGATCGCCTAGCCGCCAAACCGCACAAGCAGCTGATGCCGAACTGAACAGGTCGCCTGAATCAGACGACTTATTGAACTGGGAAACTAGTTGACAAAGAGAAGACCGCCTGGTCGCTGTCCGCGACTTGCTGTTTACTGTCTGTTGCTAACCGCAGAGTCCGCACTATCCCTAACCGCAGTCAGAACCAAGTCCTAGCTTTCCAGCGCTATCCGCACTACCTGCACAACACACACTGGTCAACTCCTTCAACCCGCACGGATACCAAAATCTAGTCTGCAGCAACTAATCGCGAGTTCACTTACTGTTCATTCGCGCATACAATTGATGTGATGGGATGTCATATTTATAGACATGATGAGGAGTGTGGTCACCGCCCTAGCCAATGGGATCACTGCCTCATCCCGCAGCAAGAACAAGTTTATCCGCAAACCGCGGATACACATCCAGTCCGCCGCAACCTGTGCAGGATAGCCAGACCGCCTAAGCATCACCAAGGCCGGACAACGACCCAGTCCACCTTGTCACCAAAGGCCAAATAGGACTTAGATAGCAACCCGCGGACTCTGCAGTAACACCTTGTCCGCTTAACCGCAGACACAGCTCCTGTCCGCATACTCCGAGCCCGCAGCCATGCCACCAAGATAGCTGCCGGACTCGGCGGACACAACATCAGTTTGCACACCTTGCGTACGCAACTCCAGTCCGCATTCTACAAGCTCTCAACCAAGTCACACGACATTGTTGCCGAGCTCGGCGGACTGAGAAGTAGTCCGCGCTTAACTGCGCGATCTCCCCGGCATGAGCCAAACCTGGACTTCTTCAGAACCAACCAAGTCCACTCCACCAACCACAAGGGCCAGTCCGCACTTATTGGCGGACACTAGATCCAGTCTGCCAATCCCGGCGAACTCCAGCACATGTCCTTACTAACTGGCGACCTATGCGGTTTCCGCTTACCGCGCCACCAGAGCTAGACCAAGACATCTGCCAAGCCGGTCTGCCGAGATCCAGTCCAGTCCGCTCCTTGCCGGACTCCGCGGATAGAGAAGCTATCTGCTTGGTTACCTTCAGGGAACAAGCTGCCTTCCGAGCATAAGCCGACCTGGCTGGCCGCCGCCTCTGTTCGCATAGTCCGCGCGAACAGACCGCCCAGGCCGTCAAAGAACAAGCTGTCTACAACAGCTTTGCCGACCTGGCTATCCACCAGTCCTGTCCGCATAGTCCGCGCGGACAGGTCGTCCAGGTCGCCCAGGTCTCCAAATCACCCACTTTCACTTCACCATTCTCAACACTCCCCCTTGAAGTGAGAAGTGGTGAGCAACCCCTACAGCTCCTATAACCTTGCACCTAGTCCCTCTGATAGCGACATCGAGAAGATGGCTGAGACATGGTCCTCGCCACACTTATCCTGGGCATAAGGGATCCCTCCAGCATCTCTCAAATGGAGTCATGCTTCCCTCTGCATTCTTCTTCAGCTTCGACCTCCACTTGTGCGTCACAGGAGTATCACCAGCGACTTTGGGCTCAAGATCCCAAGCCTCGTCTCCCCTGAGGGTAGTCACCTACTCAACCTTCGCGTCATCCACCTCCTTTACTCCAGTGGTATCATCACATCTAGAAGGTACTCACTCGACCTGAGGGCCAGCAAGGAAACATGAGACCAAGCTCACCGTATTTCCTTCGCTATATCGAGTTGGTGGGTTGATGATCCTCTTCAACCTTCGAAGACCCTGATCACGGCTAACCAACTTTGTTGCTCCTTCTGAACCAGCTCCGTTCCCGGGAAAACTCAGAACAATGCTTTCCTTGCTTCCTGAACAAGATGCCACCATACTGGAACCAGAAGCACCTAGAGTAATGCTCCCCCTGCTACCTGAACTAGAAGCCTCCACTCTTGAATGAGAACTGCCTGAAACATTGCTCCCCTTGCTACCTAAACAAGAATCACCTGGAGCAACACTCCCCATGCTTCCTGAACCAGAAACAACCGTCTTCGAGCAAGAAACACCTGGAGCATCGCTACCCCTGCATCTTGACCCAGACGCCTCTGCCCCGAAGCTAGAATAACCTGGATCTCCTGGTGACATAGGCAGCTCTATCTGAACCTTAGTAGCAGCCTCCTTCAGCCCACCATCTGACCTGCTCTCCTCTAGCTCCACACACGAGTTACCCCAATATGACGTCAGCTCATCGAAGACAACGTCTCTTAATACGATGAACCTCTTTGTCTTAGGATCCATGCACCTTCATCTGCTCTTCTGCTCATCATACTCAACAAAGACTAGTTTCATCTTGAGTGCATCTATAACGTGTACATAGCAGGTAGAAACAAATAGCCGTAGGTGCTTCATGCTAAGCTTCACCCCGAACAACAGCTCATATGGAGTATTCACATTGATCTGACTAAGAGGCATTTGATTGATGACATATGCCATACAGGCCATCCCTTCCGCTGAAAAGGCCTTAGGAATGTCTTTGCACTGAAGCCAACACTTGCATGTCTCTGTCAACAGACGGATCATCTGATCTGCAACACCACCTTGCTGTGAAGTATGTCCACGAGAGAGCTCCCTTCGGATCCCATGCTTCCTGCAAAATTTCGAGAACACGATTGAGCTGAACTCACCTCTGTTTCCCGTCCTCAACTTCTTGATCCGCAGTCCATGCTAGCCCTCCATAAGCTTCTTGAACTCCACAAACAAGCGGAACATGTTCGGCTTCTCCTTCATGAAGTATACCCAAGTATAACTCGTATAGTCATCAACCAAAATCAGCATGTACCCGCTGCCTCCAAGACTGGCGATGACGGTTGGTCCCACCAGATCACAATAAACAACCTCCAAAGGTGCTTTGCATCTGGACTGCGCCTTATCATCCGTAAAGCGATAAGCTTCACTGTGCTGACATCCCATGCATGCTTGACGGTCGCCGTAGGATGACAATCTAGGCAAGCCTCTCACGAGTCTCCTTACCGCCATTGCTTTCATCTTGTCCATCCCAACATGCCCCAGTCTTTCATGCCAGGTAGCTGCACTATCACTGGCCTTCATCCGATCAGCATCAGAACTTGCTAATGACTCAACCAAGTTCTTCTCCTTACTCCCAGCATGAGCAACATTCATCGAGTGCAAGACCACCTTACACTCCTTCCTAAGGTGACCAGAGTGCTTGCATCTATAACACCTTGGTCCTTCCTTCCTCTTCCCATCATGGCTAGGAGAAACACTCCTCACTTGCTGATATGAAGTAGAAGGACCAACCTCAGCAGCGACCTTCACCTCCTCCTTGAACAACCCAACAAGGGAAGTCCAAACCTCCGCAGCTGACCGACATCCGCTGATTTGGTCCAAGAGCTCCGATGAGATAACCTGTTTGAGAATAGACTCCGCTCTCGCATTTGTCTCCTTCCAAGCTCTCATCGCTTCAGCATTGCCAGAAGTATCCTCTAGCCTTTCGGTTCCGCACACCACCTCTCAAAGGTCCTCGCCAAGAAGATATCGCTCCATACAAGACTTCTACTTCTTAAAGTTAGTCTGTGTTAGGAGTTCAATACCAAGACCTCTTGCATATCCCGCTTTCATGGCTCTAACACTGGTTCCCTTTTCAAAAGAGCAACAAATTCTAGTTGATCACTGCTTATCCACTCCAACCTCCACCCTCTGATACCATGTTGAATTTTTCGGATCTTGGATTGAGTAGGGATTATCTCAACTAAAAGGTTAGATCACAGACAGAGACACAAGCGAAAATAAGAGTCTTTATTGATAACAGCAGTTTTCTTACAAGGCGAGACATACATGGCAAGACATGACTCTCCAAAAACACCAAAGGAAAAGCAGAAACAAATACAAGGCAAATCGAACCGCGCGTACTGAACAAGTAGTCATCGGTTCTAGTGCTGCACTACAAGGTCCGCACAAATCGCCAAGTTGCCAGACCGCAAACCAAGCCACATGGACTGTCCGTTATTCCAATGCTGATCTCTAGCTGCCGATCTGTAAGCCTCCTAACCGCGAGGTCGCCGAGCCGCTAGACAACATAAGCTGCTGATGCCGAACTGAATAGGTCGCCTGAAGCAGACGACTTATTGAACCGGGAAACTAGTTGCCAAAGAGAAGACCGTCTGGTCGCTGTCTGTGACCTGCTATTTATCACCTGTTGCTAACCGCAGTGTCCGCACTGTCCCTGACCGCAGTGAAAACTAAGTCCTGGTTTTCCAGCGCTATCCGCACAACCTGCACAGCACAAACCAGTCAACTCCTTCAACATGCGCGGATACCAAAATACAGTCCGCAGAAACTATTCGCGAGTTCACTTACTGCTCATTCACGCATACAATTGATGTGACGAGAGGTCCTATTTATAGGCACGATGAGGAGTGTGGTCACCACCCTAGCCGATAAGATCGCCACCTCATCCCGCAGCAAGAACAAGTGTATCTGCAAGTCGTGGATACACATCCAGTCCGCCGTGACCTGTACAGGATAGCCAGACCGCCTAAGCATTACCAAGGTTGTACAACGACCCAGTTCGCCTTGTTGCCAAAGGCCAACCAGGACTTAGACAGCAACCTGCGGACTCTGCAGCAACACCTTGTCCTTTTAACCGCGGACACAGCTCTAGTTAGCAAACCCCAAACCCGCAGCCACGCCACCAAGGTAGCTGCCGGACTCGGCGGACACAACATCAGTCTGCATGCCTTGCAGATGCAACTTCAGTCCGCATTCCTCAAGCTCGCAACCAAGGCACACGGCACTACTCCGAACTCAGCGGACTGAGAAGTAGTCCGCGCTTAACTGCGCGATTTCCCCGGAATGAGCCAAACCTGGACTTGGTTCAGAACCAACCAAGTCCACTCCACTAGCCATAAGGGCTAGTCCGCACTTACTGGCGGATACTGGATCGAGTCCGCCAATCCTGGCGAACTCCAGCACCGGTCCGTACTAACTGGCGACCTCCGCGGCTTCCGCTTGCCACACCACTAGAGCTAGACCAATGAATCTGCGAAGCCGGTCTGCCGAGCTCCAATCCAGTCCGCTCCTTGCCGGACTCCGCGGATAGAGAAGCTATCCGCCTGGTTATCTTCTGGGAATAAGCTGCCTTCCGAGCATAAACTGTCCTGGCTGTGCGCCGCCTCTGTTCGCATAGTCCGCGCAAGCAGACCGCCCAGGCCGTCAAAAAACAAGCTGTCTTCAACAGCTCTACCGACCTGGCTATCCGCCAGTCCTGTCTGTATAGTCCGCACGGACAAGTCTCTCAGGTCGTCAAATCACTCACTTTCACTTCACCATTTTTCGCATGACTACCATGGGTTAATCTCCCATACTATTGGATGTCTATAGCCTACAATAGCTCTAGAGTAGATTGGCTTGACTGCAGTCACAAGATTTTGGGTTAATATAATCCTCGCATTTTTTTCAGTTCATGAGGACTTTGAAAAAGTAGAATGGTAACCTCAAAGACTACGATTTGATTCTTATGCCGCTTGAATCTTTAAATAGCCTGAAAGCTAGGCCTATCATAAGCATTTTGAATTGCTCACCCCTCTTTAGTGTGAACTCGTCTTTGAAATAAAGGGTTGATCGCAACAAGGCACTATTCGATGTGCTACTGGAAAAGAGTACCAGGTTCCGAAGGCTAAGAACTCCACAGGTAAGTGTAAGGCCCATTCATACGTGAATAAAACATTGACGAGCAGCCTCCCTGTTAAACTCTCGGCCGTCATGTACTTGCTTAGGGTCATGATTGATCAAGTGGAAGGGCTGATGGTGTTGTACATTACTGCATAAATAATGGATATCAGAGGGAGCCTGCTCTGGTAACCGCCCGTAGAGTAGAATCTTGGGGAGATGTGATTACCCTGGCCATCCTATCAGAGGAAAATCCTATGAATGAAGCAGACAAGAACATAATCATGGGTGTTGTCATTTATGTTGATCTGTCGGCATACATGGGCACCTTGTGAGTGATTGAGAAGTGGTGTTATGCAAAACAGAGGCAGTGATTGGGTGGTTTTTTGGGAGGAAGAAGATGATTTTTTTATTGATGATGGCTTACATTTATCGGGCGGCTAAGCTTTATCACGTACACAGGCTATTTACATATCTAGCCTTACAACTAGTACATATTTACACAGCTTTTATTACTGCTACAACTTATTGCTTTAACTCCTCTTCTTCTCCTCTTATCTTGATTCGTCGGGCTGCTTCAGCTTAGGTCATCCTTACACTCTTCCCCTTAAGCTGGAGAAGGTCGGACGCCGATTTCTGCTCGCAGAAGCAGAAATGTAGCTCTAGGCAGTGCTTTTGTCATAATATCTGCCAATTGCTCTTCTGATTTGCAATGGCTTAGGCTGATTTTTCCGAGCTCGACCTGTTCTCGAATAAAGTGATGTCGAAGTTTGATATGCTTGCTTCTGTTATGAAACACAGGATTTTTGGCTAACGAAATTGCAGATGTGTTATCGCATCGCAAGTGAATCTTAGGGCTTTTATTGTTCTGTGCTTCCTTTTGATTTGTTTCCTTGCATTCTAACCAGTGTTGTAATTGCTGTAACCACAACGCTTCACAGGCTGCACTGCTCATGGCAATGTATTCTGCTTCCGTGGTGGATAGAGTAGTCGTTTGTTGTTTACGCGCAGTCCATGAGATTATATTTGTACCCAGGAAGAATACATAGCCTGTTGTGCTCTTACGATCTTCTTGATACCCTGCCCAATCTGCATCGGCATACCCATACAACTCCATGTTTTTATGCTTTTGGAATACCAAACCATAAACTCCTCTTCTTCTCCTCTTGTCTTGATTCGTCGGGCTGCTTCAGCTTAGGTCATCCTTACACACCTTGGATATGCTGGAGTCAAAAAAAGAGCAGTCTGACAGGAATACAGAGGAGGAAGCATCTGAATGGGGTCATCTGTGTGATGCTGGGGTGGCGAGGTTGGCTGAGGACATGATGGTGGCTGAAGTGCAGCTCCCAATTATGAAACTCGATTAGGAAGTCGAGCATAGGACTGTAGGGATAAAAAAGTAAGAAAAGATCGAACGAAGAGTTGCTGAGAAGGATGCACTACAGGTTCCGAAGGGTAAGTACATCACACGTTTGGGGGTTGAAGCAGCATTGTTGCACTATGGGAAGACAAAGAACTCTATAGTTAAGCATGCTCGGATGAGAGTAGTTCCGGGATGGGTGATCTCTTGGGAAGTCCTACTAAGGGCGCTTACTGGATCACTTCTTGTCAAAAAGAGGTTGGGGGATTGAGGTTGGGCAAGCGCTGCTGGTGATATTTTAGTGTTGACCGGGTCAACAGTTTTATATATAATTTTATGTATTTGTTTAATGTTTTTGACGGAAGAGAGAGATGGAGTTTGTAGTTGGCATTTAATGTGGGGCCACATGTCAGTTTTTTATTGTTTGTGCTAGCCTATAAAAAGACATGTATGTAGTTTATTTTAAGCTTGCTGAGAAATAGTGAATTTGTATCCCTTCCTTCTTCCCTTTCCCGGGTGAAGCGTAGTAGCGCTGGAGTGTGTTTTGGGAATTTAATCACGTGTCTTGGAACCGCCTGCTGATGCACCCGCCTGGGACTGTTCGCGGAGCAGCTCGCAGTAGCTTCCACTCGCGGCTGCTGCCCACGGTTAGCTTGTAGGGTGGTCTCGCCGGACTAGGTGGTCTCGCCTGGACAAAGCTGTCTCGGCTGTGGCTCTCGCCTACACCAACTCGCGGTGGTGATCTCTCCCTCACCCCTCTCGCCGGGTATCTCGCCAGGGTAGATCTCGCCGAAAAATGGCATGGGGTTGTGTTGAGTTGTTGTTGAAGTTATGTGAATGGGGTGTTGTTTGGTTGTATTTTAATTGGTGTGTGTGTGCCTATCCATGTTTCCAACAAGTGGTATCAGAGGGAGGTTCGACTTCTGGAAGTCGCTCGGAAGTGTTAGTGACCAGTGGTGATGGAGATGGGAAGTTCCATGCCGGGGCAAGTCCCCAAGTTGACGAAGATAAATTATGGTAACTAGAGTATTGAGATGAGGGTGTTACTCGGCTCGAAGGAGTTATGGGAGATAGTCGAGGATGACTATGAGGAGCTTACTGCAGAAGAAGAGGCGGTATTGACTGACGTGCAAAGGACGGCGTTGAGAAAGTCAAATAAGAGAGACAAGAATGATTTGTTCTTGCTATACCAAGGGGTAGATGAGGCGACGTTTGAGAAAATCTCAAACGCGAGAAGTTCGAAGGAGGCATGGGAGGTATTGCAACGCTCCATGCAAGGAGTTGATAAGGCCAAGAAGGTGAAGCTACAGTCACTTCGAGCTGAGTATGAAGTGTTGAAGATGTAGAGTTCTGAGAAGATTGGGGATTATGTGACTCATCTGCGGACGCTCACAAATAAGATGAAATGCAACGGAGAGACGATAGATGACGTGAGACTCATGGAGAAGCTCTTGTGGTCTATGTAAAAGAAGTTCTATCACGTTGTGGTGGCGATTGAAGAATCAAAGGATCTCACCCAGATGTCCGTGGATGAGCTCGTTTGCTCCCTACAAGCCCATGAGAACCGCATGCTGCAAGACAAAGAAGATTCAAGTGGCTTGGGTAAAGCACTCCATACTCAGTTGAATTTTGGAGAGAGCTCTGGAAGAGGAGGAGACCAGCGAGGCCGTGGCTACCGAGGAAGAGGAAGAGGAAGAAGAGGAGGAAGAGACCAAGGAAGAAATCAATGCCAGCAGAGAGAGACGCAGAAACCTCAAGAAGGAAGTCATGAAGGAAGAGGAAGAGGAAGAGGCCGAGGTGATATCTCTCAAGTACAGTGTTACAACTATAACCGTTTTGGGCATATGAGCTATGACTGCTGGGCTCCGAGGAAGAGAGAAGAGACCAACCACTATGCAGAAGCAAGAACCACTGTTGGTGATCCAATGATGTTCTTGACTTATAGGGGAGCTGAAGGAGGAAGGAATGAGGTGTGTTACTTGGACACAGGAGCAAGCAACCACATGTGCGGGGAGAAAGAGTTGTTCACTAAACTTGAACCAAATGGTGATGAGGTCAGCTTTGGAGACACTTCAAAGATCTCGGTGGAAGGAAAAGGGTTGATAGTGGTCACCCTAATTAGTTAGAATATGCACCTCAAATATGTGTTCTATGTGTCAGGCTTGAAGATTAACATCTTAAGCCTTGGGCAGCTGGTTTAGAAAGGCTACTGTGTTTACTTGAAGGATGACTCATTAGTCATGAAGGATCATCGAGGAAGAGAGGTAGTGAAGGTGAATTTGACGACGAATCGTCTCTTTATGCTAAGGATGGATGCGAAGGAGACGGTGTGCCTTGCAAGAACTGAGGAAGAAGAAGAAGTGTGGTTGTGGCATCACAGGATGGGTCATTTGGGCTTCACTGGCTTGAAGCTCTTATCTCATTCCAGGATGGTGGAAGGTTTGACCATGATCTCACCGCCACAGAAGATCTGTGAGGCGTGCACAAAGGGAAAGCAGAAGCGGCAAACGTTTGAAGGTGGCAAGTCCCGAAGAGCAAGGAGGCAGCTTGAACTAGTTTACTCGGACATCGCTGGTCCGTTTGAGACTACCTCAGTTGACGGGAGCAAGTACTATATCACCTTCATAGATGACTTCAGTCAGAAGTGTTTGGTGTATTTTTTAAGGAGAAATCTGAAGCCCTTGACAGGTTCAAGGAGTTCAAGATGATTGCAGAGAAGGAGAGTGGACAACCACTAAAGGTGCTGAGGACAGATAGGGGTGAGGAGTACACCTCTATGCTATTTGATGATTTCTGTAGAGAGTGTGGGATATCTCATCAGTTGACGGCGGCATATTCACCCCAGCAGAACGGAGTCGCAGATAGGAAGAATCTGACCATCATGAACATGGCGAGAAGTATGGTGAAGGGAAAGGGATTGTCAAAAATATTCTCGGCGGAAGCAGTGCAGTGTGTTGTATACTTGCTTAATAGGTACCCAACGAAGTACGTGATGTTCATGACTCCATTTGAAGCTTGTAGTGGATGGAGGCCGAGTGTTAAACACTTGAGGGTCTTTGGGTGTGTGGCTTATGTTCATGTCCGGACCAGAGGAGGAAGAAACTTGATGATAAGAGTGAGAAGTGCATCTGTGTGGGCTACGCTCCGATGAGCAAGGCTTACAAGTTGTACAATCCAGTGATGGAGAAGGCAATAATCTCAAGGGATGTTGTGGTTGAGGAGAATAGCTGCTGGAGCTGGGATGAGAAGGTGAGGAGCATCAAAAGAATGTTCTTCGATGATGATGATGAAGAGGAGGGTGGTCACAAAGAAGAAGCTAAGGTTGGTGGAGCTGAGCCACCATCACCACCAAGTGGAGAGTCGGAGGGAGCTTCTACTCCCTACTCGAGTGGAGCAAGCACAAGTGGAGGCAGTTCTAGTGGAGCGAGCACTAGCAGGGGCAAGGTTGATCATCCTCAACCTAGGATGTGGAGTTTGGAGGAGATCTACGAGGAGACGGCACCGACACTTAATAATTTTTCTTTATATTGTCTCTTAGCAGATTGCGAGCCGCACTCATATGATGAAGCTGCCCAAGAGAGGATGTGAAGGAAGGCGATGGATGAGGAGATAGAGTCCATCAAAAGGAATGATACCTGGAAGCTGGTCGATCCACCATGTTGGATATTGTATCCACAATAACCTAGATTTGGTGAAGTTACCCTTTAACTAAGATGAATTAAGTTGTATTTGATATATTGTTTGAGTTATGTGTTTGCAGGACTAAATTGTCAAGTGTAGACCAATGTCAGTCTATAATGGGTCACCAAACACAAGACCATACGATGTAATACCTCATTGTATGATCCATGATGTTGACTCATGTATAGCCTCTCTATTGGGATGCACTTCATTTTTCAAGCACTAGGATTGTTGGAGAAAGACATATTGCTGATTCCATTGAAGGAAGGAAAATCTTCATAAACTAAATTTTTTCTAAGTGTTTCACTCGAGTAGAATTATAGTACTCGAGTTGAACCTTTAGATGTACTTGAGTAAGTCTAGTCTGGATTTCGAGTAAAGGAAATGGTTCTCGAGATACTTGAATCTAGTTCTCGAGTGGCCAAGTCCATTACTCGAGTAGACTTCTTCTTTTTCTCGGGTTGACAGATTTTCTCTCTCAGAAATATTCTAAGTATTATACTCGAGTAGTCAAGTTCACCACTCGAGTAGATGAGCACTTTGAGTCGAGTGACAGAAGGATAGTACTCGAGAAGTTTTTACCCCACTCGAGTAGTGCAGATCCTGTACTCGAGAAGCCTGTCTACTTCTCGAGATGTCTAGTTCCAGTACTCGTGTAATAAGTTTTATCTCCCTGAATTTTCTCTGAGTCTTCTTCTCGAGAAGTTCACTTCCTCCTCTCGAGTAACATTTCTAACACTCGAGTAACCCTCATTCCACTCGAGTGATAATGATTCTGATCTGAAATTCCTGAAGAGCTTCTTCTCGAGTAGTCTGATTTTGTCCTCTCGAGAACACATTTTTGTACTCGAGTAGTTCTTCTTTCACTCGAGTAATTTAAGCATTTTTCCAGAAAAATTTGCTAAGTCCTAACAGACGTGATTTTCTAATGATTTGACATGATTGGTCCACGTGGTCGTCATTAATGTTAATTATGACCGTTAGGGAGATCTTATATAAGGTCTTGTTATTTCGACTAACCCTAAGAAGAAGCACGTTAAATAAATATTCTAAGAATTCTGAATAAATTTTTCTCTTTCCTAACTGGAAGCCGTCGCCGCCGCTCATCGTGCAAATCGCCAAGGTCAAGAAGATTCAGACCAGTCGACTTGCAGATCGAGATCATTCTTCAACCTCTTCATCTTCTCTCTGATCTTGTGAGTCAAGAATTTTAAGATCGGATCTTGCCGTGTCTTCTTCAAAGTTTTCTGACTGTGCCGCAAAGTTCAAGAAGGAAGACATAGGCAGAAAATTTCCAGATCTGAGAAAAGAGACTGTTTGTATTTCTGGTTTCAATTTATTCTTGTAGGAGATCATTCTCCGAGTGTAGGAGCGTTGTTCTCCGAGTTGTAGGAAGTTTTCATCTTCCGAGTGTAGATCCGTTTTGTAAATCGAGTTGTAGGAACGTTATTCCGAGGCGTAGGATTGGTTTCAATCCGAGATAGTGGAGTAGCCGAGTTTAGTGCTTTGCTAGATCGGTGAGTAGAAAGTGGATGTACCCAAGGTTTGAGAACCACTATAAATCTCTGTGTCCTCTGTGATTGCTTGGTTGTTATTTTCTGTGCATAGATCGCTAAATTTTTTATTCCGCAAATAGCGCTCAACTCACCTATTCACCCTCATCTAGGTGATTTAGGTAAGACAACTAATAACTTCAATTGGTATCAGAGCCAGGTTGATCATTAAAAGGTTAACACCTTGATTTGATCTGACCCAAGTTGTCTGCTGAGTTATCCAAGCATGGACAAGGCCAAGGATTTTGCTAAGCTTCCCCTGTGTATAAAGAACAACTTTCCCATGTGGAAAGAGAGGATTAAATTTTTCATGGAAGCTGTAGATCCAAGGATCTTCATGATTGTTGAAGAAGGTCCTTATGTTCCTATGACTGTCTCCACTATAGATCCTATAAAGAAAGTTCATATGAAATTGATGGATCTCGACAAAGATGAGATTGGACTTGTCTCTTTAGACAAGAAGGCCAAAAATATTATCACAAGTGCAGTTGATTACTCTATGTTGCAGAACCTGATTCACTGTCAATCCGCTAAGAAAATGTGGCAGTTGTTGAATTTTCTCAAAGTGGTCAGCAAGATAGCTCAAAGCCAAATTAATATTCTCGGCACTACCCAGTTCACACTCTGATCTAGCGGAAACCCAAGGAGCAAGCTCAACACACCAAACACATGGAAGAACAAGCAGATCTTATATTCATTTATACTTATTTACAAGGCAAGGTATACATAGCGAGACATGATTTCGCTAGTACACGAGCTATACCATAAAGCACAAAAACAAGCCGGGCGGACAGCACTAGAAACCGCCGAAGTCGCCAAGTCCGCCGAAGCCGCCCGAGCTGAAGCTGCAACACGCCGAATAGACATGGAGTCCATCGAGGCCGCGAGGCCGCACGGACACACCGTTATTCGCCTACTGCCGAGGAACTGAAGTACAGACCGCCTACCCGCCTGAGACTGGCGGACAGGTTATTGGAACTTGCAAACTTTGAAGCAGATAACTGACAAGCCGCAGAGCGACCTGCTAAGAATGCAGAGACCGCACACTTAACAGAACTTGACTGAAGTCAAAGCCAAACTCCTGGCTCCTTGAAGCTAGTCACGCGACCTGCACACAACAAACCGTCAGCTCTACTCAACCCGCGCGGACAGAAAACGCAGACCGCAGCAATTTGCCCAAGCCCCACTTACTGTTCACTCAGTTACAATAGACGTGCCGGGGGGGGGGGGGGGGTCCTATTTATAGGCGAGGTGAGTAGTGTGGTCACCGCCCTAGTGGATAGAGACACCGCCCTAGCCCGCGCGCTAACAAACACCCGTCCGCTGAGTCTGCAAGGACATAGACAGATTCCAAGGAACAAACCGCCAGAAGCAAGGCACTGACCACAACATGGCGGACTTGCCTCACACTATGCGGACAAGATACAGTCCGCACAGTCCGCAACATCACCATATGGACAGCCACAACCCCTTCAACAACAGTCCGCACACTAAAGAGGTAGTCCGCATAGTACAAGACCAAAGCCTCCATCCGCCACAAGTCCACGACCAAAGGCAGGGTTAGCAACAGTCTGCCCGGTCAACATCGGACTTGGCGGATACAGCGAACACACTGGACTTGTCACAGAATGTGACCAAGTCTAGTAAATCACAAAGGGCCTAACACGAGCTTGGCAGACAAGGCTCAGTCCGCCAATCACCCAAAGCGAAAACGCCAACACTCCTCCAGAGTTAAGGCAGAGTCCGCAAGCAATCCTCGCACGGCTGCCCAAACGGCTAACTGTCGGACTCCGACACCAGTCCGCGCAGACCTCCACAGCAGTCAGCATCTGCTGTACCACCAGAGTTCGGCAAAGGGCCACAGCCAAACTCCAAGATCAGTCCGCCACAGCGGACACCGCGGACACGCCAGTCCGCAAGCCTCCCGCGGATAGGACCCAATCCGCCAGTTAACACACAAGCTTGCAACACGGCCACTAAACAAGGCACTGCCTACAGTCCGCGAACCTCTATCCGCTCAGACCACTCCTTAATCAGCCAAGCCAGCACGACAACCAACGCCCTGTCCGCAGACAGCAGTTTGCCGAGGCCGCGGACACAGGCCACACACTGGCCGTACAAGCCGCTCCTCAAGAACAGCAAAGCTAGCACCTAGAACGCAACCAACAGTCCGCCCATGCCGTGGACGCAGACCGCTCAAGCCGCTCAACATGGCCAGGCCAGCAAGGCAGCCAACACCCTATCCGCAGACAACAATCCGCCCAGGTCGCGGACTTAGTCTGCACAGTCCGCTCAGAAGAACAACCAGGTACCAGGCTTATCACCAGGTCCGCCCAGTCCGCCTAGTCTGCTCAGTTCGCGGACTCTGTCCGCTCAGACCGCCCGGCCTGCCCATCAACCACTTTCACTTCACAAATTTCAACACTCCCCCTTAAAGTGAGAAGTGGTGATCAAGCCCAGCAAGCTACGCAACCGCTCAAAAGGCCCCTTCGACAGTTTCTTCGTGAAGATGTCAGCAAGATTATCTTCACTCCGAACATGCCCGAGCAGAAGAGATCCCTCCAACACCTTCTCCCTTATGAAGTGGTGATCGATCTCAATATAGTTGGTCCTAACGTGACACACTGGATTGTTTACCAGCTTGAGAGCACTCTCGTTGTCACCTCAGAGTAAAGTTGGCCCTTGCACTTCTTCATGCGCATCCTCTATAAGCCTCCTTAACCAGATGGCTTCCCGAGCAGCCAAGGCCGAAGCCTTATACTCTGCCTCCGTAGTCAAGACAGACACCGAGTCCTGCTTCTTGCTACACCATGAGATGCTAGTTGATCCGCAAGTGAACACATAACCTGAAGTTGACCTTCGATCATCTGAATCACTGTCATAGTTAGCATCCGTGTACCCAAGCAAGGCAAAGTCCGAGTCCCTTTTGTAAAGAAGTCCCATGTCAGAAGTTGTCTTGACATACTTCAGAATGTTCTTTGCCGCCACTAGATGAGACTTCGTTGGTTCAGCCATAAACCAACTTACTCGGCCAACAGTGTAAGAAATGTCTGGCCTTGTAATCGTCAGGTAGATTAAGCTTCCAACAAGAGCTCTGAACACCAAGGGGTAAGGAAGAATCCTTCCCTCATCTCGTCGAAGCTTCAGCCCATGTTCCAGTGGAGTAGAGAAACCCTTTCCTTCGCCCATGCCAAACCGCTTCACAATGCGATCTGCATACCCTCTTTGGAAAATGAGTATACCGCTCTTCCTCCTCTCCACATCAAGACCGAGAAAGTGATGAAGCTCTCCCAATTCTTTCATCTCGAAGCGTATAGCAAGCTCAACCCTGAGCCTTGCTACTTACTCCTCCGAATTCCCTGTGATGATCATGTCATCCACATACAGCAGGACCAAGACTTGAAGCTCCCCCTTCTTCTTGACGAACAAGCTAGAATCTGAGTTGGACGCAAGATAACCGCAGAATTGCAAATACTCTGCTATCTTTCCATACCAAGCTCTAGGAGCTTGCTTCAACCCATAGAGAGTTTTCCTGAGTTTGCAGACATAGTCCGGATGATCTTCAAAAACAAATCCAAGTGGCTGATCCATGAAGATGTCTTTGTCAATTTCTCCGTAAAGAAAAGCATTCTTCACATCAAGCTGCCACATCCTCCATCCCTTGCTAGCAACCAAGACGATCACCACTCTAACTGAAGTCATCTTTGCAACCGGACTAAACGTCTCCTCATAGTCTTCTCCATACTGCTGTGAGAATCCTCGAGCAACCAGGCGAGCTTTGTATCTATCAATGCTCCCATCAGCCTTCTTCTTCAACTTAAACACTCACTTGCAAGTCACTGGAGTAATGCCATCAACCTTAGGCACAAGATCCCAGGTTTCATTCTTCTTGAGAGCAGCAATCTCTTCCTTCATGTCATCTTCCCACTCCTTGATGTTAAAATTTTCTCAAGCGTGGTTAGCAAGGTAGCCCAAACGCCAAATTAATATCTTCGGCACTACCCAGTTCTCACGTTGAACCAGCGGAAAACCAAGGAACAAGGCTAACCCAACAAACAATGGAAGCACAAGCAGATCTTTTATTCATTCACTTCTTTACAACAGGAGACATACATAGTGAGACATGATTTCGCTAGTATAACAGCTGTAAACAGAAAGCACCAAAAACCAAGCCGGGCGGACAGCGCCGGAGTCCGTCGTGACCGCCGACGTCGACGAGGTCGCCGAGTACGCTGAGATCGCCCGAGCTAAGCTGCAATCAGCCGAATATCCACGGAGTCCGCCAAAGCCGCGAGGCCGCGCGGACACACCGTTATTCGTCTCCTGCTGAAGCTGAACTGAGGAACACCCCCTACCCGCCTGAAGTCGGCGAACAGGTTATTGAAGCTGGCAAAGTTGAAACAGAGTTGACAAGCCGCAGAGCGACCTCCTGCTGAATCCGCAGAGATCACAGAACTTCCAAGTACTTGACCGAAGTCACAGCCAAACTCTAGGCTCCTTGAAGCTACCCGCGCGACCTGCACACAACAAACCGTTAACTTTGAATCAATTCGCGCGGACAGAAAAACTGAGACCGCAGCTCCTTGCCCACCCCAACTTACTGTTCACTCAAGTTACTGTAGACCTGCCAGGGGGGTCCTATTTATAGGCGCGGTGAGGAGTGTGGTCACCGCCCTAGAGATAGCGACACCGCTCTAGCCCGCGCGATAGCAAAACACCGTCCGCCGAGTCCGCAAGGACTTAGCCAGATACCAAGGAAAACCGCCAGGAGTAAGACAATATTAGCGAACCCTCATCAGTCCGCCCAAGCTATGCGGACCAGACATCAGCCCGCAAAGCCTCCTACCACTGCAAGACAGCAACCCCCTTCAATGGCTGTCCGCACAAACCCGAGGCTGTCCGCAAGACTCAAGCCTCAATCCGCTGCAAGTCCACAACCAAAGGCAGATAGCGAGTCTGCCCGGTCAACAGCGGACTTGGCGGATACTGCGGACACCATGGTCTTGGCACATAGTGTGACCAAGTCCAAAACCATCAAAGGCCAATGCGAGCATGGAGGACATAAACTCCCGTCCTCCAAACACCCTAGCACAGACCGCCAGCAGTCCGCAAGGTACTCGCACACCTGCCCCAACGCAGCAGTATCCTCCTGGACTCCAAACACCAGTCCGCCAAAGACCTCCACAGCAAAGCACCTGCTGTAACACCAGAGCTCGACAAAGCCTCAGCCAAGCTCTAAGCCCAGTCCGCAACAGCCCATACCGCGGACACGATAGTCCGCAAGCTTCCCGCGAACATGAGCCAAACCGCCAAACAGCACAAGCTTGCACTACGGCCACTGAGCAATGCACCAGTCCGCAAGCCTCCATTCGCTTAGGCCGCTCCTTGGCAAAAACCAATCAGCCGTCCTATCCGCAGATACCAGCCGCACAGTCCGCGGACTTCATGCAAACAACCCGCTCAGAAGACAGCCGGCTTTCCACTAGACCTTCCATCAGGCCGCACATCACAGTCCACCCAGTCCGCCTAGTCCGCCAAAGCTGTCCGCCCAGGTTGCCCGGCCTATCCCATCAACCACTTCCACTTCACAAATTTTAACACTCCCTCTTGAAGTGGGAAGTGGTGACCAAGCCCAGCAAGCTGCGCAAGCGCTCAAAGGGCCCCTTCGACAGTGGCTTCATGAAGATGTCAGCAAGATTATCTTCACTCCGAACATGCCCGACCAACAGAGATCCCTCTAACACCTTCTCCCTGATGAAGTGGTGATCAATCTCTATATGCATGGTCCTGGCGTGACACACTGGATTGTTAACCAGTTTGAGAGCACTCTCATTGTCACCCCGGAGTAAAGTCGGCCCTTGCACTTCTTCATGAACATCCTCTATAAGCCTCCTCAACCAGATGGCTTCCCGAGCAGCCAAGGCCGAAGCCTTATACTCTGCCTCCGTCGTTGAGACTGACACCGAGTCCTGCTTCTTGCTACACCACGAGATGCTAGCTGAACCGCAAGTGAACACATAACCTGAAGTAGACCTTCGATCATCCGAATCACCGCCATAGTCAGCATCCGTGTACCCAAGCAATGCAAACTCCAAGTCCCTTCCATAGAGGAGTCCCATATCATAAGTCGCCTTGACATACTTCAGAATACCTTTTGCCGCCACTAGATGAGATTGCCTTGGTTCAGCCATATACCGACTTAGTCGGCCAACAGCATAAGCAATATCCGGCCTTGTAATCGTCAGGTAAATCAAGCTCCCAACAAGAGCCCTGAATACCAAGGGATCATGAAGAACCCTTCCCTCATCTCGTCGAAGCTTCTGCCCAGGTTCCAGTGGAGTAGAGCACTTCTTCCCTTCTCCCATGCCGAACCGCTTCACAATGCGATCTGCATACCATTTTTGGCTAATTAGAATCCCACACTCCTTCCTCTCCACCTCAAGACCGAGAAAGTGATGAAGCTCTCCCAAGTCTTTCATCTCGAAGCGTATAGCAAGCTCGCCCCTGAGCCTTGCCACTTCCCCCTCCGAATTCCCTGTGATGATCATGTCATCCACATACAGCAGGACCAAGACAAGTAGCTCCCCCTTCTTCTTGACGAACAAGCTTGAATCCGAGTTGGAAGCAAGGTATCCACAAAATTGCAAGTACTCTGCAATATTCCCATACCAAGCTCTAGGAGCTTGCTTTAACCCATAGAGAGCCTTCCTGAGTTTGCAGACATAGTCTGGATGCTTTTCAGAGACAAAACCAAGCGGATGATCCATGAAGATGTCCTTGTCAATCTCTCCGTAAAGAAAGGCATTCTTCACATCGAGTTGCCACAACCTCCATCCCTTTCTAGCAGCCAAGACGATCACCACTCTTACTGAAGTCATCTTCGTAACTGGACTGAATGTCTCCTCATAGTCTTCTCCATACTGCTGTGAGAATCCTCTAGCGACCAGGCGAGCCTTGAACCTATCAATGCTCCCATCAGCCTTCTTCTTCAACTTATACACCTACTTGCAAGTAACTGGAGTAATGCCATCAACCTTGGGCACAAGGTCCCAGGTTTCATTCTTCTTCAGAGCATCAATCTCTTCTTGTATGGCACCTTCCCACTCCTTTACTCCAGTGGCCTCGTTGAAGGTTGCAGGCTCTCACTCATCCAGAGGACTTGCAAAGAAGCAGGAGACAAATCTCACTGCATTCCCATCACAGTACCGAGCCGGAGGCTTAACAACCCTCTTCGATCTCCGAAGGGTCGGCTCCTTGTTCACTGCTTCTGTTGCTTCTTCGGCCTCAACTCCTACCTGGGGCAAGCATTGAGCAGTGCTCCACCTGCTTCCTGAGCCAGAAGGCTCAGCCTCAGAGTTAGAAGCAACAGGAGCTGCTGGTGAAACAGCAAGCTCCTCTTCCAAGCCTTCAGCATCCACCACCGGTGCTTCATCAACCTTGCTACTTCCGGTTAGCTCAACCGAGCCACCGCCATATGACGTCAGCTCGTCAAAGACAACGTCTCTTGTCACCACAAACTTCTTCGTCACAGGATCCATACATTTTCATCCTTCTTCCGCTCATCATAGCTGATGGGCCCGCGAACAGAGTCTTACTGTGGTTGGTTCGATGAGTCGATCGCCGCGGGCTCGCTCGGGTAGGCAAGTGCACCTATCGCAAGTAGTACTCGATATTCGGGGGAATACCAAGGTCGTATTGTTCTCGGGGTCACGTTGACTATTCTTACTCCTCCGGGAGGACTATTATTTTACTGAAAGAAAGGTGGATTTTTTTACTTAATAAAAGACGGAAAAGCAAATGAGCGAAAAAACGATTTAGACAATATTCGATGAAGGGTTAACGCTCGGCATCGAATCGGATTAAGACTAAAACAATTTTTAATAATTATAGGACTTAGTTTTCAAATTAATAATAAGGCAACTTGGTCGTGGAGGTTCCACAAATGTGAGCGCACTTATCTCTAGGAATATTGCTCACTTGAACGTTAAGACTATTCGACCGAACGTTAGTCCGACGAAGGATTCCTCTTAACGCCCGCTTTACGCTAAGAACCCCGCTATTGGGTGGGGAACCCAATCCAGTAGAATTACGCTTGTCCTCTCTCGAGGGAATGCACGCAACTCTATTTACCCAGGGGTGATCAGTCCATATGCACGGCCTCTCGGCTAGCTAGCATATGGACTACGGAAATAGGGCCCACACATCGATATGTGGTCCTACGCGTCGTAAACCCGGGGTAAACCTTAAGTGCTTAAATTAAAATGAAAATAAAGAGCTTCAATTATTATGAATCATTTTAAATGTCCCAATGCTCTTCGATGCCGAGGCTAATAGCGATTAGCCACACATCGGTATGGGGACGACTTATAATTTAGTGAGGCGCAAGTTCGAAATTAAACACTAAACGATTATAAGAAGGGGACATAAGAAAAATAAAAGAATATTTAGAAAGCTGAAAAATTAGCTAAAACAAGAACTCACGCACACTCCAAATTATAAATTAAACATGAACTAAGTTACACATGAAAGAAATTTGCATATTAATAATTTGCGAGTCCCACTCAAACGAGTGGGGGCGGTAAATAAAAGCTGAAAATTGCAAGTCCTACTCAAACGAGTAGGACTGAAATGAAAGCGAGTCCTACTAAAATGAGTAGGAGAAAATAAATGCGATTACAGGGCGATAAAATCCGGCCATTTAACTCAAGTGAGTCGGCGGAAAAATAAAGACAGAAAAATTACAAATCCTACTCAAACGAGTATGAGGGAAATAAAGTCCAGCCATTTGACTCAAGTGAGTAGGCGGAAAAATAAAGAAAGAAAATAACAAGTCCTACTCAAACGAGTAGGACTGAAAATGAAAACGATGCGTCATTTAACTCTTAACGAGTAGGCGGAAATAAATACACACAGACACATACACTCCATAAGAATTTTAAGTAAGCAATAAAGCTAACACCTACACTCACACACTCTACATAATTTGAACAAAGCATTAAAAATAATACTCATACACTCACACACACAACATGAAAATTTAAGAAGAACAAAAGAAAGTTTATTCTCATACACTCACACACACTAATAACAAAGAAAAATCAAAGTTACTTATAAATGAAAATAACCAGATTTCTACTCCTAAAACTTACCCAAAACACATAAAAAGAACAAATAAAAAGAGAATGAGCAAAAAGTTTTACAAAATAAAGTCAAAATCAAAGGTGCTCAAAAATTAATATTAAAACTTTTTCATTCTTAAGAATTTATAAAAGTGATAAAAAAGGTGAAGAGAAAATGAAAAGAACAAAAGATGTTTTACAATCCTGAAAGAAAAACTAAGTAAAAAAAAGAACAAAATCACTTTTCAAACCTCATTTATAAATTCATAAGAATGAAATCCTATTACTTTCAAGAAAAAGACATGGTGAAAAAGAGGAAAACCTATCATACCTAAGCATGAAGACAAGTTAAAAACATGAATATTAAGCATGTTACACTCATACACACACACACATTTCATAAATGAAGAACAATGATTAAACCAAGGATAAAAAGGAGAAGGAAAGTGGGCACAAGTGTTCATTCCAAAGCCAAATGTGAAGAGAAAGTCTAACATTTTATTGATTAAAGGAAACTATTACAAGCTATTACAAGAGCTAAAGCTAAAGCAAAAAACAAACATGAAAGAAAAGAGGGAGAAATCCCCTTACATAGCTTTAGAAATCACGGATGCAGCCCACAAAAAGACACTAAAATGGCCCAAAAATCTGAACCCTTGGACCTTACAGAACTGGGCAATTTATAGGCAAAAAATTCTAAGTACACGCCCTACGTCACGGGCGTGTAGGGGGGGCGTGACAGTACTATTCACAAAGGCGGCCGGCGATTGGACAGGAAAGTTGACTTCGGGCTGAGTTCGCGGCAGTCACGCCCCGGGTCACGGGCGTGACTCTGGGCGTGTCGGGGAGGTAGAACCGGGCGCGGGTTGCGCCGAAAGTCTTCGGCAGCATCTTGTCGGGCTAGCTGGAAAGGTCACGCCCCAGGTCACGGGCGTGACGCTGGGTGTGTCAGTTGGTGTCGACACTCGACGAATGTCGAGCGGAAAGTGTCGAGTCGAAATTGTCGAGCGGAAATTGAGTCACGCCCCAGGTCACGGGCGTGACGCTGGGCGTGACTGTTGGTGTCGACACTCGACGATCGTCGAGATGAATTCGTCGAGTGGAGTGAACACGGGCTTGGGTCACGCCCCGTGTCGGGTGACACGGGCGTGTCGCCAGGCGTGTCAAGCTTGTACTTCAGAAATCGTCCGATTTCACGGGAAATGCAATTTCACGGCCCGGTCACGGGCGTGACCAAAGTGTCACGGGCGTGTACTGCCCAATTTTGGCAGATTTTGAAATTTTTCTGCAAAATAAAATAAAACAATTTAGAAGAAAATTTACAAGAATAGGAGCATTTTATTGAACAAAAATAAGTAAAAACGACGAAAATAAATGAAAATGACTAAATTAATGTGTACAAAGATACGTATATTTACAATTCATCAAATACCCCCATACTTAGGATTTTGCTATTCTAGAGCAAAAGTTTGAGGTGAATCTATAATGAATAAAAAAACTCTAAGTTTTAGCTACCGCTTAATCAATTATAAGAGAGATCGAAATAAATATACGGGGTGTAAGAGTTAAGTTCTAAAATTATGTAGATGATTTAAATAGCGCAAAAGTTTTGGCCAAAAGACTTCTTGATGTAATCAAATAGAAGGCGACATTTGTAATGGTTAGATTAACGAAAATAGTTTGGAATTATAAGAACTCTAGCTTATACGAGTGCTACTGGAAATAATACAATTTACTAATTATGCTCTCAAAAAGATTTTGGAATTAATTCTAGAATCGTGTAATTGGCTAAGGGGGTAGTGGGTTTATGAAGAGGTTTTGATATTTGAGGTGAGGTAATTTTTTCTCGAACCTCCATTTTTTTTTTCTTTTGGATTATTAGGAAAACGAAATCTTATTTTCCTAATATGATTTTTGTTTTTCAACTTCATAATAATAAAATTAACCCAATGTATATTTGTAGGCGTAATGAATTTTATCCTCTTACTCCATATATAATCTTTTTAAATTATTGGGTGCCTATGTTTACGAAACGAAATCTTATTCCCATTGACATAGGATCTTTTAAGGATAAAATTTTTCATGCCAAGTAGGTCATGAAAAGTAAAGGGAGAAAGGAAAACTAGATTATAATACTAAAACTTTTTAAGAGCAACCATAATAATTTGTACGTTCCAATATTTCAGAAAGCTAAAAGTAAGTATAATAGAATTCTATAGTCGTTATTTCCTAACATAATATACGTGCTCCTATCAATGAAAAATTAGAAGTAGTGCCTAAAACGAGTTCGCTATTTTTAACAAAGCATAAAGAATTCTTTAAAACTTAACCCCGGGTATTTAAATTTTTCAATCAATAATTAACAAACGGGTAGTGAACAAAGAATTAATCAAATTCGCATATAAATAAACTCAAAACTGAATTTTTGGATAGCAGAAAAGTTAAGGATGGAATATTTGATTTATTTGTTTCAAAACATTTTTTATTTATTTATTTTTATAGTTTTTGTTATCATTTTTTTGTTTTTCATTTATTATCTTTTTTTTGTATTTTTGTTTTATTTTACTTAATTTTTTTAATTTTTGAATTATTATATTTTTTTGTATTTTTGTTTTAAGAGAATTTTTATTATATGTACAAAAATAAGGGAGAAAAAGAGAGGTTTTTACAAGAATAAGGAAGGGGGAGAGAGAAAAGAGTATGTACAAAAAATGAAAAATATTTACAAAGTGAAACTAAATATAATTTTTTGTTGTTTTTGAGTTTTTTTGGAAAAAAAAGAAAGAAAGTTTACAAAAAAAAAAATATATTTTTTGGATTTTTCATTTAAAATTTTTTTTCATTTTAAGATGTTTTTTAATTAATTAATTTTTTTTGTTGTTATATGTATTTTTTTGTATTTTTGAAATGCAGAAAAAAAAGAAGTACAGAAAGTAAAGTACGAAAACACCCCCATACTTAAGTCCAACATTGTCCCCAATGTTGTATCGTAAGTATGCGGAACAAAAAAAAAGTAAAGATAATATATACAAAGAAAAGAAAGGGAAGGGGGTAGAAGCTTCCCTGAAACGCGTAGTGGGAGGCCGATCAGAAACCCTGAGGGTCGGTCCGTTTTGGATCGACCACCTCCTTTCCGCTACGGAGGGTTATAGCGTTGGCGTTCTCCCGCGGATTGGGCTCCGTGTTTCCCGGCAGTGCCCCGAGCGCGCGCTCGGACATCATCCTCGCCAGCTGTCCAACCTGTTGTTCGAGTGTTTTTAGCGATCCGGTGATGTTCCGGATATTTGACTCGTTGGACGCAATATACTTCGAAAAATTTTCCTCCATCGGGGAGGGTTTCGGAAGAGGAGGAGGAGGAAGAAATCCGGGCGCATTAGAAATAGGGGGACGCTGAGCATTATTCGGGTTGCTCCACGAGAAGTTGGGGTGATTCCTCCAACCCGGATTATAGTTATTACTACAAGGGTTGTTGTTGGGGTTGAAGGGAGGATGACCCGAATTTCCCATGAAGTCCACGAACTCTTCAGCTACGCAGACGTTAGGGGGAATAAAACAAGGCGGAGTGGAGGAGGCAGCAGACATCTCCGCCACCTGCTTTGTTAACCTTTCAACTTGAAGGGTCAAGAGAGCAGTGGGATCCACTTCAAAAAGACCAGCCGCCGGCTTTGGGCGTCCCCGCGGGACATTCCATTGATAGGCGTTCATAGCCATCTCTTCGAATAAAGCCTGGGCGGCCTCAGGGGTTTTGTTGTTAAGCGTACCCCCGGCAGCCGCGTCAATCATTTGACGCGTCTGAAAATTTAGCCCATTATAAAAAATTTGAACTTGCAACCACGTTGGCAGCGCATGGTGCGGGCAACGGCGGAGGAATTCCTTAAACCGTTCCCAAGTCTCGTATAGAGACTCAGGATCGTTTTGTACAAACGAAGAAATGTCCGCCCGCAACTTTGCAGTTTTTGCGGGCGGAAAGTACTTTGTTAGGAACCGTTCCGTCAACTCAGCCCACGTGGTGATACATCCTCGCGGGAGGGCATTCAACCACGCCTTGGCTTTGGACTTAAGGGAAAAAGGAAATAAGCGCAAACGAATGGCGTCATCAGTGACGCCATTAATCTTGAAGGTGTCGCATATCTCCAAGAAATTGGACAAGTGGACATTCGGGTCCTCATCCGGCATTCCATCGAACTGCACGGCGTTTTGGACCATTTGAATGACACTTAACTTTATTTCGAAATTATTATTCGCCACCACAGGGCGAACAATACTCGACCCAGAATCATCCAGGTTAGGCCGGGCGTAATAGGACATAGTACGCTCGGCCGCCGGGGGAGGGTTAGGCGCAGCCATAAGTACAACAGTGGGTTCTCCGATAGATTCCTCGGGATCTAAAGAAGGATTTCGGCGTTGAGATCGAATACGCGCAAGAGAGCGTTCGATCTCAGGGTCGAAGTCAAAATCTTCAGACTCTGAGGGTTGTCCATGGGTCATACACCCAAACAAAAATAAAACAAAATAAACTTCTTTTTTTTGTTTTTTAAAATAAAGTGTTTAGTTTTTTTTTTATAGAAAATAAGTAAAAGTAATAGACTCCGGAATTCGAAATAGCAACTCGAAAAGAGAGTCTCCGGCAACGGCGCCAAAAACTTGATGGGCCCGCGAACAGACTCTTACTGTGGTTGGTTCGGTGAGTTGATCGCCGCGGGCTCGCTCGGGTAGGCAAGTGCACCTATCGCAAGTAGTACTCGATATTCGGGGGAATACCGAGGTCGTATTGTTCTCGGGGTCGCGTTGACTATTCTTACTCCTCCGGGAGGACTATTATTTTACTGAAAGAAAGGTGGATTTTTTTACTTAATAAAAGACGGAAAAGCAAATGAGCGAAAAAACGATTTAGACAATATTCGATGAAGGGTTAACGCTCGGCATCGAATCGGATTAAGACTAAAACAATTTTTAATAATTATAGGATTTAGTTTTCAAATTAATAATAAGGCAACTTGGCCGTGTAGGTTCCACAAATGTGAGCGCACTTATCTCTATGAATATTGCTCACCTGAACGTTAAGACTATTCGACCGAACGTTAGTCCGACGAAGGATTCCTCTTAACGCCCACTTTACGCTAAGAACCCCGCTATTGGGTGGGGAACCCAATCCGGTAGAATTACGCTTGTCCTCTCTCGAGGGTATGCACGCAACTCTATTTACCCAGGGGTGATCGGTCCATATGCACGGCCTCTCGGCTAGCTAGCATATGGACTACGAAAATAGGGCCCACACATCGATATGTGGTCCTACGCGTCGTAAACCCGGGGTAAACCTTAAGTGCTTAAATTAAAATGAAAATAAAGAGCTTCAATTATTATAAATCATTTTAAATGTCCCAATGCTCTTCGATGCCGAGGCTAATAGCGATTAGCCACACATCGGTATGGGGACGGCTTATAATTTAGTGAGGCGCAAGTTCGAAATTAAACACTAAACGATTATAAGAAGGGGACATAAGAAAAATAAAAGAACATTTAGAAAGCTGAAAAATTAGCTAAAACAAGAACTCACGCACACTCCAAATTATAAATTAAACAGGAACTAAGTTACACATGAAAGAAATTTGCATATTTAAAATTTGCGAGTCCCACTCAAACGAGTGGGGGCGGTAAATAAAAGCTGAAAATTGCAAGCCTACTCAAACGAGTAGAACTGAAATGAAAGCGAGTCCTACTCAAATGAGTAGGAGAAAATAAATGCGATTACAGGGCGATAAAATCCGGTCATTTAACTCAAGTGAGTAGGCGGAAAAATAAAGAAAGAAAAATTACAAATCCTACTCAAACGAGTAGGCGGGAAATAAAGTCCAGCCATTTGACTCAAGTGAGTAGGCGGAAAAATAAAGAAAGAAAATAATAAGTTCTACTCAAACGAGTAGGACTGAAAATGAAAACGATGCGCCATTTAACTCTTAACGAGTAGGCGGAAATAAATACACACAGACACATACACTCCATAAGAATTTCAAGTAAGCAATAAAGCTAACACCTACACTCACACACTCTACATAATTTGAACAAAGCATTAAAAATTATACTCATACACTCACACACACAACATGAAAATTTAAGAAGAACAAAAGAAAGTTTATTCTCATACACTCACACACACTAATAACAAAGAAAAATCAAAGTTGCTTATAAATGAAAATAACAAGATTTCTACTCCTAAAAACTTACCCAAAACACATAAAAAGAACAAATAAAAAGAGAATGAGCAAAAAGTTTTACAAAATAAAGTCAAAATCAAAGGTGCTCAAAAATTAAAATTAAAACTTTTTCATTCTTAAGAATTTATAAAAGTGATAAAAAGGTGAAGATAAAATGAAAAAAACAAAAAAAGTTTTACAATCCTGAAAGAAAAACTAAGTAAAAAAGAACAAAATCACTTTTCAAACCTCATTTATAAATTCATAAGAATGAAATCCTATTACTTTCAAGAAAAAGACATGGTGAAAAAGAGGAAAACCTATCATACCTAAGCATGAAGACAAGTTAAAAACATGAATATTAAGCATGTTACACTCATACACACACACACATTTCATAAATGAAGAACAATGATTAAACCAAGGATAAAAAGGAGAAGGAAAGTGGGCACAAGTGTTCATTCCAAAGCCAAATGTGAAGAGAAAGTCTAACATTTTATTGATTAAAGGAAACTATTACAAGCTATTACAAGAGCTAAAGCTAAAGCAAAAACAAACATGAAAGAAAAGAGGGGAAATCCACTTACATAGCTTTAGAAATCACGGATGCAGCCCACAAAAAGACACTAAAATGGCCCAAAAATCTGAACCCTTGGACCTTACAGAACTGGGCAATTTATAGGCAAAAAATTCTAAGTACACGCCCTAGGTCACGGGCGTGTAGGGGGGGCGTGACAGTACTATTCACAAAGGCGGCCGGCGATTGGACAGGAAAGTTGACTTCGGGCTGAGTTCACGGCAGTCACACCCCGGGTCACGGGCGTGACTCTGGGCGTGTCGGGGAGGTAAAACCGGGCGCAGGTTGCGCCGAAAGTCTTCGGCAGCATCTTGTCGGGCTAGCTGGAAAGGTCACGCCCCAGGTCACGGGCGTGACGCTGGGCGTGTCAGTTGGTGTCGACACTCGACGAATGTCGAGCGGAAAGTGTCGAGTCGAAATCGTCGAGCGGAAATTGAGTCACGCCCCAGGTCACGGGCGTGACGCTGGCCGTGACTGTTGGTGTCGACACTCGACGATCGTCGAGATGAATTCGTCGAGTGGAGTGAACACGGGCTTGGGTCACACCCCATGTCGGGTGACACAGGCGCGTCGCCAGGCGTGTCAAGCTTGTACTTCAGAAATCGTCCGATTTCACGGGAAATGCAATGTCACGGCCCGGTCACGGGCGTGACCAAAGTGTCACGGGCGTGTACTGCCCAATTTTGGCAGATTTTGAAATTTTTCTGCAAAATAAAATAAAACAATTTAGAAGAAAATTTACAAGAATAGGAGCATTTTATTGAACAAAAATAAGTAAAAACGACGAAAATAAATGAAAATGACTAAATTAATGTGCACAAAAATACGTATATTTACAATTCATCAATAGCCAACAAAGACAAGCTTCCTTGCCTTCGCATCCAGCTTAGTCCGTGAAGCATCCGGGACATGCACGTAGCAAGTTGAACCGAACACCCTAAGGTGTCCAACACTTGGCTTCTCCTTCAGCAACAACTCAAGAGGAGTCTTCATGTTGATAGGGCTGAGTGGCATCCTGTTGATGACGTAAGCAGCACAAGACATCCCCTCTGCCCAAAAGGACCTTGGGATATCTTTCGCATGAAGCCAGCATTTGCAGGTATCCGTCAGATGACGGATCTTCCTCTCCGCTACCCCATTTTGTTGTGGAGTGTGAGCACAAGTAAGCTCTCGTTGGATCTCGTGCTTCCTGCAGAAGTTAGAAAACTCGGAGGAGACAAACTCACCCCCGTTATCAGTTCTAAGCTTCTTAATCCGCAAGCCAAGCCGGCCTTCTACCAACTCCTTAAACTCCACAAACAAACGGAAGGCTTCCGACTTCTCCTTTAAGAAGTACACCCAAGTATACCTTGAGTAGTCATCAACCAAGACAAGCATGTATCTGCTTCCACCAAGGCTGGCAGTAACCGTCGGTCCCATCAAGTCGCCATGAATGCACTCTAATGGTTTCTTGCTCCTTGTTTGTGATTTATCAAACGGAAGGCGATGTGCCTTACCGTATTGACAGCCCGCGCAAACATGCCCATCACCAAAGGAGGACAACTTCGGCAACCCCTTCACCAGACTTCTACTCGCCATCGCCTTCAACTTGTCCATGCCAACATGCCCCAGCCTCTCATGCCAGATAGCAGCGCTATCATTGGCCCTCATACGATCAACATAAGAATTGGTGGAAAGAACAAACAAGTTCTTCACCCTCCTCCCTACATGAGCAACATCAGCCTTAACCGCTGATACGTTGCGAAGGAACCTCACGTCTGTTGGCCCAAACAGAACGTGATAACCAGCGTCCACCGCATTGGTCACCGAGAAGAGGTTTTTCTTCATGCCCGGCACGTGATACACACTCCTTAACGTGAGTGGCCCCTGATCACTACCCAAAGATACGACCCCCTCTTTCTCTACTGCATAAACAGTATTATCAGCAATGATAATAGCTTCATTACCTGAGTATGCCTGCATGGAGGTGAACTTCGAATTGTCTCCGGTGAGGTGATGAACACACCCGGAGTCCACGATCCACTCGCTGTTGAAGTTCTCGGCAGACAAGGCCCGGACACAAGTGCTCGTCATGAAAGCTTCGCCCCATCCTGCTTCTTCACTTCTCGAGCAAGCTTCCTCCATTCCTGCAGCATGCCTAGGCTGCAGTTTGACTTTGCAGTCCCGCTTGAAGTGCCCTCGCTGATGACACCGGTAGCACTTCAGATTCTTCTTCCAGTCCTTAGGAGCATTCCTCCTCTCCGGCTAATATGAAGTTGAAGTCTCCTTCTCACCAGCGACCTGCACCTTCTTCTTCTTCTTCCCTTCCCATCCTTTCTTCTTGCCTGTGAAGAGAGATTCGATGCCTTCCTGACTAAGGTTCACTCCAGCCATCTGCCTTGCCAAGCTCTCCTACGATGCAAGCAGATTCTCCAGCTCCAGCAAAGACGGCTGAGTAGCCCACCCTTGAACAGATGTCACAAAGGCCACATACTTCTTCCGCAAGCCGCGGATAATGTGCCTTTTCATCTTTGCCTCAGAGATAGGCTCATCAGGATCCAGTGCCGACAGCTCAGCACACAAGCTCTTCATCTTTAAGAAGTACTTCGAGATGGAAAGGTCTCCCTGAGTTGCCCTGGCCAACTCATTCTCTAGAAACTGAAGCCGCGCCACATTCTTCCTATTGAACAACTCATCAATGGTTGTCCAAATATCAGCAGCCGACTCACATCCAACGATGTGATCAAATAGTTCCGGAGACACGGCCCTCTTGAGGATAAACTCTGCCTTAGCATTTGTTTTCCTCCAGAGCCTAACCTGCTCAGCAGTACCGAAAGCAGCAGTCACTTCCTGTCTGTCGTCACCACCAACGACTTCCCACATCTCCTCGCCAAGAAGATAACTCTTCATGCACGACTTCCACTTCTTGAAGTTAGTCGGCGTTAAGAGTTCAATCCCAAGACCCCTTGCAAAGCTCCCTTCCATTGCAACACATGTTGGCAACCTTTCAGAAGCTCCGAGCAATAACACAGGTTGAGCACCACTTAAGTCCTGAGTAACAACACTGGTTGACTACTGCTCACGCAACTGAACCTGCCTCTGATACCATGTTAAAATTTTCTCAAGCGTGGTAAGCAAGGTAGCACAAACGCCAAATTAATATCTTCGGCAGTACCCAGTTCTCATGTTGAACCAGCGGAAAACCAAGGAACAAGGCTAACCCAGCAAACAATGTAAGCACAAGCAGATCTTTTATTCATTCACTTCTTTACAACACGAGGCATACATAGAGAGACATGATTTCGCTAGTATAACAGCTGTAAACAGAAAGCACCAAAAACTAAGCCGGGCGGACAACACCGGAGTCCGCCGTGACCGCCGTGGTTGCCGAGGTCGCCGAGTCCGCTGAGATCGCCCGAGCTAAGCTGCAATCCGCCGAATAGCCACGGAGTCCGCCGAAGCCGCGAGGCCGCACGGACACACCGTTATTCGTCTCCTGCTGAAGCTGAACTGAGGAACACCCCCTAACTGCCTGAAGCCGGCGGACAGGTTATTGAAGCTGGCAAAGTTGAAACAGAGTTGACAAGCTGCAGAGTGACCTCCTGCTGAATCCGCACAACTTCCAAGTACTTGACCGAAGTCACAACCAAACTCCTGGCTCCTTGAAGCAACCTGCGCGACCTGCACACAGCAAACCGTTAAATCGGAATCAATCCGCGCGGACAGAAAAACTGAGACCGCATCTCCTTGCCCACCCCAACTTACTGTTCACTAAAGTTACTGTAGAACTGCCAGGGGGGTCCTATTTATAGGCGCGGTGAGGAGTGTGGTCACCGCCCTAGAGATAGCGACAACGCCCTAGCCCGCGCGATAGCAAAACACCGTCCGCCGAGTCCGCAAGGACTTAGCCGGATACCAAGGAAAACCGCCAGGAGTAAGACAACATTGGCGAACCCTCATCAGTCTGCCCAAGCTATGCGGACAAGGCATCAGCCCGCAAATCCTCCTGCCACTGCAGGACAACAACCCCCTTCAATGGCTGTCCGCACAAACCCGAGGCAGTCCGCAAGACTCAAGCCTCAATCCGCCGCAAGTCCACAACCAAAGGCAGATAGCGAGTCCACCCGGTCAACAACGGACTTGGCGGATACTGCGGACACCATGGTCTTGGCACAGAGTGTGACCAAGTCCAAAACCATCAAAGGCCAATGCGAGCATGGCGGACATAAACTCCCGTCCGCCAAACACCCTAGCACAGACCGCCAGCAGTCCGCAAGGTACTCGCACACCTGCCCCAATGCAGCAGTCTCCTCCCGGACTCCAAACACTAGTCCGCCAAAGACCTCCACAGCAAAGCACCTACTGTAACACCAGAGCTCGACAAAGCCTCAGCCAAGCTCTAAGCCCAGTCCGCAACAGCCCATACCGCGGACACGCCGGTCCGCAAGCTTCCCGCAAACATGAGCCAAACCGCCAAACAGCACAAGCTTGCACTACGGCCACTGAGCATTGCACCAGTGAGCAAGCCTCCATTCTCTTAGGCCGCTCCTTGGCAAAAACCAATTAGCCGTCCTATCCGCAGATACCAGCCGCACAGTCCGCGTACTTCATGCAAATAACCCGCTCAGAAGACATCCGACTTTCCACTAGACCTTCCACCAGGCCACACATCACAGTCCGCCCAGTCCGCCTAGTCCGCCAAAGCTGTCCGCCCAGGCCGCCCGGCCTGTCCCGTCAACCACTTCCACTTCACAAATTTCAACACTTGACTCCAGTGGCCTCATTGAAGTTTGCAGGCTCTCGCTCATCCAGAGGACCTGTAAAGAAGCAGGAGACAAAGCTCACTGCATTCCCATCACAGTAACGAGCCGGTGGCTTAATAACCCTCTTCGATCTCTGAAGGGTCTGCTCCTTGCTTACTACCTTTGTTGCTTCTTCAGGCTCAACTCCTACTTGGGGCAAGCTTTGAGCAATGCTCCCCCTGCTTCCTGAGCCAGAAGGCTCAGCCTCAGAGTTTGAAGCAACAGGAGCTGCTGGTGAAACAACAAGCTCCTCTTCCAGGCCTTCAGCAGCCACCATCGGTTCTTCATCAACCTTGCTTCTGGTTAGCTCAACCGAGCCACCTCCATATGATGTCAGCTCGTCAAAGACAACGTCTCTTGACACAACGAACTTCTTCGTTGCAGGATCCATGTATTTCCATCCCTTCTTCCGCTCATCGTAGCCAACAAAAACAAGCTTCCTTGCCTTTGCATCCATCTTCGTCCGTGAAGCATCCGAGACATGCACATAGCAAGTTGAACCGAACACCCGAAGGTGTCCCACACTAGGCTTCTCCTTCAGCAACAGCTCAATAGGAGTCTTCATGTTGATCGGGCTGAGCGGCATCCGGTTGATGACATAAGATGCACAAGACATCCCCTCTGCCCAAAATGACCTTGGGATGTCTTTTGCATGAAGCCAGCATTTGCAAGTATCAGTCAAAAGACGGATCTTCCGCTCCGCTACTCCATTTTGTTGTGGAGTGTGAGCACAAGTGAGCTCTCTCTGAATTCCGTTCTTCCTGCAGAAGTTAGAAAACTCAGAGTAAACAAACTCACCCCCGTTATCTGTTCTAAGCTTCTTGATCCGCAAGCCAAGCCGGCCCTCCACTAGCACCTTGAACTCCACAAACAACTAGAAGGCTTCAGACTTCTCCTTCAAGAAATAAACTCAAGTATATCTTGAGTAATCATCAATCAGAACAAGCATGTATCTGATTCCACCGAGTCTGGCAGTGACAGTTGGTCCCATCAAGTCGCCATGAATGCACTCCAATGGTTGCTTGCTCCTTGTTTGTGATTTATCAAACGGAAGGCGATGTGCCTTACCGTATTGACACCCCGCACAAACATGCCCGTCACCAAAGGAGGACAACTTAGGCAAGCCTCTCACCAAACTTCTACTATCCATAGCCTTCAGCTTGTCCATTTCTACATGCCCCAGCCTCTCATGCCAGATAGCAGCGCTATCGTTGGCTCTCATACGATCAACATAAGAATTAGTTGCAAGAACAAATAAGTTCTTAACTCTCCTTCCTACATGAGCAACATCAGCCTTAACCGCTGATACGTTGCGAAGGAACCTCACGTCTGTTGACCCAAACAGAACGTGATAACCAACATCTACTGCATTGGTCAAGAGAAGAGGTTCTTCTTCATGCCCGGTACGTGATACACACTCCTTAATGTGAGTGGCCCCTGATCACTACCCAAAGACACAACCCCCTCTTTCTCTACTGCATAAACAGTGTTATCGGCAGTTATGATAGCTTCGTTACCTGAGTATGCTTGCAAGGAAGAGAACTTTGACTTGTATCCGGTGAGGTGTTGACCACACCCGGAGTCCACGATTCATTCACCGTTGAAGTACTCAGCAGATAAGGCACGGACACAAGTGCCCGTCATTAAGGCTCCACCCCATTCTACTTCGTCACTCCTAGAGCAAGCTTCCTCCTTGCCTGCAGCATGCCCATGCTGCAGCTTGACCTTACAGTCCCGCTTGAAATGCCCTCGCTGATGACACCTGTAGTACTTCAAGTTCTTCTTCCAGTCCTTCTTCGGAGCAGCACTCCTATCTGGCTGATAAGAAGTTGAAGGCTCATTCTCAGCAGCGACCTGCTTCTTCTTCTTCCCTTCCCATCTCTTCTTCTTCTTGCTTGTGAACAGTGCTTCACTACCACCTTCAGAGACAATCACTCCTATCATCTGCCTTGCCAGACTTTCCTGCGAAGCAAGCAGGTTCTCAAGCTCCAGAAAGAATGGTTGAGTTGCCCAACCTTGAACAAATGTTATAAAGGCAACATATTCCTTCCGCAAGCCGCGAATAATGTGCCTTTTCAACTTAGCCTCTGAGATAGGCTCATCAGGGTCAAGCGCTGATATCTCTACGCACAAGCTTTTCATCTTCAAGAAGGACTTTGAGATAGTAAGGTCTCCTTGAGTTGTTCTGGCCAACTCATTCTCCAGAAACTGAAGTCTGGCCACATTCTTCCTATTGAACAACTCATCAATAGTTGTCCAAATATCAGCAGCAGACTCACATCCAATGATGTGATCAAACAGTTCTGGTGAAACAGCTCTCTTGAGAACAAACTCCGCTTTTGCATTTGTTTTTCTCCAGAGCCTCACCTGCTCAACAATACCAAACGCAGCAGTAACTTCTTGTCTGTCGTCACCACCGACGACCTCCCACAGCTCCTCGCCAAGAAGAAAACTCTTCATACACGAATTCCACTTCTTGAAGTTAGTCGTGGTCAAGAGTTCAATACCAAGACCCCTTGCATAACTCCCTTCCATTGCAACAACCTTTGGTTAAGCCTTCAGAAGCACAGAGCACCAACACAGGTTGATCACCACTCAAGCACAGAGCAACAACACTGGTTGAACACTGCTCAAGCAACTGAACCTGGCTCTGATACCATGTTGAATTTTCTCAAAGTGGTCGGCAAGTGTTGGGTACATTGGAATATATGTACCTGATTTGAATAAGCCTCACCCTACTCAATGATATACATCAAAATGTATTTGATGTGTTTTGAGTTTATGTGTGCAGGTTAAGTAATTGCAGGGAAAGCATAAAAGTTTCTAAGTCCATGTGTCGACACCTAGAAGAAAAGTGTCGACACTTAAGAAGGCTTGTGTCGACACCTAGAGGAGCTGTGTCGACACTTGGAGTAATTGTGTCGACACCAGAAAGGTAGAGTCGACACCAGAAGGAAAGTGTCGACACATACAGGAAGTGTCGAAACACAGTGAAGAATTGTCTAAAGAATCAGTGTCGACACTTAGAAGCAGTGTCGACACACAGAGGAATTTTGTCGACATCAAAAGTGTCGACACTAGGAGGCTGTGTCGACACTCAGCAAACTTCAACAAAGTTTAAGTACAAGTGTCGACACAAAGGAGATGTGTCGACACTCAGCAAAAGTTTCAACACAGAAGGCATGTGTCGACACAAAGAAGATGTGTCGACACTTAGCAAGTTTCAACACAAGAAGATGTGTCGACACAAAGGAGTTGTGTCGACACTTAGCAGAAATCAACTAAGTATTGAAGAAGAAGGACTTGTGTCGACACACATGATCTGTTTCGACACATTCTGAAGAAGCAGTGTCGAGAAGCAGTTTCTACAACACAAGGAATTGTGTCGACACCATGAAGGCTAGTGTCGACACTTAGTCTACTTGTGTCGACACTTGGTCTATTTGTGTCGACACATAAAGACTATCTGTCTCGACACTTTCAGACAGTGACAGAGATTTCAAGAAGTGACTGAATGACTTGACAACTGCCAATTCAACCGGTCAACTGCTACTATCAGAGCTGTTAGAAGATTGTTAGAAACCGGATCAGCCGGTCACTATGAAGAAAGCTTATATAAAGGCTTATTCCTTCAACATATGGGTGAGATATGAAGCAATCATTGAAGTGAAAAACAACACAATAAGAAGAAGACCTTCAAGAGAAGATCTAAGAAGTTGGAGAGAGAAAGCTCCATCTAAGAAGACAGCTATTGAACCAGGCTGATAAGGAAGTTTCAGATTGAGATCTGATTCTCAAGTCAGCAGTTGATTGAAGATCATCTGCACAAGAGATTCAACCCTACTGTGTTCTAATTCAAGAAGCTTTGAAGAAAGCCAAGGGAGGTTGATCTCTCAAAGTTCCTTCAAGAACTCATCAAGAAGCCAGTCAACTCATCTTTCTCAATCAGAGTTGTGGTTAATAATCTTTGTACTCTTTATTTTCTGTAGGATCCTTAGGGATCTGAGTTGTAAGCCTATATCTATAAAGGCTGAGTGGTAGGGCTTTTGTGCCTGAGTGTAGGAGATACATTTCTCTGAGTGTAGGCCTTGTTATAGGCTGAGTGTAGGTCTTGGTGAAGACTGAGTGGTAGGGCTATTGAGCCTAAGTTGTAGGAGTGGGATCACTCTGAGTTGTAGGAAACTGTTTAGGTTCTGAGTTGTAAGATCTGTGGATCTGAGAAATAGTGGAGAAGTTAGGCCGAATCTAGTACACTACTAGATAGGCGAAGGGGGAAAGTGGATGTACCCAGAGCTTGGGGAACCACTATAAAAGCTGTGTGTACTATGTTTGTGATTTATTATGTGATTGATGTGTTATATATGCTGAATTGTTGTAGAGAATTGCATAAATAGTTCTAGTAATTCAGTGTTTCTGCCTTAAAAGTTAAAAAAGATTAAGTGCACCTATTCACCCCCCTCTAGGTGTTTAGGCACTAGTTCTTTCAAGTGGTATCAGAGGGAGGTTACTCAAAAAGGACATAACAGTCTGAGTAAAGAGATCCTATAGGTAGAATCAGCATAATCAAGAATCAAGAAAATGGGTTCAACTGAGAATCACAAAGAGCTTGGATCCATGAAATTGCCAATCTGCAGAAAGGAGATTTTTGGCATTTGGAAAGAAAGGGTTAGACTTTTTATGGAAGCCTCTGACCCAAGAATATACATTACAGTTAAAGAAGGGCCATATGTGTCAATGAAAGTATCTGTTCTGGATGCCAATCAGAGAACTCCCAAAGACTATTCAGAAATGACCAAGGATGAAATAATTCTGGCCACTATGGACAAGAGGGCTCAGAATATTATTGTAAGTGCAATTGATGATGCCACATTTCAGAATCTGATTCATTGTAAAACATCAAAAGAAATGTGGGACACACTGATAGTCTATATGGAGGGATCAGAAGAGGTAAGACAAGACAGGAAGTCTTTATTAAATCAAGAGTATGAAAGCTTCAGACAAGGCAGGTCTGATAGCATAACTGAATGCTACAAGAAATTCTATAGGATAGTCAATGAATTGATGTCCTATGGAAGAGAGTTCAGCAATTATGATTTGAATGATAAGTTTTTGAGATCCCTGACAAAGGACTAGGATACCAAGATCTGTGCCATTAGGGAAATGGCCAAATTAGCTGACATACCTCCTTCAACCTTGTTTGGAAAACTGTTATCTTATGAGATGCAGTTAATGGTAAGGAAGGAGGAAGAAACGACTACAAGAGTGGAGCACAAGGAAAGAGTTGTGGCCTTCAAGACTGAAGCCACTAGGAAATATAAAAGCAAGTCTCCATCTCCACCTCAAAAAGTTGTCGAGGCTGAGACAGTTGAGTCAGGTAGTAAGAATTCAGAAAGCTGTGAGAGTGATGAAGACTTTGCAGCTTTCACTAGACATTTTCAGAAGTTTCTAAAGAAGAAGCAGTGGAGGTCCAAGCCATCCACTTCACAGACAAAAGATGACTATTATCAGAACAGGAAGTCATCAAGGAATGATAGGAGAAAGTCCAAGTCTAGTAAAACTACATCCTCAAAGAGAGTATGTTATTGTTGCAATAGACAAGGACATGTAATAGCTGATTGTCCAGAAAAGAGGAAAGAGTCCACTGACAAGAAGAAGACACAGTTCAAGGGCAAAAAGGAAAGGTCCTTTGTTGCCAAGAAGGATAAAAGTCTAACTGATATGTCATCTTCAAAAACTGATTCAGAAGCTGAAGCCTATATTGGCTTATTTGCTAAAGAAGAAGAAAATGAGTTCATGCAGCTAATGAACTCAATTTATGAGCATGAGAACATTCAGTGCAAGGGACTGATGGCCTTACCAGAAGGAGACAAAATCCAGGATCAGCCTGAACCTAGTCAGGTAAAAAATTGTTCTTCAAGTTCAATTTCTAGTGCTGGATCAGAATCAGATACATCAGCATCAAGTAATGTGTGTGGATCTGAATCTGAAGGAGACATTCATCAGTTGATTGATGAATATAGAGTATTATTGTAGGCTTTGAAGAAAAGCAAACTCTTGGCCAAAACTCAGGCTAAGGAGATTGCTAGTCTTAAAGTGGCTGCAACAGATTTTGACAAGTTATTAGATCAGAAATTAAATGAAATAGCCAGACTGAAGAATATTACAGTCATTCAGATGGGGACTATTACATTTAAAAATGATCAAATTAGAAATCTGGAGATTAGTCTTCAGAAGGAGAGAGATATTGTAGCAAGTTTTTCTAAACCAAAATCTGTTCTACCTTTGATAGATGAGTTTGTACCTCATAAGGGTAAAACTGGATTGGGGTTTACAAAACCTGCCTGGACAGTAAAGTCCAAGTCTAAGGGCAAAGCCCTAGTACTCAACAAGGAGCCTGTTGTAGATAAAACAGCCAGAGTTGTACCTAAACAAAGGTACAACAGATTTGAGTGCTGGGGTTGTGGCAAGGTAGGCCACTTTGCCATAGATTGTTGGCACAATTCAAGTGCCAAGGTGAGTAGCAAACTACCTGCTAGAAAAGCTACATGTAGTTTTGTTAAGAGTCAGACTAACTTGCACCAAGGACCCAAGAATTATTTGGGTTCTAAGGTTAAGTAATCTGTTTTGCAGGTGAGTCCAAGTGGCCATGCCCCAATATGGTACTTGGACAGTGGATGTTCCAGGCACATGACTGGAACTAGGGGATTGCTGAAGGACTATACACCAATCCAGGATAGTCCTAAAGTTATCTTTGGTGGTTCAGAAAAAGGAATCATCAAAGGTTTTGGTAACATTTCTAGCAACCTTATTACAATTACTCAAGTGGCTTATGTAAAGGGTTTGAAACATAACCTCATTAGCATAAGTCAGCTGAGTGATTTAGGATATGACATCTCATTGGTCAAGAATGGTTGTCATATCAGTAGGTCAAGTGATCAAAAAATCATTTTGACAGGATATAGGAAGAGAAATGTCTATTGTCTAGACATTATGTGTGAGAACATTGTTTCTCCTTTTTGTCTTGTAGCTGATGAGAAAGTCTCACATTGTGTTAAATGACATAAGAGGCTGGCTCATCTTAACTATAAGACAATTGGTCAACTCTTTAGCAAAGAGTTAGTGAGGAATGGTCCTCAAGTTAAGTGCATAAAGGTTGGGATATGTTCAGCTTGTCAGAAAGGCAAGCAGACCAGATCCACCTTTAATAGCATTGAGAACAAAGATGCTGTGAGGTGCCTATACCTCTTGCATATGGATCTTTTTGGTACTATGCCAGTTCACAGTCTAGGAAGGAAGGTCTACACATTTGTGGTTGTAGATGATTATTTAAGATTTTCCTGGGTGTTCTTCTTAAGGCAAAATCTGAAACTCCTAATGTCTTTTATAGTTTTGTCAAACAAATTCAGAATGAGTTAGACAGTACAGTGGTCAAAATAAGAAGTGACCATGGTACTGAATTCCAGTCTGATAGTATGACAAAGCTATGTGAAGAATTTGGGATATTTCAGGAATTTTCCTCACCAAGAACACCTCAGCAAAATGGTATTGCTGAAAAGAAAAATAGAACCATGATAGAGGCTCGTAGAACCCTTTTGAGTGACACTTCTCTCCCAGAATATTTCTGGGCTGAGGCAGTTAATACTGCATGTCATGTAATCAATAGGGCTACTATCACCAAGAGCCACAAGAAGACCCCCTATGAGATTATGAAGGGTAGAAAACCAAATCTATCCTATTTCAGGATCTTTGGTTGTAAATGTTATATACTTAACAATGGAAAGTCTTATCTAACTAAGTTTGCTGTCAAATCCCAAGAGGGGATCTTTGTTGGGTACAGCAACAATAGTAAGGCTTATAGGGTCTACAACTTGATTACTCAAGTTATAGAAGAGTCAGTTCATGTAGTCTTTGATGAAGCTAGACTCATTAACAATGAATTGCCTAGAAGTGTTTGCAGCTCTACAGGTGTAACTGAGAAGATGGACAAGCTTACTATTGTAGAAGGTCCTACTGCAAGTCAGCAAGCGGAAGATAATGGCTGCTGTCCAGGGGGAGTACCAGATACTCCTGTTGCTGAAGAAGACCAAGAGGAACTGTTGAATGAAGAAGCTGAAGGTGTACAACCAGAAGACAGGCTGCCTCCAGCAAATAGGCATTTAAAAGATCATCCAGCCAATCAAATTATTGGAGATCTCAGACAAGGGGTACAAATAAGCAGCAGAAATCTAAGCTCAGTTCTCTACTCCAGCTTTCTATCCCAAGTAGAGCCAAAGAAATTTGAAGAAGCCATCCTAGATCCTCATTGGATTGAGGCTATGTAAGAGGAGCTGAACCAGTTCAAAAGATGCAAAATCTGGGAGCTAGTTCCTAAACCAAAAGACCACAACATTATTGGAATCAAGTGGATCTTTAGGAACAAGTTGGATGAAAATGGAGTAATTATAAAGAACAAAGCTAGACTGGTTGCAAAAGGATATAGGCAGGAAGAAGGTATTGATTTTGATCAGACCTTTGCTCCAGTAGCAAGACTAGAGGCAATAAGGATGTTCCTTGCCTATGCAACATTTCAAGGGTTCATGGTATACCAAATGGATGTTAAGTCAGCTTTTCTGAATGGAAATCTGAAGGAAGAAGTCTATGTAGAACAGCCATCAGGCTTTGTTGATTCTACTAAACCTAATTATGTTTATAGACTTAGGAAGGCTTTGTATGGGTTAAAACAAGCCCCTAGGGCTTGGTATGAAACCCTGTCTAGTTTCCTCACTGAGAATAAATTCACAAGGGGGAAAATGGACAAGACTCTATTCCTTAGGGAATCCAAAGGCAAGATTATCTTAGTCCAAATATATGTAAATGACATAATATTTGGGTCTACAGAAAGTAGTCTTTGAAAAAAGTTTGCAAAACTAATGCAAGGACAATTTGAAATGAGCAGTATGGGGGAACTTAAGTTCTTCTTGGGTCTCTAAGTTAGACAGACTGAGGATGGTTTATCCATATGCCAGTCTAAGTTCACCCTAGAATTGATAAGGAAGTATGGTATGGAATCATCCACTACCATGAAAACTCCTATGGGGTCAAGCATGTCTCTAAGCAAAGATGATGCAGGGAAACCTGTAGATGAAACTTTGTATAGAGGGATAGTTGGCTCCCTACTATATTTGACTGCAAGTAGACCAGATATCATGTATGCTATATGTGTCTGTGCTAAGTACCAAGCTTGCCCTAAATAATCTCATTTGACATCATCAAAAGAATTTTGAGATATCTTAAGGGCACACTTCATCTAGGCCTTTGGTACCCTAGGAATGGAGATTTTGAACTGACAGGTTATTCAGATGCAGATTTTGCAGGCTGCAAGGAATATAGGAAGAGTACCAAAGGTACCTGTTAATTTCTAGGTGGAAGGCTGGTGTCTTGGAGTAGCAAAAAGCAGACCAGTGTGGCTATCTCCACAGCTGAGTCAGAGTATGTTGCTGCAAGAAGCTGCTGTGCACAACTACTATGGATACAACACCAGCTAGAAGATTATGGTATTCAAGTAAGTAGAACACCATTATTTTGTGATTCTACTAGTGCTATTTCTATTGCAAATAATCCTGTCTCCCATAGTAGGACTAAGCACATAGAAATAAAATACCATTTTCTAAGAGAACATGTGGAAAAAGGAGATATTTCACTAGAGTATGTTAATACAGATAATCAGTTAGCTGATATGTATACTAAGCCCTTAGATGAAACCAAATTCAATAAATTTAAAATTGAATTAGGGATGATAAACTTGGAATAGTTTACAAATATTGGCTAAGTAAAATGGTGTCGACACACAGAGTTGTCTGTGTCGACACATAGGAGTGGTGTCGACATTTCAGAGAAATGGTGTCGACACATCTAGGAAGTCTGTGTCGACACTTCAGAGAATTAGTGTCGACACATGCAGTGTAGATGTCGACACATCCAGGGTGGTGTCGACACTTAGGCTTTACACATAATTAGTCTAGTAGAGTGTCGACTAAGTGTCGAGCTGAGTGGTGTCGACACATATATAAGTGTCGACACAAACTTTCTGTCGACTATACTTGTGTCGACACATTGTTGTCGAGACATTAGCAGTAAGTGTCGACACTTTTCAACAGTGTCGACATAATTCAAGTACTTTGACGCGCCTTTTCATCTTCGATTCTATAAAGGTATAAATAGGTTTTCGCCATTGTTTGTCGACACGCGCACCAAAGTTTCGGGACCAAACTTGTGTGTCGACATCTCTCTTCTCGACTAAGATGCACAGATGCAGGGGGAGTTACCATCAGCAAGCCCAATTCACCTGGATCCACTCCAGGGGGAGCCTCTACTTGTGGAAGAGCCAACTCCTCTAGAGAGTGAAAGGGCTACCCAAACCATTCTGGAGGTAATCACTGAAATTAATCAATTAGATTTCCCTATTGAGGATGAAGTTTTGACTGATTCATTACCTAATGTTCATCAGCAAACACAGATACAACCTCAACCACAAGATGTTGTCATGGAGGACACATCTGTTGCTGATAAAGTGGTTGATGAGATCAGAGATTCTCCAGCCCATTCTCAACAGGAATTTACCTTAGAGGAGCTATTCCCTAATCTTGTACAGACAGATCTTGAGAGAGATATAGCTGCTGTTGAGGGGGAGAAGGCCCATGTTCAGGGGGAGAATATGGAGAATGTAGAGGAAACTACTACACAAGAGACTAAGCAGCCAAAGGATGCTGAGGAACCACAAAGGACTGAGAAGGAGTTACCTCCTAGTCCTAAGGATAGAGTGGACATAGTCAGCACTTCTGCTTCAGAAGATGAAGAGGCTGCTAGAGCCAAGAAGAGAAAGTTCCAGGTCTTCAAAAGAAGGAGCCAGAACTATAAGAAAGCCCTACAGACAATTTCTCCATAGCCTGCCACCACTACTGATTATAGTTCCCTGATGGTGGCTTTGCAGATTAAAATGGATGAGCATAGGAAAGCTATAGAAAAGTATATAGATGAAAGGCAAAAATCCCTGCAATTTGATCTAGCACAAGACATCAAATCTATAAGATTTGAAATGACTCAAAATAAAAAGGAAATGACTGAATGTTTCCATAAAGGAGGGAATGCAGTGGTCTATTTGGCCACTCATCAAGAAAAGATCAAAACTCAAGTGGATGACATGGCAGTAAAATAAGGATATGTACTAGAAAATCAAATAAGAATGAATGGCAATCTGACAGCATCTCATAATGCCATTGTCACTGAACTGAAAACCATAGCCACTGCACAACCTGCAACAAGTGCAACTGCCAAAGAAGATTTTGATAAGAAGTTACAAGAGAGCCTTACTGCTTTTAAAACTGTGCTTGAAGATTCACAGAAGGCTATTGCTCAACAGCTTCAGAAGTTTAAACCTTTCTATAAAGATGGAGTTAACTATCTGAATGCCCAGATCAGGTTTCAGAAAGATGATCTGAGAGATCATATAGAAAGAGAAGTCATAAAGGGGGAGAGGGTATTAGTCAAGGCAGGCTCTGATCATGTCAAATGGATTTCAAATTCCATCAGAGCCACCCTTGGATATCCACCCTAATGTGATGATGACAATGTTGTAGAGTCTGGAATCAATCCTGCATACTTTGGAGGAGAGCAAGCTGAAGTGGCTCAAGTAATATACCCTCCACCAGACTTTGACATGATACATCAAGAGATACAGACTATGTATAGTCCTCCTGAGGGAAATCAGAATATCATTCTTGAGAAAGTAGTTCAGCCTGTGCCAGAGGCAATACTAAAAGAACAAGAGGCTTTGTTAAAAGAACAAGAGGCCCAATTATCTAAGAAAAGGTTCAGAGAGCAAGCTGAACTAAGCCCTGATTTTGAACAATGGAGCCCCACATCCAGGAATATCATTTTGACTGCTTGGAAGGCTGCTAAGGACAATGTCCTGGATAGAGGCAAGTAGTATTCTGACCTGGAGTGGAGAAAGCATGAGAATAGGCAAGAGGCCATTGTACAGTATAGAAGAAAGGCTAAACTGGGAAAGCTACCTTCTAATGCACAGGAGCCTAGCAAGTATTTTCCTAAGCCTTTTCACTATTTTGAAAGGCAGAAGATAAAGGCTGAAGAGCTGAAAAAGAAAGATCTCAAAGGGAAGAAGCATGCTGCTGTTGATGATACTGAAGCTCCAGTTCAAGCAAAGATTCAATCTGGAAAGGGGATTGTAATCAAGGAACCAGAGCAGCCATAGGATAACATTTTCTTAAGTTTACAAATTGTAATCATTTGTATTAAAACTCTATGTAAACTTTAGATTAATGAAAATATTGGAATTAGTAAGAACATTATGTCATGGTTCAAATCTATTACATTAATTGTTCTGAGCTAATTGTATATACATGTTCTGTTCATGCATGTTTAAGTATTTTCCCTGTCATATATTACTTTTTTACATCATACTGAAAATTTGTTATGTATGGTGTATATCATTGACTAAGGGTTATGACTTCTCCAAATAGGGGGAGATTGTTGGGTACATTAGAATATATGTACCTGATTTGAAGAAGCCTCACCCTACTTAATGATATACATCAAGATGTATTTGATGTATTTTGAGTTTATGTGTGCAGGTTAAGTAATTGCAGGGAAAGCATAAAAGTTTCTAAGTCTACGTGTCGACACCTAGAAGAAAGTGTCGACACTTAAGAAGGCTTGTGTCGACACCTAGAGGAGCTGTGTCGACACTTGGAGTAATTGTGTCGACACCAGAAAGGCAGAGTCGACACCAGAAGGAAAGTGTCGATACATACAGGAAGTGTCGACATACAGTGAAGAATTGTCTAAAGAATTAGTGTCGATACTTAGAAGCAGTGTCGACACCCAGAGGAACTTTGTCGACATCAAAAGTGTCGACACTAGGAGGCTGTGTCGACACTCAGCAAACTTCAACAAAGTTTAAGTACAAGTGTCGACACAAAGGAGATCTGTCGACACTCAGCAAAAGTTTCAACACAGAAGGCATGTGTCGACACAAAGAAGATGTGTCGACACTTAGCAAGTTTCAACACAAGAAGATGTGTCAACACAAAGGAGTTGTGTCGACACTTAGCAGAAATCAACTAAGTATTGAAGAAGAAGGACTTGTGTCGACACACATGATCTGTGTCGACACATTCTGAAGAAGCAGTGTCGAGAAGCAGTTTCTACAACACAAGGAGTTGTGTCGACACCAAAAAGGCTAGTGTCGACACTTAGTCTACTTGTGTCGACACTTGGTCTATTTGTGTCGACACATAAAGACTATCTGTCTCGACACTTTCAGACAGTGACAGATATTTCAAGAAGTGGCTGGATGACTTGACAGCTGCCAATTCAACCGGTCAACTGCTACTGTCAGAGCTTTCAGAAGATTGTTAGAAACCGGATCAGTCGGTCACTATGAAGAAAGCTTATATAAAGGCTTATTCATTCAACAGAAGGGTGAGATATGAAGCAATCATTGAAGTGAAAAACAACACAACAAGAAGAAGACCTTCAAGAGAAGATCTAAGAAGTTGGAGAGAGAAAGCTCCATCTAAGAAGACAGTTTTTGAACCAGGCTGATAAGGAAGTTTCAGATTGAGATCTGATTCTCAAGTAAGCAATTGATTGAAGATCATCTGCATAAGAGATTCAACCCTACTGTGTTCTAATTCAAGAAGCTTTGAAGAAAGACAAGGGAGGTTAATCTCTTAAAGTTCCTTCAAGAACTCATCAAGAAGCCAGTCAACTCATCTTTCTCAATCAGAGTTGTGGTTAATAATCTTTGTACTCTTTATTTTCTGTAGGATCCTTAGGGATCTGAGTTGTAAGCCTATATCTATAAAGGCTGAGTGGTAGGGCTTTTGTGCCTGAGTGTAGGAGATACATTTCTCTGAGTGTAGGCCTTGTTATAGGCTGAGTGTAGGCCTTGTTGAAGGCTGAGTGTAGGTCTTGGTGAAGACTGAGTAGTAGGGCTATTGAGCCTGAGTTGTAGGAGTGGGATCACTCTGAGTTGTAGGAACCTGTTTGGGTTCTGAGCTGTAAGATCTGTGGATCTGAGAAATAGTGGAGAAGTTAGGCCGAATCTAGTACACTACTAGATAGGCGAAGGGGAAAAGTGGATGTACCCAGACCTTGGGGAACCACTATAAAAGCTGTGTGTACTCTGTGTGTGATTTATTCTGTGATTGATGTGTTATATGTGCTGAATTGCTGTAGAGAATTGCATAAACAGGTCTAGTAATTCAGTGTTTCTGCCTTAAAAGTTAAAAAAGATTAAGTGCACCTATTCACCCCCCTCTAGGTGTTTAGGCACTAGTTCTTTCAGCAAGATAGCCCAAAGCCAAATTAATATTCTCGACACTACCCAGTTCACACTTTGATCTAGTGGAAACCCAAGGAGCAAGCTCAACACACCAAGCACATGGAAGAACAAGCAGATCTTATATTCATTTACACTTCTTTACAAGGCAATGTATACATAGCGAGACATGATTTCGCTAGTACACGAGTTATACCAGAAAGCACAAAAACAAGCCGGGCGGACAGCACTGGAAACCGCCGAAGTCGCCAAGTCCGCCGAAGCCGCCCGAGCTGAAGCTGCAACACGCCGAATAGATACGGAGTCCGCCGAGGCCGCGAGGCAGCGCGGATACACCGTTATTCGCCTACTGCCGATGAACTGAAGAACAGACCGCCTACCCGCCTGAGACTGGGGGACAGGTTTTTGGAACTTGCAAACGTTGAAGCAGATAACTGACAAGCCGCAGAGCGACCTGCTGAGACCGCAGAGACCGCACACTTCACAGAACTTGACTGAAGTCAAAGCCAAACTCTTGGATCCTTGAAGCAAGTCGCGCGTCCTACACATAGTAAACCGTCAGCTCTACTCAACCCGCGCGGACAGAAAACGCAGACCGCAACAATTTGCCCAAGCCCTACTTACTGTTCACTCAGTTACAGTAGACGTGCCGGTGGAGTCCTATTTATAGGCGAGGTGAGGAGTGTGGTCACCGCCCAAGTGGATAGAGACATCGCCCTAGCCCGCGCGCTAACAAGCACCCGTCCGCTGAGTCCACAAGGACATAGCCGGATTCCAAGGAACAAACCGCCAGAATCAAGGCACTGTCCACAAAAGGGCGGACTTGCCTCCCACTATACAGACAAGATACAGTCCGCACAGTCCGCAAAATCACCATATGGACAGCCACAACCCCTTCAGCAACAGTCCGCACAATAAAGAGACAGTCCGCATAGTACAAGACCAAAGCCTCCATCCGCCACAGGTCCACGACCAAAGGCAGGGTTAGCAATAGTCCGCCCGGTCAACAGCAGACTTGGCGGATACAACGGACACACTGGACTTGTCACAGAATGTGACCAAGTCCAGTAAATCACAAAGGGCCTAGCGCGAGCTTGGCGTACAAGGCTCAGTCCGCCAATCACCCAAAGCAAAAATGCCAATACTCCTCCAGAGTTAAGGCAGAGTCCGCAAGCAATCCTCGCACGACTACCCAAACGGCCAACTGCCGGACTCCTACACCAGTCAGCGCAGACCTCCACAGCAGTCAGCATCTGCTGTACCACAAGATTTCGGCAAAGGGCCACAGCCAAACTCCAAGATCAGTCCGCCACAGCGGACATGCCAGTCCGCAAGCCTCCTGCGGATAGGACCCAATCCGCCGGTTAACAAACAAGCTTGCAACACGGCCACTGAACAAGGCACTGTCTACAGTCCGCGAACCTCTATCCGCTCAGACCTCTCCTTAATCAGCCAAGCCAGCAAGATAACCAACGCCCTATCCGCAGACAGCAGTTCGCCCAGGCCGCGGACACAGGCCGCACACTGGCCGTACAAGACGCTCCTCAAGAACAGCCAATCTAGCACCCAGAACGCAACCAACAGTCCGCCCATACCGTGGACGCAGACCGCTCAGGCTGCTCAACAAGGCCAGGCCAGCAAGGCAGCCAACACCCTATCCGCAGACAACAATCCGCCCAGGCCGCTCAGAAGAATAGCTAGGTCCCAGGCTTATCACCAGGCCGCATAACAGCAGCTGTCCGCCCAGTCCTCCTAGTCCGCTCAGTCCGCGAACTCTGTCCACTCAGACCTCCCCGCCTGCCCATCAACCACTTTCACTTCACAAATTTCAACAGCAGTCCCTCGTCACCTTGATGGAAGGCATAGAAGAAGTTAGGGATGACAGAAGATCCCTACTAAATCAAAAATATGAAGCCTTCCGACAAGGACCCAAGGATACAATTGCAGTTACATTGGAAAGCTTCTTCAAGATAGTTAATGGTCTATGAGTATACGGTCGAGTCTTCACAAACGGAAAACTGAATGATAAGTTCTTGAGATCCCTGACTAAGGAATGGGATAACAAGGTCTGTTTTATTCGGTAATTTGGAAAGCTAGCTGAGACTGATCCGCAAAAGCTCTTCGGAAAGCTTATGTCATATGAGCTGCAAATTAATTCAAGAAAAGCTGAAGAAGAGAAGAACAGGTCTTCATCCAAGGAGAAGTTTGTAGCTCTCAAGGCAGACACATCAAGGAAGTCCAAGGCTACCTCTCCTGCCCCAGCACAAGAAGAAAGTGCAGAAGAAACCTCAGATCCAATTACCTAAGGCTCAGAACTATCTGAAGGAGACTTCTCTCTACTCTCAAGACAGTTCAAGAAATTCTTGAACAAGAAGAAGCAATGGAGAGGCAAGGATGCCTCGTACAGAAGATCACGTCATGATGGTGATCGACACAAGAAACGGTCTAGTAGCCAAGACGGTATAAATCTAAACAGAACAAACATATTTCTGCTGACATCGTTTGTTATTGCTGCAATAAGCCAGGTCACGTTATTGCTGACTGACCCACAAGAAGGAGGGTGGAAAAAGAGATGAGAAGAAATCTTCTTACAATAAGAAGAGAACAGAAAGAAGCCTTGTAGCCAAGAAGGGCAAGACTCTTAGCGACTCTGACTCATCTGAGTCAAGTGAAGAAGAGGAAGCCTACTTTGGGCTAATGGCTCAAACTGATGATGAACAAGAACCCCAGTTCACTGGGAAGGTAAATGCTCATACTCCTCTTTCTAAATCTGATGTTTTGAACATGATCATGAGGACAGCTCTTCTGACGATGAGTCTGAACTCATGACCCAGTATAAGGAGTTGATCAAGGCATACGACAAATGTCAAAAAGTCGTGAAAACTCTATCCAAAGAGATAAAGTCTCTCAAGGCTAAAGAGAGCACTTTGAGAGAGGAAGCCGCTAAGACGGACTCACTCAGAGAGAACTTCAATGCTGTCATTGAAGAATACAATAAGGCAATCTAGCACCTACACTTAAAAGAGAAAATCATAAAAGAACTGGAAGCACAACTTGAAGCAAAAAATAAAATTTTTGAAAGTTTCTCGAAGCCCAAGACTGTCCTTCCTTTTTTGCTGAATTCTCAGCTAAGGCCAATGGTGTTGGGCTAGGCCATGTTGAAGCTCCTAGTAAATCTTCTAGGAGGAATAAGGCTCAGAGAAAGAATAAGACAACCAAGAAGGCTTTGGCCAAAGAGAAGGGGAAAGCTCCCAAGATCAGACTTCTTTTAAGAAGTTCATATTTCCATCAAACGAGTTTGATCTTCACTTGTCCTATGGTCACTTTGCTAGGCCTACTTATGTAGATCCTAAGCCTTGTTACCAGGGATGGACTCATCCCCATAACTTTGGTGAAAGTGTCTTTAAGGCACCCTATAAAGAAATTACTCTTCAGAGCCATGACCCTTATAATCATGGTCATAACATCAAGAAGGCACTAAAGGTATAACTATTGTAGAAAAGCCTCTCAAGGAGAAGAATACATGTAATTGTCATCATTATGAAGCTTCTTCCTCTAAGAATGTTGTCCCTGCTAGACCATCATCTCAAAAGGTCAAGCAGGAGATTTTGATGCAAAGATACAACATGTTTGACTGTTGGTGCTGTGGCAAAATTGGTCACTTTGTCATTGACTGCTGGTTTAATTCCAGAAATTATTTGACTCCTCAAGTTAGCAATGTGAGTAAGACCACTCATAATGTTAATACTCGTAGGGGGAGTGTTCTAACTAGAGACCAAGGACCCAAACGTGTTTGGGTTCCTAAAGCAAATTGATTTGTGATTGTAGGTATGTCCAAAGGCCACCAAAACTCCTATCTAGTCCTTGGACAGTGGATGCTCTCGGCATATGACCGGGACGAGAAGCCTTCTTCAAAACTATTCTCCAGTCTTGAATGGGCCAAAGATCATCTTTGGAGGTTCAGACCGAGGAATTACTAAAGTCTATGGAATGATCACTAACGGTAGTGTATCCTTCTCAGATGTGGCTTGTGTTGAAGGATTGGAATACAATCTAATAAGCATAAGCCAGCTCTGTGATAAAGGATACGTTGTTGAATTTCATGCAGATAAGTGCTTGATAAAGTCGGTTGACAATATGGAAACGATTCTATCAGTCACTCGAAGCAGAAATATATTTTGTTTGAAATTTATTTGTATAGACTCTTCAACACCAGTGTGCTTCTTAGCTAAAGATAGTGCGTCTCTTGGTGACCAATGGCACAAGAGACTAACACATATTAATTTCAAAACTATTAATAAATTATTTTCTCTGAATTTAGTACGTGATGCCCCAAATGTCAAGTACGCTAAAGATAGGCCTTGTCACGTGTGTGTAAAAGGAAAGAAAATAAGGGCTATCTTTAAAAGCATTATTGGCAAAGATTCTAGTAGATGTTTACATCTACTTCATATGGACTTGTTCGGTCCACTAAGAGTTAGAAGTTTGGGAGGTAAAGATTATACATTGGTTATTGTTGATGATTACTCGCACTTTGCGTGGGTGTTCTTTCTGAAACACAAGTCAGATACCTTTGACACCTTTACTAATTTTTTAAGGCAAGTATAGAATGAATACAACTGTTCTGTAGTCAAAATCAGAAGTGACAATGGAACAGAGTTCAAGTCTGGGGCCATGACAGAATTTTGTGAAAGCTTAGGTATCTTTCATGAGTTTTCCTCTCCCCGTACTCCTCAACCGAATGGGGTAGCTGAGAGAAGGAATAGAACACTCATAGAGGCATGCAGGACCATGTTGAGTGATGCTTCATTACCGGAATACTTCTGGGCTGAAGTCGTCAACACTGCGTGCCATGTGCAAAATCGAGCACTCATAAACAAGAACCACAATAAGACACCTTACGAACTATTGGATCCCTAGTTTGATTTGGTCTAGGTTCACTAAGTTAGGATCATTTGACCCAACATGTATAGTCAGGGTCATAGTTGTGTCCTATAGTCTAGGCCAAGTCCTTAGAATAAACACTGCAAGGACCAGCCATCAACACTGCCAGAGACTCAAGACTTAGACAGATTTCATACTAAGTAAAATGAGTTCGACGTTTGACGAATGCAGTTCGACGAAAGTCTTGTTCAGCTCGATGATTTTAGAGTAAATTCTCTGAGCTGAGCTCGACGAACTTGGTACTCAGGTCGACGAACTTTAGACATTATACTTCAACACTTCAAGATCAGAAAACATCTCTTTATTCTAAGTCCAGAGTCAGACTTTGGTCGACGAACTTAGTTCTCAGCTCGATGAACTTGGACCACAGTCTAGGCAAGGCTCATGTATCAGTTATAGAGTTCTCAGCTCGACGATTCTGGATCTTAGTTCAACGATTTCTAGATTCTTTACTTCAACTTCTTATAGCCAGAAGCTTCTCTATTTTTCTAAGTCCAGAATCATCTCCAGTCGACGAACTCAGGATTCTCTACTCGACGAACTCTGACCACAATATCTACAGTTATCCAGCAGCAGTTAGTGGTCCTCAGCTCGAAGAAACCAATTCTTAGGTCAACGAATTTTGGATACTTCACTTCAACACCTTCATCCAGAAGCATCTGAAGTTATTCAAAGTCCAGAAATATTTTGCTGAACTTCTGTCGACGAAACCAGTTATCAGCTCGACGAACTCCATACACAGAAAATGCAAAGTTTCTAGAGAATATAGTTCTGCTCTCTGCTCGACGATCTTGGAACTCAGCTCGACGAATAGAAGTCATCTGGTCGACGAACTCAGTAACTCATCTTGACAAACTATGAACTCAGCTCGACGATTTTTGTTATCAGTTCAACAAATCCAGACTTAGTTAGTTTCCATCCTTCTGTCCCCTTCTTACTGCAATAATTCCTGAGTAATTAATGCTCAAATATTCTCTGGAATATAACCGTTAGACAGAGCAATGATTATGGTCTTCTCCAGGATAATTGCCTGCCATTTTTCCATGGGACAGTTGGGGAAATAATTCAATGCAGTTTATTCTCAAGGTCGTCAGTATTGATTGCAGAGGATTTCAAATTTCGAAAGACTATTTTTGACAGGAAATAGAAAAAGTGATTTTCTTTCTTCTTCTGGCAGACGGACAGAACAAGATAGATAGACACACAGAGAAAAAGATAATTAGTCTGAATCAAGAAACTCTGTGCACTTTCTTCCATAGATTTTTGATACAGAAAAGAAGCCATATATCTGAAGATCATCAGCTATCTGAAGAAGAAGAACACCAAATCAAAATCAAGAGTCTTCTGTCTTCAACACTCCAGGACACTTCAAAGGACAACTACAACTTTATCTGTCAAAAACGTTCCTGAACAGCTGCTGATCAAGGCTGAACTACTGAAGGCCTATCACCCTGCAACAAGGCTCCATCTCTATGAACCATTCTATACCTCAGGGGGAGCCTTTGCTAAAATCAATATCCACATGTCTTCTCAGTTATATATTGAGAAAGAGAAGACAATATCATCTCTCATCCCCTTCACTATATAAAAGGTTATAACTCCCTTCAAAAGTTATTCCTAGTTGCAAGTCACCTAACCAAAAGACTTGAGAATTGGTTTTTGAGTACCTGATCAAAAGCTCATTGGTGTCAGACACCTGATCAAAAATCTGAGTGGATTCCTACCAGGGTGGTAGAAGAGTGGATGTACCCAAGTTTAGGGGAACCACTATAAATTCTTGTGTTGTCTGGATTGCCCTTTTCTTTTGTTTCGTGCTGTGGCTTTGTTAGTTATTAGGTTTGTTGTTTATGCTTTTAATTTTATTCCTACACTAGATAAAATCAATTGAAAATTTTATAAAACCTGAATACTCTATTCACCCCCCCCTCTAGAGTATTCCTGATCTAACAGCTCACTTTCAATTGGTATCAGAGCTTGGATTCCTTGGTGTACAAGCTAACCCTTAAACCAAATATCCTGTATTAGATCAGATTTCATCTTTTATCTTTATTTTTATTTAGATTATATACACAGCAATGACACAGAACAAAGACTATGCAAGCACCAGACCTCCAGTTTGCAACCTAAATAGGTTTGCCATCTGAAAGGCAAGTATCAAATTGTATATGAACTCTATTGATGAAGATATCTACAATTCCATCTTGACAGGTCCTCCTCAAGCCACTGCCTCTACATCTACAGCAGCTTCAAGCACAAATGCAGTTCCACCACCTGAGTGGACTAAGGCTCAGAAGAAGGCCAAGGTTGCTGATGCTAAAGCAATAAATATACTGGCACAAACAATGTCAGATGATATCTTTCAAAAGGTGGTTGAATGCACATCAGCCAAAGCCATTTGGGACTCCCAAAATCAAATGGTGGCTGGATCAGCAGATGAAAGGAATGATATGAGATCTAATCTCATATCCTTATATGAGAACTTCAAGAAAGAAGAAGCTGAGACAGTAGCTGATATGTACAATAGGTTAAGCTCAATCATCAATGAGCTAAAAACCTTGGACAAGGACATCACCCTCACTGAGGTGAATGATAAGATCCTTATATGCTTCCCAAGCTCATGGGATTCAAGGATCTCGCCCATCAAGGAGGCCAGGAGCCTAAATGAGATCTCCACTGAATCTCTATTAGGCAAGCTTAAGTCCTATGAACAGCTGATCAAGTCCAGAGAGGCAGCTGAGCCAAGAACACCTCCTCCAGCAAGAAGAGAGCAAAGCATTGCATTCAAGGCTGCTGGACTGTAACACCCCCGATTTTCTGCGATTATTTAATTCTCGTTTGGCGTTGCGTTGACGTGTTTCCGGCAGGTGCCGTTTGTTAGAGCGTGGTCTTAGCTCTCTAGGTTCCTAGTGTGCTTATTAGTAGCCTTTTTGGCAAGATTCTCTAGCAAGCCGGGTCTGTTTTGGTGACCGGTGAGGCCTCTCAGGGGATGCTTGTATTCTGGCTTCGGGTAGTGATAACCTGAGTTTTGTTCGTCAAAAGTTGATTTCAACTTCGCCGTTGAGTTCGTAGCGTGGGTATTTAGCTACAGTGTGAATTTCGTCGGATTCCGAGGTGGTTCGGTTTTCGCGTCGTTTTGATGTGTTAATAATAATGGATGCAAATAATTAATCAATAAAGCTTGAAATGAATCCAGTGGCTTTTAGGTGGCAGTTAAGGCTGATTAGACGTGTCCATGCATATATATATAGCCTTAAGACAAAATCGAGACTTTTCATCGTCTCCTTTCGTGTGAGAATAATCGTCGCATGTTCGAGAGGAAGAAAAACCGCCAACCCTGCTACCCTTCTGACGCCGATTCTGGTAGCGTTAGTGGACGAAATTCGATTCCAAGAGCGGATTTGGATTACTCTAGCCTAGACCTTCATTCATACGGTAAGAGATTCAATTTTCATGGTGTTTCTAGGGGTCTAGGAATTTTTGGTTTGACCCTTTTCCGCCATTAAAACTCTAGAATTCCTGTTTAGGTGCTGTTGCGGCTGGAGCCGAGAGAGAGAGGAAGGGCTGTGCAAGATAAATCGCTAGAATTTGAGGCAAGTGGTGCTCCTACCCTTGCCAAGTTTTTCTTCTCCTATTCATGTCATTTTTGTTTCTATCACTCATGTTTCCTAAGATTATTATTTTGCTCTGATTTTCTGTAAAAAAATCATGAGGACCTTGAACCAGGAATGCTCCTTTATGTTCTTTTTCATTTTACTCCAGTTCTGAAACTCCAAGTCTTCAGCTGGATTGTTGTAGTCTTGTCTTTTATCAAATTGTTCCCTGTTGATCTCAGATTGGGTAGTATTTAGCCTTTCAGCCTTAGAACTAGTAGCAGTGGGTTTTCATGCTTATAATACGAGTAATAGGATCGAATTAGGCTAAGAAGATTGGTCGAAAATGAAGTTGGAGGTACATGATTGTTGTGCACTCAATGCAGCCAGTTCGACGAAGATCGTCGATCTGGGTTCGATGATTATCATCGAGCTGAGCTCGACGATTTGCCTTAGTTCTGGGTCCGTCGAAAATCGTCGAATGGAGTTCGACGATTCTCCCGTGGCCAGTGTTCGACGTAAGGAAAATCGTCGAACAGAGTTCGACGATTCTCCCGTGGCCAGTGTTCGACGTAAGGAAAATCGTCAAACGGCGTTCGACGATTTTTCCCGTGGCTAGTGTTCAACGTAAGGAAAATCGTCGATCGGCGTTCGACGATTTTTCCCGTGGCCAGTGTTCGATGTAAGGAAAATCGTCGAATGGCGTTCGACGATTTTTCCCGTGTCTTGTGTTCGACAAAAGCAAATCGTCGAACAGAGTTCGACGATTTTCCGTGATCTGCGTTCAACGATTTTCCTAAGAGCTGAGTTCGACGATTTCCCTGTGGCTGGAGATCGACGATTCCTGTAAGCTGGGATTTATTCCTTTTCAGTTTATTTTCTTCCCGAGTGATTACCTCCGAGGGGGGATGTCTTGTCGGCCTTTCGTTCTTCCTTTTTTTTGAGGGCCGAATCGTGGGTTATGGCAGGTAGTGGTATTTTGACGCTCTAAAGGAGCGGGATGTTTTGTGTGCGAAGCGTGGCCGCCACTTTTTAGTCCCAGGTACGGGCTGGGTATTGCTGTGGCCGCCACCCTTTTAATCCCAGGTACGAGCTGAGTTTGTGGTGGTTTTGTGCTGACACAGTGAAATTTTATTTTTAGTTGGAACTGTTTTGTTTGGGGGACTGTTTTTGGTCACCAACTCAGGTCCATGTTGTTTACTACTGCCATTAACTCACAAATTAGGATTGTTAGGTGTTTATTCCTTGTAGAATGCAGCATATTGTGGCAAGTTTTCTTCTCTTTTGCCTTGTAGCCTCTGCAGGATTTGGGCAGGGCTTGTTGTTGTTACCTGGTACTTGGTGTACTTTGGCTTACTTGGGACAATGTTTGCTTTTACTGTCATGTTTACTTACTCTCTTTTGTCCCATTTTGATTTAACCCTCTGATTCTGATTTCCTTGTTTTACTTGCTGAGGTGTTCTTCTCTTTTCTGAATGCCTCAGGTTCGGATTAGTAGCCGGGTAGGCGGCTAGATTTATTGTGGTGTTGTTGGTGATCACTTGAGTTGTATGGACCTTTCTCTTACTGTTGTGAGGTAGTTTTTCGGTTTTCTTATATACATACATATTTGTCAGTGGGTTCGTGTCAGTTTATTTGCGCCCACTGGTAGTTTTACCTTATGATACTAGATATGTTTCTTTTACTGCTACCTTTCTGGAGATAGTCTACTTGCTCTTGGGAAGATTTATGCTACGTTGCTAGTTACTTTTAAACCTAAAAACACTATTACTATTATATTTCATGACCAGCATGTTTATAAAACTCATACATTACTTTCCAAGCAACGTAAAAAGATCATTTTCCTACTTATAATATAATATAAATCTAAAGTCTTGCATAGTATAAGTTGACCTCGGGGGTCACTTATGCACTCTCATATGATGTCAAATATAAATAAAGTATTTTTCGCCGCGTATAAGAATAGTTTTAAACTGTGGACAAGGTGATCCACTGAGCCGAGGGATACGGCCTCTAAAAATATAATTGATTTTTTTAATCATTAAACTTATAAGTTTTCATAGTCTAGTTAGTGGGTGTTCGCCTGAGCGTCGACAGTTATCCCCTACTCGACGTGGCATCACAACGCGTGTTTTCTCAAACTCTGATACTTCCTAAATTCGAAGAAAATGCGGGTTTTGACAGTTGGTATCAGAGGGAGGTTGCTTGACAATTTGTCGGGCAACCTTTCCTTGTAGGTATTAGATGTTTAGCATCATATCATACACACACCGATATGTCATCAGCACGTCTTGGCTGAAGCACGAACACTACACTCATAGCATAACATGAAGTATACGGGGCATATTATGTAGTATGGGATGCATAATATGTGTCTGTATATGGATCCACTATAGGGGAAACATGTGAGGGTTATGTAGCATGGGGTGCATAACCTCACCACATGAATGCGACTAGCACGTTTCTTTTTCGTTGCATGAGAATGTTATGTAGTATAGGATGCATAACATTTCCATGCGTACGCCGCTCATGACATGTATTAGGGCCTTTTTAGAATGCATAGCACAATCATGCATAGCATAACATTGCATAAGCACAACGTGCCAAGCTAAAGATTTGCAGGATGACATATGTACACACATGGTTTTAAATCAGAAAAAGAATATAAATTCATTCATTCCTGATCTAGGCACAAGAGTTAGTTGATGGTGGTTAACCATCCTAGGTTAGGCATAGCATCACTTTTGTTAAACAAAATAAAATCCCAGAGCAAGTATAGCATTTAAAAGTTCATATTTATGTATGTATTGTCTGTACTGGTAGTTTGTTCCAACTGTTGAACTAGGTTTTGACCTCAGTTTTTATGGTTTTAGGATGGCGAGACGTCCTTCAACCAGGTTAACTCCCCTGTCTGAGGGTGAGTCCTCTGGAGCGCAGAGTGATGCGGTGATCGAGAGCCTGCGACAGAGCAACGATTCCTTGACCAGGAAGATGGTGGAGATGCAGGCCCGGATCCAGTCTCTGGTGGCAGTGGTGGCAAGACAGACTCAGGTGGTGCAAGCCCCTGCAGGGGGGTCAGCTGCTCCTCCCCCTCCTGCTCCCCTGAGACCTCCAGTGGTGGTGCCAGCAGAGATGGACTTTATTTCTCAGTTTCAGAGACTTATCCCTCCTACATATGATGGGAAGGAAGATTTCATGGTTATAGATGATTGACTAATATCCATGGAGGAGATGTTCTCGTACTCCGATATTGCAGATGATCAGAGAATGATGATAGCCGCTTATCAGCTAAAGGGTTTGGCTAAGAGCTGGTGGCTTAGGGAAAAGGAGAGCTTGGTGGTTGGTTTCTCTTGGGGATTGTTCAAGGAGATGTTGTTGAGGAAGTTCTTACCTTCGGTCGAGCATGACCGACTAATGAACGACTTCCTTCACCTGAAGCAGAGGAAACTCACGGTCAGTGAGTACGAGATAGAGTTCAGCAAGTTGAGCCGTTTTGCCCCTGGGTTGGTGAGTGTTGAAGCAGATCGAGTCAAGCGGTTCCTTGGTGGCTTGAGGAGCGAGGTTCAGCAGTTGGGCAGTGCTTATGGATCAGAGACTTATGCAGGGGTAGTGGAGGCTGCTCTAAAAGTTGAGGCAATTGAGACCACAAAGAACAGAGGCCAGCAAATGAGGAAGGACAAGAGAAAGCCTGCTGAATAGAAGAACCCCCAGGTACTCGATGCTGCTTCGGGAAAGAAGAGCAAGGTAGTGTGTAGCTTCTGTGGCCGGTCAGGCCACCCTGTTGAGAGGTGTTTCAAGAAGACGGGAGCTCAGAAGAAGGAGCAAGTTCATGTTATTCAAGGTGCTCCTAGGAAGGATGTTTCATGTTCTGTTTGCAAGAAACCCGGGCTTGATGCTGCCCAGTGCTGGTCCAAGGATAAGGTCTGCTTTCAGTGTGGCCAGAAGGGCCATATCAAGACTAGGTGTCCTCAGGTCCAGCCTATTCTTAAGGGAGTTCCACTTCAGGCTTTACCTCCGCCTCAGTGTGTGGATAAGGGCAGAGGAAAGCTGAACGTGATCTCTTTCGAGGAGGCTCAGACTTCGACTCAGGTCATCTCAGGTTAGTCATTTTCCCATCCTGAAAGTTTTATTTGCTAGAATGGTTATAGTTTTTGTTTTGGTAGTTCCTTAGTTGCTTATATACTCACATAGGGAAATTTAAGGTGAAGAACCGTTGGGCGCGTGTTCTGTTCGACTCCGACGCTACCCACTCATTTGTGGCTAGAGCTTTTGTAGAGCGTTATCAGTTGATTCTAGATCAAGTTCGTGACACCTTCCGTTTCAAGTTCCCTTCTGGTGAATCTGGGTTGTCAGATTTGGGTATTCTGGATTGCCCTGCTTTGTTGGGGGACTTTCTTGCGAAGGCAGACTTGAAGATGATTGATCTAGAGGAATTCGATGTTATTTTGGGCATGGACTGGTTATCTAAGTATGATGCGGTTATTCAGTGCAAAGGGAAGCGCTTGGACTTCATCAAGGACAACGATCATCCTGGAAGTGTGTATGCTGATCCGTGTCAGGATTCTCCTATCATTTCTGCGGTATGTGCTCAGAAGCTGTTTCATTCTGATTGTTTTGCTTGTTTAGTCTCGGTGGTTGGGACTGCTGTCAGTGTGCCGCGCTTGGAGGAGATTCCTGTGGTTCGTGGTTTCTCTGATGCTTTTCCTGATGACCTTCCCGGCCTTTTCCCCGAGCGGGATGTTGAGTTTGTGATTGATTTGGAACCCGATATGCGTCCTATTGCTAAGGCGCCATATCGAATGGCCCCTTGTGAGTTGGAGGAGTTGCCAGTCCAGTTGGACGAGTTGTTGGCTAAAGGTTTTATCAGTCCGAGTTCGTCGCCTTGGGGTGCTCCTATTCTATTTGTGAAGAAGAAATATGGGTCGACGAGGCTGTGCATTGATTATAGGGAGCTGAACAAAGTCACCATTAATAACAGGTACCCTCTGCCGAGGATCGATGACTTATTTAATCAGTTGCGTGGTAGCATGGTGTTCTCCAAGATCGATCTTCGTTCTGGCTATCAGCAGCTCAGGATCCGTGAGGTAGATATTCCACGGACTGCATTTAGATCAAGGCATGGACACTTCGAGTTTCTAGTGATGTCGTTTGGTTTGACCAACGCACCATCAACTTTCATGGATATGATGAACCGGGTGTTCAAGGACTTTCTAGACAAGTTCGTGGTGGTATTCATCGATGATGTGTTGATCTACTCTCGCAGTGCTGAGGAGCATGAGCAGCATCTGCAATTGGTTCTATCTGCTTTGAGAGACCATCAGTTATTCGCCAAGCTGAGTAAATGTGAATTCTGGTTGTCCCAGATTTCCTTCCTGTGTCATGTGGGGAACAAGGACGACATCTCGGTTGACCCAGAAAAGATTACAACAGTGTTGAATTGGAGCAGGTCAGGCACGCCCAAGGAGATTAGAAGCTTCCTAGGGTTGGCCGGCTACTACAGGAGGTTCGTGGAGGGTTTCTCTACCCTGGCTGCACCTTTGACCAGATTGACTCAGAAGAACACGACCTTTGTTTGGAGCAAGAAGTGCGAAGAAGCCTTCCTGGAACTAAAGAATAGATTGTGCACTGCTCCCGTTCTGAACCTACCTACTGAGGGCATGGAGTATGATGTGTACGTGGATGCTTCACATGTTGGTCTGAGTTGCGTTTTGATGCAGGCTGGGAAAGTGATTGCGTATGGGTCTAGGCAACTAAAGACTCATGAGAGAAATTACCCTACGCATGACCTTGAGTTTGCAGCGGTTATTTATGCGCTAAAGCTGTGGAGACATCTACTTTATGGTGCTCAGTGCAAGATCTTCACAGATCATAAAAGTCTAAAGTACGTGTTCACTAAGAAGGAGTTGAATCTGTGCCAACGGCGGTGGCTAGAGAATGTGGCCGATTATGATGTGGATATACAGTATCACCCGGGCAAGGCTAATGTGTTGGCCGACGCCGTGAGCCGGAAGACGGGGAAGATCTTTAATCTCACCGCCGATCGTTTAGTGGAAGAGTTCCTCCTGATGGATATCTCCGTAGGACGCTGTGACATGTAGAGCAGTTTGGCAGTGGCAGAGTCATCTTGGATTTCACTTACCAGGTTGCACTAGGAGGTTGATCTGAATCTTCTGCACTTATACCTCAGGAGTGAGAGAGGGGAGTTGCCGGATTTTTCTATCGATGATGCGGGTACTTTGAAGTACCGCGACAGGTTTTGCATCCCCGCTATTGGATACATCAGGGGTATGATTTGTAGAGAGGCTCATGGATCCAGTGTTGCCTACCATCCTGGATCTACAAAGATGTATCATGAATTGAAGCAGATTGCCTGTTGGTATTGGATGAAGGGTTATATAGCCCGATTTGTTGCTGAGTGCCACACTTGCAAGCGTGTGAAGGCCGATCATGGAAGGCCTGGTGGCAAGTTGACTCCGTTGGAGATCCCTACTATGAAGTGGGAAAGTATTTCTATAGACTTCATTACGGGCTTGCCGAGATCTCCAAGAGGATTTGATTCTGTTTGGGTTATAGTGGACAGACTGACGAAATGTGCTCACTTTGTGCCGTATAAGATTGATTATCCGATGAAAAAGATAGCGGAGTTGTACTTGAATGAAGTCATCCGTTTACCCGGTGTGCCAGTTAGCATCATTTTGGATCGAGACTCCCATTTTACATCTCGCTTCTGGAGGAGTTTGCAAGAGGGTTTGGGTACAGATTTGAGGTATTCTACAGCTTACCACCCACAAACCAATGGCCAGACTGAGCGGGTGAACCAGATAGTTAAGGATATGATCAAGTGCTACATCTTGGACCACGGTGGAGCGTGGGATGAGCGTTTGCGGCTTATGGAATTTGCATACAATAACAGTTACCAGGAGAGGTTGCAAATGGCTCCGTTTGAAGCCTTGTATGTGAGGCGCTGCAAAACTCCCTTGTTTTGGACTGAGGTCGGTGAGAGGCCTGTGTTGGATCCGGATGCGCTCGAGGAAATGGAACTCGCAGTGAAGCTTATTGGGGAAAAGCTTCGTATAGCTCAGGAGAGATATGAGAAGAATGCCAACCGGCGTAGGTCTGACCTGGAGTTTGCTGTTGGGGACCTTGTGTTTCTTAAGGTTTCCCCGATGGTTGGTGTTAAGAGGTTCGGTAAGAATCGGAAATTGGATTCGAGGTATGTGGGCCCGTTTAAGATTGTTGAGCGGATTGGCGTGTCAGCATATATGCTGGATTTGCCAACAAACTTCCCAGATGTTCATAATGTGTTTCATGTAAGCCAATTAAGGAAGTGTGCGCGAAGCAGTGGGCAAGTCTTGGATGATGTGCCCCAGTTGGAGCCTAATCTTTCATATGTTGAGGTGCCGGTCCGCATCTTGGATACTCAAGATCCGGTGCTGCGGACGAAGTCTATCCCGATGATGAAAGTTCTATGGAAGAATCAGGATTTGGAAAGCGCGACTTGGGAGCTAGAGTCGGCTATGAGGGAGACTCACCCTCATCTGTTCCCTTGATTTGATTGGTACGTTTTCTTTCTAGTACCTCATGTTTTGTTACTTTCCTTCTATAGTAGAAGTAGCGTATATAAAGTTTCGGGACGAAACTTTCTTTTAGGGGGAGTGACTGTAACGCCCCCGATTTTTCTGCGATTATTTAATTCTCGTTTGGCGTTACGTTGACGCGTTTCCGGCAGGTGCCGTTTGTTAGAGCGTGGTCTTAGCTCTCTAGGTTTCTTGTGTGGTTGTTAGTAGCCTTTTTGGCAAGATTCCCTAGCAAGCTGGGTCTGTTTTGGTGACCGGTGAGGCCTCTCGGGGGATGCTTGTGTTCTGGCTTCGGGTAGTGATAATCTGAGTTTTGTTCGTCGAAAGTTGATTTCGACTTCGCCGTTCCGTTCGTAGCGTGGGTATTTAGCTACGGTTTGAATTTCGTCGGATTCCGAGGTGGTTCGGTTTTCGCGTCGTTTGGATGTGTTAATAATAATGGATGCAAATAATTAATCAATAAAGCTTGAAATGAATCCAGTGGCTTTTAGGTGGCAGTTAAGGCTGGTTAGACGTGTCCATGCATATATATATAGCCTTAGAACAAAATCGAGACTTTTCATGGTCTCCTTCCGTGTGAGAATAACCATCGCCTGTTCGAGAGGAAGAAAAACCTCCAACCCTGCTACCCTTCAGACGCCGATTCTGGGAGCGTTAGTGGACAAAATTCGATTCCAAGAGCGGATTTGGATTACTCTCGCCTAGACCTTCATTCCTACGGTAAGAGATTCAATTTTCGTGGTGTTTCTAGGGGTCTCGGAATTTTTGGTTTGACCCTTTTCCGCCATTAAAACTCTAGAATTCATGTTTAGGTGTTGTTGCGGCTGGAGCCGAGAGAGAGAGGATGGGTTGTGCAAGATAAATCGCTGGAATTTGAGGCAAGTGGTGCTCCTACCCTTGCCAAGTTTTTCTTCTCCTATTCATGTCATTTTTGTTGCTATCACTCATGTTTCGTAAGATTATTATTTTGCTCTGATTTTCTGTAAAAAAAATCATGAGGACCTTGAACCATGAATGCTCCTTTATGTTCTTTTTCATTTTTCTCAAGTTCTGAAACTCCAAGTCTTCGGCTGGATTGCTGTAGTCTTGTCTTTTATCAAATTGTTCCCTTTTGATCTCGGATTGGGTAGTATTTAGCCTTTCAGCCTTAGAACTAGTAGCAGTGGGTTTTCATACTTATAATACGAGTAATAAGATCGAATTAGGCTAAGAAGATTGGTCGTAAACGAAGTTGGAGGTTCACGATTGTTGTGCACTCAATGCAGCCAGTTCGACGAAGATCGTCGATCTGGGTTCGACGATTATCGTCGAGCTGAGCTCGACGAATTGCCTTAGTTCTGGGTCCGACGAAAATAGTCGAACGGAGTTCGACGATTCTCCCGTAGCCAGTGTTCGACGTAAGGAAAATCGTCGAACGGAGTTCGACGATTCTCCCGTGGCCAGTGTTCGACGTAAGGAAAATCATCGAACGGCGTTCGACGATTTTTCCCGTGGCTAGTGTTCGACGTAAGGAAAATCGTCGAACGGCGTTCGACGATTTTTCCCGTGGCCAGTGTTCGATGTAAGGAAAATCGTCGAATGGCGTTCGATGATTTTTCCCGTGGCTTGTGTTTGACAAAAGCAAATTGTCGAACGGAGTTCGATGATTTTCCTGAGAGCTGAGTTCGACGATTTCCCTGTGGCTGGAGATCAACGATTCCTGTAAGCTGAGATTTATTCCTTTTCAGTTTCTTTTCTTCCCGAGTGATTACCTCCTAGGGGGGATGTCTTGTCGGCCTTTCGTTGTTCCTTTGTTTTGAGGGACGAATCGTGGGTTATGGCAGGTAGTGGCATTTTGACGCTCTAAAGGAGCGGGATGTTTTGTGTGCGAGCCGTGGCCGCCACTTTTTAGTCCCAGGTACGGGCTGGGTATTGTTGTGGCCGCCACCCTTTTAATCCCAGGTACGGGCTGGGTTTGTGGTGGTTTTGTGCTGACACAGTCAAATTTTATTTTTAGTTGGAACTGTTTTGTTTGCAGGACTGTTTTTGGTCACCAACTCAGGTCCATGTTGTTTTCTACTGCCATTAACTCATAAATTAGGATTGTTAGGTGTTTTTTCCTTGTAAAATGCAGTATATTGTGGCAAGTTTTCTTCTCTTTTGCCTTGTAGCCTCTGCAGGATTTGGGCAGGGCTTGTTGTTGTTACCTGGTACTTGGTGTACTTTGGCTTACTTGGGACAGTGTTTGCTTTTACTGTCATGTTTACTTACTCTCTTTTGTCCCATTTTGATTTAACGCTCTGATTCTGATTTCCTTGTTTTACTTGCTGAGGTGTTCTTCTCTTTTCTGAATGCCTCAGGTTCGGATTAGTAGTCAGGTAGGTGGCTAGATTTGCTGTGGTGTTGTTGGTGATCCATTGAGTTGTAGGGACCTTTCTCTTATTGTTGTGAGGTAGTTTTTCTGTTTTTTTATAGACATACATACTTGCCAGTTGGTTCGTGTCAGTTTGTTGGCACGAACCAACAAACTATTACTAGATATGTTTCTTTTACTGCTACCTTTTTGGAGATAGTCTACTTGCTCTTGGGAAGATTTATGCTAGGTTTCTAGTTACTTTTATACCTAAAAACACTATTACTATTATATTTCATGACCAACATGTTTATAAAACTCATACATTACTTTCCAAGCAACGTAAAAAGATCGTTTTTCTACTTATAATATTATATAAATCTAGAGTCTTGTATATTATAAGTTGACCTAGGGGGTCACTTATGCACTCTCATAGGATGTCAAATATAAATAAAGTATTTTTCGCCGCGTATAAGTATAGTTTTAAACTGTGGACTAGGTGATCCACTGAGACGAGGGATACGGCCTCTAAAAATATAACTGATTTTTCTAATCATTAAACTTATATGTTTTCATAGTCTAGTTAGTGGGTATTCGCCTGAGCGTCGACAGTTATCCCCTGCTCGACGTGGCATCACGACGCGTGTTTTCTCAAACTCTGATACATCCTAAATTCGGAGAAAATGTGGGTTGTGATAAAGAACACCTCCTCCAGCAAGAAGAGAACAAAGCATTGCATTCAAGGCTGCTGAGGAGACAAAGAATTCAACCACAAATGAAGAGCTGATGAGCCTTTTTGCCAGAAGATTCTACAAAATGACAAGAAAGGACTTCAGGAGAAAGTCATCAAGGGAGGATGACAAACCAAGGTATGACAAAACACTAACTAAAGAAGTGGTGTGTTTTGGTTGCAGGAAACCTGGACACTTCATCTCTGAGTGTCCAGAGAATCAAAAGAAGGAGAAGAGAAGAGAAAATGACACAAGAAGACAGCACAGCATCATACCTTCCTCCAACAAATATAAGAAGAAGGAGAAAGGTTTTGCGGCTGAGTCTTGGAGGGAAACTGAGGATGAATCATCATCCTCCAGCTCCAGTGAAGAAGAGGAAGAGGCAATGGCCAAAGAGGTTTGCCTCATGGCCATTGATGCTTCTAGGAGCCATTCAGAAGAAGAAGATTCAGAAAATGAAGCAGTTTCAGATCCTGAAGCTGACAAGGTATTATCTTCATTTGATTACAGTTCTGATTCATTTAAAACTAAATTCAAAACAATGTGCATAGATTTAATTAACTCAAAAAAAGAAATCAAGACTCTTAGGGAGAAATTAGGAAACCTAGAGAATGTTAACTCAGAAAACAATAGGTTAAAGGATGAATTAACCTTAGCTAATGAACAAATCATATTATGAAAAATTGAGTTATGTGAGGCTAAACAACTTGACGAAACTCTTAATGGGAGAAGCCTCAAACTGATGGACATCACAAGCACTATAAATGTCAGGCTTAATGGCAAGCTAGGCTTGGGTGCTTCATCAAGTTTGCCCCCCATCCTCAAGAAGGATATTTTGTCAACCCCTATCAAATTTGTTTCTGTAAAAGGTAAAAAATAATAAACTATAAACAAACCAAAGAACCTACTCCAAAATCAATAGGTCAAAACAATAAAAATCACAAAACCACAAGTAAAAACAAGGTTCAACAAAATTCGTCGAACTCAGATCGACGAAATGTTGCCAGTTCGTCGAACCCCACTCGACGAACGTTAAACGCAAACTATAACTATAATTATTTGTCTAACTGCGATCGACAAATTCTGTATGGTTCGTCGAGCAAAGGTCGACGAACGTGGGGCATAAAAATGAATATGCTCAATCTCTGGGCAGATATCGACGATCTCATCCCTATTCGTCGAACTCTGGTCGACGAACTCACAGAAATTCATCGAACACAGAAAGACTTAACATAAATTTTAATTATAACAGTAACTCAAATAATTCTAGGAAACCTTTTAATCCTGTAGCTGATTGGGTTATACGACCTAGGAGATATCACTGTTTAGGATACAAATCCCAACCAGAATTTTTTGTTATATCTAGCTTCTCTTACCAGCAAAACAAAGGACCCAAGGTGACCTGTGTCAAGAACAATTAATTGTTTCCATTGCAGGTGAAGAGTTGTCCAAGTGTGAATCAGACTTGGTGTTGAAGTTGGTGACCGGGCGGTCTGGCGGTCTGGCTTGGCGGGTTAATGACCGCGCGGTTTTGCAGTTGCCATTCAGTGGTTTGGTTGCTGTGTGTTGCTATCTGAGGTCCAAACGGTCTAGCGGTTTGTCTCTGGCGACTTGGAGACCGGGCGGTCTAGCGGTCTCCCATGGCGATCTCTCTCTCTCTCTGGTAGTAGCCGAGCGGTTAGCCCTTCTGTCTAACCGCGCGGCCTGTGCGGTTTGTCTCTGTATAGTCCACTTGTGTCCCGTAAATTTTTAGTCCCACATCTCTTATTTGTATTCTCTCTTCTCTCCTTCATTCTATATAAGGGAGGTCATACCTTTATAATAGATACCTTTTTGGAATAATAAAATTTCTATTAAACGACTTCCGGTTTGTTTTTGGTCGTTTCTAACATGGTATCAGAGGACACGATCTTTTCCTCCTGACTGTGTGCGCTCTCTAATTCTCGCGGCTTGTTTCTGATTTCCGCGACCTGTCTTCGCGGTTTGCCTTCTCTTCTAACCGCTGCCCTATTCGCGCGGCTTGTTTATCCTTGCTTCTCGTCTCTAGCTGCTTCCTTTGTTGTCGCGACCTGTCCTTACGTCGCAGCAACCTGTTCTTACCGCTCTCCTTCTCTTATCCCCGCGACCTGTTTGGTAGTCTCCGCGACCTTGTTGCTCCTCTCCTAACCGCCTTCGCTCCTCGCCTCCACCTGTTTCCTTCTCGCCGCTCCCACTTACTAGTCGTTGCAGCCTCTCTTTTGCCGCCCGACCTGTTTTCTCCTGCCTGCGGCCTTCCTAGCCGCACAGCCTGTTTCTGTTCGCCCGGCTTGCGACTTGGTTTTGTCGCCGCTGCTTCCTGTTGTCTCATCGTCTCTCTTTAATGGATTCCACCTCCAAGCTGTCCGCCTTGGTGGACACCTATTCTGGTAGTGCCCACGCTGTTACTCGTGGACGATGGTTGATCGACTCTGGTCCTACAAATCATATGACACACAATCCTCAGTTTTTCTCTCATCTAGAAACACATGATCGGTTGCCCCTGGTCATAGTTGTCGATGGCTCTTCCTCCCCGGTCAATGGGGCGGGCATTTTTCAAGTCACTCCCTCTCTGTTCCTGGCAGATACCCTCTATGTGCCCCAGTTTTCTTGCAATTTATTATCGGTTACTTCTTTATGCAAGCAACTACAGTGCTCTATCACATTCACTACTACTTCTTGTTCTTTTCAGGATCCGGCCTCCCAACGGACGATTGCTACTGGGACTGAGAGCGGTGGCCTCTACTTTCTCGACAACGTCTCTGCTCTATCCGCCTTCTCCTCCTCCTCTACAGATCTTCTCCAATGGCATCTTCGCCTTGGTCATGCTCCTCCCAAGCTTCTTCACCAGCTTCTGCCCCCACCTCCCTCCACATCATCCTCCTCTTAATTGTGATGCATGTCAACTTGGCAAGCATCACCGCTCCTCCTTTCCTCCAAATCAAGATCGTGGTTCTACTCGTCCATTTGATGTTGTTCACTCCGATATTTGGGGTCCTGCTCCTACCCTTACCATTGGTCGGGGTAGTTCCTATTTTGTTACTTTCATTGATGACTTTTCTCGCTCTACTTGGGTATATCTCTTACGCGACCGCTCTGAACTTTTTGATGTATGGACATCCATTTACCATTCCATTAAAACTCAGTTTGATGTCTCCATTAAAATCTTATGCTCGGACAATGCAAAAGAATATCTCAGTCACGCCTTTTCCTCTTTTTGCATGCAACATGTGATTATTCATCAAACCCGTTGCGTTTACACCTCCCAACAAAATGGAGTAGCGGAACGCAAAAACCGTCACCTCCTTGATGTCGCACGCACTCTGCTCATGCAAATGCATGTCCCTCGCTCCTACTGGGCTATGCTGTTCTCATCGCTTGCTATCTCATCAATCGCATTCCCTCCACCATTCTCCATGGTCAAACTCCTTTCTTCATTCTCTATCCGGGCAAAGAACCCTTTCCTCTTCCTCTACGTATCTTTGGCTGCACAGCCTTTGTGCATGCTCCCTCTGCCACCCGCGACAAACTCTCCCCGCGGTCCACTAAATGTGTCTTTCTGGGGTACTCACCGACTCAGAAAGGTTATTGTTGCTTTGACCCCGTTACCCGCAAGCAATTTGTCTCTGCGGATGTCACCTTCTTTGAAAATGCATCTTACTTCTCTTCCTCTTCCACCTCTACTCCTTCTGATCCTACCTCTCACCACAACCCCACCATTCCCTCTGCTCCTACTACTGTTCCTCCACCTCCACCATCTCCACCTCTCTCTCCCACTTCTCCGCCACCGTCTCCCTCATCTCCGCCGTCGTCGCTCTCTCCTCCCGGGCCAGCTCTCTCTGCCACGGATGCTCCGGATGTCGAGGGACCCACCGACCTGGATCTTCCTGTAGCTCTTCGCAAATGGGTGCGGACGTGTACCCTACACCCCCTTACTGCTGTTGTTTCATATGATCGTCTTACCTCTTCTCACAAGGCCTTTGCACTGGCTATCTCTGCCACTGCCACACCTCGTTCCTACCAGGAGGCCCTTGATATTCCTCACTGGAAGATGGTCATGGATGAGGAAATGGCGACCCTCACAGAGCGGGGTACCTGGACTCTTGTTCCTCCTCTCTTCGGTACTGATGTTGTTGGGTGTCGTTGGGTCTTTGTGGTCAATTTTGGCCCGGACGGCACGGTGGACCATTATAAGGCTCACCTTGTTGCTAAGGGCTTTACTCAGACCTATGGGGCTGATTACTTTGATACTTTCTCTCCCGTGGCTTGTCTCAGCACTATACGGGTCCTCTCTGTGGCGGTCAATAGATATTGGCCGATTTCCAAGCTGGATGTAAAGAATGCCTTCCTTTATGGTGATCTTCAGGAGGCCGTCTACATGGAACAACCTCCTGGGTATGTTGCTCAGGGGGAGGCACGAGTATGCCGGCTGAAGAAGGCTATCTATGGCCTCAAGTAGAGCCCTCGAGCTTGGTTTGATAAGTTCAGCGGCATCGTGGCGGCCGTTGGTTTTGCGTGCAGCTCTGCCGATCACTCGCTATTTATTCGCAAAACCTCCTCGGGACTGGTGGTTCTTGCTGTGTACGTCGATGATATTCTTCTCACTGGCGATGATCAGGAAGGGGTAGCCTTGACAAAGCGGCATCTTCGTCAACATCTAGTCACGAAAGATATGGGCTCTTCGCAGTACTTTTTGGGGATCGAAATCTCTCGGAAGTCCAACTCCTTAGTCCTCTCCCAGCGTAAGTATGCCCTTGATCTATTAAAAGAAGCAGGATTGACTGGAGCCAAACCTGCCCGATGCCCCATGGCAATTAGAGAAGAGAAAACCTGGACATATGATTCGCCTCTTCTTTCAAATACTATGCGGTACAGGCGCCTAGTTGGTAAACTCATATATCTCACAGTGACCAGGCCCGACATTTCCTATGCTGTGGGCAAGGTGAGTCAATTCATGCAAGCACCTAGGGAGTGCCATCTACAGTCTGCCTTGCGGATCTTGGAGTATGTCAAAGCAGCGTCTTGGAAAGGATTACTCTTTCAGAAGAATGGTCATCTGAGGGTTGAAGCATACTCAGATGCGAGTTACGCTGATGACAAAGGGGATCACCAGTCTACCTCCGGTTTTTGCACCTTTGTTGGGGGAAATCTGGTAAGCTGGAAGAGCAAGAAGCAGTCTGTTGTTTCCAGGTCCAGTGCTGAAGCATAGTATCAGAGTATGACATCGACCACTTGTGAGTTAAAATGGCTACGGGCTCTCATGCTGGATTTAGGAGAGGTCTACAACCATCCTCTAACTATGTTCTGTGACAACAAGGCTGCCATATACATCTCCAAAAATCTGGTCTTCCATGAAAGAACCAAGCACATTGAGGTCGACTGTCATTTCACGTGAAGAGATTTTGAAGGAACAAATTAGCACTCCCTTCGTCACTTCTGATAAAGAGCTGGCTGACATCTTCACCAAGCCAGTATCCGCCTCGTTTCTTCATATTTGTGACAAGCTGGGCATGATCGATATATATGCTCCAGCTTGAGGGGGAGTGTTGAAGTTGGTGACCGAGCGGTCTGGCGGTCTGGCTTGGCGGGTTGATGACCGTGCGGTTTTGCAGTTTCCCTTCAGCTGTTTGGTTGTTGTGTGTTGTTGTCTGAGGTCCAAGCGGTCTAGCGGTTTGTCTCTGGCGACTTGGAGACCGGGCGGTCTAGCGGTCTCCCATGGAGATCTCTCTCTCTCTGGTAGTAGCCGAGCGGTTAGCCATTCTGTCTAACCTCGCGGCTTGTGTGGTTTGTGTTTGTATAGTCCACTTGTGTTCTGTAAATTGTTAGTCCCACATGAAAGTGTGAGCTAGATCTGATATACTCTAGAGGGGGGTAAATAGAGTATATGGTGCTTAAAAACTTTTTATAAAAGTTGTTGTAATCTGAGTGAACAAGGAAGCAAATATTAAATCTAATCACAGAAACCTATCTAATCACAAAACAAGCACAGCCAGAAACAAAAATAAAGACAAGCAAGCAGAAGACACAAGGAGCTATAGTGGTTCCACTAAACTTGGGTACATCCACTCTTCTACCATACTAGGTAGGTATCCACTACAGGATGAGTTGATCAGGTGTCCTGGGCACCAATGAGATTTTGATAAGGTGCTCAAAAAACAAATCAGATTTTTTGATCAGGTGTCTTGCCACCAATGAGCTTTTGATAAGGTGCTCAAAAACCAAGCACAAACTTTTGAAGGGAGTTTGAAAAACCCTTTACAGAGATGGGTATGAGAGAGTTATGGAAGTCTTCTCTTTATCAAAGCAGCTGAGAAGACTATGTGGATTTGATGTTGTCAAAGCTCCCCCTGAGTTCTTGAGAGTTCAGGAAATGAAGCTTTGCTGTAGGGTGATAGGCCTTCAGAAGGTTGATCTCCAGCAATTGATGATTTCAGCAATAACTGAAATGTTAGGTGTCTGGAGTCTTGAATGATGATGGCCTTGAACACTTGAATCAAAAGGGATCTGAAGATTTCAGATTTGTTGATCTCCTTTTGGTGATGGTGTTCTTGTGAGAATCCTTTGAGACAGAGAATGTCTACAGTTTTCTTTCTTTTCTCTTGAATGATTGTTGTTGAGAAAGCTGTTGTTGCATAGAAGAGTTGTAGCAGAGAATATTTTTCTCTTCTTCTTCTTGTTAATTGCTATCTGGAATTCAAAAATCTTGTATTTTATTCCTTTTTGCTGAATAGAAATGATCCTCTGTCAAGAATAGCCGTTAGCCTGTCATTGATTGACTTCCTTAATTGTAATTGTCTTCTGGGGGAAAGTCCAAAGAAACATTCCTTGATAATCCCTTGAAACTTGGTCCAGAATAAATGAAAACGGCTACAAAATCTTCTGAATTAATTACTGACAATAACTCCTTAACTGTTCTGAATTTGAATCTTGAAAATCATTTAACTCTTCAGAAAAGCGTCGAACTGAGCTCTACTATCGTCGAACTGAGCTCAGCGATTTAGACAGCAATAGAGATCGTCGATCTGAGCTCAACTATCGTCCAACTGAGCTCAGAGATAGAGAATCAATACTGGAGTCAAGATCGTCGAACTGAGCTCGAAGATCGTTGAATGGAGTTCGATGATTTGTTGAAGTTGAGCTCAGCGATCGTCGAATGGAGTTCGATGATTCGTCGAAGTTGAGCTAGACGATCGTCGATTGGAGTTCGACGATTCGTCGTACTGAGCTCAACGAAATGACTTAGTCTCCAAACTAAAAAACCTTGGTCTTGAGGCCAGCTTCCAAACCTAACTACTAACCCTTAGACTCAATTATAGTTGACCTTTAGATCTATACAGGAGGTCAAAAACAGGTTTCCTAAAGACATAGTGATCCTGACCCAAATTAGTAATAGGGTGTTCCAACAATCTCCCCCTATTTGGGTTAGGATTATTATTTACAGAATTTGGAAAAATTAAAGAACAACATACAAAGCAACATTTAACAACAACAAGCAGAATCACAGATATATTATCCCAGACAGAAATCAGAAATCAGAATAATTGTCACCTTACAGAATTATTCCTTCTCCTTGCTCTTTATATGCTTAATTTCTCTATTAGGATTAAGAGTTTCTTTCTTTGACCTTCTGTCATCTGCTGCACCTAAAGAGGTTTGTTGTTTAGGCCTTGGTACCACAGCTTCATGATGCAGCTCCATATATCTTTCAGAATCAAAAAATTTGCTTGAGGCATATCTTTCCAGTTCCTTCTTTCTTTGTTCAGACAATGTAGTAATATTGGAGGTATCTCTGCCTTGCTCTTTAGCTTTCTTGATTTGATCCAGGGCAGCTAATTCTTTCATTCTGGCAGTCCATGCAGTAGGATTATTTTCTGGATCCTCAAAGGGCACTGGAGGCTCATATATGTTGGAAGGATTATCTTGAGGAGCTCTGGATGAGACTACTTCTTTCAGCTTATAGGGAAAATGGCCTGAAGTTATATCTGATGAAGCTTGTCCTTCCCTAGAGTAAGGGTGTTGCCTTGAATAGCCTTTGGAGTAGACTTGGAATTCCCTTTGGCTTCCTCTGTAGTTTCCTCTTCTTGATTGAGAACCTCTGGACTGACTTCCCCTATAATGAGATCTTGCATGAGGCTGATAGGGGGTTTCGCTTTAAGCATAAGGTTGAGCAGCTGAGCTTCCACCTGCACCTGCATCAGTAGGAGGTGGTGGAGGAGGATGAGGATGATGAAACTGAGAAGATCCTTTCTCATACTTCCTCTTCTTCTTCATGGCTTTAAGTTGGTTCTTGGAATACTGCATCCAATGTTCAGTAATGGGGCAGTCATGAAGAATGTAATAAGGTATGTCATTGGTATCTTTGACTTTGGCTGGAGGCACCCTTTTCATAGATTTGCTCCTTGCCTTTCTTTTCCTGGCTATGGTGGTAGAAGAATCATCAGAATCAGTCCTAAATTCATCACTTTCAGAACTTTGCTCATCATATAAAGCATCAATCTTTTTCATATACTCTTTTTGAAGTTGTGTTGGAGCAGATGAGACAGTGGTTGTAGCAGCAGTTATAATAGTAGTAGTAACAACAGAAGTTATAGCAGTAGCAGTAGTCACAACAGACACAGAACTTTCTGGAGCAATACTTTCAGATGATATGGCAGCAGTAATATCAGCAGTAACTGGAGCAGCAATAGATTCAGAGAAAATACTTTCAGATATAGGAACCTCAGCATCAGTAATAACAGCAGGAATAACATCAGCAATAACAGTAGGCTCAAAATCATATGCCTCTGTCTACATATCCTCAGAAACTGGAACATCAGCAGCATCATCACTGACAGCAGCAACAACAGAAACATCAACAATATTTTCAGCAGGAGTAGCAGCAGCATCACTGGAAACAGAAGACTCAGCAGTATATAGAGAATTTATGTAAGAGCTAATTAAGCTGGAATCACATCTTGAGAAGGGCACAATGGCCTTGGATAGAACTTCTGATGGCTGGACTGACTGGACTGCAGATGGCTGGACTGCATTGCTTACTGGAAGACAGCTGAAGTAGACTGAATCAAAATTTGATAATAAGGACCTGAGGTCCACTGGGAAGACAGCAACTTGTGGTGGAACTGGAGCTTGAGTAACAACAGCAGCAGCAGGGACTTAAGAAATGGCAGCAGCAGCAGCAGCAGGCAATCTAACTTCATAAGGTATCTCCCCCTGCCTAGATTCAGAGAGAGCTGGATCAAGGCACCCAGAGGAAGGGATTGCCTGAGGAAAGAGAGAGGATAGCCTGGCAGAAAGGGCTGCCACTGACTGAAGAAGTGGAGCCAAGGAGGTCTCCAATAGAAGTGATAGCCTGGGAGCTAGCAGTTCATATAATTTATCAGCTAGGGCTGGAAGATCTACATGCTCAACAGGGATGTGAGCAGAGGTAGAGACTGAAGGTGGAGCTACTGGTGATGGTGTTGGAGAGCTAGTGGATGGTAGAATTGAAGGTTGAGGTGTGGGGATTGTGGAAATGGAAGACAGTGGTATTGAGATAGAGGGTGTGAAAGAGGGTTGATCAATAATGTCTTGTAGAAGCTGTTGGTAAGATGTGGAGGAGGAGGGTAGCTCAGGAGGAGATGAAGGTGAATCATCCATGAAGGAATCATCAAGAAGTGTGAATGATGGAATAATGGATGATGTGTCAATGTCTGGTTGAGGGTAGTGATATAATGGATGGAGGATTTCTTCTGTTATTGGAAGAGTGGGAGATGGAATTGATGTTGGAGATGGGCTGGAAATTATGATGGTGGATGAAGTTGGAATGGTGGATGTGACTGGTGGAGATGGAATAGGAATTGGAGGAGGAGAAGCAGCAGGCAAGTCATCTGCAGGGGCAGAGACTTGAGGGGAAGAGACTGATACAGTCCTTGTGCCTGAAGTTGTGCTTGCAGAGGGTCTGCTGGGCTTCACTATCTGCCTATCTCATTTGCCAAAGAGGGCACAGGACAGCCTCTTTGAAGCATTGATATGCATCCCAGAGGATACTAGCAGGGCAGGGCATCTGTTATGGAGAAATAGCCCTAGAATCCTCCCATAATTTACAAAATTCTTGTTTATTTTCTTCTTAATCAGGTCAAAGAAGACCTCTCCCCAATTTAATTGCTTCTTATCCACAATGGCACCCATCAAACACAGCTGATACCTGGATATGGTATCATGTGCTGAATGCTTGGCCAACAGAACTTTTCCTACTACATCAGCTAAGAACCTGTATTCCACAGTTAGGTTCTTTTTCAGCAGTTTGCTAGGGTTAGCATCAGAGTGACCCATTCTTGCAAGTAAATCAGAAAATTCCTCTCTAGATAACTCAGCAGAATCTCTTCCAGAACTTAATTCAAAAACCTCTATCAGAATAGCAGGAGTCAAAGGTACCTGGGTTCCAGAAATTGAACCGAACACTGTGTTTTGGTCTTGATTGTGGGCAGTGTACACCCACTCCTTAATCTCATCAGCAGCCAACTTGATTCTTGTGGGCATTATGGTAACAAGCTTCTGCTCCTTGAATAGTTCCAGAATATCTTGAAAAACCTGATCAGTGGTGCTGAAAGACTCCATGTCTATATCAAATCTGGCATCGAATTTCATTGCGGCTAGAACGGCAACAGAGACGGCCATTGTTACCTGCAAAAATCAATAAACAAAACGACCAAGTGTAGAGATGTTTGGAGGAAAATAGAATTTTTGCAGAGAGATTGAAAGCGCAAAAGGAGAACGACGGCCGAAAAATGAATTTTATATTAGGGTTCGACGCAGAAAAGAAAAGATCGTTGAACTCAGTCCGACGATCGGGGCTGCTAAAGGAATCTGAAGGGTCTTCAACATCGTCGATCTCCGTTCGACGATATTGGAGAGCGTCGAGCTCTGTTCGGTGATCGTCCAGAGAACAAAATCGTCGAGCGTCGTTCGACGATCGCTGACCGGAAGAGATAGTTCAGACTATCTGAGAAGCGCTGAACTCTGGTCGACGATTTCAGAAATCGTCGATCTCCGTTCGAAGATCTTGGGGAAAATCGTCGAGCGCAGTTCAGAGACCAGAAATATAGTCTAGACACTAGAAAAATCAAGATGTTTGCCTAGTCTTGGTCAATTTTTAAAGTTTTAAAATCTTGGATATTATTTTAGACTTCCTCCATCGAACATTCCTAACTGATTTAGGAAGAAGGTGTGTTTCTTTTCATCCAAGGGTTTGGTGAAAATATCTCCCCTTTGCAAATCAGTTGGGATATATTGAAGTTCAATTTTATTCTTCTCAACATTATCCCTTAAAAAGTGATGCCTAATTTCTATATGTTTTGTCCTACTATGGAGGACTGGATTTTGAGCTATAGAAATAGCACTGGTGTTATCACAAAAGATTTTTGACTTCTCTAAGTTGTAGCCATAGTCTAGAAGTTGGTTTTGAATCCACAATATTTGTGAACAACAACTGCCTGCAGCCATATATTCAGCTTCAGCAGTTGAATTTGACACAGAAGTTTGTTTCTTGCAAAACCAAGAGACAAGTCTGTCACCAATAAACTAACAAGTTCCACTAGTGCTTTTCCTGTCAATTCTGAATCCAGCATAATCAGCATCAGAAAATCCAGTTAAGTCAAATGCTGAATCTTTTGGATACCAGAGACCTAGATTTGGACAACTTTTAACATACCTGAGAATCCTTTTAACTAATGTTAGGTGTGACTCTCTAGGGCTTACTTGGAACCTAGCACATATGCATGTAGCAAACATTATGTCTGGTCTACTAGCTGTAAGGTACAGTAAAGATCCAATCATTGCTCTATATGTTGTATGATCAACAGGTTTCCCATGTTCATCAGCATCCAATACAGCATTAGTAGGCATGAGTGTTTTCATACAGGATGCTTCAGACATACCAAATTTTCTGACCAATTCATTTGCATACTTGGTTTGAGAAATAAAGATGCCTTCAGCATGTTGTTTACTTGCAATCCTAGAAAGAAGGATAGCTCACCCATGCTACTCATTTCAAATTTAGAATGCATTAGGTTGGAGAACCTTCTGCACAAATTTGAATCAGTAGAGCCAAAAATATTATCATCTACATAAATCTGTACTAGTAGGGTATGGGACTTATGGGTTCTAATGAAAAGAGTTTGGTCTACTCTACCCCTTATAAATCCATTTTCCAGAAGGAAGCAAGCTAGGGTCTCATATCAGGCTCTAGGAGCTTTCTTGAGACCATATAATGCTTTGTTCAATTTAAAAACATAATCTGGATGGGTTGGAGAGATAAAACCTGGAGGTTGTCTGACATAGACTTCTTCTTTGATGTCTCCATTTAGAAATGCACTTTTTACATCCATCTGGTATACCTTGAAGCCTTTGTGTGCTGCATAAGCTAAGAAGATTCTGATGGCTTCCAATCTTGCAACTGGTGCAAAAGTCTGGTCATAGTCTATGCCTTCTTCTTGAGAGTATCCTTGAGCAACTAACCTTGTCTTGTTCCTTACAATTACTCCTTGATCATCCAATTTGTTTTTGAACACCCATTTTGTTCCAACAATGGAGTGATCCTTAGGCTTTGGCACTAGTTCTCAAACTTTGTTCCTTTCAAATTGATGCAACTCTTCTTGCATTGCAATGATCCAGTGTGGATCTTGCCCTGCATCTTGAATGGACTGAGGTTCAATTTGAGATAGGAAGCAAGTGTGCAACAGGTTTTGGTTGACCTGATTTCTGGTTTGCACACCAGCTGAGATGTCTCCAATTACTTGGGAAATTGGATGGTCTCTTGATGTTACTAAATCAACAGGGGGTGTTGATTGTTCACCAACCTGTGTTGTTGTTTTCTCTTGTGGTACAACAACTAGCTCTTCAAGTTGTTTCTCTTCAATATGTTGAATGCTTTCTTCATCTTCACTGCTTTCCTCTTTTTGAGTAACCTGTAACCTGTTCAAATCTTCAGCAAGAGAATGTACCTGCAAAGGTTCTATGGTAGAAGTGTTCTTCTCCTTGAAAGACATGTTAGATTCATCAAATGATATGTGAACAGATTCTTCAATTTTAAGAGATGATTTATTATAAACCCTATAAGCCTTACTGATCATGGAGTATCCCAGAAACACTCCTTCATCAGCTTTAGCTTGAAATTTTGCTAAATATCTCTTGTCATTATTATGTATATAACAAATACAGCCAAAAATTCTAAAATAATAAACTTTAGGTTTCTTCCCTTTGAGTAATTCATAGGGAGTCTTGCCCTTTAGTTTATGTATTAAACTTCTGTTCAGCACATAGTTGGAGGTGTTCACTGCCTCTGCCCAAAAAGATAGAGGAAGGTGAGCATCTGACAACAATGTAGTGGCAGATTCAATAAGGGTTCTATTTTTCCTTTCAGCTACCCCATTTTGTTGAGGAGTTCTAGGAGCTGAGAAAGTATGCCTGATCCCTTCACTCTGACAGAACTCTTGCATAAGAAGAGAATCAAACTCTGTCTCATGATCACTTCTGATCAGGGTAATGTGAGTATTGAACTCAATCTGTATGCATTTGAGAAACTCTGTCAAACACTTAAAGTTATCATACTTCTTCCTCAGAAAGAACACTCATGTGAATCTAGAGAAGTCATCTACAACTACTAAAGTGTAAGACTTCCCTCCTAGGCTTTGTACTGTAATGGGTCCAAAAAGATCCATGTGTAATAGATACAAGATCCTAGGTGAATCACTCTTATTAAGTGATTTGAAACTATTTTTAGTTTGCTTGCCTAATTGACAAGCCCTGCAGAGTCCTTCCTTCTTGTAGGGGCCAGAAGGTAGTCCTCTAAGAAGGTTGTCCTTGGATAGCCTAGCAATAGTTCTAAGGTTTAAATGTCCTAGTCTCTTATGTCATAAAACATTAGGTCTACAGACAGAATTAAAAAGGCAAATATCTACATCTATTGAAAGAAAATCTACTAAGTAGATGTTACCTTTCCTTTTACCTGTCAACACAGTTGTGTTGTCCTCTGACTTGATCTTGCATAAAGCTTTGCTGAAAGTCACCTGGTAGCCTTCATCACACAGCTGACTGATACTTATCAGATTGTGCTTCAGTCCTTCCACATAGGCTACCTTCTTGAATGTTACTGTCCCAATCTAGACTGCACCATATCCTTTAGTTTGTCCAAAGTTTGAATCACCAAAAATAACTTTGGGTCCAAACTTGGCTTTAAAGGATGTGAGGTTGTCCTTGTTTCCTGTCATGTGCTTAGAGAACCCACTATCCAAATACCATTGTTGGTTTGATGTTGGATATATCTTCACCTGCACAAAAAACAATTCACTTGTTTTTGACCCAGTTTACCTTGGGCCTAGGTTGATAACCTTTAAACTCAGAAATAAAAGACATCCCAGGTTGACTCTTATAACCTTCAGGATGATATCTCCTTGGAGGTATTATCCATTCAGTATAAGGGTTAAAGCTTTGGGATGAAGGACTCTTAGGATTGGATTTTGATTTGCCCTTGAAAGAATTTCCAGAGCTCTGATCTCTGTTCGACGATCGTGGAGCTACATTCGACGATCTTGGGTCAGATCGTCGAGCTCCGTTTGACGGTCGACTGTGGCAGAGTTCAGGAATTAGAGATCGTCGACCTGAGTTCGACGATTTTGCCTGAGATCGTCGATCTGCGTTCGGCGATCGTCAAGCTCCGTTCGACGATTTCTGCTGGAACTAGGTTTTCTTAGGCAGATGAGAATTTTTCCTAGCTACCTCTACAACTCCCTTCCCTTTATCAGAAATAAACTTGATTGGGGTTGTTAGAACTATAGGTTGGTTGGATGAAGCACCCAAGCCCAGTGTACTATTAAATCTGGAGTTCACTGTGCTTGTGATGTCCATCAGCTTGATACTTCTCCCATTAAGGGATTCTTCAAGCTTCTTGGCCTCAGATAGCTCACCTTTCAGTGAAGCTATCTGCTTCCTACAGCACTTCAACTCCTCAGAGAGTTTGAGGTTTTCTGACTTTAAGATACTATGTTCAGATAATTGATTTCTGAGAGAAATAATTTCCTTCTCAAATTTTAGTAAGTCTAAACATAATGCTTTAAACTCAGATTTAAAGTCCTCTGAATTAAAATCAAAAGAACTAATTACCTGGTTCTCTTCAAGTTGAGTCTCTGAGTCTGACTCTGAGTCTTCTGTATCTGAATTGTGTTGAGAGGCATTGATTGCCATCATGCAGAACTCCTTCTCTTCAGCATCATCTTCATCATCACTGGTGTTGGATGAAGCTTCTGACTGCTCTTCAGTCTCACTCCAGGATTCAGCAACAAATCCCTTCCTTGTGTGTTTGTTCTTGCTTGAGGAGGGTTTGCCATTACCATTTTTCTTGAAGTCTTTGTCCTTTCTTCTTTCTTTCTTGTCCCTTCTGTCCTTGTTTTTGTTTTCTGGACAGTCAGGTACAATGTGCCCTGGTTTCCTGCAACCAAAGCAAACAATTTCTTTATTATTTCACTTATCATATCTTGGCTTATCATGCTCCTTGTATGATCTCCTTCTGAAGTCCTTTCTGGCCATCTTGTAAAATCTTTTGGCCAGCAGACTGAGCAGTTCATCATTGCCTGTGACTTTGTCTTCAGGCTGATCTTCAGTTGCTTTGAAGGCTATTGTCTTCTCTTTTCTTGTGGCTGGTGAGGCAGCCTTCTGCTCTTATTCTCTGTTCTTAATGAGCAGCTCATAAGATTTGAGCTTGCCCAAGAGAGCTTCTATGGTGATCTCATTCAGACTTCTGGCATCCTTGATTGGCCAGATCCTTGAGTCCCAAGTTCTTGGGAAGCATATTAGGATTTTGTCATTAAGTTCAGTCAGTGAGATCTCTTTGTCCAAAGTCTTGAGTTTATTGACTATCAGACTGAGCCTGTTGTACATTTCAGCTACTAACTCAGCTTCTCCTTTCTTGAAATTCTCATATTGGGATATGAGGTGGGATCTCCTGTCCTTTCTTTCATCAGCAGATCCTGAGACTATTTCAGAGAGCTTATCCCAGATTTCCTTTGCTGAATTACATTCAGCCACCTTTTGGAATATGTCATCAGACATGGTCTGGGATAAAATATTCATAGCCTTTGCATCTGCTATCTTCCACTTCTTGATATCAGCATCTGTTCCTAATGAAGGTGGAACAGCATTTGTGCTTGTGTTCTATGGAGGTCTTGGACAAACTGACAAAACAGAATTAAAAATGTCCTCGTCAATAGAATTCATGTATAATCTAATCCTTGCTTTCCAAAGTGCAAACAAAGATAGATTGCACACTGGAGGTCTGGTGCTAGCATAATCTTTATTTTGGGTCATGATTTGTGAAGAAATAATCTAATACCAAAAATCAAAGAAAAACAGATCTAACTAGAGGGATCTTAGGGTTCAGGTGTTAGCCTGTGCAACCACCAAGGTGTGGTATGTTTAACCAACCTGCCTCTGATACCAATTGAAAGTGTGAGCTAGATCTGATATACTCTAGAGGGGGGTGAATAGAGTATATGGTGCTCAAAAACTTTTTACAATATTTATTGTAATCTGAGTGAACAGGGAAGAAAATATTAAATCTAATCACAGAAACCTATCTAATCACAAAACAAGCACATCCAGAAACAAAAATAAAGACAAGCAACCAGAAGATACAAGGAGCTATAGTGGTTCCCCTAAACTTGGGTACGTCCACTCCTCTACCACCCTAGGTAGGAATCCACTGCAGGATGAGTTGATCAGGTGTCCTGGGCACCAATGAGCTTTTGATAAGGTGCTCAAAAACCAAATCAGATTTTTTGATCAGGTGTCTTGCCACCAATGAGCTTTTGATAAGGTGCTCAAAAACCAAGCACAAACTTTTGAAGGGAGTTTGAAAAACCCTTTACAGAGATGGGGATGAGAGAGTTATGGAAGTCTTCTCTTTCTCAAAGCAGCTGAGAAGACTATGTGGATTTGATGTTGTCAAAGCTCCCCCCGAGTTCTTGAGAGTTCAGGAAATGAAGCTTTGTTGTAGGGTGATAGGCCTTCAGAAGGTTGATCTCTAGCAATTGATGATTTCAGCAACAGCTAAAATGTTAGGTGTCTGGAGTCTTGAATGATGATGGCCTTGAACACTTGAATCAAAAGGGATCTAAAGATTTCAGATTTGTTGATCTCCTTTTGGTGATGGTGTTCTTATTAGAATCCTTTGAGACAGAGAATGTCTACAACTTTCTTTCTTTTTCTCTTGAATGATTGTTGCTGAGAAAGCTGTTGTTGCAGAGAAGAGTTGTAGCAGAGAATATTTTTCTCTTCTTCTTCTTGTTAATTGCTATCTGGAATTCAAAAATCTTGTCTTTTATTCCTTTTTGCTGAATAGAAATGATCCTCTATCAAGAATAGTCGTTAGCCTGTCATTGATTGACTTCCTTAATTGCAATTGTATTCTGGGGGAAAGTCCAAAGAAACATTCCTTAATAATCCCTTGAAACTTGGTCCAGAATAAATGAAAATGGCTACAAAATCTTCTGAATTAATTGCTGACAATAACTCCTTAACTGTTCTGAATTTGAATCTTGAAAATGATTTAACTCTTCTGAAAAGCGTCGAACTGAGCTCTACTATCGTCAAACTGAGCTCAGCAATTTACACAGCAACAGAGATCGTCGATCTGAGCTCAACTATCGTCGAACTGAGCTCTGAGATAGAGAATCAATACTGGAGTCAAGATCGTCGAACTGAGCTCGAAGATCGTCGAATGGAGTTCGATGATTTATTGAAGTTGAGCTCAGCGATCGTCGAATGGAGTTCGACGATTCGTCGAAGTTGAGCTAGACGATCGTCGATTGGAGTTCGACGATTCGTCGTACTGAGCTCGACGAAATGACTTAGTCTCCAAACTGAAAAACCTTGGTCTTGAGGGCAGCTTCCAAACCTAACTACTAACCCTTAGACTCAATTCTAGTTGACCTTTTGATCTATACAGGTGGTCAAAAATAGGTTTCCTAAAGACATAGTGATCCTAACCCAAATTAGTAATAGGGTGTTCCAACACCACATCTCTTATTTGTATTCTCTCTTCTTTCCTCCATTCTATATAAGGGAGGTCATACCTTTGTAATAGATACCTTTTTGGAATAATAAAATTTATGTTAAACCACTTCCGGTTTGTTTTTGGTCGTTTCTAACACTTGGTACATGTTCAGTGGTTGCTCCAAATATATGAATGGCAGCAAGGACATCTTACACAAATACAAGTCCAAGCTGGGGCCAAAGGTTATCTTTGGGGATTCCAAATGCGGCAAGTCAGAAGGCTTTGGAGAAGTGAAGATTGGAGCAGTCACTTTCAGGAAAGTGACATATGTCAGAGGACTCAAACGTAACCTCATCTCCATAAGTCAGCTATGTGATGAAGGTTATCAGGTACACTTTAACTCATCTTCTTACACTATTTCTAATAAAGAAAAACAAACTGTTTTAATTGGTAATAGACAAGGAAACATATATTTAGTTGATTTTCTTTCTGCCAATTCTGATATCTGCTTACTCAATTTAATTAGTAACTAGAATGATTTATGACATAAAAGGCTAGGTCATGTAAACTTGAAAAATATTGTTAGGCTATCAAAAAATAACCTTGTTAGAGGTTTACCTTCTGGTCCCTACAAGAAGGAAGGTGTTTGCAGGGCTTGTCAACTAGGCAAGTAAACTAAATCTAGTTTTAAATCTGTTAATAAAAGTGAATCACCTAGGATTTTGTATTTGCTACACATGGATCTCTTTGGACCCATTACTGTACAAAGCTTAGGAGGGAAATCCTACACCTTAGTTATTGTGGATGGCTTCTCCAGGTTCACTTGGGTGTCCATTCTGAGATCTAATTCAGATACCTTTAAGGTTCTTACAGATTTTCTCAGGACCATACAGATTAAGTTCTCTACTCATGTTGCATTGATGAGAAGTGATCATGGCACAGAGTTTGAGTCTTTCTTATGCATGAGTTCTGTGAAAAGGAAGGTATCAGGCATTGCTTCTCAGCTCCTAGAACTCCTCAACAAAATGGGGTAGCTGAAAGGAAAAATAGGACACTCATTGAAGCTACAGGTATATTGCTTGAAGATGCTTACATGCCCCTAACCTTTTGGGCAGAGGCTGTAAGCACAACAAATTATGTCCTGAACAGGAGATTAATTCACAAACTAAAAAATAGGACTCCCTATGAATTACTTAAATGGAAGAAACCTAAAATCAACTATTTTAAAGTATTTGGATGTATATGTTATATTCACAACAATTACAAAAGATACATTAGAAAGTTTGAGGCTAAGGCTGAACAGGGAATTTTTCTAGGATATTCCCAAGTAAGCAAAGCCTATAGGGTTTTTAATAAATCATCTCTAAAAATTGAAGAATCTATTCATGTTACATTTGATGAAGCTAACATGTCTTGCAAGGAGAAAGAGATTTCTACCAATAGCACTTTGTAGGTACCTCACTTGTGTGAGAAGTTGGATGGACTGAACCTCACCCAAGAGCTTCCAACACATCCTTCTCCACAAGTCATTGAAGAAAGTGAAGATGAAGGCACTGAAGGAATTGATCTTCTCCCAACAGCAAACATAATTCCACAAGAGGAATTAGTTCCTAATGCTGTTGCAGAACCAACTCCACCCACTGATCTTGTCACAGTAAGGGATCACCCTAGATCTCAAGTGATTGGAAACATATCAGTAAGTGTACAGACCAGACATCAACTCAACCTAGATTTGATGGATGTATGTTTTCTCTCTCAGGTTGAACCTCTATCCATCCATGATGCAGAGCAAGATCCCCACTGGATCATTGCAATGCAGGAGGAATTAAACCATTTTGATAGATGTAGAGTTTGGGATTTGGTTCCAAGACCCCAAGACTATCCAGTCATTGGAACCAAATGGGTATACATAAATAAATTGGATGCCCAAGGTATAATAGTGAGGAACAAGGCTAGGCTTGTTGCTCAAGGATATAGGCAAGAGGAAGGAATAGATTATGACCAAACCTTTGCACCAGTGGCAAGGTTAGAGGCAATCAGAATATTCCTTGCCTATGCAGCCTACAAGAGATTCAAAGTGTATCAGATGGATGTGAAGAGTGCATTCCTGAATGGAGTACTTAAAGAAGAGATTTATGTTGAACAACCTCCAGGTTTTGTCTCTCCAACTCACCCTTATCATGTTTTCAAATTGCATAAAGCTCTTTATGGTCTCAAGCAAGCTCCAAGAGCTTGGTATGAGACCCTAGCTAGCATTTTGATAGAGCATAAATTCATTATAGGCATAGTAGATAAGACACTTTTCACTAGACATCATAAGGACCAAACTTTATTAGTACAAATTTATGTGGATGACATCATATTTGGGTCTACTGATTCCAAATTATGCAAGAGGTTCTCTGACCTCATGCATTCAAAATTTGAAATAAGTACCATGGGTGAGCTCTCCTACTTCCTTGGTCTCCAAGTGAAGCTGTTGCTTGATGGCATCTTCATCTCCCAAGCTAAATATGCAAAAAAGCTTATCAAAAAGTTTGGGATGGCTGATGCCTCAGTAAAGAAAACACCCTTTGCTACTAATGCTGCGATTGACTCTGATGCACATGGGAAACCTGTGGATCAGAAATTATATAGGGGCATTGTTGGGTGCCTACTATATCTTACAACAAGCAGACCTGATATCATGTTTGCCACATGCCTTTGTGCTAGGTTCCAAGTGAACCGAATAGAATCTCACCTAGTTTTCTTAAAAAGGATTTTGAGATATATAAAGAGTTGTCCTAGTCTAGGCCTATGGTATCCTATTGAGTCATAATTTGATTTAACTGGATTTTCAGATGCTGACTTTGTTGGATGCAGGGTTGTTAGAAAAAGCACCTCATGGACTTGTCAGTTCCTTGGTATGAGGTTAGTATCCTAGTTTTGCAAGAAACAGTCATTTGTATCCACCTCAACCGCTGAAGCAGAATATATTGCAACAACCAGTTGTTGTTCTCAGATGCTGTGGATCCAAAAACAACTCCTAGACTATGGTCTCAACTTAAATAATTCAACTCTCTTTTGTGATAACACAAGTGATATAGCAATAGCACAAAATCCAGTCCATCACAGTAGGACTAAGCATATAGACATTAGACATCATTTCATTAGAGAGTGAGTGGACAAAAATAAAATTAACCTTGTCTATATCTACACTGATTTACAAAGATCTGATATATTCACCAAACCTCTGGGCGAGAAAAATCACTTATTCTTTATAAATCAGCTTGGAATGATCAATGGAGAAGACTTAGTTTAGTTTCTGTCTGCACTCGACGAATTTTCCAGAGTTCGTCGAACGGAGCTCGACGAACTAGGGACAGTTCGGGAGATATTCGTCGAATGGAGATCGATGAACTCTTAGTGTGTGAAGTTGTGTTCGTCGAACTGAGCTTGACGAATCTACTTCAAGAAAACTTTCGTCGAACGGAACTCGACAAAATGTCGTCAAATCTTCAGGCTGCGCTCGACGAATTATTTAACTATCAATTATTTCATCGATCTCAGGTCGAAGAATTTCTTAATTTTTGTGGAACGGAGTCTGTCGATTCATATTCTGGAAAACCTTATATCTAAGTTTTATTCGACCTCCATCCCGTGCTTTCTGTTCCCTTCCACTTGATCGTCATTTTTCTCTCTTGCAGGTGATTTTATGGCGATTCCAGCGGGAACATTGGCTGTGATGAAGTTCGACACTGGATTTGATGTTGACTTTGATTCATTTCAGCATTCAGATCCGATATTTCTAAATATTCTGCAACTTCTGGAAGAGCAACAACTGAAGAATTTGATGACAACAAGGATAAAATTATCTGAAACTGAGATAAGAGAATGGGTCTATACATCATCGACAACAGAAGAAAATACAATTCTTGGAATAATTGCGGGTAATGCTATCTCCCTATATCCCACCGTATTAACTGAAATATTTTTGGATAATGGAGAAGAAGAACTGGAAATAGATTCTGAATAATATGATATGATGTTGAGTTTGATGGGTTATACTGGAGATAACCCCAATAAGTTGTTGAAGAAACATTTATCTGCAGAATACAAATTTCTGGCAGATATTGTCGGGAAAGTCTTGCTAGGCAAGCACACTGCACATGATTATATTACCAGGCATCAGTTTTTGGTCATGTGTGTAGTGGTTAACAAGAAGAAGGTGAACTGGGCACAGATCATCTTTGATCTAATATAGAAAAAGACTAATAAAAAGGAAGTGTGTTTTGGAAGGATCTTAGGGATCTTTCTGAAGGAGAAGGCTGCTGAATCACTGGTCTTCTCGACCATAATCATTAATGCAAGCAAGAGGCTCACTTGTGCCTTGTTTGGCAGGTGGGAGAGGACTATATACAAGCCATCCAAGGCTTCAACCTCTTCCATCCCAGCTTCTGAAAGCACAAGGGATGTTAGGGCCACTTCCCACCCCGCTGAAGAGGTCATCCCCACACCTCCATCCCTTCCAGCAACTCAACAACAATCACCCTCCACAGTTCATACTCCCTCTCTTCAACCACATCAACAACTCCAATAATAACTTCAACCACATCAACAACCACCACCCTCTGTTCATGTTCCTACTACAGCTACACTACCTGCCACCTCTCCACCATTATACCTTACTGACTTCCCTTCCTCACCCACCCAGGAATACCATCAACCCACTTTATCTCAATCACCACAATCTCCCCATGATATACCAACCCCAACACCACCTTCCTCTCCTCTTCCCCCCCCCCCACTTATCTTCCCTCCCATCCTTCAATATATTGTCATCTCCTCCCAATACTCCCTCTCCTCATAATGCTCCTCCTCCATCCTCACCAACATCTACCATCCCTCCAAATGTTTCCACCTCAACACCATCTGCCACTCCATCACTGGATCCCTCCACCATCTCATCTATCATTGCTCTCATCATACCCCTCCTCAAAACTCTAATAGCAGAGGCCATTACACCTCTTGCTACCTCCATTTCCTCTCTCTCTCTGCTCAAATTTCTGCCCTCTCTACTGCCGCCCCTTCATTCAGGGGCCTGGCTCCAGTTCTCACTGAAACCAGGCAGGGGGAGTTACTTGATGATGAAGCTGCAGCAACTCCAGCAGTAGTTCTAGCAGTAGCAGCAGTTCCAGCAATAGTAACTCCAGCTCCAGCAGGTGTAGAGGCAGTATCAACAGCAGAATATACAGATGATATTGATTTTATTCATTTTATTGAGATTGACATGGATATAGAAGAGTCAGTACCAGAAGAGACAATTACTGTTGGTGATTTCATTTTAACTTCCACAGTAAATTTAGTTAATTTGTTGAAAATTTTTGATACTACATATTTGAGCTTCTCTCCAGCCGATTACACTAAGCCATCCTTGGCTATTGTTCCATATTCATCCCCTATTAGTTCAAAAGTTGCCAAGCAACTCAGAACTCTTTTTGCTGCTCCAGAGCCCAGAGTTATTCCATCCCCTCCAGAAGCCATTTTAGCCCCCAGTTTTGTTATGGATGACTCACCAATGCCAGATCTTGATGCCTTGATCTTGGCTGACATTAAGGAAGAGAATAAGGCAGCAACTGAAAGCACTGTCAGAGTTAGTTCTCCAACTCCCGATGAAGTTTCTTCTCCAGCTCCACCTCCTGTTGAAGTTTCTCCTCCAGCTCCATCTAAATCTGAGATGTCTGTTATTTATGCTGAGGCCCTAAAAGCTTTAAACGATTTATATGATAATCCTCAGGGATCTGATGATGATGATGAATTTGAGGATGAGGATTCAGATGAGGATCCAAAGAAGAAGAAAGTATCTAAGAAAAGGAAAGCTCCTCCTCCTCCTGCTCCTAAGCCAAATCCAGCCAATGACACTCCCTACTATATCCTTCAGAAGATAACTTCATATAAAGGGATGCCAGCTTGGATGTGGTTATCCAAAAATGAATAGAAGGAGAGAAAGAGAAGTAGAAGATACTCCCCTCCTCCACCTCAGAAATACAGAAAAGATCCTCCTCCTCCTCCTCCAGCTACCGGTGCTTCAGGTACAACTTCCCAAAGATCTACCCAATTCCAAATATATCAGAGACATCAAGGGAGATTTTCTTCTAGAAGCAGCCAGCATAGGTATTACTCTTCAGGAAAGCAACATCAATCTCAGCATCAACCACAGTAGCAGGATCAACAACAGCTATCATTCCCTGCAGATCAGAAAGCTGAAAGTCCTAAAAGACCAAATTCTCCTCCTGTTCCTTTTGAAGATCCTGAAATAGGTAATACAGCTAGAATGGTCAGGTTCCAAGAACTTGTAGGCCTTTCTATGATTAACAAGGCCAAAGATGAAGGAAAGGATCCTTCTGAGTATTCCACAATGTCTAAGTACAAGAAAGAACAGCTTAAGAGGTTTGAGAAAGCAAACAAGTTTTTCAATGTTGATGACTACATAAAATTGCACCCAGAAGCAGTTGTCCCCAGAGCCACATCTTTGAAGATTATAGGGGCTGCTGACATGACCATGACTAAAGTGCAAGCTTCTGATCCTAACAGAGAGATTGTCTTCACTAAGCCAGGAGACAAGAGCAAAGAAGAAAAGCCAAAGGAAAAGAAACAAAAGAAATGAGTTCTGGTCTGTTTTATTTCTGTTATGTTTTTAAAACTGCTTTCTATTTCTGAACAAAGCTTATCTGTATATATATATCTGTTGCATGTGTTACTGATCTCTACCAGATATATGTTTTCTTTCTTTGTTTATTTTCAGTTCTAGTCTGAGTCTGTAATTAGTGACCTCACCGAAATAGGGGGAGATTGTTAGATCACTAGTTTGACTTGGGCCAAGTTCACTAAGTTAGGATCATTTGACACAACATGTATAGCCAGGGTCATAGTTGTGTCCTAGAGTATAGGCCAAGTCCTTAGAATCAACACTGCAAAGACCAACCATCAACACTGCCTGAGACTCAAGACTTAGACAGATTTCATACTAAGTAAAATGAGTTTGATGTTCGTCGAACGTAGTTCGATGAAAGTCTTATTCAGCTTGACGATCTCAGAGTAAATTCTCTGAGCTGAGCTCGACAAACTTGGTACTCAGGTCGACGAACTTTGGATACTATACCTCAACACTTCAAGATCAGAAAACATCTCTTTATTCTAAGTCCAGAGTCAGACTTTGGTCGACGAACTTAGTTCTCAGCTCGATGAACTTGGACCACAGTCTAGGCAAGGCTCATGTATCAGTTATAAAGTTCTCAGCTCGACGATTCTGGATCTTAGTTCAACGATTTTTGGATTCTTTACTTCAACTTCTTATAGCCAGAAGTTTCTATATTTTTCTAAGTCCAGAATCATCTCCAGTAGACAAACTCAGGATTCTCAGCTCAACGAACTCTGACCATAATAGCTAGAATTATCCAGCAGCAGTTAGTGGTCCTCAGCTCGACGAAACCAATTCTTAGGTCGACGAATTCTGGATACTTCACTTCAACACCTTCATCCAGAAGCATCTGAAATTATTCTAAGTCCAGAAATATTTTACTGAACTTCTGTCGACGAAACCAGTTATCAGCTCGATGAACTCCATACACAGAAAATGCAAAGTTTCTATAAAATATAGTTCTGCTCTCTGCTCGACGATCTTAGAACTCAGCTCGACGAACAGAAGTCATCTGGTCGACGAACTCAGCAACTCAGCTCGATGAACTATGAACTCAGCTCGACGATTTCTTTTATCAGTTCGACGAATCCAGACTTAGTTAGTTTTCATCCTTCTATCCCCTTCTTACTGCAATAATTCCTGAGTAATTAATGCTCAAATATTCTCTGGAATATAACCGTTAGACAGAGCATTGATTATGGTCTTCTCCAGGATTATTGCCTGTCGTTTTTCCATGGGACAGTTGGGGAAATAATTCAATGCAGTTTATTTTTAAGGATGTCAGCATTGATTGCAGAAGATTTCAAATTTCGAAAGACCATTTTTGACAGGAAATACAAAAAGAGATTTTCTCTCTTCTTCCGACAGACGGACAGAACAAGATAGATAGACACACAGAGAAAAAGATAATTAGTCTGAATCAAGAAACTCTCTGCACTTTCTTCCATAGATTTCTGATACAGAAAAGAAGCCATATATTTGAAGATCATCAGCTATCTGAAGAAGAACACCAAATCAAAATCAAGAGTCTTCTGTCTTCAACACTCCAGGACACTTCAAAGGACAACTACAACTTTATCTGTCAAAGAAGTTTCTGAACAGCTGCTGATCAAGGCTGAACAACTGAAGGCCTATCACCCTGCAGCAAGGCTCCATCTCTATGAACCATTTTATACCTCAGGGGGAGCCTTTGCTAAAATCAATATCCACAAGTCTGCTCAGTTGTATATTGAGAACAAGAAGACAATATCATCTCTCATCCCCTTCACTATATAAAAGGTTATAACTCGCTTCAAAAGTTATTCCTAGTTGCAAATCACCTGACCATAAGACTTGAGGATTGGTTTTTGAGCACCTGATAAAAAGCTCATTGGTGTCAGGCACCTGATCAAAAATCTGAGTGGATTCTTACCAGGGTGGTAGAAGAGTGGATGTACCCAAGTTTAGGGGAACCACTATAAATTCTTGTGTTATCTGGATTGCCCTTTTCTTTTGTTTCTTGTTGTGGCTGTGTTAGTTGTTAGGTTTGCTGTTTATGCTTTTAATTTTATTCCTACACTAGATAAAATCAATTGAAAATTTTATAAAACCTGAATACTCTATTCACCCCCCCCCACTCTAAAGTATTCCTGATCTGACAGCTCACTTTCACGAAATTCTAAAGGGCAGGAAACTGACTGTTTCATATTTTAGAATCTTTGGTTGTAAGTGCTTCGTTCTTAATAACGACAACTATCACACTACCAAATTTAGCGAAAAGAATTTTGAAGGTATTTTGTAGGGTATAGTAGGTATAGTAAGGCATATAGGATATTTAATAAAAAAACCCTGGTTGTAGAAGAATCCATTCATGTTGTATTTGATGAGACGAGCTTGCTGCAAAGCAACTCTTCTAGTGTGTTCATTGAAGATGCAGGTTCAAAGTTGAGAGAACTTAACTTGGGTCAGTCGACTGAAGAAAAAGGTGAAAAGTTCATCAATATCACCACTCCAACCCCAATTGGAGAGGGTTGATGATCATGATTAAGAAATCATCCAAGTCGATGAAGTCACTCCGGTGATTGAAGACACTCCGGATGCAAGGACTATAGAGCTCAGACATCTGAAGGATCACCCAATGGACCAAATCATAGGAGATCCCTGGGATGGTGTCAAAACTCGTAGTGGTACAACTAACGACAATCTATATTTTAGTTTTCTCTCACAGGTTGAACCGAAGAAGTTTGAGGAAGCAAACTATAACGCATCATGGATAATGACAATGGAAGAAGAACTAAATCAGTTCAAGCGTTGTCAAGTCTGGAAACTTGTTCCAAGACCCAAAGGTAAGAATGTCATCAGGACAAAGTGGGTCTACAGGAACAAGATGGATGAGGATGGAACGATCACAAAGAACAAGGATAGACTCGTTGCCAAAGGATATCACCAAGAAGAAGGAATCGACTTTGAGCAGACGTATGCTCCAGTGTCAAAGCTGGAGGCAATCCGATTGTTCCTAGCATATGCTGCACTTAAGGGCTTCACTGTCTATCAGATGGACGTGAAGTCTTCCTTCCTTAATGGTGACATAAAGGAAGAGGTGTGTGTGAAATAACCACCAGGTTTCGTTGACTCTAACTTTCCTGACTATGTTTATCTGTTATCTAAAGCATTATATGGTTTGAAACAAGCTCCTCGAGCTTTGTATGAGACGTTGTCTACCTTTCTTCTTGAGAACAAGTTCACAAGGGGAAAGATAGATAAGATATTATTTATTAGGGAAATAAAAGGCAAGATTTTGCTAGTGCAAATCTATGTCGACGATATTATTTTTGGCTCTACTGACGACAATCCCTACAAGAAGTTTTCAAAACTTATGCAATGGAAGTTTGAAATGAGCAGTATGGGAGAGCTGAAGTATTTCTTAGGGCTTCATGTGAAACAATCTGAAGATGGAATTTTCATCTCGCAGACAAAGTTCACCAAGGAGCTAATTAAGAAATTTGGAATGGAGAACGCAACCTCTATGAGGAATCCAATGGGTTCAGCCGTGTCTCTGGACAAGGATAAGAAAGGGAAACCTTTTGATGAAACCAAGTACAGAAGCATAATTGGATCCTTGCTCTACCTTACTGTCAGTAGACCAGACATAATGTTCTCAATATATGTATGTGCTAGATTTCAAGTGAACTCAAAGGAATCTCACTACGCTGCTGCAAAATGGATTCTGAAATACCTTAAAGGTTCACCAAATCTTGTCTTATGGTACACAAGAAGTAATGATAGCGAACTAATTGGTTTTTTAGATGCAGATTTTGCAGGTAGTAAAGATGACAAGGAAAGCACTTCCGGGACTTGCCAATTTTTGGGAAGAAGGCTCATTTCCTGGAGTATTAAGAAGCAGAACTGTCTTGCAATCTCAACAGTCGAGTCAGAGTATATATCTGCAGGCAGTTGTTGTGCACAGTTGCTATGGATAAAGAACCAGTTTGAAGACTACAATATGAAGTTTCAAAACATTCCTTTGTTTTGTGATTCCTCTAGTGCGATTGCAATAGCCAACAACTCAGTCTCTCAAAGCCGGACAAAGCACATAGTGCTGCGTTACCACTTCATTCGGGAGCATATGGAGCATGGGGACATAGATCTACAGTATGTCCTAACTGACAGGCAGATTGCAAACATATTCACGACAGAACTTGGAATGCTCAAAAAAGAAGATTAGAGAAGGTGGACTCACAACATAGCTCAGAGATCACGGGATACGTCAAAAAATTGAAATTTCTCAATTTCAGACTTAATGTCTCGAGTAAGAAGATGACCACTCCAGTACTTCTTTAAACTACTCGAGAACTCAGCAAGTCACTCGTGTAATACCACTCGAGTAATGAGCTTCCTCTCGAGAAGTGAAAGATATTGTACCTACACACCTAGAGGGGGGGGGGTGAATAGGTGACTTGAATCTTTTTAACTTTTTATGGCAGCAATCAGTTTCTAACACAAATGTATATCTAAATTTGCACAGCAATCACACAGCAATTACAGCAAATCACAACACACAGTAGACACACAGTTTTATAGTGGTTCCCCAAGGTTTGGGTACATCCACTTTCCCCCTTCGCCTATCTAGCAGTGTACTAGATTTGGCAAAACTCCTCCACTATCTCAGAACCCAAAACTAGTTCCTACACCTCAGTCCCAAGGCCCTACAACTCAGCTTCTTCACAATGCCTACACTCAGCCACAAAGGCCTACACTCAGCTACCAAGTCCTACACTCAGCCACCAAGGCCTACACTCAGAGATTTCAATCTCCTACACTCAGGCTCTTAAGCCCTACACTCAGCTTTTATAATTACAGGCTTACAAGACTCAGATCCAAAGGATCCTACAAGATAAAATGAATACAAAAATTATAACTCAACAACTCAGTAACAAGAGAGAAGAGTTGTGAGATTCTTGATGAGTTCTTGGAAGAACTCAGCTGAAATCAATCTGACTTAGCTTTCTTCAAAGCTTCTTGAATGTAGAACTCAATAAGATTGACTCCTTCTGCAGTTGATCCTTGATCTCTGCTACTTAAGATTCAGAATAAATCTGAACCCTTCTTCTCAGTCTGGTTCCAATGACTGATTTCTTGGATGGAGCTCTCTCTCTCCAACTTCTTAGATCTTCACTTGATAGCTAGATCTTCTTTTAATCTAAACTTGGACTTGTGTTCAATCAAAAATCACTTTCTGTAGACAGCATAGGCCTATTTATAGGCCTTCTTCATGGTAACCGGCTGGTCCGGTCCATAACTATTTTCTGACAACTCTGACAGGTGCTGTAGACCGGCTGGAATGGCAGTTGTCAAGTCATCCAGTCAGTTCTTGAAAATTCTGTAACTGTCTCCAAGTGTCGAGACTGTCTGTCTTTAAGTGTCGACACTTATAGACCAAGTGTCGACACATGTTGTCTAGGTGTCGACACTAGCCTACAAGGTGTTGACACAACTCCTTGTGTTGTAGATTTTATATCTCGACACTGCTTCTTCTTCATGTGTCGACACTAAAAATGAGTGTCGACACAAGTACTTGTACTTCAGTATTTTGCTGAATTCTTCTAAGTGTCGACACAACACCTTTGTATCGACACATCTTCAAGTGTTGAATCTGTTAAGTGTCGACACTGCTTCTTGGTGTCGACACATGTCTTCAGTGTTGATACTTGCTGAGTGTCGACACAGCTCCTTGTGTCGACACATTCTTCTTCTCTCGAGACTCTGGCTGAGTGTCGACACATTCCCTTAGTGTCGATACTTGTACTTAGAATATTTTTGTTGAACTTTGCTGATCTTTACTAAGTGTCGACACAGCTCCTTGTGTCGACACTTTCTTCAAGTGTTGTTGAGTCTTCAGCTGAGTGTCGATACATTGTTCTGGGTGTCGACACTTACTTCAAGTGTTGACTCTCCTGCTGAGTGTCGACACATTGTTCTGGGTGTCGACACTTGTACTTAGTTTCTGCTGACTTTTGCTGAGTGTCGACACAGCCTCCAAGTGTCGACACTTTCTGGTGTAGACACAGTTTCACTGGGTGTCGACACAACTGTTAAGTGTCGACACAGCTTCACTGGCTTTTCTTCATTGAGTGTCGACACAGCTCCTTGTGTCGACACAGCTCCTTGTGTCGACACTTTATGTCTGGTGTCGACTCAGCATCCCTGGTGTCGACACAATGACTCCAAGTGTCGATACTGCTTGCCTGGGTGTCGACACAAGTCTTCTTAAGTGTCGACACATTGCTCCTTGGTGTCGACACATGGACTTAGAAACTTTTTCTTCTTTTCCTGCAAATACTTAACCTGCACAAGTAAACTCAAAACACATCAAACACATTTTGATGTATATCATTGAGTTAGGTGAGGCTTCTTCAAATCAGGTACATTTGAACCAATGTACCCAACAATCTCCCCCTATTTGGAGAAGTCATAACCCTTAGTCAATGATATACACCATTCATAATAAAATTACAAAATGATGTAAAGCAGGATTATATATAGCAGGGCAATCATAAACATGTATATATAGACATCATCACAGAACAAATATGAAATAGATTTAACATATAACACATTGTTCTAATATCTGTCATATTCATTTTCAAAAGTTTACAGAATGTTTTACATCAAAAAGATTACATAGTAAACTTTAAGAAAATTCTAATTCTATTTCTGTTCAGGCTGCTTGATCACTATTCCTTTTCCAGCTTGTACTTTGACTTGAACAGGAGCTTCAGCAACTTCAGCATCAGCAGGCTTCTTGCCTTTCAGATCTTTCTTCTTAAGTTCCTCAGCCTTAATATTTTGCCTTTCAAAATAATGATAAGGCTTGGGAAAGTACTTGCTAGGCTCCTGGGCAGTAGGAGGTAGCTTTCACATCTTGGCCTTTCTTCTGTATTGGACTATAGCCTCCTGCCTTGTCTCATGCTTTCTCCATTCAGCCTCAGAAAACCACTTGTTCCTGTCTGGCACATTATCTTTTGCAGCTTTCCAGGCAGTCAAAATAATGTTCCTAGAGGTGGGGCTCCACTGCTCAAAGTCAGGTCTTTGTTCAGCTTGCTCCCTGAACCTCTTCTTTGACAATCTTGTTTCTTCTTCTTTCTGCATAGCTTCTTGCATAACTTCAGAGATTGGCTGAACAACGTTTTCTATAATGACATTGTCCTTGCCCCCAGGTGGGCTATACATGGACTGTATGTCAGCATGAACCATATCAAAATCTGAAGGAGGGTAGATGACTTAAGCCACTTCAGGTTGCTCCCCTCCTAGATATGCAGGATGAATTCCAGATTCAGCAACATTATCATCATCACAAAGAGGAGGATAACCAAGAGTTGCTCTGATAGAATTTGATATCCACTTGGCATGATCAGAGCTGGCTTTGACTAAAACTCTCTCCCCCTTTATGACTTCTCTTTCAATGTGATCTCTGACATCATCTTTTTGAAATCTAACCTGGTTATCCAAGTAATTAACTCCATCTTTAAAGAAAGGTTTTAACCTTTGGAGTTTGTCAGTTATAATCTTCTGTGAGTCTTTTATGGCAGTCTTAACAGCAGTGATTTCTTCTTGAAATACTTTGTCAAATTCTGCTTTTATAGTAGTTGGAGTTTGCCCTGCAGCTAGATTCTTCAACTCTATGACTATAGCATTTGTGAGATGCAGTCAAATTATCATTTATCCTAATTTGATTTTCAAGTACATACCCTTGCTTCTGTGCAATGTCATCTACTTGAACTTTAATTTTTTCTTGATGTGTAGCTAAGTACACCACTGCATTCCCTCCCTTATGGAAGCAGTCTGTCATCTCCTTCTTATTAATATTCATTTCAAATCTTATTGACTTTATATCCTGGGCCAAATCAAATTTCAATGATTTCTGCCCTTCATCCACATACTTTTCAATTGCCTGTCTGTGCTCATCAAGCTTGATTTGCATTGCAACCATTAGAGCACTATAATCAACAGTTGGAGTTGGCAGTGATATAGGCTGTGGAGCAACAGTTTGTAAAGCCCTCTTATAACTTTGGCTCCTTCTTTTGAAGACTTGAAACTTCTGTTTCTTAGCTCTTCTAGCCTCCTCATCTTCAGATGCTGAGGAGCTGGCTATCTCTACCCTCTCTTTAGGTAATTTCTCAACAGCTGGTTGTTTCTCAGGCTCATGCCTTGCAGGTTCTTTAACAATGGGCACTTGCTCCCCCTCAACTGGAGCATTCTCCTCTGCAGCAGCAGTATTGTCCTTGTCAAAGTCTTGTTGATCCAGATTTAGAAATAAATCTTCCATGGTATACTCTTGTGGAGAATGAGCAGGAGAAATTCTGTGCTCATCTACCACTGGATCAGAAACAACTTGAGCTGTAACAGAAGTGTCTTCCATGACAACTTCTGGAACTTGACTATCAGTCTGTGGTTGCTGATAAACATCAGACAACTCAGTATCCTTTATAGGAAAAACTAAAGCATTAAGCTCAGTGAGTACCTCAAGAATTGTTTTTGTAGCTTGCTCACTCTCAAGAGGAGTGGGTTCTTCCACAACTAATGGCTCCCCCTGGATATGATCCTTGTGTATGGGGCTAGCTTGAGGTAGCTCCCCCTGGATTTCAACAATATCTTGAGGAGCTGGAGACTTTACAGCAGTTCCTTCCTCATTCTCATCAGGTGTGAAGACCACTTGCTCTTCACTACAAGAGCTGCTAGGGGAAACCTGTGCCACTGGAGCAGTTTTCCTCTTCTTCTTTGGAGGTGATACTTTCTCAGGAATTATCTTCTCAGGGGTTGGCATCTCCTTAGACAACACCCTGTCCCATCTGGAGAAGATCCTCATGTTCATTCTTCTCATGTGGTTGATTTTATTACCAGTAGCTTGACTCATTACCTCTGGGATACTTCCAGCAAGGTAGAGACTTAAGATCCTGCCCAAATTGGGCTTCTTCAGGCTTTCCTTGATCTTTTCAAAAACTACTATAGACCAGTCAGTTTTCAGATTGAAAATTATTCTGGTCATAATGCTGAACATATGGGCAGACACTCTGTCATGCCCTCCTGGCTTGCTCAATATCACTTTCCCAACAATTTCAGACAGGAATTTCCCCTGACTGTTCATTCCTTTTCTATTGAAAACTGAACCAATCTTCATCTTAGAATCTAGTCCACACCAGGTTAGAGCTTCTCTGGTCTTTGAAGCGGTAACCTCATCTTCTTCTTTAGTTCTAGGCAATTGAAGTACCTTTCTCAGACTTTTTGGTGAAATCTTAACCTTTGCACCATGAACTCTGGATTTGATCTTGTATCCAGATTCGTCCACTTCAGCTCCATTGAGGAATTCCAGTACTTCCTTCTTTCAGATCTTTGTTGGTTCAGAAACAAGAAATTTTAACCCTGGGTCTACTACTAGGGTTACTACAGTCTTGATTTCTTGGTCGGCATCATCAAAAGCATTGCGCACTAGTTCATACCCTTCGTTGACGTTCTCCTCAAGCTTTGGCGCCATTAGGGTTTGAAGAATTTGAACTGAGAGAAGAGAGGTGTCGACACACAAGTTTTGGTCTTGAAACTTTTGAAAGCGTGTCGACAGACTAAGGCAAAACCTATTTATACCTTTCTAGTTTTGAAGATGAAAAGGCGGGCAGCTAACTTAAATTGTGTCGACACTGGAGATAAGTGTCGACACTGACTTATAATGTCTCGACACCAAGGTGTCGACACAAGTTTAGTCAACAGATTATATGTGTCGACACCACTTAACTCGACACATAGTCGAGACTTTACTTAGATAATTCTGAGTAAACACTATGTGTCGACACCACCTTGGTTGTGTCGACACCAACTTGTCATGTGTCGACACTAATATTCTGAAGTGTCGACACCAACTTCCTAGATGTGTCGACACCTTTTTCCTGAAGTGTCGACACCACTATTCTGTGTCGACATATAGATCTCAGTGTGTCGACACCTTTTTACTTAGTCATTTCCAATTCTATAAACTTACTCTAAGTTTATCATTCCTAGTTCAATTTTAAACCTATTGAACTTATCTTCTTCTAGGGGCTTAGTATACATATCAGCTAGTTGATTATCAGTTTTAACATATTCTAGTAAAATATCTTCTTTCTCTACATGCACCCTAAGAAAATGATATTTTATCTCAATATGTTTAGTTCTACTATGGGAAACAGGATTATGTGCAATTGAAATAGCACTTGTAGAATCACAGAAGAGTGGAGTTATACTTACTTGAAATCTATAGTCCTCAAGCTGATGTTGTATCCACAGAAGTTGAGCACAACAACTTCCTGCAGCCACATATTCTGATTCTGCAGTGGAGATAGCCACACTTGTTTGTTTTTTGCTACTCCATGAAATCAATCTTCCACCTAGGAATTGACAGGTTCCAGTAGTGCTTTTTCTGTCTTCTTTGCATCCTGCAAAGTCTGCATCTGAATAACCTGTTAGATCAAAATCCCCATTCCTAGGGTACCAGAGGCCTAGATAAGGAGTGCCCTTTAGATATCTCAATATTCTTTTGACTGCTGTCAAATGAGACTCTTTAGGGCAGCCTTGATACCTAGCACAGACACATGTAGCATACATGATATCTGGTCTACTTGCAGTCAAATATAATAGGGAGCCAACTATCCCTCTATACAAGGTTTCATCTACAGGTTTCCCTGCATCATCCTTGCTAAGAGACATACTTGACCCCATAGGAGTCTTCATGGTGCTGGATGAATCCATACCATACTTCCTTATGAGTTCTAGGGTGAACTTGGACTGGCAGATGGATAAACCATTCTCAGTCTGTCTTACTTGGAGACCCAAGAAGAACTTTAGCTCTCCCATACTACTCATCTCAAATTGACCTTGCATTAGTTTTGCAAATTTTTTGCAAAGGCTACTTTCAGTAGACCCAAATATAATGTCATCTACATATATTTGGACTAGTATTACTTTGCCTCTAGATTCTCTAAGGAATAGAGTTTTGTCTATTTTCCCCCTTGTGAACTTATTATCAATGAGTAAACTAGACAGGGTTTCATACCAAGCCCTAGGGGCTTGCTTTAACCCATATAAAGCTTTCCTAAGTCTATAGACATGATTAGGTAAAGTTGAATCAACAAAACCTAAGGGTTGTTCCACATAGACTTCTTCTTTAAGATTACCATTTAGAAATGCTGACTTGAAATCCATTTGGTAAACTTTGAATCCTTGAAAGGTTGCATAGGCCAGGAACATTCTTATGGATTCTAGTCTGGCTACTGGAGCAAAGGTTTGATCAAAGTCAATACCTTCTTCCTGCCTATATCCTTTAGCAACCAATCTTGCTTTGTTCTTAATGATGACTCCTTGTTCATCCATCTTGTTCCTATAGATCCACTTGGTTCCAATTATATTGTGGTCTTTAGGTTTAGGAACAAGCACCCAGACCTTGCATCTCTTGAACTGATTCAGCTCTTCTTGCATTGCCTCAATCCAAAGAGGGTCTTTGATGGCTTCTTCAAACTTCTTTGGTTCAACTTGAGATAAAAAACTTGAGTAGATTGCTGTATTCAGATTTCTGCTCCTTGTTTGTACCCCTTGTCTTGGATCACCAATGATTTGTTCTGCTGGATGATCTCTAAGATGCCTATTGGCTGGAGGCATCCTTACTTCAGGTTGAACTTCTTCAACTTCATCATCTTGCTGTACTCCTTGTACTTCATCTACATTTGGTACATGTAGTACTCCCCCTGGACAACAACCACTGTCTTCTACTTGCTGTCTTGCAGTAGGTTCTTCTTCTAGAGTGAGCTTGTCCATCTTCTTTGTTAAACCTGTGGGGCTGCATACACTACTAGACAACTCATTGTTAATAAGTCTAGTTTCATCAAATACTACATGTACAGTCTCCTCTACAACTTGAGATGACAAGTTGTAGACTCTATAAGCCTTACTATTGTTGCTATACCCAACAAAAATTCCCTCTTGGGACTTGGCAGCAAACTTAGTCAAGTAAGACTTTCCATTGTTAAGTATAAAGCACTTACAACCAAAGATCCTGAAGTAGGATAGATTTGGTTTCCTGCCTTTCACAACCTCATAGGGGGTCTTGTTGAGGCTTTTAGTAATGGTAGCCCTATTAATAACATGGCATGCAGTATTGACTACTTCAGCCCAGAAATATTCTGGTAGTGATGTATCACTTAATAGGGTCCTACCAGCCTCTATCAAGGTTCTATTCTCCCTCTCAGCAATGCCATTTTGCTGAGGTGTTCTTGGTGAAGAAAACTCTTGAAATATCCCAAAGTCTTCACATAGTTTTGTCATGCTATCAGACTGAAATTCAGTACCATAGTCACTTCTTATTTTGACCACAGTACTAGCTAGTTCATTCTGAATCTGTTTGACAAAGCTATAGAAGACACTAGGTGTTTCAGATTTCTGTCTTAGAAAGAACACCCAGGAAAACCTTGAGTAGTCATCTACAACTACAAAGGTATAGACCTTCCTACCCAGGCTGTGAACTGGCATTGGACCAAAGAGATCCATATGCAAGAGGTATAAACACCTCACAGCATCTTTGTTTTCAATGCTTCTAAAGGTGGATCTAGTCTGCTTGCCCTTTTGACAAGCTGAGCAAATGCCATCTTTAATACACTTAACTTGAGGACCATTCCTCACTAACTCTTTACTAAAGAGTTTGCCAATTGTCTTGTAGTTTAGATGGGCTAGCCTCTTATGCCATTTGACACAATGAGAGACTTTCTCATCAGCTATAAGACACACTTGAGAACCCTTGGTCTCACACATAATGTCTAAGCAGTAGACATTTCTTTTTCTATAGCCAGTCAAAATGATCTCTTGATCATTTGACCTCTTGATATGACAACCATCCTTAACAAATGAGATGTCATATCCTACATCACTTAATTGACTTATACTAATTAGGTTGTGTTTCAAACCTTTAACATAAGCCACTTGAGTAATGGTAACTAAGTTACTAGAAATGTTACCAAACCCTTTGATGATTCCTTTTTCAGAACCACCAAAGGTGACTTTTGGACCATCCTTTATTGGTGTGTAGTCCTTTAGTAATTCCCTTGTTCCAGTCATATGTCTGTAACATCCACTGTCCAAGTACCATATTGGGGCATGGCCACTTGGACTCACCTGCAAAACAGATTAATGAACCTTAGAACCCAAAGAATTCTTGGGTCCTTGGTACTTGTTAGTTTGCATCCTGACAAGTCTACCTGCTGGTTTTCCAACAGGCAGATTGCTACTCAATTTGGCACTAGCATTGTGCCAGCAGTCCATTGCATAGTGGCCTACCTTGCCACACCACCAACACTCAAACTTATTGTACCTTTGCTTAGGTACTGTCTTTGCTGTTTTATATACAGCAGACTTGTTGAGAGTTGGGGCTTTGCCCTTGGACTTGGACTTGGACTAAACAATCCTTGCAGGTCTAGTAAACCCCAGTCCAGCTTTACCTTTGTGATGAATAAATTCATCAATTATGGGTAAAACAGACTTTGGTTTAGAAAACCTAGCAACTAAGTCCTTCTCCTTTTGAAGATTAATCTCCAGACTCTTGATTTGATCATTCTTAAATGATATAGTTCCCATTTGAATCACAGTTATGTGCTTCAATCTGGCTATCTCATTAATCTTTTGATCAAACAACTTCTCAAAATCAGTTGCAGCAGCTTTGAGAATAGCAATTTCCTTTGCCTGACTTTTGGCTAGGGACTTGCTCTTCTTATAAGCTTGCAACAGAACTCTATATTCATCTATCAACTGATGAATATCTTCTTCAGACTCAGATGCACTCTCATCATTTGATGAGGATGAATCTGATTCTGTACTGGCACAAGAAACTGAACTTAAAGTTGAACTTTGTACCTTACTAGGTCCTGGCTGCTCCAGGATTTTGTCACTTTCTGTCAATGCCATTAGTCCTTGGCACTGACAGTCTTCTTGTTCATATATAGAATTCATAATCTGCATGAACTCTTCTTCTTCTTCCTCAGCAAACAATCCTATATATGCCTCAGCATCTGACTCAGTTTCTGATGAAGATAAATCTGACAGGCTCTTGTCCTTTTTAGCAACAAAAGACTTTTCTTTCTTGCCCTTGTATTGCGTCCTTTTCTTGTCACTAGACTCCTTTCTCTTCTCTGGACAGTCTGCAATGACATGGCCTTGTCTATTACAGCAATATCATACTATCTTTGAAAGTGTTGCTTTGCTAGACTTAGACTTTTTCCTGTCTTTTTTTGAAGACTTTTTATCCTGATAATAGTCTTCTTTTCTCTGTGAAGTAGATGGCCTTGTCCTCCACTGTTTCTTCTTTAAGAACTTATGGAAATGTCTTGTAAAGGCAGCAAATTCCTCATCACTTTCACTGCTCTCAGATTTTCTGCTAACTGACTCATCTGACTCAGATTCTGCTGCTTTTGGAGGTGGAGAAGGTGACTTACTTCTATACTTTCTGGGGGCTTCTGATTTGAAGGCCACTGTCCTTTCCTTGTGATCACTTCTTGTAGATTTCTCCTCTTCTTTCCTCATCATTAACTGTATTTCATAAGACAGCAGTTTGCCAAATAGTGTTGGTGGAGGAATTTCTCCCAACTTTGCCATTTCTCTAATGTCACAGATCTTGGTATCCCAATCTTTTGTTAGGGACCTTAGAAACTTGTCATTGAGTTCATAATTACTGAACTCTCTGCCATAGGACATGAGCTCATTCACAATCCTGTAGAACTTCTTATAGCACTCAGTTATGCTATCAGCTTTTCCTTGTCTAAAACTTTCATATTCTTGGTTTAGCAAGGATTTTCTGTCTTTCCTCACTTCTTCAGAACCCTCCATGTACACAATAAGAGTATCCCACATCTCTTTGGCTGTCTTACAGTGTATCAGATTCTGAAAAGTTGCATCATCTATGGCACTCACTATGATGTTCTGAGCCCTTTTGCCCATAGTGGCTAGAACAATTTCATCCTTTGTCATTTCTGAGAAATCCTTAGGTGTTCTTTGATTTGCATCTAAGACTGACACCTTCATGGGCACATATGACCCTTCTTTTACTGTGATATAAATCCTAGGGTCTGAGGCTTCCATAAAGAGTCTCACCCTTTCCTTCCAGATACCAAAGATCTCTTTCCTACATATGGGTAGCTTCATGGATCCCAATTCCTTATGATTTTCAGTGGAACCCATGGTTCTTGATTTTCTTGATTCTGTAATTGACTTAGACTGAAACTGCCAACAGGATCTACTCAGACAATTATGTCCTTTTTTGAGTAACCTCCCTCTGATACCACTTGAAAGATATTGTACCTACACACCTAGAGGGGGGGTGAATAGGTGACTTGAATCTTTTTAACTTTTTATGGCAGCAATCAGTTTCTAAACACAGATGTATATCTAAATTTGCACAGCAATTCACAGCAAATCACAAACAACACAGTAGACACACAGTTTTATAGTGGTTCCCCAAGGTTTGGGTACATCCACTTTCCCCCTTCGCCTATCTAGCAGTGTACTAGATTTGGCCAAACTCCTCCACTATCTCAGAACCCAAAACTGGTTCCTACACCTCAGGCCCAAGGCCCTACAACTCAGCTTCTTCACAAATCCTACACTCAGCCACAAAGGCCTACACTCAGCCACCAAGGCCTACACTCAGCCACCAAGGCCTACACTCAGGCTCTCAAGCCCTACACTCAGCCTTTATAATTACAGGCTTACAAGACTCAGATCCAATGGACTCTACAAGATAAAATGAATACAAAATTGTGACTCAACAACTCAGAGAAAAGAGAGAGAAGAGTTGTGAGTTTCTTGATGAGTTATTGGAAGAACTCAGCTGAAATCAATCTGACTTAGCTTTCTTCAAAGCTTCTTGAATGTAGAACTCAATAAGATTGACTCCTTCTGCAATTGATCCTTGATCTCTGCTACTTAATATTCAGAATAAATCTGAACCCTTCTTCTCAGTCTGGTTCCAATGACTGATTTCTTGGATGGAGCTCTCTCTCTCCAACTTCTTAGATCTTCACTTGATAGCTAGATCTTCTTTTAATCTGAACTTGGACTTGTGTTCAATCAAAAATCACTTTCTATAGACAGCATAGGCCTATTTATAGGCCTTCTTCATGGTAACCGGCTGGTTCGGTCCATAACTATTTTCTGACAACTCTGACAGGTGCTGTATACCGGCTGGAATGGCAGCTGTCAAGTCATCCAGTCAGTTCTTGAAAATTCTCTAACTGTCTCCAAGTGTCGAGACTGTCTGTCTTTAAGTGTCGACACTTATAGACCAAGTGTCGACACATGTTGTCTAGGTGTCGACACTAGCCTACAAGGTGTCGACACAACTCCTTGTGTTGTAGATTTTATATCTCGACACTGCTTCTTCTTCATGTGTCGACACTGAAAATGAGTGTCGACACAAGTACTTGTACTTCAGTATTTTGCTGAATTCTTCTAAGTGTCGACACAACACCTTTGTGTCGACACATCTTCAAGTGTTGAATTTGTTAAGTGTCGACACTGCTTCTTGGTGTCGACACATGTCTTCAGTGTTGATACTTGCTGAGTGTCGACACAGCTCCTTGTGTCGACACATTCTTCTTCTGTCGAGACTCTGGCTGAGTGTCGACACATTCCCTTAGTGTCGACACTTATACTTAGAATATTTTTGTTGAACTTTGCTGATCTTTACTAAGTGTCGACACGGCTCCTTGTGTCGACACTTTCTTCAAGTGTTGAGTCTTCAGCTGAGTGTCGACACATTGTTCTGGATGTCGACACTAACTTCAAGTGTTGACTCTCCTGCTGAGTGTCGACACATTGTTCTGGGTGTCGACACTTGTACTTAGTTTCTGCTGACTTTTGCTGAGTGTCGACACAGCCTCCAAGTGTCGATACTTTCTGGTGTAGACACAGTTTCACTGGGTGTTGACACAACTGTTAAGTGTCGACACATATTCACTGGCTTTTCTTCATTGAGTGTCGACACAGCTCCTTGTGTCGACACTTTATGTCTGGTGTCGACTCAGCATCCCGGGTGTCGACACAATGACTCTAAGTGTCGACACTGCTTGCCTGGGTGTCGACACAAGTCTTCTTAAGTGTCGACACATTGCTCCTTGGTGTCGACACATGGACTTAGAAACTTTTTCTTCTTTTCCTGCAAATACTTAACCTGCACAAATAACCTCAAAACACATCAAATACATTTTGATGTATATCATTGAGTTAGGTGAGGCTTCTTCAAATCAGGTACATTTGAACCAATGTACCCAACAAGAAGTATGAAGATATCACTCGAGTGCCATCATTCTCTCACTTGAGTACTGCCGGTCCACTCGAGAAACAGGAAGACAATTTCTTAACTTCTGTTCAAATTTATTTATTCACAACCCGAAGCTTATACCGCCATTTTCTAAGGTATGTTCAATTAATTTCTTCTTTAATCATCGATAGTTAGGGTTATATATATAGAAAAACCGAATTTCATTCTCTACATGATTTCAAAACCCTCTCTCTCTCGAGTAAGAAGAAAGTCTCTTCGTCTTCCGTCGCTATCGCAGAGCACGTCTTCGTCTTCTTCGATGCAGTCAATTTCTCTAAATTCTCTAGACAATGGCACCGTCTTCCAATATTGGGATTGGTAGTGAACACGTTGTCGACGGTATTGCCGAACTCTCAGATGATTTTCGAAATCTTCTCATTCTTCTCGACACCGCCTGCTTGACTTTCGTTCTCCACCACCCCTGCAAAATACTCTTCCCTGAAGTTGAAGAATTCTTTAAGAATATCAAAGTGCGACGGAATGGTAAGGTACTTAAGTCAAAAGTCAAGGGAATTAAGATCAAGCTTACCAAGACCTCTGTTTCCACACTTCTTCGGCTACCCGTAGTTGATGAAGAAGATACTCTAACTCGTGAAGATTCTGACAGAGCTTGCATGTTTTGTGGACTTTCACCACACGTTCTTTCCATTCATCGACCAGACCTCAATCCTGAAAGCAAACTCCTTGTGGACATCATTAGCAAGGTTCTCCTATGTAAGACAAGTTCCATAAGGGACATTTCTTTTGATCCGTTTGATATCATGACTGCCATAATTTGCAGAAAAAGATTTCAATTTGGTATGCTAATTCTTTATAAGATAATGGAGAGCATCAAGGCTCCTAACTATGCCATGATTATCTCTGTGATTATGCATGAGATAAATCAAGAATTTTTTGATTTCTTCAAAGGAACAACTCTGGTATCAATCACTTCCATTCAGAGATGGGAACTGAAGTTACTGAATCCTGCCCAGGCTGCTATAGCTCATGACCACCCAGCTGTAGAGGACAGTACTCCATCGCCCTTTCAACCTCATATTTCCAACACATCTGGTGCAGCTGCTGAGGGGGAGCCTGCTCCTTCTATTCCAGAAGAAAGAATGCCTACTCCACCTGTTGTTGTTTCTCTCCCTCCAACCACTCCCGAAGAAACTCCATCAGATGCTGAAGTTCAAGAAATCTTACTATCTACTGCGGAATACATCAACCAGATGATAGAAAAACTCAGCTCTGAAGAGCCTCTTCCTCCCCTCCAGGTAGAACAACCTACAGAACCATCCAATGAACCAACTCTAGTACCATCACCCTCTCATATTCCATCTCTAGAATCACCTGTTCACCAATCTCCTGTTGCAGACAAAGAGCAAGATGCGACCATAGTAATTTCTGATGAGAAAGAGCAGACCCCAGAACCAGCTGAAGCTCCTCTGAAAAGCTTGGACTTCCCTCTTCCCACCTTCATTGATGAAGAAGGTGATGCTCTGATTCACACTACCAGAGCTAAGAGCTCAGTAATCATTGAAGAGATTACTTCATGGCCTGCTCCTCCTCCTCCAGTTCCTCCTACTGCAACTCCAACTCCTGCTGCCAATGATCTTCTAGGTAAGATAGAACAGATGCTGCTAGACCAGAGAAAATATTTTGATGACTCCTTGAAGGCTGTGCAAGAGATAGTTACTGCTCTTGAAAAATAAATGAGCAGAGGCTTTGTTGAAATTCATCACAACACTGATGAGCTCAGAGAGTTATTCAAGATAGGTGGAAAAGCATTGGACCACACAATTACCAGTGTTGGCCATGTGATGGAACAATCTATTACTCTTGCTAATAATCAGATACAGTTAGAAAAGCTGGCCCAAGGACACACTTTCAAAATCTATGAAGAAGTGAGTACTTTCAAAGAAGCTGCCATAAACGAACTAACTGTAGAAGTCAGAAAGGGGGAGACATTAGTCAAAGAATATCTAGAAACATCAGATGCTGCCAAGCAAACTCTATGGGAAGCAAAGCTAAAGGAAATTCATGATGATGTGCAGAATCAGATCCACAGTGTAAAATTTCACACCTATGATATAGCTATGTGCATGCATAACCAGATCTTCCCTGACTTTCAAGCAGATCCAAATATAATTCCCCATCATCTGAATCCCCTAGCTCCTCTAGCTACAGTTCCAGTTCCTCAGCCTATCTTTTCTCCAAGACCTGAAGCCTCTGAAGCCCCTCCTCCAGAAACTTATACTCAAGTTTGGGAATCCTAGCTGATATATTTCTTCAAGCTCCTCCTGAGATTCATATTCCAAAGAAAAGAAGGTATGGTGATGGAGCTTCTTCCAGCATGTCCATTCCAATTCCAGAGGCAGAGAAAAGGAAAGCTCCTGAATTTGCAGAGATTTGGAGTCCTACCTCAAAGGCACTAATACTTGATACTCTCAAGTTAGTTTTGGATTTTAATGAGAATAGACATGATCATTACAGCTCGCAAGAGTGGTAATTGTATGAGAAGTCTATGACCAAAAGAAGAATCTATGATCGAGAATATGGAAGGAACAATCCTGCTGCACCTCCAAAACCTCCCAAATACTACCCAAAGCCATACAACTATCAGAGAAGGCAATAAGAAAAGAAGGACAGACAGCAGCAACAACAACAGCACCAACATCAAGCCTATGAATGAAGAAAGTTATAAGAGTGTGGATTGGAATTGTGTAGAAATGAATTTTGGACAATTCTATTTATATAAATCCTTAATTTTGTTAATCTGCTCTTTGCTTATAACCTTTGTGCATGTTATTTTGTTTTCTCTCTTTTACATCTATTTCTTTATTTGTCTATATAATTCACCTTAGTGGAGAGGGTTCTGACTTCTGCAAATACGGGGATATTGTTGGGTATTGTATCCACAATAACCTAGATTTGGTGAAGTCACTCTTGAACTAAGATGAATTAAGTTGTATTTGATATATTGTTTGAATTATGTGTTTGCAGGACTAAATTGCCAAGTTTAGACCAATATCAGTCTGCAATGGGTCACCAAACACAGGACCATACAATGTAATCCCACATTGTGTTAACCACGGTGTTGACTCATGTGTAGCCTCTCTATTGGGATACACTTCATTTTTCAAGCACTAGGATTGTTGGAGAAAGACATGTTGCTGATTCCATTGAAGGAAGGAAAATCTTCATAAACTAAATTTTTTCTAAGTGTTTCACTCGAATAGAATTCTAGTACTCGAGTTGAACCTTTAGATGTACTCGAGTAAGTCTAGTCTGGATTTCGAGTAAAGGAAATGGTTCTCGAGATACTTGAATCTAGTTCTCGAGTGGCCAAGTCCATTACTCGAGTAGACTTCTTCTTTTTCTCGAGTTGACAGATTTTCCCTCTCAGAAATATTCTAAGTATTATACTCGAGTAGTCAAGTTCACCACTCGAGTAGATGAGCACTTTGACTCGAGTGACAGAAGGATAGTACTCGAGAAGTTTTTACCCCACTCGAGTAGTGTAGATCCTGTACTCGAGAAGCCTGTCTACTTCTCGAGATGTCTAGTTCCAGTACTCGAGTAATAAGTTTTATCTCCCTAAATTTTCTCTAAGTCTTCTTCTCGAGAAGTTCACTTCCTCCTCTCGAGTAACATTTCTAACACTCGAGTAACCCTCATTCCAGTCGAGTGATAATGATTTTGCTCTGAAATTCCTGAAGAGCTTCTTCTCGAGTAGTCTGATTTTGTCCTCTCGAGAACTCATTTTTGTACTCGAGTAGTTCTTCTTTCACTTGAGTAATTCAAGCATGTTTTCCAGAAAAATTTGCTAAGTCCTAACAGACGTGATTTTTTAATGATTTGACATGATTGGTCCATGTGGTCGTCATTAATGTTAATTATGAATGTTAGGGAGATATTATATAAGGTCTTTTTATTTCGACTAACCCTAAGACGAAGCGCGTTAAATAAATATTCTAAGAATTCTGAATCAATTTTTCTCTTTCCTAACTGGAAGCCGTTGCCGCCGCTCATCGTGCAAATCGCCAAGGTCAAGAAGATTCAGACCAGTCGACTTGCAGATCGAGATCGTTCTTCAACCTCTTCATCTTCTCTCTGATCTTGTGAGTCAAGAATTTTAAGATCGGATCTTGCCGTGTCTTCTTCAAAGTTTTTTGACTGTGCCGCAAAGTTCAAAAAGGAAGACATAGGCAGAAAATTTCCAGATCTGAGAAAAGAAACTTTTTGTATTTCTGATTTCAATTTATTCTTGTAGGAGATCATTCTCCGAGTGTAGGAGCGTTGTTCTCCGAGTTGTAGGAAGTTTTCATTTTCCGAGTGTAGATCCATTTTGTAGATCGAGTTGTAGGAACGTTGTTCCGAGGCATAGGATTGGTTTCAATCCGAGATAGTGGAGTAGCCGAGTCTAGTGCTTTGCTAGATCGGTGAGTGGAAAGTGGATGTACCCAAGGTTTGAGAACAACTATAAATCTTTGTGTCCTCTGTGATTGCTTGGTTGTTATTTTCTGTGCATAGATCGCTAAATTTTGTATTCCGCAAATAGCGCTCAACTCACCTATTCACCCCCATCTAGGTGATTTAGGTAAGACAACTAATAACTTCAATTGGTATCAGAGTCAGGTTGATCATTAAAAGGTTAACACCTTGATCTGATCTGACCCAAGTTGTCTGTTGAGTTATCCAAGCATGGAAAATGTCAAGGATTTTGCTAAGCTTCCCCTGTGTATAAAGAACAACTTTCCCATATGGAAAGAGAAGATTAAATTTTTCATGGAAGCTGTAGATCCAAGGATCTTAATGATTGTTGAAGAAGGTCCTTATGTTCTTATGACCGTCTCAACTATAGATCCTATAAAGAAAGTTCCTAAGAAATTGATGGATCTCGATAAAGATGAGATTTCACTTGTCTCTTTAGACAAGAAGGCCAAAAATATTATCGCAAGTGCAGTTGATTACTCTATGCTGCAAAACTTGATTCACTGTCAATCCGCTATGAAAATGTGGCAGTTGTTGAATTTTCTCAAAGTGGCCAGCAAGATAGCCCAAAGCCAAATTAATATTCTCGGCACTACCCAGTTCACACTTTGATCTAGCGGAAACCCAAGGAGCAAGCTCAACACACTTTGATCTAGCAGAAGTACTCGAGAAGCCTGTCTACTTCTCGAGATGTCTAGTTCCAGTACTCGAGTAATCAGTTTTATCTCCCTGAATTTTCTCTAAGTCTTCTTCTCGAGAAGTTCACCTCCTCCTCACGAGTAACATTTCTAACACTCGAGTAACCCTCATTCCACTCGAGTGATAATGATTCTGTTCTGAATATCCTGAAGAGCTTCTTCTCGAGTAATCTGATTTTGTCCTCTCCAGAACTCATTTTTGTACTCGAGTAGTTCTTATTTCACTCGATTAATCCAGTCATGTTTTCCAAAAAATTCGCTAAGTCCTAACAGATGCGATTTTCTAATGATTTGACATGATTGGTTCACGTGGCTGTCATTAATGTTAATTATGACCGTTAGAGAGATCTTATATAAGGTCTTGTCATTTCGACTAACCCTAAGAAGAAGCGCGTTAAAGAAATACTCTAAGAATTCTGAATCGATTTTTCTCTTTCCTAAATGGAAGCCGCCATCGCCGCTCATCCTGCAAATCGCCAAGGGCATTCGTTCAAGAAGATTCAGACCAGTCGGCTTGTAGATCGAGATTATTCTTCAACCTCCTCATCTTCTCTCTGATCTTGTGAGTCAAGAATTTTTAGATCAGATCTTGTCGTGTCTTCTTCAAAGTTTTCTGACTGTGCCATAAAGTTCAAGAAGGAAGACTTAGGCAGAAAATTTCCAGATCTGAGAAAAGAAACTGTTTGTATTTCTGATTTCAATTTATTCTTATAGAAGATCATTCTCCGAGTGTAGGAGCGTTGTTCTTTGTGTTGTAGGAAGTTTTCATCTTCCGAGTGTAGATCCGATTTGTGGATCGAGTTGTAGGAATGTTGTTTCGATGTGTAGGATTGGTTTCAATCTGAGATAGTAGAGTAGCCGAGTCTAGTGCTTTGCTAGATCGGTGAGTGGAAAGTGGATGTACCCAAGGTTGGGGAACCACTATAAATCTCTGTGTCCTCTGTGATTGCTTGGTTGTTATTTTCTGTGCATAGATCGCTAAATTTTTTATTCCGCAAATAGCGCTCAACTCACCTATTCACCCCCCTGTAGGTGATTTAGGTAAGAAAACTAATAACTTCGCACCAAGCATCCACAAACCCCTCGGGGTGAAGTGGGTCTACAGAGTGAAGAGAAATAAGAATGGAGAAGTGGAGAAGTACAATGCAAGACTCGTCGTGAAGGGCTATAGGCAAGTCCAAGGAGTGGACTACGACGAGGTCTTTGCTCCAGTGTTGCGGATTGACACCATCAGGTTAATCATCATGCTGGCAGCTCACTATGGGTGGATGATTTTGCAAATGGATGTTGTGTCCTCTTATCTGAATGGCTACTTTGACGAAGATGTGTACATCGAGTAGCCTCCTGGATATGTTGTGAAGGGCCAAGAGAGTAAGGTGTGTAAATTAGACAAAGCACTGTATGGGCTGAAGCAAGGAGCTCGCGCTTGGAATGGAAGGATAGATGAATACCTCCAGAAGCATGGATATATGAAGTGTCCTTACGAGTATACTCTCTACACGAAGGTGGAGAAGAATGGTGATATGATGATCATATGTCTATATGTAGACAATATGATATTCACAGGAAATAATCCTACCATGTTCGAGGAGTTCAAGAGGACGATGAAGAAGGAGTTCGAGATGACCGACCTGGGAGAGCTCAACTACTTCCTAGTTGTGGAGGTACAGTAGAGTGAAGATGGTATCTTCATCTCGCTTAAGAAGTATGCTGAGGAGATCTTGAAGAAGTTCAGGATGGAGGATAGCAAAGCTATCTCCACTCCTGCTGATCCAATATTTAAGTTAAGGAAGGACTCAAAGGAGGGAGCAGTCGACTCCACATTATTCAAGATCTTGGTTGGAAGTGTACGCTACCTGACTTTCACCAGGTATGATATCATGTACGTTGTTAGAGTGGTGAACGAGTACATGGAGGAGCCGAAGTAGGATCATTTCTCGGCAGCGAAGAGGATCCTGAGGTCTCCGAATGGGACAAGAGATCATGGCCTGAAGTACTCTACAGGAGAGGAGCAGAAGCTAGTTGGATACTCGGACAGCGACTACGGTGGAGATGTGAATGATCGGAAGAGCACCTCCAGGTATGCTTTCCATGTGGAAACAAGTGTGTTCTTGTGGAGCTCGATGAAGCAGGAAACGATTGCCCTGTCCTCATGTGAAGTTGAGTATATCGCAGCGGCGGCCTGTGCATGTCAAGAGATTTGGTTGAAGAACCTCTTGCAGGAGTTACATCATCAATAGGAGGGTCCTATGACTATGTATGTTGACAACATGTCTGCAATATAGCTCGCAAAGAGCCTTGTGCTGCATGGGCACAACAAGCATATTGAGATAAGGTACAACTTTCTTCGTGAGCAGGTGGAGCAGAAGACTGTAGAGGTTGTGTATTATCCCATCGGAGAGCAGATTGCGGATATCTTCACAAAGGCTTTGAAGGTAGAGACATTTTTGAAGCTCAAATGCGAACTCGGCATGGGCTGCCAAGTTTGAGGGGGAGTTTGTTGGTGATATTTTAGTGTTGACCGGGTCAACAATTTTATATATAATTTTATGTATTTGTTTAATGTTTTTTGCGGAAGAGAGAGATGGAGTTTGTAGTTGGCATTTAATGTGGCGCCATGTGTCAGTTTTTTATTGGTTGTGCTAGACTATATAAAGTCATGTATGTAGTTCATTTTAAGCTTGCTGAGAAATAGTGAATTTGTCTCCCTTCCTTCTTCCCTTTTCCGGGTGAAGTGCAATAGCGCTGGAGTGTGTTTTGTTAATTTAATCATGTGTCTTGGAACCACCCGCTGGTGCACCCGCCTGGGACTGTTCGCCGGAGCAGCTCGCAGTAGCTTCCCATCGTGGCTGCCGACCACGGTTAGCTCGTAGGGTGTCTCGCCGGACCAGGAGGTCTCGCCTGGACAGTGCCATCTTGGCTATGGCTCTCGCCCGCACCAACTCGCGGTGGTGATCTTGCCTCACCCGGGAAGCCATCTCGCCCGGAAGCTCTCGTCGGGAAGTCATCTCGCGGTGGTGATCTCGCCCTCACCACTCTCGTCGGGTGTCTCGCCGGGGTAGATATAGTCAGAAAATGGTCTGGGCTGGTGTTGAGTTGTTGTTGAAGTTATGTGTATTGGGTGTTGTTTGGTTGTATGTTAATTAGTGTGTGTGCCTATTCACGTTTCCAACAAGTGCAACGCCTCGGCGACCTCAACATCTCTCCATAAACTAGTTAAAGGGAGGTCAGCCCGATTTGGGAGATTGACCGCCTGCGGTTGTGTGGAGAGCAGGTTGGGGCCGGTGGACTGCATTCTAGCTGGGGGCGGCCCGGGATACTCACATGAGTGGGCCGACCCCCTTTCAACATGAACTAGACCCGAGGAGATAGTTATAATAAACATGTAGGGTATACCCGCCCTTCCCTACCTTGATTGGCCTTTTGAAATAAAAAAACTTATGAACTTACCTCTATTATCGTGAAATATTTTGCTGAGACCACGATGTTCGCTCCGAAGGAACTGCGGGTAGAGATGGAGACCATGCGGGAGGATATATAAGCCTTGTAAGTGTAGACATGTAAGATTGGGAGGGAAGTGCAGGCCATAAAAATCGGAATGCAGTGCTCACTATCAGAGCTACCAGCCGGATGCTTTATGGATTGGTATGAATTCTGGGTTGTAGCCACCGCGCACTTCCGAGGATGATGTTTTTAGGCATGCGCCTCACTGAGAGAGTTAGTGTAATACCCCCTCCGACAAACTTTTCCCAGGTTGGAGACGGGCCTTACTGCCCAAGACATCCACCTAGTGCTTTCCAAGTGGCAATGACCCACTACATCAATCACTAGTTGGCCGCTTTTACAAGAAAGAATCACAACAATTCAAATCACATCATATATGTAGAAGCAATAACAGAAAGTCAACCATATATATATAAACATATATATATATATATAACTAAAAAAGCATATGTCGTAACCACTGTTTATACATGCGTGCCCGTGGGCTTCAAAATGTCTAATACGAGAACTCTCTCTCTCTCTCTCTCATGCCTCGTACACTAGAAACTCATATCTTGGAAATTTGGAGATGATGAGGGTGCCTTTACTCGGATAGTCATATCTGTTGGTGTGATGTCATGCGGTAACTGGACTTTGCGGTGCTTCTTCTCCTGTGAATGGTTATGTAAATAACTGTTAGTCACAAAGATAAGGGGAAACACATCTCCTCCCTGGATTCATATCCTGAGAATGAGCTTACGCACCCTACAATACTTAAATATCTAAAGCAAAAGAGAGTTAGCAACAACATTTCTATATAATGCATTTCCATTTCACATACTGGGATCGAATATCTGAGAAAGTGCAACATAATATAGTTAGAAAGAAGTAGCATAAACATTATTTATATAATAGGCACTCAACTAGCTGACACATATACAACAGGTACTCGTAACCTATAATCACAGTGTAGGTGTTCAAAACTTGCCAACACACCACAGGTGTTCAAACCCATGCACACATTCTATGTTAACATTGATTGGACTACTCTTCAAGTAGGGTAACAAACCCCGTGGGCCTCACCGTTGTGTCCTTTGGTGATATTGGTCAGTCCTGCCACTTCTAGATATGGTCGTACAACACTACCCAGACCCCAGCGTACAACCAGGTCTACTCTTCGATGTGAGCGACATCCGGCGAACTCCGAACATTTAGGCCGACTAGCGGAGGAAACCCAACGGGGAAAGTAAAACTGCTTGGGAAAAAAGGCTTGGGGGCTTTGCTTGGCTTGGATCGTTACCCACCCTTAGGGGTTTTTCTTAGCAAGTTCAAAGCCCATATAGGGCGGGAAGGTGAACCCTCAGTGAGACATGGGTGAATTGGCCTAGGTGGAGATATTAAAAAATAATGAAAATTCCAAAAAGAATAATTTTTTAGGGTTTGACCAAAGTCAACCCTAGGGTCGGTCCCCCATGTAGGTCAAAGTCAAAGTGGGTGTAAGTCGTTGAGAGATAGGTTAATGTTGGGGTACTGTGGTAAAATTAGTATGTGCACACTTTTCGATATACAATAAGGCTTGGTTTGACCACAATTTAACCCCCCATTATCGAAATTGACCAGGACAGGCTCCGTTAACTTTATATTGATCATACAAATCCACTGCCACTAGCTAGGATCAAATCAAAGTTTGTTTACTCGATATTCAAAAATCTGCGCGTCGCGGCATGCTACGAAGGTTTAAACTGTCATATTCAATGTATGCCCTCAGATTGCAATGCAATAGGTTCCAATACACTCATATTGACCATACTAAGTCATGGAAACTGACAGAACTCAAATCAGAGTCCTCTAGCTCAATATCCAAATTTCTCGTTTTCGCGACATTCAACGAGGAGCAGTCATGTTCACCATATGATCTCGGAATGCAACGGAACAAGTTCCAACACACTCGTATTGACTATATGAGGCCATAAAAACTGACAGAACTCAAATCAGAGTTCTCTAGCTCCATATCCCCAAATAAGGTTATCACTTATCACTTATAGGTCTCCGGTGGAGGCTCAGATCACTTTTATTGGGCTCACTAAGGTTCTAGTGGCCCAATAAAAGTAGGGATGCTACAGTTCAATGAAAATACGAGGACTTTTATTCCTGAAAATTTACTTATAGTAGGGGGTACGTGTAACATACCTAGAGAAAGAGATCGAGGTGCTTTTCTCGGACGAGAGTCTCGGGTTCCCACGTGTACTCATCTCATCCGCAGTTCGACCATAGGATCTTGACCATTGGAATAGTCTTGTTGCGCGGGTTTTTCATCTTGAACTCCACTATTTTTACCGTCTTTAACATGATGGATCTGTTCGACTGCAGTGGTACAAGCGGTGTAGAAAGATGTTGATCAGGTTGCCGGAGAATTTTCATCAACGAAGAGATATGGAAGACATCATGGAGATTTCCAACAATAGTGGTAGGTCTAATCGGTACGCAACTGGACCAACACATTCTATCACCTGATAAGAGCCTAAAATGCGGGGATCAAGCTTCTTCTTCTTCAATCGAGAGATATCGTCCATGGGCTTGGTTTTCAAGATACCATCTCTCCCACGCCAAACTCCACGGGTTGATGCTACACATTATAATACTTAGCCGGTCGGCTCTACGACTCCCGCATCTAATCCTGGATTAGTCGTATCGTTGTCATAGTGTCATCAATATAAACCACTCCCTAGGATTCAAGGTCCTCACCCCAGGCCCAAGCAATGGGGTCCGGCAATGCCTTCTATACAGAGCCTTGCACGGTTCCATCTTAATACTGGCCTAAAAGCTGTTATTATAAGAAACTTCTACCGGTGGTAACAACTACACCCAAGGCATTGTGCCCCATAATTCATCGTCGGATAAGATCCTCCATCGTCTAATTCATCCTTTTCGTCTATCCATCTTTTGGGGGGATGGAAAGTGGTGTTGAAAGCCAATTTGGTTTCCAAGTAAGCATGCACCCTTCTCCACTCTTTTCGAAGTTAAACACCCATCATAGTCAGATGCAGTTGACTTTGGCACTCCATGAAATCGAACTACCTGCTCCATGAAAAGCCTGAACATGATATCAACTCCATCACTCTATCGATTCAGAATGAAAAGTGTCACCTTGGTATGTCAATGCACAACAACCAATATAGAGTCAATTCTTGTACGGGGCCGAGGTAATATATGGTAAAAGTCTATAGAAATGTCCTCAAATTTCCATTCTGGTATCGGTAAGGGCTGCATCAAGCATCCTGGGTTGTGGCATTCGGCCTTGACCCTTTGATAGGTTTAGCATTGTGTCATAAAGTCGGTGACCTCTCTTTTCATCCTTATCCAGTATATGGTCATGCGTACGTCAGCATACATCTTAACTATACCAGGATGGATGGAATACCTCGACTGGTATGCCTCACAAAGGATTCCTTCTCGAATTCCCCCGGTAGAGGGAATGAAAACACGATGCTTGTATTGCAGAATACCATCATGCAAATTATAATCATCCTCCGCTCCATCCTGTATTGACTGGATGATCGGGGCCACTTTCGGATCGATCTTTTGTGCCTCATGTATCCGATCTCAGATATCACACTACATCTCCATCCAGTATAGTTGGGATTGATACTCCAATGGGTCCTTGCGATTAATAGGGGTAATACCTATATCTGCCAAAGATCTAAGCAACTCCTCCGGTAATAGCTCCATCCAGCTCCCGGCTGATAAAGGTTGTCAGCTCAGTGCATCTGCAACTCTATTAGCCTTCCCAGGGTGATACTGGATAACAAAGTAAAAGTCACATAAGATTTCCAACCATCGACATTATCAGAGGTTCAACTCTTTCTGGGTGAAGATGTATTTGAGGATCTTATAATCAGATAAGATCTCACATCTTACTTTGTATAAATAATGCCTCCAGATCTTGTGAACAAAGATAATAACACCCAATTACAAATCGTGGCCGCATAATTTAGCTCATGAGGTTTCAACTGTCGTGATGCATATATAGTCACCTTACCATGTTGCATTAGAATGGCTCCCAATCCCTTTAGAGACGCATCAGTTTAAATCTGGAACCCTTCGATTCCCGAGGGGATCGTAAGGATCGGGACCAAAGACAGACGTTCTTTCAGCGCGACAAACACAGCCTCGCATTCTAGCATCCATCGAAATAATATGTCCTTTCTCGTGAGAGTGGTGAGGGGTAAAGCGATCTTGGAAAAAACTTCTGCAAACTTCTGGTAATATCCGGCGAGCCTAAGGAAAATTCTAATATCTGCTACGGTCTTGAGCAGCAACGAATTTTGGAACGCTTGGATCTTGGTCTGATCCACTGCCACCCCGTTCTTGTTGATAGTGTGGCCTAAGAATCCAACTTCCTCTAGCCAAAACTCGCACTTGATGAATTTTGCAAAGAGTGGATGCTCTTGAAGCTTGAGTAACACCATCTGCAGTTGTCTAGAGTGGCGTTCCTTGGTCTTTGAGTAGATCAATATATCGTCTATGAAGATGATGACAAAGTGGTTTAGGAATGGTTCAAACTCCTTACTCATCAATGCTATGAAGGTGGACGGTGAATTGGTAAGCCCAAATAGTATTACCAAGAACACGTAGAGGCCATGCCGGGAGCTAAAAGCTATCTTTGGAACATCTTCTTCTCGTATCTGAAACTAATAGTAACCAAATCTTAAGTCCATCTTGGAAAAGGCGGACGCACCCTGCAGTTGATCGAACAACTCATCAATTCCTGGCAGAGGGTATGTGTCCCATACGGTGAGCTTGCTATGCTCCATATAGTCGATACATAAGGGCAACATCCCGTTTGTCTTTTTCACGAATAGCACAAGAGCTCCCCATGGCGAGGAACTCGGGCGGATGAATCCTACATCGATTAACTCCTGGAGTTGAATTTTTAGTTCGCTAATTCTCTTATTGCCATCTGGTAGGGTGCTCGGGACACTGGTCAAGCCCCAAGCACGAGCTCAATCTAAAATTCCACTTCTTAATGCGGAGAAAATCCTGGAAGTGACTCAGGAAAGACATCTGGGAAATCTCATACTATCGGAATCTCGCTAGGCACCTGGGTCTTGTTTTCCATCTTGAAGTAAATGAGATACACCTTATCACTTTGTCATACCGACTTTACAGTTTGATCAAAGGTGAGAATAATGTGGGCAACTGACTGTATACCTTTCAAAGTAATGGTCTGCCCATTCGGGTTCTGAAGGTTGAATTCTCTGGTTGAGCAGTTTATCTTAGATTTATGCTCGGCCATCTAGTCCATTCCTAAAATAATCTCGAACCTGGTTATCACTAGGATCGTCATGTAGATCTTGATTTTCATATTTCCTAGCATGACCTGGAATAAGAATTTCTCCATGGAGGTCATGTCCGATCCATCTGGGATTCGAATCCGTATAGACATTCCAGATGACCGGATAATGTTCTCTTTAGTTACAATAAAGTCTTATGAGATGAAGGAGTGCATCATTCCAGTATCGAAAAGCATCTTTATAGGGTGTCCTTCTACCAAGAGCAAGCTTGATGACAAATATATATATCATGTATCAACTATATATAATACATATAAGATATACATGCATATAACATACTTCCAGTCCTATCCATCATCATCTTTCGCATTAATAGTGTCGAATATAGATACCTATAACCTTATCAAGTGTTGGCCCATACTGCAAGTCCAGTGCGAAGGACTCGAGGGGTACTGCTCTGCGCTGCTGGACCCTCCTACAAAGACTACCTCTGCAAGCCTCTCTATCCATATCCTCTCGCTACTGCTCCTCCCTGAACTACCCCTAACCCTGGTCTCCCTACATCCCATGGGCAGAAAGATGTAATATGGCCCGACTGCTAGAAAATAGAGCAGTTCCCTGTGAAGGGAACATCTCACCGGGTTGCGGGTGCAAGATGGGATGCTGGACCTATTCTGGGGGCCTACTGAGGCTGCGATGGTCGTTTATAGGGCTGTCAGCACTGGCTCTTCCTCCTATCTCTGTCTTGATGTCTGGGAGTATCTCCTCCCTCTCGTCTCTAAGCCCATAGGGCTACTACCTGCCCTTGGCATTGCTGAGCCACCATCCTCTAGTTCATCTCTAAAGCGGCAGCTTATGTCATTATAGTATAGAAGGTGGACTAGGAAATCATGATCAGCATCTGCTTCAGATTATCATGCAGGTCTTAGTAAAATCGAGCTGCTCGATCTCTGTCGGTAGCCGCGAGCATCCCAGCAAAGTGGGACAGGTAAATGAACTCCCACTAGTACTCGAGGATAGTATCATCCCCCTGTCGAATGTGCAGGAACCTCTCCTACAATACGGCTCGATCGACATCCGAAATAAAGTGCTCAAGATAAGCGTCATAGAACTCCCCCCATAAAATGACATTCAACGGTCACCCTCTAAATGTGAAGTGATTGGCCACCCTCCACCAGTCTCTAGCATATCCCTTCGACATATTCACTTCTAGGGAAACTGTTGCAACCCAAGGGCACATCATGCCTACTAAAAGCTCCTCCACTCGCTCAATCACTCCTCTGCCTGCATGGAAGACTCTGTGCCTAGAAAGGAAGGAGACCTCAACCACAAAAGGATGGTTAAGAGGTCCATAGGTACCACAAGCTGCTGTGTTGGCTATACCATGGTAGTCTAAAACATAGTCAGTATGGCTGTCAGCGTCCGCTCCAAATCTATCTCAGCGAATGACACAATGGCGGGGGCAACTAGGTCTGGAGGCGGAATGGCGGGGATGTAACCTCTGGAGTGTGACCTCCCATTACTGGACTCTGATATCTTGAGAAGTAATATGAAGCATGTCAGCACTTTGCAAAAGTAAGGGAAATTTGCAAAAGTTTGACAGAAGATGTACGAAAAGCATGCGGGTGTGCTACTATGCAGTCTAGAATCCTTAAGCTTCTAATACTAGGGTCCACCAGGCTTCTGCTGAATGGTTTGTCCCGAACCAAGGAATAGAGTGAGGGATGGATCCTGAGACTGCCCTATAAGGATGAATCATGATCGCTCTGATCCATTTGTAACACCCCCTCCTCTAACCTTTTCTCGGATCAGAGACAAGCCTTACTGCCCAAGATGTCCACCTAGTACTTTTCAAGTTGGAACGAACGACTACACCTAGCACTAGTTTGTCACCATGACAAGAGAGAATCACATTAATTCACATCAAATCTTATATGTGAAAGCAAAAATAGAAAGCCAACCAAATATATATAAGCACATATGTATATATATTAGAGTAAAAAAATCATAGGTCGTAGCCACTGTTTATACATGTGTTACCGTTGTAACGTCCCGATTTGTGCTAGACTACTTGTGTGCATTTTAAGTCCAGAGAGTTGACTTGGGCTCGCGGTGCACTAATGTCCAGGCTTGCACTTGAGCCGGGGGAAATGCTGACTCGACACTGGCTGTCAAGTTACAATCATGGGGCAGTAGTGGGCTACCGCCGGCGGTAGCAATCGTCGAGTGTTCACGATAGGACTCGATGATCATTGAGTGTTACCTTGTGGCGGTAGTGGGATACCACTGGTGGTAGGGTTCATCGATTGAACATGGCGGATTTCGATTAGATTCGACGAGCGCCGAGTGTACTCGACAATCGTCAAGTGACTACAACGCGGTGGTAGCGGAATACCGCGTCGAGGTAGTCCAGCTTAGTTAATGGCATAGTCCTCTGTGAGCAACTACCCGACGGTAGCAATACTGGTGGCGAAAGTAATATCGCTGGCAGTAGTATATTGGCATAGCTCTCTGTGAGCAACTGCGCGGTAATAGTAGGATACCGCTCGGCAGTAACAGTACAGGTGTCGTCGCCTATATGCCAGATTTGGAGGTACCGCACGGCGGTAGCATGTTATCATGTGATGGTAACTCTTGGATCAGTAAACCCTAGATCTAACAGGCCGCTCCTTTATAAACGATGTCTAAGACTTAATCGACAGTCTTCTTCTTCACGAGCCAAACTCTTCACTGAGAAGAATGAGAGTCCAAGGTCGACTCCGCCATGCCGCAAAGAAGTACACGTTCCATAGCCAGAAACCAGGTGAGCTTCCTACCTTCTCCCTTGGTACTAGATCTTTAGATCTAAAGTGTAGGAGAGACATCAACTCAAGTGAGCTTGATTTGGGTGTTTAATGGAGATTTTCTAGGAAGGGACCACACTATAACTTCGTTCTAGGTCGCCGATCGCCGCATGATGAACTTTAATCATCTCCGCTCTTCAATTTGAAGATGGTGTTGGGTCCATTGCCCACAATGTTCCATAGATTGGATTTGAAGAGGCACCTCCATCAACACTAAGAGCATAGTTGTATTTGATGTTGTTTAAGCTCATCATGTGCAGGATGCTCCATGGAACAAGTCTAGACAGGTGGTCTAAGTGATGTGACATGTGTAGGATGTTCCATGGAACAAGTCTAGATAAGTTGTCTAAGTGATGTGACAGGTGGTCACAAAGTGAAGATGCTGGAAAGGCAAGAAGTAGCCTAAGTGGCCAAGATAGGTAAACTCTTACCTATGTTGTGGGCTGACAGAAATCTGTCTAAGTCCACAGGCGTTGAGAGATGAAGACTCACTCAACGCAATACAGCAAAAGGATGTGAGTAGAACTCAGTTCAGGAATTCGTCGAACTGAGTTCAGAGTTTGTCGAGCTAAGTTCAAAGCTTGACACTGTGAGTTCGTCGAACATAGTTCAGAGAAATCGTCGAACTGAGTTCAGAGTTCGTCGAGCTGAGCTCACCATTCATTGAGCTAAGATCACAGTAAAAAGGTTGCGAGTTGAACTCAGTCGAACTTCAAAATTCATCGATCTAAGTTCAGAGAATTCATCGAACTGAGTTCCGTGTTCGTCGAGCTCAGCTCAACTTTCCTTGGGATAAGTTCGTCGAGCTCAGCTTGAAGATCATCAAGCTCAGCTCAACACTTATCCAGCTAAAGCGAGAAAAACTGACTAAGGAAAAAAGCACTGAGACCGCTGAGAAGATCAGAATTCGTCGAGCTCAGCCCACAGATCATCGAACGCAACTCAACACATATCGAGCTAAAACCAGAAAAATTAACTAAGTCAAAAAGCGCTCAGACTGATGAGAAGAAAGAGTTGAGACAGCTGAGACCGCTGAGAAGATCAAGGCAAAAGTGCTGAGAGAAACATTTTTCTCAGCAAAATCGCTGAGACAGGAGTTGGTCTCAGCATAACCGCTGAGACAAGTGTTTGTCTCAGCTAAGAACGAGAAAGCATTGAGACAAGTTAAGCAGAAAAATGGTTAAGGTAAAAAGCATTGAGTGGAGGTTGCTCACTCAATGTTGTCGACGCCTAGTGAAGACAAAATTTTGCCTAAGGGGTTTGGCGTTGAGTGATGCTCACAAACCAAACGTCATGCAGTAGATAGCTGAATAAGCAAGTTGGCGTTGAGTGAAGCTGATTCACTCAATGCCTAGAAACTGATTTATATTCTAAGTGTTTTGGCGTTGAGTGAAGGTTACTCACTCAACGTCATGAGACAGAAAATCTGTTTAAGTGTTTTGGCGTTGAGTAGTGCTTACTCACTCAACGCCTATGCTAATGGTGTTTGATTTTTGGCTAAGTCCACAGCTGATGACGTTAGCAAGTCAACAAGACAACAAAATTCAAATTAGTGGTGGGATGTCTATAGTACACGACAAATGTTACCACAGACCTACTGTACAGCATTTGGCGTTAAAGCAAGTTGTTGCAGGCCATTAATTATGTTGTGCCCACTGCTAAAGAGCCGTTGGGTCAAAGATCAATAAAAGAAAAGTGGCGTACAAAGGAAAGAAGACTTTTGAAGAAAAGAGAAATAAAGTTAGTTCTTCTTCTCCGCCATTGTTGTGGAGCTGAAGAACATGAAGCTCAAGTCTACAAGACAGGGAGCAATTTAGCTGTTGGAATGAACATCTTCAACAGCAAGATAGTTGGTGCCATTCTCACCTGTATCAACAAGCAAGCTCAGAAGGATTCTCTGAGCAAAAGGTAGCAGCTTAGGCTAACACTTCTTGCAGGTGCTTCATAGTCTCAGCCATCAAACCTAAAGAACATTCACTTGGGGAGCTGTAAAGAAGGATATATGACTGTGCAGTTGGCTCAGTTCAGGAAGAGGCAGAGAAACAGATCTGCAAGTTCTTCCAGCACATCTTCATCCTTGTTGCTGTGAAGAAAGGAGGAGAGCTGGGACTCTTCCAGCTCAGGTTGTAGTAAGATCTACTACAGTTACTTCTCTAGCTCTAGCTGGATAAAATCCCTGGTACTGAGAATAGAAAGTTAGGTCTAAGTATTTTCTTAGTCCAGAGAAAGGATACTCAGGAATTAAATTCCTGTAGTTATTAGTTGGACTGAGTTTACCTCAGTTAGGAAGCTTGGCACTGAGAAACATCTCTTGTGTCAAGTATTACCACCAACCCACCTTCATCTTGTAGGATTCAGTTTATCTGAATCTGAGCTGTAAGGTACTTTATGCCTGAGTGGTAGGTGACTAATTAGTCACAGAGCTGTACGTGCCCTGTTGGGGTACTGAGGTAGGATCCAAGTGTGGATCTGAGCTGTAGGGCTTAATTTCCTGCGGTATGAGAGTACTGCTCTCTGAGTGTAGGACCTTTGAGCCTGAGGTAGGTGAGAAGTTTGTCACTAAGCTATAGGTGCCAGGAGGGGCACTGAGGTAGGTGCCTGGAGGGGCACTGAGGTAGGTACCTAGAGGGGTACTGAGTTTTAGGAGTGATGCAGCACTATGAGAGTAAGGCCTTATGCCTGAAGTTGTAGGGCTGAAAAGCCTGAGCTGTAGGCCTTAGAGATAAGGATGAGATACGTGGCTTGCAGGTCAATGAGTGTAGGAGCACTACAGAGCTCTGAGGTAGGATCCTTTGTGGATTTGAGGTAGGGCTGTCCTCCCAGCCTGAGTGTAGGGCTTAACAGCCTGAGGTAGGTGGTCTGCTAACCACTAGTGTAGGCCTTTGTGGATGAGAAGTGAGTCTTGGAGGAGACTTGGAGATCCCGCGGGATCTGTGCTGTAAGCTCTTAGGAGCAGTTTGGAGGAGTTATGCCTAGTCAAACAAGTTAGTTGGATAGGTGGGAGGGAAAGTGGATGTACCTAATTGAGGAACCACTATAAATCTCTGTGTGCTTTTTTGTGGTTGTTTTTCTTCTCTTATTTACTGGTGCTAAGGACAAGCTCTAGATCACCCTAAGCTGAAAGATAAAAGTAAAAATAATAAGACATTATAAAGAAAGCAAAAGATAATCTCAAAGAAACAAATATCCTATTCCCCCCCCCCCTCTAGGTGATTTAGCTATCCTTGAATTAAAGACTTTCAAGTGGTATCAGAGGGAGGTTACTCAAAAAGTACCTAATAGTCTGAGTAGACCTCGAAGGATAGCTAAAAGTTAGCATTGGTGGGTTCAAAAGAGAACCATAAAGAGTGGAGCTCAATGGAGCTTCAAGTCTGCAGTAAGGAGAACTTTGGGACATGGAAAGTAAGGAACATGCAGATCATGGAAGACAGTGATCCTAGAGTCTTGGCTACAATTCAAGAAGGACCCTTCCTTCCGGTGAAGGTATCTACATCAGATGCAAGCATCCGGACCCCAAAGAGTTATGCAGAGATGTCTGATGATGAAATCAACTTGGCATCTATGGACAAGAGGGCAAAACACATCATGGTAAGAGCCATAGATGACTCCACCTTCCAAATGCTTGTCCACTGCAAGACAGCCAAAGAGATGTGGTATTCTCACACTGGATACATGGAAGGGAAAGAAAAAGTTAGTCTTTCTAACAGTGATTCAGAGTCTAAAGAAGAATCCTTCATTTGGCTAGTTGCTGCTGGTACTAAAGATGAAGCTGTTGCAGCAGGAGAAGTCAATCGTTCAGATACTAGGATAGTGATCAGGGCCCCTCTGTCACAATCAAAAAGTGATTCAGAGGTGGATGATGAAGAAGAAGATGACTATAGTTATTATGGGATAATTTCCATGACAGAAGGAGAAGAATTCTGCCAGGATCAGCCTGGTCCAGATCAGGTAGAATATCTGTCAAGTTCTTCTCATTTCTCAGGTCATGTGACCAGTCCAGATTCTGATGCATCCTCATCCAGTGATGAAGATGTCTTTAAATCTAAGGTAGATTTCAATCAATTGATTGACAAATATGGTAAAATTTTGGATGCTTTGAGAAAAAGCAAGAAGTTGGCCAAGATGCAGGCTGAGGAGATTATCTCTCTTCAGCTAGCTGCTGCCCAGCAATCTGAGACAGCTTCCTTGCTGGATCAGAAAGTGAGGGAAGTCATCCAACTGAAGGCTAACTCAATCATCAAAATTGATACCATAATGTAGAAGGACAAGATCATTGTGGATCTTGAAGGGCAACTCATGAAGGAGAGAAGGGCTATGGTTGAATTCAGCAAGCCTAAAGCTGTGCTGCCCTTGATAAATTTATTATCCTCCCAAAAGGGTAAGGAGTTAGCAGTCAAAGGAAGAACAAGAGTTAACCTTTTCAAAAGGAAAGGCAAAGCGCCTATTGTGCCACAGTCAACCTTTCGCAAGGTAATCCTCCCTTCTCATATATATGACCAGGACTGCATGTATGGTCGCTATAAGAATGAGAATTCTTCTTGTAAGAATACAAGTGTATCATACATTGGGAGAAGAAAGGGTAGTGGAATGAATGCCTTTAGGGCTCCCATAAAAAAGTATAAATGGCCCATGCTGGACCATTTACATTTGGTGCCTCAGCCCCAACTCCCAAGGTTAAGGCAATGGCTTTCACTCAAGCCCATCCAGCAAGGACTCAGACCAAGGGTCATTCTACCACTAAGCCTAACTTGGCTTGTTCTGATGATATAAACAGCTCGTCTTCTGCAAAGACGATAGTTGTGAATATCATTCAGGGAAATCAAAGGAAGCCTGCTGAAAGAAGGACCTTCAGTCAGATCCTTGCTGAAAGGAACGTGAAGAAAGTGGTTGCTCATCTTTCTTCTGTTCAGTCAGCAGTTAACCACACTGCAAGACATGCACAGAAAAGAAGATATAATATTCATGAGAGTTGGTGTTGTGGTAAGGTGGGGCATTTTGCCCTAGATTGCTGGCACAATCCTTCTATGTTTAGAGCAAGATTTAGCGTACCTGTCAGAAATTTTACAGGTAGGCAAGTCAAATTTCAGGCTAATAGGAACCTAGGACCCAATCCCTATTGGGGTCCTAAGGTAAGGTAATTCTGTTTTGCAGGTTAGTCTTAGTACCCATCCCACATGCTGCACTTGGACAGAAGATGTTCCAGAACTTGGACTTGAATAAGGAAGTTATCCTAATAGAAGGATAAGGTGTCTAAGTCAGTGGGCTTGATGGATAGGATCTGTGCAAATGCTGATGGGGAGCATGTTCAGTCAAGTTTACTGGACAAGCCTGAATCTTACCAAAAATTCCCCAGCACAGAATAGATCAGCATTACTGCTGATGATCAGCTTGCCCCCATGGACATTGCAGAAGCTGAGGGGGAAACTACCCAAGTGATGACACCTGTTGTAAGAAGGCAAACCACATTCAGCTTCATGAGTTGAGAAAGCTGGCAGCTACACCATTGGTATTATCTACAATCAGCTAGAGGGAGAGGAGAATCACAGCAGACCAGACTCTCCCTGTCTATTCAGAAACCAAGAAGGGATTGATCAAGTGGTGATCAAGTGTTAAAGATAAGGAGAAGATCTAGCTCAGCAAGAAGTGATCATGCTGCAAGGGAGCTGCTGTGATTAGATAATGAGAATCCAGCCACTGCTTCAGAACCATAACCTCCAGATAAGTAGAATCCATATTTTTAGTGATATTCTACTAGTATATTCTAAGTTGCTAGGAATCATTTCTGTCATAGCAGGACTATGTATATGTAGATTAAGGTTCAATAAGTTAGGGAGCATAAAGAAGAACTCAATTCTAAGTTTGTCCAGACATACATGTGGCTGGCATGTTTATCATGTCACTAGATGAAGTCAAGATTCAACACCATCTAGATTAAGATTGGGTATGTTGAACTTAGTATATCTTCAGTTGCTCCATGTCATACTTGTGTTGTAGGATTCATTTCTCTTGCATGTGGATAAGTTCTTGATGTGAAATCAAGGCTATAAAGAACATTAAGTGGTATCAACACTTTGATGGACTCAAGTGTCCAGCAGAGGGAATGACAAGGATGCTCCTGTTGAGGGGGGGAGCTCAGCACCCTATAAAGGGGGGAATGTACAGCAGTTGTTGAAACAGAATCAACCTCCTATTGGGAAGGAGCAGGCAGCTGCTGTAGTAGAATAGCTATCGCAACAGCTGATTAGTTTGTCTTAAGAACATGGAACAAACCAAAAGGGAGAATATTAGAAGAGGAACAACTAGCAACCAGCTCAAGTGGATCCCTAGGTCACTTAAGTGCCAAGGGGGCTGCAGTGATGTGGTGTATCAATGATATCACCAAAGGAGGATGCTGATTCTGTAGATACAACATCAGCAAGTGGAACTATCTCGGCAGCAAGCTTAATTGTTGTAGTGTTGTGTTGTATCAATGTATCAACACAGAAGGTATGACTCCAAATCAAGTAGACTGATCACTAGGATGATTTCCTTAATAGTATCAACATAGGACTTTGTCTAGGATCAAGAGATACTCTCTCCCATGATATTTTCTACTCCCTCAATAGATATGCCTATTGAAGAAGACAGAAAGGGGGAGATATGTATGGCAATACATATGAGGGAGATATAGAAGCAACATTTGACATGACAAGGTTATGTTGAGTAGGTTCATATTACTGGAAAAGATTCTAGTAGTATGAGAAATGCAATGATTGACCACACATTGAGTCATGATTGTGTCAGTACAAACATTGAGGCAAGTGCTTCTCGTGGTGCACCACATTTAAATATTAAGTGGTATAAAGGAGAGTTCATATTACTTGAGCAATTGCTCAAGTAGTATGAGGATGCACATTGAATGATTGTTGCATAAGCTAGCAGGTGTAGTATATCTTAATCTTCAGCTGCATGATATTATTCTGCCTCTTAGTATTACAGCGTGTTCTGCCTTCCTCAAATATGGGGAGATTGTTGGGTCCATTGCCCACAATGTTCCCTAGATTTGATTTGAAGAGGCATCTCCATTAACACTAAGAGCATAGTTGTATTTGATGTTGTTTAAGCTCATCATGTGCAGGATGCTCCATGGAACAAGTCTAGACAGGTGGTCTAAGTGATGTAACATGTGCAGGATGTTCATGGAACAAGTCTAGACAGGATGTTTAAGTAATGAGATAGGTGGTCACAAAGTGAAGATGCTAGAAAGGCAAGAAGTAGCCTAAGTGGCCAAGAGAGGTAAACTCTTACCTATGTTGTGGGCTGACAGAAATCTGTCTAAGTCCACAGGCGTTGAGTGATGAAGACTCACTCAACGCTATATAGCAAAAGGCTGTCAGTAGAACTCAGTTCAGGAATTCGTTGAACTGAGTTCAGAGTTCATTGAGCAAAGTTCAGAGCTTGAGACTCTGAGTTCGTCAAACTCAATTCAGAGAAATTGTCGAACTGAGTTCAGAGTTCGTCTAGCTGAGCTCACCATTCGTCAAGCTATGATCACAACAAAAAGGCTGTGTGTTGAACTCAGTCGAACTTCAAAATTCGTCGATCTAAGTTCATAGAATTCGTCGAACTGAGTTTCGCGTTCATTGAGCTCAACTCAACTTTCTTTGGGATAAGTTCGTCGTGCTTAGCTTGAAGATCGTCAAGTTTAGCTCAACACTTATCGAGCTAAAGCTAGAAAAATTGACTAAGGCAAAAAGCACTGAGACCGCTGAGAAGATCAGAATTCATCGAGCTCAGCCCACAGATCGTCGAATGAAACTCAACACTCATCGATCTAAAACCAGAAAAATTGACTAAGGCAAAAAGCGCTGAGACCGCTGAGAAGAAAGCATTCAGACAGTTGAGAGAGCTGAGAAGCTCAAGGCAAAAGCACTGAGAGAAAAGTTGGTCTCAGCAAAACTACTGAGACATGAGTTGGTCTCAGCAAAACAGCTGAGATAGGAGTTGGTCTTAGCATAACCGCTGAGATAAGTGTTTGTCTCATCTAAGAACAAGAAAACGCTGACACAAGTTAAGCAGAAAAATAGTTAAGGAAAAAAGAATTGAGTGGTGGTTTCTCACTAAACGATGTCGACGCCTAGTGTAGAAAAAATTTTGTCTAAGGGGTTTGGCGTTGAGTGATGCTCACACATTCAACGCCAAACAGTAGATAGCTGAATAAGCAAGTTGGCATTGAGTGAAGCTGATTCACTCAACGCCAAGAAACTGATTTATATTCTAAGTGTTTTGGCATTGAGTGAAGGTTACTCACTCAACTCCATGAGACAGAAAATCTTTCTAAGTGTTTTGGCGTTGAGTGATGCTTACTCACTCAACGCCTATGCTAATAATGTTTGAGTTTTGGCTAAGTCCACAGCTGATGACGTCAGCGAGTCAACAAGTCAATAAAATTCAAATTAGTGGTGGTATGGCTACAGTACGCGACAAATGTTGTCGCAGACCTACTGTACGGCAGTTGGCGTTAAAGCAAGTTGCTGCATGCCATTAATTATGTGGGGCCCACTGCTAAAGAGCCGTTGTGTCAAAGATCAATAAACGAAAAGAGGCGCACATAGGAAATAAGACTTTTGAAGAAAAGAGAAATAAAGTTAGTTCTTCTTCTCCGCCATTGTTGTGGAGCTGAGGAACAGGAAGCTCAAGTCTACAAGACAGAGAGCAAGTTAGCTGTAGAAAACAACATCTTCAACAGCAAGATAGCTGGTGCCATTCTTACCTGCACCAACAAGCAAGCTCAGATGGATTCTCTTTACAAAAGGTAGCAGCTTGGGCCAACCCTTACAGCAGGTGCTTCATAGTCTCAGCCATCAAACCTAAAGAACATTCACTTGGGGAGCTATGAAGAAGGAGATAGGACTGTGCAGTTGGCTCAGTTTAGGAAGAGGTAGAGAAACAGATCTACGAGTTCTTCCAGTACATCTTCATCCTTGTTGCTATGAAGAAAGGAGTTGAGCTGGGACTCTTCCAGCTCAGGTTGCGGTAAGATCTACTGCAAGTACTTATCTAGCTCCAGCTGGATAAAATCCCTGGTACTGCAAAAAGAAAGTTAGTTCTAAGTATTTTCCTAGTCTAGAGAAAGGTAGACTCAGGAATTAAATTATTGTAGTCATTAGTTGTACTGAGTTTACCTCAGTCAAGAAGTTTGGTACTGAGAAACATCTCTTGTGTCAAGTATTACCACCAAACTACCTTCATCTGGTAGGATTCAGTTTATCTGAATCTGAGCTGTAGGGCACTTTGTGCTCGAGTGGTAGGCGACTAATTACTCACTGAGCTGTAGGTGCCTGATGAGTTGTAACTGCTCGGGTACAGAGGTAGGATCCAAGTGTGGATTTGAGCTGTGGGGCTTAATTGCCTGAGGTAGAAGAGTGATGCTCTCTGAGTGTTGAGCCTTTGTGCCTGACATAGGTGAGAAGTTTGTCACTAAGCTGTAGGTGCATGGAGGGGCACTGAGGTAGGTGCCTTGATGGGCACTAAGGTAGGTACGTGGCGGGGTACTGAGTTGTAGGAGTGTTGCAGCACTCTGAGCGTAGGGCCTTGTGCCTGAAGTTGTAGGGCTGAAAAGCCTGAGATGTAGGCCTTAAAGATAAGGCTGGGGTAGGTGGCTTGCGGGTCACTGAGTGTAGGAGCACTACAGAGCTCTGAGGTAGGATTCGTTGTGGATCTGAGGTAGGGCTTTCCTCCCAGCTTGAGTGTAGGGCATAACAGCCTGCGGTAGGTGGTCTGTTGACCACTGAGTGTAGGCCTTTGTGGCTGAGAAGTGAGTCTTGGAGGAGACTTATAGATCATGCGGGATCTATGGTGTAAGCTCTTAGGAGAATTTTGGAGGAGTTTTGCCTAGTCCAACAAGTTAGTTGGATAGGTGGGAGGAAAAGTGGATGTACCCAATTGGGGAACACTATAAATCTCTATGTGCTTTTATGTGGTTGTTTTTCTTCTCTTATTTACAGGTACTAAGTACAAGCTTTAGATCATCCTAAGCTAAAAAATAAAAGAAAACAACAAGACATTATAAATAAAGCAAAAGATAGTCTCAAAAAGACAAATAACCTATTCACCCCCCCAGGTGATTTAGCTATCCTTGAATTAAAGACTTTCAAATGGCAAACTTGATTTCGTGAAGAATCATGGTGCAATGAGGGAGAAAGTGTAAAGAGATGTTGGTTGTGCCTTGTGTGATGGTTGGAGGAAGAAGAAGAACCGATGTCGTTCGTCCATCTTTACGATGCATGCAAAAAGGGTTGTGCATAATTCTATTTTTTGTGCGCAGCAGACTTCAAGGCCATTTTTAGGTTTGGTTTGCTCTGATTCTGTTCTTGGTCTTAACTTGCAAGTTTTAGTCCTCTAAAAGACCTTTCTAACGGATGTTACGCATTTTCAAAGTTGTCTTGTAGCTCCAGGAATGTTCAATCAAAGTTATTGCCATGTAACAACATATGTGCAGGTTATGTTCTGTCTAAGTGTACGCATCCAGGCTGAAACTCGATTTTGGTAATGATGGACGTGGATTTGGATCTCGGGCTCAATACAGACGATGTAGCCCTCGAGAACACCTTTCTGGTTTGGTGTTAATCGCAAATATTGGTGGACGTAGTTTCTTGAAATCTAGTTTTGAGAAACGGTGACGCGTAGCCGTGTCGTCTTAATAATTAATGATTATATTACTTTACGAATTGATTACTCGGGAGATCGGATGATAAATAACTGACGACAATTCTATCGCATCTTTGCAAGATTAATAAGTTTGAGAGAAGTACATTTGGTGATGGTTTGTGGTTTATGAAACGAGTTCCAATTGAGATGGTTGAAATAGTATAATGTGTGCATGTTTAGTTCAAAGAAAAAGGGATTTGATGAGGTATATCCCATGGCCATAAGGTGAGTTGAACCTTGATCTCAAATATTGAAAGGACGAATGATGTAGTCCTCTGCTTAGAGTTGTGTTAACTCCCTATGGGTAGCTGCGAGGGAATGTTGTGGTAATTAAGGTGAACTGTCACCTGTGTTGAATGTGGATCCTCGCATGCCTTGGGGCACGGTGTTATTTATAATATGAAGGTACTCGGTTGGATCCCTTGAATGTATGATGCAATGGTAAGTATGAATGGCATGGGTGGGAGTTGTGTTGACACACAGTATATGATCCTGTGAAGAGGACTTTGTGGTGGGTCTATGGGTTCGCCAATCATCACACCGACGGGAGATGGCAGTTAGACCTTGGGTGGTTGGGCTTGGTCATTCAGTGCTCACTCCCAAAGGATTCTTCCGAGTCAGTGGACAGTTGATCATGGTTCTTTGGTGATACGCTCCCGAAGACTCCTTCTGTTCTTGGTATAGGCCAGTTGGGTTGGACATTTTAGTTGGCTTGTAATAACTATTGAATTCTTATGCTTCGCGTGGTTTCTCTCTTGAACTTCTTTACTTAACTGCACTTTTGATTTATTTTTGTATACTTATTAGATGTTAGATTGCATGTGTTATGGATAATATTACTAGTTTGTGTGAATGAATGTGCTTTCTTGTCCTTTTTTGTAGAGAAGAACCTCTTTGATGGGGTCGTTAACAAAAAGTTCCCTCCTGAACCCTGCGACTACTGGTGTTTTAGTTTTTAAGGTAGAATATCATGCAATTCTTTCTATAAATAGTGATGTCCCCTCTGTTGGGTCAATTGACTACAATGTCCCTGATTTGAAGAAGGTCATATGTCAATAATATGCACAAGCGTATAATTGATGTGTGTTCAAGTTCATATATGCAGGAAGTCTACTGTTCAATGATTAGACATGTTATATATGTCAGAGATTTGGCTGGACAAAAGATAGAACACTTGGGAGAGTTAGAAATTTGACTAAGTATAGATATGTTGAGAGATTATACATTACTCAACACCAGAGGCTAAAAAGCATCGACAGATCTTCTGCCACTCAAAGCCTTAGTGGAGCAGGACTTGAATTCAGCTATGTACAAATGCGTTGAGTGAAGAAGGTTCACTAAATGTCTATTAAGGAAATTCTATTCAAGTGGAAATGCATTGAGCGAAGGTAGTTCACTCAACGCCTACTCAGAAATTCTGCTAAGTGTAAATGTGTTGAGTGAAGGCCGTTCACTCAATGCCTATAGAAAGGGAAGCTGTCAAAGTGCAAATGTGTTGAGTAAAGGCAGTTCACTCAATGTCTGCTTCAGAAAAGGAGTTGAAGTAAAAAGCATTGAGTGATCAACATTCACTCAACGCCTCTTCAAAAGGGAAAAATATGCTAATATAAGTTGGTCGAGTAAAGACTATTCACTTGACGTTTATGGACTTAACCATTTACAACTAATTCATTGAGTCATAAAACTACACTCAATGCCTGTACCTGTTGTCAGGAAGATTCTTTTTCTAAGTCCACGGGGGTAACATCAAATATACTAACTGTGCAACCCCATATTCAGTGAGTGGGATCAATAGGAGCTAGACCAGCCAAGTCAGGCAGTTCAAGTCGCAGGAGAGCTAGGCCCCTTGCGTCGAGTCCACTCGGCTCCTTCCGTCTCGGCGTCGAGTAAGGTTTGTTCACCCGACGCCTCTTTTTTTGGCATTGAGTGAAGCCCAGACACTCAACGGCTTTTTCTTGGCGTTGAGTGAGATATCGGCAGCCCTTCGGCTCACCGAGGTGGGTTGGAGAGGCATAGGGGAGAGTGGAGTAGCAGGCTCGCACTCGCCCATGTCTCTCGGCAGGCAGTTTGCGAGTGGGGCATTTCTGGCCCGCACTTGCCCAGGACTATATGGAGGCAGCGAGTGGTAGCACCATCGAGCACTCGCCACTCCATGCGAGTGGAGGTTTTCAAGGGCCACTCGCCCAATGTTGTATATTGTATTTTTGCCATTTTACCCTCACTAGCCTGCCCATAGCCTTTCAGAATAGCGAAGTTACTCTGTTGGAAGGCCACCCAAGGCTGCATATAGCTGTTTAGAACAACAGAGGTTGGTTGTTGACAGATCGTTTTCAGAAAACTATAAATAGACCCAAGGGGTACCTTAGAAGAAATGTTTACTTGTGCACTAGTCTTCTTGCGCTTTCTGAGGTATCCTTAGCTCAGCACTTGGCTAAGGAGGGGAAGCGCTCTAATATATTTCGGGTGTGTGGTGGGAACTCCGTACTGGATCCTTGGGTCCATTTCATGTTCTAAGTCTCTAATTATTTGAGTTTTTGAGAGAGAAGTAAGTGCGAGATAACCCCTTCCCCAAGGGTTTGAACTCCATAGAAGCCGATTTTCGGTTTAAACATTTTGGTGCGATGAGCGTGGAGAGTGATAAGCACCAAAAATCTTTCCTGAGCTCGATGACTGGACGTGTACATGGATCTGACAGGGCTGGCTCACCAACTCCGCCTCCACTCGCCACCCTCAGGATGTTCGAGGATTTCAGGCAGGAGGTGCTTAGCCTCGTTAAGTTCTCACTCGGCATACGCGCCGAGTGCTCGACGACAACAGTCCCAGTTATCGCGGCCCCAACCCTGGGCGAGCTCGCCCCTGATAGCCGACCTGGGAAGGAGGTAGTAGAGGAGGGGTGGGAGCGGGATCTGTCAGAGAAAGTTCTATTCCTGGGCTCGAAAAGCGCGGGCCGAACCGGAGAGATGGGCGTGCGAGATTTCCCAGCTCGCCCGACAGGGGATGGCAGCCCCTTCAGCGAGTTGGTTTCATATGCCCCGGTTCCACAGGGGTTTCATGAGCTGGAGATGTCCTACTACAACGGGAGGGACGACCCGGTCCAGCACATCCAGTGGTTTAAGGATGTGATCTCGATCAGGCAGATGTCGGACGCGTTCAAATGCAGGCTCTTTGCCATCACCCTCAAAGAGAAGGAAATAGGTTGGTTTCATCATATTTTGCCCAACTCCATCTATTGTTTCGAGGACCTACGTCGGGGGTTCATGTTGAGGTTCTCAATGTCCAAGAAGAGGAAGAATAAGTCTGGGTCGTTGTTCCTTATCACAGAGTTGGCTTATGCTTATGAGATTGTGTTCCAATCCTTTAACATAAGCCACATCTGAGAAGGACACTCTACTGTTCGAGATCATACCATAGCCTTTCGTAATTCCTCGGTCTGAACCTCCAAAGATGACCTTTGGTCCATTCAAGACTGTAGTATAGTTCTGAAGTATGCTTCTTGTCCCGGTCATGTGTCGAGAACATCCACTGTCCAAATACCAGATAGATGTTTTGGTGGACTTTGGACATACCTGCAATTATAAATCAGTTTGCCTTAGGAACCCAAACTCGTTTGGGTCCTTGATCTCTTGTTAGAATACTCCCTCTATGAGTATTAGCATTATGAGCGGTCTTTCTCATATTGCTAACATGAGACGTTGCAAAATTCCTGGGATTAAACCAGCAGTCAATGGCAAAGTGACCAATCATGGCTCAGCACCAACAGTCGAACATGGCTTAATCGGATCGAGGCTGACCAGGAGTTACACCCTCATTATTTATCGAGAATAATTTGCAACTCACTACTCGTACTCTCACTTTATGAGCGTGCCCAGATCACCCAAGAGTCGAGGCGCTCGACGGTTTCACAAAGTCTCGGAACACACGGAGCTTGGTCACTTGCCTTCGTCACTCTCGCCGATACGACAATTTGAATTTATTATTCAAATTAGAGAGGATAGTCGCGCACTCCAATTTTCATTTTCGAAAAAAAATGAGCATAATAATTTTCGAGCGTGACCCTAGGCACTCAACAATTGGGAAAAATTTCAATTTTAATCCCCAAGTATCCAAATTTTGATACAACCTATAAGGGGGTGTAAACTGAGTTTGAAAAAAATTTCATAATTTTTCAAAGAGTTTTGGGTCTTTAATTTGGCCGAAGGCTTCTAAAAATATCAAATCAACTTCAAAAATTCTCAAAAGTTTTATGAAGGAAGCCCTTAGTCAGGGGAACATTTTTCATGTTCAACATTTTTTCTCGATGAGCTTATTTTAGTCTCTGAAAAAAAATCAACCCATTATTAAATATAATATTATAATATTTATAAATATTATAATAATATAATTTATATAAAATGTTATTACTGTTCATCTTCCCCCACCCCCGCTGTATCGAAACCCGCCGCCCTTACGAGCCTTCCACGCCGCCGCGCGGCCACCGGCGGAGCCATTTTATTATTTTTAACCGAGGTGATGGGGTGACGGCGGCGGCGCTCCTGCCGCCGGAGCTTGCATGCAATACGTCAAAAGGATACGGAGGGAGGAGAGGAGAAGGTTTCTACCGGAGGTTGGGGGATTTGTTGGTCTCCGGCGAGTTCCGCCATTAATGGCGGTTGAAGGTGGTGGAGCTCGGGCTTTGCCTTTTCCAGCGACCTGAGCTCCGGCAGGGCTTGGGGAGGGGTGGGGGAGTTGCTCACTGAGCTGGTGAGGGGAATATTAGGGGCCTTATATAGTCTTGGAGGGGAGGGGATCTCCTCCCCTATCAAATGTGGGATTAATCCCTCCTTAGGGAGGGATTAATCTCCACCCTCCAGCTATCCAAGAGCAGCTCGAGACTCAAGGTAATTCCCCCATGTGGGATATGAGGTTGGGCCCTTACGGGTTTGGGCTTTTACAAGTGGGAGAGGGAAGAAAAAGTGAGGCGAGTGTGGGAAAGTGTTGGTGGGCCACTACTTGGGCCCACTCCCTTCCATCTTATTAATTTGTGGCCCCTATGGGTCAGGGCAATGCACTATTTACCCATGGAGGGGAGGTGGCCTCCACCTTAGGTAAAATTTCCAAAAATGGGGAAAAAGGGAGGGTTTGACCAAAGTCAACCCTGGTGGGTCAACCCATGGGGGTCAAACTCAAAATAGGTCCAAGTCATCGGGGTTGGGTCAAGGTTGGGGTGTTATGTTATAATTTTCACGCGCATGCTTTTCGGTGCACGAATATGCTTGATTTGACCATAGGTTGACTACTCGTATCGGAATTTGAACAGGGCAAACTTGGTTGACTCCGTATTGACCATACGAGTCCAATGCCACTGACCGGGGTCAAATCGGAGTTCGTTTGCTAAAATCTGCGTGTCGCGGCGCACTAAATCGGTCAAAATGTCTATATTCATCGTTAGACCTCAGATTGTGATGCAACGAGTTCCATTGTGCTCGTATTATCTATACGAGGCGGTAGGAGCTGACATAACTCAAATCAGAGTTCTCTAGACTGATATTCAAAATCTTGTCTTCACGACGTTTTACGAGGAATTATCATATCCATCATATGACCTAGGGGTCCAATGGAATGAGTTCCAACGCCCTCGTATTCACTTTACGAGGCCACTGGAACTGAAGGGACTCAAATCAGAGTTTCTAACTCTATTTCCTGCCTATGGTTACCTTCTACCAGGTCAAGGGTAGGGGTTCGGGTCACTTTTATTGGGCCCACTAGGGTTCTTATGGCCCAATAAAAGTTAGGATGTTACATGCAGTACTTCAAGAGTAGGTCCTTGTGCCTAAAGTTGTAGGGCTGAAAATCTTGAGTTGTAGGCCATAGAGATAAGGCTGAGGTAGGTGGCTTGCTAGTCACTGAGTGTAGGAGCATTGCAGAGCTCTGAGGTAGGATCCTTTGGGATCTGAGGCAGGGCTGTCCTCCCAGCCTGAGTGTAGGGCTTAACAGCCTGAGGTAAGTGGTCTGCTGACCACTGAGTGTAGGCTCTTGTGGTTGAGGAGTGAGTCATGGAGGAGATTTGAAGATCCTGCGGGATTTGAGGTGTAAGCTCTTAGGAGCAGTTTGGAGAAGTTGTGCCGAGTCCAACAAATAAACTTGGATAGGTTGAGAGGGAAAGTGGATGTACCCAATTGGGGAACCACTATAAATATTATTATTTACTGTGTTTGCTTGTTTTTCTCTTTGATTGCAGGACTTAAGGACAAGTTCTAGTTAACATAATTTGAAAACTGAAAAAGAGATACTAAAAGCTCAAAGACCTATTCACCCCCCCCCCCCTTTAGGTGATTAGCTAACCTAAAGTTAAATAACTTTCAGTTGAGCTGAGTTCGACGATTTGTAAGCTGAGCTAGACGAACTTCAAGCTGAGTTCGACAAAAGTTGAAACCTGAACTCTTGTGCTTATCCCACTGAATGTTGATTTGTGCTCGACGATCAGCGAGCTGAGTTTAACGAACTCTGAGCCGAGTTCGATGAAATTTGAGTTTACTGCCCAACTCATTTATCTTCACTTGTCCAATCATGGACTACCTACATGCAAGAACTAGAGCACACATCAAATACATTATGTGTGTATGTCATTGACCTGTTTGACTTCTTACAAATCTGGGATATTGGGATCAATACACCCAGCAATGTCTCCCTATTTGAAGAAGTCAAAATAATACAGGTCATTGACAACACAACATTTCATCATAACAAAACTTAACAGTAGTAGTAGAGTGTGGAAGTGTTACCATTTCTCCAGCCTGTGGAAAATAACTTACTCCCCCTGGCATGCTGTCATGCTTACTGTTCCACTTGCTCTACATAAACCTCTTCCTTCAAGTCTCCATTCAAGAAGGCTGACTTGACAACCATCTGGAATACCTTGAATCCCTGGAAGGCTATAAGTGCAAGGAAGAGTCTGATTGCTTCCAACCTTGCAACTGGGGCAAAGGTTTATCATAATCAATCCCTTCTTCCTGTCTATACCCTTTGGCCACCAGCCTGGCTTTATTCTTGATTACCATTTTCATCAAGTTTATTTCAGAAAATCCACTTGACTCCAGCGACATTGTGTCCATCTGGTCTGGGAACCATCTTCCAGACCTTTCACCTTTTGAACTGGTTCAGTTCTTCCTGCATTGCACCAATCTAGAATTGGTCTTGATTTGCCTCTTCAAATTTCTTGTGCTCTTCTTATGACAGGAAACTGGAATAGAGTGTTGTGTTGAGACTCCTGCTTCTGGTTTGTACACCTTGGCTAACCTCATCTATTATCTGCTCTGGAGGATGATCTCTAAGATATCTGACTGTTGGGGGCAGTCTGAGTACTTCCTGCTGATTATCATTTTATTCAGCAGGTTGGTCTTCATTTCCAGCTTGACTGCCCTGTGATTCCTCTGGACAGCATCCTTCTCCAGAATCTTCTTGCAAAGCTGGGTCTTTATCTTTGATGGAGAGCTTTTCCATCATAACTTCTGTTCCAGCAGAGCTAGGCAAAGAGCTTAACAGCTCACTCTCAATCATGCATGACTCATCAAACACTATATGGACAGACTATTCTACAACTTGATTTGTCAACTTATAGACTCAATATGCCCTTCTATTATTGTTGTACCCAACAAATATCCCTGTTAAAATTTTCTCAAGCGTGGTCAGCAAGTTAGCCCAAACGCCAAATTAATATCATCGGCACTACCCAGTTCTCACGTTGAACCAGCGGAAAACCAAGGAACAAGGCAAACCCAACAAACAATGGAAGCACAAGCAGATCTTTTATACATTCACTTCTTTACAACACGAGGCATACAAAACGAGACATGATTTCGCTAGTATAATAGCTATAAACAGAAAGCACCAAAAACCAAGCCGGGCGGACAACACCGGAGTCCGCCGAGACCGCCGAGGTCACCGAGGTCGCCGAGTCCGCTGAGATCGCCCGAGCAAAGCTGCAATCCGCCGAATAGCCACGGAGTCCGCCGAAGCTACGAGGCCGCGCGAACACACCGTTATTCGTCTCCTACTGAAGCTGAATTGAGGAACACACCCCCTACCCGCATGAAGCCGGCGGACAGGTTTTTGAAGCTGGCAAAGATGAAACAGAGTTGACAAGCCGCAGAGCGACCTCCTGCTGAATCTGCAGAGACCGCACAACTTCCAAGTACTTGACCGAAGTCACAGCCAAACTCCTGGCTCCTTGAAGCTACCCGCGCGAATGTTCACTCAAGTTCCTGTAGACCTGCCAGGGGGGTCCAATTTATAAGCGAGGTGAGGAGTGTGGTCACCGCCCTAGAGATAGCGACACCGCCCTAGCTCGCGCGATAGCAAAACATCGTCCTCCGAGTCCGCAAGGACTTGGCCGGATACCAAGGAAAACCGCCAGGAGCAAGACAACATTGGCGAACCCTCATCAGTCCGCCCAGGCTATGCGGACAAGGCATCAGCCCGCAAAGCCTCCAACCACTGCAGGATAGCAACCCCCTTCAATGGTTGTCCGCACAAATCCGAGGCATTCCGCAAGACTCAAACCTCAATCCGCCACAAGTCCACGACCAAAGGCAGATAGCTAGTCTGCCCGGTCAATAGCGGACTTGGCAGATACTGCGGACACCATGGTCTTGGCACAGAGTATGACCAAGTCCAAAACCATCAAAGGCCAATGCGAGCATGGCGGACATAAACACTCGTCCGCCAAACACCCTAGCACAGACCGCCAGCAGTCCGCAAGGTACTCGCACACCTGCCCCAACGCAGCAGCCTCCTCCCGGACTCCAAACACCAGTCCGCCAAAGACCTCCACGGCAAAGCACCTGCTGTAACACCAGAGCTCGAAAAAGCCTCAGCCAAGCTCTAAGCCCAGTCCGCAACAGCCCACACCGCGGACACATCAGTCCGCAAGCTTCCTGTGAACATGAGCCAAACCGCCAATTAGCACAAGCTTGCAACGCGGCCACTGAGCAATGCACCAGTCCGCAAGCCTCTATCCACTCAGGCCGCTCCTTGGTTAAACCAATCAGCCGTCCTATCCGCAGATACCAGCCGCATAGTCCGCGGACTTCATGCAAATAACCCGCTCAGAAGATAGCCGGCTTTCCACTTGACCTTAAACCAGGCCGCACATCACAGTCCGCCCAGTCCGCCTAGTCCGCCAAAGGTGTCCGCCCAGGCCGCCCGACATGTCCCGTCAACCACTTTCACTTCATGAATTTCAACACTCCCCCTTGAAGTGGGAAGTGGTGACCAAGCCCAGCAAGCTGCGCAAGCGCTCAAAGGTCCCCTTCGACAGTGGCTTCGTGAAGATGTCAGCAAGATTATCTTCACTCCGTACATGCCCGACCAACAGAGATCCCTCCAACACCTTCTCCCTGATGAAGTGGTGATCAATCTCTATATGCTTGGTCCTGGCGTGACACACCAGATTGTTAACCAGTTTGAGAGCACTCTCATTGTCACCCCGGAGTAAAGTCGGCCCTTGCACTTCTTCATGAACATCATCTATAAGCCTCCTCAATCAGATGGCTTCCTGAGCAGCCAAGGCCGAAGCCTTATACTCTGCCTCCGTCGTTGAGACTGACACCGAGTCCTGCTTCTTGCTATACCACGAGATGCTAGCTGAACCACAAGTGAACACATAACCTGAAGTATACCTTCGATCATCCGAATCACCGCCATAGTCAGCAGCCGTGTACCCAAGCAACGCAAACTCCGAGTCCCTTCCATAGAGGAGTCCCATATCAGAAGTCGTCTTGATATACTTCAGAATACCCTTTGCCGCCATTAGATGAGATTGCCTTGGTTCAGCCATATACCGACTTACTCGGCCAACAGCATAAGCAATATCCGGTCTTGTAATCGTCAGGTAAATCAAGCTCCCAACAAGAGCCCTGAACACCAAGGGATCATGAAGAACCCTTCCCTCATCTCGTCGAAGCTTCTGCCCAGGTTCCAGTGGAGTAGAGCACTTCTTCCCTTCGCCCATTCCGAACCACTTCACAATGCGATCTGCATACCCTTTTTGGCTAATGAGAATCCCGCACTCCTTCCTCTCCACCTCAAGACCGAGAAAGTGATGAATCTCTCCCAAGTCTTTCATCTCGAAGCGTATAGCAAGCTTAGCCCTGAGCCTTGCTACTTTCCCCTCCGAATTCCCTGTGATGATCATGTCATCCACATACAGCAGGACCAAGACTAGTAGCTCCCCCTTCTTCTTGACGAACAAGCTTGAATCCGAGTTGGAAGCAAGGTATCCACAGAATTACAAGTACTCTGCAATCTTCCCATACCAAGCTCTAGGAGCTTGCTTCAACCCATAGAGAGCCTTCCTGAGTTTGCAGACATAGTCCGGATGCTTTTCAGAGACAAAACCAAGCGGCTAATCCATGAAGATGTCCTTTTCAATCTCTCCGTAAAGAAAGGCATTCTTCACATCGAGTTGTCACAACCTCCATCCCTTGCTAGCAGCCAAGGCGATCACCACTCTTACTGAAGTCATCTTCGCAACTGGACTGAATGTCTCCTCATAGTCTTCTCCATACTGCTGTGAGAATCCTCTAGCGACCAGGCGAGCCTTGAACATATCAATGCTCCCATCAGCCTTCTTCTTCAACTTATACACCCACTTGCAAGTAACCAGAGTAATGCCATCAACCTTGGGCATAAGGTCCCAGGTTTCATTCTTCTTCAGAGCATCAATCTCTTCTTGCATAGCACCTTCCCACTCCTTCACTCCAGTGGCCTCGTTGAAGGTTGCAGGCTCTCGCTCATCCAGAGGACCTGCAAAGAAGCAGGAGACAAAGCTCACTGCATTCTCATCACAGTACCGAGCCGGTGGCTTAACAACCCTCTTCGATCTCCAAAGGGTCGGCTCCTTGCTCACTGCTTCCGTTGCTTCTTCGGGCTCAACTCCTACCGGGGGAAAGCATTGAGCAGTGCTCCCCCTGCTTCCTGAGCCAGAAGGCTCAGCCTCGGAGTTAGAAGCAACAGGAGCTGCTGGTGAAACAACAAGCTCTGTTGGAACACCCTATTACTGATTTGTGTCAGGATCACTATGTCTCTAGGAAACCAATTTTTGACCTCATGTATAGCTCAAAAGGTCAATTAGAATTGAGTCTAAGGGTTAGAAGTCTAGTTTTGGAAGCTGCCCTCAAGACCAAGAACTTTTCAGTTTGAGACTAAGTCATATCGTCGAGCTCAGCATGACGATTCGTCGAACTCCGATCGACGATCGTCTAGCTCAACTTCGACAGATCGTCGAACTCCATTAGACGATTGCTGAGCTCAACTTCAATAAATTGTCGAACTCCATTCGACGATCTACGAGCTCAGTTCGACGATCTTGACTCAGTATTGAATCTTTATCTCTGAGCTCAGTTCGACGATCTTTGAGCTCAGATCGACGATATTTTTATTGATGTATAAGTTCATATCGCTGAGCTCAGTTCGACGATAGCAGAGCTCAGTTCGATATTTTCGGATGACTTCAAGGATTTTCAAGATTCAAATTCAGATCAGTTAAGGAGTTATTCTGCAATTAATTCAGAAGATTTTCTAGCCGTTTTCATTTATTTCTGGACCAAGTTTCAAGGGATTTTCAAGGAATATTTTTGTGGACTTTCCTCCAGAAGATATTTTGCAATTAAGGATGCAATTAATGTAGGCCAACGGCTATTCTTGACAGAGGATGTTTTTCTATTCAGTACCAGAGAATAAAAGACAAGATCTTTTTTGAATCTCTCTTAGACATCAATAATCCTCAGAACACAGACAAGAAGATCAAGCTCAAAATATTCTCTGTCTCAAAGAATTCTCTCATGAACACACACCTAAGGAGGTCAAACTTTCTGAAAATCTTCTGATCTCTCTTGTCTCAAGTGTTCAAGGCCAACATCTTTCAAGACTCCAGACACCTAACATTTCAGCTGTTGCTGAAATCATCTTTTGCTGGAGATCAACTTCTGAAGGCCTATCACCCTACATCAAAGCTTCTTTTCCTGAACATCTCAAGGACTCAGGGGGAGCTTTGACACCATCAAATCCACATAGTCTTCTCAGCTGCTTTGAGAAAGAGAAGACTTTCATCACTCTCGCATCCCTATCTCTGTAAAGGATTTCTCAAACTCCCTTCAAAAGTTTGAGCTTGGTTTTTGAGCACCTTGTCAAAAGCTCATTGGTGGCAAGACACCTGATCAAAAAATCTGATTTGGTTTTTGAGCACCTTATCAAAAGCTCATTGGTGCCCAGGACACCTGATCAACTCATCCTGCAGTGGATTCCTACCTAGGGTGGTAGAAGAGTGGATGTACCCAAGTTTAGGGGAACCACTATAGCTCCTTGTGTCATCTGGATTGCTTGTCTTTATTTTTGTTTCTGGCTGTGATTGTTCTGTGATTATTTTGTGATTAGTTTAGTTCTGTGATTAGATTTAATAATTGCTTCCCTGGTCACTCAGATTACAATAATTGTTGTAAAAAGTTTTCAAGCACCATATACTCTATTCACCCCCCCTCTAGAGTATATCAGATCTAGCTGCACTTTCAATTGGTATCAAAGCCAGGTTGGTTAAACATACCACACCTTGGTGGTTGCACAGGCTAACACCTGAACCCAAATATTCCTAGTTAGATCTGTTTTCTTTTGAGTTTATTATTAGGTTTTGTTTTCACAAATCATGGCCCAAAACAAAGATTATGCTAGCACCAGACCTCCAGTGTGCAATCTATCCAAGTTTGCACTTTGGAACGCAAGGATCAGATTATACATGAATTCTATTGACGAGGATATTTTTAACTCTGTTTTGACAGTTTGTCCAAGACCTCCAGAGAAATCAAATACAAATGTTGTTCCACCTCCATCAGGAACAGATGCTGATATCAAGAAATGGAAGGTAGCTGATGCCAAGGCTATGAACATCTTAGCCCAAACCATGTCTGATGATATCTTTCAAAAGGTGGCTGAATGTAATTCAGCAAAGGAAATCTGGGATAAACTCTTTGAAATAGTCTCAAGCTCAGCTGATGAGAGAAAGGACAGGAGATCCCACCTCATATCTCAATATGAGAATTTCAAGAAGGGAGAAACTGAGTCAGTTGGAGATATGTACAACAGGCTCAGTCTAATAGTCAGTGAACTCAGGACCTTGGACAAAGAGATCTCACTAACTGAACTCAATGACAAAATTCTAATGTGCCTCCCTAGCACTTGGGATTCAAGAATCTGGCCAATCAAGGATGCCAGAAGTTTGAATGAGATCACCATAGAAGCTCTATTGGGTAAGCTCAAATCTTATGAGCTACTCATCAAGAATAGAGAAGAAGAACAAAAGGCTGCCTCACCAGCCACAAGAAAAGAGAAAACAATAGTCTTCAAGGCAACTGAAGATCAGCCTGAAGACAAAGTCACAGGCAATGATGAACTGCTCAGTCTGTTGGCCAAAAGATTTTACAAGATGACCAGAAAGGACTTCAGAAGGAGATCATACAAGGAGCATGATAAGCCAAGGTATGATAAGTCAATTAATAATAAAGAAATTGTTTGCTTTGGTTGCAGGAAACCAGGGCACATTGTTCCTGACTGTCCAGAAAACAAAAATAAGGACAGAAGGGACAAGAAAGAAAGAAGAAAGGAGAAAGACTCCAAGAGGAATGGCAATGGCAAACCCTCCTCAAGCAAAAACAAACACACAAGAAAGGGGTTTGTTGCTGAATCCTGGAGTGAGACTGAAGAGGAGTCAGAAGCCTCATCCATCTCCAGTGATGATGAAGATGATGCAGAAGAGAAAGAGTTCTGCATGATGACAATCAATGCCTCACAACATAATTCAGATGAATAAGAGTCAGAGTCAGATTCGGAGACTCAACCTGAAGAAGATCAGGTAATTAGTTCTTTTGATTTTAATTCAGTGGACTTTAAAGTCAGAAAACCTTAAAGTCAGAAAACCTCAAACTCTCTCAGGAGTTGGAGTGTTGTAGGGAGCAGATAGCTTCAATGAAAAGTGAGCTATCTGAGGCCAAGAAGCTTGAAGAATCCCTTAATGAGAGAAGTATCAAGCTGATGGACATCACAAGCACAGTGAACTCCAGATTTAATAGTATACTGGGCTTGGGTGCTTCATCCAGCCAACCCATAGTTCTAACAACTCCAATCAAGTTCATTTCTGATAAAGGAAAGGGAGTTGTAGAGGTAGCTAGGAAAAATTCTGATCTGCCCAAGAAAACTAAGTACCAGCAGAAATCGTCGAACGGAGATCGACGATCGCCAAACACAGATCGACGATCTCAGGCAAAATCGTCGAACTCAGGTCGACGATCTCAAGTTCCTGAACTCTGCCATAGTCGACCGTCGAACGGAGCTCGACGATCTGACCCAAGATCGTCGAACGCAGCTCTACGATCATCGAACAGAGGTCAGAGCTCTGGAAATTCTTTCAAGGGCAAATCAAAATCCAATCCTAAGGGTCCTTCATCCCAAATCTTTAACCCTTATACTGAATGGATTATACCTCCAAGGAGATATCATCCTGAAGGTTATAAGAGTCAACCTGGGATGTCTTTTATTTCAGATTTTAAAGGTTATCAACCTAGGCCCAAGATAAACTGGGTCAAAAACAAATGAATTATTTTATGTGCAGGTGAAGACCTATCCAATATCTAACCAGCAATGGTACTTGGATAGTGGGTGCTCTAAGCACATGACAGGAAACGAGGACAGCCTCACATCCTTTAGAGCCAATCTTGGACCCAAAGTTATCTTTGGTGATTCAAACTTTGGACAAACTAAAGGATATGGTGCAGTCTAAATTGGATCAGTAACATTCACGAAGGTAGCTTATGTGGAAGGACTGAAGCACAACTTAATAAGCATCAGTCAGCTGTGTGATGAAGGCTACCAGGTGACCTTCAGCAAAGCATTATGCAAAATCAAGTCAGAGGACAACACAACTGTATTGACAGGTAAAAATAAAGGTAACATCTATCTAGTAGATTTTCTTTCAATAGATGTAGATATTGCCTGTTCAATTCTGTTTGTAGACCAAATATTTTATGTCATAAGAGACTAAGACACCTAAACCTTAGAACTATTGCTAGGCTATCCAAGAACAACCTTGTTAGAGGACTACCTTCTGGACCCTACAAGAAGGAAGGATTCTGCAGGGCTTGTCAATTAGGCAAGCAAACTAAAAATAGCTTTAAGTCACTTAATAAGAGTGATTCACCTAGGATATTGTATCTTTTACACATGGATCTTTTTGGACCCATCAAAGTACAAAGCCTAGGAGGGAAATCATACACTTTAGTAGTTGTAGATGACTTCTCTAGATTCACTTGTGTGTTCTTTCTAAGGAAGAAGTCTGATAATTTTAAGTGTCTGACAGAGTTTCTCAAATGTATACAGATTGAGTTCAATACTCACATTGCCCTGATCAGAAGTGATCATGGGATGGAGTTTGATTCTCTTCTTATGCAAGAGTTCTGTCAGAGTGAAGGGATCATGCATACTTTCTCAGCTCCTAGAACTCCTCAACAAAATGAGGTAGCTGAAAGGAAAAATAGAACTCTTATTGAATCTGCCACTACATTATTGTCAGATGCTCACCTTCCTCTATCCTTTTGGGCAGGGGCAGTGAACACCTCCAACTATGTGCTGAATAGAAGTTTGATACATAAACTAAAGGGAAAGACTCCCTATGAATTACTCAAAGGGAAGAAACCTAAAGTTGATTATTTTAGAGTTTTTGGTTGTATTTGCTATATACATAATAATGACAAGAAATATTTAGCAAAATTTCAAGCTAAAGCTGATGAAGGAGTGTTTCTGGGATACTCCATGATCAGCAAGGCTTATAGGGTTTATAATAAATCATCTCTAAAAATTGAGGAATCTGTTCATATATCATTTGATGAATCTAACATGTCTTTCAAGGAGAAGATCCCTTCTACCATAGAACCTTTGCAGGAACATTGTCTTGTTGAAGACTTGAACAAGCTACAGGTTACCCAAAAGGATGAAAGCAGTGAAGATGAAGAAAGTATTCAACATATTGAAGAACAACTTGAAGAGCCAGTTGTTGTACCACAAGAGGAAACAACAACACAGGTTGGTGAACAATCAACACCCCCTGTTGATTTAGTAACATCAAGAGATCATCCAATCTCCCAAATAATTGGAGACATCTCAGCTGGTGTGCAAACCAGAAATCAGGTCAACAAAAACCTGTTGCACACCTGCTTCCTATCTCAAATTGAACCTCAGTCCATTCAAGATGCAGAGCAAGATCCACACTGGATCATTGCAATGCAAGAAGAATTGCATCAATTTGAAAGGAACAAAGTGTGGGAACTAGTGCCAAAGCCTAAAGATCACTCCATTGTTGGAACAAAGTGGGTGTTCAGAAACAAACTGGATGATCAAGGAGTAATTATAATGAACAAGGCAAGGCTAGTTGCTCAGGGATATTCTCAAGAAGAAGGAATAGAGTATGACCAGACTTTTGCACCAGTTGCAAGATTGGAAGCCATCAGAATCTTTTTAGCTTATGCAGCACATAAAGGATTCAAGGTATATCATATGGATGTCAAAAGTGCATTTCTAAATGGAGACATCAAAGAAGAAGTATATGTCAGACAACCTCCAGGTTTTATCTCTCCAACTTGTCCTGATTATATTTTTAAATTGAACAAAGCATTATATGGTCTCAAGCAAGCTCCTAGAGCATGGTATGAGACCCTTGCATGCTTCCTTTTGGAAAATGGATTTTTGAGGGGTAGAGTAGACCAAACTCTTTTCATTAGAACTCATAAGTCTCATACCCTACTAGTACAGATCTATGTAGATGATATTATTTTTGGTTCTACTGACTCAAAATTGTGCAGAAGGTTTTCCAACCTAATGCATTCTAAATTTGAAATGAGTAGCATGAGTGAGCTATCCTTCTTCCTGGGATTGCAAGTCAAACAGCATGCTGAAGGCATCTTTATTTCTCAAACCAAGTATGCAAATGAATTGGTTAAGAAATTTGGCATGTCTGAAGCATCTTGTATGAAAACACCTATGCCTACTAATGTTGTATTGGATGCTGATGAACATGGGAAACCTGTTGATCAGACAACATATAGAGCAATGATTGGCTCTTTACTGTACCTTACAGCTAGTAGACCAGATATAATGTTTGCTACATGTATATGTGCTAGGTTCCAAGTAAGCCGTAGAGAGTCACACCTAACACTTGTAAAGAGGATTCTCAGGTATGTTAAAAGTTGTCCAAATCTAGGTCTCTGGTATCCAAAAGATTCAGCATTTGATTTAACTAGATTTTCTGATGCTGATTATGCTGGATGTAGAATTGACAGGAAAAGCACTAGTGGAACTTGTCAGTTCCTTGGTGACAGACTTGTCTCTTGGTTTTGTAAGAAACAAACTTCTGTGTCAACTTCAACTGCTGAAGCTGAATATATGGCTGCAGGCAGTTGTTGTTCACAAATCTTGTGGATTCAAAACCAACTCCTAGACTATGGCTACAACTTAGAGAAGTCTAAAATCTTTTGTGATAACACCAGTGCTATTTCCATAGCTCAAAATCCAGTCCTCCATAGTAGGACAAAACACATAGAGATTAGGCATCACTTCTTAAGGGATAATGTTGAAAAGAATAAAATTGAACTGCAATATATCCCAACTGATTTACAAAGGGGAGATATTTTCACCAAGCCCTTGGATGAAAAGAAACACACCTTCTTCCTAAATCAGTTAGGAATGTTAGATGGAGGAAGTCTAAAATAATATCCAAGATTTTAAAAGTTTAAAAATTGACCAAGACTAGGCAAACATCTTGATTTTTCTTAGTGTCTAGAGTTTTTCTGGTCTCTGAACTGCGCTCGACGATTTTCCCCCAGATCGTCGAACCGAGATCGACGATCGTCGATCTGAGTTCAGCGTTTCTCAGATAGCATGAACTATCTCTTCCGGTCAGCGATCGTCGAACGGCGCTCGACGATTTTGTTCTCTGAACGATCGTCGAATAGAGCTCGACGCTCTCCAATATCATCGAACGGAGATCGATGATGTTAAAGACTCTTCAGATTCCTTTAGAAGCCCCGATCGTTGAACTGAGTTCAACGATCTTTCCATTTCTGCGTCGAACCCTAATATAAAATTCATTTTTCGCCATCGTTCTCCTTTGCGCTTTCGATTGCTCTGCAAAAACTTTCTTTCCCTCCAAACATTTCTGCACTTGGTCGTTTTGTTTGTTGAATCTTTGCAGGTAACTATGGCTGTTTCTGTTGCTGTTCTCGCCGCCATGAAATTTGATGCCGGCTTTGACATAGACATGGAGTCCTTCAGCACGACAGATCAGGTTTTCCAGGACATCTTGGAGCTATTCACAGAGCAGAAACTTGCTGGAATCATGACTACAAGGATTAAGCTTGCTTCTGATGAAATCAAAGAGTGGGTCTACACTGCCCACAATCAGGATCAAAACACCATTGTTGGATCCATCTCTGGCACTCAGTTAAGTACTGGTGGAGATTCTGCTGATTTATCTGGAGAAGAATATGTTGACTTGCTTGCAAGAATGGGTCATTCTGAGGCCAACCCTAGCAAGCTATTGAAAAAGAATCTGTCTGTGGAATATAGATTCCTGGCTGATGTAGTTGGAAAGGTCCTATTGGCTAAGCACTCTGCCCATGATACTATTTCAAGGTATCAGCTCTGCTTAATGGGAGCCATAGTGGACAGGAAGAATTTGAACTATGGAGAGGTCTTCTTTGACCTCATTAAGAAGAAAATTAACAAGAGTTTTGTAAATTTTGGAAGGATCTTAGACATTTTTCTGTAGAATAGGTGCCCTGCATTGCTGGTATCCTCTGGGATACACATTAATGCTTCCAAGAGACTGTCTTGTGCCCTTTTTGGTAAATGGGACAGGCAGATCATCAAGCCCAGCAGGCCCTCTTCCAGCACACCTTCAGGCACCAGGACTGTCAGAGTCACTTCCCCTCAGGTCTCAGCCCCTGCCGATGACCTGCCTGCTACTGCCTCTCCTCCTCCTCCTCCAATTCCATCTCTTCCAATTACATCCACCATTCAAACTCCATCCACCATCATCATCTCCATCCCTTCTCCAACCTCTACACTATCTCCAATTCCAACTGTCACAGAAGAACAATTCCATCCATTATACTCATACCCTCAAACAGACATTGTCACTTCATCACCCTCCATTCCATCCTTCAACCTCATTGATGATTTCTTCATGGATGACTCACCCTCCTCTCCTCCTAAGCTGCCCTCATCATCAACATCTTACCAAGACCTTTTGCAAGAGATCATTGATCAACCCACCTTCACACCATCTATCTCCATCCCACTGTCCTCCATCACCACCTTACCCACACCTCAACCATCTCTTCCCCCATACACTAGCTCTCCACTACCATCATCCATAGCTACACCTCCATCCTCTACCTCTGCTCCAGTCACTACTGAGCAAGTAGATCTTCCAGCCCTTGCTGACAGGATTTATGAATTGTTAGCCCCCAGGCTATCTCTTCTCTTGGAGACCTCCTTGGCTCCATTACTCCAGTTAGTGGCAGCTCTTTCTGCCAGGCTCTCCTTCTTATTCCCTCAGGCAGCCCCTTCAGCAGTGTGCCTTGATCCAGCTCTTTCTGAATCTAGGCAGGTGGAGATGCCCTATGAAGTGAGCCTGCATGCTGTGTCTGCTGTTTCCTCAGCTTTTGTTGTTGCTGCTGCTGCTGCTGCTCTTCAAGATCCAGTTCCACCTCCTGTTGCAGTCTTTCCAGTGGACATTAGGTCCTTGCTCTCAGAGTTTGATTCAATGTATTTCAGTTGTCTGCCAGAGAAAGCTTGTCTTCCAGAGAGAGTCACTATCCAGCCCCCATAGGATTTGTCCAAGGCCCTTGTGCCCTTCTCTTATTGTGACCCCAGCATCATAACTTCCTTTGTTAAGTCAGTATATGCTACTGTCCCTCCTGCTGAAGATATTGTTGATGTATCTGTTGTTATTAGTGCTGCTGCTACTGCTGTTCCAGTTTCTGATGATATCCTTATGACAGAGGCACATGATTTTGAGCCCTCTGTGTTTTCTGATGATATATCTGCTGCTGATATTGCTATTTTTGTATGTGAAACTGTTGCTGCACCAACTGCTGTTATTACTGCTCTAGAACCTTCTGTATCTGCTGTTGTTACTACTCCTGATGCTTCAACCTCTGCATCTGCTTCAACTTCAACTGCCACACCTTCAGTATCTGCTACTGTTGCTGCTGCTTCAACTCCTATTACCAGTTCTGTATCTACTTCTGCTTCAACCCAGCTCAAGAAAGATTTGATGAAAAAGATTGATGCCCTTTATGATGAGCAAAGCTCTGAAAGTGATGAGTTCAAGACAAATTCTGATGATTGTTCTGCTATCATTGCCAGAAAGAGTAAGGCAAGGAGCAAAGCCATGAAGAGAGTACCTCCAGCCAAGGTCAAGGACAACAGTGACATACCATATTATATTATTCATGATTGCCCCATAACTGAGCACTGGATGCAGTACTCAAAGAATCAACTCAAAGCAATGAAGAAGAAATGGAAATATGAAAAAGGCTCTTCTCAATTTCAACATCCTCATCCTCCTCCACCACCTCCTCCTGATGTAGGTGCAGGTGGAAGTTCAGCTGCTCAACCCTCTGCTAGAAGCCAAACCCCCTATCAGCCACATGTCAGATCCTATCATATGGGAAGCCAGTCCAGGGGCTCTCAATCCAGAAGAGGAAATTATAGAAGAAATCAAAGAGAAGTCCAGGTTTATTCTAAAGGATATTCAAGGCAACATCCCTACTCCAGGGAAGGACAAATTTCATCTGACACAACCTCTGGTCCTTTTCCCTATAAATTGAAGGAAACAGTTTCATCCAGGCCTCCTCAAGATAACCCTTCTAATAGATATGAGCCACCAGTGCCATTTGAAGATCCTGAGAACAATCCAGCTGCTTGGACTGCAAGGATGAAAGAGTTTGGTGCACTGGATCAGATTAAGAAAGCTAAAGAGCAAGGAAGAGACTCCTCCAACATCTCTACAATGTCTGAACAGAGAAAGAAAGAGTTGGAAAGATATGGGTCAAGCAAATTCTTTGATTCTGATAGATACATGGAGCTACATCCTGAAGCTGTAGTTCCCAGGCCCAAACAGCAAATCTCTTTAGGTGCAGCAGATGATACAAGATCAAAGAAGGAAGCTCTCAACCCCAACAAAGAAATCAAACTCATTAAGAGCAAGGAAAAGAAATGATTATGTAAGGTGACAATCACTCTGATTTCTGATTATTATCTGGGATGATATATATCTGTGGTTCTGCAATGTCCAACTTTTTTCTTTTCTGTATTGTTGCTTGTATGTGTTATTTTAATTTTTCCAAATTCTGTAAATAGTAATCCTAACCTAAATATGGGGAGATTGTTGGAACACCCTATTACTGATTTGGGGCAGGATCACTATGTCTCTCGGAAACCAATTTTTGACCTCCTGTATAGCTCAAAAGGTCAATTAGAATTGAGTCTAAGGGTTAAAAGTCTAGGTTTGGAAGCTTCCCTCAAGACCAAGAACTTTTCAGTTTGAGACTAAGTCATATCGTCGAGCTCAGCACGACGATTCGTCGAACTCCGATCGACGATCGTCTAGCTCAACTTCGACAGATCGTCAAACTCCATTCGACGATCTACGTGCTCAGTTCGACGATCTTGACTCAGTATTGAATCTCTATCTCTGAGCTCAGTTCGACGATCTTTGAGCTCAGATCGACGATATTTTTATTGCTGTATAAGTTCATATCGCTGAGCTCAGTTCGACGATAGCAGAGCTCAGTTCGACATTTTTTGATGACTTCAAGGATTTTCAAGATTCAAATTCAGATCAGTTAAGAAGTTATTCTGCAATTAATTCAGAAGATTTTCTAGCCGTTTTCATTTATTTCTGGACCACGTTTCAAGGGATTTTCAAGGAATATTTCTGTGGACTTTCCTCCAGAAGATATTTTGCAATTAAGGATGCAATTAATGCAGGTCAACGGCTATTCTTGACAGAGGATGTTTTTCTATTCAGTTCCAGAGAATAAAAGATAAGATCTTTTTTGAATCTCTCTTAGACATCAATAATCCTCAGAACACAGACAAGAAGATCAAGCTCAAAATATTCTCTGTCTCAAAGAATTCTCACAAGAACACACACCCAAGGAGGTCAAACTTTCTGAAAATCTTCTGATCTCTCTTGTCTCAAGTGTTCAAGGCCAACATCTTTCAAGACTCCAGACACCTAACATTTCAGCTGTTGATGAAATCATCTTTTGCTGGAGATCAACTTCTGAAGGCCTATCACCCTACAGCAAAGCTTCTTTTCCTGAACATCTCAAGGACTCAGGGGGAGCTTTGACACCATCAAATCCACATAGTCTTCTCAGCTGCTTTGAGAAAGAGAAAACTTTCATCACTCTCTCATCCCCATCTCTGTAAAGGGTTTCTCAAACTCCCTTCAAAAGTTTGAGCTTGGTTTTTGAGCACCTTGTCAAAAGCTCATTGGTGGCAAGACACCTGATCAAAAAATCTGATTTGGTTTTTGAGCACCTTATCAAAATCTCATTGGTGCCCAGGACACCTGATCAACTCATCCTGCAGTGGATTCCTACCTAGGGTGGTAGAAGAGTGGATGTACCCAAGTTTAGGGGAACCACTATAGCTCCTTGTGTCATCTGGATTGCTTGTCTTTATTTTTGTTTCTGGCTGTGATTGTTCTGTGATTATTTTGTGATTAGTTTAGTTCCGTGATTAGATTTAATAATTGCTTCCCTGCTCACTCAGATTACAACAATTGTTGTAAAAGGTTTTCAAGCACCATATACTCTATTCACCCCCCTCTAGAGTATATTAGATCTAGCTGCACTTTCAAGCTCCTCTTCCAAGCCTTCAGCATCCACCACTGGTGCTTCATCAACCTTGCTACTTATGGTTAGCTCAACCGAGCAACCTAATATGACGTCAGCTCGTCAAAGACAACGTCTCTTGACACCACGAACTTATTCGTCACAGGATCCATGCATTGTCATCCCTTCTTCCGCTCATCATAGCCAACAAAGACAAGCTTCCTTGCCTTCGCATCCAGCTTAGTCCGTGAAGCATCCGGGACATGCACGTATCAAGTTGAACCGAACACCCTAAGGTGTCCAACACTCGGCTTCTCCTTCAGCAACAGCTCAAAAGGAGTCTTCATGTTGATAGGGCTGAGTGGCATCCTGTTGATGACGTAAGCAGCACAAGACATCCCCTCCGCCAAAAGGACCTTGGGATATCTTTCGCATGAAGCTAGCATTTGCAGGTCTCCGTCAGATGACGGATCTTCCGCTCCGCTACCCCATTTTGTTGTGGAGTGTGAGCACAAGTAAGCTCTCGTTGGATCTCGTACTTCCTGCAGAAGTTAGAAAACTTGGAGGAGACAAACTCACCCCCGTTATCATTTCTAAGCTTCTTAATCCGCAAGCCAAACCGCCCTTCTACCAACTCCTTAAACTCCACAAACAAACGGAAGGCTTCCGACTTCTCCTTTAAGAAGTACACCCAAGTATATCTTGAGTAGTCATCAACCAAGACAAGCATGTATCTGCTTCCACCAAGGCTGGCAGTAACCGTTGGTCCCATCAGGTCGCCATGAATGCACTCCAATGGTTTCTTGCTCCTTGTTTGTGATTTATCAAACGGAAGGCGATGTGCCTTACCGTATTGACAGCCCGCGCAAACATGCCCATCACCAAAGGAGGACAACTTAGGCAACCCCTTCACCAAAATTCTACTAGCCATCGCCTTCAGCTTGACCATGCCAACATGCCCCAGCCTCTCATGCCAGATAACAGCGCTATCATTGGCCCTCATACGATCAACATAAGAATTGGTGGCTAGAACAAACAAGTTCTTCACCCTCCTCCCTACATGAGCAACATCAGCCTTAACCGCTGATACGTTGCAAAAGAACCTCACGTCTGTTGGCCCAAACAGAACGTGATAACCAGCGTCCACCGCATTAGACACCGAGAAGAGGTTCTTCTTCATGCCCGACACGTGATACACACTCCTTAACGTGAGTGGCCCCTAATCACTACCCAAAGACACGACCCCCTCTTTATCTACTGCATAAACAGTATTATCAGCAGTGATAATAGCTTCATTACCTGAGTATGCCTGCATGGAGGTGAACTTCGACTTGTCTCCGGTGAGGTGATGACCACACCCGGAGTCCACAATCCACTCGCTGTTGAAGTCCTCAGCAGACAAGGCCCGGATACAAGTGCCCGTCATGAAAGCTCCTCCACATCCTGCTTCTTCACTTCTCGATCAAGCTTCCTCCTTTCCCGCAGCATGCCCAGACTACAGTTTGACCTTGTAGTCCCGCTTGAAGTGCCCTCGCTGATGACACCGGTAGCACTTGAGATTCTTCTTCCAGTCCTTAGGAGCATTGCTCCTCTCCGGCTGATATGAAGTTGAAGTCTCCTTCTCACCAGCGACCTGCACCTTCTTCTTCTTCTTCCCTTCCCATCCTTTCTTCTTGCCTGAGAAGAGAGCTTCGCTGCCTTCCTGATTAAGGTTCACTTCAGCCATCTGCCTTGCCAAGCTCTCCTGCGACGCAAGCAAATTCTCCAGCTCCAGCAAAGACGGCTGAGTAGCCCACCCTTGAACAGATGTCACAAAGGCCACATACTCCTTCCGCAAGCCACGGATAATGTGTCTTTTCATCTTTGCCTCAGAGAGAGGCTCATCAGGATCCAATATAGACAACTCAACACACAAGCTCTTCATCTTTAAGAAGTACTTCGAGATGGAAAGGTCTCCCTGCGTTTCCCTGGCCAACTCATTCTTTAGAAACTAAAGCTGCGCCACATTCTTCCTATTGAACAACTCATCAATGGTTGTCCAAATATCAACAGCCGACTCACATCCAACGATGTGATCAAACAGTTCTGGATACACGGCCCTCTTGAGGAGAAACTTCGCCTTAGCATTTGTTTTCCTCCAGAGCCTAACCTGCTCAGCAGTACCGAACGCAGCAGTCACTTCCTGTCTGTCGTCACCACCGACGACTTCCCACAGCTCCTCTCCAAGAACATAACTCTTCATGCACGACTTCCACTTCTTGAAGTTAGTCGGCGTTAAGAGTTCAATGCCAAGACCCCTTGCAAAGCTCCCTTCCATTGCAACACCTATTGGCAACCTTTCAGAAGCTCCGAGCAACAACACAGGTTGATCACCACTCAAATCCTGAGTAACAACACTGGTTGACTACCGCTCACGCAACTGAACCTCCCTCTGATACCTTGTTAAAATTTTCTCAAGCGTGATCAGCAAGGTAGCCCAAACGCCAAATTAATATCTTCGGCACTACCCAGTTCTCACGTTGAACCAGCGGAAAACCAAGGAACAAGGCAAACCCAACAAATAATGGAAGCACAAGCAGATCTTTTATACATTCACTTCTTTACAACACGAGGCATACAAAGCGCGACATGATTTCGCTAGTGTAACAGCTGTAAACAGAAAGCACCAAAAACCAAGTTGGGCGGACAGCACCGGAGTCCGTCGAGGTCGCCGAGGTCGCCGAGTCTGCTGAGATCGCCCGAGCTAAGCTGCAATCTGCCGAATAGCCACGGAGTACGCCGAAGCCGCGAGGCCGCGCGGACACACCGTTATTCGTCTCCTGCTGAAGCTGAACTGAGGAACACACCCCCTACCCGCCTGAAGCCGGCGGACAGGTTATTGAAGCTGGCAAAGATGAAATAGAGTTGACAAGCAGCATAGCGACCTCCTGTTGAATCCGCAGAGACCGCACAACTTCCAAGTACTTGACCGAAGTCACAGACAAACTCCTGGCTCCTTGAAGCTACCCGTGCGACTGTTCACTCAAGTTCCTGTAGACCTGCCAGGGGGTCCTATTTATAGGTGAGGTGAGGAGTGTGGTCACCGCCCTAGAGATAGTGACACCACCCTAGCCCGCGCGATAGCAAAACACCGTCCGCCGAGTCCGCAAGCACTTAGCCGGATACTAAAGAAAACTGCCAGGAGCAAGGCAACATTGGCGAACCCTCATCAGTCCGCCCAGGCTATGTGGACAAGGCATCAGCCCGCAAAGCCTCCAACCACTGCAGGACAGAAAGCCCCTTCAATGGCTGTCCTCACAAATCCGAGGCAGTCCGCAAGACTCAAACCTCAATCCGCCACAAGTCCACGACCAAAGGCAGATAGCTAGTCCGCCCGGTCAACAGCGGAATTGGCGGATACTGCGGACACCATGGTCTTGGCACAGAGTGTGACCAAGTCCAAAACCATCAAAGGCCAATGCGAGCATGGCGGACATAAACACCCGTCCGCCAAACACCTTAGCACAGACCGCCAGCAGTCCGCAAGGTACTCGCACACCTGCCCCAACGCAGCAGCCTCCTCCCGGACTCCAAACACCAGTCCTCCAAAGACCTCCACAGCAAATCACCTGCTGTAACACCAGAGCTCGACAAGGCCTCAGCTTAGCTCTAAGCCCAGTCCGCAACAGCCCACACCGCGGACACATCAGTCCGCAAGCTTCCCGCGAACATGAGCCAAACCGCCAATCAGCACAAGCTTGCAACGCGGCCACTGAGCAATGAACCACTCCGCAAGCCTTTATCCGCTCAGGCCGCTCCTTGGTTAAACCAATCAGCCGTCCTATCCGCAGATACCATCCGCACAGTCCGCGGACTTCATGCAAACAACCCGCTCAGAAGACATTCTGCTTTCCACTAGACCTTCCACCAGGCCGCACATCACAGTCCGCCCAGTCCGCCTAGTCCACCAAAGCTGTCCGCCCAGGCCGCCCGGCCTGTCCCGTCAACCACTTCCACTTCACAAATTTCAACAATCCTCTCATGGGATTTGGCAGCAAACTTGGTCACTTTTGACTTACCATTGTCTAGGATAAAACATTTGCAACCAAAGATCCTGAAGTAGGATATGTTTTGTTTTCTAACCTTCAAGATCTCATTGGGAGTCTTCTTGTGGCCTTTGGTGATAGAAGCCCTATTGAGCACATGACATGCAGTGTTAACTGCCTCAGCCCAGAAATATTCAGGGAGAGAAGTGTCACTCAATAGTGTTCTCCCAGCTTCTATGAGAGTCCTGTTTTTCCTCTCAGCTAACTCATTTTGTTGGGGTGTTCTTGGAGAGGAGAACTCTTGATGAATCCCTTACTCTTCACGGAATATATTCATAGCAGCAGACTAAAACTCAATTCCATGGTCACTTCTCATTCTGACCACAGAGCATGCAAGCTCATTCTGAATTTGCCTGATAAAATTTGTGAAGATTTCAAGGGTTTCATACTTTCTTCTAAGGAAGAACACCCAAGTAAACCTGGAATAGTCATCAATCACCACAAGGGTGTAGTCCTTCCTACCTAGACTATGAATAGGCATAGGACGAAACAAGTCCATATGCAGGAGATACAAGCATCTCACTGAGTCCTTGGCCACAATGCTCTTGAAAGAGGTCTTATTCTCTTAAACTTTTGGCAAGCAGCACAGATACCATCCTTGGAGCATTTTATTTTGGCACCATTCCTAACAAGCTCATCACTGAAGAGCTAACCAATGGTCTTATAATTCAAATGAGTCAGTCTCTTGTGCCACTGGACACAATATGAGACTTTCTCATCTGCAACTAGGCATATAGGGGAACTATTATCTAAGCAAGAAAAATTTAAGCAATAAACATTCCCACTCCTAGTGCCTGTTAAGATGATACTTTGGTAACTTAACCTCTTGATGTGGCACTTATCCTTGTGGAAGGAAATTTCATAACCAAGATCACATAGTTGACTTATGCTTATGAGGTTGTGTTGCAGCCCCTCCACATAAGCCACCTTTGTGATGGTGATTATGCCATTTGAGATATTACCATAGCCACTGGTTATCCCCTTGTCTGAGCCTCGAAAAATGACCTTGGGTCGATTCTTTAATAGAGTGTACTCCTTCAATAGCTCCTTTATTCCAATCAAGTGCCTGGAACATTCATTGTCTAAGTACCATTTAGGGGGACTGGTACTTGAACTAACCTGAAATGAACACAAATCACCTTACCTTAGGACCCCAATTTCTGTTGGGTCCTGGGTTCACATTACTCTTAAAATATCCATGCCTTCCTGCAGAATTCCTGACATGTTGGCAACTTCTGGACAAAGAGGGATTGTGCCAGCAATCTACATCATAGTGGCTCACTTTGCCACAACACCAGCACTCATAGATATTGTATCTCCTTTTCAGTTTGGGACCAGCATTAGGTTGTACTGCTTCTTGAACAGTGGGGAGATATGCTGCTTTATTCTTCTGCCTTCTTCCAGCAGCCATTTGACTGAAGGACAGTCTTTCAGCTGGTTGTGTTGGTCTTCTCTGAGAACCACCAGTTGCATGTCTCTTTTCAGCTAACATGCATCTGATAGCATCTGAGATTGTCATTCCAGCCCTGCCAGAAGACTCAAGTTGAGTCATTACTTTTGCTGGATGATTTAGATTTTTAGCAGCAGCAATATCTTTGAGTTTTGGGGCTGGGGAACCAAAAACAAATGGTCTAGGATGAGCCATTTGGATTTCCTCATGGGCAGCCTTAAACGCTTTCACATGGCTGTACCTTCCACCATGGTTGGGGCCACATTGGTCCATACCAGTGGATCTGCCATTCTCCCAGTGACCATAACAGCTTTCATGGTCATACCTGTTAGAAGACAACAATAATTTCTGAAAAGGAATTTGAGGCAGAGAGGCTATAGGCACAACTAGTGCCTTCCCTTTTCCCTTTCCTTTTGGATTGGAAGGTCTAGCAGGTCCCTTAAATCCCAACCCTTTCTTACCAGCTTGAGAAAGGTGGGTATTAATTAAGGGCATCACAGTGTTTGGCGTAGAAAATTTGCTCACTAGCAATTTCTCATTTAAGAGATCATTTTTAAGTTTCTGGATAAGTTTCTCATTTGAGACTCTTACCACAGACCCACTGTCAATAATCTCCTTTAGCTGAGCTGCTTAAGAAGCCATGTCAGTGAGGGCATTTTCTTGGTCTTCACACTTGCTTTTAAGACTTAGAAACTCTTTTGTCTGTCTCTTGGCAAATAGCTTGCATTTCTTGAATGCCTCAAGAAGTTCTCCATACTTGGAAATTAGGGAGTTGACATCATCGTTAGAGTATGAATCCCCATCATCTCTTGATGATTAAGGTTCAGAGTCTGAGCCAGCCTCATGACTAGAAATAAAAGAGTGTGGATTAGCATGTACCTGAGTCTGACCAGGCTGATCCTGACTTCTTTCTTCATCTGTCATTGCCATTAGTCCATGACACTGAGCATCTCCTTCTTCATCTTCATCCATCTCTGAGTCACTATCTGAGTGTGACAGAGGGGCCATGATCCCTATTCTAGCAACAGGGAACTCTTCAGGTTCTTCTTCAGCAACAGCAATAAGCCCAATGTATGTTGAATTTTCCCGGACCTTGGAGTGAGCAGGGGGTTATCTCAACTAAAGTTAGTTACAACCAGAAACACATGCAGCAACAAGAGTCTTTATTGATTAACAGCAATCTTCTTTACAAAGTGAGACATACATGGCGAGACATGATTCACCAAAATCACCACAGGGAAAGCAGAGACAATTACAAAGATAAGTAAAAACAAGCCGCGCGGACTCAAACACCATGCCGCCGGTCTACTGCTATCGAGTCCACACAATCCGCTAGGTTGCCAGACCGCAACCAAAGCCGCGCGGACTGCTTGTTATTCCAATGCTTAGCTCTAGTTGCCGATCTGTAAGCCGTCTAACTGCAAGGTCGCCTAGCCGCCAGACGGCACAAGCTGTGATGCCAAACTGAACAGTCCTCCTGAAGAAGGCGACTTATTGAACCCCGAACCAAGTTGCCAAAGAGAAAATCGTCTAGTCACTGTCTGCGACCTGCTGTTTACTGTCTGTTGCTTAACCACAGAGTCCGCACTGTCCCTGACCGCAATCAGAGCCAAGTCCTGGCTTTCCAGCGCTATCCTCACAACCTGCATAGCATAACCCGGTCAACTCTAATAAACCGTGCGGATACAAAAATCCAGTCTGCAGCAACTGTGATGGGCTCACTTACTATTCATTCATGCATACATCCTGAAGTGACATGGGTCCTATTTATAGGCACGATGAGGAGTGTGGTCACCGCCCTTGCCGATAGGATCACCTCCCCATCCCACAGCAAGACGTCTCCAAAAAACTACAGATATACTTCAGTCTACCGCGACCTGTGCCGGATAGCCAGACCGCTATTGCATCACCAAGGCCAGATAGAAACAACAGTCAGCCTTGTTCGCCAAAGGCCAAGCCAAGACCGCCACAGCCGAACTCTACAACAACATTGTTCTCCTATTCGCGGACACAGCTCTAGTCCGCTTATCTCGAGCCCACAGCCTCGCCACCAAGGCAACTGTCAGACTCAGTGGACACAGCTCCAGTCCGCTTATCCCGAGCCCACAGCCTCGCCACCAAGGCAACTGCCGGACTCTGCGGACACAGCTCCAGTCCTCTTATTCTGCGAATACCTCAAGTCCGCATATCCCGCAGACTGCTCCAGTCCACATATCCCGCAGACTGCTCCAGTCCGCATATCCCGCAGACTGCTCCAGTCCACAAATACTGAGTCCATGACCATGCCAGCAAGGCAGCTGTCAGACTCAACGGACCCAGCTCCAGTCCGCACATAGTTGCAGACACAATCTCCAGTCTGCTTTAACCAAGCTCGCAATCAAGGCACACGACACTCCTGTCGAGCTCGGCGGACTGAGAAGCAGTTCGCGCTCCACTGCACGATCTCCCCGGACTGAGCCAAACCTAGACTTGGTTCAAAACCAACCAAGTTCACACCACTAGCCACAAGGGCCAGTCGGTACTTACTGGAGGACACTAGATTCAGTCCGCCTGCACCGGTAAACTCCAATATCAGTCCGCACTGACTGGCGATCTACGCGGCTTCTACTTGCCGCTTAACCAAAGCAAGACCAAGGCTCCTGCCAAGCCGGTCTGCCGAGCTACAGTCCTTCAGTCCGCTTCATGCCGGACTCCGCAGATAGAGTTACAATCTGCCCGGTTACCTTCTCAGATCCAACTGCTTATTGAGCATACACCGAACTGGCGAACCGCCATTGCTGTTCGCTTAGTCCACGCGAACAGACCGCCCAGGCCTCCATAGAACAAGTCGTCTGCAATAGCATTGCCGACCTAGCTGTCCGCCAACCCTGTCCGCGTAGTCCGCATGGATAGGTTGCCCAAGTCCTCCATTCACTCACATTCACTTCACAATTTTCAACACTACCCCTTGAAGTGAGAAGTGGTGAACAACTCTAGCAGCTCCCGTAACCTTTCACCATGTCCCTCCGATAGCACCTACGAGGAGATGTCCAAGACATAGTCCCCGCCCTGCATATCCTGGACCATGAGGGTGCCCTCCAGCATCTCCCAAACGAATCCATGCTTCCCTCTGCCTTCTTCTTCAGCTTCGACCTCCACTCATGCATCACAGGAGTATCACCAACAACCTTGGGCACGAGGGACCAAGCCTCGTTACCTATGAGAGTAGTCACCTCTTCAGCTTTGGCGTCATCCACCTCCTTGACTCTAGTGGTGTCATCACAGCTAGAAGGTACTCGCTCGACCTGAGTGCTTGCAAGGAAACATGAGACCAAGCTCACCGCATTTCCTTAGCTATATCGAGCTGGTGGTTTGCTGATCCTCTTCGATCTCTGAAGAACCTGATCACGGCTAACCACCTCTGCTGCTTCTCCTGGACCAGCTCCGTTCCTGGCAAACCCGGAACAATGCTCCCCTTGCTTCCTGAACAAGATGTCACCTCACTGGAACTAGGAGAACCTGGAGCAACGCTCCCCCTATTTCTTGAACCAGAAGTCTCCGCTATTGAATAAGAACTACCTGGAACATCGTTCCTCCTGCTTCTTGAATCGGAAGCATCTTCCTTCGAGCTAGAATCACCTGGAGCGTCACTCCCCCTGCTTCCTCACCCTGACGCCTTTGCCCCGGAGCTAGAACAACCTAGAGCTCTTGGTGACTCAGGCAGCTCTAACTAAACCTTAGCAGCAACCTCCTTCAGCCCACCATTTGACTTGCTTATCTCTAGCTCCACATATGATCTATGCCAATACGACGTCAGCTCATTGAATACAACGTCTCTCGACATGATGAGCCTCTTCGTCGCAGGATCCATACACCTCCATCTTCTCCTCTGCTCATCATACCCAACAAAGGCTAGCTTCGTCTTGAGAGCATTCGGAGCGTGTACGTAGCAGGTAGATCCAAACACCCATAGGTGCTTTACACTGGGCTTCAACACGAACATCAGCTCATATGGAGTCTTCACATTAATCGGACTAAGAGGCATCCAATTGATGACATGTGCTGCACATGTCATAACTTCCGCCCAAAAAGCCTTAGGAATGCCTTTGCACTGAAGCCAACACTTACAAGTCTTCGTCAACAGACGGATCATCCGAACTGCAACACCACCTTGTTGTGAAGTATGTCCACAAGAAATCTCCCTTCGAATCCCATGCTTTCTGCAAAAGTTCGAAAACTCGGTTGAGTCGAACTCACCACCGATGCTTTTCCTCAACTTCTTGATCCGCGGGCCAAGCTGGCCTTCCACATGCTTCTTGAACTCCACAAACAAGCGCATCATGTTCGACTTCGTCTTCATGAAGTATACCCAAGTACACCTTGAATAGTCATCAACCAATATCAGCATGTACCTGCTGCCTCCAAGACTGGCGATGACGGTCGGTCCAACCAGAGCACAATGGATAACCTCCAAAGGTGCTTTACATCTGGATTATGCCTTATCAACCATAAAGTGATAAGCTTCACCATGCTGACATCCCGCACACCCCTGACCATCGTCATAGGATGACAATCTAGGCAATCCTCTTACGAGTCCTCTTACCGCCATTACTTTCAGCTTGTCCATCCCTACATGCCCCAGTCTTTCATGCCAGATAACTGCACTATCACTGGCCTTCATCAGATCAGCACCTGAACTTGTTGAAGTCCCAACTAAGTTCTTCTCCTTAATCCCAACATGAGCTACGTTCGCCGAGAGCAAGACAACCTTGCACTCTTTCCTGAGATGACCATGCTGCTTGCATTTATTGTACCTTGGTCCTTCCTTTCTCTTCCCATCACGCCAAGGAGAAACACTCCTCTCTTATTGATAGGAAGTAGAAGGACCATCCTCTACAGCAACCTTCACCTCCTTCCTGAACAACCCATCAAGGGAAGTCCAAACCTCCGCAGCTGACCGACATCCACTGATGTGGTCCAAGAGCTCCGATGAGATCACCTGCTTGAGAATAGACTCCACTTCCGCATTTGTCTACTTTCAAGCTCTCATCTCTTCAGCATTGCCAGTAGTAACCTCTTGTCTTTTTGCTCCGCATACCACCTCCCAAAGGTCCTCGCCAAGAAGAAAGCTCTCCATACAATACATCCACCTATCAAAGTTTGTCTCTGTAAGGAGTTTAATTCCAAGACCACTTGCATCTTCCACTGTCATGGTTCTACCACTGGTTCCCTCCTCACAAGAGGAACAACCACTTCAGTTGATCACTGCTTTTCCACTCCAACCTCATTTAAGCTTTCAGAAGCACAGAGCACAACGCAAGTTGATCACTGCTCAAGCAACAGAACCCAGCTCTGATACCATGTTGAATTTTCCCGGACCTTGGAGTGAGCAGGGGGTTATCTCAACTAAAATTAGTTACAACCAGAAACACATGCAGCAACAAGAGTCTTTATTGATTAACAACAATCTTCTTTACAAAGCGAGACATACATGGCGAGACATGATTCACTAAAATCACCACAGGGAAAGTAGAGACAATTACAAAGATAAGTCAAAACAAGTCGCGCGGACTCAAACACTAAGCCGCCAGTCTACTACTATCGAGTCCGCACAATCCGCCAGGTCGCCAAACCGTAACCCAAGCCGCGTGTACTGCCTATTATTCCAATGCTTAGCTCTAACCGCCGATCTACAAGCCGCCTGACCGCGAGGTCGCCTAGCCGCCAGACCGGACAAGCTGCAATGCCGACTAAACAGTCTGCCTGAAGCAGGCAACTTATTGAACCCCGAACTGAAAGTCCACCTAGTGTCAGCTATGTGCACCTATGGGGGGGGAATAGGTGACGAGTAGCGCTTTTGCGGAATTTACGAGAGTACCTGCACAATAAAAATAAAAAGCACAGCACACAGAAAACACAGCAAATTTATAGTGGTTCCCCGACTTGGGTACATCCACTTTCCCCCTTCGACCTATCTCCCCAACAAGGGACGACTCGGTCACTTCTCCAACGGGATTGAAATTCAATCCCTGCACTAACGGAAGGAGCCCTTCCACACGTGAGAGTCAACACTCCCACAAAACGGGTTGCACCCAACCCTTACAACACGGAACAAAAGTTCCCTTACAACGAAATTAAATATAGAGTGTACACGTGATACAAACTTCTTTTGGAGACTACGGTGTTCCTCTTTGTTCGACGACGTGTTCTTGAAGTCGATGAAGAGTCTACGACCTTGGTCTCACTTGGAGAGGATCTCCCCGGAACCGGCGGCGGCACACGAGCGGCGGCTAGCTTCGGGATCGGCGGCTACGATGAAGAGTGGCTGCTGAACTTGGAGATCCAAACTTCGTAGCAAAGCAAACTAGGTCTACCAACGGTCACTCTAGGATCGGTCGTCTCGATCGATTCGGAAGGGGGAGTTTTTCCCGGTCAACAAATCGAGAGACCAGAGATCTCTGGATAGACACGTGAGACTCAAGCTTTGCTAAGCTTCTGTCGCCGGAGATCACGAAGGAATCTCTAATGTGGACGGCGACCAACAATCCCGAGCGCGACGGCGGCGGCGGAGAGAAGTCGTGGAATTAGGGTTAGGAGACGGCTCGGTTTCTTTTTCTTTCTCCGTTTTTTTTACTGTTCAAAATACTGGAGTATATATACTGTAGATGCTTTCCAATATGACCGTTTGTGGGACCCACACTTGAAATCCCTAAGTCCGGTTCAAGCTAGTCTGAAGGCAGAATCCGGTTCAGGAAATTCCAGAGAAAACGCCAAGGAAAAATCGGCGAGAATCGCATACGATTCTCGACGAATCGGCGAGAATCACCAAGTGATTCTCGACGATTCGTCGAGAATCGTCAGTGATTCTCGCCGAATCACTTATTGATTCTCAACGAATTTCACTTGGTATACATGAGCTCCTTGGCCACTGGTTCGGCGAGAATCACTAGTGATTCTCGCCGAATCTTACTTGGCACCATTTAGAGGTGGCCAGAAGGAGTCGGCGAGAATCACTAATGATTCTCGTCGATTCGGCGAGAATCACTTGGTGATTCTCGTCGAATTTGCCTTGGACGAATTTTCGTCTTCCACCCAGGAGCTGCTCCTTGATCCTCCATGCTCCTTGTCTTCTCTTACATATGAACGGCCATGTACTTGAAAGTAAGTGCACTCCAATAGAGAGAGTACACAAAGGCCAACACACTGATCTGCTCAACGAGGGATTACGTCGTGCAGACTCGTGTATATGGACCTACTGCACCCTGACATTGGTGTGCACTTAGCGTGGAGGAACTGCAAGCACAACTTGAGATGTTTCATCAAATACATTGTGAATTCATCTTAGCTTGACAGGTGGCTTCCTCAAATCTAGGTAATCGTGAGTACAATACCCAACAATCTCCCCCTATTTGACGAAGCCAAAACCCTACTAGCTAAGATGAATAAAACTTATCAAATAATAATCATAGCATTCAGAAATTAAACATGCAGCACAAGAGAATATATGCAATCAGATCAGGACTTGAGTCATTCACAAATTCAAATATATATATCAAGAGAAATATATTCACATATAATCCAGAATTGTTTATATGACAATAATAATCATTAAATGTTCTTAAGACACAGTGACAAGCTATAAAGTGTTGACTATTTGTCCTTAGCTACGTCACCCTTAAGATTTTGAGCCAAGTACTTCTTGCTTTGCCTCTCCATGTATTCTTTGGGCTTCGGGTAGTACCTAGGAGGAGCAACTTTATCTGGATCCTTGTTGTTTCTGAAAAAGATGTTGCGTTTCGCTTCAAATGCTTTGTGCGTTTCCCATTCATACTGGCTATATGCTTCATTTCGCTTGATCTCTCCTCTTTCTTGCAGCCGGAAGGTGTCTAAGATGATGTTCCTTGAAACTGGACTCCACCTTTCATTTCGTACGTCCTCCTCATTCATTCGAGTTCTCTTTGCAGCCTGTGTCTCCTTGGATGTCCCTTCTTGAACCTTTCTCTTTCCCCTGGCTTTTGTTAAAGCCTCCTGGTCAAACATACTCCTCAGTTTAGCTTTGGAGAGAGCCCTAGCATCAGCGTCATGTGTGGGAGTATCTGCAGCAGCACTTGCACTTACATCCTCAGCAACACTTACTTCCTCAGCAGCCTTAGATGTCTCAGGGACATGAATACCGGCAGGGTTGTCAGGCAGAACGACGCCTAACGTACCTAGCGCCTGTTGGAGCATCCACCAGCAGCTCTCATAGACATATTTGCTTGATTGTGCGAAGTTTGTATCCATGCTTTCTTGGAGCTCGGCCAACTTAGCGATATACTCTTTCTCCCCCTTTTTGGCTTCGACAGCTATGCAGTTGGCATATGAGTGCAGGGAGTCATCAATATGCTTAGTTGTCTTGGTGAATTCAGTGATCAGGGCCTGCTGATTGACATTTAAAGTGACCATATTACCATCAAATTTCTGAATATTGTTGGCTACAACGTGTGCGTTCTGATTTACAACAGCCAGAGTGTCAGTATTCTTTTTCAAACCGGCCATTAAAAGTGTGACAGCTTCGCCGGCCGCGGTATACTTTTCTTCGAATTTCTTCTCCATCACATCCAGTTTATGGTTGATCTCTACCATATTTTTAAGCATGAGATCTTCAGATGACTTAATCCTGTTCAGCAGTTTATTCTGGGCTTCATCAAATGAGACTTTAAGTTCATTCACAATGCCCTGAACGATATTGACAGTGTGAGTGGCTAGCTCATCTCGTAACGGGATGGTCGGAGGAACTTGTGGGCCTTGCATTTCTGCAGACGCATCTGTGGAGCTGGATACCATCACAGTCTCTACAGGAGGAGTGTGGGCGGCCTCTGTAGATTTATTTAACTCCCCCTCCATGGGTGCAGACTTGTCAGATGGAGGTTCAACAGGATCCGGAGTCTTAAATGCTCCATGTCCCTCATTCTCATCTTCCTCGCCGTCCTCATCCAAGAATTCATCTATGCCAGCAGCTTCTTCCAATTCCCGATCAGCAGTTTCCAGTGCTTCAGCTTCGGTTCCTTGAGTGTTTCGGTTCAGGACCTCCTCATCCTCCAGCTCAGGTTCACTTACGTCATGAATTTAGGCCACCGTATCCCTGACCACCTGGGCGATTTCAGAAACTACAGCCGTATGAGGGGGTAGAGTCTCCCCCTCGATTCCTGCAGTCAGGGTATCAGGAATTTCACGGGGAAGGCGCAACCAACTCGCCCAAAAGCCCGGACTGTTTGAGGACGGCGCTACCACTCCTTTATGGAGCTGGCTACCCTAGGATCCACGGGGCGGCCAGTTAGGCCCCAGGGGACACACCCTTCTGTTTCGACTAGTGCGGGCCATAGCGCCTCACGCCGTACCTCCCAACACCGGGGGCATTGATGGAACCCAACAATCCCCCCCCCCCCAGCAACGACCCCGGGGTTTCGAACCCGTGACCTCCTCTGATACAACTTGTAGGGAAGGTGCAACCAACTCGCCCAAAAGCCCGGACTGTTTGAGGACGGCGCTACCACTCCTTTATGGAGCTGGCTACCCTAGGATCCACGGGGCGGCCAGTTAGGCCCCAGGGGACACACCCTTCTGTTTCGACTAGTGCGGGCCATAGCGCCTCACGCCGTACCTCCCAACACCGGGGGCATTGATGGAACCCAACACGAACCAAGTTGCCAAAGAGAAAACTGTTTGGTCGCTGTCCACGACCTGCTGTTTATCTCCTGTTGCTTAACCGCAGAGTCTGCACTGTCCCTAACCGCAATCAGAGCTAAGTCCTGGCTTCCAGCGCTATCCGCACAACCTATACAGCACAACCCGGTCAACTCTAACAAACCGTGCGGATACAAAAATCTAGTCCGCAGCAACTGTGGCGGGCTCACTTACTATTCATTCATGCATACATCCTGATGTGACATGGGTCCTATTTATAGGTATGATGAGGAGTGTGGTCACCACCCTAGCCGATATGATCGCCGCCCCATCCCGCAGCAAGACGTCTCCGCAAAACCGCAGATATACTCCAGTCTGCCGCGACCTGTGCAGGATAACCAGTCCGCCATTGCATCACCAAGGCCGTACAGAAACACCAGTCCGCCTTGTTCGCCAAAGGCCAAGCCAAGACCGCCACAACAGAACTCTGCAGCAACATTGTCCGCATATCTACAGACACAGCTCCAGTCTGCTTATCCCGAACCCAAAGCCTCGCCACCATGGCAACTGCCGGACTCAGCTGACACAGCTCCAGTCCACTTATCCCGATCTCACAGCCTCGCCACCAAGGCAACTGCCGGACTCTGCGGACACAGCTCCAGTCCACTTATACTGCGGATACCTCTAGTCCACATATCCTGCAGACTGCTCCAGTCCGCATATCCCGCAGACTGCTCCAGTCCGCAAATACCGCAGACTGCTCCAGTGCGCAAATCCTGAGTCCACGACCATACCAGTAAGGCAACTGTCGGACTCAACGGACCCAGCTCCAGTCCGCACGTAGTTGCAGACACAATCTCCAGTCCGCTTTCACCAAGCTCGCAATCAAGGTACACGACACTCCTGTCGAGCTCAGCAGACTGAGAAGCAGTCCGCGCTCCACTGAGTGATCTCCTCGGACTAAGCCAAACCTGGACTTTGTTCAGAACCAACCAATTCCACACCACTGGCCACAAGGGCCAGTCCGTACTTATTGGCAGACACTGGATTCAGTCTGCTTGCACCGACGAACTCCAGTATCAGTCCAAACTGACTGGAGATCTACTCGGCTTCCACTTCCCGCTTCAGCAGAGTAAGACCAAGGCTCCTGCCAAGCCGGTCTGCCGAGCTCCAGTCCTTTAGTCCACTTCATGCCGGACTCCGCAGATAGAGTTACAATCCACCCAGTTACCTTCTGGGATACAACTGCTTGTTGAGCACACGTCGGCCTGGAGAACCGCCACTGCTGTTCGCTTTATCCACGCGAACAGACCGCCCAGGCCGCCCCAGAACAAGCCGCCTGCAATAGCATTGCCTACCTGGCTGTCCGCCAACCCTGTCCGCGTAGTCCGCGTGGATAGGTTGCCCAAGTCCTCCATTCACCCACTTTCACTTCATAATTTTCAACAATGTAGGCTTCATCTTCTTCACTGTCCAACTCAGAGGAAGAGTCAAACCAGGTCTTCTCCTTCTTGACCACAAGGGACTTCTCTTTCTTCTTTCCCTTGTGGTGCTTCTTCACTCTTTCTTCTTTCCTCTTCACTGGGAAGTCAGCAACTACATGCCCAGATTTGCTACAGCAAAAACAAATAATGTTAGAGGGAGATTGTTTATTAGAGTTAGGAGCATACCTGTCCTCCTTAGAGGATTTCCTTCTGTACTGAGAGGAGGAAGATGGCCATCTGTTCTTCCAATGCCCCTTCTTCATGAATTTCTGAAACTGTCTGGAGAAGGTAGCAAGGTCCTCATCAGATGCATGGCTATTAGATGAGCTGGACCTGGAGCTATCAGATTCTGACACAGCAGTTCTCCTCACTGGAGAGATCTTCCTTATGCTCCTTGTTGAAGCATCAGTTTTGAAAGCCACAGATTTCTCCTTGCTCTATGACTTGCTGCTCTTCTCTTATTCTTCCTTCCTTACAGCAAGCTACATCTCATAGGACAGTAGCTTTCCAAATAGGGTTGGAGGTGGTGTGTCTACTAGCTTGCCCATCTCCCTGATGACACAGATCTTTGTGTCACAATCCTTTTTGAGGGACCTGAGAAATTTGTCATTCAGCTCATAGGTGTTGAAGACCCTTCCATATGTTCTCAGTTCATTGACAGTTCTGAAGTATCTCTCAAAACTTTCAGCAATGCTCTCAGACTTTCCTTGTTTGAATGCCTCATACTCCTGGTTGAGCATGGATTTTCTGTCATCCCTTACCTCTTCTGAGCCCTCCATGAACACCACTAGGGTGTCGCACATCTCCTTGGAGGTCTTGCAGTGCACCATATTCTGGAATGTAGAATCATCTACTACACTGGCAATGATATTTTGAGCTCTCTTGTCCATGGAGGGAAGGAGGAGCTCATCCTTGTTCCTTTCTTCATATGATTTATGAGTCTGGATGTTGGCATCCAGAACTGAGATCTTCGTGTGGATGAAGGGTCCCTCTTGGACTGTGATGTAGATCCTAGGGCCAGTAGCTTCCATGAATAGTCTGACCCTTTCCTTCCAAAGCCCAAACGCTTCCTTTCTGCAGATTGGCAACTTCATGGCTCCCAATTCCTTGTAGTTTACACCAGACCCCATTCTTTATCTTATAGCTAACTTTGGAGGTATACTCAGATTATTAAATCCCTTTTGAGTAACCTCCCTCTGATAACACTTGAAAGTTATTTAACTTTAGGTTAGCTAATCACCTAGAGGGGGGTGAATAGGTCTTTGAGCTTTTAATAAATCTTTTGTTGTTTTCAAGTTGTTCTATTTAGAGCTTGTCCTTAAATCCTGCAATCACAGAGAAAAATAAGCACACACAGCAAACACCGAGATATATAGTGGTTCCCCAATTTGGTACATCCACTTTCCCTCCCACCTATCTAACTTATTTGGTGGAATTGGAACAAACTCCTCCACTTATGCTCCTCAGAGCTTACACCTCAGGCCCTCAGCCTTACACATAGATTCTTCTCAGAATCCAACCCAGAACCACAAAGGTTCCGACCTCAGAGCTCTGTAGAACTCCTACAGCTCAGTAATCCACTGATCACCTACCTCAGCCTTATTTATAAGGCCTACACTCAGGCTCTTTAGCCCTACAGCTTCATGCACACATCCCTACTCTCAGAGTGCTGCAGCACTCCTACAACTCAGTACCCTTACAGGTACCTATAGCTCAGCCTCCTCCAAGGCCTCAATCTTAGTGACACACTTGTCACCTACAGCTCAGTGACTCTCCATTCACCTACCTCAGGCACAAGGTCGTACACTCAGGCTAGGAGGACAGCCCTACCTCAGATCCACACTTGAATCCTACCTCAAAGAGCAACACTATCCTACCTCAGGCACTTAAGCCCTGTAGCTCAGATCCTCACTTGGATCTTACATCAGTGATAAATCTGCCATCTACCTCAGGCACAAGGTGCCCTACACTCAGATTCAGATCTACTGAATCCTATAGGAAATTAATATAGTAAGTTGAAGAAAATAAAACAAATGTCTCAGAAAAATATCTCTGAGTCAACTTTATTGGACTGAGCAGATTTCAGTCCAGCTCACTTGTTATGGAAGGAAACAACCTTCTTCTACAGCTATCCCTTTATACTGTTGCATAGATGAGCAGCTTCCAACTTGCTGAAGAGATGATTTAGCTACACTGTTTTGAAGAGAACAAACTTGCTGAACTTTGAAGTGCTTTAGCTATCTCTCTTTGCCTTCAGGCTAACTTGGCTGGACTTTAGCTTTCAAGCTTGACGGGAAGAAGAATGTACAGCCGCCTCTTTCAATTTCTCTTTCTGTATTTTCTACTTTTGATCTCTGAATATTCGTTAACCCTAATCCCTTTACAGTTTCCTTTTTATATGCGTTGATTTGAATCAATGGCACAATAGACTTTGGGCCCACCAAAGATTGGTGAGTGTCATCTCCATCAGAAACATACAAAACATCTTTCGGCGCAACAACAGCTTTCCCGCAACGGCTTCCTGCAATTTTGACTTTGATGACGTCAGCAGTGGTCATCAACATTTACACTTAGAAAATTTTCCAGAATTCCATCAAGCGTTGAGTGATGTTAAGACACTCAATGCCATCGGCGTTGGCTCTCAGCGCTTCTGGACTTAGAAATTTCACTGGCTTTGTCTCAGTGGTCTCAGCGGTAGCTGAGAAAAGCCTTTGTCTCAGCGCTTTCTTCTTATCAGCTGTCTCAGAGGTTTTTGCACTTAACTGTCTCAGCAATTTTTCATCATCGGCTGAGACAGGCCTTTGTCTCAGCGCTTTCTTCTTATCAATTGTCTCAGCAGTTTTTACTCTTAACTATCTCAGCGGCTTTAGTCTGAGCGCTTCCTTCTTTATTATAAGTGTTGAGTGAACCTGCTTCATTCAACGCTTCAGGACTTAGAGAAATCCAGCCAGTTTTGTCTCAGTGATTTCAACGCTTTCTGAAAGTGCAGCTAGATCTGATATACTCTAGAGGGGGGTGAATAGAGTATATGGTGCTTAAAAACTTTTTACAATAGTTGTTGTAATCTGAGTGAACAGGGAAGCAAATATTAAATCTAATCACAGAGTAACCTACAAAGGAAATTAATCACAGATCCTAACTAATCACAAAACAATCACAGCCATAAACAAAAATAAAGACAAGCAAGCCAGAAGACACAAGGGGCTATAGTGGTTCCCCTAAACTTGGGTACATCCACTCTTCTACCACCCTAGGTAGGAATCTACTGAAGGATGAGTTGATTAGGTGTCCTGGGCACCAATGAGCTTTTGATAAGGTGCTCAAAAACCAAATCAGATTTTTTGATCAGGTGTCTTGCCACCAATGAGCTTTTGACAAGGTGCTCAAAAACCAAACACAAACTTTTGAAGGGAGTTTGAAAAACCCTTTACAGGGATGGGGATGAGAGAGTTATGGAAGTCTTCTCTTTCTCAAATCAGCTGAGAAGACTATGTGGATTTGATGTTGTCAAAGCTCCCCCTGAGTTCTTGAGAAGTTCAGGAAGTGAAGCTTTGCTGTAGGGTGATAGGCCTTCAGAAGTTGATCTCCAGCAAATGATAATTTCAGCAACAGCTGAAATGTTATGTGTCTGGAGTCTTTGAATGATGTTGGCCTTGAACACTTGAGTCAAGAGAGATCAGAAGATTTCAGATGGTTGATCTCCTTGGTTGTGTATTCTGTATGAATTCTTTTTGCTCTTTCTCTTGTGAACAGTTGATGTTGAGAAAGATGTTGTTCAGAGAATATAGTTTCTTGTTCTTCTTATCTGTGTTGTCTCTATCTGAGAGATTCAAAAAACAACTTGAGTTTTATTCACTGGTTCTGAATAGAAAATCATCCTCTGTCAAGAATAGTCGTTGGCCTGTCATTAATTGCATCCTTAATTGCAGATGTTTTCTGGGGAAAGTCCAAAGAAATATTCCTTGATAATCCCTTGAAACTTGTTCCAGAATAAATGAAAACGGCTAGAAAATCTTCTGAATTAATTGCTGAATAACTCCTTAACTGTTCTGAATTTAAATCTTGAAAAATCCTTTAACTCATCAAAAAAACGTCGAACTGAGCTCTGCTATCGTCGAACTGAGCTCAGCGATTTGGACTTAGACAGCAACAGAGATCGCCGATCTGATCTCAACTATCGTCGAACTGAGCTCAGAGATAGAGAATCAACACTGAGTCAAGATCGTCGAACTGAGCTCGCAGATCGTCGAATGGAGTTCGACGATTTGTTGAAGTTGAGCTCAGCGATCGTCGAATGGAGTTCGATGATCCGTTGAAGTTGAGCTAGACGATCGTCGATTGGAGTTCAACGATTCGTCGTACTGAGCTCGACAATATGACTTAGTCTCCAAACTAAAAATCCTTGGTCTTGAGGGCAGCTTCCAAACCTAAGTACTAACCCTTAGACTCAATTCTAATTGACCTTTAGATCTATACAGGAGGTCAAAAACAGGTTTCCTAGAGACATAGTGATCCTGTCCCAAATTAGTAATAGGGTGTTCCAACAATCTCCCCCTATTTGGGTTAGGATTACTATTTACAGAATTTGGAAAAATTAAATAACAACAATATACAAATCAACAATACAGAAAAGCAATAAGCAGGACATTGCAGAACCACAGATATATATTATCCCAGACAAGATTCAGAATTCAGAATGATTGTCACCTTACATAGTTATTCTTTCTCCTTGCTCTTTATAAGTTTGATTTCTCTGTTTGGGTTGAGAGCTTCTTTCTTTGACCTTCTGTCATCTGCTGCACCTAAAGAGCTTTACTGTTTGGGCCTGGGAACTACAGCTTCAGGATGCAGCTCCATATATCTATCAGAGTCAAAGAATTTGCTTGAGCCATATATTTCCAATTCTTTCTTTCTTTGCTCAGACAATGTAGTGATGTTGGAAGAATCTCTGCCTTGCTCTTTAGATTTCTTAATTTGATCCAGTGCAGCAAGCTCTTTCATCCTGGCAGTCCAGGCAGTTGGGTTGTTTTTAGGATCTTTAAAGGGCACTGGTGGCTCATATCTATTGGATGGATTATCCTGAGAAGCTCTGGAGGAGACTACTTCTTTTAGCTTATAGGGAAAAGGACCTGAGGTTGTGTCTAATGAAACTTGTCCTTCCCTAGAGTAAGGATGTTGCCTTGAATAACCTTTTGGGTAAACCTGGAATTCCCTTTGATTTCCTCTATAGTTTCCTTTTCTAGATTGAGAACCCCTGGACTGGCTTCTCCTATGATAAGATCTTGCATGTGGCTGATAGGGGGTTTGGCTTTTGGCAGAGGGTTGAGCAGCTGAGCTTCCACCTGTACCTACATCAGGAGGAGGTGGTGGAGGAGGTTGAGAATGATGAAACTGGGAAGATCCTTTTTCATAATTCCTCTTCTTCTTTATATCTTTAAGTTGGTTCTTGGAGTATTGCATCAAATGCTCAGTTATGGGGCAGTCATGAAGAATGTAATATGGTATGTCATTATTGTCCTTGACTTTGGCTGGAGGTACTCTTTTCATGGCTTTGCTCCTTGCCTTTCTCTTCCTGGCAATAGTGGCAGAGGAGTCATCAGAATCAGTCTTGAATTCATCACTTTCAGAACTTTGTTCATCATATAGAGTATCGATCTTTTTCATCAATTCTTTCTGTAGTTGAGTTGAAGCAGATGAAACAGCAGAGGTTGGAGCAGTAGATACAACACTTGTAGCAATTGAAGTTGAAGCAGTAGCAGTAGCAACAGACACAGAAGTTGTAGCAGTAATAACATTAGACACAGAAATTTCTGGAGCAGCACTCTTAGAAGGTATAGCAGCAGTAATATCAGCAGAAGTTGGGGCAGCAACAGTTTCAGATAAAACACTTTCAGATACAACAACATCAGTAACATCAGGAATATCATCAGCAAAAATAGAAGGCTCAAAATTATGTGCCTCTGTCATCTGCATATCCTCAGAAATTGACTCATCAGCAGGTGTAGCAGCAGTAACAGAAACATCAACAATATTAGCAGGAATAGCAGCAGCATATACTGAATTGACAAAAGAAGTTATAATGCTGGTGTCACAACATGAGAAGGGCACAATGGTCTTGGTCAGATCCTCTGATGGCTGGACAACAACTCTCTCTGGAAGACAAACTTTCTCTGGAAGACAATTGAAATACATTGAATCAAACACCAAAAGTAAGGACCTGATGTCCACTGGGAAGACTGCAACTGGAGGGGGAACTGGAGCTTGAGGAAGAACAGCAGCAGCAGCAGCAACTGAAGATACAGCAGGCAAGCTAACTTCATAGGGCATCTCCCCCTGCCTAGATTCAGATAAGGCTGGATCAAGGCACACTGATGAAGGGGTTGCCTAAGGAGATAAGGAGGATAGCCTGGCAGAAAGAGCTGCCACTGACTGAAGTAATGGAGCCAAGGAGGTCTCCAATAGAAGAGATAGCCTGGGGGCTAGCAATTGATATATCTTGTCAGCCAGGGCTGAAATATCTACTTGCTCAGCAGTGACTGGAGCAGAGGTAGAGAGGGATGGTGCAACTGGTGATGATAGAGGAGAGCTGGTGGATGGTAGAAGTGATGGTTGAGGTGAGGGTATTGTGGAGATGGAAGACAGTGGGATTGAGATAGAGGGTGTGAAGGTGGGTTGATCAAGAATGTCTTGCAGGAGCTGTTGGTAAGAAGTTGATGAGGAGGGCAGCTCAGGAGGAGATGAGGGTGAGTCATTCATGAAGGAATCATCAAGAAGATTGAAGGATGGAATGGTGGATGATGTTTCAATGTCTGGTTGAGGGTAGGAATATAATGGATGGAAGATTTCTTCTGTTGTTGATAGAGTTGGAATTGGAGATGGTATTGATGTTGGAGAAGGGCTGGAGATGATGATGGTGGATGGAGTTTGAATGGTGGATGGAATTGGAGGAGATGGAATGTGAGGAGGAGGAGAAGCAGCAGCAGGCAAGTCATCTGCATGGGCAGTGACTTGAGGGGAAGTGACTATTACAGTCCTGGTGCTTGAAGTTGTGCTTGAAGAGGGCCTGCTGGGCTTGATGATCTGCCTGTCCCATTGCCAAATAGGGCACAGGATAATCTCTTTGATGCATTAATATGGATCCCAGAAGAGACAAGCAGAGCAGGGCATTTGTTCTGCAGAAAGAGGCCTAGAATCCTCCCAAAATTCACAAAATTCTTGTTAATTTTCTTTTTAATCAGATCAAAGAAGACCTCTCCCCAGTCCAATTGTTTCTTGTCCACTATGGCTCCCATTAAGCATAGCTGATACCTAGAAATGGTATCATGTGCTGAGTGCTTGGCCAGCAAAACCTTACCCACTACATCAGCCAGAAATCTATATTCCACAGCTAGATTCTTCTTCAGCAGCTTGCTAGGGTTAGCTTCAGAGTGACTCATTCTTGCAAGCAGATCAGCAAATTCCTCTCCAGGCAGATCAGCAGAATCTCTACCAGAACTTAGCTCAAAACCTTCTGTCAGAATGGTTGGGGTCAAGGGTACCTGGGTTCCAGAGATTGAGCCAACTAGTGTGTTTTGATCCTGGTTGTGGGCAGCGTAAACCCACTCCTTAATCTCATCAGCAGCAAGTTTGATTCTGGTGGTCATAATAGTAGCAAGTTTCTGCTCTTTGAACAATTCCAAAATATCCTGAAAAACTTGATCAGTAGTGCTGAAGGATTCCATGTCAATATCAAATCCGGCATCAAATTTCATTGCAGCGAGGACAGCAACAGAGACTGCCATGGTTACCTGCAAAAATCAACAAACAAAACGACCAAGTGTAGAGATGTTTGGAGGGAAAGAAAGTTTTTGCAGAGAAATCGAAAGCGCAAAAGGAGAACGACGGCGAAAAATGAATTTTATATTAGGGTTCGACGCAGAAAAGGAAAGATCGTTGAACTCAGTTCGACGATCGGGGCTTCAAAAGGAATCTGAAGAGTCTTCAATATCGTCGATCTCCGTTCGACAATATTGGAGAGCGTCGAGCTCCGTTCGACGATCGTTCAGAGAACAAAATCGTCGAGCTCCGTTCGACGATCGTTGACCGGAAGAGATAGTTCATACTATCTGAGAAACGCTGAACTCAGGTCGACGATTTCAGAAATCGTCGATCTCCGTTCGACGATCTGGGGGAAAATCGTCGAGCGCAGTTCAGAGACCAGAAAAACACTAGACACTAAGAAAAATCAAGATGTTTGTCTAGTCTTGGTCAATTTTTAAACTTTTAAGATCTTGGATATTATTATAGATCTCCTCCATCTAACATTCCTAACTGATTTAGGAAAAAGGTGTGTTTTTTTTCATCCAAGGGTTTGGTGAAAATATCTGCCCTTTGCAAATCAGTTGGGATATATTGAAGTTCAATTTTATTCTTCTCAACATTATCCCTTAAGAAGTGATGCCTAATTTCTATTGGTTTTGTCCTACAATGGAGGACTGAATTTTGAGCTATAGAAATAGCACTGGTGTTATCACAAAACATTTTTGACTTCTCTAAGTTGTAGCCATTGTCTAGGAGTTGGTTTTGAATCCACAAGATTTGTGAACAATAACTGCCTGCAGCCATATATTCAGCTTCAGCAGTTGAAGTTGACACAGAAGTTTGTTTCTTACAAAACCAAGAGACAAGTCTGTCACCAAGGAACTGACAAGTTCCACTGGTGCTTTTCCTGTCAATTCTGCATCCAGCATAATCAGCATCAGAAAATCCAGTTAATTTAAATGCTGAATCTTTTGGATACCAGAGACCTAGATTTGGACAACTTTTAACATACCTGAGAATCCTTTTTACTAATGTTAGGTGTGACTCTCTAGGGCTTACTTGGAACCTAGCACATATACATGTAGCAAACATTATATCTGGTCTACTGGCTGTAAGGTACAGTAAAGAGCCAATCATTGCTCTATATGTTGTCTGATCAACAGGTTTCCCATGTTCATCAGCATCCAATACAGCATTAGTAGGCATACGTGTTTTCATGAAAGATGCTTCAGACATGCCAAATTTCTTAACCAATTCATTTGCATACTTGGTTTGAGAAATAAAGATGCCTTCAGCATGTTGTTTGACTTGCAATCCTAGAAAGAAGGATAGCTCACCCATGCTACTCATTTCAAATTTAGAATGCATTAGGTTGGAAAACCATCTGCACAAATGTGAATCAGTAGAACCAAAAATAATATCATCTACATAAATCTGTACTAGTAGGGTATGGGACTTATGGGTTCTAATGAAAAGAGTTTGGTCTACTCTACCCCTTATAAATCCATTTTTCAAAAGGAAGCATGCTAGGATCTCATACCATACTCTAGGAGCTTGCTTGAGGTCATATAATGCTTTGTTCAACCTAAAAACATAATCAGGATAAGTTGGAGAGATAAAACCTGGAGGTTGTCTGACATATACTTCTTCTTTGATATCTCCATTTAGAAATGCACTTTTCACTCCATCTGATATACTTTGAAGCCTTTATGTGATGCATAAGCTAAGAATATTCTGATAGCTTCCAATCTTGCAACTGGTGCAAAATTCTGGTCATAGTCTATACCTTCTTCTTGAGAATATCCTTGAGCAACTAGCCTTGCCTTGTTCCTCACAATAACTCCTTGATCATCCAGTTTGTTTCTGAACACCCACTTTGTTCCAACAATGGAGTGATCCTTAGGCTTTGCCACTAGTTCCCAAACTTTGTTCCTTTCAAATTGATGCAACTCTTCTTGCATTGCAATGATCCAGTGTGGATCTTGCTCTGCATCTTGAATGGACTGAGGTTCAATTTGAGATAGGAAGCAAGTGTGCAACAGGTTTTGGTTTACCTGATTTCTGGTTTGCACACCAGCTGAGATGTCTCCAATTACTTGGGAAATTGGATGGTCTCTTGATGTTACTAAATCAACAGGGAGTGTTGATTGTTCACCAACCTGTGTTGTTGTTTCCTCTTGTGGTACAACAACTGGCTTTTCAAGTTGTTCTTCAATATGTTGAATGCTTTCTTCATCTTCACTGCTTTCCTCTTTTTGAGTAACCTGTAACTTGTTCAAGTCTTCAACAAGAGAATGTTCCTGCAAAGGTGCTATGGTAGAAGTGTTCTTCTCCTTGAAAGACATGTTAGATTCATCAAATGATATATGAACAGATTCTTCAATTTTTAGAGATGATTTATTATAAACCCTATAAGTCTTACTGATAATGGAGTATCCCAGAAACACTCCTTCATCAGCTTTAGCTTGAAATTTTGCTAAATATCTCTTATCATTATTGTGTATATAACAAATGCAGCCAAAAACTCTAAAATAATCAACTTTAGGTTTCTTCCCTTTGAGTAATTCATAGGGAGTCTTGCCCTTTAGTTTATGTATCAAACTTCTATTCAGCACATAGTTGGAGGTGTTCACTGCCTCTGCCCAAAAGGATAGAGGAAGGTGAGCATCTGACAACAATGTAGTGGCAGATTCAATAAGGGTTCTATTTTTCCTTTCAGCTACCCCATTTTGTTGAGGAGTTCTAGGAGCTGAGAAAGTATGCATGATCCCTTCAATCTGACAGAACTCTTGCATAAGAAGAGAATCAAACTCCATCCCATGATCACTTCTGATCAGGGCAATGTGAGTATTGAACTCAATCTGTATACATTTGAGAAACTCTGTCAAACACTTAAAGTAATCAGATTTCTTCCTCAAACACCCATGTGAATCTAGAGAAGTCATCTACAACTACTAAGGTGTAAGATTTACCTCCTAGGCTTTGTACTGTAATGGGTCCAAAAGGATCCATGTGTAACAGATACAAGATCCTAGGTGAATCACTCTTATTAAGTGACTTAAAACTATTTTTAGTTTGCTTGCCTAATTGACAGGCCTTGTAGAGTCCTTCCGTCTTGTAGGGGCCAGAAGGTAGTCCTCTAACAAGGTTGTCCTTGGATAGCCTAACAATAGTTCTAAGGTTTAAGTGTCCTAGTCTCTTATGCCATAAAACATTTGGTCTACAAACAGAATTGAACAGACAAATATCTACATCTGTTGAAAGAAAATCTACTAGATAGATGTTACCTTTCCTTTTACCTGTCAATATAGTTGTGTTGTCCTCTGACTTGATCTTGCATAAAGCTTTGCTGAAGGTCACCTGGTAGCCTTCATCACATAGCTGACTGATGCTTATTAAATTGTGCTTCAGTCCTTCCACATAAGCTACCTTCTTGAATGTTACTGATCCAATCTGGACTGCATCATATCCTCTAGTTTGTCCAAAGTTTGAATCACCAAAGATAACTTTGGGTCCAAGCTTGGCTCTAAAGGATGTGAGGTTGTCCTTGTTTCCTGTCATGTGCTTAGAGCACCCACTATCCAAGTACCATTGCTGGTTTGATGTTGGATAGGTCTTCACCTGCACATAAAATAATTCATTTGTTTTTGACCCAGTTTACCTTGGGCCTAGGTTGATAACCTTTAAACTCAGAAATGAAGGACATCCTAGGTTGACTCTTATAACCTTCAGGATGATATCTCCTTGGAGGAATTATCCATTCAGTATAAGGGTTAAAGATTTGGGATGAAGGACCCTTAGGATTGGATTTTGATTTGCCCTTGAAGGAGTTTCCAGAGCTCTGATCTCTGTTCGACGATCGTGGAGCTGCGTTCGACGATCTTGCGTCAGATCGTCGAGCTCCGTTCGACGGTCGACTATGGCAGAGTTCAAGAATTTGAGATCGTCGACCTGAGTTCGACGATTTTGCCTGAGATCGTCGATCTACGTTCAGCGATCGTCGAGCTCCGTTCGACGATTTTTGCTGGAACTTAGTTTTCTTGGGTAGATCAGAATTTTTCCTAGCTACCTCTACAACTCCCTTTCCTTTATCAGAAATGAACTTGATTGGGGTTGTTAGAACTATAGGTTGGCTGGATGAAGCACCCAAGCCCAGTGTACTATTAAATCTGGAGTTCACAGTGCTTGTGATGTCCATCAGCTTGATACTTCTCCCATTAAGGGATTCTTCAAGCTTATTGGCCTCAGATAGCTCACCTTTCAGTAAAGCTATCTGCTCCCTACAGCACTCCAACTCCTGAGAGAGTTTGAGGTTTTCTGACTTTAAGGTATTATGTTCAGATAAATGATTTCTGAGAGAAATAATTTCTTTCTCAGATTTTAGCAGGTCTAAACATAATGCTTTAAACTCAGATTTAAAGTCCTCTAAATTGAAATCAAATAAACTAATTACCTGGTCCTCTTTAAGTTGAGTCTCTGAGTCTGACTCTGACTCTTCTTCATCTGAATTATGTTGAGAGGCATTGATTGCCATCATGCAGAACTCCTTCTCTTCTGCATCATCTTCATCATCACTGGAGCTGGATGAGGCTTCTGATTTCTCTTCTGTTTCACTCCAGGATTCAGCAACAAATCCCTTCCTTGTGTGTTTGTTTTTGCTTGAGGAGGGTTTGCCATTGCCATTCCTCTTGAAGCCTTTCTCCTTTCTTCTTTCTTTCTAGTCCCTTATGTCCTTGTTTTTGTTTTCTTGACAGTCAGGTACAATGTGCCCTGGTTTCCTGCAATCAAAGCAGACAATTTCCTTATTATTAGACTTATCATACCTTGGCTTATCATGCTCCTTGTATGATCTCTTTCTGAAGTCCTTGCTGGCTATCTTGTAAAATATTTTGGCCAACTGACTGAGCAGTTCATCATTGCCTGTGACTTTGTCTTCAGGCTGATCTTCAGTTGCCTTGAAGGCTATTGTCTTCTCTTTTCTTGTGGCTAGTGAGGCAGCCTTCTGTTCTTCTTCTCTATTCTTAATGAGTAGCTCATAAGATTTGAGCTTACCCAATAGAGCTTCTGTGGTGATCTCATTCAAACTTCTGGCATCCTTGATTGGCCAGATTCTTGAATCCCAAGTACTAGGGAAGCATATTAGAATTTTGTCATTAAGTTCAGTCAGTGATATCTCCTTATCCAAAGTCCTGAGTTCACTGACTATCAGACTAAGTCTATTGTACATATCTCCAACTGATTCAGCTTCTCCCTTCTTGAAATTCTCATATTGAGATATGAGGTGGGATCTCCTGTCCCTTCTCTCATCAGCTGAGCCTGTGACTATTTCAAAGAGTTTATTCCAGATTTCCTTTGCTGAATTGCATTCAGCCACCTTTTGAAAGATGTCGTCAGACATGGTCTGGGCTAAGATATTCATAGCCTTTGCATCAGCTATCTTCCATTTCTTGATATCAGCATATGTTCCTGATGGAGGTGGAACAGCATTTGTGTTTGTGTTCTCTGGAGGTCTTGGATAGACTGTCAAAACAGAATTAAAAATATCCTCGTCAATAGAATTCATGTATAATCTAATCCTTGCTTTCCAAAGTGCAAACTTAGACAGATTGCACACTGGAGGTCTGGTGCTAGCATAATCTTTGTTTTGAGCAATGATTTATGAAAACAAAATCTAATAATAAAATCTACAGCAAGCAGATCTAACTAGGAATCTTTGGGTTCAGGTGTTAGCCTGTGCAACCAACAAGGTGTGGTATGTTTAACCAGCCTGGCTCTGATAACAATTGAAAGTGCAGCTAGATCTGATATACTCTAGAGTGGGGGTGAATAGAGTATATGGTGCTTAAAAACTTTTTACAACAGTTGTTGTAATCTGAGTGAACAGGGAAGCAAATATTAAATCTAATCACATAGTAACCTACAAAGGAAATTAATCACAGATCCTAACTAATCACAAAACAATCACAGCCATAAACAAAAATAAAGACAAGAAAACCAGAAGACACAAGGAGCTATAGTGGTTCCCCTAAACTTGGGTACATCCACTCTTCTGCCACCCTAGGTAGGAATCCACTACAGGATGAGTTGATCAGGTGTCCTGGGCACCAATGAGCTTTTGATAAGGTGCTCAAAAACCAAATCAGATTTTTTGATCAGGTGTCTTGCCACCAATGAGTTTTTGACAAGATGCTCAAAAACCAAACACAAACTTTTGAAGGGAGTTTGAAAAACTGTTTACAGAGATGGGGATGAGAGAGTTATGGAAGTCTTCTCTTTCTCAAATCAGTTGAGAAGACTATGTGGATTTGATGTTGTCAAAGCTCCCCCTGAGTTCTTGAGAAGTTCAGGAAATGAAGCTTTGATGTAGGGTGATAGGCCTTCAGAAGTTGATCTCCAGCAAATAATAATTTCAGCAACAGCTGAAATGTTAGGTGTCTAGAGTATTTGAATGATGTTGGCCTTGAACACTTGAGTCAAGAGAGATCAGAAGATTTCAGATGGTTGATCTCCTTGGTTGTGTGTTCTGTATGAATTCTTTTTGCTCTTTCTCTTGTGAACAATTGATGTTGAGAAAGATGTTGTTCAGAGAATATAGTTTCTTGTTCTTCTTGTCTGTGTTGTCTCTATCTGAGAGATTTAAAAAAAACTTGAGTTTTATTCCCTGGTTCTGAATAGAAAATCATCCTCTATCAAGAATAGCCGTTGGCCTGTCATTAATTGCATCCTTAATTGCAGATGTCTTCTGGGGGAAAGTCCAAAGAAACATTCCTTGATAATCCCTTGAAACTTGGTCTAGAATAAATGAAAACGGCTAGAAAATCTTCTGAATTAATTGCTGAATAACTCCTTAACTGTTCTAAATTTGAATCTTGAAAAATCCTTTAACTCATCAGAAAAACGTCGAACTGAGCTCTGCTATCGTCGAACTGAGCTCAGCAATTTGGACTTAGACAGCAACAGAGATCGTCGATCTGAGCTCAACTATCGTCGAACTGAGCTCAAAGATAGAGAATCAACACTGAGTCAAGATCGTCGAACTGAGCTCGCAGATCGTCGAATGGAGTTCGAAAATTTGTTGAAGTTGAGCTCAGCGATCGTCAAATGGAGTTCGATGATCCGTTGAAGTTGAGCTAGATGATCGTCGATTGGAGTTCGACGATTCGTCGTACTGAGCTCAACGATATGACTTAGTCTCCAAACTGAAAATCCTTGGTCTTGAGGGCAGCTTCCAAACCTAAGTAATAACCCTTAGACTCAATTTTAATTGACCTTTAGATCTATACAGGAGGTCAAAAACAGGTTTCCTAGAGACATAGTGATCCTGACCCAAATTAGTAATAGGGTGTTCCAACACTTTCTTTTCAGTTGTCTCAGTGGTCTCAATGTCTTCTTCTCAGCGGTCTCAACGCTTTTTTCCTTAGACAGCTTTTCTGTCTTTAGCTTGACAAGCATTGAGCTGAACTCGACGAACTACAAACTGAGCTCGACGAACTGCAAACTGAGCTCGACGAACTTTGATCTTCTCAGCGGTCTAAACGCTTTTTGCCTTAGTTGATTTTTTTGGCTTTCGCTTAGCAAGAGTTGAGCTGATTTCGACGATTTGTAAGCTGAGCTCGACGAACTTCAAGCTGAGTTTGACAAAAGTTGAAACCTGAACTCTTATGCTTTTCCCACTGAATGTTGAGTTGCGCTCGACGATCAACGAGCTGAGTTCGACGAACTCTGAGCTGAGTTCGACAAAATTTGAGTTTACTACCCAACTAATTTTTCTTCACTTGTCCAATCATGGACTACCTGCATGCAAGAACTAGAGCACACATCAAATACATTATATGTGTATATTATTATCCCGTTTGACTTCTTACAAATCTGGGATATTGGGATCAATAGACCCAACATGAACAGAATCATCAGCGGTTATAATAGCTTTATTACCTGAGAATGTTTGCAGCGATGAGAACTTGGACTCGTCTCTAGTGAGGTGATGATCACACCCCGCGTCAACTATCCAGTCATCTTGGTAGTCGATAGTGGAAAGAGCATGGACATACATGTCCGTCAGAAAAGCTCCTCCCCACCCAACCTCCTCAGCACTAGAACCAGCTCCCTCCTTATCTGCAACATGTCCAGGCTGCAACTTAACCTTGCTATCACGTTTGAAGTGACTTGGCTAATTACACCTGTAGCACTTCAACTCCGTCTTCCAGTTCTTTTTAGGAGCAGTGCTCCTCTCTTGCTGATAGGAAGTTGAAGGCTCATCCTCAGCAGTAGTCTTCTTCTTCTTCTCCCATATCTTCTCCTTCCTATAAGTGAAGAGAGCCTCACTACATTATTCAGAGATAGTGATCCCGGCCATCTGCCTAGCCAGGATCTCCTGCGATGCCAACAGGTTCTCTAGTTCCAATAAGGATGGCTGAGTAGCTAGCCTTGAACAGAAGTCACGAAGGCCACATATTCCTTCAGAAAACCGTGGATTATGTGCCTCTTCAACTTGCCTTCAGAAATGGTCTCATCAGGATCCAGCGCTGAGATCTCAGCACACAGGTTCTTCATCTTAAGAAAGAACTTTGAGACGGGAAAATCACTTTGAGTTGATCTAGCCAACTCATTCTCTAAGAAACGTAGTCGCGCTATATTCTTCCTGTTGAACAATCCATCGATGGACGTCCAAATCTCAGTAGCAGACTCACATCCTAAGATGTGATCAAAGAGTTCAGGTGAGATAGCCCTCTTGAGAGCAAACTCTGCTTTTGTGTTGGTCTTCCTCCAAGCTCTCACCTGTTCAGTAGTACTAGTTGCAGCAGTAACTTCTTGCTTATCGTCACCACCAATGACTTCCCATAACTCTTCACCCAGAAGATTGTTCTTTATACACGACCTCCACTTTTTAAAGTTAGTCGATATAAGAATCTCAATACCAAGACCCCTTGCGTAACCACGATCCATTGCAACAACCACTGATCTATTAGCTTCTAGAAGCGCCGAGCACAACTGAGGTCGATCACTGCTCAAGCCTCGGTTCCCTCTGATACCATGTTAAAATTCCTCAAGATGGTCAAGAGATAGCTCTGATACCAAGTAAAACTTTCAAAGCTATCAAGATGACACTTTGATCAAGTAGAGAGCCGGAACCAGGAGCAGGAACACTCCAGCCGTAAACTGAGCTCAATAAACTAGATGCAATAGAAGGCAACAACAAAGTCTTGTATTTTCAAAAATCTTCATTACAGGGCAAGATATACATGGCGAGACATGATTTCACCAAGTAAAACAGGGAAGCAGAAAAAAATAAACAAGTAACCGAGCAGACAGAAGCTGAGACCGCCGAGTCCGCTGAGGTTGCCAAGCCGCTGCTGCACCGAACTGAGCTATGGAGTCCGTGAAGTCCACGGACAACCCGTTATTCTACTAAACACCTTGTCTGCTCTATGCAAGCCGCCTAACTGCAGAGGTTGCCTAGCTGTCAGAGTCCGCGAACAAGAGCCGATGCCGAACTAAAGAACAGACCGCCGAGACCGGAGAACAAGTTATTGAACTGGAAATCTGGAGAGAAGACTGGCTAACTGTAAATGTGAACTGGTGCAAAACCATAGATTGTTAACCACAAGCTCCACTGATCCCTGGCCGTAGTCAGAACCAGAATCCTGGCTTCTAGTGCTAGCCACACAACCTACAAACAGCAAACCAGTTAACCTTCTCAAACTACGCGAACAGTAAATCTGAGGTCGTAGCTTTTAACCCAAGCTCAACTTACTGTTCATTCAGTTACTGTTGATCTGACAGGTGGTCCTATTTATAGCCATGGAGAGGAGTGTGGTCACTACCCTAGTGGATAGAAACATCACCCCACCGCACAGATAGCACCAAGCAGTCTGCCCAGTCTGCATGGACAAGGCCGGACACCAGCCTATCTGCCTGCTATAAAGGAATGTCGGATAGAAAGCCAGTCTGCATGTCGGCGGACATTGTACCAGCCAATAATAAACAATATCCACGACCAAAGGCACAAGTCTCCCGGTCAACCAGCGGACAATGCAGACTCTACCATCAAAGAAATGAACTTATCACGGATGACCAAGTTCCAAACCGGAGAAACTCTGGCGCGAGCTCTGCAGATAAGAACACAGTCCTCCAGCTATCAAGACAGACCACCAACACGTGAGATCCTCGGTTACCTCCTAACCTCACCACCAAAAATAGGAGAACAAGGGCACAGTCTGCCATCTCCTGATCTCTAAAAGCAGTTTGCACCATGCGGATTCCGCGAACTCAGAAAGAATCCGCCCCTCCCGCGGATACACCACCTATCTGCACGGTTACTCTAGGGAACAACCAACTGCAGAACAACAAGCCGAATAGGCAGGTTGCCATAACCAGGCCGCAACATCAGACCGCCCAGGCCGCGCGGTCTGCCTGATCAACCCTCGGCTTTCACTTCGCAATTTTCAACAAGAAGTGGGACTCCATATTATCTTGGGAGGGCAGTCCAGAAACTGCTAGTTCGTCATCGTGTGCGCCCCCAGTAGCTAAAATGCGATCTTCTAACGGTCTTTCATCAGTGCTTTCTTCTGCATTCCCTCATCCTTCCATCAGTGCTTAATGTTTAACTCTGAGGGCATCCATGTCTGGGTCCAGGGAGACCCCAGGTCAGCAAGGGAGTGATATGTTACGGCAGTCAACGCCATCTCCTGGCAGGAGGAAGCCGAGGAAATAAAGAGGAGGATGGAGGAAGTGTCCAGGCAGGAGGTTGGAGGGAAAGTAGAAGCGTTAGGGTCAGGGGGTGTCATCTCCAAGATGTGGAGGGTGAGGCCCTAAGTCACACTTAGGGTGGTGATAACCTGAAGCACTTTTATCTTTAACCATGTATGTAACATCTTTTTAATATGAAGCTTCTTGATATTCCAGTTTTCCACTGTAATGATTCACATGAATGGGTGAAGAGTTCACTGAGTAAATCCCAAGCAGATCCTGCTGTCAGGCTCTCACTAGCTGGCAGGGCTGGAAGTCACTCGGTTGAGTTGGAAATATTAGACACCCAGATGGTCCCGCTGACCCGGCTCTTATAAGCCAGCAGGACTGGTTGACATCTTGGAGAGGGGTTTGAGCTATTGATCCCAAGCAGATCCCGCATTTCCAACTCCACCGAGTGAGTTCCAGCCCTACAATCTAGTGAGAGCCTGGCAGCGGGATCTGTTGTGGATCAACATGTCAAACCCCTCTCTAAGATGTAAACCGATCCCGTCGGCTTGTGAGGGCCCGGTCAGCGGGAACATATTGGGGCCTAATATTTCTGACTCCACCAAGTGACTTCCAGCCTTGTCAGTTAGTGAGAGCCTGACAGCGGGATCTGCTCGGGATCAATATGTCAAGCCCCTCTCCAAGATGTCAACCGGTCCTGCCGGCTTTTGAGAGCCCGATCAGCGGGACCATCTTGGGTCCTAACATTTCCAACTCCACCGAGTGACTTCCAGCCCTGACAGCTAAAGAGGGCCTGACAGTGGGATATGCTTGGGATCAACATGTTAAACCCCTCTCCAAGATATCAATTGGTCCTCCCAACTTATAAGATCCCGGCCAGCGGGACCATATGGGGGCCTAATATTTCTTCAGGACATTAGAATGGTGATTCCTCACAATCGCTCCTTGTGATGCGGCGGAACCATGGCAATTAGGATCTCAAGACGCAGCAACACCTATGATGCAAGGAATCATTGACTTACATCACGATATATTTTTCTTCCTCATTCTGATTTTGGTTTTCGTATCACGGATGTTGGTTCGCGCTTTATGGCATTTCCACAAGCAAACTAATCCAAGGGAGTGCTATGTTACGGCAGTCAACGCCATCTCCTAGCAGGAGGAAGCCAAGGAAATAAAGAGGAGGATGGAGGAAGTGTCCAGGCAGGAGGTTGGAGGGAAAGTAGAAGCGTTAGGGTCAGGGGGTGTCATCTCCAGGATGTGGAGGGTGAGGCACACTTAGGGTGGTGATAACCTGAAGCACTTTTATCGTTAACCATGTACGTAACATCTTTTTAATATGAAGCTTCTTGATATTCCAGTTTTCCACTGTAATGATACACATGAATGGGTGAAGAGTTCACTGAGTAAATCCTAAGCAGATCCTACTGTCAGGCTCTCACTAGCTGGCAGGGCTGGAAGTCACTCGGTTGAGTTGGAAATATTAGGTACCCAGATGGTCCCGCTAACCGGGCTCTTATAAGCCAGCAGGACTGGTTGACATCTTGGAGAGGGGTTTGACATATTGATCCCAAGCAGATCCCACTGTCAGGCTCTCACTAGCTTGAAGGGCTAGAAGTCACTTGGTGGACTTGGAAATGTTAGGCCCAGATGGTCTCGCTGACCGAGCTCTCATAAGCCGACAGTATCGGTTGATATCCTGGAGAGGGGTTTGACATGTTGATCCCGAGCAGATCTCGTTGTCAGGCTCTCACTAGCTGGCATGGCTGGAAGTCACTTGGTGGAGTTGGAAATGTTAGGCCTCCAGATGGTCCCGCTGATCGGGCTCTCACAAGCCTGCGGGATCAGTTGACATCTTGGAGAGGGGTTTGACATGTTGACCCCAAGTAGATCCCGCTGTCAGGCTCTCACTAGCTGGCAGGGTTGGAATACACTTAGTGGAGTCAGAAATATTAGGCCCCCATATGGTCCCGCTGGCCGGGATCTCATAAGTTGGGAGGACCAATTGACATCTTGGAGAGGGGTTTGACATGTTGATCCCAAGCATATCCCACTATCAGGCCCTCTCTAGCTGTCAGCGCTGGAAGTCACTCGGTGGAGTTGGAAATGTTGGGCCCCAAGATGGTCCCGCTGATCGGGCTCTCAAAAGCCGGCAGGACCGGTTGACATCATGGAGAGGGGTTTGACATATTGATCCCAAGCAGATCCCGCTATCAGGCTCTTACTAACTGACAAGGCTGGAAGTCACTTGGTGGAGTCAGAAATATTAGGCCCCAATATGTTCCCGCTGACTGGGCTCTCACAAGCCGGCGGGATCGGTTTACATCTTAGAGAGGGGTTTGACATGTTGATCCACATCAGATCCCGCTGCCAGGCTCTCACTAGATTGTAGGGCTGGAACTCACTCGGTGGAGTTGGAAATGTTAGGGCCCCAGATAGTCCCGCTGACTGGGCTCTCATAAGATGGTAGGACCGGTTGACATCTTGGAGAGAGGTTTGACATGTTGATCCCAAGCAGATCCCACTGTCAGGCTCTCACTAGCTAGTACGGCTGGAAGTCATTCAGTGGAGTTGTAAATGTTAGGGCCCCAGATGGTCCCGCTAACTGGTCTCTCACAAGCCAGCAGGATCAGTTGATATCTTGGAGAGGGGTGTTGATCCCGAGCAGATCATGTTGTCATTATCTCACTAGCTGGCAGGGCTGGAAGTCACTCGGTGGAGTCGGAAATATTAGGCCCCAAATGGTCCTACTGATCGAGCTCTCACAAGCCGGTAGGACCGGTTGATACCTTGGAGAGGGTTTTGACACGTTGATCCTAAGTAGATCCCGTTGTCAGGCTCTCATTAGCTGGCAGGGCTGAATGTCACTCAAGAGAGTCTACCCAAGTCCCGAGTTGCTCCTACTGTCAGGCTTCCATCTAGCTGACAGGGCATGGGTCCTCGGTTAACATTTTTGCTACCTTAGAATCAGGTCCCAGGCAGCTCTTTCCAATCAACATGAGGCATTTGAAGTTGAACTTGCGGCAGAAGCTAGGGGGAGTCAAACCCAGCAATCCCCAAGCGATAAGGCAGTGGCGAGTCAGGATCTCGACAACTACCATGGGGTGGCACTATCTAAGCAAGACAGGGTCAAAACTGGCGAGCCGAGATCTCAGCATCCACTAAATAATGGCGAGCCGAGGCGGTTTTCGACAACTACGCTCCACCCTATCGAGATTTTACTTGGGTAATTTTGTTTTATAACAAGTCTCTAAAGGGAAGGAATCCCGAAGCGAGCTGGATGGCTGCGGGTCCAGCTCAGCGAATAGCCTGGCCCTACTATCAAAGGGTGGTGAGATCTCGGGGTCTCTATGCGGGTACATATCCTAACTCAAGTACATTCTAATGGTGAATGCTATCCTAGCGAGATCACGCAATGAAGGGGTGATGCACATGCGAATGCAATATAGAAAGTAAGCAAGTACAGAGAAGAAACTTTTGCTTAGTAATTTTTCATTGATGAAATCGCTGATTACAAGGGAGCACGCCTCAGCGAGGTTACAAAAAGGGGGAAAGAGATTTACAAAAATAAAGCAGAAAATGGTTGGTGAGCTAGCTCTCCCCCTCCCCTCTAGAATTGTCGTCAAAGTCGGAGACACCCTTGAAGAGTGATCCAAAGTCATCTTCCTTCTCTCCAGGGGGAAGCGGGAGGGGAGAACAACTCCGGCACCAAGTCCTTTGTAGTCATCTCCTCACAACCTTCCATCAACACCTGCATTTTTGGCATGACTTGCAGGGTATAGTCGGTGGTGCTGATGGAGTTGACACACAGTTTCTCGGCGACCTCAGCCTCGCTGAAGATTTTTGGCCTCTTGATTGGGGTGCCCGACTAGCCGCCAGAGTGGAGGAGTTTGATGTCCATTACACGAGCGATCTCTCCCTGGAGCCCCTTGTTCTGCTCCTCCAATGCCTTGTTCCTCTCCTCCAGCTTGGCGGTACGAGCACGCATACGGTTCGCGGTCTCGGCATCCTACAAGGCGAGAAAGGTAAGAGAAATAAGTGAGCACTAAGTAAAGTGAAGAGGGAGAAGGGGTCAGCCGATACTTACCACCCCTCTGGCATTGTTGTTGATGATGTTCTCGGCGATCCCCAGTCGTCTCGCACAGTCGGCGGCATCATCCTTCGCGACATTCCGCTCCTGCTCCGCCTTCACCAAGTTGTGGCTGAGGTGGAAGCTGCGGCGAGTCGACATGTGTGTGAGCTCCAGCTCATGCATTTGAGCTCGCGAGATCTCATGGAAGAGCCGCTGGAGGCTCGTGTCATTATACACCACGACATCCTTGCGACTGTATATCCCAAACCCTAGGGAGTAACCATGCCCGCTGGGAGGGTGGCGCTCCGACCAGGAGGGAAGGAGAGAGGAGATGGAGATTCGGTGAGCCTGCTCATCCCATTGAACTATGGGATCGTTGAGCTGGTTCTTGGCCTTCCCGGTGAGACCAAAGTTCTTGTGGTCCTTCGGTAGGCCCGACTCGCAGACCGCAAGCTCCACGGCAACAGGGGAGGCAGGCGGGTCGCCGCCGCTCTGACCTTTCTCTGGCGATTTCTATGGCGTGGTCTCTAGCAAGCTCATGTATTTTTGTTGTTGTTGTTATTGTGGTCTCCCTTTGGAGACCGCCATCGCCTTCTTCATCTTCTTTGGCAGCGAAAGACGGCGAGGCGAGCTGGAGCTCGCACGGTCAGGTCACTTCTTGGTGGAGGGAGGCCTGGCCGATCCCAACTCACTCTGGCAGGCCTCGACGTCTGCCCTCTCGCGCGCGAGTGGGTCGGGGTGAAGTCCCGAGTCTGCAAATAGCGGGTGATCGGGGATCAGTCGCCCCCCAGTAGAATAACTTAATAGTTATAAAAATTGATTTTTGACAAGCCCAATGAGGAAAGAAGGAGAGGAGCTATACCTTCGTCGGGAAGTACCGGGGGGAGCGAGTCGAGGCCCCTTCGAAGGAAGGTGACCTCAAAGTCCTTGCCAAGGAAGCACTTGTGCAGCTCAGCATCATTACTCATCACCATCAGGGGTCCTTACATCTCCTTGCTCCACTGTTGGGGTGAGAAGGGTGTTGCTGAGTTCACCTTTGACCAAGATGAGGTTTGAGAACCAATTGTGGCTCTTTTTGGCCGTCTCGCGGACCTTGATTTCGAGCCAGCCAAGAAGGCGACCCGATCATTGGTCACGTGGTATATGAAGAGCTTCCTGAAGGCCGTCAGGTTGAACACTATATACTCTTTGCGGAGGTAGCAGGTGAATGCCACCATCATGGTGATGGCATTCCGGTTCAGTTGAGCCAGGACCACCCCGAATACTTCAGGATCTGGCAAATCTCTGGCCATAGAGGCAGGTGCAACCCCACCTCGAAGTGCGAGATGGGGAAGACGAGATCGTCCTCGAAGAACGAGTTGATGGCCTCGCCCGCCGTGGGTCGGTGCGCAAAGAAGCCCGTGGGGATGTAGTCAGCAACAAAGTCAAGGTACTCTTGCTCGGTGGTGTTTCCCTCGTAGAAACTATACTCGGCGAATTGCAGCTCGTATTTGGACCTTTCGTCAGCATCGGGTCGCGTCTTGCCCATGGTTTCAAATTTTGACGTGAGTGGAAGTGGCGAGAAGGACAACAAGAATGGGGTATATGTCTGCAGTAAAGGCGATGGCCTTGGGGGTAGGTGAGAGGGCCTATTTATAGAAAACGAATTTATTGCCGAACCGACCGGTCAGTCCAGCTCGCCGACCCTGCGACCTGTTATATCCTATGGCGAGCTGAATCTAAAGAGCATCATATTACGCAGAATCAACATGCATCAAATTTAAAAAGTGTTATAAGTTATTACAGACAGCAGTTCTCGCAATCCAGGGAAAGAAAGTACAACAACAAGTAGAAGAATAGTTATTTCAACATTGCGCGAGCTGAGAGCTGGGGGGGGCGAGTGCCGGTAGGCTCAGCTAGGGAGCCATTTACATATACCCCGGCCTTGCGTCCACACCCCCGGAGGTCGGCGTGGGTTATTGAACTCGCGGACCAGCTCCAGATCCTGGTGGATGAAATGCATGTTCTCGCTGATCCTTTCCATGAGAGGGGTGGGAGAAGTCATCTCATTGGCCGAGCTACTCTTCACCTCATCCGCGAGTAGCACATAATCCCGCTCCAGTGCCTGTAGCCTCTGCACGCTGAGATTGTTCTCCTCCTGGATCTTGTGTGGTGCGTTCCCCTGCTTCTTCAAGACTTTAATGACTTGCCTCCTCAGCTCAGCGGATTCTAGTGAGACGTCCAAGAAGTTCTCTATCGCATTGGTGGAAGCGAGTGGTGAGTGGCGAGCTGGCTCAAAGGATTCTTCAGCCTCAGATTGACCGGAGAGATCTGCAAAGACAGTTGATCCCGCTGAATGTATAATGAGCGAGTGCTTCAAAATAATTATGTGAGATGGTCTTATGAAAGTGGAGCTTATGGTATGAGCTCGGCTGCCCTCGGAGGGTGTATGAAGGGGGGAAGGCAAGGTTCTTACCACGACCCGGAAGTTGAGTTCTTGGGGAGATGAGCTCGAAGCTCGAAATTGTGATGAACCAAGTATCTCCCCCCCCCCCCCCCCCCCCCGCGCGAGTACAAGAGCAGTTGTGGGTGGCCGATAAGGAGTGTGAGCTGGCGACTTCAGCCTCGGCGAGTCCAGTACTGTAGTCCTGAAAGGGGGTAATGGGTCTCACATATGAGTAGCACGAGGAGTTTGAGGCCGCGAGTCATTATGGGGAGAGTCAACTCGTGGCATTGAGGCTTCACTGTCGTTCTAATGACTGTCTGGGTCTGCAGGAATCTCAATGATCCCCTTTCCTTTTTGTTCGGGAGCTGGCCCAGAGGAAGAAGTGAGTCCGTGATCAAGGGTGGAAGCCATATCACGATAGACCGACTCGGTAGCTTTTGGAGCTGACTTGGCCTTCTTGGCAAGCTGAGGATTTGGAGACTCGTATGGCAAAGCGTTGGGAGATACAACAACCTGGCTGGTAGCACGAGCAACATTGAGCCCGCGGGCACGATACAACCTCTCTTGGAGATCTTTGGAAAGAGGTATCTCAGCAAGGTCAGAGCAAGGGGAATGACAAATGTTGCCCAGGTACGCGGGAGCATATATATAGCCATTGGTGTATCCCACCAAAAGATTCTTTTTGGCTCCTACCGCACTCGCCGCATTTTGCGGAGTTGGATGATTCTTTCCAGGCTTGGGGCAACCACGCAAAGAGTGGGGATTGTGTATAACACAATATTCGATGAGTGGGATCGATAGGAGCCAGACCAGCCAAGTCGGGCAGTTCAAGTCCCAGGCAAGCCAGCGGCCTGGCGTCGAGTCCACTCGGCGCCTTCCGTCTCGGTGTTGAGTAAGGTGTGTTCACCCGACACCTCTTTCCTTAGCATTGAGTGAAGCTCAGACACTTAACACCTCTTTCTTGGTGTTGAGTGTGATCTCGGCAGCCCGTCGGCTCGCCCAGATGGGGTGGAGCGGAACAGGGGCGAGTGGAGCAGCAAGCTCACACTCGCCCAAGGCTCTCTGTAGGTAGTTGGTGAGTGGGGCCTTTCTGGCCCGTACTCGCTCAGGTCTATAGGGAGGCAGCAAGTGCTAACACCATTGAGCACTCGCCACTCCATGTGAGTGGAGGTTTTCAAGGGCCACTCAACCAGTATTGTATATTGTATTTTTACCATTTTACCCCATTTGGCCTGCCCATAGCCTTTCAGACTAGCGGACTTACGCAGTTGGCAGGCCACCCTTGGCTGCATATAGCTATTTAGAATAGCTGAGGTTGGCTGTTGGCAGACCATTTTCAGAAAACTATAAATAGACCCAAGGGAGTACCTCAGAAGCCATGCTTACTTGTGCCCTGGTCTTCTTATGCTTTCTGAGGTATTCTTAGCTCAGCACTTGGCTAAGGAGGGGAAGTGCTCTAAGATCTTTTGAGTGTGTGGTCGGACCTCCGTGCTGGAGCCTTGAGTCCATTTCTTGTTCTAAGAATCTAGCTATTTGAGTTTGTGAGCGAGGAGTAAGTGCGAGATCACCCCTTCCCCAAAGTTTCTAACTCCACAAAAGCCGATTTTCGGTTTCAACACTGATGTCATTCTTAAATTCAAATTAAAGAAGATAGAGCACTAAAAGATAAAGAACGTCATACATCTTCGACAAAGTTATCGGGGATAAATCAATAATTAATGCTACCCATGCCACATTCTAAAATAGGCATAGAGTCATTGTCATGGTCGTCACAAAAAAGCAGAGCAGGGTTAATCTTTACGAGGACATTGTTTTGCAAAAGAACTTTTGGGAACAAGAATTGTTGGCTACTTCTCAAACCTTAATTCTTTCTGCAAAAGTCAGCTAGCAGAGCTCGAGAATTTTATTTGTTCATCTTCAAGCATGCTACATAGAACTCCAATTTTCTCAAGCTTGAAGAAGGAGTCGATCTCTTCAGAAGATCTTCACAGCACAAGCTAATACAACTCTAAAGATATATTTTCCAATTGCTATGATGAAGGATGACTGCTTTCTATACAGTCCAGGAAGAATACTCAGAGACTTTTCTCTAGAGTTAGTTTCATCAAACACTTACTCAAACTTATAGGATCTTTGTGAGATCTGAGTTGTAAGCCTGATATATAAAGGCTGAGTTATAGGATAGTGAAGCTGTCTAAGATAGGGTCCTGGAGTTGATCTGAGGTAGGAGATCAGGTAGATCTTTGAGTTATAGGAGTTACTTAACTCTAAGTTTTAGGGCTATTGTGCCTGAGGTACGATACTTGATTAGTATTTGAGGTGGGACTGGAATCAGTTTGAGTGGTAGGATTTGTTTAACTCTGAGTTGTAATATCCTGAGGGATTTGAGGTGTAAGCTCAAGGAGCCGAGTTTAAAGTAGGAATTAGCTGAATTTAGAACATTGCTAAATAGGTGAAGGGGAAAGTAGATGTACCCTAGATAGGAGAACCACTATAAATCTTGTATGTTGTTCTATTACCTTGAAAGCTAATTACTAACTCAAACACACACCAAGCTCAAAGTTGAAAAGACTTAAAAGATTTAAAATAAACTTATTCACCCCCCCCCCCTCTAGGTGTTTAGCTACCCTTAGAAAATACTTTCAAGTGGTATCATAGGGTGTTTGTTCAAAAAAGACTAAATAGTCTGAACAAGATCTCCAAGGGTGGCAGAAGCATATCATCATGGCTTCAGGTGAGAACCACAAGGAGTTGGGTTCTATGAAACTTTCTATCTTTATAAAGGATAATTTTGGGATCTGGAAGGATATGGTGAGGATATTCATGGAAGCCTCAAACCACAAGATTTACATTACTGTTCAAGAGGGACCTTTCATCCCATGAAGGTCTCTGTCATAGATGCCAATATCCAGACACCCAAAAAATATACTGAGATGACTAAGGATGAAGTGATTCTAGCCACCATGGATAAGAGGGCCCAAAATATTATTCTGAGTGCTATGGATTATTCTACATTCCAGAACTTGGTCCACTGTAGAACTGTCAAGGAAATGTTGGATTCACTGGTTTTCTATATGTTAGGGACAAAGAAAGTGAGGGATGACAGAAAATCCCTCCTTAACCTGCAATATAAGGCTTTCAAGCAAAGCAGGAAGGATTCCATAGCTGAGTGTTATGAGAAGTCCTTCAAGATTGTGAACAGTCTGATCACTTATGGTAGACAGTTCACCAACTATGAACAGAATGACAACTTCTTGAGATCTCTCAACAAAGAATGGGATATAAAGATCTGTGGCATCAGGGAAGTTGGAAAATTGGCCAATACTCTGCCTCAAAATCTGTTTGGGAAGGTACTTTCACATGAGCTGTAGCTAAACTCCAAAAGTGCTGAGGAAGATGCTGCCAAGTCTCTCAACAGAGAGAAGTCAGTGGGCTTCAAAGTTGAAGCCACAAGAAGAAGCAGGGAGAAGATTCCTTCTCCTCCAATAAGGGATGATGAGTCAAAAAGTTCAGGTCCCAGCACTTCTGGCGAAGAGCTGTCAGATGGAGAATTTACCTTGTTCTCCAAAGAGTTCAAGAAGATGCTAAGCGGGAGGAGGCAGTGGAAGAACAAGGGCACTTCTAGCTCTAGCTCTAAAAATCCATATGCCAACCTAGAGAAGTCCAGAAAAGATCCCTCTAGGGAAATGTATGATTCTAAACAGAACAAATACTTTAAGATAAGTGTGGTTTGTTATTGTTGTAATAGGTCAGGACATGTCATTGCTGACTGTCCAGTCAAGAGGAAGGAGAACAAAAAGTCTGATGATAAAAAAACATCATAAGGACAAGAAGGTTGACAAGAGCCTCTAGGCCAAGAAGAATTCTTGCTTATTAGATAGTAATTCTAAGTCTTCAGAATCAGAAGAAGAGGCCTATATTGGGCTTATTTCTATTAAAGAGGAGGCTGATCTACCTATTACCATAACATGCATAAGAGCTCCAATATGCTCTGAAGATAATGACTGTGATGATAATGTAGAGTTCAGCCTCATGAAATTAACTGAAAATAATCAGGATAATTCTGTCCTAAATGAGGTACTCTCTCTTCGCAACTCTCCTTCTGAAAGTGCAGCTAGATCTAATATACTCTAGAGGGGGGGTGAATAGAGTATATGGTGCTTGAAAACTTTTTACAATAATTGTTGTAATGTGAGTGAACAGGGAAGCAATTATTAAATCTAATCACAGAACTAAACTAATCACAAAATAATCACAGAACAATCACAGCCAGAAATAAAAATAAAGATAAGCAATCCAGATGACACAAGGAACTATAGTGGTTCCCCTAAACTTGGGTACATCCACTCTTCTACCAACCTAGGTAGGAATCCACTGCAGGATGAGTTGATCAGGTGTCCAGGGCACCAATGAGCTTTTAATAAGGTGCTCAAAAACCAAATCAGATTTTTTGATCAGGTGTCTTGCCACCAATGAGCTTTTGACAAGGTGCTCAAAAACCAAGCTCAAACTTTTGAAGGGAGTTTGAGAAACCCTTTACAGAGATGGGGATGAGAGAGTGATGGAAGTCTTCTCTTTCTCAAACAGCTGAGAAGACTATGTGGATTTGATGTTGTCAAAGCTCCCCCGGAGTCTTTGAGATGTTCAGGAAAAAAGCTTTGTTGTAGGGTGATAGGCCTTCAGAAGTTGATCTCCAACAAAAGATGATTTCAGCAACAACTGAAATGTTAGGTGTCTGGAGTCTTGAAAGATGTTGGCCTTGAACACTTGAGATAAGAGAGATCAGAAGATTTCAGAAAGTTTGATCTCCTTGGATGTGTGTTCTTCAGAGAATTCTTTTAGACAAAGAATATTTTGTTCTTCTTTTTGTTCTGAAGATTACTGATGTCTGAGAGAGATTCAAAAATTCTTGTCTTTTATTCTCTGGTACTGAATAGAAAAACATCCTCTGTCAAGAATAGTCGTTGTCCTGCATTAATTGCATCCTTAATTGCAAAATGTCTTCTGGAGGAAAGTCCAAAGAAACATTCCTTGAAAATCCCTTGAAACTTGATCCAAAAATAAATGAAAACGGCTAGAAAATCTTCTGAATTAATTGCAGAATAACTTCTTAACTGATCTGAATTTGAATCTTGAAACTCCTTGAAGTTATCAAAAAATCGTCGAACTGAGCTCTGCTATCGTTGAACTGAGCTCAGCGATATGGACTTATACTACAACAAAATATCGTCGATCTGAGCTCAAAGATCGTCGAACTGAGCTCAGAGATAGAGATCCAATATTGAGTCAAGATCGTCGAACTGAGCTCACCGATCGTCGAATGGAGTTCGACGATATGTGGAAGTTGAGCTCAGCGATCGTCGAATGGAGTTCGACGATCTGTCGAAGTTGAGCTAGACGATCGTCGATCGGAGTTCGACGAATCGTCATGCTGAGCTCGACGATATGACTTAGTCTCAAAATGAAAAAGTCTTGGTCTTGAGTGCAGCTTCCAAACCTAGACTTCTAACCCTTAGACTCAATTCTAGTTGACCTTTAGATCTATACAGGAGGTCAAACACTGGTTTCCTAGGGACAGAGTGATCCTGACCCAAATTAGTAATAGGGTGTTCCAACAATCTCCCCCTATTTGGGTTAGGATTACTATTTACAGAGTTTGAAGAAAATAAAATAACAACATACAAGCAACAATACAGAAAAACAAAAAGCTGGATATTGCAGAACCATAGATATATATCATCCCAGATAATAATCAGAAATCAGAGTGATTGTCACCTTACATAATCATTTCTTCTCCTTGCCCTTTATGAGTTTGATTTCTCTATTGGGGTTGAGGGCTTCCTTCTTTGATCTTGTATCATCTGCTGGACCTAAAGTGGTTTGCTGTTTGGGCCTGGGAACTACAGCTTCAGGATGCAGCTCCATGTATCTTTCAGAATCAAAGAATTTGCTTGACCCATATCTTTCCAACTCTTTCTTTCTCTGTTCAGACATTGTAGTGATGTTGGATGAGTCTTTGCCTTGCTCTCTAGCTTTCTTAATCTCATCCAGTGTAGCAAGCTCTTTCATCCTTGCAGTCCAAGCAGCTGGATTGTTCTCAGGGTCTTCAAATGGCACTGGTGGCTCATATCTATTAGATGGATTGTCTTGAGGAGGCCTGGATGAAACTATTTCCTTCAATTTATAGGGAAAAGGACCAGATTTTGTGTCAGATGAGATTTGTCCTTCCCTGGAGTAGGGATGTTGCCTTGAATATCCTTTAGAATAAACCTGGACTTCTCTTTGATTGCCTCTATAATTTCCTCTTCTGGATTGAGAGCCCCTGGACTGGCTTCCCCTATGATAGGATCTTGCATGTGGCTGATAGGGGGATTGGCTTCTGGCAGGGGGTTGAGCAGCTGAACTTCCACCTGCACCTGCATCAGGAGGAGATGGTGGAGGAGGATGAGAATGTTGAAATTGAGAAGATCCTTTCTCAAATTTCCTTTTCTTCTTCATTGCTTTGAGTTGATTCTTTGAGTACTGCATCCAGTGCTCAGTTATGGGGCAATCATGAAGAATATAATATGGTATGTCATTGTTGTACTTGACCTTGGCTGGAGGTACTCTTTTCATGGCTTTGCTCCTTCTCTTTCTCTTCCTGGCAATGGTAGCAGAAGAATCATCAGAATCTGTCCTGAACTCATCACTTTCAGAACTTTGATCATCATAAAGAGCATCAATCTTCTTCATCAAATCTTTCTTGAGCTGGATTGAAGCAGATGAGGCAGCAGAGATTGGAGTAGCAGAAGTTGAAGCAGTAGCAGTAGTGATAACAACAGATATAGAAGTTGTAGCAGTAGTAGTAGCAGCAGATACATAAGGTTCTGGAGCAGTAACAACAGGAGTTGGGGCAGCAGCAGTTTCACTAACAGAAACAGCAATATCAGCAGCAGAAATATCATCAGAAAACACAGAGGGCTCAAACTCATGTGCCTCTGTCATAAGGATCTCCTTAGAAATTGACTCATCAGCAGTATCAGCAATAGTATCAACAAAATTTTCAGCAGGAAGGGCAGCAACATCAGAAACAACAACACTGCTTTCAGCAGGAGTAGCAGCAAAATAAACTGAGTTAACAAAGGAAGTGATGATGATGGGGTCACAACAAGAGAAGGGCACAAGGGCCTTGGACAAATCCTCTGGGGGCTGGATAGCAACTGTCTCTTGAAGACAAGCTTTCTCTGGCAGACAACTAAAATACATTGAATCAAATTCTGAGAGCAAAGACCTGAGGTCTATTGAAAAGACTGCAATAGGAGGTGGAACTGGATCTTGAAACATAGCAGCAGCAGCAACAACAAAAGAAGAAGAACCAGCAGACACAGCAGGCAGGCTCACTGAAACAGTAAGAACAGCAGCAGGCAGGCTCACTTCATAGGGCATCTCCCCCTGCCTAGATTCAGACAGAGCTGGATCAAGGCACACTGCTGAAGGGGCTGTCTGAGGGAATAAAGAGGAGAGCCTGGCAGAAAGAGCTGTCACTGACTGGATTAATGGAGCCAAGGAGGTCTCCAAAAGAAGAGATAGCCTGGGGGCTAGCAATTCATAAAGCCTGTCAGCAAGGGCTGGAATATCTACTTGCTCAGTAGTGACTGGAGTAGAGGTAGAGGATGGAGGTGTAGCTGTTGATGATGGTAGTGGAGAGCTAGTGTATGGGGGAAGAGATGGTTGAGGAGTGGGTAAAGTGGTGATGGAGGACAGTGGGATGGAGATAGATGGAGTGAAGGTGGGTTGATCAATGATATCTTGCAGAAGGTCTTGGTAAGATGTTGATGATGAGGGCAGCTCAGGAGGAGAGGAGGGTGAGTCATCCATGAAGGAATCATCAATGAGGTTGAAGGATGGAATGGAGGGTGATGAAGTGGCAATGTCTGTTTGAGGGTAGGAGTATAATGGAAGGAATTGTTCTTCTGTGATAGTTGGAATTGGAGATGGTATGGATGTTGGAGAGGGGCTAGAGATGATGATGGTGGATGGAATTGGACTGGTGGGTGGAATTGGAAGAGATGGAATTGGAGGAGGAGGAGGAGAGGCATCAGCAGGCAGGTCAGCTGCAGGGGCAGAGACCTGAGGGGAAGTGACTCTGACAGTCCTGGTGCCTGAAGGAGTGCTGGAAGAGGGCCTGCTAGGCTTGATGATCTTCCTGTCCCATTTACCAAATAGGGCACATGACAGTCTCTTGGAAGCATTAATGTGCCTCCCAGAGGATACCAGCAATGCAGGGCACCTATGCTGCAGAAAAATGCCTAAGATCCTTCCAAAATTTACAACTCTTGTTAATTTTCTTCTTAATTAGGTCAAAGAAGACCTCTCCCCAGTTCAGATTCTTCCTGTCCACTATGGCTCCCATTAAGCAGAGCTGATACCTGGAAATTGTATCATGGGCAGAGTGCTTAGCCAATAGGACTTTCCCAACTACATCAGGCAGGAACCTATATTCCACAGACAGATTCTTTTTCAACAGCTTGCTAGGGTTAGCCCCAGAATGACTCATTCTGGCAAGCAAGTCAGCATATTCTTCTCCAGATAAGTCAGCAGAATCTCCACCAGTACTTAACTCAAAAACCTCTGTCAGAATTGCTGGGGTCAAAGGTACCTGTGTGCCAGAGATTGATCCAACAATGGTGTTTTGATCCTGATTGTGGGCAGTGTAGACCCACTCTTTAATTTCATCAGAAGCAAGCTTAATCCTTGTAGTCATGATTGCAGCCAGTTTCTGCTCTTTGAATAGCTCCAAGATGTCCTGGAAAACCTGATCTGTCGTGCTGAAGGACTCCATGTCTATGTCAAAGCCGGCATCAAATTTCATGGCGGCGAGAACAGCAACAGAAACAGCCATAGTTACCTGCAAAGATTCAACAAACAAAACGACCAAGTGCAGAAATGTTTGGAGGAAAAGAAAGTTTTTGCAGAGAAATTGAAAGCGCAAAGGAGAACGACGGCGAAAAATGAATTTTATATTAGGGTTCGACGCAGAAATGGACAGATCGTTGAACTCAGTTCGACGATCGGGGCTTCTAAAGGAATATGAAGAGTCTTCAACATCGTCAATCTCCGTTCGACGATATTGGAGAGTGTCGAGCTCTGTTCGACGATCGTTCAGAGAACAAAATCGTCGAGCGTCGTTTGACGATCGCTGACCGGAAGAGATAGTTCATACTATCTGAGAAACGCTGAACTCAGGTCGACGATTTCAGAAATCGTCGATCTGGGGGAAAATCGTCGAGCGCAGTTCAGAGACCAGAAAAACTCTAGACACTAAGAAAAATCAAGATATTTGCCTAGTCTTGGTCAATTTTTAAACTTTTAAAATCTTGGATATTATTTAAGACTTCCTCCATCTACCATTCCTAACTGATTTAGGAAGAAGATGTGTTTCTTTTCATACAAGGGCTTGGTGAAAATATCTCCCCTTTGTAAGTTAGTTGGGATATATTGCAGTTCAATTTTATTCTTTTCAACATTATCCCTTAAGAAGTGATGTTTAATCTCTATGTGTTTTGTCCTACTATGGAGGACTGGATTTTGAGCAATAGAAATAGCACTGGTGTTATCACAAAAGATTTTAGAATTCTCTAAGTTGTAGCCATAGTCTAGGAGTTGGTTTTGAATCCACAGGATTTGTGAACAACAACTGCCTGCAGCCATATATTCAGCTTCAGCAGTTGAAGTTGACACAGAAGTTTGTTTCTTACAAAACCAAGAGACAAGTCTGTCACCAAGGAACTGACAAGTTCCACTGGTGCTTTTCCTGTCAATTCTGCATCCAGCATAATCAGCATCAGAAAATCCAGTTAAATCAAATGTTGAATCTTTTGGATACTAGAGACCTAGATTTGGACAACTTTTAACATACTTGAGAATCCTCTTTACTAATGTTAGGTGTGACTCTCTAGGGCTGACTTGGAACCTAGCACATATACATGTAGCAAACATTATATCTGGTCTACTAGCTGTAAGGTATAGTAAAGAGCCAATCATTGCTCTATATGTTGTCTGATCAACAGGTTTCCCATGTTCATCAGCATCCAATACAGCATTAGTAGGCATAGGTGTTTTCATACAGGATGCTTCAGACATGCCAAATTTTTTAACCAATTCATTTGCATACTTGGTTTGAGAAATAAAGATGCCTTCAGCATGCTGTTTGACTTGCAATCCTAGGAAGAAGGATAGTTCACCCATGCTACTCATTTCAAATTTAGAATGCATTAGGTTGAAAAACCTTCTGCATAATTTTGAGTCAGTAGAACCAAAAATAATATCATCTACATAGATCTGTACTAGTAGGGTATGGGACTTATGGGTTCTAATGAAAAGAGTTTGGTCTACTCTACCCCTTATAAATCAATTTTCCAAAAGGAAGTATGCTATGGTCTCATACCATGCTCTAGGAGCTTGCTTGAGACCATATAATGCTTTGTTCAATTTAAAAACATAATCAGGATAAGTTGGAGAGATAAAACCTGGAGGTTGTCTGACATATACTTCCTCTTTGATGTCTCCATTTAGAAATGCACTTTTGACATCCATCTGATATACCTTGAAGCCTTTATGTGCTGCATAAGCTAAAAATATTCTGATTGTTTCCAATCTTGCAACTGGTGCAAAAGTCTGGTCATAGTCTATTCCTTCTTCTTGAGAATATCCCTGAGCAACTAGCCTTTCCTTGTTCCTTATAATTACTCCTTGATCATCCAGTTTGTCTCTGAACACCCACTTTGTTCCAACAATGGAGTGATCCTTAGGCTTTGGAACTAGTTCTCACACTTTGTTCCTTTCAAATTGATGCAACTCTTCTTGCATTGTAATGATCCAGTGTGGATCTTGCTCTGCATCTTGAATGGACTGAGGTTCAATTTGAGATAGGAAGCAGGTGTGCAACGGGTTTTGGTTGACCTAATTTCTGGTTTGCAAACCAGCTGAGATGTCTCCAATTATTTGGGAAATTGGATGGTCTCTTGATGTTACTAAATCAACAGGGGGTGTTGATTGTTCATCAACCTGTGTTGTTGTTTCCTCTTATGGTACAACAACTGGCTCTTCAAGTTGTTCTTCAATATGTTGAATACTTTCTTCATCTTCACTGCTTTCATCCTTTTGAGTAACCTGAAACTTGTTCAAGTCTTCAACTAGAGAATGTTCCTGCAAAGGTTCTATGGTAGAAGAGATCTTCTCCTTGAAAGACATGTTAGATTCATCAAATGATATTTGAACAGATTTCTCAATTTTTAGAGATGATTTATTATAAACTCTATAATCCTTACTGATCATGGAGTATCCCAGAAACACTCCTTCATCAGCTTTAGCTTGAAATTTTGCTAAGTATTTCTTGTCATTATTATGTATATAGCAAATACAACCAAAAACTCTAAAATAATCAACTTTAGGTTTCTTTCATTTGAGTAATTCATAGGGAGTCTTTCCCTTTAGTTTATGTATCAAACTTCTATTCAGCACATAGTTGGAGGTGTTCACTGCCTCTACCCAGAAGGATAGAGGAAGGTGAGCATCTGACAACAATGTAGTGGTAGATTCAATAAGAGTTCTATTTTTCCTTTCAGCTACCCCATTCTGTTGAGGAGTTCTAGGAGCTGAGAAAGTATATCTGATCCCTTCACTCTGATAGAACTCTTGCATAAGAAGAGAATCAAACTCTGTCCCATGATCACTTCTGATCAGGGCAATGTGAGTATTGAACTCAATCTGTATACATTTGAGAAACTCTGTCAGACACTTAAAGTTATCAGACTTCTTCCTTAGAAAGAACACCCAAGTGAATCTAGAGAAGTCATCTACAACTACTAAAGTGTAAGATTTCCCTCCTAGGCTTTGTACTGTGATGGGTCCAAAAAGATCCATGTGTAACAGATACAATATCCTAGGAAAATCACTCTTATTAAGTGACTTAAAACTGTTTTTAGTTTGCTTGCCTAATTGACAAGCCCTGCAGAGTCCTTCCTTCTTGTAGGGGCCAGAAGGTAGTCCTCTAACAAGGTTGTCCTTGGATAGCCTAGCAATAGTTCTAAGGTTTAGGTGTCCTAGTCTCTTATGCCATAAAATATTTGGTCTACAAACAGAATTGAATAGGCAAATATCTACATCTGTTGAAAGAAAATCTACTAGATAGATGTTACCTTTCCTTTTACCTGTCAACACAGTTATGTTGTCCTCTGACTTGATTTTGCATAAAGCTTTGCTGAAGGTCACCTGGTAGCCTTCATCACACAGCTGACTGATGCTTATTAAGTTGTGCTTCAGTCCTTCCACATAAGCTACCTTCTTGAATGTTACTGATCCAATCTGGACTGCACTGTATCCTTTAGTCTGTCCAAAGTTTGAATCACCAAAGATAACTTTGGGTCCAAGCTTGGCTCTAAAGTATGTGAGGTTGTCCTTGTTTCCTGTCATGTTCTTAGAGCACCCACTATCCAAGTATCATTGCTGGTTAGATGTTGGATAGGTATTCACCTGCACATAAAATAATTCATTTATTTCTGACCTAGTTTACCTTGGGCCTAGGTTGATAACCTTTAAACTCTGAAATAAAAGACATCCCAGGTTGACTCTTATAACCTTCAGGATGATATCTTCTTGGAGGTATAATCCATTCAGTATAAGGGTTAAAGATTTGGGATGAAGGACCCTTAGGATTGAATTTTGATTTGCCCTTGAAAGGATTTCCAGAGCTCTGACCTCTGTTCGACGATCGTGGAGCTGCATTCGACGATCTTGGGTCAGATCGTCGAGCTCCGTTCGATGGTCGACTATGGAAGAGTTCAGGAACTTGAGATCGTCGACCTGAGTTCGACGATTTTGCCTGAGATCGTCGATCTGCGTTCGGCGATCGGCGATCTGCGTTCGGCGATCGTCGATCTCCGTTCGACGATTTCTGCTGGGTCTTAGTTTTCTTGGGCAGATCAGAATTTTTCCTAGCTACCTCTACAACTCCCTTTCCTTTATTAGAAATGAATTTGATTGGAGTTGTTAGAACTATGGGTTGGCTGGATGAAGCACTCAAGCCCAGTGTACTATTAAATCTGGAGTTCACTGTGCTTGTGATGTCCATCAGCTTGATGCTTCTCCCATTAAGGGATTCTTCAAGCTTCTTGGCCTTAGATAGCTCACTTTTCAGTGAAGCTATCTGCTCTCTACAGCACTCCAACTCCTGAGAGAGTTTGAGGTTTTCTGACTTTAAGGTATTATGTTTAGATAAATGATTTCTGAGAGAGATAATTTCTTTCTTAGATTTTAGCAGGTCTAAACATAATGCTTTAAACTCAGACTTAAAGTCCTCTGAATTAAAATCAAATGAACTAATTACCTGATCTTCTTCAGGTTGAGTTTCTGAATCTGACTCTGACTCTTCTTCTTCTGAATTATGTTGAGAGGCATTGATTGCTATCATGCAGAACTCTTTCTCTTCTGCATCATCTTCATCATCAGTGGAGCTGGATGAGGCTTCTAACTCCTCTTCAGTCTCACTCCAGGATTCAACAACAAACCCCTTTCTTGTGTGTTTGTTTTTGCTTGAGGAGGGTTTGCCACTGTCAATCCTCTTGGAGTCTTTCTCCTTTCTTCTTTCTTTCTTGTCCCTTCTGTCCTTGTTTTTGTTTTTTGGACAGTCAGGAACAATGTGCCCTGGTTTCCTGCAACCAAAGCAGACAACTTCCTTATTATTAATTGACTTATCATACCTTGGCTTATCATGCTCCTTGTATGATCTCCTTTTGAAGTCCTTTCTGGTCATCTTGTAAAATCTTTTGGCCAACAGACTGAGTAGTTCATCATTGCCTGTGACTTTGTCTTCAGGATGATCTTCAGTTGCCTTAAAGGCTATTGTTTTCTCTTTTCTTGTAGCTGGTGAGGCAGCCTTCTGTTCTTCTTCTCTATTCTTGATGAGTAGCTCATAAGATTTGAGCTTACCCAATAGAGCTTCAGTGGTGATCTCACTCAAACTTCTGGCATCCTTGATTGGCTAGATTCTTGAATCCCAAGTGCTAGGGAAGCACATTATAATTTGGTCATTGAGTTCAGTTAGTGAGATCTCTTTATCCAAGGTCCTGAGTTCACTGACTATTATACTGAGCCTGTTGTACATATCTCCAACTGACTCAGCTTCTCCCTTCTTGAAATTCTCATATTGAGATATGAGGTGGAATCTTCTGTCCTTTCTCTCATCAGCTGAGCCTGAGACTATTTCAGATAGTTTATCCCATATTTCCTTTGCTGAATTGCATTCAGCCACCTTTTGAAAGATGTCATCAGACATGGTCTGGGCTAAGATGTTCATAGCCTTGGCATCAGCTACCTTCCATTTCTTGATGTCAGCATCTGTTCCTGATGGAGGTGGAACAGCATTTGTACTTGAGTTCTCTGGAGGTCTTGGACAAACTGTCAAAACAGAGTTAAAAATATCCTCGTCAATAGAATTCATGTACAGTCTGATCCTTGCTTTCCAAAGTGCAAACTTGGATAGATTGCACACTGGAGGTCTGGTGCTAGCATAATCTTTGTTTTGGGACATGATTTGTGAAAACAAAACCTAATACCAAACTCAAAAGAAAACATATCTAATTAGGAATCTTTGGGTTCAGGTGTTAGCATGTACAACCACTAAGGTGTGGTATGTTTAACCAACCTGCCTCTGATACCAATTGAAAGTGCAGGTAGATCTGATATACTCTAAAGGGGGGTGAATAGAGTATATGGTGCTTGAAAACGTTTTACAATAATTGTTATAATCTGAGTGAACAGGGAAGCAATTATTAAATCTAATCACAGAACTAAACTAATCACAAAATAATCACAGAACAATCACAGCCATAAACAAAAATAAAGACAAGAAAGCCAGAAGACACAAGGAGCTATAGTGGTTCCCCTAAACTTGGGTACATCCACTCTTCTACCACCCTAGGTAGGAATCCACTGCAGGATGAGTTGATCAGGTGTCCTGGGCACCAATGAGCTTTTGATAAGTTGCTCAAAAACCAAATCAGATTTTTTGATCAGGTGTCTTGCCACCAATGAGCTTTTGACAAGGTGCTCAAAAACCAAGCTCAAACTTTTGAAGGGAGTTTGAGAAACCCTTTACAGAGATGGGGATGAGAGAGTGATGGAAGTCTTCTCTTTCTCAAACAGCTGAGAAGACTATGTGGATTTGATGGTGTCAAAGCTCCCCCTGAGTCTTTGAGATGTTCAGGAAAAGAATCTTTGTTGTAGGGTGATAGGCCTTCAGAAGTTGATCTCCAGCAAAAGATGATTTCAGCAACAACTGAAATGTTAGGTGTCTGGAGTCTTGAAAGATGTTGGTCTTGAACACTTGAGATAAGAGAGATCAGAAGATTTCAGAAAGTTTGATCTCCTTGGATGTGTGTTCTTCAGAGAATTCTTTTAGACAGAGAATATTTTGTTCTTCTTTTTGTTCTGAAGATTACTGATGTCTGAGAGAGATTCAAAAATTCTGGTCTTTTATTCTCTGGTACTGAATAGAAAAACATCCTCTGTCAAGAATAGTCGTTGGCCTGCATTAATTGCATCCTTAATTGCAAAATGTCTTCTGGAGGAAAGTCCAAAGAAACATTCCTTGAAAATCCTTTGAAACTTGGTGCAAAAATAAATGAAAACGGCTAGAAAATCTTCTGAATTAATTGCAGAATAACTCCTTAACTGATCTGAATTTGAATCTTGAAACTCTTTGAAGTTATCAGAAAATCGTCGAACTGAGCTCTGCTATCGTTGAACTGAGCTCAGCGATATGGACTTATACTGCAACAAAATATCGTCGATCTAAGCTCAAAGATTGTCGAACTGAGCTCAGAGATAGAAATCCAATATTGAGTCAAGATCGTCGAACTGAGCTCACCGATCGTCGAATGGAGTTCGACGATATGTGGAAGTTGAGCTCAGCGATCGTCGAATGGAGTTCGACGATCTTTCGAAGTTGAGCTAGACGATCGTCGATCGGAGTTCGACGAATCGTCGTGCTGAGCTCGACGATATGACTTAGTCTCAAACTGAAAAAGTCTTGGTCTTGAGGGCAGCTTCCAAACCTAGACTTCTAACCCTTAGACTCAATTCTAGCTGACCTTTAGATCTATACAGGAGGTCAAACACTGATTTCCTAGGGACATAATGATCCTGACCCAAATTAGTAATAGGGTGTTCCAACACCTTCTATTTATGAGACTGGCTCAGACTCTGAGGCATCCACTTCATCCAGTGAGGATGATGGAATATATTCTGATGAGGATGTCAATAATTGATTGACAAGTATGGTGCTATCCCGGAAGCTCTAAAGAAATCAAGAAGCTTGTCAAGAGATAAGCAGAAGAGATTGTCTATCTATAACAAGCTACTTCCTTGCAGTCTGATTTAGCTACTATGTTAGACCAGATGAGGAGGGAAGTCAGCCAGCTGAAGAAAATCTCTATCATCCAAATAGTCACCATCAGCTAGAAGAATAAGATCATCAAGGATCTTGAAGTGCAGCTCCTCAAAGAGAGGATGCTAGTGGCTGAGTTTTCTAAGCCCAAGGCAATGATGTCATTGATTGACTATTTCACCTCTCAAAATAATAAGAGGGGATTGGGGTTCAAGTGGAATACTAGAGCTGCCTAGTCCAAATAATGGGCATGGGGTTGAGTGCACTAAAGGCTCCCAATGAAGGTTTCCAAGGAAACATGTATATAATATCCAACTAAGGCGGGGTCGGCTATTCGTAGACTATGCCCCCCCCCCCCCCCCCCCCCCCCCGACATACATGTAGACACTTGGATTGACTATAAATAGGATCACAAGGCACAAGCAGAAAGAAAGTTGACCCCTCCCTAGGACCAAGGTTCACAATTGAATATTTTTGTCATCCTTATGTTAAACTCATCATTGGCTTAGGATGGGAATTTCCTATAAAATTTTGGGTGTGTAGCAGTACCTCCTTGATCGCTATAGCACATGAGTTTTGTTTATAGGTCGTTCAGTGTTTGTTCCCAATTCTTTGATTTCTTCTAATAGTGTCACCCTTCCGTCCGAACTTTCTGAATTAGGAAATTCTAGGTACCAGTAGTCAACATAGTACAAAACAATTTAGGGGTAAGAAAAGACACATTTGTGGAGGAGAAACGGTACAATAGATGTATTTATAAGTGATGGGGATGAAGCCTCATTTATTGGCTTGGGTGTGCACTTAAACATCTCCCTCATGATCCCTCATATTGTGGAAATCATGAGTTTGACTGGTCAACCCACTCCCCCATGATCTCCACCATAATAGGAGAGATCATGGTGGCCTCCCACTAAACAACTACCGCCGGCTGTCGCCGCTGACGCCCGTCGCCGCCAGCCGCCTCCCGCCACCGCCCGCCGCCACCCACCGCCGCCACCCAACGCCCGCCGCCGCACGCCGCCGCCCTCCGCCGCCCGCCGCCGCCCGCCGCCGCTAGCCGCCCCGCACGCTGCTGTCAACCGCCGCAGCCGCTTTCGGGTCGGCCACCGTCCGATCGTTACTGAGCATATGTCGTCGTCCGATCTACAAGTAACCACCCACTAAATCACCAGGTTAGTGGTGGGGTCAGCCATAACCACCTCGTGGAGGCTATAAAAGGAGTCACAGGCCTCCTCATTTCTCACCTTTTTGCTTCGGAGTCTTCTTCTTCCTCAGGCCAGAGCTCTGTCGAACTCCTCCCTCGGGTCATCTTCAAGACGTTAACGAGCCAGAGGAACGCCCAAGTCCCCAAGTGCGCGGAGAAAGGAAGAAGACGACCACCATTAGCGCTCAAGCACACCAGCAAGCAAGTTAGCATTCAGTACTCCTTCGGTGCAGCCTGTTGCCCGTTGCGAGTTAGAAATTCTCTCTCACCCCAAGTTGTAACGAGGAGCAGCCTATCTCTCTCGATTCCCCAAACAAATTGTAACCGCATTCTGATAGTGGACTTTGACCGGCACAGATCCGGTCACATTTTTTTTTACCCAGTTGAGCGATTTTTCCACGTTAAAACCTCCTGTGTCAACCCTCTCTTTCATTGACTATGTGCGCACTCGACCGTCCCGAGAGCTAAGGCGGACCAGTTTATTCCGGTCCGACCGGGACGCCGAGTTAGTCCGCAACAATAAGGAAAGATGAAAAGAAAAACAAACCGAGTACAAATTGCATGGGGTCTACAAACAAAATCATTAATTAAAGTTGATGCATTCGTCTATGGGCGCAGTCAAAAAGATTTCATCCCTCTCTTGTGATGAAAGGAATACGACTCCCGGGCTAGAAGGAACCCAATAGAAGAGGGTTTCACCACTGTGAATTTAAGCACCATTTGGTAAGGGGTTTAGGCTTTTGCAGACAAACAAAACCTTGCAAGCGAATTTCTGCATCTATGAACTAGCAAAAGACAAATGGGAAAAAGTTCATTTTTGTGTGTGAAAATATTAGTTAGTTGCCCTAAAACCAATTGAAAATATTTGAGGAAAAAAATAAAAAATAGTTTATCTTGTTAAATAAAATTGGTAATTAACAACATAATAAAGAAATTGCAATATTAGTTAATACATCTCCCCTGCTTTCCCTCACATACTAGCTCCAAATGTTTCGAGCTGGCACAGAATTCAGCTAATTAGTTATGGGTGTTGTATGTGCAAATCAAGTTCGACTATGTGCAAATCAGATTAAGTGCAAATCAAATTAAAAAATCATAAATACTTCTGAACCCGTAATAGGCTGGTCTGCACATAGCTCTTCTGGCAGTTTTTTTGAAAGAATGGTTGCACATAACCAAAGCTGGTTTGCACATAAAATTGACTTTAGTTATTTGTTATCCGCACTCCAGAATCTCATGCTTTATCCACTCTTAACTCTCCACGTGACAAGCACGCGAGATCGAAGACGTACAGTCAAGTTTACGCAATTAAACCCATGTGTTCGCCCCACTACAGCACATGCATGCATGCAACCAATGCAACGTAAGAAAAACTACGTACGGCGTACAATGACCAGATTGGACACGCGTCATCTGCCTAGGGCCGTTGGAGGAAGAGCCGTTCGACCATTCCAAGTCTTCGCCGAAACTACACGGCCAGATAATTTTTAATTTTAAAAACTAACGTTAACATCGAGTTGGCATTATTAAATAATTTCCAACATCTCCGTCTCTGTTACAGCGAATGAGAAGGATAAAAAGGAATTGGTTCACATTTTGGGGTAGCTTGGTGGGGATGCTTGCAGGGCTGAAGTGCAAACAGTGGCCCGGCTGTGCTGTTCGCACACCAACGTGAATCCGCTCCGTCAAACAACGAGCCATTTGTCTCTCTTCTACCTCCGCCTTCTCACATAATTTTGGGGGTAACTCCGACTCCAAATTTAGGTCCGGTAATGCCCCCAAATGAATGATTAAAATTTCCATGCTTGAAGAACAAAATGCAACCCCAATAAAAATGCTCACATTGTGAGGATGTTTAGAGCAAGAAAAATTGCGTCCCAGCAACAAAAAATGCTCTTCTGGCCAGGGAAGGAACAACATTTTTGGCACATAATTTTTGCCCATCAGTATTTTGGGGGTTACTCCCGACTCCAAATTTAGATCTGGTAATGCGATCTCAATAGAAAAGTGAGCATGCTAGGAGCAAGGAAAAATGCATTAAAAAAATCACTTCCGGCCAGCAAACGAACAACAATTTTGGCACATATTTTTCGCCCATCAGTATTCAATTTTTACATGGGAGTGTGTCCCCAAAAATATCGCCATTTTCTCAATTTTCACTCTTAAAAAAGAAATATTAGATTCGTTAACACACTTGTTGGTGCGGTGGCGAAAGTAAACATGAGGGTCAAATTGTCATTCGTTAACGCCCATCTAAGGAACTTCAACCACTTTTACGTTCAAACAGATTAACGAATGACAGTTTAACCTCATGTTCATGACCGCCACCAGGCCCACCACCACGCCAAACAGAGTCTAAATTAAAAAATAATTGCATTAATTAGAAGCACTTATATAAAATTATATAAAGAACAAAATGATTTTTTTTGGAAGGAAAAAAGTTGTTATATATTAAATAAATGACAATTTTAAATATCATTGAAACATATTATTTTTAAACATAACCAAACAGCATATACTTTTGATATATTAATTAATTAATTTCCACAAAAGATAATTAGAAATTTAGAATGATATAATAAACATCAAATTCCAGCTGGGGAAAACAAAGGTAAAATTGAAATTATTAATTAGTCCATCATTCACCATCTATTTTCGGTAATTTGACTGGATGAAATAACGTCACCCGATTTTTTTTTTGGGGAAATAGATGTTATAGATGTATATTAATTATTTAGTCGGAGGCTAGGTAGGGCGCCGCATTAGGGTGCGGCACATTTTAGCATCACAGCCGTCAGATGCGGATCCTACGGTCTTCCGGCTTTCAAGACCGGCGCGGCAGTGGTCAAGCACGGTCACCGGCGTAAGGGCCGAACGGCCGGAATCGCAGCCGTTTGATTCCACTTCTATACAATTCGTTGAAATATAGCCGTCGATAGCGGCATAGCATTCCGTCAGAGTCTCCTGGTAATATTAACAGAGAAAAAGCCCATCAGAAATTGACAATAAATGTTAAACAGGAGATAAATGTAGAGCTAATTTGATGTTGTAACTTGTCAGCGTACACTGTTGAGATATTCACAGTTGAGCAGAGCGGAATGGAATGGAAGGAAATGAGCAGGGGAGAGTTCACGCGCGGCGACGAGAAGCGCGGCGGCGGCGATCACCGATGGCTTGAACTCGATCGACTTGATCTCTGCTTCAAATCAATAAGAATTAAAATAGAAGGCTTATCGGAGGGATCCTTCGAATTACAGATAGATTGAGATTTGAATCGAGAGAAAACGGTACCGTTTTGGGATTTGAAGAGGATCTGTGATGCGTGGGCCTTGAGAGCCTGGATATGGAGTCGAATCTCCAGGGGTAAGTAGGATAGGAAGAATCGGAGGAAGGAGAAGGGGGTGATCGAACGCATCCGCCATTCCAGAGTGCTGAGGACGAGTAGCTCCATTCGCCAGATGGTTTGAGAGTCGAAGATGAAGCCCTCTTCACTCTGCTCCGAACAAATTTGGGGGAAATGTTGAACCGATCGGATCGAGATGGTTCGAGTGAAGAGCAGAGGCTAGCTGCACCGTACCTGTAAATCGGCAGGCGATAAGTCTATGTTCTTCATCTTGGAAGCGAGGGAAAGACAGGAGATGGCGAGAAGCCGCACGATCCATGTCTTCTCGCGCTGCAGCAAGAAGAAATTAGAAATCAATTAGATCGGAGATCGAGTAGCGTCGATTTAGCATTGGATCGGTTATTAGATTACTGGGATCTCGCGCTTGGCAAGGAAGCGGTCGACGTAGTTGACGGCAAGGTAGGCAAGCGACGGATCAAGATTGTTGCTGAACTGAACCTGCGACAATTTGATGGATCCATCGATTATCCTCCAATGGTGAAGCGGTGCAATTTTGTTTAGAAGTTTACCTGCACGATGAGAGAGTGCGCGTTGCATCGCGCGGAAAACTGGTCTAGAGCCCCGGGAAGAAAGCTCATGTGGTCCGATTCAACGGCGAAGAGCGTTGAGGGCTCGTCTGGATTGGCAGAGCCGAGTAGTAGTGCCGTTGAGAGTTGTTGTGTATCGTGATCGACGCCGGCGAGCGGGTTCTCAAGATCGAAATCGAACTCCATTGCTGGTTTTGCAACTGCCCTGTGCTTGTGTGTGTGTGTGTGCGCGCGAGAGAGAGAGAGAGAGAGAGAGAGAGAGAGAGAGAGAGAGAGGGGTCTATAAAGAGAAGGGGAAATCGTGTTGTTGGAATTATAACGGGAAGGCAGAAGTTTGCTATTACGAGCGTTGAGCGGTCGTAAGTGGTCACAAAGTACATTGCCTATATATAGTTTAGGGGTACAAATTAAGCTTGGGCCCAAATAGGATTGAGCGGTCGTAAGCGTTGAGCGTTGAGCGGCCCGTTGTCCAGCCCGGGTCTGTACATGTCTGGGCCCAAATAGGATTGGGCCCGATTAGGCCCAGATCAGGTCAGGCCGGGCTTAGGGCCTTATAAGGCCTCCATATTTGCTGCATGCCCGTCCCAGGCACAAGGTCGGGCACTGGGCGGCATGGAGCTTGGCCCGGGCAAGGCCCGACCCAAGGCCCATCTATTGTCAGGCATAACTATAAAAGCAGCACGTATGCTGCTTTAATTTATAATAAATTAATTATACATATCTCTTATGTTAAAAAATTTAAAGTAATTAATAATTATAAAAATGGTCATAATTTATATGGCCATACAGTCATATTTATATAATCGTTTGACCTTATTTTAATTAAATTTTTTTTAACTATTTTTAAATATTATTTAATGTGTTATTTTTTTTATAAGATCTAGTCGGAGCCCAGCCCTAGCGCGGTCAAGGCCCGATCAAGGCCCAATTTCAGGCCTCCATTTCTAGAGGAGACACTGGCCCGGCCTGAGCCCAGTTAACTCATGGTCTTCCATGAACTCTGAGCCAAGCGCCGTTGGGTCATCATCCTGAACCCAAGATAGCGGAGTCCTGCACCTTTGTCCGCACAGCGCCTCATAGGGTTTCATGTCTATACTGGGTGGGTGACTGTTGTTATATGAAAACTCGATAAACGACAACAATCTCTCTCACGGCTCCACGCGATCCAAGATACATAGGTGTAGGAGATCCTCTACTGTCTGGTTTGTTTGATATGTCTGCCCATCCGTCTGGGGGTGGAACGTTGTACTGAAAGTCAGTCGTGAGCCTAAGTAAGCCTGAACTGCTTCTCATTCCTTAGATGTAAATCGTCCATCCCGATCTGATACGATCTTCCTCGGTACACCATGATAACAGACAAACTGCTCAACAAATCTCTGCACAAGCACTCCGACCGGAGCATTCTTCCGGACATGGATAAATCGAGCAACTTTTGTCCATCTGTCAACCATCACCCAGATGGAATCATTTCCTGCATGAGAGCGAGGCATTCCGTGTATGAATTTCATCGCAATGTCCTCAAACTTCCATTCCTGCAAGGGTAGTGGTTGCAGTAGTCCTGTCGGGCTCCTACACTCAGCCTTCACGAGCTGGCAAGTCTCGCAATGCTTCACAAAGTAGGTGATCTCCTTCTTCATGTTCGGCCAGTACATGGTCCTCTATAGATCGGTCGTCATCTTTGTGATCCCAGGGTGCACTGAGTAACTACTTGGGTGTGCTTCAGTCAAAATATCTTCCTGTAGATGGCCTCCTGCCGATATATATACTCTTCCTCTGAAACACAGTAGACCATCTTTCAACGTGTACTCCCCAGCCATGTCTGCCTCTAATGCTTTGAATATTGGCTCTAGTTTGGCATCATGCCTTTGTCCATCCCTGTTGCAGTCCCGAATGTCACTGGTAGTGCCCATCGCTGCTAAATACTCTTTGTAGAGTTTGGGATCTGCCTTGGACACTAAGGAGATCAGCATATCCTCCGGCATCCGCACCAGCTCCATAGCCATCATCTGGGGTTCTGTTCTTGTTGGTTTAGCTCTCCTACTCAAGGCATCTGCTACTACGTTTGCCTTCCCTGGGTGATGGTGTATCGTGTACTGATAATCAGATAGAAACTCCACCCATCGTCTCTAATGTATGTTTAGCTCCTTCTGTGTGTCCACGCACTTGAGATTTTTGTGATCGAAAAAGATGTCACAATGTATCACATAGAGGTAATGCCGCCAGATCTTCAATACAAAGATTACTGCCCCAACTCTAGATCATGTACTTGATAATTTTGCTCGTGCTTCTTCAGTTATCGGGAGGCATAAGCTATCACGTATCCATGCTGCATCAGGACAGCACCCATTCCCTGGTAGGATGACTCTGTGTAGATCTGGAATCCTTCCTTTCTAGAGGGAAGAGCAAGGATAGGAGCCGAGGTAAGCCGACGCTTTAGCTCCTGAAGGTAGACTCGCACTGCGGTGTCCACACAAAGGGCATATCCTTCTTTGTCAATGAAGTAAGGGGGAGGGCAATCCGAGAAAATCCCTTTACAAACTTCCGGTAGTATCCGTCAAGTTCTAGAAAACTCCGTATATCCGATGTCATCTTCAGTGGCGACCAATTTCGTACTGCTTGGATCTTTCCTGGATCCACCGCTAGACCTGCTCCACTGATAATATGACCCAAAAAGGCCACCTCCTTCAACCAGAACTATCATTTACTGAATTTTGCATACAGGATATGCTCCCGAAGTTTCTCCAACGTCAGTGCCAAATGCCGTGCATGGTCTTCCTCCGTCCTTGAATAGATAAGGATGTTGTCTATAAATGCGATGACGAAAACATTTAGATAGGTCTCAAATACCTTATTCATCAGGCTCATGAATGCAGAGGGTGCATTCATGAGACCGAATGACATCACGGTGAACACATAAAGACCATACCGGCTACTGAATGCGGTCTTCGGGATGTCCTCCTCCTGGTATAATATATAAAAATATATATAAATATATATAATATATAGAAATAACGATATATATAAATAATTATATAGAATAAACTATATATATTAAACTACAAATAAAAATATATATTTATATGTATATATAAATAAATAAATATGTATGTATGTATAAATAAGTAAATAACTGTTGAGGTCCAGCAACGCCCCCGGTGTTGGGAGGTACGGTACGAGGCGCTATGGCCCACACTTGTCGAACAGAAGGGTGTGTCCCCTGGGCCTAACTGGCCGCCCCGTGGATCCTGCTGTACAGCTCTATAAAGGAGCGGTAGCGCCCTTCCTAACAGTTCGGGCTTTTGGGAGAGTTGGTTGCGCCGTGTTCCCTAACAGTGGTATCAGAGGAGGTCATGGGTTCGAAACCCCGGGGTCGTTTCTGGGGGGGATTGTTGAGGTCCAGCAACGCCCCCGGTGTTGGGAGGTACGGCGTGAGGCTCTATGGCCCACACTAGTCGAACAGAAGGGTGCGTCCCCTGGGCCAAACTGGCCGCCCCGTGGATCCTGTTGTACAGCTTTATAAAGGAGCGGTAGCGCCCTTCCTAACAGTCCGGGCTTTTGGGAAAGTTGGTTGCGCCGTGTTCCCTAAAAGTGGTATCATATGACTCATAATGTATAGCCAGGGTCATAGTTGTGTCTTAGAGTCTAGGCCAAGTACTTAGAGTCAACAACACATGGACTAGCTATCAACAAGACTGCCAGAGACTCAAGACTTAGAAGGATTCAAAGACTGTAAATTGAGTTCGACGTTCGTCGAACTCAGGTCGACGATTGTCGTGCTCAGCTCGACGATCTCAGAGAAAATTCTCTGAGCTGAGCTTGACGAACTCTATTCTTTGGTCGACGAAAACTTGGACGATACAAAAATATTTCAAGTTCAGAAAAACATCAAGATATTCTAAGTCCTTAGAATCATACTTTGGTCGACGAACTTAGTGCTCAGGTCGACGAACTTTGGGCACTTCACTTCAACACTTCAGAAAGGCTGTGTCGACATACAGAGGTATTATGTCGACACATAGAATAACTGTCGACACCAATTGTATCGACACCAGAACTCAGTTGTGTCGACACACAGGACTTGTGTCGACATACTCAAGATCGAAACCTGAAGCCAACTGTGTCGACACACTCAAGACAGCTCGACAAACTTCATTCTCAGGTCGACGATCTTTGGACTCAACCTTCAGTATTCCAAGTTTAGTTGTTCTCTAGACTCAGATCGACGAACTTAGTTCTATGGTCAACGATTTCTGGATCCTTTACTTCAACCAGAAGCTTCTCAATTTGTCTAAGTCCAGAATCATCTCCAGTCGACGAAGCCAGTTATCAGCTCGACGAACTTCAGACATAGAAAAGGCAAAGTTTCTGAAGCATACAGTTCTGTTATCATATCGACGATCTTGGAACTCAGCTCGACGAACAGAAGTTATCTGATCGACAAACACAACAACTCAGCTCGACGAACTGTGGACTCAGCTCGACGATTTCTGTCATCTGTTCGACGATTGCAGACTTAGTATTTCTTTCCTCTGTCCTCATTCTATGATGATGCGCCCGCGAACAGACTCTTACTGTGGTTGGTTCGGTGAGTCGATCGCCGCGGGCGTGCTAATAGAGGCAAGTGCACCTATCGCAAGTAGTACTCGATATTCGGGGGAATACCGAGGTCGTATTGTTCTCGGGGTCGCGTTGACTATTCTTACTCCTCCGGGAGGACTATTATTTTACTGAAAGTAAGGTGGATTTTTTTTACTTAATAAAAGGCAGAAAAGCAAAGGAGCGAAAAAAAAACGATTTAGAAAATATTCGATGAAGGGTTAACGCTCGGCATCGAATCGGATTAAGACTAAAATAATTTTTAATAATTATAGGACTTAGTTTTCAAATTAATAATAAGGCAACTTGGCCGTGGAGGTTCCACAAATGTGAGCGCACTTATCTCTAGGAATATTGCTCACCTGAACGTTAAGACTATTCGACCGAACGTTAGTCCGACGAAGGATTCCTCTTAACGCCCGCTTTACGCTAAGAACCCCGCTATTGGGTGGGGAACCCAATCCGGTAGAATTACGCTAGTCCTATCTCGAGGGTATGCACGCAACTCTATTTACCCAGGGGTGATCGGTCCATATGCACGGCCTCTCGGCTAGCTAGCATATGGACTACGGAAATAGGGCCCACACATCGATTATGTGATCCTACGCGTCGTAAACCCGGGGTAAACCTTAAGTGCTTAAATTAAAATGAAAATAAAGAGCTTTAATTATTATAAATCATTTCAAATGTCCCAATGCTCTTCGATGCCGAGGCTAATAGCGATTAGCCACACATCGGTATGGGGACGGCTTATAATTTAGTGAGGCGTGAGTTCGAAATTAAACGCTAAATTATTATAAGAAGGGGACACAAGAAAAATAACAACATTTAGAAAACTGAAAAACTAGCTAAAATAAGAACTCACGCACACTCCAAATTATAAATTAAAAAGAAACTAAGTTACACATAAAAGAAATTTGCATATTCATAATTTGCGAGTCCCACTCAAACGAGTGGGGGCGGTAAATAAAAGCTGAAAATTACAAGTCCTACTCAAACGAGTAGGACTGAAATGAAAGCGAGTCCTATTCAAATGAGTAGGAGAAAATAAATGCGATTACAGGGCTATAAAGTCCGGCCATTTAACTCAAGTGAGTAGGCGGAAAAATAAAGAAAGAAAAATTGCAAGTCCTACTCAAACGAGTAGGACTGAAATAAGGTCCGGCCATTGACTCAAGTGAGTAGGCGGAAAAATAAAGAAAGAAAATAACGAGTCCTACTCAAATGAGTAGGACTGAAATGAAAGTGATGCGCCATTTAACTCTTAATAAGTAGGCGGAAATAAATACACACAGACACACACACTCCATAAGAGAATTCAAGAAAGCAATAAAACTAACACCTACACTCACACACTCTACATAATTTGAACAAAAAAATAAAGGAAAGCAATTAAAAGAAAGCATTAAAATTTAACACCTACACTCACACACTCTACACAATTTGAATCAAAGCATAAAAGTTATACACCTACACTCACACACACTTCATGAAGATTAAGAAGAACAAAAGGAAATTTAGGCTCATACACTCACACACACAAATAAAAAGCAAAATGAAAGTTACCTAAAAATTAAAATTTTAACTTTTTCAAGCATAGGTTTTGCCAAAAACAAATAAAAAGAAGAAATTACAATTTTAGAAGACAAAAGTTTTTCAAAACAAATTAAAAACCAAAGTTTTTGGAAAATTAAAATTTCAACATTTTCATTCATAGGATTTCATAAAAGAGCTAAAAAAGTTGAAATAAAAGAGAAAGAAGAAAAAAAGGTTTTCATCCTAAAATAAAGGTAAGTAAAAAAAAACAAAAGAAACTTTAGTAACTCTTTTACACATTCATAAGAGTGAAGATGTTGAAGAAATTAAAAGAAGACAAGAAAAAAAAGAAAAACCTAATTCATCATTTCATGAATTTCAAACAAAACCTAACTTGAGAAAAATTAAAGGCATGTAAAGAGGAAAACCTATCATCCCTAAGCATGAAAACAAGTAAAAAAAACATGTAAAGTAAGCATGTTACACTCATACACACACACACACACTTTTCATAAATGAAGAACAAAGATGAAACTAAGAATAAAAAGGAGAAGGAAAGTGGGCACAAGTGTTCATTCCAAAGCCATATATGAAGAGAAAATTTAACATTTTATTGATTAAAATGAAACTATTACAAGCTATTACAAAGGGCTAAAGCTAAAGCAAAACAAGAATTGAAATAAAAAAGGGAGAAATCTCCTTACATAGCCTTAGAAATCACGGATGCAGCCCACAAAAAGACACTAAATTGGCCCAAAAATCTGAACCCTTGGACCTTACAGAACTGGGCTATTTATAGGAAAAAATTTCTAAGTACACGCCCTCGGTCACGGGCGTGTAGGGGGGGCGTGACAGTACTATTCATGAAGGCGGCTGGCGATTGGACAGGAAAGTTGACTTCGGGCTGAGTTCGCGGCAGTCACGCCCTAGGTCACGGGCGTGACTCTGGGCGTGTCGGTGAGGTAGAACCGGGCGCGGGTTGCGCCGAAAGTCTTCGGCAGCATCTTGTCGGGCTAGCTGGAAAGGTCACGCCCCAGGTCACGGGCGTGACGCTGGGCGTGTCAGTTGGTGTCGACACTCGACGAATGTCGAGTGGAAAGTATCGAGTCGAAATCGTCGAGCGGAAATTGAGTCACGCCCGAGGTCACGGGCGTGACGCTGGGCGTGACTGTTGGTGTCGACACTCGACGATCGTCTTGCGGAATTCGTCGAGAGGAGAGGACACGGGCTTGGGTCACGCCCCGTGTCGGGTGACACGGGCGTGTCTCCAGGCGTGTCGAGCTTTTTTCTTCAGAAATCTGCCAGTTCACGGAATTTGAGCGTCACGCCTTGGTCACGGGCGTGACAAATATGTCACGGGCGTGTACTACCCAATTTTGGCAGATTTTGAACTTTTTCTAAAAAATAAAATAAAACAAGTTAGAAGCAAGTTTACAAGAATAAGAACATTTTATTGAACAAAAATAAGTAAAAACGACGAAAATAAATGAAAATGACTAAATTAATGTGCACAAAAATACGTATATTTACAATTCATCATATGACAATAATTTCTGAATGATTAATGATAAAATATTCTCTGAATATTACCGTTGGACGGTGCATTGATCAAGGCTTTCATCAGAATTATTGTTTTCCATTTTTCTAAGGGACAGTTGGGGAAATAATTCAATGCAGTTTATTCTTTAGGCCGTCAGCATTGATTGCAGCAGAGGAATTCAAATTTCAAAAGACAAATTCCTTCAGAACATATAAAAGAGATTTTTCTCTTTTCCTGAAGTAGAATACAGTACACAGAAGAACACAATATACACAGAGACACACAGACACATAGAGAATAATAGTCAGTCTGTCTTCAAGAGTCTCTCTGCTCCATCATTCTTTCACAGCTTTCTGATACAAAAAAGAATCCCTAGGCCAAAGGCAGATCAACTATTGAAGAAGAAGAAAAATCAATCTAAATCAAGAGTCTTCTTTCTTCATCACTCCAGGAAATTTCAAAGGACAACAACTACTCCATCTGTCAAGAAGTTCCTGCAGATTTCTCTAATAAAGGCTTAAAGACTGAATGTCTATCACCCTGCAACAAAGCTCCAGATTTCCCTGAACTATTCTACATCTCAGGGGGAGCTACTTTATAATATCATATCCACTTGTCTTCTCTCGGATTGTTGACAGAGAAGACACCATCACCTCTCACCCCTCTCTGTATAAAGGATTATTATCTCCCTTCAAAAGTGATTCTTGGTTACAAGTCACCTGACCAAAAAGACTTGAGATTTGGTTTTTGGGCACCTGATCAAAAGCTCATTGGTGTCAGACACCAGATCAAAAACCTGAGTGAATTCTTACCAGGGTGGTAGAAGAGTGGATGTACCCAAGTTGGGGAACCACTATAAATTTCTTGTGTCATTTAGTTTCCCTTTCTTTTGTTTCTTGATGTGGTTGTGATTGTTAGTTAGTTGTTGCTGTGTTTTATCTTTTAATCTATTTCTTACAGCACTAGGACTTGTCTACAATAGCCAGAAAATTTTATAAGCTTTAAATATTCTATTTACCCCCCCCCCCTCTAGAGTATTCCTCATCTAATAGCTCACTTTCAATTGATATCAGAGCAGGTTCCTTTGATTGTACAAGCTAACACTTGAACCAAAGATCCTTTGTTAGATCTAAATTTTATTTTTATTTTCATTTAGATTTATATACACAGCTATGGCACAAAATAAGGATTATGCAAGCATCAGACCTCCAGTTTGCAACATAAATAGGTTTGCCATCTGGAAGGCAAGAATTAAATTACACATGAACTCTATTGATGAGGATAGATACAACTCTATTTTGACGGGTCCTCCTCAAGATTCAACTTCTGCAACATCTACAAGCACTACTGCAGTTCCACCACCTGAGTGGACTGAGGCCCAGAAGAAATCAAAGATTGCTGATGCTAAGGCAATGAACATATTGACTCAGACTATGTCAGATGACATCTTTTAGAAGGTGGCTGAGTGCACCTCTGCAAAAGCAAACTGGGATTCACTTAACCAAATGGTTGTTGGCTCAGTAGATGAGAGGAAAGATAGAAGATCAAACCTCATCACACAATATGAAAACTTCAAAAAAGATAAAGCAGAAACAGTTGAAGTGATGTACAACAGGCTTAACTCCATCATCAGTGAGCTAAGGACCTTAGATAAAGAAATCACCTTCACTGAAGTAAATGACAAAATCCTTATGTGCTTCCCAAGCTCATGGGATTCAAGGATCTGGCCCATCAAGGAGGCCAGAAGCCTAAATGAGATATCCACTGAATCTCTATTAGGCAAACTAAAGTCCTATGAATAACTAATTAAATCCAGGGAGGCAGTTGAGCAAAGAACACCCCATCCAGCAAGAAAATAGCATAACATTACTTTTAAAGCTGCTGAAGAGACAGAGACTCCCTCAATAAATGAAGAACTAATGAGTCTTTTTGCCAAAAGATTCTACAAGTTGGCAAAAAAAGATTTCAGGAGGAAGTCATCCAGACAGGATGACAAACCAAGATATGATAAGACACCAACCAAAGAAGTTGTGTGTTTTGGATGCAGGAAGCCTGGGCACTTCATCTCTGAGTGTCCAGAGAATCAGAAGAAAGAAAAGAGAAGAGAAAAGGATACCAGGAGACAACACAACAACAGACCTTCTTCCAGTAAATACAAGAAGAAGGAGAAAAGTTTTGTGGTTGAAACCTGGAGTGAGACTGAAGAACAATCAACATCTTCCAGCTCCAGTGAAGATGAGGAAGAAGCAAGGGCCAAGGAGGTTTGCCTCATGGCAATTAATGCTTCCAGGAGCCATTCAGAAGAGGAGGACTCAGACAATGAAGAAGCTTCAGATTCTGAAGCTGACAAGGTATTGTCTTCCTTTGATTACAATTCAGATTCTTTTAAAGTTGAATTTAAAACAATGTGTATTGACCTAATTAACTCAGAAAAAGAGATTAAAACTCTTAGGGAGAAACTAGGAAATTTAGAAAATATTAACTCTGAAAATAATAGGTTAAAGGATGAGTTGTGTTTAGCTAATGAACAAATAACACTTCTAAAAATTGAGCTTTGTGAGGCTAAACAACTTGAGGAAACTCTCAATGGAAGAAGCCTCAAGCTGATGGACATCCCAAGAACTGTTAATGCCAGACTTAATGGCAAGCTAGGCTTGGGTGTTTCATCAAGTTTGCCCCTCATCCTCAGGAAAAATATTTTAACTACCCCCATCAAATTTATCTCTTCTAAATGGAAAGAAAAAGTAAACAATAAACCAACAACAGAAAATGTTCCTAAATCAATAGGTCAAAAAACCAAAAATTAGAAAACCTTAAGTAAAAACAAGGTTCAGCAGAATTCGTCGAACCTTGATCGACGAAATGTAGCCAATTCGTTGAACCCAGATCAACGAACTATGAACGCAAACTATAGTTATAATTATTCGTCTAACTGCGATCGACGAACTCTGTATGGTTCGTCGAGCAGAAGTCGACAAAAATGGGGCACAAAAAATGAATACATTCATTCTCTGGGCAGAGATCGACGATCTCAAACCAATTTGTCGAACTCTGGTCGACGAACTCACAGAAATTCGTCGAACCCAAAAAGACTTAACCAAAACTTTAATTATAACAGAAACTTAAATAATTCTATGAAAGCTTTCAATCCACTAGCTGATTAGGTTATACCACCTAGGAGAGATCACCCTTTGGGATATAAATCTCAACCTGAATTTTCTATAATTTTTAGCCTTTCATTTCAGTAAAACAAAGGACCCAAGGTAACCTGGGTCAAGAACAATTAGTTGTTTTTCATTACAGGTGAAGAGATGTCCAAGTGTGTATCAGACCTGGTACTTGGACAGTGGTTGCTCCAAACATATGACAGGCAGCAAAGGCAATCTAACTAATTATAAGTCCAAGCCAGGACCAAAGGTCATCTTTGGTGACTCCAAATGTGGCTAGTCAGAAGGTTTTGGAGAAGTGAAGATTGGAGCTGTCACATTCAAGAAAGTGACATATGTCAGAGGACTGAAGCATAACCTCATCTTCATAAGTCAATTATGTGATGAAGGTTATCAGGTACATTTTAGTTCATCTTCATCTATTATCTCTAATAAAGAAAATCAAACAGTTTTAATTGGGAATAGACAAGGCAATATATATTTAGTTGATTTTTATCTGCCAATTCTGATATCTGTTTACTTAATATAACTAGTAATCAGAATGAGTTATGGCATAAAAGGCTAGGTCATGTAAACCTGAAAAACATTGCTAGGCTATCTAAAGTCAATCTTGTTAGAGGTCTACCTTCTAGTCTCTATAAGAAGGAAGGTCTCTGCAGGGCTTGTCAAATAGGCAAGCAAACTAAATCTAGTTTTAAATCTGTAAATAAAAGTGATTCACCTAGGATTTTGTATTTGCTACATATGGATCTCTTTGGACCCATTGTTGTACAAAGCCTAGGAGGGAAATCAAACACCTTGGTTATTGTGGACGACCTCTGCAGGTTCACTTGGGTATCCTTTCTGAGATCTAAGTTAGATACCTTCAAGATTTTTACAGATTTTCTCAGGACCATACAGATTGAGTTCTCTACTCATGTTGCATTGATCAGAAGTGATCATAGCACAGAATTTGAGTCTCTTCTTATACATGAGTTCTGTGAGAAGAAAGGTATCAGGCATTGTCTCTCAGCTCCTAAAACTCCTCAACAAAATGGGGTAGCTGAAAGGAAAAATAGGACACTCATTGAAGCTGCAGGTACATTGCTTGTAGATGCTTACATGCCACTAACCTTTTATGCAGAGGCTGTAAATACTGCAAATTATGTCCTGAATAGAAGTCTGATACATAAACTAAAGAATAAGACTCCCTATGAATTACTTAAAGGGAAGAAACCTAAAATCAACTATTTTAAAGTATTTGGCTCTATATATTATATTCACAATAACAACAAAAGATATATTAGAAAGTTTGAGGCTAAGGCTGAAGAGATAATTTTTCTAGGATATTCCTTAGTAAGCAAAGCCTATATGGTGTTTAATAAATTATCATTAAAAATTGAAGAGTCCATTCATATCTCTTTTGATGAAACTAACATGTCTTGCAAGGAGAAAGATATTTCTACTAATAGCCCTTTGCAGGTACCTCACTTGTGTGAGAGATTGGATGGACTAAACCTTACCTAAAAGGTTCCAGCACATCCCTCTACATAAGTTACTGAAGAGAGTGAAGATGAAAGCATTGAAGGAACTGAACTTCCTCCAACAGCAAACACAATTCCATAAGTGGAATTAATCCAAGATGTTGTTGCACAACCAACACCACTCACTGATTTAGTCACACTTAGGGATCACCCCAGATCTCAAGTGATTGGAGACATAATAGTAGGTGTACAGACAAGACATCAACTCAATCAAGATGTGATGCATGCCTGTATTCTCTCTCAGGTTGAACCTCTATCCATCCATGATGCTGAGCAAGATCCCCACTGGATCATTGCTATGCAGGAGGAACTAAATCAATTTGAGAGATGTAGAGTTTGGGATTTGGTTCCAAGACCCCAAGACTATCCAGTCATTAGAACAAAATGGCTATACTGAAACAAACTGGATGCCCAAGGAGTGATTGTGAGGAACAAGGCTAGGTTTGTTGCTCAAGGTTATAGGCAAGAGGAAGGGATTGACTATGACCAAACATTTGCACCAGTTGCAAGGATGGAGGCCATCAGAATTTTTCTAGCCTATGCAACATACAAGAGATTCAAAGTATATCAGATGGATGTGAAGAGTGCATTCCTCAATGGAGTACTTAAAGAAGAAGTTTATGTTGAACAACCTCCAAGTTTTGTCTCTCCAACTCACCCTTATCATGTTTTCAAATTGCATAAAGCTCTTTATGGTCTCAAGCAAGCTCCAAGAGCTTGGTATGAAACCATAGCTAGCTTTTTGATAGATCATAAATTCATTAGAGGCATTGTAGATAGAACACTTTTCACTAGACATCATAAGGATCAAATATTGTTAGTACAAATATATGTGGATGACATTATATTTGAGTCTACTGATTCCAAATTATGCAAGAGGTTCTCTGACCTCGTGCATTCAAAATTTGAAATGAGTAGCATGGGTGAGCTCTCCTACTTCCTTGGTCTCCAAGTGAAGAAGTTGCCTGATGACATCTTCATATCTCAAGCTAAGTATGCTAAAGAGCTTATAAAGAAGTTTTGGATGGCTGATGCTTCAGCAAAGAAAACACCTATGGCTACTAATGCTGTGATTGACTCTGACCCACATGGGAAACCTGTGGATCAGAAATTATATAGGGGCATTGTTGGGTCCCTACTATATCTTACAACAAGCAGGCCTGATATTATGTTTGTCATATGCCTTTGTGCTAGGTTCCAAGTGAATCCAAAAGAATCTCATCTAATTTTCTTAAAAAAGATTTTGAGATATATAAAGAGTTGCCCTAGTCTAAGCCTATGGTATCCAGCTGAGTCAGAGTTTGATTTAACTGGATTTTCAGATGCTGACTTTGCTGGATGCAGGGTTGATAGGAAAAGTACCTCAGGGACTTGTCAGTTCCTTGGTATGACGCTGGTATCCTAGTTTTGTAAGAAATAGTCATCTCTGTCTACCTCAACTGTTGAGGCTGAGTATATTGCAACTGGCAGCTGTTGTTCCCAGATGCTATGGATTTAAAATCAATTACTAGACTATGGTCTCAACTTAAATAATTCAACTCCCTTTTATGATAACACAAGTGCTATAACAATAACACAAAATCCAGTCCATCACAGTAGGACTAAGCATATAGACATTAGGCATCATTTCATTTGAGAGTGTGTGGAGAAAAAAAAATTAATCTTGTCTATATCTATACTGATTTACAAAGAGCTGATATATTTACCAAACCTCTGGATGAGAGAAATCACTTATTCTTTATAAATCAGCTTGGTATGATTAATGGAGAAGATTTGGTTTAGTTTCTGTCTGCACTCGACGAATTATCCAGAGTTCGTCGAACGGAGCTTGACGAACTAGGGAAAGTTTGGGAGATATTCGTCGAACGGAGGACGACGAACTCTCTGAGAGTGAAGTTGTTTTCGTCGAACGGAGATCGACAAATCCACTTCAGAAAACTTTCGTCGAATGGAGCTCTATGAAATGTCTTCAACTCTTCCAGCTGAGCTCGGTAAATTATTTCACTATCAATTATTTCGTCGATCTCAGGTCGAAGAACTTCTTATTTTTCGTGGAACGTAGTTTGTCGATTCATATACCAGAAAACCTTATAACTAGGTTTTCTTCGACCTCCGTCCCGCACTTTCTGTTTCAATTGCACTTGATCATCATTTCTCTCTTTTGTATGTGATTTCATGGCGATTCCAGCAGGAGCCCTAGCCGTAATGAATTTTGACACTGGATTTGATGTCGAATTCGATTCTTTTCAACAATCAGATCCTATTTTTCTACATATTCTGGAACTCCTGGAAGAACAACAATTAAAAAATCTGATGACTAATAGAATCAAAATGTCTGCAACTGAAATTAGAGAATGAGTTTACACGTCATCTATATCAGAGGAGAACACCATGACAGGAATAATTGCGGGTAACTCTGTGTCTTTATCTCCCGCCGTACTTACTGAAATTTTTGGATTGGTTAATGGAGAAGAACAATTAGACATTGATTCTGAAGAATATGATATTATGTTGAGTCTGATGGGCTATGCTGGAGATAACCCAAATAAGTTGTTAAAGAAACACTTATCTGCCGAATACAAATTTCTGGCAGATATTGTGGGAAAAGTCTTGCTGGGCAAGCACACTGCCCATGACTACATCACCAGGCATCAATTCATGGTCATGTGTGCAGTGGTCAATAAGAAAAAAGTGGATTGGGCACAAATCATTTTTGATCTTATTAAGAAAAGTGTAATAAGAAAGAAGTGTGCTTTGGAAGGATCCTGGGGATCTTCCCGAAGGAGAAGGCTGTTGAATCTCTGGTCTCACAGAGCATATTCATTAATGCCAGCAAGAGGCTCACATGCACCTTGTTTGGCAGGTGGGAGAGGACCATAACTAAGCCATCCAAGGCTTCAACCTCCCCAGCTTCTGAAAGCACCATGGCTGTAAGAGCCACTCCTCACCCTACTGAAGAGATCATCCACACACATCCATCTCTTCCAGCAACTCAACACCAATCACCCTCCACAGTTCATACTCCCTCTCCTCAACCACATCAACAACCAACACCCTCTATTCATATTTCTACTACAGTTACATCTTCTGCCAACTCTCCACCCCTAGATCTTACCAACATCCCCTCATCTCCTATTCAGGACTACCACCAACCCACTCCACCTCAATCACTTATATCTCCCAATGCTATACCAGATCCAACACCACCCTCATCTCCTCTTCCACCCCACTTATCCTTCATACCATCCTTCAATCTCCTGACATCTCCTCCCAATTCTCCTCCTCCTCCACATCCATCCACTCCGGATGTCCCCATGATAGATGTCCCTCCTCCACCATCTCCAACATCTATCATCCCTCAAACTGTGTCTACCCAACATTCTACTGAACCATCTACTACTCCATCTCTGGATCCCTCCACCATTACCTCTGTAATTACTCTCATCACTCCTCTACTCAAATCTCTTATAGCAGAGGTCATTACACCTCTTGCTACTTCTATCTCCACCCTTTTTGCTCAACTCTCTGCCTTCACTGCTGCCCCCTCTTCATTCAGGGGTCTGGCTCCAGTTAACACTGAAACCAGGCAGGGGGAGATGATTAATGAAGAAGCCGAAGCAGCTCCAGCAGTAGCTCCAGTCTCAGTTTCTCCAGCTCCAGCAACAGCAGATACCGAGGCAGTAAAAGTAGATACAGAATTTATACCAGATGATACAGATTTAATTGATTTGATTCATTTCATTGAGACTGACATGGACTTTGATGAGTCAGTTACTGAAAAAATAGTTACTAAAGAAATTCTTTCTATTGGTGATTTCATGTTAAATCCCGCAGTAGACTTAGTTCAATTACTGAAAGTTTTTGATACTATATTTTTGAAAGTTATTCCAGCAGTATACACTAAGCCATCCTTGGCTATTGTTCCATATACTTCCCCAATCTCTTCAAATGTTGCCAAGCAACTCAGGGATACTTTTGCTGTTTCAAAGCCAGTAGTCATGCCATCTCCAGAAGAAGTCATTACTTATAACACATCCCTTGTAATGACCGTATAATATGGGTCCGGCCGGGGCCCCACAACATACAGACGCCAAAGCATCAGTATTATAAGATGATATAACTACCCGATCTCAAAACTCATAACCACAGCACAGCGGAAAAAGCAAACAGACTAGAAGTTATTCACAACATATATGAGTATCGAAGCGGCCTTAAGGCCTTACAACAAAAGTGAGTCCAAAACTCAAATAATAACACCAGTCATAAATGTGCATAAGCACTCCTAGACTACCTCGGCATGCAAGCCGGAAAACATGAGCATCAAACATACAATGTCATAAAAGTAGAGCTACAACAAAACGGTAACACTTAATGAGGCTTAGGCCCTTTTGGCCGGCGAGCTAGCTCCTGCTTGCGATCCTTGCCCTGTAAAAATTTGATTGTAACGTGGGTCAGCAAAGGCTGACCTTAAACTGTGTAACCAACACATCTCCTCCCGGCTGCCCCTAACGGATCTCGGGGAACGCCTCCAACCTGCAAGTCGGCAATTCGTATGCTATGCTATATATATATATATATATATATATATATATATATATATATATATATATATATATATATATATATATATATATATATAATATCAGTAATGTATTAAGAACAGGCTTGGATGTCTCAAACAACATACACGTTCTCTATTGTTGAGCATATAATGAAAGGGCCTACTTATGCAGCATGTATGCAAAAACCCGGGCTTCACCCAAGGCACCCTATCGCGTATGCAACTAGCACATCATCACATCATATGGGTACTCATCATTTCCCCATTGGCATAAAGCCGCAAACAAAGGGGGTTACCAACATTCCCCCAACGGCATACAAGCCGCCACACGAAACTTTTACAAAGGCCCCACCCACTCAAGGTCTTAGACCCGGGCTTTCCTGCAAGCTCTGACTTCTCATGTCAGAATTCCAGCAAACACACTGACCGATTCTAAGAAACCTAGTTGGGCCCCACCCGCTCATGGCCTCATTGCCCGGGCTTGCCCCATGCTTGTCATTCTCGTCAGTCTCACAGAAGGGGACTAGTCTCGTCGGGACACTCTCCACACATGACGTGCACGTCACGGGATAACCAGTCGACCACGGAGACACAGCCACGCCTTGGCACATCACAATCCAAGACAAATCCACCCTAGACCCTCGTTCGTACTGCAGCGTTCTCACGCACCAAGGAAACCATCTACCACCAAAGCGGAGCTAACCTTGTTCACCAAGGAAACCATCTACCGCCATTGTGGAGCTAACCTTGTTCGGTTCCGACTACACGTACTCACTCGAGAAAAGGGGGAAAACATCAAAAACATCACAAACGGCATCTTGCCGCAACGGATCTCTACGAATCCTTAAAGCTCGTATGCAACATCACCGAGTCGGACTAGAGGTCGCGACTATGGCTTCACCCACCATGCCTAATCCACTAACAGAGCGGATCACTAATGCAAAAACATGTCGGGGACGGACTCAATCGACCCGGAAGATCCTCTTGAACCTTGGTGACCCAAACCCCTCTCATTTGAGAGTTTGGTGCCCAAAACTAGAAAATAAAAGATGCTATAACGTGCATCCTAAAACCAAGAGGAGAAGTGTCATTACCTTCTGACCCCTCTTCCTCGCCATGGCAACCTAGCCAGATGAAAACCTTCGCAACGGTCTTGCCTCCACGGATCCGGACTCGGCTCGCGATTTGGAGCACCAAAGCCTCTCCAACATCCGGATCTCTCCTTCACCTTCTTCCTTGCTCTCCCCTCTCTCTAGATCTTAGAAAGAGATTGCATGGAGAAGAATGAGGGTTTCTAACCCAATTCTCGGACTTAACTCAACAAGGGAAACCCTGGACCATCAGATCCCAAAAGAAGGGAAAGAACGGCCATGATCCGAACTGAAAAACAAAACACCTGGGCCGAACACGGCTTGTGACACGCCCGTGTCCAAGGCCGTATTCCCCAATCGACGCTGAAACCAATGCACCCAAAACAGGACACGGGTCCTTGACACGCCCGTGTCACTTTTGACACGGTCGTGTCCAACCTGAACACGCCTGGGCTCCAGGCCGTGTCCAACCCCTCACAAGTCCCGTCTCACAACCCGAGAAGGACACGGCCTGGGACACGCCCATGTCTCAGGCCGTGTTCGACGTCTCGACGATCGTCGACTGCCTCTTCATCGAACTCGCAGGAATTCATCGAACATGCTCGACATGGCCTTGGACACGCCTGTGTTCCGAACCATGTTCACCGCCTCGACACTTCGTTGAGCGAAAAACGTCGAAACCACATGCGCTCGACGAACCCGGTAAGACACGACCATGGATACGCCCGTGTCCTAGGCCGTGTTCCCTGCCTGTGTCGACACCTCCTCTGTGTCGACACAACTGTATCGACACCACCATGTTGTCACCTTTGTGTCGACACCATTGTGTCAACACCACCATGTCAACACCTCTGTGTCGACACTCGAGAGAACACGCCTGCGATACGGGCTCCGACACGGGCGTGTCGGAGGGCGTGTCCCCCACTAGTCGATGAACTGAGCGAAAAATCGTCGACTTTCCGGGCTCTCGACGAACCCCGTACGAGACGTCCATGGACACGCCTGTGTCCTAGGCCGTGTGACCCTCAACAAGACCCAACTTGGCTCTCGACGCTGCTCGTCCTTCTTTCAAATTTTGGGGTGTTACAACTCTCTCTCCCCCTTAAAAGAATTTCGTCCCGAAATTATCAAAAAGCAAGAAGAGGTACACAAAATTTAAATGATGCCTGAACGAAAAAACACTGGATATTCCTCCAGCATGGTTTGTTCTCGCTCCCAAGAGAGCTCCTCACGGCCGCAGTTGTCCCATTGGACTTTTATGAGTTTGACCTCTTTGTTCCGCAACTGCCGAATTTCTGAGTCCTCTATAGCAATTGGACGGACTCGCATCCTCAAGTCTTCCTCTATCGGCACCGATGCCGATTCGATCACCACACCAGCCACTACCAATGCTTTCCTCAAGATGGAAACATGGAAGGCGTCATGCAATCCACTCAACTCTGCGGACAACGCCAACTGGTACGCTGCTTCTCCCACTCGTTTAGCAACTTCAAAAGGGCCCAAAAACCTTGGACTCAATTTCTTGAGTCGGCGAATCCGTGAAACGCCTTTGAACGGCTTGATCTTCAAATAGACCCAATTGCCTACCGTAAACTCCAACTTCCTATGGCGCGCATTAAAATATTTTGCTTGTCGATCTTGAGCCACATTCATGCGCTCTTGAAAGGTCCGTACCAACTCACAAACATCCGCCACCACTTCTTTTCCCAATAGTTTGGTGTCTCCCGCCTCTGTCCATGACATCGGTGTTTGACACCGCCTCCCATACAGAGCTTCGTATGGCACCATCTTTATACTTGCTTGGTAACTGTTGTTATATGCGAACTCCACCATGAAGAGGTGATCCTCCCATTTCTTGCCGAAGTCAAGAACACACATCCTCAGCATATCCTCCATAGTACGGTTCGTTCTTTCAGTTTGCCCGTCAGTTTGAGGATGGAAATCCGTACTGAACTTTAGCTTCATACCCAGACTCTTTTGAACCAACCTCCAGTCCTTGGATGTGAAACGTCCGTCACGATCGCTGACTATACTTTTAGGAATCCCATGTAGTCGCACAATGTTGCGAACATACAACTCCACCAGCTTCTCCACGCTGTCCTCCTTCCGGTTTGGGATAAAGTGAGCAACTTTGGTTTAAACGATCCACAATCACCCAAATCACGTCATTACCCTGTTGTGATCTAGGTAACCCATGCACAAAATCCATGGAGATGTCATCAAATTTCCACTCGGGGATTGGAAGAGGCTTCAGGAACCCGCCCGGCTTCTGACACTCGGCCTTCACCAAGGCACACGTTTGACATCGATTCATGTATAAAGCTATGTCCCGCTTCAGTCCAGGCCACCAAAAGGATCTCTTCATATCAAAGTACATCTTTGTACTACCCGGATGAATGGAGTACTTTGTAAAGTGAGCCTCAAACATCAACTCCTCACGGAGCTTGCCAAACTGCGGTACAGAAATTCTTCCGTCCTTCCTCAAAATCCCGTCAATCATCTCCCAAACGCTGCTCTCACCTTTTTGAGCTTCCACCACGAATGGCTGAAACTCCACATCCAAACGGGTTGCTTCCCGTATACGATCGGACAAGTCGTTCTGCATTTCAATCCAGTTTAATCGAGCCACGCTAGCCTCGTCTCTTGCTACGCACTCCAAGCTGAGGGACTCCCATTCCTGCACCAACCGCTCATCATGAGCGTCAATCCGATTCCCTTGCCCAGAGTATTTTCTACTCAATGCATCGGCCACCACATTGTCCTTGCCTGGCGTATACTGAATCGCCACCTCATAGTCTCCAAGGAACTCGACCCACCTGCGCTGCCGCATAATCAAGTCCTTCTGATCTAAGAGATACTTCAGGCTTTTATGATCCTTACCATAGACATAGTTTCGCCATAGACATAGTTTCGCACCATAGGCTATCTCTACCTTCGCACCATAGACATAGTTTCGCCATATTTTCAACGCAAAAATTACCGCCGCCAACTCCAAGTCATGAACGGGGTAATTCCTCAGGTGAGGCTTCAGCTGTCTAGACCCAAAGGCTATTACACTGTCATGTTGCACCAACACGCAACGAAAACCGCATCCCGATGCGTCACTGAAGATCTAAAATCCTTCGCTCCCTTTCGGTAGACTTAGGATTGGAGCCGTCATCAGTCTTTCCTTCAGCATCTCGAATGCCTGACTGCACTCTTGAGTCCACACAAACTTCTGGTCTTTACGAGTGAGTGAGGTGAGGGGTAGAGCTATCCGCGAAAAGTTTTCCACGAATCTCCTATAGTACTCGGCTAGTCCAAGAAAACTTCGGACCTCCGCCACGGTTCTCAAAATCGGCCAATCTCTGATGGCTTCCACCTTTGTTGGATCTACCTCCACCCCATCCCCACTAATCACGTGGCCCAAAAATGCCACCTTCTCTAACCAGAACTCGCACTTCGAGAACTTTGCATACAACTGGTTCTCCCACAACACTTACAAGACCATTCTCAAGTGAGTCTCATGCTCCACTTCCGATTTGGAATACACCAAGATGTCGTCAATAAAGACAACTACAAAAGAGTCCAAGTTGTTGGGTCCGACGTTCCTTCACTTGACCCGTGGCGCTCTTCTACTTATTTAAGAAATTAAGTAGCATCCTTTCCAACAGTCCGGGCTTTTGGTGCAGTTGGGTATGCTCTTGATCCTTCAATTGGTATCGAAGCGAGGTTACGGGTTCAAGACCGGGGGAGCGCTATTAAATCCTGATTTTTCCCTTCTACCTGTGTGGGTCCGGCGGGTCAGGCAACCGTGGACATGTGGTAACCCCACCTCTGAGCCGTGAAACCGTGGACATGTGGTAACCCCACCTCTGAGCCGTGTGGGCCATGTGGTAACCCCACCTCTGAGCCATGTGGGCCATGTGGTAACTCCACCTCTGAGCCGACGGGTTGTGCTGGACGCCGGGGGGGGGGGGGGGGATTGTTGGGTCCGACGTTCCTTCACTTGACCCGTGGCGCTCTTCTACTTATTTAAGAAATTAAGTAGCACCCTTTCCAACAGTCCGGGCTTTTGGTGCAGTTGGGTATGCGCTTGATCCTTCACAAGTATTTTCGAAATTCCCGATTCATCAAATCCATGAATACAGATGGTGCGTTCGTCAGCCTGAACGGCATCACCGAGAACTTGAAGTGTCCATACCTCGTGTCAAATGCTGTCTTGGGTATGTACTCATCCCGAATCCGCAACTGATAGTATCCTGACTTCAAGTCCAACTTTGAATACACTACCGACCCGACCAACTGGTCGAACAGGTTGTCTATCTGAGGAATCGTATATTTATTCTTGACGGTCAGTTTATTTAGCTCTTGGTAATCTATGCATAGCCGCATACTACCGTCTTTCTTCTTTACAAACAACATCGGCGCACTCCACGGTGAAGAACTGGGTCTGATATACCCTTGCTCCAACAGTTCCTGCAACTGTACCTTGAGTTCAGCCAACTCCTTTGGTGCCATCCTAAACGGAGGACGCGACACCGGCCTAGCCTCCGGTACTAACTCAATCGAGAAATCGATCTCCCGTCGAGGAGGCGCTCCAGGAAGTTCATCCGGGAATACATCCTCGAACTCTGCCACCACTGGCACTTCCAAAAGCGATAACCTGAAAAGGAGAACCTCCAATAACGCTACAAGCGCTACTCCACCCTGGCTAACTGCCAGCGCCAACTGCAAGGCCGAAATCTGAGAACAGGCCACTCTATTGAGGCCCTCAAATTGGACCTCTAACTGCCCTTCACTTCTTAGGGTCACCACCTTGGATAGGCAATCAATACTAGCATGTTGCTCTGCTAGCCAGTCCATTCCCAAAATCACATCAAACTCGACCAACGGTAAGACCGCTGCTATCAGCACGAAGTCAACTCCGCTTAGCTCCCAACAAAAAGACCTTTCTTTCCGGTGGTCATGGATGACCCATTGGGCATGCGCACCTTCAGCTCCGCGTATGCCGAAAATGACTCAACTCCAATCCTCTGGATGAAGCTTTCTGCAAGAAAGGAGTGCGACGCTCCCGTATCAAACAGTACTCTAGTGGGGTAATCGGAAACCAACACAAAGCCTACAACATAGACATCAACAATAATGGTCTAAATGTATGAGCGCAAGGTTAAACTTGAACTTCCTCATATGTGTCACCATGTCGGGTTGGCGGATCGCTTCCTGCTGTCCAAGGTTGTAAGCCCTTGGTTGCACCGGTTAGAACCGAGAAGCGCTCGACTCCGCCATCTTCCCTTTATCTGCAGCACTGGGCCGGAGCGCACAGTCTGCTCCTGCCTTGTCTCCTGCTCCGCACCCCCTTGGTTACAAAAATGAGCTATGTTCCCCACCTTGCCACAGTTGAAGCACGTCGGTGGCCCCTTAGAGTGAGACCCTCCGGACGTCCACTTGCTTTTCTCACTGGACTTGTACGGGTGAGGCTTCTTCCTCTATCTATTCCCTTCCGACTTTCCTTGGGATTGAGAAGGCTTCCCTTCTCCTTGCTTGGGTGCAAAACCCTTGCGACGTTGGCTTTGCTCTAGATCACTCTCCAACGTCCTGACAGCCTCAACTAGCTCGTTAAAACCAGCTCTCTTCATGGCAATGAGGGGTTTCCTTAGATTCTCCCTCAACGCCTGGTAAAAGAGGTTATCCCTCTCTACATCATCCGCCATCGTCGCTCCTACTTAACGATCCAAACGGGTGAACTCCTGCACATACTCATCCACCGTCTTGTCTCGCTGCATCAAATGCATAAATTGCCTCTAAAGGGCCAACCTCGTAGAAACGGAAATGTACCTCTTTAGAAAAGCATCCCCAAATTCTTCCATCGACGGGGTGCGTCCAGGAAATTGGCGGCCGCTATGGCTCACCCACCACAACTTTGCGTCTCCCTCCAACATGAAGGTCGCAAATTCAGATTTCTTCTCTTCCAGCGTCTTTACCGCCCTCATAAGCTCTTGAATCTGTGCCCACCAATCCTCCACATCAGTCGGAGTACCGACACCCTTGAATGTCAGGGGATGGAAACTCAGAAAGTACTTCATCTTCCAGTCTCCATCCCCGACAACCACCCTTTCTGCCAAAGGCTCTACTCGCCTGGCTTCTCCGCCCGGCACCGCCATCGCCATATCCAGTGTAGCAGGGGTTGCTACCTGAGCTGTTGCTGCAGCCTGGGCTGCCACCATTGCTTCTGCAAGCATGCGATAGAAGTCGGCCGGGTTTACACCCATGCCCAAAGGACCCTGAGCTGTGGCGTTGCTCGCCGAAAGCTCTTCTCTTGGTCTCTACGTACCCGCCTCGTTGCTTGCACTCTTCAAGGAAGCAAGAAAACAAGGAGTCAGTCTCTAATCACAAGACTCAAAAATAAGGATACTCATGGTCCCGCATTACTCCTATGTGGATAACTTCTATACGCACTGACCTTGAACCTAACCTCCCTATGATACCAAATTGTAACACCTCCCCTATAATGACCGTATAATATGGGTCCGGTCGGGGCCCCACAACATACAGACACCACAGCTTCAGTATTATATGATGATATAACTACCCGATCTCAAAACTCGTAACCACAGCACAGCGGAAAAAGCAAACAGACTAGAAGTTATCCACAAAATATAGGAGTATCAAAGCGACCTTAAGGCCTTACAACAAAAGTGAGTCCAAAACTCAAATAATAACACCAGTCATAAATGTGCATAAGAACTCCTAAACTACCTCGGCATGCAAGCCAGAAAACATGAGCATCAAACATACAATGTCATAAAAGTAGAGCTACAACAAAACGGTAACACTTCATGAGGCTTAGGCCCTTTTGGCCGGCGAGCTAGCTCCTGCTTGTGATCCTTGCCCTGTAAAAATTTGATTGTAACGTGGGTCAGCAAAGGCTGACCTCAAACTGTATAACCAACACATATCCTCCCGGCCACCCCTAACGGACCCCGGGGAACCCCTCCAACCTGCAAGTCAGCACTTCGTATGTAATATATATATATATAAACAAGTAATGCACTAAGAACAGGCTTGGATGTCTCAAACAACATACACGTTCTCTATTGTTGAACATATAATGAAAGGGCCTACTTATGCAGCATGTATGCAAAAACCCGGGCTTCACCCAAGGAACCCTATCGCGTATGCAACTAGCACATCATCACATCATATGGGTACTCATCATTTCCCCATTGGCATAAATCTGCAAACAAAGGGGGTTATCAACATTCCCCCAACGGCATACAAGCCGCCACATGGAACTCTTGCAAAGGCCCCACCCGCTCAAGGTCTTAGACCCGGGCTTGTCTGCAAGCTCTGACTTCTCATGTCAGAATTCCAGCAAACACACTGACCGATTCTAAGAAGGCTTGTTGGGCCCCACCCGCTCATGGCCTCATTGCCCGGGCTTGCCCCATGCTTGGCATTCTCGTCAGTCTCACAGAAGGGGACTAGTCTCGCCGGGACACTCACCATCCATGACGTGCACGTCACGGGATATCCAGCCGACCACGGAGACACATCCACGCCTTGGCACATCACAATCCAAGACAAATCCACCCTAGACCCTCGTTCGTACTGAAGCGTTCTCGCGCACCAAATAAACCATCTACCACCAAAGCGAAGCTAACCTTGTTCACCAAGGAAACCATCTACCACCATTGAGGAGCTAACCTTGTCCGGTTCCGACTACACGTACTCACTCGAGAAAAGGGGGAAAACATCACAAACATCACAAACAGCATCTTGCCACAACAGATCTCTACGAATCCTTAAAGCTCGTATGCAACATCACCGAGTCGGACTAACGGTCGCGACTACGGCTTCACCCACCATGCCTAGTCCACTAACAGAGCGGATCTCTAATGCAAAAACATGTTGAGGACGGACTCAATCGACCCGGAGGTTCCTCTTGAACCTTGGTGACCCAAACCCCTCTCATTTGAGAGTTTGGTGCCCAAAATCTAGAAAATAAAAGATGCTAGAACGTGCATCCTAAAACCAAGAGGAGAAGTGTCGTTACCTTCCGAACCCTCTTCCTCGCCATGGCAACCTAGCCGGATGAAAACCTTCACAACAGTCTTGCCTCCACGGATCCGGACTCGTCTCGTGATTTGGAACACCGAAGCCTCTCCAACTGTCGGATCTCTCCTTCACCTTATTCCTTGATGTCCCCTCTCTCTAGATCTTAGAAATAGATTGCTTGGAGAAGAATGAGGGTTTCTAACCCTATTCTCGGACTTAACTCAGCATGGGAAACCCTGGACCATCAGATCCCAAAAGAAGGGAAAGAACGGCCATGATCCGAACTGAAAAACAAAACACCTGGGCCGAACACGGCTTGTGACACGCCCGTGTCCAAGGCCGTGTTCCCCAATCGACGCTGAAACCATCGCACCCAAAACAGGACACGGGTCCTTAACACGCCCGTGTCACTTTTGACACGGCCGTGTCCAACCTGAACCCGTCTGGGCTCTAGGCCGTGTCCAACCCCTCACAAGTCCCGTCTCACAACCCGAGAAGGACATGGCCTGGGATACGCCCGTGTCTCAGGCCGTGTTCGACGTCTCGATGATCGTCGACTGCCTCTTTGTCGAACTTGCAGGAATTCATCGAACATGCTCGACATGGCCCTGGACACGCCCGTGTTCCGAACCATGTTCACCGCCTCGACACTTCATCGAGCGAAAAACGTCGAAACCACAGGCGCTCGACGAACCCGGAAAGACAAGGCCATGGACACGCCCGTGTCCTAGGCCGTGTTCCATGCCTGTGTCGACACCTCCTCTGTGTCGACACAACTGTGTCGACACCATCGTGTCGTCACCTCTGTGTCGACACCACCATGTCGACACCTCTGTGTCGACACTCGAGAGAACACGCCTGCGACACGGGCTCCGACACGGGCGTGTCGGAGGGCATGTCCCCCACTAGTCGACAAACGGAGCGAAATATCATCAACTTCCCGGGCTCTCGATGAACCCGGTACGACACGGCCATGGACACGCCCGTGTCCTAGGCCGTGTGACCCTCACCAAGACCCAACTTGGCTCTCGATGCTGCTCATCCTTCTTTCAAATTTTGGGGCATTACATTACTGCTCCAACTTTTATAATGGATGACTCTCCCATGCCAGCTCTGGATGACTTGATCCTGACTGATATTGAAGAAGAAGAAAAGACAGCTGCTAAAAGCACTGTAAGAATCAGTTCTCCAGCTTCTCCTCCAGCTCCTGTTGAAGTTTCCGCTCAAGCTCTATCTCTACCTCCAGCTCCTGAAAAGCATATCATTTCTGCTGAGGCTATAAAAGCTCTAAATGATAACCCTCAGGGATCTGATAATGATGATGATGAGGATGAGGATGATGATTCTGATGATGAACCCAAGAGGAAAAAAGTATCTAAGAAAAGAAAAGCCCCTCCTCCTCTTGCTCCAAAGCCAAATCCAAACAATAACACTCCCTATTATATTCTCCAAAAGATAACTCCATACAAAGGGATGTCATCTTGGATGTGGTTATCCAAAAATCAGTAGAAGGAGAGGAAGAAAAGCAGAAGGTACTCTCCTCCTCCAGTTCAAAGATTCAGAAAAGATCCACCTCCTCCAGCTGCTGGTGCTTCAAGCATATCCTCTCAAAGATCTTCCCCACTTCAAACATATCACAGACACCAAGGGAGATCATATGAAAGCAGTCAGCACATGTAGTATTCTTCAGGAAAGCAGCATCAACAACAGCAGCAACATCAACAACAACAAGGACATTTCACTGAACATCAACTAGCTGAAGGTTCTAAAAGACCATCCTCTCCTCCTGTTCCTTTCGAAGATCCAGAGACAGCTACTACTACTAGAATGGCCAGGTTACAGGAACTAGTGGGTCTTTATATGATTAACAAAGCCAAAGTTGAAGGAAAGGATCCTTCTGAATATTCAACAATGTCAAAGTACAGGAAAGAGGAACTTAAAAGATTTAAGAAAACAAACAAATTTTTCAATGTGGATGACTACATAATGTTGCATCCAGAAGCAGTTGTCCCCAGAGGCACATCTTTGAAGATTATAGGGGCTGTTGATATGACTATGACAAAAGTGCAAGCTTCAAATCCAAATAGAGAGATTGTGTTTACAAAGCCTGGAGAGAAGAGCAAGCAAGAATTGCCAAAGGAAAAGAAACAGAAGAAGTAAATTTTGAAGTCTTTTGTTTTCTACAATTATCTATAACTGCTCTATATTCTGAACAAAGATAATGTATATATATATCTATTGCATATGTTATTAATCTCTGCCAGATATATGCTTTTTCTGCTTTGTTTATTTTCAGTTTGATTTGAGTCTGTAATTAGTGACCTCACCCAAATAGGGGGAGATTGTTGGATCCCTATTAAGATTTGGGCTAGGTTCACTAAGTTAGGATCATATGACCCACAATGTATATCCAGGATCATAGTTGTGTCCTAGAGTCTAAGCCAAGTCCTCAGAGTCAACAACACATGGATCAGCTATCAACAAGACTGCCAAAGGATCAAGACATAGAAGAATTCAAAGTTTGTAAAATGAGTTCGACGTTCGTCGAACTCCGGTCGACGATTGTCGTGCTCAGCTCGACGATCTCCGAGAAAATTCTCTGAGCTGAGCTCGACGAACTCTATTCTTTGGTCGACGAAAACTTGGACGCTACAACAACATTTCAAGTTCAGAAAAACATCAAGAAATTCTAAGTCCTTAGAATCAGACTTTGGTCGACGAACTTGGTGCTCAGGTCGACGAACTTTGGACACTTCACTTCAACACTTCAGAAAGGTTGTGTCGACACACATAGGAATTGTGTCGACACACAGAATAACTGTCGACACCAATTGTGTCGACACCAGAAGTCATCTGTGTCGACATACAGGACTTGTGTCGACACACTCAAGATCGACACCTGAAGTCAACTGTGTCGACACACAGGACTTGTGTCGACACAATTAAGACAGCTCGACAAACTTCATTCTCAGGTCGATGATCTTTGGTCTCAACCTTTAGTATTCCAAGTTTAGTTGTTCTCTAGACTCAGATCGACGAACTTAGTTCTCTGGTCAACGATTTCTGGATCCTTTACTTCAATCCAGAAGCTTCTCAATTTTTCTAAGTCCAGAATCATCTCCAGTCAATGAAGACAGTTATCAGCCCGATGAACTTCAGACATAGAAAGGGCAAAGTTTCTGAAGCATACAGTTCTGTTATCAGATTGATGATCTTGGAACTCAGCTCGACGAATAGAAGTTATCTGATCGACAAACACAGTAACTCAGCTCGACGAACTGTGGACTCAGCTCGACGATTTCTGTCATCTGTTCGACGATTCCAGACTTAGTATTTCTTTCCTCTGTCCTCATTCTATGACAATAATTTCTGAATGATTAATGATAAATATTCTCTGAACATTTCCATTGGACGGTGCATTGATCAAGGCTTTCATCAGAATTATTATTTTCCATTTTTCTGAGGGACAGTTGGGGAAATAACTCAATGCAGTTTATTCTCTAGGCTGTCAGCATTGATTATAGCAGAGGAATTCAAATTTCAAAAGACAAATTCCTTCAGAACATATAAAAGAGATTTTTCTCTTTTCCTGAAGTAGAATATAGTACACAGAAGAACACAGCATACACAGAGACACACAGACACATAGAGAATAACAATCAGTCTGTCTTCAAGAGTCTGTCTACTCCATCATTCTTTCACAGCTTTCTGATATAGAAAAGAAGCCCTAGGCCAGAGGTAGATCAGCTATCGAAGAAGAAGAACAATCAATCTAAATCAAGAGTCTTCTTTCTTCATCACTCCAAGAAACTTCAAAGGACAACAACTACTCCATCTGTCAAGAAGTTCCTGCAGATTTATCTGATAAAGGCTTAAAGACTGAAGGTCTATCACCCTGCAGCAAAGCTCCAGATTTCCCTATACTATTCTACATCTCAAGGGGAGGTACTTGCTAATATCATATCCACTTGGCTTCTCTCTTATTGTTGACAGAGAAGACACCATCACCTCTCACCCCTCTCTGTAAAAAGGGTTGTCATCTCCCTTCAAAAGTGATTCTTGGTTACAAGTCACCTGACCAAAAGACTTGAGATTTGGTTTTTGAGCACCTGATCAAAAGCTCATTGGTGTTAGGCACCTGATCAAAAACCTGGGTGGATTTCTACCACGGTGGTAGAAGAGTGGATGTACCCAGGTTAGGGAACCACTAAAAATTTCTTGTGTCGTCTGGTTGCCCTTTCTTTTGTTTCTTGCTGTGGCTATGATTGTTAGTTAGTTATTGTTGTGTTTTATCTTTTAATCTATTTCTTACAGCACTAGGACTTGTCTGCAATAACCAGAAAATTTTATAAGCTTTGAATACTCTATTCATCCCCCCCCCTCTAGAGTATTCCTGATCTAACAGCTCACTTTCAATAACCATATATATAAATAATATAAATTTATAATTATATATATATATATATTACCATAAATGAAAAATAAATTAGTTAATTAGGATGGTTGGTTGGGTAAAGAAATTATTTGTGAGAGGTCAGAGGTTCAAATCTAATTAGCAACGAATTATATATATACAAATAAGTTACTAAATTTAGGAGGTGCATATTAAAAAATATTTTATATATACATAAATATTATTTTAATTTAACCAAATAATTATATAAAATACAAAACAGTAGTATCAAAAAAATTCCTTCCTAAAATATCATTACTAATTAGAAACAAATAAATTACTTGCTAAATTTAGCTATGGTCATATTAGCTACAAATTTTTTTCGTTTCTAAATTACTTGTTAATTAAAATTAGCAACGAATTTTGCTCCTTGCTAATCAAAGTTTTTCTTGTTGTGTCAAGTCTAACTTTGAGAACCAATGAGCCCCTTCCAGCTGATCAAAAATCTCGTATATTCTTAGTAGAGGGTACGTGTTCTGTATAGTCAGCTGGTTCAGCCTTCTGTAATCAATGCATAATCTGGGGTATAATACTTCTTCTTCACAAACAGTACTGGGGCTCTCCAAGGTGAGGAGCTTGGTCTGACAAACACGGCTTTGACCAACTCCTGCAATTGACTTTGGAATTCCACTAACTCCTTAGGGGCCATCCGATATGGAGCCTTAGATACTGGCTTAGCCCCAGGCACTAGCTGGATCTGAAAGTCCTTCTCATGGTGCGGTGGAAGTCCCGGTAGCTTCTCTGGGAAGACATCAATGAAATCCCGTACCACCGGGATGTTGGAGATAAAATCATTCTCCTCGATCATCTCGAACAACACCTGATAAACCTCGTCCCACAATAGATGGGCCTTGACGGCCTGGATAGAAGAAAGTAGACAATGAGAGACCGGTTTAGTACCTTTAAAGGTCGCGTAGGAGTCGTCGTATCTCAGCACGACCTTCTTTGCTTGGCAATCAATCTATGCATGGTTCCGGGTGAGCCACGTCATTCCTAAAACAAGATCAAAGTCTGGCAATTCCAAGATTGTCGACGGAGCCTCGAATATTAGGCCATCGATGGTCACCTCCAGGAGGCATTTTGCAGTGGATAGGATTTCCGTCCAGTTTGGAAGACGCACCCTCCTAGTGACTCTCATGAAATGTCGGACTTGGTCCAAGTCCTTAACAAAATCCTCCGCCACAAAATTATGCATAGCCCCCCCCCCCCCCCCCCCCCCCCCCCCCCCCCCCCGTGTTGAATAAGGTATGGGCAGGGTTGCCACATACTGTCACTATCCATGAGTTTATTAAACGGTCTTAGGTGGCTAGTTGTAAAGTTTTCTTCCTTAGCACTTCTAGTTGAATAACAGTTCTACTATTTAGGGAAAAGAAAGACATGAATTGAAATTTCTGGCATACTTGCTATAACCCTGTCCAAATTTCGGGGTTGAGTAAGGTCCAAAGCATACATCTGATCTCCGTCCGGCCTACGATCACCACCCTGGAATCCACGTCCTCGAATACGTCCTCGGCCCCTAAATTGTTACACAAGTGGGGATGTCTATGGTATTGGTAGTGGTGCCTGTATACTTGTACAATTGATTTGAATATGTCTAGGCTGGTGGCAGTGATAACACACCGGCGACGGAGGTGCCCCATCCTCTGGCCTCGGCATCTCCCGCATCTGTAAATGCTGAGGGTTCAGTACCTCCGGGTCCCTCTACTCCTGTCTATTCCTTCGACGGGATTGATCCCCATTTCTCTGATCCCTCTGTTGTTCCCTCCTGCTACTAATAATTGTGTTGTCTGTCAGTCTTTTTTCCCTGCCCCGAACCATGAGCTAGTATGCCTCCAACCTATTAGGAATCTCCAGGATCTGGGCCAGGCTTCTGTCAGAGATGAATAGGAGTGCCTGCCTCAAGTCGTCCTGAAGGCCCTTGTAGAACCTCTTCACATAGCCGGCATCATCCAGCTGGTACGAATCCACGAAGCAAGCTAAACAAGTAAACTCTCGGTAGTATTCTAACACTGATCTGCTTCCCTGCCTCACCTGCAGGAACCTGTCCTCTAGCTCATCTCTCGTCATCTATCGCACAAAATGATCCAAGAATGTTGTCTTGAACTCGTTCCATGAGATGTCTATATCCTCAATTCCTGCATAGGCAGTGTCTAGAAGAGACTTCTGTTGGAGTTACCATGGTGATCTGGAAGTGATCAAACATATAATCTCACTGCCAACGCGATATGAGCCTGCAGGGTCGCACATAAGAGATGTGGAGAAGTTGGATGATTGACTGTGTTGGTAAAGGTTACCAATCACCGACCTGAATGGGGTTGTGGGCAAAGTGTTGCCTTAAAGGAGAGACGGGTTGGGCAAAGTGTTGCCTTGGTGGATTGGTGCTCGGATTCTCGCCGATCGACGAGAATCGTCGAGTAGTGTACTCTGATTCTCACCGATCGACGAGAATCGTCGACCCTGTTCGACATGTATCGTCGGTGATTCTCGACGATCGACGAGAATCGTCAACCTACGATTCGACGAGAATCGTCAACCTACGATTCGACGAGAATCATCGGGCATTCTCGCCGATTGATTCTTGCCGAATCTGCTGGTGATTCTCGCCGACCGATTCTCGCTGACTGGTTCTCGCCGATCCTAGTCGATACTCGCCGATCCTTAGTGATTCTCGACGATCGATTCTCACCGATCGGCTAGTGATTCTCGCCGACTCTGGAACTCTTATTCTTGGGTGGTCTGCGGATAGCAACACTCCTAAGTCTATTTCATACTGTAGGTATAAATAGAATACTTAGGGTTTTTCGGGAGAGCTCTCTCCTTGGCTGATCGAATCGAAATCGACGGAAGCGTTCCGCCATTCCGCTCGTTCCGCCGATCCCGAATCCTGCCGCCGACAGAGGTGTTCCGCTGCCGCCGTGTTCGCTCCGTCGACCCCTTCTCTCCGGCGATCGTCGCTGGCATTGCAATCCCTGGCGCGGACCTAGCAGTCCGTGGGAAAGCAAGGTGCGGTCTTCTCCTTCCCGATAATCCGTGCGACGGATAGATCGGCGTTCTCTCGCTCGTGTGGATTTCTGCAGAGACGTGGATATTATTCCACGTAGAACTCGCCACTAGAAAGAAGACGAAGTTTGGAGCATCTCCGTTGAGTTGTGACTCAACGCCACCGAGGTAATTTTTGCCTAGTTATTTGTTAACTTCTTGATTCAATTATCATGGCTCGATCCCATCTCTTTTGGGTTGTTCTTGATGTTTTATTCTTCCGCTGCGTGCACAAGCGTTGTGCCATCCTCATAGAGAAACCCAACAGTGGTATCAGAGGGAGGTTTCGGCCATGATTATTGTATTGGAAGTTGTGTTATTCCAGTGCGTGTAAACCTAGGGATTTAGAAGTGTTCTAAATGTCTAGATTTAGTCTTGGTACCCCGCCAAGAACTTCTGGAATTTCGTGGGAATTTCTAATTGTTAGAAATTGTAGTCTCCTTAGCAGTAACCATCCCTCGATTTTGTTTTGGATTTTGAATCCAACATAGAGAGATGAGCTTGTCTACTGCTTTAAGTTGAGTTGTCTTTGCCTTTGTCCAATGCATGTAAATCTGAGAATTTGGAAGTTTCCGGATGTTCAGATTTAGCCCTTCCTTCTATCAATTGTTGATGGTGTAAGGTTGTGCACATAAGGGATGCATGTGGTTTTAGAAAAATTGTTTTTCTTTGGATGTGCACATTGATCAAATGTTGATCATGGTTAACTGTTAACCTATAATTAAATTCCCTTCATCAAATATTAAGTGTTCGGATGCCTTCCGATGGATGACACTCTTCCTGCCTCGATCGATGAAGTGTGGGCTTGCCAAAGCAAGGTGCATTAATCTATCTTGGTAAGGGTGCGAGCGGATAATTGTGATATCCCACTGTCGACATCGGGTCCAGCTTAACTAGGTGACCTCAAAGGTTGAGTGCCTAGAGGCATAGGGTTGGCATGCACCATATGATGGATGCGAATAAGGAGTTATTCACCAACCATACAAGAATTGCATGAGGATGCAATTGGCAAGCGTTGTCTACCTAAATAACTGCATCGTGAGAGGAACGCCAAAGCGGACTCATAGTGTTGGTGAAATACAGATCTTGTCCACTAAGAGAGTAGCTCGCATGAACTCTCTGAATTATTAGTGAGGGCTATCATTTCGAATAAAATAGTGGGAGTGTTTTAATTGAAGTCCAAATTAAAATAAATTTTATTTGAAATTTTGGTACTAATTTTATTCTGCATAAACTCTTGTAGAATTCCATGGCAAGTGTTTCACACTCCACTTTGTCTCTGAGAGCCATCCTTGAGAAGGATAAGCTCAATGGGACTAATTACATGGACTGGTACAGGAACCTGAGAATTATTCTCAGGCAAGAGCGAAAGCTCTATGTCTTGGAAGAAGAAGCCCCCGAAGTGTCGACCGGGAACTCTTCTCGTGCTGAGAAGGATACTTATAAGAAGTATACTGATGATGCTTTAGATGTCGAATGCCTTATGCTTGCCACTATGAACTCTGAGCTTCAGAAGCAACATGAGAACATGGGATGCAAGGAGATTGACGAGCATCTCAAGAAAATATTTCAAGGGCAGCCTCGTCAAGAGAGGTTCGACATCACAAAAGCGTTGTTTTAGTGCAGGATGGGAGTTCGAGACTCAGTAGGGACTCACATACTCAAGATGATTGGGTATATAGAGAACCTTGAAAGGCTGGGTTTTCCTCTTGGTCAAGAGTTGGCCACAGATCTGATCCTGCAATCGTTGCCGGATAGTTATGAGCAGTTCGTCTTGAACTACAACATGAATGAAATAGACAAGACACTGCCCGAACTCCTAGGCATGTTGAGAACTCCTGAAATCAATATGAAGAAGGTCAAGCCTGCCAGCCCCATACTGATGGTGCATAAGGGCAAGGGCAAGGCCAAGGGCTCTAAGAAGACGAAGGTGGGACCTAAGTCATACCTTGAGCCAAAGTCTTCTGCACTGATGAAAAAGAAAAGCACGGTGAAGGAAGGGAAATGCCACCACTGTGGCAAGGCTGGTCATTGGAGGAGGAACTGTCCTTCGTACATTGAACGTCTGCAGAAATTGAAGGGAGGTATGACTACCGCTTCAAATGTTTACGTTATAGAGATAAATCTTTCTGCTCCTTCATCTTGGGTATTGGATACCGGATGTGGTTCTCACATTTGTACAAATGTGCAGGAACTGGAAAGGAGAAGATTGCTGAGTAAAGGAGAGGTGGACCTCCGCGTCGGCAATGGAGCAAGAGTTGCTGCTGTAGCCGTAGGGGTTTATCGTCTTTCTTTGCCCAGTGGGCTTGTAATAAAACTGGATAATTGTTATTTTGTTCCGGCCATAACTAGAAACATTATATCTATTTCATGTTTGGACATGATTGGATTTTCTTTTATAATTAAGAACAACTGTTGTTCTATATTTAAGAATGATGTTTGTTATGTTGTAGCCCAATTGTTTAATGGTCTTTATGTTTTGAACTTGGACCATCTGATCTGTAATGTAGAAAATAATAAAAGACTAAGAACAAATGACTCGAACCCTACGTTTCTCTGGCATTGTCGTTTGGGCCATATCAACGAGAAGCGCATATCCAAGCTCCATAGAGATGGACTTTTGGACTCATTTGATTATGAATCATTTGAGCAATGCGAATCTTGTTTGTTAGGTAAGATGACTAAAGCTCCTTTCACTGGTTATACTGAGAGGACTGAGGATCTCTTGGGTGTTGTACATAGTGATATATGCGGACCCATGAGTTTCATGGCTAGAGGTGGGTTTTTCTACTTTGTTACATTTACTGATGATTTCAGTAGATACGGATATGTGTATCTTATGAAGTGCAAATCTGAGACCTTTGAAAATTTCAAAGAGTTCAAGAATGAAGTAGAAAACCAGTTGGGTAAAAGGGTTAAAGCACTCTGATCTGATCGAGGTGGCGAATACCTGAGTCATGAGTTCCGTGATCATATGAAAGAGTGTGGTATTGTATCACAGCTCACTCCACCTAGAACACCACAACATAATGGTGTGTCTGAGAGGAGAAATCGTACTCTGTTAGACATGGTACGTTCGATGATGAGTCATGCAGACTTGCCTGTTTCCTTTTGGGGTTTTGCTTTAGAGACTGCTCCAATGACATTGAATCGCGCTCCAACGAAAACGGTTCTGAGACACCATATGAGATATGGACTGGGAAGCGTCCTGGTATGTCGTTCATTAAAATTTGGGGCTGTGAGGCATACGTGAGACGTCAAATGCCTGACAAGCTGGAACCCAAATCGGATAAATGTTATCTGGTGGGATATCCTAAGAAAACGAAAGGGTATTACTTTTACCTACCGTCTGAGGGCAAAGTGTTTGTCGCAAGGACTGGTGTCTTCTTGGAGAAAGAGTTCTTATCAAGAAAGACTGAAAAGGTAGAGCTTGAAGAAGTTCAAGAACCACATGTAGTGAATGAACCGGAATTGGATTCTGAGACAGGACTACAAGATGTTGTAGCTAGAGAACCTGCTCAGGGAACACAAGTCCTACGTAGATCTGGTAGACCGAGGTTTGAGCCTGAGAGATATGGATTTCTCGTGTCTCAAATAGGTAATGTGTTGCTTATAGATCATGATGATGAACCAGCAACCTACCAAGAGGCTATGAATGGACCGGACTCTGACAAATGGCTTGAGGCTATGAAATCAGAAATGGACTCCATGTATGCAAACCAAGTTTGGAACTTGGTGGAACCACCTGAAGGGGTACGACCCATAGGGTGCAAGTGGGTCTTCAAGAAGAAGACTGACATGGATGGGAATGTACAGACATTCAAAGGGCGACTGGTGGCTAAGGGTTTCAAGCAAATTCATGGTATTGACTATGATAAGACCTTTTCCCCTGTTGTCATGGTAAAGTCCATTAGGATATTGCTTGCTATTGCTGCGTATTATGACTACGAGATCTGGCAGATGGATGTCAAAACGGCTTTCCTTAATGGAAACCTCCTTGAGGAAGTGTATATGACACAACCCGAGGGTTTTGTATCCACAAATGAAGCCACTAAAATATGCAAGCTGAATAAGTCCATATATGGACTAAAACAGGCCTCTCGAAGTTGGAATCTTTGTTTTGATGAGAAAATCAAAGAGTTTGGTTTCATCAAGAATGAAGATAAGCCTTGTGTTTACAAGCGAATCAGTGGGAGCATTGTTGTCTTCCTGATATTGTATGTAGATGACATACTGTTGATTGGGAATGACATTCCTACCCTGAAAGTTGTTAAGAACAACCTAGGGAACTGCTTTTCAATGAAGGATTTGGGTGAAGCGACTTACATACTCGGTATTAAGATCTATAGAGATAGATCAAAGAAGTTGCTGGGTTTGACCCAGAGTACGTACATCGAAAAGGTGTTGAAGCGGTTCAACATGCTTGAGTCCAAGAAAGGATTTTTGCCCATGTCTCATGGTGTGAATCTCTCTAAGGATCAGTGTCCAAAGTCTTGTGAAGATAAGGACCGCATGAAGTTGATTCCATATGCTTCGGCAATTGGATCAATCATGTACGCGATGTTATGTACTCGACCCGACGTCTCCTTTACTTTGAGCATGACTAGCAGGTATCAGTCAGACCCCAGTGAGTGTCACTGGATTGCAGTCAAGAATGTCCTGAAGTACTTGAGAAGGACTAAGGATGTATTCTTGGTGTATGGCGGAGAGGAAGAGCTTGTTGTAAGTGGTTACACGGATGCTAGCTTCCAAACTGATAGAGACGACTCCAAGTCTCAGTCAGGTTTTGTGTTTTTCCTGAATGAAGGAGCTGTGAGCTGGAAGAGTTCCAAGCAAGAGACAGTTGCTGATTCTACAACAGAGGCCGAGTATATCGCCGCAGCTAATGCGGCGAAGGAGGCTGTATGGATTAGGAAATTCATCGGCGAGCTTGATGTAGTTCCTAGCATTGTTGGTCCCGTAGTTCTCTACTGTGATAATAATGGTGCAATTGCACAATCTAAGGAACCTAGATCCCATCAGCGCTCCAAGCACATACTTCGGCGGTTTCATCTTATTCGTGAGATTGTCGAACGAGGAGATGTAAATATTTGCAGAGTGCCGACTGAGGAGAATATTGCGGATCCACTGACAAAGCCTCTCGCGCAGAGAAAGCATGATGGTCATACTAGATCAATGGGTATACGATACCTAAATGATCAACTCTAGTGAGAATCTTGTGGATTGCATGTAAACCTGTATTTTGTTGGCTATTTGTTCATGTGATGAACTGTGTACCTAGTTTTTCTCTTACAATTAATGGCAAATTCTTTTATTATGAGTTTTTCTATATGATAGTTAAATGTTAACATAATAGATACCCTTAGAATGTTCGCTTCCATGGGACATCAAGTACATGACTTGAATGTGAGAGCCTATGATTTATTTGAAGCTTCATTCTTAAAAGGTCCCTGGTCGAGTATCATCATAGAAGCTAAGGGTGATGATGGTACTTGGAGACTAGCACGTGCGTTGACTGATGACCGGTTCTCACAGGTCATGATATTGTGATATCAAGTCATCACGTGGGTACTTGTTAGTGAACAAGTTGTACTGGACAGACCCAATCGGAGACTACTCTATGGATTGTCATCCAATCGTGTCACGAGTAGGTCTCAATTGACAATGGTGTTGTGGTCCTTTAACCTGAGGTCACATCATTCATCAAGTGAGGAAGAGCGTGCTTTGATTCCATCCAAAGTCTTCCTTGAGAAAGGTTGATGATAAAGGTGGTTGTTGGGCATGTTACGAATCATTTGGGTGTTTGTGTGTGAGCAGATATGGGATTTGTCCTCCTGTATGACAGGAGTTGCATCCATGGGCCCCTTGATGGAGCTGGACTGAGAAATACATGGCCATGCTTGGTTGAGTCAATATGTGATATTGGACTCACCATTCTCTGGAAGTCCGTCCTGGATCAAGAAACTTGGATTGAGCTATTACGAGGGTGACACGGTCCATGCCTCTAGTTCTTTCCGAATGTAAGGGACAAAGGGACAAAGACAACGCTGATACATTGGTTATAAAGGCTTATGAGTTATGAACTCTTATTGCTTGGGGAGCAATGATGCATTGCTAGATGCCGCTCATTGTTTGTGAGGTTTTTGGTTTGATACTTTCGAGAACAAGTGGGAGTCTGTTGGAGTTACCATGGTGATCTGGAAGTGGTCAAACATGTAATCTCACTGCCAACGCGATATGAGCCTGCAGGGTCGCACATAAGAGATGTGGAGAAGTTGGATGATTGACTGTGTTGGTAAAGGTTACCAATCACCGACCTGAATGGGGTTGTGGGCAAAGTGTTGCCTTAAAGGAGAGTCGGGTTGGGCAAAGTGTTGCCTTGGTGGATTGGTGCTCGGATTCTCGCCGATCGACGAGAATCGTCGAGTAGTGTACTCTGATTCTCACCGATCGACGAGAATCGTCGACCCTGTTCGACGTGTATCGTCGGTGATTCTCGACGATCGACGAGAATTGTCAACCTACGATTCGACGTGAATTATCGGGCATTCTCGCCGATTGATTCTCGCCGAATCTGCTGGTGATTCTCGCCGACCGATTCTCGCTGACTGGTTCTCGCCGATCCTAGCCGATACTCGCCGATCCTTAGGGATTCTCGACGATCGATTCTCACCGATCGGCTGGTGATTCTCGCCGACTCTGGAACTCTTATTCTTGGGTGGTCTGCGGATAGCAACACTCCTAAGTCTATTTTATACTTTAGGTATAAATAGAATACTTAGGGTTTTTCGGGAGAGCTCTCTCCTTGGCTGATCGAATCGAAATCGACGGAAGCGTTCCGCCATTCCGCTCGTTCCGCCAATCCCGAATCCCGCCGCCACCGTGTTCGCTCCGTCGACCCCTTCTCTCCGGCGATCGTCGCTGGCGTTGCAATCCCTGGCGCGGACCTAGCAGTCCGTGGGAAAGCAAGGTGCGGTCTTCTCCTTCCCGATAATCCGTTCAACGGATAGATCGGCGTTCTCTCGCTCGTGTGGATTTCTGCAGAGACGTGGATATTATTCCACGTAGAACTCGCCACTAGAAAGAAGACGAAGTTTGGAGCATCTCCGTTGAGTTGTGACTCAACGCCACCGAGGTAATTTTTGCCTAGTTGTTTGTTAACTTCTTGATTCAATTATCATGGCCCGATCCCATCTCTTTTGGGTTGTTCTTGATGTTTTATTCTTCCGCTGCGTGCACAAGCGTTATGCCATCCTCATAGAGAAACCCAACAACTTCCACCATCTCTTTGCATGGGACTCCAAGCATGAGACTGCTAAGGATACGACCATATCCATCGGGCATCGTATCCTAGCCAACATCTCATGGATGATGTCCAGCCATTTCTCAGTCCATACTACCAACTCCGTCCCTAGATATGATGGATGGGATAGTCCACGAAAGACACTCAACCAATTTGTCACTGGATTTGGTTGGGGAACCAGAGCCAGCTATGTCTTAAAAGCCTACAAGATGGTTGTCGGTGTTTGTCCCATCTCCGTTTGCTGAAACGGAGTAGGAACTTGCGGGGGTGGAACATCATTCTGAACTGGATAGTCCCTATTCAAAGACCATAATTTATTATAAACGTCAAAAAAAGGTTCACTTATAATGTGGTTGACTTAAATCTAGTCAAGAGTGGACAGTTGCATGTGATTCCCTATATGGGCACACCAAAGCTTCAGCTGCTTAGTTTGCCCCCAAAATAAACTCGAACGAGGATGTCCCAGGGTTCGTGGACTCCTATTCTTCAGGTTGAGGTTAGCTTTGATACCAGTTGTAAGAGCCCCCCTTTACCGGTCTTATGCCCAAAACCTCCACTTTGTGGTGACACCAAAACTGAGAGAGTTGTCACCACAAATCGCTTATTCTGCCGACAACTACTCGACCATAATCCACAAAAGAAAAGAAGTAAAAATGTAAACATGAATCCACGATCACATAGCTATATATAAGAGTCTGCATGTAAGAACCCCACTTGTGTTTAGGATTTGGGCTAAGGTTCACTATTAGGGTTGCATAGATTGTCCCTCCTTGTATAGTCTAGGGTCATAGGTCTTCATTAGATTATAGGGTAGGTCAACAAGTCATATTGATCAGACAAAGCCTTTAGAAGACTTAGAAGATTGCAGAAACTAGTTTTGTCAAATGCAGAAATTCAGTTCGACGATAGTTGAACTCAGGTCGACGATAGCTGAACTCTAGGCTGATTCTCAGCTCGACGAAAGAGAGGCTGAGTTCGACGATCTTCCATCTCTATTCGACGATCATGGAGCCCAGTATGGAAAGCTATATTTCAGTTCAAAATTCTTAGGGCTCAGCTCAACGAAAGAGAGGCTGAGTTCGACGATCCAGGAGCTCAGATCGACGAAAATTGTCAGTTCAATATTTCCATTCTCTGCAGTTATTCCAAATTGTTTAGGCTTATATTATTGCTTATATTGCTTTGAGTAATTAATGCTTAGATTCCCAAAATATAGTCATTCATATGGTAACATTAATTACTGGTTTTCACAGAGTCATTATACAGCTAATTCTTGGGACAGTAAAGGAATTAATTGATTACTCTTCTAGCCGTTGTCCAAGTTCCAAAAATTCTAGCAGTTAATCAAGGCAATCGAATTAAAATTCAGAGACCCAATTTGCTGCACATGAGATAGAGAAGTTTTTTCAAAGAGAACACAGGAACAAGAAATTATGCAAGAAAAAGAGTTTTACACTGTCTTCATCAAGTGTTCTTCTTCTAGCAAGCTTTCAAGAGATAATAAACTTCATCTGTCTATAGCTTTCTGGAAAACTTTTTCAAGAAGACCTACTAACCCTGCAAAGCTCTCAATATTCCTGAACAGATCTTCATCTCAGGGGGAGCTTTGACGCCATAAAGGATCCACAAGCCTTCTCAGTTGTTTTGAGAAAAGAGAAGACACCATATAGTTTTATTTCTTTCACTCCACTGTACACAGGGTTCTAACTCCATTCAAAAGTTAAACACTTGGTTTCAAGTCTCCTGATCAAAAGACTGGATTTGATTTTTGGGCACCTGATCAAAAGCCTGAATGGTTTCCTGATCTACCTAAATCAGATCTTATGGTGACAGGCACCTGAGCAAAAACCTGATTGATGACAGGACACCTGATCAAAAACCTAAGTGGATTCCTACCAGGGTGGTAGAAGAGTGGATGTACCCAAGTTTTAGGGGAACCACTATAAATTCTTGTGTCGTCTGTGACGCTCTCTTAATTTTATTGTGTGCTGCTTGCTGAATAGTTTAGTTATATTTTTGCACCTACTGATTATACTAATAAGTATTGCTATTTTAATTCCGCAATAAAAATCTAACAAGATTTTAAAATACACTATTCACCCCCCTCCCCTCTAGAGTTAAACAGATCTAACACCTCTGGTGGTATATTTCATACCATCCTTCAATTGGTATCAAAGCCTTATTTTCTTTGGTTTCACAGATTCACATCTGAACCAAGATCCTTGTTAGATTGTTTTTCTCTTCTTTAGTTTTTTTGTTGTTACAGCAATAGCGCAGAATAAAGATTATGCTAGCACCAGACCTCCAGTCTGCAACTTGAACAAATTTGCACTCTGGAAGGCAAAAATCAAGCTTTACATGAACTCTATTGATGAGGATATTTTCAATTCAATTTTGACAGGTCATCCTCAACCAACAGCTTCTACATCCACATCAACTTCAAGCACTCATACAGTTCCACCACCTGAGTGGACTGATGCTCAGAAGAAAGCCAAAATAGCTGATGCAAAAGCTATGAATATAATGGCCCAAACTATGTCAGATGACATATTTTAAAAGGTGGTTGAATGCACTTCTGCCAAAGAAATCTGGGACTCTCTAAACCAAATGGTTGCAGGCTCAGCAGATGAGATAAAGGACAGAAGATCCCTCCTAATATCTCAATATGAGAACTTCAAGAAAAAGGAATCTAAAACAGTGGCTGAGATGTATAACAGGCTTAATATTATCATTAATGAAATAAATACCCTGGATAAAGATATCTCCTTAACTTAGATTAACGACAAGATCCTAATGTGCTTCCCCAGCACTTGGGATTCCAGGATCTGGCCAATCAAAGAAGCAAGAAGTTTGAATGAGATATCCACAGAATCTCTCCTTGGAAAGCTAAAATCCTATGAACAGTTAATCAAGACTAGAGAGGTTGTTGAACTGAAGGCCTCAACCTCTTCAAGGAAGGAGCACAATATTGCTTTCAAAGCAATATAAGAATCTGAGACCCTTCCTGCCAATGAAGAGTTGATGGGTTTGCTGGCCAAAAGGTTCTACAAATTGGCCAAGAAAGACTTCAGGAGAAGGCCATCCAAGAGTGATGATAAACCTAAGTATGACAGAACTCCTACCAAGGAGATTATCTGCTTTGGCTGCAGAAAGTCTGGGCACATTCTTCCCGAATGCCCAGAAGCTCAAAAAAGAGACAGAGGAAAAGAGAAAGAAAACAAAAAGAATTCAAACAAACACTTAATCAAACACTCCTCCAACAAACATAAAATAAAGGAGAAAGGCTTCATTGCTGAAACTTAGAGTGATACTGATGAAGAGAGCTCATCTTCCAGCTCCAGTAAAGATGAAGAAGAAGCCAAGGCAAGAGAAGTCTGCCTCATGGCAATCAATGCCTCATGCAGTAGGCCTGATGCTGAAGACCAAGCAGAAAGTCATTCTGAGGAATCAGAAATAGAAGTGGATCAGGTAATCTCTTTCTTTGATTTCAATTCTATTGATTTTAAAAACAAATTCAAGGCCTTATGTAATGACCTAATCAAATCTGAAAAAGAAATCAAAGTGCTAAGACATAGGCAAGCTGAATTTGATAATTTATTTGCTGAAAACACTAAGCTCAAGGATGATTTAGTTTTAGCAAATGAACAAATCATTTCTCTGAAAACAGAATAATGTGAGGCTAGGCAACCTGAGGAATCTCTCAATGGGAGAAGCCTTAAGCTGATGGACATCATAAGTACAGTCAATGCCAGACTGAATGACAAGCTGGGCTTGGGTGCTTCATTATGCTTACTTCCCATACATAAGAAAAATATATTATCAACCCCCATAAAATTTGTTTCAGCTAAAGGAAAAGAAGTAATATACAACAAGCAACCCACATAAGGCTTACTTAAATCTAAAAATCAAAAGAAAAGAAACAAGAAAAATCTAAATGAAAACAATGTTCAACAGATTTCATCAAACTCAGATCGATGAAATGTGGCTAGTTCATCGAACTCCAGTCAAAGATCTATGAACGCCAACATTAGCCATAATAATTCGTCTTACTGCGATCGACGAATCTTATATAGTTCTTCGAGCGGAGATTGACGAACTTGGGGCACAGAAAATGAATGTATTCATTCTCTAATCAGAGATCGATGATCTCATCCCATCTCGTCGAACTCCGATCGACGAACTTACAACACTTCGTCGAACTCAGTCAGAGTTAACAAAAATCATAATTTTAACAGAAATTTTAATAAAACTAGAAAACCTGTTAATCCATTTGCTAATTGGGAAATTCCACCTAGGAGATACCATCCCTTAGGATATAAATCTCAATCTGAATTTTCTGTTATATCAAGTTTTTTGTATCACAAAAATAAAGGGCCCAAGGTAATCTGGGTCAAGAACCACTAATTTTTTTACTTTGCAGGTAAATAGCTGTCCAACTTTTAATCAACAATGGTATCTGGACAGTGGATGCTTAAATCATATGACTGGTAGCAAGGATAACCTAAATAATTACAAGTCCAAGCTGGGACCAAAGGTGATCTTTGGTGATTCAAATTATGGCCAGACTGAAGGCTTTGGAGAAGTTAAGATTGGAGCAATTACTTTCAAAAGGGTTGCATATGTAAGTGGACTGAAACATAACCTCATCTCCATAAGTCAACTATGTGATGAAGGTTATCAGGTATCTTTTAACTCAAGCTCTTGTATTATTTCTACTAAAGAAAACCAAACTATTTTAATTGGAAATAGACAAGACAACATATATGTAGTTAATTTTCAATCTGCAACATCAGATATTTATTTATTTAATCTTGTTAGCAATCAGAATAATTTATGACATAAAAGACTAGGTCATGTTAATCTGAAAAACATTGCTAGGTTATCTAAAGACAACATTGTTAGAGGATTGCCTTCTGGTCCATACAAGAAGGAAGGCCTATGCAGGACTTGTCAATTAGGCAAGCAAACTAAATCTAGCTTTAAATCAGTTAATAAGAGTGATTCACCTAGGATCTTGTACTTGCTACAACTGGAACTTTTTGGCCCTATTGATGTACAAAGCCTAGGAAGAAAATCTTATACTCTAATTATTGTAGATGACTTCTCAAGATTCATTTGGGTGTTCTTTTTGAGATCTAAGTCAGATACATTCAAGGTTCATATAGATTTTCTCAAGACGATACAGATTGAGTACTCTACTCAAGTTGCATTGATCAGAAGTGATCATGGTACTGAGTTTGAGTCTCTTCTTATGCATGAGTTCTGTGAGAAGGAAGGTATCAGGCATTGATTCTCAGCTACTAGAACTTCTCAACAAAATGGGGGTAGTTGAAAGGAAAAATATAATACTAATTGAATCAGCAGGCACATTACTTATAGATGCTTACATGCCCCTATCCTTTTGGGTAGAGGCTGTGAGCACAACAAACTATGTACTGAACAGAAGCTTAATACATAAACTTAAGAATAAGACTCCCTATGAATTGCTTAAAGGGAAGAAACCTAAAATCACCTATTTTAAAATATTTGGTTGCATATGCTATATTCACAACAATGACAAGAAATATATTAGAAAGTTTGAAGCTAAGGCTGTAGAGGGAACTTTTCTAGGATATTCCCAAGTCAGCAAAGCATATAGGGTGTTTAATAAATCTACTTTAAAAATTGAGGAATCTGTTCATGTAACTTTTGATGAAACTAACATGTCTTATAAGGAGAAAGAAATTTCCACCAACAGCACATTGCAGTTACCTCACTTGTGTGAGAGAGTGGATGATCTAAGCCTCACCCATGAGGTTCCAATACATCCCTCTCCACAAGCTGAAGAAGAAAGTGAAAAAGAAAGTATAGAAGTGACTGAACCCTTTCCAACAGCTAATGAAATTCCACAAGAGGAAATTATTCCCCAAGCTGTTTCCCAACCAGCTCCTCCCACTGATTTTGTCACACATAGATATCATCCTAGATCTCAAGTGATTGGAGACATTTCAGCTGGTGTGCAAACAAGACATCAACTCAGCCCTGACTTGATGTTTGCTTATTTCCTCTCTCAACTTGAGCCCCAATCCATTAAAGGTGCAGAACAAGATCCCCACAGGATCATTACAATGAAAGAGGAGCTCAATCAATTTGAGAGATGTAGTGTTTGGGAATTGGTTCCTAGACCCAAAGACTACCCAATCATTGGAACCAAATGGGTGTTCAAAAACAAGTTGGATGCAGAAGGCAACATTACGAGGAATAAGGCAAGGCTAGTGGCTCAAGGCTATAAGCAAGAGGAGGCATTGACTATGATCAGACATTTGCTCCTGTTGCAAGGCTTGAGGCCATAAGAATCTTTCTTGCATATGCTGCATTCAAAAATTTCAAAGTCTATCAAATTGATGTCAAAAGTGCTTTTCTGAATAGAGAACTTAGAGAAGAGGTTTATGTTGAAAAACCTCCAGGTTTTATCTCTCCAGACAATCCTTCTAATGTATTTAGATTGCATAAAGCTCGCTATGGTTTAAAGGAAGCTCTAAGAGCTTGGTATGAGACCTTAGCTAGCTTCTTATTAGAGCATAAATTTTCTAGAGGCATTGTAGATAGGACTCTTTTTATTAAGCATCATAAAGATAAAATGTTATTAGTATAAATTTATGTAGATGACATTATTTTTGGCTCAACTGATCCCAAACTATGCAAAAGGTTTTCCATCCTTATGGATTCAAAGTTTGAGATGAGTAGCATGGGTGAAATTTCATATTTCCTTGGTTTCTAAGTGAAACAATCATCTGATAGTATCTTCATCTCCCAATCTAAATATACTAAGGAGCTTATGAAAAGATTTGGGATGTGTGATGCCTCAATAATGAAAACACCCATGGCTGCAAATATTGTGATAGATTCTGATGAGTATGGAAAATCTGTTGATCAGAAGTTATATAGGGTCATTATTGAGTCCCTATTATACCTCACAACAAGTAGACCAGACATCATGTTTGATATATGCATGTGTGCTAGGTTCCAAGTGAACCCTAAAGAATCTCACTATATTTTGCTAAAAAGGATTTTGAAATATATAAAGGGTTGTCCAAATCTAGGACTTCTTATATCCATCAGAGTCAGAATTTGACTTAACTGGATTTTTAGATGCTGACTATGATGGATGTAGAGTGGACAGAAAAAGCACAACATGAACATGCCAGTTCCTTGGTGACGGGCTAGTGTCCTGGTTCTGTAAAAAGCAAACCCCTGTGTCCACATCCACTACCGAAGCAGAATATATAGCTGCTGGCAGTTATTGCTCTCAAGTTTTGTGGATACAAAACCAACTACTCGATTATGGATACAACTTAAATAATTCAACTATATATTGTGATAGTACCAGTGCTGTATCCATAGCACAAAATCTAGTGCATCATAGTAGAACCAAACATATAGAAATAAAACATCATTTCATTAGAGATTGTGTAGACAAAAAGAAAATTAATCTTGTCTTTATTTTCACTGATTTATAAAGAGCAGACATCTTCACCAAGCCATTGGATGAGAAGAAACATCTGTTTTTCTTAAATCAATTAGGAATGATCAATGGAGATGTGTTAATTTAAATTTTGTCTGTGGTCGATGATTTGTTGACAGTTCGTCGAACGGAGATCGACGATCTGTGAACTCCTCGTGAAGAGTTTGTCGAACGGAGTTTGACGATCACTTCTTAGTGAAACAGTTTTCATCACATGGAGATCGACGATCCCTGCTTCAGTGAATTTATCGTCGAACGGAGATCGACGATTTATTCATCTTCTTCAGACTAAGATCGACGAATTCATTTTCTATTAAAATACTTCGTCGAACTCAGATCGAAGATCTTTTCTTTTTTCGTCAGACAAAGATCGTCTTTTCGTCTTCTAAAGACCTTATAAACTAAGTTTTATATGAAATCTGTCCCGCGCTTTCAATTTCCTTTGCACTTGATCTCTTTTTTTCCTTGCAGGATCTCTCATGGAGATTTCGGCGGCAAACCTCTCCGGGATGAAATTCGAAGTTGGATTTGATATAGATGTGAACTCCTTCAAGCATACTGACCAAATCTTCCAGGATATTTTGAATTTGTTCGATGAGCCGCAACTTCTCAAAGTGATGACTACCAGGATGAAGCTGCCTGTGGCAGAAATAAAAGAATGGGTTTTCTCGGTATCTTCTCCAGATGGACAAACCCTAGTCGGCACCATTAATGGACAGGAGGTTATTCTAACTCCTGATATTCCTTCTGAGATATTTGGTTTTGTTAATGGAAATGATGATATAGAACTGAATAGTGATGAGTTTGGTGAAATGCTTACACAGATGGGTCACTCCGAGGGAAACCCTAGTAAGTTACTGAAAAATAACTTGTCTATTGAGTACAAGTTTCTGGCCGACATAGTAGGTAAGGTGCTGCTTGGGAAGCACACTGCCCATGAATATATTACCAGGCACCAATTCCTTCTGATGAGTGCCCTGGTAAATACGAAATGAGTGCATTGGGGTAATATTCTGTTTGATTTGATTAAGAAGAAAAATAACAAAAGAGAAGTCTGTCTTGGGAGGATTCTAGGCATTTTCCTCTAGGAGAAATGTCCTCAACTGTTGGTCTCTCCAACAGTTTTCATCAATGCTTCCAAGAGACTGAACCCAGCTCCCTTTGGAAAATGGGAGAGGACCATCTCTAATCCCTCCAGGGCCTCCTCCTCCTCCTCCTTAAGAACTTCAGAGGACACAAGGACTATAGTAGTAACTCCTCAACCTACTGAAGAGGCACCAGAGTATACTCCTCCACCTCCTTCTTCTTCACCTCATACCTCACTGCCTCAACCTCCTCTACCTCACCACCCTCAGGAGATTCCATTCACCACTTCTGTATCTACTCAAATGTCGCCCACCTTCAATCTCCTCACAACACCTTCACCATCCCCATCACCAATAGAATCACCAATACACTCACCAATACATACTTCTCCACAATCACCAAATCTACTTCCTGATAACACTCCTCTGGACATCACATCTGACATCCCTCCACTCACTCCTCCAGTCATCCCCTCCACATCCACAATCATCCCTCCAATTCCACCTTCTCCTCCATCCATTTCCTTAAATGTATGTACTTCTTGTGGTATCACCACTTCTTCTCTCTCATCTTCCTCATCTGATCCCTCTACCATCATCTCTCTTCTCACTCCAACCATCAAATATCTCATAGTGGATGCCATTGCACCTCTAATTCTTTCCATAAATTCCCTAGCTACTCAGATTACTTATTTCTCTGGCCCTTCTTCACTTAGGGGCCTAGCATCAAGTTTTCCTGATACCAGGCAGGGGGAGATATTCTATGAAGAAGTTCCCCCTCCTCCAGCAGCAGCAGCAGTAGAAGCAGCAGTTCTTGTAAATACAGCTACTTCAGATACTGAGATATCAGATGCACAAGAAACGGAGCTAGCAGAATTTTTGCCTACCGATTCAGAGACAGTTAATTCAGTTTATTCTTTGGATGTTCTTTCTGTTGGAGAAGTTACCATCTCTCCTTCAGTTGAACTGACTACTATTCTAGATTCTTTTGATTTGACTCACAATAACAATATTTCATTTGTTTTCAATCAGTTCTGTACAAATATTGTCTGTTATACTGCTCCAGTGAGCACAGAAATTTTACAGCTTATTTAGAGCAGCTTTACAGCTCCAGAACCTGAGCTTGTTTCATCTCCAGAGCATGAGTCTGTTAAAATTGCTGAGGATGAGTCTTCTGAGCCCAAGGCTCACTCTCCACTAGTCTTATCTTCTTCTCCAGAGGCCATCTCAGCTCCAACAAATAAGATGGATGACAGTTCTCTTCCTGATCTTGATGCAATCATTATGGCAGATATAAAATAAGAAAAATTGTTAATCTCTGAAAATGTTGCTGAGACAGTTGCTCCAGTAGTTCCAGAACCTCCATCTCCAGTTCAAGGAGTATGTATTTGAGAAGAGCAACTAAGGCAGATTAATGAGTTATACAATGTTCCTTCCAGTGATTCCAGTGATGATAATGAGGATTCTGATTCTGACAGTGTCAAGAGACCTAAATCAAAGAAGAGGAAGGCTCCAGTAAAAGCTGCTCCCAAGCCTAATCCAAACAATGATATTCCTCATTACATCTTACATAACATTCCTTTGACTCCAACAAATCCTCATTGGATGAAGTTGTCAAGGAACCAGGCAAAAGCTTAGAAGGAGAAGAAAAAGTATGGATCTTCTCCAGTAAAGAGATTCAGGAAAGATCCACCTCCTCCTCCTCCTGCTGCAGGCTCCTCAGGAAACATTGCTTCCAGGTCAACCTCCTCCCAACAACCTAAGCCTTATGCCCCTCACAGTCAAGGAAGATCTTCTAGATATCATTCCAGAGATGGCTCTTCTAGTGGGACAGGAAGACAGCAATAAGACAGATTTGCTGGAAAATACAGTGAATGCAGACCTCCAAGCTTTTATTATGCTGAAAAATCAGAAAAGAATTATCCTTCAACAAATTTTCAGCAACAGTCTGTTATTTTCAGAAAGCCACAAAGGACTGCTCAGGATGTTTCAACTGATACAGGGAGACCTCCATCTCCAGTTTATGAACCTGAGTTAGATCCCAACTTCAAAATAGCTAGATTCCAAGAATTGGTTGGCTTGTCTCAGATAAACAAAGCTAAAGCAGAAGGATCTAATCCATCAAAATTCACTACAATGTCTACCTTCAGACAAAAAGAACTTGACAAATTTGAGGTAGAGAAACATCTCTTTGATCCTAATGCTTACATGCAGGTCCACCCAGAAGCTGTTGTTCCAAGAGCTTCTACTGTAACAGTTTTAGGAGTTCAAGACCTGAAGATGTCCAAGCAAGAAGCAGTAGATCCTCTTAGGAAGATTGCATTTACTAAATCTTCTTCTTCTGCTCCTCCTTCAGACAGGCCCTAAAACAATATTACTCTCTGTGTATATTTATCTGCTGAATTGTTTCTTATTCTGTCAGATATTTACTTTCATGTTGAATGATTGTATTTTCTCTCTTATGCATTGTACATAGTGACCTCACCCAAATAGGGGGAGATTATTGGAACCCGATTTGTGTTTAGGATTTGTGCTAAGGTTCAATATTAGGGTTGTATAGATTGACCCTCCTTGTATAGTCTAGGGTCATAGGTCTTCATTAGATTATACGGTAGGTCAACAAGTCATATTGATCAGAACAAGCCTTCAGAAGAATTAGAAGATTGCAGAAACCAGTTTTGTCAAAGGCAGAAATTCAGTTCGACGATAGTTGAACTCAGGTCAACGATAGCTGAACTCTAGGCTGATTCTTAGCTCGGCGAAAGAGAGGCTGAGTTCGATGATCTTCTATTTCTGTTCGATGATCTTGGAGCCCAGTATGGAAAGCTGTATTTTAGTTCAAAATTCTCAGGGCTCAGCTCGACGAAAGAGAGGCTAAGTTCGACGATCCACGATCTCAGATCGACGAAAATTGCCAGTTCAATATTTCCATTCTCTGCAACTATTCCAAATTGTTTAGGATTATATTATAGCTTATATTGCTCTGAGTAATTAATGCTTAGATTCCCAAAATATAGCCATTCATATGGCAGCATTAATTATTGGTTTTTACAGAGTCATTATACAGCTAATTCTTGGGACAGTAAAGGAATTAATTGATTGCTCTTCCAGCAGTTGTCCAAGTTCCAAAAATTCCAGCAGTCAATCAAGGCAATCGAATTAAAATTCAGAGACACAATTTGCTGCACATGAGAGAGAGAAGTTTTTTCAAAGAAAACATAGGCACAAGAAATTATTCAAGAAAAAGAGTTTTGCACTGTCTTCATCAAGTGTTCTTCTTCCAGCAAGCTTTCAAGAGACAATAAACTTCATCTATATACAGCTTTCTTGAAAACTTTTTCAATAAGACCTACTCACCCTGCAAAGCTCTCAATCTTCCTGAACAGATATTCATCTCAGGGGGAGCTTTGACACCAACAAGGATCCACAAGTCTTCTCAGTTGTTTTGAGAAATGAGAAGACAACATATAGTTTTATTTCTTTCACCCCACTGTACACAGGGTTTTAACTCCCTTCAAAAGTTAAACACTTGATTGCAAGTCTCCTGATCAAAAGACTTAATTTAATTTTTGGGCACCTAATTAAAATCCTGAAGTATTTCCTGATCTACCTGAATCAGATCTTGTGGTGACAGGCACCTGAGCAAAAACCTGATTGGTGACAGGGCACCTGATCAAAAACCTGAGTGGATTCCTACCAGGGTGGTAGAAGAGTGGATGTACCCAAGTTTTAGGGGAATCACTATAAAATTCTTGTGTCGTCTGTGATGCTCTCTTATTTTTATTGTGTGCTGCTTGCTGAATAGTTTAGTTATATTTTTGCACCTACTGGTTACACTTATAAGTATTGCTATTTTAATTCTGCAAAAAAAATCTAACAAGATTTTAAAATACTCTATTCAACCCCCCTATAGAGTTAAACAGATCTAACACCTCTGGTGGTATCTTTCATACCATCCTTCACCGCATAAAAGAAATAAACTGATCAAAAGTATAATACTGAATCTAAATGAAATATAAGGGCTACTGCCCAGTACATATAGTCCTCACTACAAAATGCTCGAGGAAGTAAAACTGCAAGCCACTCACTGATCCCATGACTGCTGCTGCAGCTGAAGCTACCACACCAGGACTAGGTTGGTTAACCTCCTCCTGGAAGTGGTGGTTCCCCTGTTGCAACGCCCTGCCTCCTAACTGGTCACCCTAGTGTTATACCCATCTGGTCGTTAGTTTGAAACTAAGTCTTGGTCCCCCTCCCCCTCCTGCAACACCTAGGCACCGTGCGGTGGAGGATGAAAGGAAAGGGACAGAAAGTGGAGAGTAAGCAAGAGCATGTGACAGTGGCCCTAACTATCATATGCTAAAAGTATCTAATATAGTAATGTCAGGTATATGAAGAACAAGTAAATGCAGTAGTATAATAGATGTAACAAATTAAAGTAAAAGTAGAGTAGCTAACTATCATCACAGAGATGTAACCTTAACTTATAAGACTGCTCATACAGACTTATAAGTGAGGGGGGTCATTTTCTAGGGCCTAACATATAAAAGATCTCATACTAATTTGTACGTTAGTGGTAGAGGTTTTATGCAAGGTATGTATGACATGGAATGCTATGCATGCTAAATGATGAGTTTCACACAAGTGCAACACACACTACCGACTCTATGAGCACAGATCTTTAGTTCCTCCATTTGGGATTAGCTAAACTCTCAGAAACATTTCGTAGTGGCAAATGGAGGCAGTAGGTTGGGCCTCCCCACTCTTAGGTTGGTATTCACACTACCCAGCCTAGACCCTACGTACTACTTGGTACACCCATAGTCAGGTGCTACACAACCTCTTGTACTAATGCTGGCAAATCCACCTGTCTTTTATGGTTGTATGAACACTTACACTTTCTGAGTCAACGTATCGATGTCGGTGTGAACGACCGTCCAATAATGAGTACCCACCACTTTATGCACATGCACTTATGCTAAAGAGCCCTAGAGCCATCGACTCGCCAAACTTGACACCATCTTTCTATCAAACACTGAGTTCACTTCCTGTGAATCTATACCATCTATACTCCCAAAATGACGGGGTGAGTGTTCGTGTTGGTGGTTGTTTAAGGGTTACTATTTAAATCAGCTTCTCCTACGATTTAGGGTTAACCTTGGACTCCGTAGGGCATTCTCTGTGAAGAGCTCTTGAGGGTACAAGGAAATACAATGGGCTGAAGCCCAAAGTTCCATTTCGCAAGGCCCTAACTTTTATGAGTATCTATTTATTACCAAACCTTTTTCCCCACGTTGCCTTTTAGCTAATCCTACGTGAATTGTTTCCCCAGGAGAAGACGATACTTCGTCGACCTCGAGCACTCCCATCTCCATGATTCCCAGACTACTTAGAACTTGGCCCTAAGGGTGACCTCATCATAACTTTACCCAAACCCGGTGCACCCACTATAATTTCATTCATGTATGGTCTACTATTCTACCCAGAAAATCTTGAATTCTCTATATGTAGACCATGTGATCGATCCTAAGTATACAAAGGTAAACACACTGAATATTTTGTCTACAACCTTATACTTATTACTGGGGGTCTACCATGATATATTGAGCCCCAAACCAGAACTAGGTATTTTTCCTAATTAAATCAGAGCATAGTTTTCCAGAGCATAGTTTGTTCTGAAACAAGATTATTTCCTAGTCATCAAATTCTAGAATTACAAAGGAGGTGCAAAAATTCATCATCCAAAAATTATAATAAAAATTGCAAACATAAATAACACCACTATAGGTCGCTCACCAAAGTTTCATGACCATTCCATGCATTTATGACATGTGTTGAGCACTTAACAAAAAAGTTCGTATACTAACTATTAGGTGATTGTTGGGGGAAATCTACTCCTAAAATTACAATTATATTACCCAAGGTGTTTCTAGACCAAATGAATCTATGTACAAAGTCTTGAGCCAAGACTTGAAGGTTTGACTCTAGTTCCTTCTTTAAACCTAACAGAAAACCCTAACGCTTGAACTAGGGTTTCAGGGTATTCCAATCCTAAAAGCTTCTAAAACTACCCTAAGGGATGTTTCATGTATTAATATGTCAGAGACCAAGGTCTCACCTTGTTTAGTTGAAGGGTTGATCACCCAACCATTCGAAGTGCATTATTGAATAACTATGCTTGTTACCTTTAAATGGACAAATTTACTCACTAAGATACCTAACTAAATCAACTCAAATTGGGTTGATATTTGTTTTTTGACCTTACAATATCCCCTCTGGTAACACACCAGAGTTTGAGAAAATTTTGAAGTCCATTGACCTTATTTTAATTACATACATGAATTATTAAATTATTACAAAAAATACAGAAAAATCAACTCCAAAAATTTTGATTTTTGGATATATTATGGACCATGGACAAACCAGCCTATGATCAAAATTTCAGCCCATTTGACTAAGTGGTTCTCTGGGGGCACTGATTTCAATTTCTGGTTAACCCTTATACACCTTGCACCAAAAAGTGTGCTGAAGGAAAACCAGTAGTCCAAAAGTGTTAATTTAAATTTGTTATAAACTAGACTCCAAGGGCTAGGTTTTTTATGTTGGACATATTTACAGAAAATGCGTCTAGGTATTTTTAAAAATTAAAGCAATGTGGCTGATATAATGTAACATAAATGATTTTCATTAAGTATATATAACAGTAACTTGGTCTGCACCTATCGATCACGTCGATCCAACGGCTGTTGGTCATCGTCCCCAATCAGCCAATGGCTGGGATTGGCTCTTCCTAGAGCTATTCCAGCGCTAATTCTCGGCCACCCGGCCACCTCCCTGTCCAACCGCCTTCGCCACCACCTCCATCGAGGTAGTGGCTACCGCTGGAGACTGTATAGCCGCCGGAGGGGCATATTCCAGTGAACCTGAGAGGTTCGTTTTCATGGGAAAACTTGGATTTTTTTTCCTCAGCGATCGGGCTCAATTGAGCCCGATATATCCAACTAATGATCTAATGATCTAGCACAAGAGAGAAGGAGAAGGACTAGACCTGCAAGCGAGCTTGACAATGTGTGTGGTGGTGGTGTGCCATGGCCGATGACTCCAAGCTTTTTTCTTGCCAAATCCTATGTTCTCTTTCTAAACCAGTGAAGTAAACATTCGTTTTGATTTCTTGGGATATTTTAAGGTTGATGGGGAGGTTGATTTGGGGAGTGGAAGGGGAAAACACTGAATGGACATTAACGGCCTTGAACCAAGCTTTCAGCCACCTTTATCTTTTGAAATTCCACCCTTAGGTGGTCAGGAAAACCCCTCCATCACCTCCTAATTAATCAGTTGGGGTGAATGAGGCCATTAAAAGGGAGTTGAATGCCCCATGGCCTTCAAAGGCCATGAATGCTTCTCTTTCTCTCTCCTCCCTTGAATGAAACCCTCACTTTCTTTCTCCTAGTCATGACCACCAAAAATTGTGTAGTATTCTAGCTTATTTCTACTTGTTCTAGCTAGTGGGCCATCCTAATTGGGCCTATCCCATTTGGATTGAGTTGGTTTTGGCTTCCTTCCCCATTTTGGGCTTGGTTTTACCAAAGTTGACTTGGGGGTGTTGACTTGGTCAAATGAGTGGGTTGACTGGTTAACTAGGTGTCTTGAGTCCTTTGCCACCACCCAAGTCCATTAGTGGCTTAGTGTAACCCATTTAGGTCAAGTTAGGGCACTTTGACCTAACTAGAGCAGTGTTGAGCAGATTATTCGAAACTCGGAAGTCGCTCGAAAATCGCTCGAATATTGAGCCGAATCGGAATCGGTTAAAATTGATTCGACTCAATTTGAGTCGATACAACTTGACTCGAATCTGATTTCGAGTCTATTTCAATCCAGCTCTGAATCGCTCAAAAATTTATTCGAATCAACATGAATTGATTAAAAATATTATTTATTTATTAAAATTTTCTTTTTAAAAAAATAAAAAAACACTAAAAATCAAACATAAATAAAAAAAGTGAATGCTTTAAGTGCTGTGGTTGCTAAATTTAAAGGTTGCTCAATTTAATTTTAAGCCAATTAGGAATTAAGACTAAATTTGCTCAATTTCGAGACGGTTTGATTCGATTTCGAGCCGACCCGATTCGATTTCGAGCAGACTCGGAATCGAGCCATTTTGAGTCGAGCCAACTTGACTCGAATCGATTTTGATTTCGAGTCGATTTCAAACTGAGTTTGATTCGAAAATTTCGATTTCGAGCCGAGTCCAAATCGCTCGAACTCGACTCGATATCAGCCCTAAACTAGGGTTAGGGTTGACTTTGGTCAATTCCACGCCTTGGTTGACCCCTAATGGGTTATTAGTGCACCAAAGGGGCCCTATAAGATTGAAGGTGGTAAGGTGGGATCAAGTAGTCATGTTGGGAGCCATTGGCAAAACCCTAGCTTAGGTATTCAGAAGCTACTATTTGCAGACCAAGGTGCTTTCACCTATTTGCCTGGGCATTTCTGTGCGAACAAGAAAGAATAGATCGAAATTTGAAATAACAGAATTTTTATTACCCAAAAAAGTAAGTATTACAAAGGTATAACCTCCTTTTTACAGAATGGAGGAGAGAAGAGAGATTACACATAAGCAATGTGAGACAAATAATTACAGGTACAAGAGGCTATACAAAAACAAACCGAACAAGCCGCGTGGTTAGACGAATAGGCTAACCGCCCGGCAACAACTATAAAGAGAAGACAAGCTGCTAGGGGAGACCGCTAGACAGCCCAGTCTTCAAATCGCCTGGGTCGAACTGCTAGACCACCCAGTCTCCAATAAGCAACATCTCGGCTACCAAACTGCTAGAGAGAAACTTCCAGACCGCGTGGTCTTCAAGCCGACAAGGTTAGACCTCCAGACTGCGCAGTGACCATACAAAAACACTCCCCCTCAAGCTGGAGCATATATAACAATCATGTCCAGCTTATCAAAAATGTGAATAAAGGAAACAGATACAAGCTTGGTGAAGATATCTGCTAACTCATTGTCAGAGGTAACGAACGGAGTACAAATCTATTTCTTCAAAATCTCTTCCCGAATAAAATGACAGTTGACTTCAATGTGCTTTGTTCTCTCATGGAAGTCCGGATTTTTGGAGATATATATATCTACCTTGTTGTTGCGGAACATAGCTAGAGGATGGTTGCAGACCTCTCCTAAATCAAGCATGAGAGCTCGTAACAACTTTAATTCACACGTGGTCGACGCCATACTTCGATATTCCGCTTCTGCACTAGACCTAGAGATGACAAATTGTTTCTTGCTCTTGCAGCTCACAAGGTTTCCCCCCACAAATGTGCAAAAGCCCGATGTGGACTTGCGATCTCCTTTGTCATCAGCATAGCTAGAATCTGAGTACGCTTCAACCTTTAAATGACCATTCTTCTGAAACAGTAGTCCTTTACCTGACACCGTTTTAATATATTCCAATATTCTCATGATAGACTGTAGATGACACTCTCTAGGAGCTTGCATGAACTAAGTAACCTTGCCTATAGCATAGGAGATGTAGGGTCTGGTTACCATGAGATAAATGAGTTTGCCAACCAGACACATGTACCTCGTAACATCTGATAGAGGAGGTGAATCATCTATCCAGGTTTTATCTTCGCTGGTAGTCATGGGGCATCAGGAATGTTTAGCCCCAGTCAACCCTATATCTTTTAGAAGATCAAAAGAACACTTATATTGGGAGAGGACCAAAGAGTTGGGCTTTTGAGAGATTTCTATCCTCAGAAAGTATTTTGGGGAGCCTATATCCTTCGTGACCAGGTTTTGACGGAGAAGTTTCTTTGTCAAGGCTACCCAAGCTTGCTCATCTGTAGTGAGAAGATTATCATCCACATATATGGCAAAAACCACCAGACCCAGGGAGGTTTTGCGAATGAATAATGAGTGATCGCAGAACTTCTTGTAAAACCCACTACCGCCACAATGTTGCTAAACTTGTCAAACCAAGCCCGAGGGCTTTGCTTTAGGCCATAGATGGCCTTCTTCAGCCTGCATACCTGTGTCTCCCCCTGAGCAACATACCCAGGAGGTTGCTCCATGTAAACATCCTCCTAAAGATCACCATAGAGAAAGGCATTCTTGACATCCAGTTGGGAAATGGGCCAATCCCTATTGACAACCACAGAGAGAAGTACTCGAATAGTGTTGAGATGAGCAATGAGAGAGAATATGTCAAAATAATCAACAATATAAATCTGAGTGAAGCCTTTGGCAACAAGGCGTTCCTTGTAACGATCCACACTGCCGTCCGGACTGAACTTCATAACAAAGACCCAATGACAGCCAACAACATCGGTGCCCAACAGAGGAGGAACAAGGGTACATGTACCCCGCTCAGTGTGGATGGCAATTTGCTCATCTATGGCAGCCTTCCAATGAGGAACAACAAGGGCTTCCTGTAGGTACGAGGAGTAGCAGTGGCAGTGACAGAGATAGCTAACACAAAAGTCCTGCGAGAAGGAGTAAGATGAGCATAGAAAACAACCGCAGCATGCAAGTGTTGGGTACATGTCTGCACCCCTTTGTGAAGAGCAAAGGGAAGATCCAAGTTGGCGTGTTCCTCAGTATCTGGTACATCCTTTACGGAGAGAGATGGTCTGGGAGTGGAGAGAGATGGACGCAGAGAATGGGAAGATAGCGGAGGCAGAGAGAGGAGGAGATGGTGGACACGGTGGAGGAGGAGAAATCTTGGTAGGTGTGGACGGGAAGGAGGGGACGGTCGGAGCAGGAATGTCAAGAATAAAAGAGGAGTCACGAAAGAAATAGGATGCATTTTCGAAGAAGGTTACGTCTATAGAGACAAACTGCTTGCGAAGAATAGGGTCAAAATAACAATAACCTTTCTGAGTAGTAGATTAACCCAGAAAGAAACATTTAGTGGCACGTGGGGAGAGTTTATCGCTGGTGGTGGAGGGAGCGTGCACAAAAGCCATGCACCCAAAGATACGCAAAGGGAGAGGAAACAGATCCTTGCCTGGATAGAGAATGGAAACTGGGGTTTGACCGTGGAGAACCGTAGAGGGAATGCGATTGATGAGATAGCAGGAGATGAGAATGGCATAGCCCCAATAGGAGCGAGGAGTTTTTGAGTTCCGCCATGACATTTTGCTATGATGTATAGACACAGCTAGTTTGTGAACAATCTCATTTTCATCAGAAAGAGAAAAATCATGCTAAGATATTTTTGGCATTATCAGCGTGAAAGATTTTAATAGAGACATCAAGGTTTTAATCATAAATAAAAAGTTCATGCAGAGACAGTTTTTGAGTTACACCCACCAGTGAAAGAAATCATCAATAAAATTACAAAATATGACATTACGGTGAGGGTAGGAGCAGCTATGATGTATAGACACAGCTAGTTTGATGAACAATCCCATTTTGCATACAGAAAGAAGAAAAATCATAACTAAGATATGTTTTGGCATTATCAGAGTGAAAGATTTTAATAGAGACATCAAACTGAGTTTTAATCATAAAATAAAACGATGTTCATGCAGAGAATAATGCGGAGTGATCTTTTAAGAGATACACCCACCCTTTCGGGAATATACGATTAAGGTTGTGCAAATCCAAAAGAAAACCCTCCCCTCTTTTACGTTGGGTTTGAATCATGGGAGAGCAAGTTGTTAGGTGCGAAGCTGCAGCTCAGTTGGTTACTGTTAGGAAAGCTCTTTATAGGGGTTGTGGGTTGAACCCCGCCTATCCCGCCCTGAGATCTATGTGTGGGGTGCGGTGCAGCCCGGAGTGGGCCACGGTAAGAGCCAGGAGCAGTACCCCAGACATCGGAGTGAACGAGATCAAACGGACGGGATGATCCACATCCTTGCTTCGGTGGTAAGGAGGAGCAGTGATGCTTGCCAAGCTGACATGCATCACAATTGGGAGGAGGACTGTGCGGAGGGAGGTGGGGTAGAAGCTGACGATGAAGCCGTGGAGGAGGATGACCAAGGTGAAGATGCCATTGCACAAGGTCTGTAAACGAGGAGGAGAAGGCTGACAGAGCGAAAATGTTGTCGAGGAAGTAGAGGTCGTTGCTCTCAGTCCTAGTAGTAATCGTTTGTTGGGAGCCCGGATCCTGAAAAGAATAAGAAGTTGGAGTGAATGTAACAGAACACTGTAGTTGCTTGCACAGAGAAGTAACAGATAATAAATTGCATGGAAACTTGGGCACCTAGAGAGTATCCACCCAACAAAGAGACAGAGTCACTTAAACCACTCTCGTTCTATTGACCGGTGAGGGAGAGCCGTCCGCAATAAAGACCGCGGGAAAACAATCATTTGTTTCTAGGAGAGAAAAATATTTAGGATTGTCGGTCATATGATTGGTATCACCAGAGTCTATCAGCCATTTACCTTGAGTAACGATGTGAGCACTACCTGAAGACATGACCATCGAAGCGGACTGCTTCGAAGAGGAGGTGGAAGCGCCCCCAGAGGGGCAAAGATGTGGATGTTTCATCCAGCAGCGATCAACCATATGGCCGGTGTGGCCACCGTGAGAGCAGAGAAAGAGGGATGGACCATGCCCGCCGGATTGGAAGGCATAGGTGTCGGGGAGAGCCATTGAGAATAATAGAGCTGACAGAAAGGAAGCCGCACGAATAGGGAAAAATAAGACGCGCGGATAGACAAGAGGTCGTACGAAAGCCACAGTTCGTGGGCGCTTGGGAGGACGTGAAAACAGGCGCGAGCAGAAAACAGAAAGAGGTAGATAAGGAGTCGCGCGAATAGGAAAAAAGGAAACCGCATAAACGAAAAAGAGGCCTCGCGAAAGGAAGAGACTGCAGAGCTAAAGGGAGCCCGCGAAAACAGGTCGCGAGCAGAAAGCGAAAAGCCGCGTGAACAAAGACGAGGTCGCGTGAAAGCAAAAGAGCAGAGAGAAAATGAGGTCGCGAAGACAGGTCGTGAACAGAGAGAACACAAATAAAGAGGTCGAGCACACAGAGGGCAACGACAAGGAAGAGAAGGAAACCACGCAGACAGGGCACAAGAAGGAGGGGACAAACCGCACGGAGAGAAGCGCTCAGAATCAAGCAAAAAAGATCGATTCCTCTGATACCATGTGCGAATAAGAAAGAATAGACCGAATTTTAGAATAATAGAATTTTTATTATCCAAAAAAGTAATTATTACAAAGGTACAATCTCCCTTTTATAGAATGGAGGAGAGGGGAGAGATTACACATAAGCAATGTGGGACAAATAATTACAGGTACAAGCGACTATACAAAAACAAACAGAACAAGCCGCGCGGTTAGACGAATAGGCTAACCTCTCGGCAATAATTATAAAGAGAAGACAAGCTGCTAGGGGAGACCGCTAGACAGCCCGGTCTTCAAGTCACCTGCGTCAAACCGCCACACCGCCCGGTCTCCAATCAGCAACATCTCATCTACCAAACCGCTGGAGAGAAACTGCCAGACCGCGCGGTCTTCAAGCCGCAAAGGTCAGACCTCTCGGTCACCATACAACAATAATTTCAAGGTCCTCTTGGTCTTCTTAAAGCTTTGTCATGACCTAGTAATGAAAAAATCTCCTCGAGGTCTGGTTGTTTGTATGATGTTATAAATCCCAATACATAAAAATAAAAAATTTGTCCCCAAAATTAAGATTAGGCCTACGGGGTTTGCACTGAAAGTTAAATAATATGAAATTCTTGCGCAATTAAGGTTATACATGTTGTGAAGAGTTCCGAAAACTTCTGTTGCATAAGGTCCGGGGGCTCCCAGGTGTGCTCCTCCTATCCGTGATTCAACAATATGACCTTAAATAGCGGAACCTTCTTTCGTCGCAGGACTCGTACCTCCATATCATCTATACTCATTGTATTCAAGCAGACTGATCGGTCAAATGCTACTAGGCCAACCATAGTGGGAATCTACTGCTCTGGATGTAAGAGAGCCCTCCTAAGAGAAGAGACGTGGAAGAAGTCATGTAGGCCAGCAAACTCTGGCGGTAGCTCCAGTTATAGGCCATGGGGCCGATCCTCTCCAGAACCCTATAAGGCCCCATATACCGTGGAATTAGCTTCTCTCGTCCGCGAACCCGCGAGACTACATGCATCGGGCGTATCTTCAAGAATACCCGATCACCAACTTGAAATTTCACCTGACGATGCTGCGCATCATAGTATTTGGCATGTCTGCTCTAGGCCTCCAGCATCCTGGCTCGAATCAATCGAACCTGAGCATTTGTGTCTTCCACGAACTCTGAGCCAAGCGCATTTGGGTCCTCATCCTGGACCCAAGATAGCGGAGTCCTGTACCTTTGTCCATAGAACGCCTCATAGGGTGTCATGCCTATACTGGACTACTGACTGTTGATATAAGAAAACTCAATAAACAGCAACAAACTCTCCTGCAGCTCCCCGTGATCCAAAATACATAGGCGTAGGATATCCTCTAATGTCCGGTTTGTATGATCCGTCTTCTCATCCGTCTGGTGGTGGAATGTTGTATTGAAAGTCAGTCGGGAGCTTAATTAAGACTAAACTGCTCTCCATTCCTTAGACGTAAAACGTCCATCCCGATCTAATACGATTGTCCTCGGCATACTATGATAACAGACAAACTGCTCCACAAATATTTGTACAAGCACTATGATTGGAGAATCCTTCCTGACTAGGAAAAATCAAGCAACCTTTGTCAATCAGTAACCAATAACCAAGATGGAATCATTTCCTGCATAGGAGCGAGGCAATCTGTGTATGAAGTCCAACACAATGTCCTCAAACTTCCATTCTGGCAAGGGTAGTGGTTGTAGTAGTCCTGTCGGGCTCCTACACTCAGCCTTCACAAGCTGGCAAGTCTTGCAATACTTCACAAAGTAGGTGATCTCTTTATTCATGCCCGGCCAGCAAATGGTCCTCTTAAGATCGGCCGTCATCTTTGTGATCTCAGGGTGCACTGAGTACCTACTTGTGTGTGCCTCTGCCAAAATATCTTCCCGTAGCTGGACTCCTACCAGTATATATACTCTTCCTATGAAACACAGTGGGCCATCTTTCAACGTGTACTCCCCAGCCTTGCATGCCTCTAATGCTCTGGATATTGGCTTTAGTTTGGCATCCTGCCTCAGCCCATCCCTGATGCGGTCCCAAATGTCACTAGTAGTGCCCATCGCTGCCAAATACTCCTTGTAGAGCTTGGGATCTGCCTTGGACACCAAGGAGATCTGCATATCCTCCAGCATCTGCACCAACTCCATAGCCATCATCTGGGGTTCTGCTCTTGTTGGTGTAGCTCTCCTACTCAGGGCATCTGCTACTACGTTCTCCTTCCTTGGGTGATAGTGCATCGTGTACTGATAATCGGATAGAAACTTCACCCATCGTCTCTAATGCATGTTTAGCTCCTTCTGTGTGTCCGCGTACTTTAGATTTTTTGTGATCGGAAAAGATGTCACAATGTATCCCACAGAGGTAATGCCACCAGATCTACAATGCAAAGATTACTACCCCCAACTATAGATCATGTACTGGATAATTTTGCTCGTGCTTCTTCAATTATCGGGAGGCATAGGTTATCATGTATTCTTGCTGCATCAGGACAACACCCATTCCCTTGTAGGATGCGTCTATTTAGATCTTGAATCCTTCCTTTCCAGAGGGAAGGGCAAGGATAGGAGCCGAGGTAAGCCGACACTTTCGCTCCTGAAGGCAGACTCACACTTTGGTGTCCACACAAATGGGTTATCCTTCTTTGTCAATGAAGTAAGGGGGAGGGCAATCCGAGAAAATCCCTCTACAAACTTCTTGTAGTATCTGTCAAGTCCTAGAAAACTCTGTATGCCCGATGCCGTCTTCAGTGGCGGCCAATCGCATACTTCTTGGATCTTGCCGGATCCACTGCTAGACCTACTCCACTGATAATATGACCTAAAAAGGCCACCACCTTCAACCAGTACTGGCATTTACTGAATTTTGCATACAGGCTATGCTCCCGAAGTTTCTCCAACGTTAGTGCCAAATGTCATGCATGGTCTTCCTCCATCCTTGAATAGATAAGGATGTCGTCTAAAATACGATGATGAAAACATCTAGATAGGTCTCAAATACCTGATTCATCATGCCATGAATGTAGAGGGTGTATTCGTGAGACCTAATGGCATCACGGTGAACTCATAAAGACCATACCAGCTACTGAATGCGGTCTTCAGGATGTCCTCCTCCTGGATCTGGAGCTGATAATACCCTGATCTAAAGTCTTACTTTGAGAACAAATGAGCCCCTTCTAGCTGATCAAAAAGTTTGTCTATTCTTGATAGAGGGTACGTGTTTCGTACAGTCAGTCGGTTCAGCCCTCTGTAATCAATGCATAATCTGAGGCTCTTATCCTTCTTCTTCATGAATAGTACTGGGGCTCCCCATGGTGAGGAGCTTGGTCTGACAAACCCGGCTTCAAACAACTCATGTAACTGACTCCAAAATTCCACTAACTCCTCAGGGGCCATCCAATACGGAGCCTTAGATACTGGCTTAGCCCCAGGAACTAGCTGGATCCGAAAGTCCTTCTCACGGTGCGGTAGCAGCCAAGGCAGCTTCTCTGGGAAGACATCAACAAAATCCTATACCACCGGGATGTTGGAGATAGAATCCTTCTCCTAGATCACCTCGAATAACACCTGGTAGACCTCGTCCCCCTATAAATGGGCCTTGACGGCCTGGATAGAAGAAAGTAGACAACGAGAGACCGGTATAGTACCTTGGAAGGTTGCGTAGGAGTCGTGGTATCTCAGCACGAACTTCCTTGCCTGGCAATCAATCTGTGCATGGTTCCAGGTGAGCCTTGTCATTCCCAAAACAAGATCAAAGTCCGGCAACTCCAAGATCATCGTCGGGTCCTCGAATGTTAGGCCATCGATGGTCACCTACAGGAAGCATTTTGCAATGGATAGGATCTCCGTCCCATTGGGAAGATGCACCCTCCTGGTGACTCCCGTGAAATGTTGGACCTGGTCAAAGTCCTTAACAAAATCCTCCGCCACAAAATTATGTGTCGCCCCCATGTCGAATAAGGTATGGGTAGGGTTGCCACATATCATTACTATCCCTGAGTTTATTAAACAGTCTTAGGTGGCTAGTTATAAAGTTTTCTTCCATAGAACTTCTAGTTTAATAACAGTTCTACTATTTAGGGAAAAGAAAGATAGGAATTGAAATTTCTGGCATACCTGCGATAACCCTACCTGGGTTTCGGGGTTGAGCAAGGTCCAAAGCATACATCCAATCTCCATCCGGCCTACTATCACTACCCTGGAATCCACGTCCTCGATCATGTCCCCGACCCCTAAATTACTTTGTGGGTGGGGCAGCCTATGGTGCTGGTAGTGGTGTCTGTCTCCTGGGACAATTAATTCGAATATGTCAAGGTTGGTGGCAGTGATAACACACTGGCAAGGGAGGTGCCCCATCCTCTGTCCTCGGCATCTCCCACATCTATAAATGTTGGGGGCTTAGTATCTCTGGGTCCCTCTACTCATGTTTATACCTCGGGAGGGATTTATCCCCATTTTTATGATTCCTCTACTGTTCCCTCGTGCCACTAATAAAAGTGTCGAGTTCCAGTCTTTTTCCCCTGCCCCAAACCATGAGCTGGTATGCCTCCAACCTCTTATCCATCTCCAGTATCGGGGCCAGGCTTCCGTCAGAGATGAATAGGAGTGTCTGCCTCAGGTCATCCCGAAGGCCCTTGTTGAACCTCTTCGCAAGGCCAGCATCATCCAACTGGTATGAATCCGAGAATCGAGATAAATGAGTAAACTCTAGGTAGTATTCTAACACTAACCTGCTTCCCTGCCTCAACTGCAGGAACCTGTCCTTTAGCCCATCCCTCGCAGTCTGTGGCACAAAATGATCCAAGAATGTTGTCTTGAACTCGTCCCATGAGATGTCTACATCCTCAATTCCTGTATAGGCAGTGTACAAAAGAGACTTCCACCATCTATTTGCATGGAATCCAAGTATGAGACTGCTAAGGATACGACCATATTCGTCGGGAATCGTATCCCAGCCAACATCTCGTAGATGATGTCCAGCCATTCCTCAGTCCGTACTGCCAACTCCATCCCTAGATATGATGGATGTGATAGTCCTCAAAAGACACTAAGCCAATTTGCCTCGAGATTTGGTTGGGGAACCAGAGCCTACTATGTCTTAAAAGCCAACAAGATGGTCGTCGGTGTTTGTCCCATCTCCGTTTGCTGAAACGGAGTAGGAACTTGCGGGGGTGGAACATCATTCTGAACTGGAGGTGTTCCTGATCCCTATTCAAATACCAGAATTTGTTATAACCTTCAAAAAGGAAGGTTCACTTATAACATGGTTGACTTAAATCTAGTCAAGAGTGGACAGTTGCATGTGATTCCCTATATGGGCACACCAAGGCTTCCGCTGCTTAGTTTGCCCCCAAAATAAACTCGAGCGAGGGTGTCCCAGGGTTCGTGGACTACTTTGCTTCGGGTTGAGGTTAGCTCTGATGCAAGTTGTAATACCCCCCTCCCCCCTTATTGGGTCTTATGCCAAAAATAGCCACTTTGTGGTGACACCAAATCCCAGAGGGTCGTCACCACAAATCGCTAAAACTGTCGGCAACTGCTAAACCATAATCCACAGAAGAAAAGAAGTAAACATGTAAACATGAATCCATGATCACGTAGCAATATATAAGAGTCCAGATAAAGGAAATAAACTTATAAAAAGTATAATACTGAATCTGAAAGGAAAGGTAAGGGTTACTGTCCAGTACATATAGTCCTCACTACAAAACGCTCGCGGAAGTAAAACTACAGGCCACTCACAGATCCCATGACTGATGTTGCAGCTGAAGCTACCACACTAGGAATAGGTTTGTTCACCTCCTCCTAGACGTGCTGGTTCCCCTGTTGCAACACCCTGTCTCCTAACTGGTGACCCTGGTGTTATGCACATCTGGCCGTTAGTTTAAAACTAAGTCTGGGTCCCTCTCTGTCCCCCCTGCGACACCTAGGCACCGTGTGGGGGAGGATAAAAGGAAAGGGATAGAAAGTGGAGAGTAAGTAAGAGCACGTGTGTAACACCCCCATCCGTCGTATGATATATAATAGAAGGTCCAGCTGGAACCTGACACCATATACCACGGATAGTCGGAAGGGTTACGTATGAATAACCAAACTATCCAATTAAGACTACTCGTCCTATCACAGAGCATTCTAGCGGAAGCTTTTAAACAGTTGAAAGAACCCATAACGGTAATCCAATAATCATGAATGTCCACAACCACTACAACTGGAATGAAAAATAAATACACTGAAAGGTACACGGCCTTATGGCCTTACAAAAGTTCACTTAATAAAATAATGTTTTCCATACATTGGCTCGCAGGCCGGCCACACATGACAAACTAAAGTACAACTATTTGCTTAGGCCTTCAAGGTCCAGCTCAGCAATATGGGCTCCAGCCCGCTATTTGGTACCTGGCTCCGCAGCACCTGCAAGCAACATTCCACCGCACGGTGGCAAACAAAGCAACGGTCAGCCAAAGCCGACCAAATTATAACGACCCCGCCCCTTTCTCGGAACGACGGTGCTCCTTCCCTGCATTTCATTAGCCCAGCTAAACAATTAAGTATAAATATATTTCGCCACAGGTGTAGGCTCGCACAGCCAAACACCCCGTACACTCAGGACACATTAACGGTGAATCCGGTCAATTTTGTGGCTTCACCACCATCCCCGGGATGGCAATAACATGAGCATTTTAGCCTTTCTGACCACTATCTAAGGCTCCCGACTATGCCAACGGCCAGTCCCCATCAATGGGTCTCTCGCACCGAACCACATAGCCCAGGTCTGATTCCATTTGCTCGTTGCTCACACTGCCTAGTCACCTTAAGACCTACGCGCGAGCCAAGCTTCTCTCGGATCCTAACATTTCCAAACAATCATATAACTCAGTTATGTTCATGGCCAATTTCCTGACCGCCAAGTTAGCAGAACAACGATTCCGCTCAATTTACTGGGTGCGCCTTGGAATTAATCCCCAAGGATCCCTGCTGCAATCTACTGCGTAGAAACCCGAAAATCCAAAGCACAGAGTCTTCTCCGGCAAACCATAGCAAATGCAACATCACCGATCCAGACCAACATGTCCGGGTAGGCTTCACACATAATGCCTATGTTCGTACTTCGATTCCGGACTTTATATGCGACACAAGGGGGACTATTCACGTCAACCCCAGGGAACACCACACACTCGCCGCACACTCGCGGGAGCGGGTCTCCCTATCCAAAAGGAAGAGAGCTTCACATGCTCAAGTAGAGAATCATTACCCTTATAGTATGCTTTTGCGCCATGGAAAACTATCCGGATAGAAGTCTTCGCAACAGAATTTCCTCCACGGATCCGCTCTCGGTTCTCTAAACGGTGCTTCGATGCTCCGCCGGCGGCCGGAATCCTCCTCCTTCTTCCTCCTCTCTCTAACTCCTTGAAAGAGAGTGCTTAAGAGAGAAATGAGGAATTGATCCTCTATTTCCGACCTTAAAAGAGCAGGGACTCATTTGGGCCATCGGATCTTAATTAAAGAAATCGAACGGCTCAGATCCGCTCAAAAATCCACAAACCTGGGCCAAACACGGCCTTGCACACGGTCGTGTCCCAGGCCGTGTGCCTCGATCCAGGCACGATCGTCGAACACAGAAACTCACACGGGCTAAGACACGCTCGTGTCTAAATCTGACAAGCCCGTGTCGGGTCCTCGACACGCCCGTGACCGAGGGCGTGTCACATATAACCGCCATGCCAACCGACACGACCCTCCTGAACATGGGTGGGGACACGGGTCTGAACACGCCCGTGTCAAAACTGTGCACAACCCGTGTTTCCTGTTGTGTCCTTCTCTGGATACAGCCGGCCAACACACAAGGAAAGACACGGCCTTGGACACGCCCGTATCCTAGGACGTCTACCCCTATACAGGCACCAAAATTTATTTTGGATGCGATCGGCTCAAAAACGATTTCCGGGGCGTTACAAATCTCCCCGCCCCCTTAAGGAATTTCGTCCCGAAATTAAGTAAAGGTACACAAAATTAAATGTTACCTGAGTGGAATAACTCGGGGTATTCCTCCAACATAGTTTGCTCTCGCTCCCATGAAAGCTCCTCACGTCCGCAGTTATCCCAACGGACCTTAACCATTCAGATTTCCTTGTTGCGGAGTCGTTTGACTTCAACGTCTTCTATACGTATAGGCTTGACCTTTGTCGTCAACTCGTAATCAACCGGCACTTGATCGACCGCAACTATCTGCGAAGGCTCTTGCACCGCCTTACACAACACCGATACGTGGAACACATCGTGTAGTCCACTCAATTCCACTGACAGCTTCAATCTATACGCTGCTTCGCCAACACGCTCCAGGATTTCAAATGGTCCAAGGTATCTCGGACTCAGCTTCTTCATGCGTCGAACCTGCGAAACACCCTTGAATGGCTTGATTTTTAAATACACCCAGTCGCCAACACTGAACTCCACGTTCCTATGCTTGGCGTTATAGTACTTTGCTTACCTGTCCTGAGCGATCTTCAACCTTTCCTGAATTGTACGTACCATTGAAATGGCGTCTTCCACTGCTTGACATTTATATAACTTCGAATCGCCTGTCTCCAACCAAGACAACGACATACGACACTTCCTCCCATACAAGGCCTCGAAAGGTGTCATTCCAATACTCGCTTGAAAGCTGTTGTTATACGCAAACTCCACCATATACAGGTGATCCTCCCAATGTTTTCCGAAATCTAGGACGCACATGCGAAGCATGTCCTCCATCATCCTGTTGACCCTCTCGGTCTGACCATCCGTCTGTGGATGGAAGGCTGTGCTGAAACTCAGCTTAGTTCCCAACAAACTATGCACCAGCCTCCAGTCCTTCGACGTGAAGCGTCCATCTCGGTCACTAACAATATTACGGGGCACACCATGCAACCGCACGATATTATCCACATAGAGTTTGGCTAACTTTTCCACCGGATCTTCCTTCCTATTCGGGATGAAATGCGACACGTTTGTCAACCTATCTACAACCACCTAGATGGCATTCGTTACCCCTCTGCGACTTTGGCAAACCATGCACAAAATCCATAGAAATGTCGTCGAATTTCCACTCCGGGATAGGCAAGGACTTTAGGAAACCTCCGGGCTTCTGGCACTCCGCCTTCACCAAGGCACAAGTTTGGCACTTGGCCACATAAAGTGCTACATCCTTCTTTAATCCTGGCCACCAGAATAACTTCTTCATGTCTCTATACATCTTCATGCTTCCCGGGTGGATTAAGTACTTGGTATGATGAGCCTCATACATCAACTCCTCCCGAAGATTATCCGCACTAGGGATGCATAGACGACCATCCTTCCTTAGCAGTCCATCCTCAACAGCAAAGTGGGAATTTGACCCATCCAAAGATTCATCTAAGATCCGCTTCATGCTGCTATCCTGAATCAAAGCCCGTCGAACTCTATCAGCCCGGTCATACTGCACCTCTGCCCAACACAATATCGCCGCGACACTAGACCGTTTATCAACGCAGGAGATCTCTAATGCCTCCAAATCACGAACCAAGCTCTCATCATGTACCGACAACCAATTAGCCTGCGCAGGAGCCCTGTGGCTCAATGCATCCGCCACTGCATTTCCTTTCCCATGTATATAATGTATCTCGAAGGTGTAATCCCCCAAGAACTCCATCCACCTCTGTTGTCTCATGTTCAGATCCTTCTGATCTAACAAGTACTTCAGGATCTTATGATCGATGTAGATATCAACTTTCACACCGTACGGGTAGTGCCTCCACAGCTTCAGAGCGAATATCACGACCGCTAACTCTAAGTCGTGAACCGGATAATTCCTCTCATGAACCTTCAATTGTCGTGAACCATAGGTTATCACTCTCCCATGATGTAGCAGAACATAGCCCAAACCACGGCCCGAAGCATCACTATAAATTTCAAATCCTTCGGTTCCACTCGGCGAACATAAAATAGGCGCTGTGGTCAACCGCCTCTTCAACTCTTCAGTAGCCTGCTCACACTCTAGTGACCAAACAAACTTCTGGTCTTTCCTTGTCAACATCATGAGTGGTAACGCTATCCGCGAGAAGTTCTCTACGAAGTTCCTGTAGTAGCCGGAAAGCCCCAGAAAGCTCCGGACTTCCGCCACTGTAGTCAAAATAGGCCACTCCCGTATCGCCACTATCTTCGCCGAATCCACCGCTATTCCTTCTCCACTAACGACATGACCAAGGAACGCTACTGAGGATAACCAGAACTCACACTTGGAGAACTTAGCATACAACTGATTTCTCCTCAACGTCTCCAACACCAAGTGTAGATGCTTGTAATGGTCCTCCTCACACTACGAGTATACCAAGATATCATCGATAAATACTATCACGAAATGATCCAGGTATTCTCTGAACGTCCTATTAATCAGATCCATAAACACGGATGGCGCATTGGTCAGCCCAAACAGCATGACCGTGAACTCATAATGCCCAAACCGCGTGCTTAACGCTGTCTTTGGGATGTCGCTTTCCCTTATCCTCAATTGGTAATAGCCGGACTTCAGATCTAACTTTGAATATACTGTTGACCCAACCAACTGATCAAATAGATCATCAATCCTGGGAATCAGATACTTGTTCTTCTCCGTAAGCTTGTTCAACTCCCAATAGTCAATACAGAGTCGCAAGCTCCCATCCTTCTTCTTAACGAAAAGAACTGGTGCGCTCTAAGGCGACGAACTTGGACACACATACCCTTGCTCCAATAACTCCTGTAGTTGCACCTTCAACTCCGCCATCTCTCGTGGCGCTATCTGATACGGAGAGCGTGACACCGGTTTGGCACCCGGTACCAGCTCAATAGTAAAATCAATCTCCTGCTGAGGAGGGGCTCCTGGGAGATCATCTGGGAACACATCAGGATACTCGGACACAACTGGGATACTGTCCAGACTTGGCCTAGGCGTTGAAGCCTGCACTAAGGTGACAAACAGCTCTGCACCAGACCGAACTGCCTTAATCACTTGAAGGGCCGACATCAAAACTTTACCTGACCCCTTCATGCCCGCAAACGTAGTCTCCCGTTCAGTATGCAGTCCCAACTTAACCTCCTTTCGGTTGCAATCGATGCAAGCTCACAGCTCCGAGAGCCAGTCCATACCAAAGATTATGTCGAACTCCACTAACGGTAGTAACAATGCTCGCAAAACAAACTCCTGGTCCCCAATCTGTATCTTCACCACACAGAACTTATCCGCGCGCATTGAGCACCCATTGGACAACAACACATCCAATCTGTCTTTTGCCATCGAGGAAGGAACCCCGATGCGTGATATGAACTTTTCGGATAAGAAGGAATGTGAAGCCCCCGTATCAAACAGGGCTCTTGTCGGACAATCAAAAATCAACACGAAGCCTAGCACCAAGAATAACAAGCTAACATATAAAAAGAGGTCACGACTACATAAGGTTAAACTGTTAAAATTTAACTCATACATGTCACCACGTCAGCTTGCTTTATGGCCACTTGCAGACCAAGATTATAAACTCTAGGCTGGGCTGGAGCATGATGGGATGCGGTTGACTCCACCGTCTTCCCTTTCTCTTCATAGGTCGCTCCAGACTTGCTCTCGGACTTTGCACGTCCGCTCCAACACTCACGAGCAAAGTGCCCCGTCTTCCCACAGTTGTAACAAGCTCCTGGAACTCGACTTGTGGTTTCCCCCGACGTACCAGACGAAGGGGCTGAGTTCGAAGTCCTCTGCTTCTTGTTCCATCTGCGGAATCCTGATTTTGTACTTGGCACTTTGAACTCTGCCTTCTTTTCCCCTGGGTCCTTCTTCTCTTGCACTTTCTTTACGACCTTTTCCAATGACCGGGCCGAATTGACCAAGGCTAGGAAGCCCTGCACCTTAGGCCCAACAAGGAGAAACTGTAGGTCGCCGCGTAGACCTTCATAAAATCGGTTGGTTTTCCTCTCTTCTTCCGTAAACATAGCACCCGCATACCGACCCAACCGTGTAAACTCGTGTAGATACTCATCCACGCTTCTGGCTCCCTAAGTCAACCCAAGATACTGATTCTCCATCTCGGGCTTCTGAGTAAAGGGTAAATATCTGGCCAAGAACAATCTTGAGAATTCCTCCATCGGCACATCAGCAAGTTGCCTTCCCACTAGGAGATGAAACTCCAGCTCGTCCCACCACAGCCTCGCCTCACCAGCCAAAAGGAAGGTCGCTATGGTGGTCTTCTGCCACTCCTCAGTTAACGTGGTGGTCAAGATCCTCTTTAGCGTAGAAATCCAATCCTCATCTTGAGCTGGCGTTCCAATCCCATCAAATATTGGAAGATTAAAGCCCATTACATGCTTGAGCTGTCTCTCCGTAGCTCTCATCGGCTCTAGCTGATCAACTGTCGCGCGCTCCACCACTCTCGGCTTTGCCGCCCTAACCGGTTCTTGCTCAACAACAGGTGGTGCGTGATGCATTTGCCCTACAGGTTGGGCATTTATCATCGCAAAGACTGCTTCTGCCACCAACCTGATGGTTTCCGCTAAAGGAGGTGTTGTAGGCACGTCCTTCGGTGCACTACTTTCCACCGATTGCGGATGCTCTGACTGACCAGCACCGCTGCTAGCTGCCTATAATAGCAAAGACCCACGATTAGATGACAAATAAATTGCTAAAAGCAATTATTGGAACACTCAGGTTCCACAAAACAAGTGTATTTTTCATTCCTAAGTGGACATTCATGGGTTCTTTTTGATGTTATAACGATGACGCACACATGTGTTCACCACCCCTTAAAAGAATTCGCCCACGAATTCATTTAAGTCTAATCGTAACCAGAAGTCTGATACCAAATTGTAACACCCCCATCTGTCGTATGGCATATAGTAGAAGGTCCAGCTGGAACCCGGCACCAGATACCACAGACAGTCGGAAGGGTTACGTATGAATAACCAAACTATCCAATTAAGACTACCCGTCCTATCACAGAGCATTCTAGCGGAAGCTTTTAAACAGTTGAAAGAACCCATAACGGTAATCCAATAATCATGAATGTCCACAACCACTACAATTGGAATGAAAAACAAATACACTGAAAGGTACATGGCCTTATGGCCTTATAGAAGTTCACTTAATAAAATAATGTTTTCCATACATCGGCTCGTAGGCCGGCCACACAAAACTAAAGTACAACTATTCACTTGGGCCTTCGAGGGCCAGCTCAGCAACATGGGCTCCAGCCCGCTATTTGGTACCTGGCTCTGCAGCACCTGCAAGCAACATTCCACTACACGGTGGAAAACAAAGCAACGGTCAGCCAAAGCCGACCAAATTATAATGACCCCACCCCTTTCTCGGGATGGCGGTGCTCCTTCCCTGCATTTCATTAGCCCAGCTAAATAATTAAGTATAAATATATTTCTCCACAGGTGTAGGCTCGCACAGCCAAACACCCCATGCACTCAGGGCACATTAACGGTGAATCTGGTCAATTTCGTGGCATCACCACCATCCCCGGGATGGCAATAACATGAGCATTTTAGCCTTTCTGACCACTGTCTAAGGCTCTCAACTATGCCAACGGCCAGTCCCCAACAATGGGTCTCTCGCACCGAACCACATAGCCCAGGTCTGATTCCACTTGCCCGTTGCTCACACCGCCTAGTCACCTTAAGACCTACACGCGGGCCAAGCTTCTCTCGGATCCTAACATTTCCAAACAATCACATAACCCAGTTATGTTCAAGGCCGGTTCCCTGACCGCCAAGTTAGCAAAACAACGATTCCACTCAGTTTTCCGGGTGCACCTTGGAGTTAATCCCCAAGGATCCATGCTACAATCTACCGCGTAGAAACCCGAAAACCCAAAGCATGGAGTCTTCTCCGGCAAACCATAACAAATGCAACATCACCGATCTAGATCAACATGTCTGGGTAGGCTTCACACACAATGCCTATGTCCGTACTTCGATTCCAGACTCTATATGCAACACAAGGGGGACTATTCACGTCAACCCAGGGAACACCCACACTCGCCGCACACTCGCGGGAGCGGGTCTCCCTATGCAAAAGGAAGAGAGCTTCACATGCTCAAGTAGAGAATCGTTACCCTTATAGTACGCTTTTGCGCCATGGAAAACTATCCAGATAGAAGTATTCGCAACGGAATTTCCTCCACGGATCCGCTCTCGGTTCTCTAAACGGTGCTCCGATGCTCCGTCGGTGGCCGAAATCCTCCTCCTTCTTCCTCCTCTCTATAACTCCTTGAAAGAGAGTGCTTAAGAGAGAAATGAGGAATTGATCCTCTACTTCCGACCTTAACAGAGCAGGGACTCATTTGGGCCGTCGGATCTTAATTAAAGAAATCGAATGGCTCAGATCCGCTCAAAAATCCACAAACCTGAGCCGAACACGGCCTTGCACATGGTCGTGTACCAGGCCGTGTGCCTCGATCTAGGCACGATCGTCGAACACAGAAACTCACACGGGCTAAGACACGCCCGTGTCTAAATCTTACACGCCCGTGTCGGGTCCTCGACACGCCCGTGACCGTGGGCGTGTCACATATAACCGCCATGCCAACCGACACGACCTTCCTGAACACGGGTGGGGATACGGGTCTGAACACGCCCGTGTCACCCCTGACACGCCCGTGTCAAAACTATGCACAACCCGTGTTTCCTGTCGTGTCCTTGTCTGGATACAGTCAGCCAACACACAAGGAAAGACACGACCTTGGAAACGCCCGTGTCCTAGTCCATGTACCTCTATACATGCACCAAAATTTCTTTTGGACGCGATCAGCTCAAAAATGATTTCCGGGGCTTTACAACGTGACAGTGGCCCTAACTATCATATGTTAAAAGTATCTACTATAGTAATGTCAGGTATATGAAGAACAAGTAAATACAACAGTATAATAGAAGTAACAAATTAAAGTTAAAGTAGAGCAGCTAATTATCATCACAGGGAAGTAACCTTAACTTATAAGAATGCTCATACAAACTTATAGGTTAGGGAGGTCGTTTTGTAGGGCCTAACATATAAAATATCATATACTAATTTATACGTTAGGGGTAGAGGTTTTATGCAAGGTATGTATGACATGGAATGATATGCTTGCTAAATGATGAATTTCACACAAGTGCAACGCACCCTCACGACTCTATGCGCACAGATCTTTATTTCCTCCATTTGGAGTTAGCTAAACTCTCAGGTAACTCTCGTAGTGGCAAATAGAGGCAGTGGGTTGGGCCTCCCGACTCCTAGGTCGGTATTCACACTACCCAGCCTAGACCCTACGTACTACTCGGTACACCCACAGTCAGGTGCTACGGATACTCTTGTACTAATACTGGCAAATCCACCAGTCTTTTATGGCTGAGTGAACACTTACAGTGGTCGAGTCAACGTATCGACGTCGGTGTGAACGACCGTCCAATAACGAGAATCCACCACTTTATGCACATGCACTTATACTAAAGAGCTCTCGAGCCTTTAGCTCGCCAAACTTGACACCTTCTTTCTATCAAACACTGAGTTCACTACCCATGAATTTATACCATATATATTCCCAAAATGGTGGGGTGAGTGTTCGTGTTGGTTGTTGTTTAAGGGTTACTCTTTAAATCAGCTTCTCCTACGGTTTATGGTTAACCTTGGACTGCCTAGGGCATTCCCTGTGAAGGACTCTTGAGGGCACTAGGAACTACGATGGGCTGAAGCCCAAAGTTCCCTTTCGCAAGGCACTTACTTTTATGAGTATCTATTTATTACCAAACTTTTTTCCCCATGTTGCCTTTTAGCTAATCCTATGTGAATTTAGTTTCCCCGGGAGAAGACGATACTCCGTTGACCCCGATCACTCCCATCTCCATTATTCCCAAACTACTTAGAAATTGGCCCAAAGGGTGAACTCATAATAACATCACCCAAACTCGGTGCATCGACTATAATATCACCCATGTATGGTCTACTATTCTACCATAAAACCTTGAATTCTCTATATGCAGACCATGTGATCGATTCAAGCGTATGAAGGTAAACACCCTGAATACTTTGTCTACAACCTTATACTTATTACTTGGGGTCTACCATGATATATTGAGCCCCAAACCAGAACTAGGTATTTTTCCTAATTAAATCAGCCTTTAATTTAATTTCCTAAAAATTATTCCTCTTATGGCTTTGAACATGAAATATATGATTCTAACATGCAATGACCTTACTAAAATTTTTAGAGCTTCATATTGACTAAATAACATCAAGGTATAAATTTTATAATTTTTCCAAAGAGGCATTTTACCATCAATCTAAATTCAAACCTTTTGATCAAAATGACAATTTACAAAGTGAGTATATGATTTTCCATCCAAAAATTATAAAAAATTACAAGATGACTATAATGACCAAAAAACATGTTTGCCCAAATTTCATAATTTTGTAAAGCCATTTAACCATTTATTTGAATTTACCAAATAATTTATCACTAGGGCAACTTGTGCATGAACTACTATATATACACTCCCAAAAATTGTAATAAAATTAATAGGGCATATATATGATCTAGAAAGTTCACTGACCAATTTTCATAATTTTCCAGAGTATAGTTTGTTTTGAAACAAGATTATTTCCTAGTCATCAAATTCTAGAATTACAATGGAGGAACAAAAATTCATCATCCAAAAATTGTAATAAAAATTGCAGACATAAAAAACACCACTATAGGTCCCTCACCAAAGTTTCATGACCATTCCATGCAGTTATGACATGTGTTGAGCACTTAACAGAAAGGTTCATATACTAACTATTAGGTGATTGGTGGGGGAAATCTACTCCTAAAATTCCAATTAAATTATGCAAGGTGTTTCTACACCAAATGAATCTATCTATAAAGTCTTGAGCCAAGAATTAAAGGTTTGACTCTAGTTTCTTCTTTAACCCTAAAAGGCAACCACTAGGGTTTAAGGGTATTTCAACCCTAAAAGCTTTTAAAACTACCCGAAGGGATGTTTGATGTATTAATATGTCAGTGACCAAGGTCTCACCTTGTTTAGTTAAAGGGTTGATCACCAAACCATTCTAAGTGCATTATTGCATAACTAGGCCTATTATCTTTAAATGGCCAAATTTACTCACCAAGATACCCAACCAAATCTACTCCAATTGGGTTGATATTTTTTTATTGGCCTTATAATATCCCATCTGGTCACCCAACAGAGTTTGAGAAAATTTTGAAGTCCATTGGCCCTATGTTAATTACATAAATGAATTATTAAATTATTACAAAAACTATAGAAAAATCATCTCCAAAAATTCTGATTTTTGGATATGTTGTGGAACATGGACAAACCAGCCTATGGTCAAAATTTCAGCCCATTTGAATAAGTGGTTCTCAGGGGGCACTCATTTCAATTTTTGGTTAATCTTTGGACAACTTGCACCAAAAAGTGTGATGAGGGAAAACTACTAGTACAAAATGATTTATTTAAATTTTATTATAAACTAGACTCCAAGATCTAGGTTTTGTATGTTGGACATATTTATAGAAAATGCATCTAGGTATTTGTAAAAATTAAAGCAATATGGCCGATATAATGTAACATAAATGATTTTTATTAAGTATGTATAACAGAAACTTGTCCTGCGCTTATCGATCATGCCGATCCAACGACTATTGGTCATCATCCACGATAAGCCAACGGCTGGGATTGGCTCTTCCTGGAGCTATTCTAGCGCCAATTCCCGGCCACCCGACCACCTCCCTGGCCAACCATCACAACCACCACCTCCGTCGAGGTGGTGGCTACCGCCTGGCGGCGGCATAGCCGTCGGAGGGGCATATTCCGACGCACCCTAGAGGTTCGTTTTCATGGAAAAACTTGGATGTTTTTTCCTCACCGATCGGGCTCAATTGAGCCCGATTTCTCCACCTAATGATCTAAAGATCTAGCACAGGAGAGAAGGAGAATGACTAAACGTGCAGGCGGGCTTGGCGACGTGTGTGGTGGTGGTGTGCAATGGACGATGACTCCAAGCTTTTTCCTTGCCAATTCGCATGTTCTCCTTCTAAACCAGTGAGGTAAACATTTGTTTTGATTGCTTGAGAGATTTTAAAGTTGATGGGGAGTTTGATTTGGGGAGTGGAAGGGGCAAACTCTGAATGGCCATTAATGGCCTTGAACCAAGCTTTCGACCACCTCTATCTTTTGAAATTCGACCCTTAGGTGGCCGGGAAAACCCCTCCATCTCCTCCTAATTAATCAAGGGGGAGGGGTGAATGAGTCCATTAGGAGGGAGTTGAATTCCCCATGGCCTTCCAAGGACCTAAATGCTTTTTTTTCTCACTCCTCCCTTGAATGAAACCACCACTTTCTCTCTTCTAGTTATCACCTCCAGAAATTGTGTAGTATTCTAGTTAGTTTCTACTTGATCTAGCTAGTGGGCCATCCTAATTGGGCCTAGCCCATTTGGATTGATTTGGTTTTGGCTTCCTTCCCCATTTTGGGCTTGGTTTGACCAAAGTTGACTTGGGAGTGTTGACTTGGTCAAATGAGTGGGATGACTGGTCAACTAGGTGTCTTGAGTCCCTTAACACCACCAAAGTCCATTTGTGGCTTGGTGTAACCTATTTAGGTCAAGTTAGGTCACCTTGACCTAACTAGGGCTAGGGTTGACTTTGGTCAATTCCACCCCTTGGTTGACCCCTAATGGGTTATTAGGGCACCAATGGGGCCCTATAAGATTGAAGATGGTAGGGTGGGGTCAAGTAGTCATGTTGGGATCCATTGGCCAAATCCTAGTTTAGGTATTCAGAAGTTACTATTTGCAGACCAAGTTGCTTTCACCTATTTACCTAGGCATTTCAAGGTCCTCTTGGTCTTCTTAAAGCTTTGTCATGACCTAGTTATGACAAAAATCTCCTAGGGGTCTGGTTGCTTGTGGGATGTTACATCCGGATCCTTCAGCTTGTAGGCCCCGGGCTTTACCACTACCATGACGATAAAGGTCCTTCCCAAGTGGGAGAGAGCTTGTACCTCTGAGGGCCCTTTGCTGATGCCTTGAGGATTCAGAGGACATGGTCCTTCATGTTGATGGGTCTTGGCGTCACCCTCTTGTCATAGAAGCGATCCATGTGTCCCTAATAGGCCGTGACCCTTTGAGCTGCTCCGTCCCTGAATTCCTTGTCTAAATCCAAATTATCCCATAGGAGGGCTTTGTTTTCAGTATAGTCAAAAGCTTATATGTGAGGTCTTGCGATTCTAATGTCCACTAGGAGGACTACTTTTGATTCATAGCAATGGTTGAAGGGTCTCTCCCAGGTTGGAGTTCATTCGCACCTCGGGAGTACCGGAGGTCCGTCCAAGTGGAGGTGGTGAAGAATCTTTGTTTTCTCGCTTCTCAATAGGAATGGGGTTTGTGCGGGTAGATGTGGTGAATAAATTTTATTCATTTGCACCTCTAGAGGATCAAGTCTGTCCGGGTGGAGGTGGCAAAAAACCTTTGTCCATTCATGCCTCAGAAGGGCCGGGGCCCATCCGGGTGGAGATGATAAAGAATCTTTGTTCGTTCACGCCTCAGGAGAACTGGGATTTGTCCAAATGAAGGTGCAAATGGACCTTTGTCCATCTTGTCTGGGAGGTGTAGAAATAACTTTATCCGTCTTGCCTCATAGGTGCTGAAGGTCTTTGGCCAATCTCGCATGGGAGGTACAGAAAATCTTTTGTCGATCTCGCCTGAGAGGTGCAAAAAGGCTTTCACCGATCTAATCTGGGAGGTGCAAAAAATCTTTCACCAATCTCTTCTGAGCTTCTCTACGGTTGTTTCTAGACTAGAATAAGGTTTATTGTATTAGTGTTGAAAATGATACAATAGTGAGGCCACCCTACCCGTGCGACTTATTACTTATCATAGGTAGAAGAGGCGCAGGTTTACTGTATTCCATGTCCAAGGGAACGTTTTCCCATCCGGATCCTTCAACTTGTAGGCCCCGAGCTTTACCATTGCAGTGATAACAAAGGTCCTTCCCAAGTGGGAGAGAGCTTGTCCCTCTGAGGACCCTTTCCTGATGCCTTGAGGTTTTAGAGGACAAGGTCTTTGATGTTGATGGGTCTTGGCTTCACCTTTCAGTCATAGAAGTGATCCATGTGACCCTGATAGGCGGCAACCCTTTGAACCGCTTTGTCCCAGACTTCTTGGACTAAATCCAAATTTTCCCGTTGGAGGGCTTTGTTTTCAGTGAGATCAAAAGCTTAAATACGAGGTCTTGGGATTCTGATGTCCACTAGGAGGACCCATTTTGAATTGTAACAATGGTTGAAGGGTGTCTGTCACAACCCGTATTTTCTCTGTATTAAATAATACGTCAGAGTAAGAGAAAATATGCGTCGTGATGTCACGTCGTGAGTGGGACAACTGCAGATATTCAGGCAAGCATGTCCTCACATTTACTTTAATGGAATAGACTTATGTTTTAAGTTAAAAACATATTTAAGTTCTTGAGTTTACTGACCGTGTCCCTCGGTCGGGTGGAACAACTAGTCCATAGGTAAGAAAATATAGATTTACGCAGCGAAAAATACTAATCTTGATTTGTTTATTAACCTATATGAGAATGAGCACATAGCATAAAATGCAATGAAATATGACTTCTAAATTAGTATAAATAAAAGATATTTTCTATAGCGCTTCAAAGTGTTGTGTCTTACAGTTTAAAAGTTATGTCATGCAAACATTTCAGTATGCAACTTTATATACTTAAAATTAACTACATGCATCTTAACATAAAACTTTCCCAGAGAGCAAGTATAAACAAAAATAAGTAATAGCAGTAAAAGTAACAAGTAAACTGTCATAAGAAGTCTAAGACTATCGTCAGCCACTCGGCTCGACGATCCGTGCACTCAGGTTACATTCTTGGTGTACCGGCAAACCAGTTGCCCACCACTGTATCAGGGTCACAACCCAACGGTAAAACATTGAGCATTTCACTCCATAGCGTGCAGCCGAAGTTCTAGTCGTAATGCACCGGTATTGGCCCGTAGCCCCCCATTGTGTCATGGCGCGCAGGCCTATGACTCTTGTTATGCACTCTAACAGACCGCACTTTCAGGTCTCACGTCGGACGGACATAGCGCAGGTCGGATCATCCACCCACCCACCCCCCCCCCCCCCCCCCCCGTTGCTCAAATCACCTTGCCATCACCGAGCACAGCGTACTTACGGCTATATCAAAGGCGCGGGTCGGTTTCACCGATCCTGTTCTAGCATTCAAGCCTGGGTGCTTTCCTGGGCGCACCAGTACTTACTCTTACAACCATTTCATCTCACACATCAACGGGTCTTTCCTGGGCATACCAGTACTTCCTGCTACTCTCTTCACAGGTATGACCCCGCAATTATCACATATGTCAAGGGTATTTCCATGGCTTACCACGCCAGTACTTCCTGCTTCTTCTCTTCACAGGTCCACCCATGAACATCAAGCAGTACAAAGGGTATTTCCAGGACCTCCAATCCAGTACTTCCCGCTACTTCCTCTTGCAGGTACAACCCAATAGCACAGGCATTACAAGCATCACAAGGGTATTTTCCTAGACTACAACTCCAGTACTTCCTGCTACTGCCTTTCACAGGGTTAACCCATTGACTCCCAAACGACACGTTTATCACGGAGTGTTCTCCGGTGTGTATATGCAACATCACCAATCCAGACCAACCTGTCCAGATGGGCTTTACACAGCATGCCTATTCCGTACTCCATTTCCAGATCTATATGCCAAATTGGGGATTCCATGAATCAACCCAAAAGACTCCCACAACAAGCCACCCTCTGGTGGGGGAATCAGATGCACATGCCAAAAAGGAAGTCTTCACATGGCTAGGAAGAAAGGTCGTTACCCTTGAAGACCGCTTCGGTGTCATGAGCTCCTAGCTGGCTAGATAGAACCGCAAAAGCCTTTCCTTCGCAAAGATGGCCTCGGATCTCAGCTTGACACTCTCAAGCTCCACTGGCGATCAGCCCCACTTCCTCCTCCTCCTTCTTCTTCTCCCTTTCTCTTTCTAAGTTTTGTAGAAAGATGAAGGCAATAAATATAATGAGAATTCTTTCTCAGTTTTCGGCCTTAAGGAAGCAGGGAGGACTCTCAGCTGTTAGATCCCAGCTGAAGAAAATGGACGGCCACAAAAAAGTCGCAAAATCACTTTTCGGGTCCGACACGCCCTGTGACACGCCCGTGTCACAGGACGTGTACTCTAAGCGGTGCACAAACCACCTTATCGCGAAACAGGTCACGGCCAGGGTACACGCCCGTGTCGGCCCAGACACGCCCGTGTCGCAGGGCGTGTTATTGTACTCGACGATCGTCGAGCTCATTTCGTCTACCAAAAGGGGGGAACACGCCCTCCGACACGCCCGTGTCGGATGGTATATGCCCGTGTAGTATGGCATGTTTCCTCTATCGACCACGTTCGTCGACCAACGCACTCGAGTGTCTACGAGGGTGTAAACACCCTAGGTTACGCATGTGTCACAGGGGGTGTACCTCCCGAACACTTCGTCGAATGTATTTTCGTCGAACTCGCGACGTCTACGCACCCGAGCAGGACACGCCCTGGGACACGACCATGTCCCAGGCCGTATCACCCAAAAATTTCCCATTCTGAAATTTGGGCTGTTACATAAGCCTCCTCCAAATACCTGAAACACCTAAATACTATAATGCAGCTTCGTATCTGCAACTTCATGTCTGCAGCTTCGTGTCTGCAACTATAATTTGAAATTGGTGTGCAGTGTGAAATGATTCAAAGCTGTATGGTCCAAACAGTTATATGGAGGAATAGGGTTTGGAATCCGGTTTTATTCTGCATTGATAGATAGAAATGACAGTAGAGGAGGGTGACAATACATTTAATATTAATAACATAGAAATCGGTGCAATATTTGAATCTCCTTCACAATATTTGGAAGAAGGGTTACATAGAAACCACGACGTCAAAAACTACTGCCACAACCCACATTTTCTCCGTATTAAATAATACGTCAGAGTAAGAGAAAATACGCATTGTGATGTCATGCCGTGCAGGGTATAACTACAGACGTTCAGGCAACCATGTCCTCACATTTACTTTAATGGAAGAGCCTTATGTTTTAAGTCAAAAACATATTTAAGTTCTTGAGTTTACTGACGGTGTCCCTCGGTCAGGTGGAATAACTAGTCCAAAGGTGAGAAAATATAGATTTACACAGTGGAAAATACTAAGCTTGATTCGTTTATTAACCTACATGAGAATGAACACATAACATAAAATGCAATGAGATATAACTTCTAAATTTAGTATAAATAAAAGAGATTTTCTATAGCGCATCAAAGTAGTGTGTTTTATAGTTTACAAGTTATGTCATGCAAACATTTCAGTATGCAACTTTGTATACTTAAAAGTAACTACATGCATCCTAACATAAAACCTTCCCATAGAGCAAGTATAAACAAGCAATAAGTAACATCATTAAAAGTAACAAGTAAATTGTCATAAGAAGTTTGAGACTATGGGAGTCAACAACTGACACGAACCCATAGAGAAACAGTCATGTCTAACAAAATAACTACCTCAACACTCTGAGGTGGAAACAAACGGCCGCAGCAACTTGCAACACCAGAAGCACAACTCTGTCAGCTAAACCTGCTACTGCTCTGGACCTGAGACATTCAAAAGAAGAACACCTCAGAAGCAAGCTACAAGTGGTGCAAAAGAGTAAAAGGAAGTCCAAAAAACCTCGAAGTGAACGAGGGACAACAAATCGACTGCAATAAAACTCAGTAGAAAAGCAACAGAAACAAAATAGTAAATCTAGCTGAGCAAGAAAGACTAATCACAACAACTGGACAGAACAGAGTGTCAAACATCAGAAGTTCATATATTCATTCTTATTTAATATTCATGTTGTTCATCATTTTAAATGAGACTGATCAGCTCAACAGGAAAGAGTACTGTGTCGGGAAAAAGGTACACAATGCGCTCAAACCTAGCCAAAAATGGCACTATACCGAGGGAGAAAACTCAACGCGCATAGACCAACTGCTAAGGTAATGTGTCGGGGATGAAGGTACACAACGCGCACAGACTCAACCATAAGGTATTGTGCCGAGGTGAAACCCCAACACGCACAGACCATCAGAGTTTTCTTTAGTTACATATTTATCTACGCAGTGTTCCTTTTATTCAACATAGACTAACGGTCAACAAACAATAAATCAACTTTTAATGAAACCGATACAACAAAAGGACACTTATCAACTAGGACTTACCCGACGAGATTTCAGTGTTGGGTTTCTCTATGAGGATGGCACAACACTTGTGCATGCAGCGGAAGAATAAAAACATCAAGAAAAACCCCAAAAGAGATGGGATCGGGCCATGGTAGTTGAATCAAGAAGTTAACATACAACTAGGCAAAAATTACCTCGGTGGCGTTGAGTCACAACTCAACGGAGATGCTCCAAGCTTCGTGTTTTTGCTGGTGGCGAGTTCTACGTGGAATGATGTCCACGTATCTGCAGAAATCCACACGAGCGGGAGAACACCGACTTTTCCGTCGCACGGATAATCGGGAAGGAGAATGACCACACCTTGCTATTCCACGGACTGCTAAGTCCGCGCCAAGGATAGCAACACCAGCGACAATCGCCGGAGAGGAGGAGGTCGACGGAGCGAGCACGGCGGCGGAACACTTCCGTCGGCGGGATCGGGATCGGCAGAACGAACGAAGAACGACAGAATCGTATCCGATTCGATCAGCGAGAGTATTCCCGAAAACCCTAAGTATCTATTTATACTAAAGGCATAAACAGACTTAAGAATATCGCTATCCGCAGACCACCCAGAAAATTAGGGTTCCAGAATCGGCGAGAATCACCTAGCAGATTCGGTGAGAATCAATCGGCGAGAATCACCTAGGATCGGCGAGAATCACCTAGGATCGGCGAGAATCACCTAGGATCGGCGAGCATCAGTCGGCGAGTATCAGTCAGTGAGAATCAGAGTACAATACTCGACGATTCACATCGAACGTGGGTTGACGATAATCATCGATCTGCGGTCGACGATCGTCGACCTTGCGGTCGACCTTCGGTCGACTATCGTCGACCCTCGGTCTACTATTCTTACCAATCCTTCAAGGCAACATTTGCCCAACCCGACGATCCTTTAAGGCAACACTTTGCCCATAGCCCCATTCAGGTCAGTGATTGGTAACCTTTACCAACACAGTCAATCATCCAACTTCTCCACATCTTTTATGTGCGACCCTGCAGGCTCATATCGCGTTGGCATTGAGATTACATGTTTGACCACTTCTAGATCACCATGGTAACTTCAACAGTCTCCCACTTGATCTTGAAAGTATCAAACCAAAAACCTCACAAACAATGAGCGGCATCTAGCAATGCATCATTGCTCCCCAAGCAATAAGAGTTTATAACTCATAAGCCTTTATGACCAATGTATCAGCGTTGTCTTTGTCCCTTTGTCCCTTACATCCGGAAAGAACTAGAGGCATGGACCGTGTCACCCTCGTAATAGCTCAATCCAAGTTTCTTCATCCAGGACGGACTTCCAGAGAATGGTGAGTCCAATATCACATATTGAATCAACCAAGCATGGTCATGCATTTCTCAGTCCAGTTCCATCAAGGGGCCCATGGATGCAACTCCTGTCATACAGGAGGACAAATCTCATATCTGCTCACACACAAACACCCAAATGATTCGTAACATGCCCAACAACCACCCTTATCATCAACCTTTCTCAAGGAAGACTTTAGATGGCATCAAAGCACGCTCTTCCTCACTTGATGAATGCTGTGACTTCAGGTCAAAGGACCACAACACCATTGTCAATTGAGACCTACTCGTGACACAATTGGATGACAATCCACAGTGTAGTCTCAGGTTGGGTCTGTCTAGTACAACTTGTTCACTAACAAGTACCCACGTGATGACTTGATATCATAATATCATGACCTGTGAGAACCGGTCATCAGTCAACGCACGTGCTAGCCTTCATGTACCATCATTACCCTTAGATTCTATGATGATACTCGACCAGGGACCTTTTAAGAATGAAGCTTCAAATAAATCATAGGCTCTCACATTCAAGTCACGTACTTGATGTCCCATGGAAGCAAACATTCTAAGGGTATCTATTATGTTAACATTTAACTATCATATAGAAAAACTCATAATAAAAGAACTTGCCATTAATTGTAAGAGAAAAACTAGGTACACTGTTCATCATATGAACAAATGGCCAACAAAATACATGTTTACATGCAATCCACAAGATTCTCACTAGAGTTGATCATTTATGTATCGTATACCCATCGATCTAATATGACCATCATGCTTTCTCTGCGCGAGAGGCTTTGTCAGTGGATCCGTAATATTCTCCTCAGTCGGCACTCTGCAAATGTTCACATCTCCTCGTTCGACAATCTCACGAATAAGATGAAACCGCCGAAGTATGTGCTTGGAGTGATGATGGGATCTAGGTTCCTTAGATTGTGCAATTGCACCATTGTTATCACAGTAGAGAACTACGGGACCAACAATGCTAGGAACTACATCAAGCTCGCCGATGAATTTCCTAATCCATACAGCCTCCTTCGCCGCATTAGCTGCGACGATATACTCGGCCTCTGTTGTAGAATCAGCAACTATCTCTTGCTTGGAACTCTTCCAGCTCACAGCTCCTCCATTCAGGCAAAACACAAAACCTGACTGAGACTTGGAGTCGTCTCTATCAGTTTGGAAGCTAGCATCCGTGTAACCACTTACAACGAGCTCTTCCTCTCCACCATACACCAAGAACACATCCTTAGTCCTTCTCAAGTACTTCAGGACATTCTTGACTGCAATCCAGTGACACTCACCGGGGTCTGACTGATACCTGCTAGTCATGCTCAAAGCAAAGGAGACGTCGGGTCGAGTACATAACATCGCGTACATGATTGATCCAATTGCCGAAGCATATGGAATCAACTTCATGCGGTCCTTATCTTCACAAGACTTTGGACACTGGTCCTTAGAGAGATTCACACCATGAGACATGGGCAAAAATCCTTTCTTGGACTCAAGCATGTTGAACCGCTTCAACACCTTTTCGATGTACGTACTCTGGGTCAAACCCAGCAACTTCTTCGATCTATATCTATAGATCTTAATACCGCGTATATAAGTCGCTTCACCCAAATCCTTCATTGAAAAGTAGTTCTCTAGGTTGTTCTTAACAATTTTCAGGGTAGGAATGTCATTCCCAATCAACAGTATGTCATCTACATACAATATCAGGAAGACAACAATGCTCCCACTGATTCTCTTGTAAACACAAGGCTCATCTTCATTCTTGATGAAACCAAACTCTTTGATTTTCTCATCAAAACGAAGATTCCAACTTCGAGAGGCCTGTTTCAGTCCATAGATGGACTTATTCAGCTTGCATATTTTAGTGGCTTCATCTGGGGATACAAAACCCTCGGGTTGTGTCATATACACTTCCTCAAGGAGGTTTCCATTAAGGAAAGCCGTTTTGACATCCATCTGCCAGATCTCGTAGTCATAATATGCAGCAACAGCAAGCAATATCCTTATGGACTTTACCATGGCAACAGGGGAAAAAGTCTCATCATAGTCAATACCATGAATTTGCTTGAAACCCTTAGCCACCAGTCGCCCTTTGAATGTCTGTACATTCCCATCCATGTCGGTCTTCTTCTTGAAGACCCACTTGCACCCTATGGGTCGTACCCCTTCAGGTGGTTCCACCAAGTTCCAAACTTGGTTTGCATACATGGAGTCCATTTCGGATTTCATAGCCTCAAGCCATTTGTCGGAGTCCGGTCCATTCATAGCCTCTTGGTAGGTTGTTGGTTCATCATCATGATCCTTAAGCAACACATTACCTATTTGAGACACGAGAAATCCATATCTCTCAGGCTCAAACCTCGGTCTACCAGATCTACGTAGGACTTGTGTTCCTTTAGTAGGTTCTCTAGCTACAATATCTTGTAGTCCTGTCTCAGAATCCAATTCCGGTTCATTCACTACATGTGGTTCTTGAACTTCTTCAAGCTCTAACTTTTCAGTCTTTCTTGATAAGAACTCTTTCTCCAAGAAGACACCAGTCCTTGCGACAAACACTTTGCCCTCAGACGGTAGGTAAAAGTAATACCCTTTCGTTTCCTTAGGATATCCCACCAGATAACATTTATCCGATTTGGGTTCCAGCTTGTCAGGCATTTGACGTCTCACGTATGCCTCCCAGCCCCAAATTTTAATGAACGACATACTAGGACGCTTCCCAGTCCATATCTCATATGGTGTCTTCAGAACCATTTTCGTTGGAGCGCGATTCAACGTCATTGCAGCAGTCTCTAAAGCAAAACCCCAAAAGGAAACAGGTAAGTCTGCATGACTCATCATCGAACGTACCATGTCTAACAGAGTACGATTTCTCCTCTCAGACACACCATTATGTTATGGTGTTCTAGGTGGAGTGAGCTGTGATACAATACCACACTCTTTCAGATGATCACGGAACTCATGACTCAGGTATTCGCCACCTCGATCAGATCGGAGTGCTTTAACCCTTTTACCCAACTGGTTTTCTACTTCATTCTTGAACTCTTTGAACTTTTCAAAGGTCTCGGATTTGCACTTCATAAGATACACATATCCGTATCTACTGAAATCATCAGTAAATGTAACAAAGTAGAAATACCCACCTCTAGCCATGGAACTCATGGGTCCGCATACATCACTATGTACAACACCCAAGAGATCCTCAGCCCTCTCAGTATAACCAGTGAAAGGAGCTTTAGTCATCTTTCCTAACAAACAAGATTCGCATCGCTCAAATGATTCATAATCAAATGAGTCCAAAAGTCCATCTCTATGGAGCTTGGATATGTTCTTCTCGTTGATATGGCCCAAACGACAATGCTAGAGAAATGTAGGGTTCGAGTCATTTGTTCTTAGTCTTTTATTATTTTCTACATTACAGATCAGATGGTCCAAGTTCAAAACATAAAGACCATTAAACAATGGGGCTACAGCATAACAAACATCATTCTTAAATATAGAACAACAGTTGTTCTTAATTATAAAAGAAAATCCAATCATGTCCAAACATGAAATAGATATAATGTTTCTAGTTATGGCCGGAATAAAATAACAATTATCTAGTTCTATTACAAGCCCACTGGGCAAAGAAAGACGGTAAACCCCTATGGCTACAGCAGCAACTCTTGCTCCATTACCGACGCGGAGGTCCACCTCCCCTTTACTCAGCAATCTTCTCCTTCCCAGTTTCTGCACATTTGTACAAATGTGAGAACCACATCCGGTATCCAATACCCAAGATGAAGGAGCAGAAAGGTTTATCTCTATAACATGAACATTTGAAGCGGAAGTCATACCTCCCTTCATTTTCTGCAGACCTTCAATGTACGAAGGACAGTTCTTCCTCCAATGACCAGCCTTTCCACAGTGGTGGCATTTCCCTTCCTTCGCCGTGCTTTTCTTTTTCATCAGTGCAGAAGACTTGGGCTCAAGATATGACTTAGGTCCCACCTTCGTCTTCTTAGAGCCCTTGGCCTTGCCCTTGCCCTTATGCACCATCAGTATGGGGCTGGCAGGCTTGGCCTTCTTCATATTGATTTCGGCAGTTCTCAACATGCCTAGGAGTTCGGGCAGTGTCTTGTCTATTTCATTCATGTTGTAGTTCAAGACGAACTGCTCATAACTATCCGGCAATGATTGCAGGATCAGATCTGTGGCCAACTCTTGACCAAGAGGAAAACCCAGCCTTTCAAGGTTCTCTATATACCCAATCATCTTGAGTACGTGAGTCCCTACTGAGTCTCGAACTCCCATCTTGCACTGAAAAAATGCTTTTGTGACGTCGAACCTCTCTTGACGAGCCTGCCCTTGAAACATTTTCTTGAGATGCTCGTCAATCTCCTTGCACCCCATGTTCTCATGTTGCTTCTGAAGCTCAGAGTTCATAGTGGCAAGCATAAGGCATTCGACATCTAAAGCATCATCAGTACACTTCTTATAAGCATCCTTCTCAGCACGGGAAGAGTTCCCGGTCGGCACCTCGGGGGCTTCTTCTTCCAAGACATAGAGCTTTCGCTCTTGCCTGAGAACAATTCTCAGGTTCCTGTACCAGTCCATATAATTAGTCCCACTGAGCTTATCCTTCTCAAGGATGGCTCTCAGAGAAAACATGGAGTGTGAAACACTTGCCATGGAATTCTACAAGAATTTATGCAGAATAAAATCAGTACCAAAATTTCAAATACAATTTATTTTAATTTGGACTTCAATTAAAACACTCCCACTATTTTATTCGAAATGATAGCCCTCTCTAACAATTCGGAGAGTTCATGCGAGCTACTCTCTTAGTGGACAAGATCCGTATTTCACCAACACAATGAGTCAGCTTTGGATTTCCTCTCACGATGCGGTTATTTAGGTAGGAAACGCTTGCCAATTGCATCCTCATGCAATTCTTGTATGGTTGGTGAATAACTCCTTACTCGCATCCATCATATGGTGCATGCCAACCCTATGCCTCTAAGCACTCAACCTTTGAGGTCACCTAGTTAAGCTGGACCCTATGTCGACAGTGGGATATCACAATTATCCGCTCGCACCCTTACCAAGATATATTAATGCACCTTGCTTTGCCAAGCCCACACTTCATCGATCGAGGCAGGAAGAGTGTCATCCATCGGAAGGAATCCGAACACTTAATATTTGATGAAGGGATTTTGATTATAGGTTAACAGTTAACCATGATCAACATTTGATCAATGTGCACATCCAAAGAAAAACAATTTTTCTAAAACCACATGCATCCCTTATGTGCACAACCTGACACCATCAACATTTAATAGAAGGATGGGCTAAATCTGAACATCCGGAAACTTCCAAATTCTCAGATTTACATGCATTGGACAAAAGCAAAGACAACTCAACTTAAAGCAGTAGACAAGCTCATCTCTCTATGTTGGATTCAAAATCCAAAACAATCTCGAGGGATGGTTACTGCTAAGGAGACTACAATTTCTAACAATTAGAAATTTCCACGAAATCCCAGACGTTCTTGGCGGGGTACCAAGACTAAATCTAGACATTTAGAACACTTCTAAATCCCTAGGTTTACACGCACTGGAATAACAAAACTTCCAATACAACAATCATGGCCGCAACCTCCCTCTGATACCACTGTTGGGTTTCTCTATGAGGATGGCACAACACTTGTGCACGCAGCGGAAGAATAAAAACATCAAGAAAAACCTCAAAAGAGATGGGATCGGGCCATGGTAGTTGAATCAAGAAGTTAACATACACTAGGCAAAAATTACCTCGGTGGCGTTGAGTCACAACTCAACGGAGATGCTCCAAGCTTCGTGTTCTTGCTGGTGGCGAGTTCTACGTGGAATGATGTCCACGTCTCTGCAGAAATCCACATGAGCGGGAGAACACCGACTTTTCCGTCGCACGGATAATCGGGAAGGAGAATGACCACACCTTGCTATTCCACGGACTGCTAGGTCCGTGCCAAGGATAGCAAAACCAGCGACAATCGTCGGAGAGGAGGAGATCGGCGGAGCGAGCACGGCGGCGGAACACTTCCGTCGATGGGATCGGGATCGGCGGAACGAACGAAGAACGACGGAATCACATCCGATTCGATCAGCGAGAGTATTCCCGAAAACCCTAAGTATCTATTTATACCAAAGGCATAAACAGACTTAGGAATATCGCTATCCGCAGACCACCCAGAAAATTAGGGTTCCAGAATCGGCGAGAATCACCTAGCAGATTCGGTGAGAATCAATCGACGAGAATCACCTAGGATCGGCGAGAATCACCTAGGATCGGCGAGAATCACCTAGGATCGGCGAGCATCAGTCGGCGAGTATCAGTCGGCGAGAATCAGAGTACAATACTCGACGATTCACGTCGAATGTGGGTTGACGATAATCATCGATCTGCAGTCGACGATCGTCGACCTTGCGGTCGACGATACTCGTCGACCCTCGGTCGACTATTCTTACCAATCCTTCAAGGCAACATTTGCCCAACCTGACGATCCTTTAAGGCAACACTTTGCCCATAACCCCATTCAGGTCGGTGATTGGTAACCTTTACCAACACAGTCAATCATCCAACTTCTCCACATCTCTTATGTGCGACCTGCAGGCTCATATCGCGTTGGCAGTGAGATTACATGTTTGACCACTTCTAGATCACCATGGTAACTCCAACATTCAGTGGGTCAAAAAATGACTTGGACTGCATAAGGGCATTACAAGGGTTAAGCAAGGTGAAGTATGATCAAAACAACGGGACGCACAAGGTGTCACAACGATCAAAATGACTCGATAGATAAAGTAACACGACAACTGTATTTGCTTAACAAATCTACATGATAATATTTGAGAGAAATGATTCTAGGTGAAACACACGTCATAATCCAAGATAATTAACTAGAAATTCGAGGTTAAGGTTAACTTAAACATGTGAAATCTAAGAAATATGACTAAAATTTGGAAGAAAAGAGCAAGAGGGAGAGCAAGAATGACATTTGCCTCGGTTTTTACTCCAATCAGTCTTCCAATTTACCCCACATCATGTATCTAGCCAAAAGAAGACGCGGGGAAGCGAAATCTATAAGATCAAGGCGAAAAGAGACGTTATGGTCGAAAATCCTAATGAAAAACTTCCACGAAATGAGAAATACTAACCAAGATCGTGAAGATCTCAGCGAGAGCTTTCCGGATCTATGCTCGGTTTGCGATTCCGTGCACCATAGCTCCAATGACGGCAATCCAAAGCTTCACGAACTTAGAACCCTCGTCGTCACTCTCGCTCACTGGTTCGTTCTAGACTTAAGGAAGAAGATGAATTTGAATGGATGGGGGAGGGGGGTTCTATTGTCTAAACAGGAATGAGGCGGACTGCGGGTAATTTAAGAGCGGGCATGCAGAAAATGAAAATAAAGATTAAATATGGCTATGAATCGAAAAGTGATCAACACAGAAGTTGTAGATCTCGTCGAGAAGAACAAAATCGATGTTAACCATTTTTCTATATGGCGCAGTTTTGACCCTCAAAATGGTGCCCGAATGCAGACTGAAACGAATTTCTCGGGACGAACTTCGGATTTCTCGAGAGCAGCACAGGATTTCTCTAGAAGGGAATGAGATTTCTCGAGAACAAACTTAGAGTTCTCGAGAACTAACTTCAGGATTTCCCGGGAGGGTTTTGAGTTCTCGAGAACAAGTGTCAGGCATTAACGGGATGGACTGCAGACAACTCTAGAGGAACGAACCACTACCCACTAAAGTGCATGAACAGTGGTTTATTGTCCTCGTGAATAATGAATTTTGCAAACATACCCTTGATCAAACTTTAGGAATGAATAGTTCTTTTCATTTTTGAATAGTTCTTTAATATTATAATAATCATATTTATATTTTTAAACAAGAAAATACGAGTTCAAAACGGAGGCCCAAATGCACGCCGAATTAAATGAAATTCACACCGTAAGCGAACATTGATGATACGAATCCAACGGCGAAGACGAAACCAAACTCTGACATACAAATCTCGAGTTATAAATTACTAAAGTTTACAACTAACGTAAATAATACAAATGCGCACTGAGACTCCAAAAATGCTCGGATTGCAACGAAACTTGACGGGCAAGCCAGAAATAATTCATTTTAACTTCGTAATGCAGAATTCTCCAAATTCGACGAAATTTCCAAGATTTGGTCGGATCGACCCAACAAATGCAAATACGCACTAACGACAATGCGTAGACATCTCACGCTAACGTAATGCCCTGACGCCATAATGACGTCACTACGAGAATTAAAAATTAACAGAAAAACTAGGGCGTTACAGTCACCCCTCCAAAAAGAAAGTTTCGTCCCGAAACTTAGAACACGAAACGAAACAAGAGTGCAGAGGGAGAGACATGATAGAGGAATTCATTAAACAATAATACTAACTAGGGAAAACTAGGAGAACACCCGACGATGAGATTCTCTCATTGCGGATTCCAATTCCCAAGTTGCACCTCTAGTGTCCTTATTGCACCACAGAACCTTAACCATCGGAATTGTCTTCTTTCTTAGCACACGATTTTGTGTCTCCAGAATACAGACAGGCTCTTCGACATATGTGAGATTAGGCTGCAACTAGGGCACTAAGTCAAGGACATGTCGATCACTACGAATACACTTCTGTAACTGGCATACGTGAAACACATCGCGAACACTAATTAAAGATTCAGACAAACATAATCTGTAAGTCGACACCCCGATGTGCTCCACAACTTGGAAATGTCTCACATACCTGGGATCCAACTTGTGGTTCCTTCCAAATCTCTTGACACCTAGCATCAGAGAGACCTTCAGAAACACCACATGCCCAACTACAAATTCCAGATCAACTTTGCACTGATTTGCATACTTCTCGCATCGCTCCTAAGCCAACCTCAGCTTTTCATGAATATGTGTCACTGAAATGTGCATATCCTCCAGCGCTTCCAGACCAAGCAAAGGCTTCTCACCAACTTCTGCCCAAAACAGGGGAGTTCAACAACGCCTCTCATATAAAGCTTTAAAGGGCGCCATCTACAAACTCTCCTAAAAGCTGTTATTGTACGCGAACTCCTTCAGTCCGAGCCGTTTATTCCAAGCCCCACCATGGTCCAAAAAATAGCATCTAATCATATCCTCCAAGATCTGATTCACTCTCTCCGTCTGACCATTTATGTGAGGATGATAGGTAGTAGAATACCTAAGGTCAGTACCTAGAGCTCCTTACAAGCTTTACCAGAAACGAGACATTTACCGGGAGTCTTGGTCTGACACAATACTCATAGGTACACCATGCAGTCTGATAACTTTTTCCAAGTAAAGCTCAGTTATCTTTTCCATAGAATAATCAATTTTGAAAGGCACAAAGTGGGCACCCTTGGTTAGTCTGTCCACAATAACCCACACTGCATCATGCCCTCGGGGACATCTCGGTAAACCGGTTATGAAATCCATGGATAAACTCTCCCATTTATAACTTGGTATGTCTAAAGGCTTTAACTTACCACCCAGCCTTCTATGATCAACTTTGACATGTTGGTAGGTATAACATTCAGATACAAATCTTGTGATGTCGTTCTTCATACCTGACCACCAAACAATCTGCTTCAAATCTCTGTACATTTTCGTGGAACCGGGATGATAAACAATACTTGAACCATGCGCTTCACTACATAATCTTTCTCGGATGCCCCCAATAGCAATAATACAATATCTGTCGTGGTACTTTAGGGTACCAACGTCATCAATTGAAAAGTCAGGTAATTCCCTTTTATCAGTTCTACTGCGGAGGTACTGCAAATCAGGATCGTCTTTCTGATGTAGCCTAGTGAGGGTAATCCACGAACGCTCTCCCACCTCTAAGCTACTCGGCGAAGCGCTATTACCTACGGTTATGCACATGAGCACAAACTCCTATACAAGGGATTGCATCGAGAGGTTAAAGATATGTGTGGGCTTTCTTCTCAAGGCATCCGCTACTACATTAGCCGTGCCGGGATGATGAAGAATATCGACTTCGTAGTCCGCAACATATTCTAACCATCTACGCTGACATAAATTCAACTCCTTCTGAGTGAAGACATATTTCAAACTTTTGTGGTCCATGTAGATTTTGCATAACACTTCATATAGAAGATGTCTCCACAACTTCAAGGCATAAAAGACGGCAGAAAATTCCAAGTCATGCGTAGGATAATTCCTTTCATGGATCTTTAGTTGTCTCGATCCATATGCAATCACTTTACTCTCCAGCATCAACATGCAACCGAGTCCAACTCGCAAGGAGTCCACGTAAATAGCATACTCTACTTCTTTCATCGGCAATGCCAAAACTAGAGCAGAACATAGTGTTCTATTGAGCTCTTGAAAAGCTTCCTCACAGGCATCACTCCAAACAAAATTTGTGCTCATCTGTGTAAGCCTGATCAACGGCGCAGCAAGCACGAAGAATCCTTTAACAAATCTTCTGTAGTAACCTGTCAACCCTAAGAAGCTCCTTATCTCCTTAGGAGATGTAGGTCTCTTCAAATCCAAAACCGTGGCTATCTTCGCGGGATCCACTGAGATACCATCCTTTCTTATAATGTGTCTTAGGAATGACACATGAGACAACCATAACTCACACTTGTTAAGCTTCACATACAGCTTGTGCTCCCTCAGAGTAGCCAAGACCAAGTGCAAGTGCAAGGCGAGATCTTCTGCATTTTTGGAATATAACAGGACATTATCAATGAATACAACCATAAACTTATCCAGAAATTCCTTGAACACCCTGTTCATCATGTCCATAAAATCTGACAGTGCGTTCGTTAACCCAAACTACATTACCAGAAATTAAAAATGGTCGTATCTAGAACGAAAAGCAGTCCGCGGAATATCTAACTCATGAATTCTTAACAGATGGTAGCCAGAACGAAGCTCAATCTTCGAGAACACAGAACTACCCCGCAGCTGGTAAAACAAGTAATCAATCCTAGGCAACGGATATCTGTTATTGATGGTCACCATATTTAGCTCTCTATAATTTATGCACAGCCTCATCGTTCCATCCTTTTTCTTCACGAAGAGGACTGGTGCATCCCACGGGGAAGAACTGGGTCTAATAAATCTGCACTGTAGCAACTCATCCAACTGAGTATGCAGCACCTCCAACTCATGTGGCGCCATACGGTATAGTGCTTTTGTAATAGGGTGAGTGTCTGGCTCAAGTTCTATAACAAAGTCCACCACTCTCTCAGGAGGAAGTCCAGAAAGACTAACAGGAAAGACATCCGGAAACTCATGCACCAAAGAAACGACCTCAACCCGAGGCACAACAAGTGAAGCTTCCAGAATAGAAAAGGAAAAAAGGAAAGAATCGCATCAAGACTCTAGAACGTTACGAGTACGTACTGCAGAAATGATTGGAGATTCCTGACGCGGAAAACCATACACAGTCATGGGCTGGCCTTTGTCTCCTTTGAAATCCAAGTGCTTATGCTTGCACTGAATGATGACATTATAGCTGGACAGCCAGTCGATGCCCAAAATCATGTTGAAGTCTTCCAAGTTTAACACCTTCAGATCCACAAAGGCTAGAAAACCACCTAGGAAGATAGGGCATTTTAGGATACCCTAACTTGACTTCACCAGCTCTCCTGATGGAAATTTGACGTTCAGGGAAGTTTCTAACTGGTCGAGAACCCAGCGATGTCGGTCTAAAAACTCCTTGCCACAAAGAAGTGAGTAGCACCCGAATCGAATAGAACGCGCGCCCACTTATTCTTCACCTTAAATTCACCTAAACACATTACACGCGCAACTAAAATACAGAAACTATAAATCTACCATAAGAGATTACTAGCTGAGTTAGAGACTAACCTGAGATCTCTTGAGCCGATGATTGGGCTTCCTCCTTGGTCAGCACATTCAGCTTTCCTTTTCCCTTGTCCATGTGAGGCGGGGAAGGCGGTAGAGTCTGCAACGGAACTGCATGCAGTGCAGGCTGACTCTGCGGGCAATTAGCCCTAATGTTTCCTTTCTAGCCGCAGAGAAAACAAGCTCCAACATTCTTGCGACAACGGGCTGCATCGTGCCCACCCTTCTGGCAATAAGTACAGACAGGGTCTCCCTTTGGTGCATCCTGGATCGCGTGTACCTGAGATTGCTTCTGTGCATCCAGTCTCTTAAAGCACTTTTCAAAAGGGTGTCCTGGCTTACCACAGATGCTACACGCTTCCTTTCGATCCTTCTTCAATGTAGGGCCAGATGCCCTTGTACATCCACCATCATCAGAATTCTTCTTGTCCTTCTTTGCATGCAATCCCTAATTCTTCACATTATCTATCACATCAACCTTCAAGGCGGCCTATAGTACTTCTGCAAAGGTCTCAGATTTGTACGTGCTAGCCAACTGCTGGTTGTCATACCTCAGACCACCCAAGAAGCATTTTACGCTGCCTTATTCGGACGCTACCAGATCTGGAGAGAAACGACTGAGCTTGTTAAACTCGATCTCGTACTCACTAACAGTGAGTTGCCTCTGCTTCAGGTGTAAAACGTTGTTCATCATATGGTCTTGCTCTACCGATGGCAAAAAATTCTTTTGTAATATACTCTTGAATGCATCCCAAGAGCACCCATCAGTAAGATTCTCCTTTTCTCTAATCCACCAACTCTTCGCAAGTCCTTTGAGCGGGTACGCCGCAATCATCACCTTCTGATCGAAGGAAATGCCATAATAAGAAAACATTTCTTCGATGGCGATGATCCATTCATCCAATGCCATGAAGTCTGCCCTACCATCATGTTGGATCCCTAGTTGGATTTGGGCTAGGTTCACTAAACTAGGATGTTTGACCCAACATGTATAGCCAAGGTCATGTATGAGTTCTAGAGTCTAGGTCATGTCCTTAGAGTCAACACCACATAGACCAGCCATCAACAAACTGCAGAAGACTCAAGACTTAGAAAAATCTCAAACTCAAAAAATGAGTTTGACGTTCGTCGAACTCAGGTCGATGAAAGTCGTGCTCAGCTCGACAAAATCAGAGACAATTCTCTGAGCTGAGCTCGAGGAACTTGAATCTCAGGTCGACGATTTCCAGAGTATACTTCAACATTCCATGTCTAGAATTCTTCACTTAACTCCAGTCGATGAACTTAGTTCTCGGGTCGACGAAATTAGTTCTCAGGTTGACGAACTTAGTTCTCAGGTCGACGATCTCTGGTATTCTACTTCAACATCTTGTTCCAGAAACATCTAAGTATTCTAAGTTCAGGATCACACTCCAGTCGACGAACTCACCTTCTCAGCTCGACGAACTTAGACCACAGTCATGGCAAGATTTATCAAGTAGTAGTTAGAAGCTCTCAGCTCGACGAAACTAGATCTCAGGTCGACGAACCCAGTTCTGAGGTCGACGATTTATCAAGTAGCAGTTAGAAGCTCTCAGCAGTTAGAAGCTCTCAACACTAGCAATAGATTGAATTAAGTAGCAAATATTTTATAAACCCTAAAAAATACTCTATTCACCCCCTAGATTATTTCAGTTCTAACCCTTACTTTCAATTAGTATCAGAGCATGTTTCCTTTGGTTATACAAGCTAACCCCTTGAACCAAAAGATCATGTGTTAGATCTTAATTTTAATTTCTATTAGATATACATTCACAGCATGACATAAAACAAAGATTATGCAAGCACCAGACCTCCAGTATGCAATCTAAATAAGTTTTCCATCTGGAAGACAAGAATTAAGTTATATATGAACTATATTTATGAGGATATCTACAATTCCATCTTGATATGTCCTCCTCAAGATACTGCATCTACATCTACAGCATCTTCAAGTACAAATACAGTTCCACCACCTGAGTGGACTGAAGCCCATAAGAAAGCAAAGGTTGTTGATGCCAAGGCCATGAACATTCTAGCCCAAACCATGTAAGATGACATCTTCCAGAAGGTGGCTGAATGCACATCAGCCAATGCCAGTTTGGATTCCCTTAATCAAATGGTGGCTGGATCTGCTGATGAAAGAAAGGATAGAAGATCCAACCTAATATCACAATATGAGAACTTCAAGAAGGAGGAAGCAGAATCAGTTGCAGATATGTACAATAGGCTGAGCTCAATCATCAATGATCTAAAGACATTAGACAAGGACATCACCCTCACTGAGGTGAATGACAAAATTCTCATGTGCTTCCCAAGCTCATGGGATTCAAGGATCTGGCCCATCAAGGAGGCCAGGAGTCTAACTGAGATTTCCACAGAATCTCTTTTAGGAAAGCTCACATCTTATGAGTAGCTCATTAAATCCAGAGAAGCAGCTGAGTAGAGAACACCTCCACTAGTAAGGAAGGAGCACAGCATAGCTTTTAAATCTGTTGAAGAAACTGAGGCCTCAACTGTGAATGAAGAGCTGATGAGTCTCTTTGCCAAGAGATTCTATAAAATGGCAAAGAATGATTTCAAAAGAAAGTCATCTAGGCAGGATGACAAGACAAGGTATGACAAAACCCCCACTAAAGAAGTGGTTTTATTTGGCTGTAGGAAACCTAGAAACTTCATCTCAGAGTGTCCAGAAAATCAAAAGAAGGAAAAGTGAAGAGAGAAGGACTCTAGAAGACAGCAAAACAGCATGCCTTCTTCCAGCAAATACAAGAAGAAGGAGAAAGGCTTTGTAGCTGAATCCTGGAGTGAAACTGAGGATGAATCCACATCCTCCAGCTCCAGTGAAGATGAAGTAGAGGCAAGGGCCAAGGAAGTATGCCTTATGGCAATTGATGCCTCCAGGAGTCAATCAGATGAAGAAGGATCTGGCAATGAAGAAGCTTCAGAAACAGAAGCTGATCAGGTACTCTTATCCTTTGACTATAATTCTGATGCCTTCAAATTTGAATTTAAAACTATGTGTATTGATTTAATAAATTCTGAAAAGGAAATCAAAACACTTAGGGAAAAGTTAGCTAATCAAGAAACTCTAATTGCTGAAAATACTAGGTTAAAGGAAGAATTAAATCTAGCTACTGAACAAATTAACTCCTTAAAAACTGAACTATGTGAGGCCAAACAACTTAAGGAATCTCTCAATGGGAGAAGCCTCAAGCTGATGGACATCACAAGCACAGTCAATGCCAGACTAAGTGACAAGCTGGGCTTGGGTGGTTCATCAAGTTTACCCCACATTCTTAAGAAGAATATTTTATTAACCCCCATTAAATTTGTTTCTTCTAAGGGCAAAGAAATAACAACCATTAAACCAACCATAGAATAAATGCCCAACTTAAAAGGTCAGAACAAAAGAAATCAGAAAACCTTGAATAAAAACAAAGTTCAGAAGATTTCGTCGAACTCAGATCGACGAAATGTAGACAGTTCATCGAACTCAAGTTGACGAACTCATAACGCAAATTTATATAATAATCATTCATCTTACTGCGATCGACAAACTGTGTATGGTTCGTCGAGCAGAGATCGACGAACTTGGGGCACAAAAAATGACTATGGTCATTCTCTGAACAGAGATCGACGATCTCATCCCATTTCGTCGAACTCTGGTCGACGAACTCAAAACAATTCGTCGAACTCAGTCAGACTTAACAAAAATTATAATTACAACACCAACTCCAATCAAACAATGAAACCATTTAACCCACTTGCAGATTGGATAATACCCCCCAGAAGATATCATCTATTAGGATATAAATCACAACCTGAGTATTCTGTGATATCCAGTTTTTCTTATCAACAATATAAAGGACCCAAGGTAACCTGGGTCAAGAACAACTAACTATTTTCATTGCAGGAAAATGGTTGTCCAGTGATTAATCAAACATGGTACCTGGACAATGGATGCTCCAAATGCATGACTAGCAGCAAGGACAACCTAATCAACTAAAAGTCCAAGCTAGGACCAAAGATAATCTTTGGTGATTCAAAGTGTGGCCAGTCTGAAGGCTATGGAGAAGTAAGGATTGGAGCTGTCACATTCAAAAAGGTGACTATGTAAGTGGACTCAGGCATAACCTCATCTCCATAAGCCAATTATGTGATGAAGGTTATCAGGTACATTTTAATTCAAAAACTTGTATTATTTCTGATAAAGAAAAACAAAATGTTTTAATTGGAAATAGACAAGGAAACATTTATTTAGTTGAATTATATTCCGCCAATTTAGACATTTGTTTGCTTAATATAGTTTGCAATCAAAATGAATTATGGCATAAAAGGCTAGGACATGTAAATATGAAAAACATTGTTATGCTATCTAAAGACAACCTTGTGAGAGGTTTACCTTCTGGTCCCTACAAGAAGGAAGGCCTTTGCAGGGCTTGTCAACTAGACAAGCAAACTAAATCTAGCTTTAAGTCAGTAAATAAGAGTGATTCACCTAGGATTTTTTGTTTGCTACACATGGACCTCTTTGGACCCATTGCTATACAAAGCCTAGGAGGGAAATCCTATATCCTAGTTATTGTAGATGACTTCTCAAAATTCACTTGGGTGTTCTTTCTGAGATCTAAGTCAGATACCTTTAAAGTTCTTACAGATTTTCTCAGGACCATACAGATTGAGTACTCTACTCATGTTGCATTGATCAGAAGTGATCATGGTATAGAGTTTGAGTCTCTTCTTATGCATGAGTTCTGTGAGAAGGAAGGTATCAGGCACTGCTTCTCAGCTCCTAGAACTCTCCAACAAAATGGGATAGCTGAAAGGAAGAATAGAACCCTGATTAAAGCTGCAGGCACATTACTTGTAGATGCTTATATGCCATTATCCTTTTAGGCAGAGGATGTAAGCACAGCAAATTATGTACTGAATAGAAGCTTGATACATAAACTATAGAATAGGACTCCCTATGAATTACTTAAAGGGAAGAAACCTAAAATCACCTATTTTAAAGTATTTGGTTGCATATGCTATATACATAATAACAACAAGAAATACATTAGAAAGTTTGAATCTAAGGCTGAAGAGGGCATTTTTCTAGGATATTCCCAAGTAAGCAAAGCTTATAGGGTATTTAACAAATCCTCCTTGAAAATTGAATAATCTATTCATGTTACCTTTGATGAAACTAACATGTCTTATAAGGAGAAAGAGATTTCTACCAGTAATCCTTTGTAGGTACCTCACTTGTGCGAGAATTTGGATGAACTAAGCCTCACCCAAGAGGCTCCAACACATCCTTCTCCATAAGTTGATGAAGACAGTGAAGAAGAAAGCACTGAAGTGACTGAACTTCATCCAACAGAAACACAGTTCCACAAGAGGAATCAATTCCAAATGCTGTTGTTGAACCAACTCCATCCACTGACTTTGTCACACTAAGGGATCACCCTAGATCTCAAGTGATTGGAGACATGTCAGTAGGTGTATAGACAAGGCATCAACTCAACCAAGATGTGATGCATGCCTGTTTTCTCTCTCAAGTTGAACCTCAATCCATAAAAGATGCTGAGCAAGATCCCCACTGGATCATTACAATGCAAGAGGAACTCAACCAGTTTGAGAGATGTAGAGTTTGGGATTTAGTTCCAATACCCAAAGACTATCCAGTCATTGGAACCAAATGGGTATATAGAAACAAACTAGATGCCCAAGGTGCAATTGTGAGAAACAAGGCTAGGCTTGTTGCTCAATGATACAAGCAAGAAGAAGGCATAGACTATGATCAAACCTTTGCACCAGTTGCAAGGTTAGAGGCAATCAGAATCTTTCTTGCCTATGCTGCCTACAAGAAGTTCAAGGTATATCAGATGGATGTAAAGAGTGCTTTTATAAATGGAATACTTAAAGAAGAGGTTTATGTTGAATAACCTTCAGGTTTTGTTTCTCCAACTCATCCCTCTTATGTATTTAGACTGCATAAAGCCCTCTATGGTCTAAAGCAACCTCCAAGAGCTTGGTATGAGACCTTAGCTAGCTTCTTGATAGAGCATAAATTCACTAGAGGCATTGTAGATAAAACATTATTCACTAGGCACCATAAGGATAAAATCTTGTTAGTACAAATTTATGTGGATGCCATCATATTTGGGTCTACTAACTCTAAACTATGCAAGAGGTTTTCTGATCTCATGCATTCTAAATTTGAGATGAGTAGCATGGGTGAGCTCTCCTACTTTCTTGGTCTACAAGTAAAGCAGCTACCTGATGGCATCTTCATCTACCAAGCTAAGTATGCTAAAGAGCTTCTTAAGAAGTTTGGGATGGCTGATGCCTCAGCAAAGAAAACACCTATGGTTACTAATATTGTAATAGATTCTGATCCACATGGGAAACCTATTGACCAGAAGTTGTATAGGGGCATTGTTGGGTCCCTATTATATCTTACAGCTAGTAGACCTGATATAATATTTGTCACATGCCTTTGTGCTAGGTTTCAAGTGAACCCAAACGAATCTCACCTAATTTTTCTAAAAAGAATTTTGAGATATATAAAGAGTTGTCCTAGTCTAGGCCTATGGCATCCTACGGAGTCAGAATTTGATTTAACTGGATATTCAGATGCTAACTTTGTTGGATGCAGGGTTGACAGGAAAAGTACCTCAGGAACTTGTCAGTTCCTTGGTATGAGATTAGGTTCTTGGTTCTGTAAGAACAATCATCTGTGTCTACATCAACAGCTGAAGCAGAATACATAGCTGCTGGCAGTTATTGTTCGCAGATGTTTTGGATTCAAAACCAACTCCTAGAATATGTTTTCAACTTAAATAATTCAACTCTACTATATGATAACACAAGTATTGTATCCATAGCACAGAATCTAGTCCATCACAGTAGGATTAAGCATATAGACATTAGACATCATTTCATTAGAGAGTGTGTAGATAAAAATAAAATTAAACTTGTCTATATCTACACTGATTTACAAAGAGCTGATATTTTCACCAAACCCTTGGATGAAAGAAATCACTTGTTCTTTATAAATCAGCTTGGAATGATCAATGGAGAAGCCTTAGTTTAATCTCTGTCTACACTTGACGAATTTGTCAAAGTTCGTCGAACGGAGCTCGATGAACTCTCTGTGAGTGAAGTCATTTTCATTGACCGGAGATTGACAAATCTACTTCAGAAAACTTTCGTCGAACGGAGCTCGACGAAATGTCTTCAAATCTTCAGACTGAGCTCGACGAATTACTAACTGCAAATTATTTCGTCGACCTCAGATCAAAGAATTATTTTATTTTTCATGGAACGGAGTTTGTTGATTCATGTTCTGGAAAACCTTATATCTAGGTCTTCTTCAACCTCCATCCCGCGCTTTCAGTTCCTTTGCACTTGATCGTCGTTTTTCTCTTGCAAGTACTCTAATGGCGATTCTAGCAGGAAATCATGCGGTAATGAAATTCGACACTGGCTTTGATGTCGATTTCGATTCCTTCCAGCATTCAGACCCAATTTTCTTGGAAATCCTGCAACTGCTTGAAGAACAGCAGTTAAAGACACTGATGTCAATCAGGATCAAACTCGCCAGCGCTGAAATCAGGGAGTGGGTCTATACCTCCTCTACCACAGATGAGAACACTATGACAGGGACAGTCTCGGGTAATGATATTTCTCTTACTCCCGCTGTCCTAACAGAACTTTTTCGATTAAGTAATGGTGAAGAAGAGTTAGAAATGGATACTGAGGAGTTTGATATAATGCTGAGTATGATGGGGTATTCTAGAGAAACCCCAAATTAGTTGTTGCAAAAACACATGTCTGCTGAATTTAAGTTCCTAGTAGACATTGTGGGCAAAGTATTGCTGGGCAAGCACACTGCCCATGACTACATAATCAGGCACCAATTCCTGGTTATGTGTGTTGTGGTTAACAATAAAAGGGTCAACTAGGCTCAGATCATGTTTGATCTAATTAAGAAAAAGAATACAAAGAAAGAGGTCTGCTTTAGACGGATCTTAAGGATCTTTCTAAAAGAAAAGGCTGCTGAATCCCTGGTCTTCCAGACCATATTCATCAATGCCTCTAAGAGGCTCACCTGTGCACTCTTTGGCATGTGGGAGAGGACCATCACCAAGCCCTCCAAGGCTTCTTCCTCCTCCACCAGGCTTTCTGAGAGTACTAGGGCTGCTCCAGCCACTTCCCACCCTACTGAAGAGATCCCTCCTCCACCTCCATCACCTCCAGCCATCCAACCTCATTCTCAGATGGCACATCAACTTCCATCCTCCTCCACCATTCCTTCTCTTCAACAATCACAACAACCAGTTCATATTCCTACTCCAGCTCCATCTCCTGCAACTTCTCCACACATAGATATCACTGACATCCCCTCTGCCCCCCATCAGGAATCTCATCAATCCTACCCTTATCAATCCCACAACCAACCCCATCTTAATTCCCCCATGGTACACACATTCCCGCACCACCTTCATCTCCTTTATCCCCCCACCCCCCCCCCCCATCTGGACAACATTTCATTCTTCAATCTGCCTTCATCCCCCTCAATACATCTACTCCTCAGGATGAACTAATGCAAGATGCACCACCTCCACCTCCACCATCCTCCTCCATTCCTACCTCTGTCTCTACTGTTACACCTTCTAAACCACCCTCTGCAGCTCCACTATTGGATCCCTCCATCATACCACAACTCAATGCACTTCTAACTCCCCTTCTTAAAACCATCATAGCAGAGGCCATTTCACCTCTTGCTTCTTCCATTTCCTCCCTAGCTGCCCAAATATCTGCTCTTTCTGCTCCTCCCTCTCCAGTTAGGGGTCTGGCTCCAGTATACCCTGAAACCAGGCAGGGGGAGATACTCAATGAAAAAACAGCATCAAAAATAGCAGCAAAAGCAACAGCAGTAGCAGCAGATGCAGTAGAAACAGAAGAAGGAGAAGCAGATACTGATAAAGATTTCATTGATTTCATTAATTTTATTGAAATAAATATGGAAATAGATACTGTGGATGATGCAGCAACAGAGGAAATAATAACTGCTGGTGATTTTATTATAAATCTCACAGTAGATTTGTTAAATTTATTGAGAACTTTTGATACAGTTCATTTGAACTTTATGCCAGAAGACAGCATTAAGCCATCCATGGTTATAATTCCTTACACCACACCAATAAGCCCCAAAGTTATCAAGCAACTAAAGGTAAGTTTTGTAGTAACAGAGACTCCTGTCATTCCATCTCCACCACAAGTTGTTTCACCCATTGTCTCATCTCCTCTTGCCCCAGTTTTTGTTATGGATGATTCACCACTGCCTGAACTTGATGCACTGATCATGGCTGATATAGAAGAGGAAAATAAGTCAGTTGCTGAAAGCACTGAAGTGTACAGTTCTCCAGCTCCAGCTCCTGCTCCAGCTCTAGTTCCAGCTCCCTCCCAGGCTAAGAAACCTCTGATATCTGCTGAAACCCTAAAAGAAATAAATGTATGATAATCCACAAGATTCTTCTGATGATGAGGAGGAGGAGGAGGACTCAGATGATGAACCCAAGAAAAAGAAAGTGTCTAAGAAGAGGAAAGCTCCTCCACCTCCTGCACCAAAATTAAATCCAGCAAATGACACACCATACTATATACTTCAAAAGATCACACCTTATAAGGGCATGTCAGCATGGATGTGGCTGTCCAAGAATCAACAGAAAGAAAGGAATAAAAGCAGAAGATATTCTTCTCCTCCACAGAGATTCAGAAAGGACCCTCCTCCTCCTCCACCAGCTGCTGGTGCTTCTAGTTTTTCAACTCCAAAGACTACCCAGTTTCAAACCTATAAAAGACAACAGGGTAGGTCTTCATCTTTAGGAAGCAGCCAGCAGAGGCATTATTCATCTGGCAAGCAGCACCAATAACAACAACAACAGCATCAACAACAACAGCAACAAAAATTCCCTGAACATCAAAAGGCTGAAAGCCCCAAAAGACCTGCTTCCCCACATGTACCATTTGAGAATTTGGAGATAGCTACAACAGCTAGGATGGCCAGGTTTCATGAACTGGTTGGCCTTTCCATGATTAACAAAGCTAAAGCTGAAGGGAAGGATACCTCTCAATACATTACAATGTCCAAGTACAGAAAGGAAGAACTGAACAGGTTTGCTAAGTCTAACAAGTTCTTTATTGTTGATGATTATATGAAACTACATCCAGAAGAAGTAGTGCCCAGGGCTACATCTCTTAATATCATTGGGGCTGCTGACATGACAATGACAAAGGCTCAAGCTGCAGATCCTAATAGGGAGATTATGTTTACTTAGCCAGGTGAGAAGGCCAAAGAGGAAAAGCACAAGGAATAAAGGAAGAAGAAGTAAATTATAAACTGTTTTCAGTCTTTTTGTTACTCTAAAAACTGCTTGGTTATATTCTTATACAAAGCTCTGTGTATATATATCTGCTGCATATTTTAGTTTTTTCATGCCAGATATATGTTTTATTGCTTTGTTATTAATGTGAGTCTGTAATTAGTGACCATACCCAAATAGAGGGAGATTGTTGGATCCCTAGTTGGATTTGGGCTAGGTTCACTAAACTAGGATGTTTGACCTAACATATATAGCCAGGGTCATGTATGAGTTCTAGAGTCTAGGCCATGTCCTTAGAGTCAACACCACATGTACCAGCCATCAACAGACTGCAGAAGACTCAAGACTTAGAGAAATCTCAAACTCTAAAAATGAGTTCGACGTTTGTCGAACTTAGGTCGACGAAAGTCGTGCTCGGCTCGACGAAATCAGAGATAATTCTCTGAGCTGAGCTCGACGAACTTGAATCTCAGGTCAACAATTTCCAGAGTATACTTCAACATTCCAAGTCCAGAATTCTTCACTTAACTCCAGTCGACGAACTTAGTTCTCAGGTCGACGAACTTAGTTCTCAGGTCGATGAACTTTGTTCTCAGGTCGACGATCTCTGGTATTCTACTTCAACATCTTGTTCCAGAAACATCTAAGTATTCTAAGTTCAGGATCACACTCCAGTCGACGAACTCACCTTCTCAACTCGACGAACTTAGACCACAGTCATGGCAAGATTTATCAAGTAGCAGTTAGAAGCTCTCAGCTCGACGAAACTAGATCTCAGGTCGACGAACCCAGTTTTGAGGTCGACGATTTCTGAACACATTACTTCTACATTCTTAAGTCCAAGAAACATGGAATTCTGTTATTCAGTCGACGAAATTATATTCTCAGCTCGAAGAACTTGATGCACAGAATTGACGGGTCTAGAGAAAGCAGTTGTCAGTTCTTAGGTCGATGATCTTGGATCTCAGCTCGATGAACAAAGGTTATCTGCTCGACGAACTTGACTTCTCTGTTCGACGAACTCTGGACACAGATCGATGAATTCTGTTCAACGAATTCTGTAAAGTTCCAGAATTAGAAATGTCCCTCCCTCTGTCTCTTTTCTATTGCAATAATTCCTGAGTAATTAATGCATAAATATTCTCTGAATATTACTGTTAGAAGCAAGCATTGATTACGGTCTTCATCAGAATTATTGCTTGCCATTTTTCCATGGGACAGTTGGGGAAACCAATCAATGCAAATATTCTCCAGGCCGTCAGAAATCAATGTAGAGAGGAATTCAAATTTCAAAAGGAAATTCATATGGAAAATATAAAAGGGATTTTCTTTCTCTTCCTGAACAGCTCTCTAGCAGTAGTCAGAAAAATACAGTGAATAAGGATCTTCATCTTCTCTCTCGACAGTACACAGAGAATACACAGACTATAGAGCTCACAGGGCAACAACACTGTCAAGAGACAAGAAGCCCTAGCCCTAGACAAGGGAAACAACATCAAGCTGAAGAAGAATAACAACCATTCAAATCAAGAGTCTTCTACTGTCTTCATTCCAGAATTCTTCAAAGGGAAACAAACATTTTATCTGTCAATAAGTTCCTGGAGTTCATCTGGTCAAAGCAAAAGCTTGAAGACCTATCACCCTGCAGCAAAGCTTCAACTTCCTGAACCATTCTATATCTCAGGGGGAGCCTTTGCTAACATCATTTTTCCACTAGAGTCTTCTCAGCTGTATCTGAGAAAGAGAAGACAAAATCACTCTCTCATCCCCCATTGTATAAAGGGTTCTTAACTCCCTTCCAAAAGTTATTCCTGGTTGCAAGTCACCTGATCAAAAGACTTGAGAATTGGTTTTTGAGCACCTGATCAAAAGCTCATTGGTGGCAGTCACCTGATCAAAAACCTGAGTGGATTCCTACCAGGGTAGTAGAAGAGTGGATGTACCCAGGTTGGGGAACCACTATAAAATTCTTGTATTATTTGGATTGCTCTTTTCTTTTATTCTTGTTGTGGCTGTGATAACTAGGTTGTTGTGTTTGTGTTTTTAATTTAATTCATGCAGCACTAGCAATAGATTAAATTAAGTAGCACAAAATTTATAAACCCAAAATACTCTATTCACCCCCCCCCCCCCTCTAGAGTATATTAGATCTTACCCTTACTTTCACATCATACGTAGGAGGTCCTAGTCGTTGGAAGTGAGAAATTAAATTCATCTCTGGTGGTAGTGCAACTGGGGGTACTAGAGTAGCATGAGGAGTAGGAATAGTTTGACCCACGATAGGGTCCTGCGCTCTAGTCTGCTGCCCGGCGACGACAACCAACAACAATTGTATCTATGATTGCATGTGCAATATCTTCCTTGTCAGGGCCTCATTACTCTGTCGTAGTCCTTCAATCACTGCTTCACTCTAGGCACCTGAAGACTCACCGTCCGACTGGGGAGTCAACCTCATCGCAACATGCTTAGCATGCATTTCTATAGAACAAACAGATATCTAATCAAAACTTTGGGTCTGTTTGGGACAGCTCTGGCGGCTGGAGAAGCTCTTTTCCAGCCACCAGAGCTGGTAATGGATCTGTTTGGGACAGCTTTTCAATAAAATCGCTTTTTGAAAAGTAGCTCTGGGAGCTATTTTCCGGAAGCAACCCCCCCCCCCTACGTTCAGCGCTCCTAAAATCGCAGATGTAAATTTCTTCTTTCCCGATCCCGATCCCGCATCTACTTCCGCTTCTCCTTCCGCATCTTTCCCGATCCCGATCCCGCGTCTACTCCCGTATTCCCGATCGCAGACGTTTCTCCTTCCCCTTTCTCCCGATCGCAGACGCCTCCGCCTTCCCATTCGCAGAAGCCTCTCGCCTTTCAAAAAATACAATACGAATCGCTTCTCTCTCTCTCCCACGGGAGGAGTATCGGTGTTGCCTTCGAGATTCATCGTCGTCTGGTATGAAATCCTTCTGTTTTCTTCTTCAATCTGCTTTCGTATCTGTTTCCTTAGATTTCACCCATAGTTACGCCTTTACCCTCCTTGTTACCGGTTAGATCTCCCCCATCCATTTTTTCCTAGGGTTATGCTCTTTCTATATCTTCTTCTTTGTGCTAGATTGGATTCCGAGTCTGGTATAATTGCTGTAAAGCAGCCATAGTTTTTTCATGCTCATTCATTTCTCCCTCTATATTTGGTTTTTGGTTATAGATCTTTAATTTTCCGGTCGTTTTTGATTTGCTGCTTTTTGATTTCATATATGATGTTCATTTCTTGTAGGTTTGGCTTTCTAATTCTTTTGCTAATGGATTTATCGACAGATCTGAATAGATGCAGATCTGATGCTTTTTGATCTTAACAGCAAGTCTTTATTGTTCTACTCCACACTCGTTTAACATGTCTAGTGATGAGGCTCTCACTAGACATGTTAACATGTCTAGTGTGTATGTGTATATGAATGTGTACGGTTGTATGTGTGTGTGTGTATTGTGTGTGTTTGTTTGTGGATGAGAATGAGTAAATATGTGTGTGTGTGTGTGTATGTTGGTTATTTTCTTTATATGTGTATGGTTGTATGTGTATGGTTGTATGTGTGTGTGTTGTTTTTTTTTGGTTGGGTATGTATATGAATGTGTGTGTGTGTGTGTGTGTATGAATGTGTGCTTAGGGTGTGTGTGTGTGTGTGTGTGTGTGTGTGTGTGTGTGTGTGTGTGTGTGTGTGGTGTGTGTGTGTGTGTGTGTGTGTGTGTGTGTGTGTGTGTGTGTTGTGTGTGTGTGTGTGTGTGTGGTGTGTGTTTGTTTGTGGATGAGAATGAGTAAGGGTATGTGTGTGTGTGGTACATTGGTTATTTTCTTTATATGGTTTAGGGTTGTATGTGTGTGTGTGAGAGAGAGAGAGAGAGAGTTTGTTTGTGTTTAGGATTTTTTTGATTACTAATTGTTATTGTAATATTATTAGTTTATAGCATAATGGTAAAATCAAAGGAAGGAGGAATCGTAGCGAGTTGGGAGTCAGGAGAAGTGATGTTATTTTGTGATCTCTTCATAAACTGGAAGCAGTTCATGAACTTCAAGGATCACATTAGGAGACATCCGTCTCGCTGGGACCCTGAGTTTAATGCTTGTGATGCTGATGAGTCTTCTTTCGTTACCTCAGAGGATGAAGACCCTGCGGCAGTGGATGATATTGAAGGCGATAAGTGTGATGCTGCTGGAGCAGAACATATGTCTACATTACGAGATAGCATTACCGAAGACATATACAGTGCGCGGAGGTAAAAATTCGATCAATTTTACTAAAAAAAATAAAGGATTGGATTGGAAAAGTTTGATTCATATCAATTTATTTTCAAACAGGTGATCAGAAGGATTGGAAAAAGCAGTCGTCGGATGTTGGAAGACCTTTTTCCTTATATTCTAGAACTATATAAAAGACTCATGTTATCAGTTACTTTTATATATTTATATATTTGAGTTTTAAAAAAAACAGCTTCCAAAAGTTGTTTCTCCAAACAGCTAAAAATAGAAAATCGCTCTTCAAAGCGCACTTCTGCACAGAACACCCAAACACTCTACAGCTTTTCAAAACTGCTCCCCAGAGATCTATTTTAAAACAGCTCTATCCGGACAGCAGCTTTTCAATCCGCCAGAGCTGTCCCAAACAGACCCTTTGTCTAAGACATCACAAACTGGGAAGATATTCTCTTAACAAAATTGTTTTATGGTCATATTCTACAGATACGAACAAACGACTTATCAAGGACCTGGCTTAAGACACCTAAGCTAGTAAACTCGAATATCCTAACCCAGATCAGATTAAAAATAAGCAGACTCAAATCAGATTAGGAACAAATAGATATTTGCTCTTGTTGTTACCTTGCTCTAGGAAATTAATGAAATGATGTTATGCTTCTAACTTGTGCTTAAAATATGAATACGTGAATGTTAAGTTTCATTTCAAATCATGTGTGTACATATGTCATCATGTAGATCTTTAACTTGGCAACGTGAGCATATGCGATGATATGTCATGTATGTTGTGATATGCATTCTAAAAAGCCTTAGGCATGTTTATGAGCGCGTACAAATACAATGTTATGCATCACATACTACATAATATTGTATGTAACGAAAAAGTAAAACGTGTTAATGGGCATCCATGTGATGATGGTTATGCATCCCATACTACATAACCGTCACATGTTGCCACCTATGGTGGATCCATATACAAACACATATTAACGCCATGACGTCATAATGACGTAACTACGAGGATTAAAAATTAACAGAAAACTGGGGCGTTACAATGTCTACCAGGTGGGACTTCTTATTGTCATTCTGTAGGCCCATAAGATATTGGGTAGAGTGCATACCCACTGCCTCAGGCCTCCTAAAGGCGCGTATGTAGGCCTTTCAGGATGGTGCAGTTGGTGACTTCGTGTTAGGTACATTGGATTAAATGTACCAGATTTGAAGAAGTCTCACCCTACTCAATGATATACATCATGGTGTATTTGATGTGTTTTTGAGTTGATGTGTGTAGGTTAAGTAATTGCAGGGAAAGCTTAAAAGTTTCTAAGTCCATGTGTCGACACCCAGAATAAAAGTGTCGACACTTAAGAAGACTTGTGTCGACACCCAGAGAAGCTGTGTCGACACTTGGAGTAATTGTGTCGACAGCAGGAATGCAGAGTCGACACCAGAAGAAAAGTGTCGACACATACAGGATGTGTCGACACACAATGAAGAAATGTCTAAAGAATCTGTGTCGACACTTAGAAGCTGTGTCGACACCCAGAGGAACTTTGTCGACATCAAAAATGTCGACACTAGGAGGCTGTATCGACACTCAGAAAACTTCAACAGAGTTTAAGTACAAGTGTCGACACAAAGGAGATGTGTCGACACTCAGCAAAAGTCTCAACACATGAAGAATGTGTCGACACTAGGAGGCTGTGTCGACACTCAGCAAACTTCAACAAAAGTTCAAGTACAAGTGTCGACACTAGGAGCTGTGTCGACACTCAGCAAAGTTTCAAGACATGAAGCATGTGTCGACACAAAGGAGATGTGTCGACACTCAATAAAGTTCAACACAAGAAGGCTTGTGTCAACACAAAGGAGTTGTGTCGACACTCAGCAGAAATCAGATAAAGTATTGAAGAAGTACTTGTGTCGACACCTTTAATCAGTGTTGACACATTCAATAGAAGGCTTGTGTCGACACACAGAATCAGTGTCGACACATTCAGAAGAAGCTGTGTCGAGATACAGATACAACAACACAAGGAGTTGTGTCAACACCAACAAGGCTAGTGTCGACACTTAGTCTACTTGTGTCGACACTTAGTCTATCAGTGTCGACACTTAAATACTGACTGTCTCGACACTTTCATACAGTTACAGAAAATTCAAGAAGTGACTGGATGACTTGACAGCTGTCATTCCAGCCGGTCTACTGCTACTGTCAGAGCTGTCAGAAGTTCGTTAGAAACCGGATCAGCCGGTCACCATGAAGAAAGCCTATATAAAGGCTTACTCCTTCAACAGAAGGAGGAATCGACAGATCAATTGAAGCTATCATTGAAGATATAACAACACTAAAAGAAGAAGACCTTCAAGTCAAGGTCTAAGAAGTTGGAGAGAGAGAGCTCCTTCTAAGACGACAGCTATTGAACCAGGCTGTGAAGAAAGTTTCAGATTGAGATCTGATTCTTAAGTCAGTAGTGATTGAAGATCATCTGCATAGAGTTTCAGCCCTACTATGTTCTAATTCAAGAAGCTTTGAAGAAAGCCAAGGGAGGTTGATCTCAACAAAGTTCTTCCAAGAACTCATCAAGAAACCAGTCAACTCTTCTCTCTCATTCTGAGTTGAGGTTATATACTTTGTAATTTTAATTTCTTATAGGATCCTAAGGGATCTGAGTTGTAAGCCTGAAATTATAAAGGCTGAGTGGTAGGGCCTGTGTGCCTGAGTGTAGGAGATTCATTTCTCTGAGTGTAGGCCTTGTTGAGGGCTGAGAGTAGGCCTTGTTGAAGGCTGAGTGTAGGTCTTTGTGAAGACTGAGTGGTAGGGCTGTGTGCCTGAGTTGTAGGAGTGGGATCACTCTGAGTTGTAGGAACCCGTTTGGGGTTCTGAGCTGTAAGATCTGAGGATCTGAGAAGTAGTGGAGAAGTTTGGCCGAATCTAGTACACTACTAGATAGGCGAAGGGGGAAAGTGGATGTACCCAGACCTTGGGGAACCACTATAAAATCTGTGTGTTCTCTGTGTGTGCTTTATTCTGTGCTTGCTGTGGTGCATGTGATGTATTGCTATGAAGAATTGCATATAATTCTGTGTTTCTGCCATCAAAGTTTAAAAAGATTATGTGCACCTATTCACCCCCCCCCCCCCCTCTAGGTGTTTAGGCACTAGTTCTTTCAAGTGGTATCAGCCAGGGTTACTCAAAAAGGACATAACAGTCTGAGTAAAGATCCTGTAGGCAGAATCAGTATAATCAAGAATCAAGAAAATGGGTTCAACAGAGAATCACAAAGAGTAGGATCCATGAAGTTACCAATCTGTAGAAAGGAGATCTTTGGCATTTGGAAAGAAAGGTTAGACTTTTTATGGAAGCCTCAGACCCAAGATTTTATTTACATTAAAGAAGGCCATATGTGCCAATGAAAGTATCAGTTCTGGATGCAAACCAAGAACTCCAAAAGACTATTCAGAAATGACAAAGGATGAGATAATTCTGGCCACTATGGATAGAGGGCCCAGAATATAATTGTAAGTGCAATTGATGATGCCACATTTCAGAATCTGATTCATTGTAAAACATCAAAAGAAATGTGGGACACACTGATAGTCTATATGGAGGATCTGAAGAGTAAGACAAGACAGGAAGTCTTTGTTGAATCAAGAATATGAAAGCTTCAGACAAGGTAGGTCTGATAGCATAACTGAGTGCTACAAGAAATTCTATAGGATAGTCAATGAGTTGATGTCTTATGGAAGAGAGTTCAGCAATATGAATTGAATGATAAGTTCTTGAGATCTCTGACAAAAGACTGGGATACCAAGATTTGTGTCATAAGGGAAATGGCCAAATTAGCAGACATTCCTCCTCCAACATTGTTTGGAAACTGTTATCCTATGAGATGCAGCTAATGGTTAGAAAGGAGGAAGAGAAGACTACCAGAGTTGAGCACAAAGAAAGAGCTGTGGCTTTCAAGACAGAAGCCACTAGGAAATATAAAAGTAAATCTCCATCTCCACCTCCAAAAGTTGCTGAGACTGAGACAGATGAGTTAGAAAGCAAGAATTCTGAAAGCAGTGAGAGTGATGAAGATTTTGCAGCTTTCACTAGACATTTTCAGAAGTTTCTTAAGAAGAAACAGTGGAGGTCTAAGCCATCCACTTCACAGAAGTCATCAAAGAATGAAAGAAGAAAGTCCAGGCAAAGTAAAACTACATCCTCAAAGATAGTTTTATTGTTGTAACAGACAGGGACATGTTGTTGCTGACTCTCTAGAGAAGAGGAAAGAGTCAACTGATAAGAAGAAGACTCAAATCAAGGGCAAAAAGGAAAGGTCCTTTGTTGCTAAGAAGGACAAAAGTCTGTCTGATATGTCATCTTCAGAATCAGATTCAGAAGCTGAAGCTTATATTGGACTGTTTGTTGAAGAAGAGGAAGATGAGTTCATACAATTAATGAACTCAATATATGAGCATGAGGACAATCAGTGCCAGGGACTGATGGCCTTATCAGAAGGAGACAAAATCCAGGATCAGCCTGGACCTAGTCAGGTACAAAATTGTTCTGCTAGTTCAATTTCTAGTACTGAGTCAGATTCAGATACATCAGCATCAAGTGATGTTAGTGGATCTGAATCTGAAGGAGACATTCATCAGTTGATTGATGAATATAGAGTAGTGTTGCAGGCTTTGAAGAAAAGCAAATTCTTGGCCAAGAGTCAGGCTAAGGAGATTGCCAGTCTTAAAGTTGCTGCAACAGATTTTGACAAGTTGCTTGATCAGAAATTAAATGAAATAGCCAGACTGAAGCACATTACTGTTATTCAGATGGGGACTATAACATTTAAAAATGATCAAATTAGAAAATCTGGAGATTAGTCTTCAGAAGGAGAGAGATATTGTTGCAAGGTTTTCTAAACCAAAGTCTGTTCTACCTTTGATAGATGAGTTCATTTTCAAAAGGGTAAAATTGGATTGGGTTTACTAAACCTGCAGGACTGTAAGTCCAAGTCTAAGGGCAAAGCCCAGTACTCAACAAGAAGCTGCTGTAATTAAAACAGCCAGGGTTGTACCTAAACAAAGGTACAACAGATTTGAGTGCTGGTGTTGTGGCAAGGTAGGCCACTTTGCCATAGACTGTTGGCACAATTTTAATGCAAGGTGAGTAGCAAACTGCCTGCTAGAAATGCTACATGTAGTTTTGTTAAGATTAAGACTAACTTGCACCAAGGACCCAAGAATTATTTGGGTTCTAAGGTAAAGTAATCTGTTTTGCAGGTGAGTCCAAGTGGCCATGCCCCAATATGGTACTTGGACAGTGGATGTTCCAGGCACATGACTGGAACTAGGGGATTGCTGAAGGACTATACACCAATCAAGGATGGTCCTAAAGTCACCTTTGGTGGTTCTGAAAAAGGAATCATCAAAGGCTTTGGTAACATTTCTAGCAACCTTATTACAATTACTCAAGTGGCTTATGTTAAAGGTTTGAAACACAACCTCATTAGTATAAGTCAGCTGAGTGATTTAGGATATGATATCTCATTTGTCAAAGATGGTTGTCATATCAGGAGGTCAAATGATCAAAAGATCATTCTGACAGGTTATAGAAAGAGAAATGTCTATAGTCTAGACATTATGTGTGAGAACAATGCTTCTCCTGTGTGTCTTGTAGCTGATGAGAAAGTCTCTCATTATGTCAAATGGCACAAGAGGCTAGCACATCTTAACTATAAGACAATTGGTCAACTCCATAGTAAAGAGTTAGTGAGGAATGGTCCTCAGGTTAAGTGTATTAAGGATGGGATATGTTCAGCTTTTGAGAACAAAGATGCTGTGAGGTGCTTATACCTCTTGCATATGGATCTTTTTGGTCCTATGCTAGTTCACAGCCTAGGTAGGAAGGTCTACACATTTGTGGTTGTAGATGACTACTCAAGGTTTTCCTGGTGTTCTTCCTTAGACAGAAATCTGAAACTCCAAGTATCTTATACAGCTTTGTTAAACAAATTCAGAATGAATTGGACAGTACAGTGGTCAAAATCAGAAGTGACCATGGTACTGAATTCAGTCTGACAGTATGACAAAACTGTGTGAAGAATTTGGAATTTTTCAGGAATTTTCTTCACCAAGAACACCTCAGCAAAATGGTATTGCTGAAAGGAAAAATAGAACCTTGATAGAGGCTGGTAGAACCCTATTGAGTGACACATCTCTCCAGAATATTTCTGGGCTGAGGCAGTTAATACTGCATGTCATGTAATCAATAGGGCTACTATCACCAAGAGCCACAATAAGACCCCCTATGAGATTGTGAAAGGCAGAAAACCAAATCTATCCTATTTCAGGATCTTTGGTTGTAAATGTTATATACTTAACAATGGTAAGTCTTACTTAACCAAGTTTGCTGCCAAATCCCAAGAGGGGATCTTTGTTGGGTACAGCAACAACAGTAAGGCTTATAGGGTCTACAACTTGACTACTCAAGTTGTAGAATAGTCAGTACATGTAGTCTTTGATGAAGCTAGACTCATTAACAATGAATTGTCTAGAAGTGTTTGCAGCTCCACAGGTGTGACTGAGAAGATGGACAAGCTCACTATTGAAGAAGGGTCTACTGCAAGTCAGCAAGTAGAAGATAGTGGCTGCTGTCCAGGGGGAGTACTAGATACACCTGATGCAGAAGAAGACCAAGGGTGCAGCAAGTTGAAGAGAATGAAGGTGTACAACTTGATGTCAGACTGCCTCCAGCAAATAGACATCTAAAAGATCATCCAGCCAATCAAATTATTGGTGATCTCAGACAAGGGGTACAAACAAGGAGCAGAAATCTAAGTTCAGTTCTCTACTCCAGCTTTTTATCCCAAGTAGAGCCAAATAAATTTGAAGAAGCTATCCTAGACCCTCATTGGATTGAGGCAATGCAAGAGGAGCTGAACCAGTTCAAAAGATGCAAAGTCTGGGAGCTTGCCTAACCCAAAGGGCCACAACATTATAGGAACTAAGTGGATCTTTAGGAACAAGATGGATGAACATGGAGTTATTGTAAAGAACAAAGCTAGACTGGTTGCTAAGGGATATAGGCAGGAAGAAGGTATTGACTTTGATCAAACCTTTGCTCCAGTAGCCAGACTGGAGGCCATAAGGATGTTTCTTGCCTATGCAACCTATCAAGGGTTTAAAGTATACCAAATGGATGTTAAGTCAGCTTTCTGAATGGAAATCTGAAGGAAGAAGTCTATGTGGAACAGCCATCAGGTTTTGTTGATTCTACTAAACCTAATTATGTTTATAGACTTAGGAAGGCTTTGTATGGGTTAAAACAAGCCCCTAGGGCTTGGTATGAAACCCTGTCTAGTTTCCTCATTGAGAATAAATTCACAAGGGGGAAAATAGACAAGACTCTATTCCTTAGGAATCCAGAGGCAAGATCATCTTAGTCCAAATATATGTAGATGACATCATATTTGGGTCTACAGAAAGTAGTCTTTGCAGAAAGTTTGCAAAACTAATGCAAGGACAATTTGAAATGAGCAGTATGGGGGAACTTAAGTTCTTCTTGGGTCTCCAAGTTAGACAGACTGAGGATGGTTTATCCATATGCCAGTCTAAGTTCACCCTAGATTGATAAGGAAGTATGGTATGGAATCATCCAGTACCATGAAAACTCCTATGGGGTCAAGATGTCTCTTAAGCAAAGATGATGCAGGGAAACCTGTAGATGAGACTTGTATAGAGGGATAGTTGGCTCCCTATTGTATTTGACTGCTAGTAGACCAGATATCATGTATGCTACATGTGTCTGTGCTAGGTACCAAGCTTGCCCTAAAGAATCTCATTTGACAGCAGTCAAAAGAATTCTGAGATATCTTAAGGGCACTCCTTATCTAGGCCTTTGGTACCCTAGGAATGGAGAGTTTGAACTGACAGGTTATTCAGATGCAGATTTTGCAGGCTGCAAGGAAGATAAAAAGTACAACAGGTACCTGTCAATTCCTAGGTGGAAGGCTGATATCATGGAGTAGCAAGAAACAAACAAGTGTGGCTATCTCCATAGCAGAATCAGAGTATGTTGCTGCAGGAAGTTGTTGTGCTCAACTTCTATGGATACAACATCAATTAGAAGATTATGGTATTCAAGTAAGTAGAACACCTCTATTTTATGATTCTACAAGTGCTATTTCTATTGCAAATAATCCTGTCTCCCATAGTAGGACTAAGCACATAGAAATAAAATACCATTTTCTCAGAGAACATGTGGAAAAAGGAGATATTTCACTAGAGTATATTAATACAGATAATCAGCTAGCTGACATGTATACTAAGCACTTAGAAGAAACCAAATTCAATAAATTTAAAATTGAATTAGGTATGATAAACTTAGAATAGTTTACAAAAATAATGGCTAAGTAAAATGGTGTGGACACATAGAGTTGTCTGTGTCGACACATAGAAGATGGTGTCGACATTTCAGAGAAATGGTGTCGACACATCTAGGAAGTCTATGTCGACACTTCAGAGAATTGGTGTCGACACATGCAGTGTAGGTATCGACACATCCAAGATGGTGTCGACACTTAAGCTTTACACAGAATTACTCTGGTAGAGTCTCGACTAAGTGTCGAGCTAAGTAGTGTCAACACATATACAAGTGTCGACACATATATTCTGTCGACTATACTTGTGTCGACACATAGTTGTCGAGACATTATAAGTAAGTGTCGACACTTTTCAACAGTGTCGACACAATTTAAGTATTTTGACGCGCCCTTTCATCTTCGATTCTAGAAAGGTATAAATAGGTTTTCGCCATTGATTGTCGACACGCTCATCAAGGTTTCGAGACCAAACTTGTGTGTCGACATCTCTCTTCTCTAAATTCAAATTTCTTCAAACCCTAATGGCGCCCAAGCTAGAAGAGAATGTGAATGAAGGATATGAACTCGTGCGACACGCATTTGATGACGCAGAACCTGAGATCAAAGGCGTGATAACCCTAATAGCAGAGACTGGGTTAGAATTTCTTGTTTCAGAACCGATCAAGATATGGAAGAAGGAAGTCCTCGAATTTCTGAATGGAGCAACACTAGATGAATCAGGACTCAAGATTAAGTCAAGAGTTCACGGGGAAAAGGTGAAGGTCTCTCCTAAAAGTCTAAGAAAGGTAATTCAACTACCAAAAACTAAGGAAGAAGAAGATGTAACTGCTTCTAAGACTAGAGAAGCATTGACATGGTGTGGTTTGAACTCAAACCTGAAGATAGGATCTGTGTTCAATAGAAAGGGAATGAATATGCAAGGCAAGTTTCTATCTGAGATTGTAGGCAAGGTCATACTGAGCAAGCCTGGTGGGCATGACAGAATTTCAGCTCACATGTTCAGTCTAATGACAAGGATAATCTTCAAACTTAATACTGATTGGTCTACAGTTGTGTTTGACAAGATAAAAGAAAGTATGAAGAAGCCCAACCTGGGTAGAATACTGAGTCTATACCTTGCTGGAAGTATTCCAGATGTGATGAACCAAGCTGCAGGTTCAAAGATTAATCACATGAGGAGAATGGATTTGAGAATCTTCTCTAGGTGGGATAGAGTACTGACCAAAGAACTGCCATCACCAGTAAAGGACACACCACTGAAGAAGAAGAAGAAAACAGCCACTGTGACTCAAGAATACTCAAGCAGCTCTGAAGAGCAAGTTGTTTTTACTCCTGATGAGGAAGAAACTGGAAATGCTGGACAATCTCCAGCTAGACAAGAGGATGCACAGAGGCAGGGGGAGCTACCCTCAGCAAGCCCAATTCACCAGGATTCAATCCAGGGGGAGCCTCTACTTGTGGAAGAGCCAACTCCACTAGAGAGTGAACAAGCTACTCAAACCATACTTGAGGTAATAACTGAAATTAATCAATCAGAATTCACTATTGAGGAAGAAGTTTTGTCTGATTCATTACCTAATGTTCATCAGCAAACTCAGATACTCCCTCAACCCCAAGATGTTGTCATGGAGGACACATCTATTGCTGATCAAGTTGTTGATGAGATAAGGGATTCTCCAGCTCATACTCAACAGGAATTTACCTTAGAGGAGTTGTTCCCTGATCTCCTACAGACAGATATTGAGAAAGAAAAAGCTGCTACTGAGGGGGAGGAGATCCATATTGAGGGGGAGCAAGTGGAGATTATAGAAGAAACTGCAAGCAAAGAGACTGAAAAGCCAAAGGATGTTGAGGAATCACAGAGGACTGAAAAGGAGTTACCTCCTAGTCCTAAAGAAAGAGTGGATATTGCTAGCACATCTGCTTCAGAAGATGAGGAGGCTGCTTGAGCCAAGAAGAGAAAGTTTCAGGTCTTTAAAAGAAGAAGCCAGACTTACAAAAAGGCTTTACAAACAATTGCACCACAACCTGCCCCATCTACTGATTACAGTTCACTGATGGTGGCTTTACAAATTAAGCTAGATGAGCAAAGACAAGCTCTAGAAAAGTATGTGGATGAAGGGAATAAATCTCTGCAGTTTGATCTTGCATAAGATATCAAATCTATCAGATTTGAAGTAAATCTTAACAAGAAGGAAATGACTGACTACTTCCATAAGGGAGGAAATGCAGTAGTCTATCTGGCCACACATCAAGAGAAACTAAAGACAAAACTTGATGAGCTAGAAGTGAAGCAAGGCTATGTCCTGGAGAACCAGATAAGAATGAATGATAATTTGACTGCTTCACATAATGCAATAGTAACTGAAATGAAGAATATGGCTACTGCTCAGACTACAGCAAGTGCCACTGCCAAAGAAGAATTTGAAAAACAATTGCAGGAGAGTCTAACTGCTGTTAAAACTGATATTGAAGACTCTCAGAAGGCTATAACTGAAAAGCTTCAAAGGTTAAAATCTTTCTATAAGGATGGAGTAAACTATCAAAATGCACAGATAAGGTTCCAGAAAGATGATCTGAGGGATCACATAGAGAGAGAAGTCATAAAGGGGGAGAGGGTATTAGTCAAGGCAGGCTCTGATCATGCTAAATGGATTTCCAATTCCATCAGAGCCACCCTGGGATATCCAACCTTATGTGATGATGATAATGTAGCAGAGTCTGGAATCAATCCTGCATATCTTGGAGGGGAGCAAGCTGAAGTGGCTCAAGTAATATACCCTCCACCAGACTTTGACATGATACATCAAGAGATACAGTCTATGTATAGCCCACCTGAGGGAAATCAGAATATCATCATTGAGAAAGTGGTTCAGCCTGTGCCAGAGGCAATTCTGAAAGAACAAGAGGCCTTATTAAAGGAACAAGAGACTCAATTGTCTAAGAAAAGATTCAGAGAGCAAGCTGAACTAAGGCCTGATTTTGAACAATGGAGCCCCACTTCCAGAAATATCATTTTGACTGCATGGAAGGTGCTAAAGACAATTTCTGGATAGAGGCAAATGGTATTCTGACCTGGAGTGGAGGAAGCATGAGAATAGGCAGAGGCTATTGTTCAATATAGAAGAAAGGCTAAGATGGGAAAGCTACCTCCTACTACACAGGAGCCTAGCAAGTACTCCCAAAGCTTATCATTATTTTGAAAGGCAGAGATCAAGTTGAAGAGCTGAAAAAGAAGATCTTAAAGGGAAGGAAACCTGCTGCTGCTGATGATACAGAAGCCCCAGCTCAAGCAAAATTTCAATCTAAGGCAGCTCAGTGCTCCTTGATCAACTATTCACCATTTAGGATTGAAATTTGCTGAGCTAGTGTATTCTGCTCTCACAATCTGTAAACTTTTGAATAATAAATCAGAACAGTATGTAATACCCTCACCTTCATTCCATTTCCTGTACTGTTTATAAGTACATTTTTCTAGCAGGTAGTACTTCCTGCCCACACTTAAGATCTTTCCACTGT